>BSBN01000737.1:6664263-7997116 GCA_027924645.1 Cunninghamia lanceolata | reverse complement strand
CCCTGTACCTTCACCTTTCCTTTTAGCAATAGTCCAACTTTCCGAGTCAGTAATACTAGAACTAGCCCTAGAAGTAAGGGCCAAATTTTTGTTACTGGGGGAGGATACCCCCAAGCTAGCATCACAACCATCATGATTACCCCCCTTACCCATTAAAGGGTTATTCAACCTAGAAGTATCCACCTTCTCCACTAAGACTTCCTTTTCTAGAACTTCCCCTTGATGAATCTCCCCATCTTCCAGCCCAGTGGACAACGAAGCAGTATAGTCCTCCACACAAGGAGTGGGAGAAGTCATTGTCCCCCTTGTATGGTGTGATCTTGGGCCTTTAGGGCTTCCTGTGGGAAATTTTCTACCTTATCCTTGTCAGCATTATTGTTTTTTGGAGAACCAAAAATATTCAGCAAGTCCTCCCTAAAAGGGTAGTCTTCCTCATTATCAGTAGTCTGGACTTCCAGAGTTGGGGTAGGCTTTCTAGCCTTGTATTGGGTTTCTAGATGATCCTTCTTGTTATAGATTTGGCAAAAGGTTGTAGAGTTTTCATAGATTATAGGTTGAACCCACTGGCCAAATTTAGTTCTAGAGTAAAATTGTTAGGTAGGACCTTGTTAATATCAACACTAACATAGAATCTAGCAAAGATTAACCTTAATTTGTTCCTAGTGGTGTTGTCAAGAGCTATGAAGTGACCAAATGAATTGGCTATCCACATAAAAATCTCTTCATCCCAATACTCCAGAGGAAGACCCAGTAGTCTAAACCAAACCGACATCATTTTGTTGAGATCTGTAGCACTATCAAATCCTGGTTTCCATTTACACAGGGATAAACTATGTTTCTCGTACATCTAAGGGCCCACCGCTAAAATAGAGGCAAGATCTTCTCTAGCCATGAATTTGAAGACAAACGTTCCTCTAGCCATAACATTCACAGTAACACTTCCCTTCACTCTCCATTTGGCAGTCACCCATTTCTTGACTGCATCAATGTTGGGTCTGAAGGAAAAAAACTTTCCTACCAGAGCATTCTCCATAGAGGAGACCACTCTTTCCACCATGATGTTTGGGAGAACAATCACTAACCCATTAGTCATATCTCAAAATCTTGGTGAAGCATGAGTTCCCTCTGACTCCTCCCTTAAAATGACATTTTTCTAGGCCTTGGGCCCAACTCCTTTTGCAGCACGTGAGCAGAGGATTCACAGTCCTTGTCACCGAGCACATGACCCAAAGGGTCCACGTAACTATCTAGAACACCGGGAATAGTCTCAATCCTCAAAGCAATCCCTAGGCAACCCTGAATTAGAGGGTTTGGGGGATCACCTAGATCCCTAGCAGCCATCAAAATTCAAATTCAAATTCAAAGCAGCGAGAGAGAAAAGTTGTAGAGCACACTATCCATGTTTATATATATTTATATACATATAAACAATTATATATAAATATATCAATTATTATTTTGATTGCATTTTTAATTCCTTCTTGTGTTTAGTTGTAATCCTTTTTTTGTTTTCATTATTTGATTACCCTCTTTTCTTCCCTCTTTAATCACTTAACTAGCTAGTACTCTATGCCCCCCACCTCTCTCTCTCTCTCTCTCTCTCTCTCTCTCTCTCTCTTTAAGCTATTTATCTCTGCAATTGTAACTCACATATTCTCTTCTTTTCTTCCTAATGATGGATCACGGAGTGTGATCCGAAACATCAATCCAAATAAGCTACACACAGTTTTCTCCAAAAGCTTCATTCTATAGAACCCTTCCTAGAAAGCACCATTCTATCCTCCTACCAAAAACCAAGATTATTAGAAATTTTTAAGTAAGGCTTATATACATATATAGACTTGTGTAACTTTTCTACTTTTCACTGTATCACTACCAAGGTTTCATTTATGTTATATCTCTTTGCCTAGATAAATTTCCTCCTCAATATAGGTAAAGGTAAAGATAATTTATTAGGTCACTACCAAGAGAGACATCAAATTCCACAAGGAGATTGTTTTCCATTTACCTTACTTATTGTTGGAGATTATTTTTTCATTTACCTTATATACTGTTCCAGATTCAAACATGCAACCTATGGCATATGTATGCCTTCCAATATGTGTCCATTAACTCATGTCCTTAATATAAAGAAAATAATTACAAAGGTTAATCCATATCATGGATGATGCTGGAAAAGAATGTAGTCATAAAATGATTGAGATAATTTCCCACCACATGTAAGTTTCCAACCTAACATCATGGATTATGGTATACCAATCTCCATGTTGCATTGCCCCAGATCTGCTATGATGCTACCTGCAAAATTCTCAAAAAGCCAGGTTCAATCCAATAAGTGGTAAAAATTTAATTACTTTTAAGCATATTTTTTTGAATCCATAATTCAGAAGAAAATGAGGAAAAATCAATGTTAGACAGTGTCGACTATATAAAACAAACTATATGGATGCCAAATGACCAAAAAGTTTAGATATTACAATGATTATCTGATATTTGAAACTCACATGCCATAAATCATTCTAGCAACATTGATAATTGTGAGCCTCAAAATTATAATGGGGCGAGTTTTATGCAAATAGTAACCCACCAATGGCAAAATTTGCTTCATATTATTCTTCATTTACTTGCATATTATTTAAGTTGGTCATCCACAACTTCACCTAAAGCAACAGAGGAAGATAGTAATTTTAAGGGGAAATCAATGAATGGAAGAAGCTTACCTAATTTACAATGCCAAGACAACCCCATAGTTGCTTCGAAGCTGTTTCAACAATATATATAGGTACCTAAATTTACCATAGCATATGGAGGGAATCAGATTCATGAAAACATAAATAAATTGCCCACCTTCACAAACCTTTCATCAAAGTATAGGCATGCCAAAAAGTTGATAAGCTTACTATGAATGATATCATTCCCACACCAAAGCTTGTCAATAATCTACCCACATACAACAATGTAGCATCCTGCATACAAAAAAAGCAATAAGACTGAATAAAATTCATGCTTGCAGTTGTTGTTTAGAAGCTAACTGCTTCCAAAATCATTTCAAATTCTGCCTTCACAAACATATATTGCACAATATATTTACAATTTTTTATTTTGAAAATGGCCAATTCAAGTTCCATACAAATGCATGATACATTTTATTCATCCAAGTTACACTGCATTCATTTTCATCATTTGTTGGCAATTCACTAGTGAACCACTGCACCATTAGCAATTCATTAACATTTATGACTTATAATTTATAACAATGATAGCGTCAAATCAACTATGATCCACTTATAGGGTTTGAAACATGTTTGAAACAAAACCTTTGAATCAGGAAGATAATTAGGTTCCATTATGAACATGCTCATGTTATGTTTGGACTCACATGCTCATGAGAGAGCCTACAACCCTTTTATAAAATGTGCATTTTTAAAAAATCTGACTTAATAATCATTTAAATACTCACAACTCTCAAAGTTTTTAACCATAGCCCCAACCTTTCATTATGTTTAGGACTAAGGCAAGAGTACTGGTAGGTTTAGGTGCAAGAAGTGGCCCAACAACAAATGATGGGTTTACCACAACCAGATTGAGGCCCTGCCCATCTGCATACTTCCAGGCCTCTTTCTCAGCAAGAGTTTTTGCATATGCATACCAAAGTTAAAGGCAAAACATACCCTAAATTTAGAATTATGCAGATGTGAATTGAACCTAAGAAGTAAAAGCTTTCATGGATAAGTTTATGGAGACATTTTGGAGCTTTTTGTTGTTTATACCAAGATGATCAAGTTTACTCTTATACTCATAGCAAGCAATGCCTATTAATTACTCTTGTACAAGCAATTCAATGCTTCTAACCGGTGAAATATAATATTCAAAGGAGGGTATTTATACTTACAGTATACTATTTGCAATATTCTGGATTGCTCCAATGGGACTCATCTAAAAGAGAAAGCTTTTGAGTATTGTAGTTATATTTGATAGCTGAGCAGGAGGATGTAAGCACGACTCTCTTTACAGAGGGTTATCTTGATCAAGACTTGAGGACATTGAGAGTCCCATTCACACTAGGATCAATGAAGGCCTCCTTCTTGGCAATACATTTCATAGAGAATAAAACTAAACCAATTTATGTCATCAGAACAAAAAAAGAAAAAATCCAGTGAAGGACTGTGAGGCCGATTAATTTTACTTCCCTCTTTTGATCGTTTTACATTATAGTTGGTGATATTATTAGACATTTAGAGACTATTGTTCCATTTTGCAGATTTAGACTATATCTCTTGATTTTTGGATTAGCATTGATTAGACATATGGTGATTTGATTAGATCATATTTTGATGTTATGATGATGTTCGACATGTTAGACATATTTGATGATGATTATTGATGTGATTACAAGTTCATTATGTGGATTTATTATTGTTGATGATTATGAGATATCAAATAGGAAATGCAATTTTAATTTTAATTATGATGTGAATGATTAATGTTGTATGCAATGACATGACTTTAATTTATGTCGCTTCGGCTATGATTACCCATGATGTGATTGACCACTTGATCTAGTTGCGTAGGTTATATTCCTAGGCCACGGGAAATCGGAGGTAGTTTTCACACATATGTAATTCCCTATAAAACTGATCCATTCCCAAGAGGGATGAGGGTCATGTTTGATCGAATGATGCTTTCGTAAATGCTTGATTTATTTATTTGGCCTAGTTACCCCATTTTAAATTGATTTATATCATGTGTTGTATATTTATATTTGATTTACACCATTTGGTGTTATTTTTTTTATGGGCCATTTAAAAGTGATTTTATACCTCCCTAGGTGTGTTTTAGTGTCCCAAACTTACCCTAGGTGGTAACCCTTGGGTCTAGGGTCCATTTGGACTTACTAAACCCTAGGGTAACTCACTTTTAGTCACTCTAAACTAGGGTTTAGTAAATGTGACGAATTTTGAAGTTGGCTAAGGGTGGGAGATGAGTCATGCTTTGGGAAAGACCCATCTCCCTTCCCAAAGCTTGGGGATCTCTTCACCAAGAAGACTTGGGAGGTTTTCAAGACCCCCAAGTGTGTGGGATCTCCCTCCAAAACTCTCACACATGTGTGAGAGCATCTTGGAGGGAGATGACTCTCTTGGAGAATAAGAGGATGTCATGTGGCATCCCTTATCCTCATGGAGCCTTGGAGGGAGTTGCCACCTCTCCACTTGGTCTCTCACACATGTGTGAGAGCACAAGTGGATAAGGTGAGGGTTTGAATGGATTGGAGGGTGAAACTTATAACCCTCACACTCCTTCTCCCTTGCAAGTTGCATGGGATGAGGAAGGAGAAGGCGACAAGTGTCACCTTCTCATTCATCAAGGCCAAATTTGAAGGCCTATTTTATCTCCTCTTGGAGAGGAGTTGGGGGTTCTTTTTTTGAAAATTTCTTTCTATTCTAGGGGGTTTTGGGAGTGTTAGAGAAATTTTGGAGATTTGGAGACTTGGAGAAGCTTGGAGCTCTTCTTCAAATGTGCTTCCATTTTTAGGGCTTTTGAAGGTAATCTCCATGGATATATCCACTTCCCTATGCATGTTTTATTTATTTGAATGTGTTGGAAATTTATGTTTGGTGTTGTTTTCATTTTTGTATGGGTTAGGAGTTGGTAAGAGCACCTCCATTTGGAGGTAAGGCTCAACTCATATGGGGTGGGGGAGAGTGAACCTCCTCGAAGTCACCTCCTTATTGTTGTACTATTTATAGCCTTGAGGGCATTCTATGGTGTTTGGGAGAAATTTAGATGGCAAGAGTGCCATGATGGTTTTGAGATTTATGGAGATATGTATATTTTTGCTATGGATTGAGGCCTTGAGATTTTGTGATTTTTGGAGTTCTTGGGGTGACCTCTTGAGTTGAGGGGTCCACTCCCCTACCCCCTCAAAACTCATTTTATTGAGTTATGTTATGTGCAAATCCATGGGAGTAAATTTTTGTGTGTTTAGAAATTTCTTTGTTGTGGTGTGTTTGTAAAACCGTGTGAATCCTACCTCCCTAGCTCAAAGGTGAGCCACTAGTGGGTCTATGGTAGGGAGGAGGGCATTCCTTAGTGGCTTGGTTCCCCATTTTGGTGTTTGTATTATTGCAGGCTTTTAGTTGGAGAAATGGAACTTGGAGAAGTCCATTTTTACCTTGTTTGCATCATTTTAGATGGTTGTTGTGAGCCATGGCCTTGGAGGCCATAATGGTTGGAGTTGTAAAGTTTGTACTCCATATTGTATTTGGTGTTGAAAGGAAATCTTAATGTGATTTACTCTTTATGGGATTCAAAAGGATGTTCATTAAGCTATGTTATTGTGTTTAAGTGTTTATAGAAATCTTCTTAACTAACATATAGATTTGTTGTTATGTATGCAATAACAATATGCATATTAGCTTGTTGTTGTGCTCATTGGATTTTGGGACAATGATAGAAGAACTTATATTCTTGCTATTTTATATTAATGACACTTCTTCTTAGTAAAATGTGTATTCAAACAAGGAGAAAATCTAGGTTAATGCTATCCATAATTAAATGTAAGCCTTTGAGGCGATAGAGAAATATGGCTATCATTTTACCGATGTTAGAAAAGAAAATATAGTGATAGTTGTAGAGGAAAACCTGTTCTAGTTAATGTATTTTCTGCCTCATGTATTCTTAACCCAAAAGAGAAATATTAAATCTGTACTCTTTTTATTTCCTGAAAAAAAATTTATATTGATGCCTAATGAAATGGTTAATAGATTGAAATCTGGTTATATTAGTTTCCCCCATTTGGTTATGTATATATTCAAATAATATAATATATATTTATATATACATATATTTAAAATATATATATATATATATGGATATAAATACATTTCTATTTAAAAAAAAAAAACTTAGATATTTTAGACTATTGCTGAATCTTAGTATAATAGACTATGTACTTCTGAGTGTTTATATATATATATGTATATATATTTGTTATTGCCAAACTGCATTAAGCATTGTGTGAAAAAAAATCAAATAACATTCATTTACCCCTGATAGAAGAGGGACTGAAAAATAGAGAGGATGTCAAAAGAAGACCCGTGAGGGTTTCGTTGAATTTGTTTTAAGTTTTAGGAAATAAAAAAAAACATTAGGCACAGGGGATGGCGGCCATAGCCGCTGCCCACTGTGGTTCTTCTTGCAACACGGGTGTGGGTGGGGGCACGACCCCCTCCCCACACCTCTTTTCATTTGCTTAAACGTGAATTGTGGCGGCAGATGTGTATGGGCCGTTGGCCTTGTCTCTGATCATCATTCCTTCCCTCTCGGTCCGCCATTCTTGACTTGAAGATTTTCGCTGCTGCATTTTCTTTTAACAGTTAGGATATATATATGTATATATATAATAGTATATATGTATATATATAAATAAATATACACACCACTATGAAATAAGGAAACCCTACTGTATTTTTGTTAAATATACCTTTGTAATTTCCCCATGGTAGCCATGAGCAAACAAATCTCCAACCTGCAAAAGAGCAAAAAAAAAAGAGTGGAGGCAAGAAGAAACAAGAAGAGAAAATATAACAATAGAGGAGAAAACAAAAGAACAATTTAGGGTTGTCATAAGGAAACAATAGAATAATGATTAGGGCATCTCATGGGAAACATTTAATAAAATAATGGAGTTAGTGTTGAGTGGAGGATGAGAGGTTATTGGATTTGTTATTATATTTAATTCTTCTACGTGCACGGGAAATTATAATTCCATCTCTCTTGATTTTGGGTTATATTTGAATTGTTTAACTTTCTTTGTGTTTTATTTAAGTTGGTCTTAATATTATTTTGGGGTTGGATTTTATTTCCATGTGGAGATTTAATTAGTGGAATGGGTTGTTTTATTTTAGATGGGATGCTTTATCCCTTAGTAAGTTATTTATTTTGGGGCATTTATTTGACTTCTAGTGCGTTTTAAATTAACATTGTGGGAAATCTTTTTATTGAATTTAATTTAATTTTAATCAATTTTGTTCCAGAGGGGATATTTTAATATATCCTCTTTTTAAATTATTTCAACTTGAGTTAATTAATAAATGTAATTGTCGAAATTATATTTATTAATGGACTTGATTTTTGAGTCTTATTTTGGTCATTTATTTTAATTCCAATTTTATAATTTTGTTGAGTGGTTCAATTTAATTAACCTTGGAAATTTATTTTATACTTATATTTAATTATTTAAATTTTTTTATTAATTATTTCTTAGGGTTTTTGTTTTAAAATATTTATTTCTATTATTGAAAACGCGTTATGCTGTCAATTTTTCCCAGATTTTAGGGTTTTATTTTATGGCATTTTTACAACTTTCATTTAATCACTCCATTTTATTTTGCAACCATCATACCATTGGATGCGTTAATATATTCGATTTTATTATTGCATTAGAGTTAAGGTTTGATTTCGATTCAGTCGAAATCGTCTCTTTCGCCTAGGAAACTCAGGGTCTGAATTAAATTCGTTCTAACCCTAGAAGCGGTGCACATCGCATCGCATAACCCCCTAGTCGACGTTCATCATGCAAGGGATTGCATTGGTAGATGCACTTCCCCAAATATGATTGACATGTTTACGCCTTATGTGTTTTGCCACTGAGCATGCAGACGAGTGTGAGGGGGTTTCTAGGGACATGCGAAAAAGTTTTTGATAGTTTGTGTCATGACCACATGTCAAATGTGGACATGACACGTGTGTTGCGTGTTTTGACAGCATGGGAAATGTGGGCATGACATTTGGTATCAGAGCCCAAGTTTAAACACTGGGCTTGTTTTGGGCACATTATTTATTCCGCAACTTTGATTAATTTGTAATCACCTCGTTTTGTAGGATGCCTCCCCAACGCACTCGGCGAGTGCATTCATGCTACATAGAGTCTGTAGAGGTTCATAGTGACTCTTTAGCTGAGGGTTAGGGGCCACCAGCACCACAGGCACAACAGGCACCAAAGACCCCACCTATACCTAATATTGGGCCATAGATATTATAGGCACTACAGGCAGTGTTAGATAGGCTACCACTGGCCATAGTTGCACCATGCATGGGGCTGCGTGTTGAGCCCCACATTGATTCGCAAGAGGAGCCACGTGTGGAGCCCCGCGTCGACCTGAGAGGCACCACGTGTGGAGCCATATGTTGAGGTACCAGATATGATGGTAGAGGAAGTTGGATTAGCCTACAGGGCTCGTAGCAGGAGCCCTCCACATCATGCTAGGCATGAGGAGGCAGTGAGAGTGGAGAAGATTGTTCACAGGCCTTATGATTATTATGTGGATGAGCCTATCAGAGGGCACAGAGACTGAGGAGAGCCCATCAGGAATTTGTTGAGGCTGAATCCTCCTACATTCATCGGGACCATAGAGGGAGCCAAAGCTAAGGCTTGGCTCATCAGTCTAGATAGATGCTTCGCGTTACATCCTTATGAGGGCAACATGAAGGTATGTGTGGCAGTCCACCTGTTGCAAGATGCAACAGCTACTTGGTGGTGCACTGAGGAGTGCAAGCACCATCTATCATTGGACACACTCACATGGGAGACTTTCATTAAGCACTTCAATGTGTGATATTTATTAGATCACTACAGGTAGCATCGCATAGATGAGTTTCACGACCTTCAGTAGAGAAGGCTTACTTTGCTCAGTATGAGGGCAGATTCACTGAGTTGTCTCGATATGTAGAGTATCTCCACAATGAGAAACTCCTGGTTCATAAGTTTATCAGAGGGTTGAACCATAGCATAATAGGGCCTGTGCACATGGCAGATCCCCAGACATTAAGTGATGCTGCCGAGAAGGCATACATAGCTAAGGAGATACAGGGATGAGGGCAGAGTTCACGCCCTTAGTTTCAAGATCATGGGTAGCATCAACATCAACAGAGTTACCGTAGACCATTGCCGCCACCTCAGAGAGGAGGATTTAATTCTGCATCCTTACCTCCTAGGCCCCCATAGCAGTAGCAGCAACAACAATAGAGATCCAAGCCACAATAGAGGGCACATGGGGGCATAATCAAGGTTGGTAGTAGTAGGGCCCGCGTAGAGATCAGAGGCAGCAGGGACTACTTGTGGGACCTACGAGGTCACAACAGTCATATAGGGGTTCACAGGGGTCCACAGGTAGATCTGGATAGTAGCAGTCGGGTAGGACTCAGACTGGATAGGTACAGGCTCAGGGCCCATGCTATGTGTGTGGTGGAGCATGACATCTTTCCAAAGAGTGCCCACAGGGCTTTACAGCAGGGGGTAGCCTCGTGCAGGAGGATCAAAGCAGATGGTTGGAGATGTGGGTAGATCCCACCGTATGTTCACAATGGTTGATAACCGCCAAGTTGATTTTCAGGCATTAGTGATTGAGACCTCAGGTATGATTGGGGGTGTCCCCATTTCTATTCTTTTTGACTCTGGTGCTACTGACTCTTTCATATCTCCATCGTTAGTGGAGCGTTGCAGGCTAGTGGCCTCTAGGCAGGGTGATAGGTGGGAGGTTGAGTTGGCCTCAGGGGCCAAGATGATAGTAGATGCCTTAGTCCATGACTGTGAGATATCTTTGGGACCCTTTACTACAGTTTTTGACCTTAGAGTTATGACATTAGGATCCTATGATGTGGTTTTCGGTATGGATTGGCTTTCGGCTCATAGAGCCAAGCTAGATTGTCACCAAAAGGTGATTAGCTACTTAGATGATCATGTAACATCAGTTGAGATAGTGGGCATTTAGAAGCCCACAACAGTTCATATGATATCCACTCAACAGCTTAAGCACTGCATGTGGAAGGGATGCCAGATGTTCGCTATTACAGTGAGTGACAGATCAGAGGATGAGCCTGAGGCATCATTAGATGACCATCCCATCTTGCGAGAGTTTGCTAGTGTGTTTCCAGCAGAGCTACCGGGGATGCCACCCCGTCGTGAGGTAGACTTTCATATTGATTTAGTACCAGTTGCCAAGCCAGTGTCTCGTGCACCTTGTAGGATGACCACTCATGAGCTCATAGAGCTCAAGTTGCAACTTGAGGACTTGATTGAGAAGGGGTACATCCATTTGAGTATTTCACCTTGGGGTGCTCCAATCATCTTCATGATGAAGGATGGGTCTCTTCGATTATGCATGGATTATAGGTAGTTGAATAAGGTGACGGTGAAGAACCGTTACCCTCTGCCCATGATTGATGATCTCTTCGACCAGTGCAGGGAGCCAGGGTGTTCTCTAGGATTGACATGAAGTCCGGTTACCATCGGTTATGTATCAGAAAAGTAGACATCCATAAAACCACCTTCTGGACTCAATATAGCCACTATGATTTCACTATGGTACCCTTCGGTTTGACGAACGCCTCTGTAGTGTTCATGAGTCTCATGAAAGGGGTGTTCTGTACCTACTTGGATTGGTTCGTGATTATTTTTCTAGATGACATATTGATCTATTTGCGGACTGAGGAGGAGCATGAGGAGCAGCTACATCAGGTTTTATAGTGTTTGAGGGAGAAGAATCTTTATGGGAACCTGGCAAAGTATGCATTTTTTAGGACAGAGGTACAGTACTTGGGGCACATCCTGTTTGGTGATGGAATCTCTATAGAACCATCAAAGATCAGGGCTATAAGAGATTGGCCAGCACCCAACAGTGTGACAGATGTCAGGCATTTTATGGGGTTAGCTGGTTATTGCCGTAGATTCATTGAGGGGTTCTCTCAGATAGTGCACCCCATCACTTCCCTTCAGTGGAAAGGAAAGAGTTTTCTATGGACTGAGTAGTGTGAGATGGCCTTTGGGGTCCTCAAGGAGCGTCTTACCAACACTCCCATTTTAGCAGTTCCTTATCCAGCAGCAAATTTTGTGGTTTGTACAGATGCATCACTTGAGGGTTTGGGAGCCGTACTTATGCAGGATGGTAGAGTGATCATGTATGAGTTGTGAAAGCTCAAGACCCATGAGCTAAACTACCCCACTCACAATTTGGAGCTGGCAGCAGTGTTTTATACTCTAGTTCGTTAGAGACATTTCTTATTGGGTCGTCACTTTGAGTTTCATTCAGATCATCATAGCCTTCAGTACATATTCACACAGCCGAATCTGAATGCCCGTCAGCGGCTTTGGATGGAGTTTCTTTGCAAGTACGACTTTGATATCCACTCCATCAAATGGAAGGAGAATGTGGTTGCTGAAGCATTGAGTCAGAGGTGCCATGAGATCCTGACCTTGACCCTGAGAGTGGACTTGAGAGGATGCATTATTCAACATCTACCTAAGGATGAGTGGTTTCTTGAGGTGCAGCAGGAGATCTAGTCACAGAGGGCCCTTGTGGGCAAGTTTGTAGGATACTCACTTGAGGCATATGGGTTACTTCGTCATCGACAGTGGATCTATGTACCCCGTGTAGGTGACCTACGTACTGTAGTGTTATCAAAAGCTCACAGAGCACCATATGTAACACATCTGGGGGTGAAGAAGATGCATGCTGACCTACGACAGTTGTACCATTGGGCGAGTATGAGATGGGATATTGCAGAGTTTGTTTCTTGATGCATTGAGTGCCAGAGGGTCAAGGCCAAGTATCAGTATCTAGCGGGTCTTTTATACCCTCACGAGATACCTGAGTGGAAATGGGACACCATTTCCATGGATTTCATTATTGGTCTTCCTATGTCTTCACGTCGCCATGATGCCATCATGGTGATAGTTGATAAGTTGACCAAGGTGGCACATTTTTCACATGTACACATGAGGTACAATGCACCAGCTATGGAGAGAGTATTCTTAGACAACATTGTGAGATTACATGGGGTACCTCGCCACATCATTTCTGATAGGGACTCAGTGTTCACTTCAGCCTTTTGGAGGGCTTTCCAGTAGGCGTTGGGCACACAACTCAACTTTAGCTCCGCTTATCACCTCAAGACAGATGGACAGACAGAGCAGATGAATCAGGTGTTGGAGGGCATGCTCCATATGTATGTTATGGACCATCAGTCTAGATGGGAGGAGTATCTGTATCTGGTTATGTTTGTCTACAATAATGGGCATCACAGCTCGTTGGGTATGCCTCCTTTTTAGGATTTATATGGCAGGCCATGCAGGACACCATTGAGTTGGGATCAGATAGAGGACATGGATTCCATTGGTCTAGAGTTGGTTTAGGATATAGAGTAGCAGGTCACACTGATTAGGCAAAGACTTTAGGAGGCACAAGATAGATAGAAGAAGTATGTCAATGCTAAAAGGCTAGATCAGAGCTTCTCAGTTGGGGACAGAGTATTCCTTAGAGTGTGGCCACACAAGAGTCCAATCCGTTATGGAAAGTGCTCTAAGCTCGTACCATAGTTTGTAGGACCTTTTGAGATCTTAGAGTGGATAGGACCTGTAGCCTACCATTTAGTGTTGCCACCTAGCCTGTCATGTATCCACGATGTCTTTCATATTTTTGTATTGCGGTGATATATATCTGATTTATCTCATGTATTGGACTGGAGTGCTCTACAGGTAGAGGTAGACGGGCAATTGGCTTTGGAGCCAATTCACATATTGGATCATCAGACACTGGGCCTTCGAGGTTGAGAGCTGGACCAGTTTAGGGTCCAGTGGGATCGTTATGATGAGGTCACAGCTACTTGGGAGGATGCAACTAGTTTGAGGGCACTCTATCCTTAAATTTTTGATGACTTCTAGGAAGAAGTTTAGTCTTAGGGGGGGAGGGTGTGAGGCTGATTATTTTCACTTCCCTATTTTGATCATTTTACATTATAGTTGGTGACATTATCAGACATTTAGAGACTATTGTTCCATTTTGTAGATTTAGACTATATCTCCTAATTTTTGGATTAGCATTGATTAGACATATGGTGATTTGATTAGATCATATTTTGATGTTATGATGATGTTAGACATGTCAGCCATATTGGATGATGATTATTGATGTGATTACAAGTTCATTATGTGGATTTATTATTGTTGATGATTATGAGATATCAAATAGAGAATATAATTTTAATTTTAATTAATGATGTGAATGATTAATATTGTATGCAATGACATGACTTTAATTTCTATTTCTTCGGCTATGATTATCCATGATGTGATTGACCACATGATCTAGTTGCGTAGGTTATATTCCCAGGCCACAGGAAATCAGAGGTAGTTTTCACACATATGTAATTCCCTATAAAACTGATCCATTCCCAAGAGGGATGAGGATCACGTTTGATCGGATGATGCTTTCGTACATTCTTGATTTATTTATTTGGCCTAGTTACTCCATTTTAAATTGATTTATATCATGTGTTGTATATTTTTATTTGATTTACACCATTTGGTGTTATTTTTTTATGGGCCATTTAAAAGTGATTTTATACCTCCTTAGGTGTGTTTTAGTGTCCCAAACTTACCCTAGATGGTAACCCTTGGGTCTAGGGTCCATTTGGACTTACTAAACCCTAGGGTAACTCACTTTTAGTCACTCTAAACTAGGGTTTAGTAAATGTGACGAATTTTGAAGTTGGCTAAGGGTGGGAGATGAGTCATGCTTTGGGAAAGACCCATCTCCCTTCCCAAAGTTTGGGGATCCCTTCACTAAGAAGACTTGGGAGTTCTTCAAGACCCCCAAGTGTGTGGGATCTCCCTCCAAAACTCTCACACACGTGTGAGAGTATCTTGGAGGGAGATGGATCTCTTGGAGAATAAGAGGATGCCATGTGGCATCCCTTATCCTCATGGAGCCTTGGAGGGAGTTGCCACCTCTCCACTTGGTCTCTCACACATATGTGAGAACACAAGTGGATAAGGTGAGGGTTTGAATGAATTAGAGGGTGACACTTGTCACCCTCACACTCCTCCCTTGCAAGTGGTTCAATTTAATTAACGTTGGAAATTTATTTTATACTTATATTTAATTATTTAAATTTTTGTATTAATTATTTCTTAGGGTTTTCATTTTAAAATATTTATTTCTATTATTGAAAACACGTTATGCTGTCAAATTTTTCCCAGATTTTAGGGTTTTATTTTATGGCATTTTTACAACTTTCATTTAATCACTCCATTTTATTTTGCAGCCATCATACCATTGGATGCGTTAATATATTTGATTTTATTATTGCATTAGAGTTAAGGTTTGATTTCGATTTAGTCAAAATCATCTCTTTCACCTAGGAAACTTAGGTTCTGAATTAAATTCGTTCTAACCCTAGAAGCAGCGCACATCGCGTTGCCTAACCCCCTAGTCGGTGTTCATCATGCAAGGGATTGCGTTGGTAGATGCACTTCCCCAAATATGATTGACATGTTTACGCCTTTTGCGTATTGCCACCGAGCACGTAGACGCGTATGAGTGGGTTTCTAGGGACACGAGGAAAAGTTTTTATAGTTCGTGTCATGACCACATGTCAAATGTGGACATGACACGTGTGTTGCGTGTCGTGACCGCATGGGAAATGTGGGCATGACAAGGACAGTCTACCATGATGTTGTGATCATTTGGTACTGTGATAGGGAAAGTAGTATGAAACACCCCATCCACTCCATTTATTGCTTCATCAAAGCTGTCTTCTACTAACATGTCTGCTTTAATTATTTTAGGCCTCTACTTTGCACTAGGCAGATCCCATAGATACCCTATCTTCTCCACATTATCTAATCATAGGCAAATACATCATTTCTTTATTTTTTAAAATTAAAAGAAATCATTCTAAACCCTATATAGGATACATTGATACTTCAAAAGCATGTGACATAATTTGAAATTAAGCAAATATATGTCAATTAAATACCTAGATTACAAATAGTAGCACGAACAATGTAACCCTTGTTGAGTAGAGTAGGAATGAGATAAACAACAATGAATCCTATGCCTCCTATCACACACATCTCCTTATTGTTCTGTATCATTCTTTACTGAAAAGATTGAACCCAACTAGCTTCAACTATTTATAGGGAGAACATAAGCATGCCATTTCACTTCTTCATTTTGGTGGGCTACGCTTGAAAATAAGGTTTCGACGAAGGTTTTAGAGTATGTTTATTAAAATGAAAATTATGTCATTTCAATTCTCCATTTTGGCGGGCTATGCCTGAAAATAAGGTTTCAATGAAAGTTTTAGAGTAAGTTTAATTAACATGAAAATTAGGAATAGCACTATTGATTCTTGATTCCTTAAATGATCTATTCAAATGGATTGTGACAATAAGGTTTCAATGAAAGTTTTAGAGTAAGTTTAATTAACATGAAAATTAGGAATAGCACTATTGATTCTTGATTCCTTAAATGATCTATTCAAATGGACTGTGACTAAATAAATGACTAACTATTTAATCATTTTTATTTGTGTGACTAAATATTTTTTTAGTTAATGACCAAATTAGTCATTTATTTACTCATTTATAGCTAAGTTGCAAAAAATTAGTAGAATTTAATTTTTTTTAGTTGTGACTAAAAGTTTTAGTCACATAGTCATTTATTTGCTAAATTCTACTAGTGAGAGATGGGAATGTAGCTAATTTCTTGTATGAAGACATCTTTACTAGGTATGGAGTCCTTAGAGAAATTGTACCTAATCAAGGTGCCCAGTTCACTTATGAATTCATTTCTAAATTGGTTAAAGAATATGAAATTAGACATAAAAAGTCAACACCTTGTCACCCCCAAGCCAATGGGCAGGTGGAGGTTACAAATAGGGAGATTCAAAATATTCTGACCAAAACAATGCACATTCATAGGAAAGACTGAGCAACTAGATTACCTAAAGTAGTGTGGGCATATAGAACAACTACATGTTTCACACCTTATGAACTCGTGTATGGAAAAACAATAATTTTTCTAATAGAATTTGAATATAAGACACTTAGAATAGTAGTGGAACTCGACATGGACTTGACAGTAGCATAGAAAGAGAGGCTACATATTCTAAATGGGCTAGATGAAATTAGAATGGAGGCTATACATCACACAAAGATAATTCAAAAATAGAGGACTAAATGGCATGATCGATTTATAAAGACTAAAGAATTCCATGTGGGTGACTGGTCTTTATTATATGATTCCAAATACAAAGATTATAAGGGAAAGCTACAATCTAGATGGCTAGGACCCTTTAAAATACAATAGGTATTCCCCAATGGAGCAGTCAAATCGTAGACCATCAATGCATTTAGATTCTCATTGCTAGTTAATGGCCACAAATTGAAGATATACACAAAGCCAACAAAATAAGATGATTTTCTTCTTTCTCTAAATTATTGCTATGGTCCAAGCCCTGATTTTGATACTGACATGTTACCACCAGATAATAACTCAGTAGCAGACACTACTGGTTCTCACAGTGACTCAACAGATGAGCTACATAGCTCACCTCTTGAGAGCACTCATGTATAATTCCTTATCCTTTTTCATGTGCACACACAACACATGTGCCACAATCTTCTTGAAGACCGCTTCACTATGTAGTAGGGACCTGTCGTAATAAAAATAAAAGCTACCATAATTCACTTTGAGACCTATTGATGAAGATACCCGCAACAACTATCTGTAAGAGAATTCAAAATTTGTGCCAAGTTAATTGCATTCCATCATCATTATTCCACTTTTCTAGTGCATGTAGCTACAAGACATCATATCACTACATGCAAGCTTCCTCAACTACATCACATGTGCCAACCCTTCATTCATTCCATATACCATAGTAATTATCCAATGTCTAATCACATTCATGCTATGGACACTCTTCACACAACTTCACACGTGCGGAGTTCTACTCACTTCAAATAACAGGTACGCATACTAACCTTCCATAATTAACATAGCTCTCCAATACATTCAATATGTACTCGCACTTAATTCAACATGATTATCATTTTAATCTTATTTCCATATTCCTTAATC
This sequence comes from Cunninghamia lanceolata, assembly GCA_027924645.1. NCBI lineage: Eukaryota > Viridiplantae > Streptophyta > Pinopsida > Cupressales > Cupressaceae > Cunninghamia > Cunninghamia lanceolata. Next base: position 7,979,192 of record BSBN01000737.1, on the reverse strand, counting down.
ATCCCCTTCATCTCATACAATGCATTGAAGTGAGGTCACTTCCAGGTTTTAGATGGGGGGAGAGTATTTCAAAAAAATATTGTTTGCCACCAAATACAAAATGCAAACAAACCATACAAACCCTTTTTGACCTTCCTACATCTGTAACCTTTTTATTGTCAACTTCCTAAATTCTGATTCAATTCAAGTTGGTTCAAGCTTAGTAGTTGAACAAAGTGCATGCAAGTATAACACATATATAGAGGGTTGAGCAGAGGGTTGTTAAATCTAAACTTTGAGCTGAATTGGCAGCACGGGAGGTAATATTATCAAAGGGAACCAACAACACATCAACCAATATTGAAGGATAGGTTAATCTTGCCAATTTTCACAAGAGCAAGATGGCTAGATTACTTCTTGAAGCTCATAGAGCATAATGAAGACATGACAAGGCAATTTGCAACAACATTACAACATGATGAAGCCACTGTCAAGGGTTTGAGAGTGGATGCTTCAGAGGCTACAATTGTAGAAGTGTCTGGTCTACTTAGGAATGGAGATGAATTCCCAGTCAGAGTAAATGCAGTAGCTACTAGGGATGAGTTCAACGAGGCAGGAAAGAACCTTGACTCATCATCATAAGGTACCAAGAGATTATCACTTCCATGGGTATGAGATTCTTGTGTTGCTTACATTATTAAGTATATTACTTGTGATGGTAGACAATCCCTTCTATATACTGTGTATTTTAAGCTATTGAGTCACCTCCATCACAATAGACAAATTGATGTACCCAATTTTCTTTATAATTTGTTAAAAAGAATGGGGTCTGAATACCAACGAAGTTAAATGATTCAGCTCTATCACATGATTGTTTGATTACCTTGCTAGTAAAAATGAGCCTTAGGGTTCAACACCCATAGGTGTCTTGGGAGAGATTTTTAATTTATGGAAACATTAATGAAATTCTTCAGGAACCAATAGTACTGGGAAACATAGATTCACCTACCGTATCTTTAATGGGAACTCTTCCTATTTCACCTATTTCTTCACCCACCCACAATAAGGAAGAATCAAAGGAGCAAAATGTGCAAAACTCACCACGTGCAACATCTAATCAACCTACAGCAAGAGAGGTATATCAAATCCAATCTTCTAGTAAAATGCCAAAGACCAAAAAGAAGAGAGGTGGTTCTTCTTATACACCTTCAAAGGTGTAGAAAAAGAAATCCACACAACTAAGGTGTTTGTACCACCTGAAAAGGAAAGGTGCTATGAGGGGTAGTGTTGAGAAACCAGGAAAAGAAAAAGAGGATATTGTGATAGTGGATACTGACTTAGAACTAAGGAACAATGTGACTAAAAATGTGCATGTTCCCATAAAAAGAAAATGGTATATATCCACCACCTCTGAATCACAATCAAAAGATATTTTTGTTGCCAATAAAACCATGAAGAGAACCCTAGTTAACCCTGACAGTGAGGATTATGAATCCACAGGGGATTGTGCTGAATAGTTTTTGAGAGATGAGGAATTGTTGTTAGAAGAAAGAAATGTTACAAAGGAATTGCAAGAAGCTTTTGAAAGGATCAAACAATTGGAAGAACTGGTAAAAACATATGACAAAAGGGACAAAGAAAGGGAAACAAAGATTTAGGAATTAGAGGAAAAATTAAATACTTATGGGCAAGGGTCAAAATTAGTTTTACTTGTACAACTAGCAATAGTTATAGTAGGAAACAAGGAACTAGTAACTGAGTAAAGAAAACCCCCTGCCACAAAAACTCCAACCTGTCACACAATCATGTCCCAAGGTTATGAATTGTGGAAAGATACTCAATACTTTTCTAAAAAAAAGGAGGAATGGAAGAAAGAAAAAGAAATAATGATCTTAGAGCATACTAAAGCAATGGAGAGTAAAGATATTGAATTGAAAAATTTAGCAATCAAGGTGGAAGAGGTAGCAGATAAAGCCACCTAGATTGTTAAATGTAGACCTCCAGCCATAACTTATGCTTTGTTTTTACAAGAAATATTTTTAAGCTATCAATTCAGTAAGTTGATTAGTAATAAGTTAGTTGCTATGAGTAGAAGAATCAATTTTCTAAATGTTTTTGTTGATGCCACACCAGAGGAACAAGATCGGTTATGTGAGTACTATTTGCATAATTATGTTGTGCCTGAAGACACATAATGGAACCCATTAATTTTTGTGGGAGATTTACAATTAAGGGCACTATCTCTTATTTTAGGAATGAGAAGTTTAGGGGTGAAATGATGAAAGAATATAGTGAGAGAGAGAAATCAGTTGCTCTTCCAATAAGGAAGAAATCTAGAACTCCTGACATGATCATTGTAGAATGGATACAACTTTTGGACCATAAAGGTGTAGGCAGAAAAATCATGAACTTGAGATTGCAGGATTATGAAAGAATGCAACATTTAACTGTTGGACTCATCCATCATTCCTACCAGTTTGTGTAAGAAAGATGGGACAACCTAACCCTTAAATTGTAGAGAAAAGAGCCCCACTCCATTTATAATTTTATGGCCATGTTTGAAAGAGCATGAAGATATATGGATATTGCTAGAGATCAAGGACTTGAATAGGTGCCACTTACATTCTAGTCACCAATGCTCTTGTACCTGGTACCACACTGGACAGGGAAAAAGAATGAGGAATGTGAGAGGGAAGAAGAATAGGTTGAAAGAGTAGATACTATCATAGACTTCAGGGAAATCACTTTGCACTACAACCTCCAACCCAAGTTAATTTGCTTGAGGGAAAGAAAATGGGTAGTTCGGGGGAATGATGAGTCTAATTATTAGATAGTTTTCTTATGTTTTTATGCAAGTTCATAGACATTCTTAGACATTTATCTTATACATATTCCTACACTATGCTATCTTTTATGCTCATTATGCAGCCCTGGACCTAATTTAAAGTATATGGAATTATGGTTATGTGTGGGTATGTATGAATTGTAATGGATATCCGTGGTTAGATATGGTTGTTAGTAGTGTGTGCATGTTTTGTGAACTAACTCTTTGCAGCTGGAGGAGATAGACTGTAGCCACAACAACTGCAAGGTGCAGCCTATAGCCAAAAGAGTTTCCAAACAGTAGAGCAGGGAAGGTTCCAAAATAAACTAAGCACAACAACTACAACATAGAGACACTTAATGAAGATGATTGTGCATCATGATGACAATAAATAAAGGTGATTGAAGGAGAAGAACTCTGTTGTAGTCATGAATCTAACGTGTTTGATTCAACCAATCCACATTCTAGTTCTATTACAACAAAAGTCTCAGTTTCACTTGGACTCTTCTTTCTTTTTAAGTTATTGATTGCTTGGTAGTTATCGCACTCTGATATATAGGGAGTGGTGATTTATGATTTTAGTTGAGAGACCTTGTTTTAATAAACTTCCCTCATGCCTATATGTATGGCTCGATGGTTGAGGTAGAGTAAGTTGTTCAATTAGCAGATATAGTTATCAGAGCTTTTTTAATTAGTTGTTTTTACACAAACATTGTTTATTGTTTAATGATGAATTCATGAATAAGATATTTCAGCAGAATCTTATGCGATATTATGGAGATTGTGTAATGAATGATTTTGAATTATTATGATTGTGTCAATCTAAGGTGCTAGATTTGAGTTAGATCAGTGGAGACAGTCACTTGAGCAAGGGCCACTCAAGGTAACTGTCCCTCACTTCATTTCCTGTATGATTACTTTTGTTGTAATAGTTATTTTATAAATGCATGATTAATTAGATTCTTTGAGTTATTCTAGTTTACTTAAACTTGTTGTACTCCAGAGTGTAGGTTTAGATTATCAGTATCAAGTTAAACCTTAGCATTCATTTCTTGATAGTAATTAGTTGCAGTCTTATATTGTATGTACCCATAGTGCCATCATTACTTCCTTTACTGTTATGTAGTTTTAAGGTTTTCTAGCAAGTATAACACTATACTAAGATGAGTTAGGTAGTCATAAATCTTTGAAAGCACATACAGTGCCAGTACCATCACAAACATATTAGCCCTAGTCGATAATTCAATGAAGGTCTTTCCAAAGGTTCAATTGGACTGTTCAGTTAGGTTTTTCTTGTGAATTGTGTGATTGTCACCAAGTTTACTAGACATAGTAAGGATGCTACACATACCATCTGCCATGTATGAATACTCTATGAACTTGCATTAGATCTTCTAAAAGAGTGTAGCTCACTCAATACTATCAATGTACAATAGTCCTCATATTTTACAATGTTAGTATCATCAACCAACTAAAAATATCTACAAAATGTAGACTTACCTTCATTACCTTGACCCATTGTAGTGTTACACCATTTGACAATAGATCTCACATCTATCAACTTTGCATTGTCTTTGTACTTCAACTCTTCTCATGCTAATGCTCTTTTGATACATGCTCCTGCACCATCATGCTCCCCCTTTCCATGCTCGGCCTCACAAAAATTCTATATATGTTGAACACCATTCATCTTATGCATCCTACTCAACCAATAGAACATCCATGAGTTCTTGAAATGTGATGCATAGTTATCTAACCATATGATATGCTGATGAAATAATATGCTCCTACTAGCCAAATCATGATAGAACATATGAAATCAACCTTGCATGAACTCCATAGAATGTGTGCGATCATCACTAATATAAAAATGATATTCCCTCAAGATCTTCCTATCATCCTCTATACTATCTTCTGTATGAATGCATTCTATTTGGACAAATATAGAAACCTATGTAGAGTTGTAATATTGGGATTGCACCTCATTTTGTGGCTATAGTGTGTAGTTCTCTGCAAAGTCAACAACTGAAACGATGGAACTAGGTAGGAACATGTCCTTGCATAACTTGAATTGCAAGTCCAATTGCAAGTCCAACCATCAAGCTCTATGGGTATGCCTTGCATACACGTAAACTATATTATCTCAGAAAATAGAGATAAACTGATACACTGGTATCTTTTGAATGAACAATTCACACCTTTTTTCTTCTTTGCCATCTTTTAGACTATATTCCATCATCTTATATTTGCCAAAACTTACTAGCTCATTTCCAATTGCATGTGTGTTCTCCATATGTTCACAAATTGTCAAATGTTGCAACCCACCACAATGAGCACACGTGCCATCCAAGCATAAGCTATTGTGGAATAATTGACCATGTACTCTTTGACATAAGATGCTTGATATGAAATCTCTTAAATATCTAGGTGGATATTTTATATTACACTCCTATAAAACATCGTTAGTATGTAAATTTACACACATATATCTATAAACGTCATAATAATTAGAAAACTCAATATGTACTCTACAACAACAAGTTGTGCGGGTGTGATTTATTTTGACATAAAAAGGCTTTACCATTTCAAAATACCTTTGACTAATTTGACTTAAGGATACATCTCTTGAAATTTCTTGAAAAATTATGTTTGAGTCACATCTAAAAAAAGCTTTGGATGTGGCTCACAGTTTCGACAACCAATTCTCCTTCTTACAACATCTCTTGCATTAGGAGATACCCTTGTGTTATTTTTACAAAATTCTTTGATGGGGAATCTCAAGGCTTCAACAACTTTGTATTTCCATGGGAGTCTCCCTGAGAATGCACACAATTCATTGGTATTTGGGTCCTCAACTCTTTTACGTCTTCCAACAGCTCTCATTAGAGTTTTTCTACTTATTTTCAATGCTTGACTTGCCTTTCTAATGAGGTGAGATTTCTTTGTTCGTTGGATTACTATTGTCTATGTAATGACACGTCGTGTGGTATTACTATCCTTGGTACATGAGGTGGAACCTACACTCTCATATATCCACCTATATCCCATGCTAGTATTTTATCCTTTCAAGTGTCATCATAGACTATGTCAATATCCTCTAATCTATAATTTTTAATCCATCTACACCTTGGTGAAATTCCTCTTCTTTCCTACACTTGGCCTCTTCCAACCAATAAAATCTACTAGTTGTTGTGCCTTGCACACACACCCCATTCTACCAAATGGAGAACTCCTTTCTTTTGCTCCACTTTCAGTTCAGTTTGGTCTTAGTTAGTTGCCTAAGAGAAATGGTGTTATGATGTCCTGATTGGAAAAGTTAATTTTGGTTTGGCTGCATGAGCTTAGTTTGGTGACATTTTTAGGGTCTTTGAAACTCAAGTCTAAGTTAGGTTGCACCAATTGGATGAGATTTTGAGTCTCTAAGTCTTTTGTGCTAAAAATGCAGTTCACTATATTTTGCGATGATATCCTGTGACACCAGATATCTACGCTAAGTTTCCTTATGAAGGTTTTGCACTAAAAATTGAACACACTGGACTTGCACTAAATTTTGACATCACCAGACATGTCCAGTTATAGCTGAAAGCTCTGCTAATCTAGTGGATGGAAAAAGTCCTAGTAAGGGGCATTCATCAAGACTTTGTGCTAGAAATGGGGGTGATCAGATTTGTGTAGATTGTAGTCATCATCGGATATGTTCAATGCCTATCAAAAACCCTGATTTTCCCTTCCAGTACTAAATCTCTGCCATGAGTGTGTGCCATCCTATCCTCTATACCCTGACATTAATAGCAAAATTACTGGGCTATAAGTGGCCAAAATTTACTCATTTGCCATCATTCTGCATTCCAAAACTTCGTGAGCCCTGTCATTAGCTGATTCATTTCAAGGGTTTGAATAATTCAAAGGGATCAACCTCAAAGCTTCATTAACAACTATGAAATTCAAGTCTTTTGCCCTCATTTTTGTATTCGCAGGTGGGTGGTTCAAACTTTCTTTCATTATTCGATTCATGATGTTTAGGGTTTAGTTTGAGTTTGTTGTTGGTTTGATATGGGGATTTAGTTTGAATTTCTGTAAAAGGGGGGTTTCCATCAGAAGAATATATATGGGCATGTGTATATTCTAGATATGAGTGCAATTTCTAGGGATTTTCTATTTACATTGAATAAGTTTGAAGATTTATAGTTTGCCCACTAGGTGAAATCCCTTAGAGTTGACATGGTTGCAATCTGTTGAAATCATTGTTTGCTATGCACTATCATCGTTTCGATGAATTTTTTAGAATGTCTTAGTGCTAAATTTGGTATATGGCAGATGTATCCACTCTAATATGAAATTCTCGCTACTCACTTTCATCAATTTTCCCACAAAAGAAAAAATTCTAAGTAATTTACCAAAAATGCCCTTTGCTGGATACCTCCGGTAAGGCCGAAAAACCCCGCCGGTACTATCAAACCATAAAAAACCGCAAACTAAAACATTTAACATCTCTATCAGGTTTAACGCTAAAATATGTCATCACTAGACTTGCACTTAAAAATGTTCCCATTAGACATATCCTTCGATCCCCCAAAGCTTTGTAAATCCACTCACTAGGAAAATCCCCGCTAAGTGCTAAAAATTGAAGTCGTTGGATCTGCACAAGAAATGCCAATCACCAAGCATGTCTGATCCTCACCGAAATCTCTGCTAGTCTAGTAAGGGATAAAAAAATCCACTAAGGACATTAAGAGGAGCTTGCGCTAAAATTGATATCTTCCATATATGTCTGGTAACTCACTAAAACTCCACTACCTCATTGTGACATGTGCCAATAGCTATGATCAAGTGACTAAAACCATAAGGACACAAGGAGGTTAGATATTGGTAGATCTCAGTGCCTTAGCATTGGTTAAACTTTTGACATTCCCCCATTTCCTATCTTCACAATGATGGACAAGGAAGAGAATGAGAAAATGTACAAAGTAGATCTAGAAACTTGTAGGAGGAAGATAAATGAGGGCTGGATGAAAAACAAAAGGTTAGCTATGTCCAAGGTTCCTCATGTGTTGTATAGGAGTGACTTTAAGGAGGAGATTGGGGACTTGGTGACCCTTCTTAGCAGGATTATGGGGCTGCCCACTGCCTCTACATTTGAAGGATGGATGTTCCCATATATTAGAGAGATTTTACATGGAGATAAGAAGATACACTAGGCACAAATCATTAGTAACAACATCCATGAGGTCTTTGTTTCTTTTCATATGGATGAGACCTTTTAGGTGGACCTCTTATGTGCTATATTCTTTGGCAAGAAATGGTGTATACCCTGGCTTGTCAAAATTAGGAGAAATTAGAAATGAGGAAGACCAGTATAAGGTGTATGAATGCTATACTCAACTAGAAATTTCCCAATCACTGGTACATCATAAGAGGGTTAATGATGCATTCACTATGCACATTACCTAAATATTGCAGAATGACATGGCCAAGAGACTATCTCCTGAGGTATTTAGTGTTATACAGTTATATGGGAGATGGTACATACAGTTTTAGAAGTTTACCTACTTAAGGGTCCAAGGGTTTATTGGAGCACCCTATAAGTTACCATGATATCCTAGAAACAAAGTGGTACTTCTTGAACTTACAAGGCAACTTCTTACCTGCGAAGAAAGTTTAAAAAATTTACACCGAGCATCCATTAAGTTTCTAATACTTTTGGGAAGAGGCAACTACTCTTGTACCACCATTGGGGAAGTAGAACACTCTGACACAAAGCTGCAACTATTGAACTTACATCTTTATCATAAAAGGAGACATTTTGACCCTTTTGGTATTATGGAGAGACATGTGAGTAAAAAGTTGTTCCACAGAAAGCACCTTGAAGATTTTTGGGAAAACTATGTTGATGATTATGAGGTGTTGAGAAGGAAATATTCAAGGTTGTCTCTAGATTTTATCAAAAGATTCAACATCATAGAGGTTCTAGACCATGCAATGGAGGATGATAACATAATTCAAAGGGGACCTTGGGAAGCATTGTTCAACTAGCCTATTCCTTTCCCTAATTGGGCTGATGTAGATGAAAGTTATTTAGATGAAGCAATGAGGAATCCCATCAAGTTCAACAAGAGTTGGGTAAGAGATCAAATTTCCAATTTGACATAAGTTGGGATTGCCCTTACCTATACTGAACAACAACAAGATAGAACAAGCAATGATGAAGAAGATGAACCAATATAGATAAGTGATGCTACAGTGCAAGAGGCTGTTAAGGAAACTGATGTGTCAGGAGGAGACAATGAAGATAATATCCCTTTGGCTGATAAGGAGAAAGGTAAGAAAGGTCATCCTAAGACACAAAAGAAAGAGAATCCCCCATCTTCGAGAACAAGGGAAGCCAAGAGAAAAGATATGCCTAGTGGAAAGGGAGAAACCTCCAAAGCACAAACTCTTGCAGTTCTTCCTCTCACCACACCTACTGCTACCACCTCTTCCTCTACTACAATTCATTCTTCATCATCCACCACTGCAATAGTATCTTCTTCCTTAACAGTTAGTACAATTGCACCCATCCTTCCTTCTCCATTTGTCACTTCCGCAACCACTTCCTCTCTATCATCCTTACCCTCCATTTCCTCTATTTCCATGTCATCCATCTCCTCAACATTCATGAGCCTCCCTGTATCCACTGCTACATCTCTGACCATCTCTTTTGCTTCCCACTCCATTTCATCTTCTTCATCCTTTGCACCATTCTCTTTACCTCCCATCTCCATAATTCTTTCACCTTCCTTTTATTTGCCATCACTTAACCTTTCCTCACCCATCTCCATCCCTTCCATGTTTTCCTCTCCCTCCATTCCACCATCTTTGGGTTTTTCTTCCTTTTCCAATTTATCTCAAGTACATTTGCCACCTATTGCCACTAATTATTTTTCTATTGTGAATAGCTCTATGTCTTGCCCTTTTAATAATTCAACCCAAGTACTCCTGCCAGTTCCTCAGTTGCCTGGTATAGAGAAGGTATGTGCTAAACTGGACTCTTAGGAGAATGCAATCATCGAAGACATAACACATGAACCCCTCACCGATCCTAGTACAATTGAGGTGGTGAATATTGAGGATAGTCCAATAGAAGGGGCAACTACAGACTCAATTTTAGAAATTGTTCAAAAGGTAGTTACAAAAAGTCTACAATATATAGAGCAACCAAAGTCTCTCCAAGATGATGTATGGGATGGTGAGTAGAACACAAATGAAGACAAAGGGACAGAAAAGGGGTTAGAAGTAGAAAACATTCATGATGATTCTTTAAATAAAGGAGATAGTCACATTGACTCTCCAAAACCCAGTTCTGAAGCTCCAGAATGGTTACAACAAAGGTTAGGTAGTAAGTCTTCTGAAGTAGAAGTAATGTCCTTAGATTTGGAAAGATTTTTGGCCAAGTTAGAGAAGCAAAGAAATAAAAGAAGGCCAAGGTCCAATCCGGGATTTATAAAGATGCCACAGGATCTCGCATTGCTAAAATAATAGTTCCTCCATAATAGGTTAATAAAGAAGATGTTAGGCCCAAAGACTATACTGTCACAACAGTAAACCTTGGATAGGCCTCTAAAACTTAGGAAATTGATGAAATCAAGGGTTTAGTATCAAACATTTTGGATATTCTGAACAAAGATGAATTAACCAAGCAACAACTAAGGCAACAGAACAAAGAGCTAAGGGCTTGCAAGAAAATTCCTAATAAAGCCCATGACCTCAGATGGAGAGCTAGAAGCAGTGCCTTCTCTTCTTTCTAAAGAAGAGTTAGAAAATTTTGACAATATTAAAACCACTACAGTTGCTACAGAGGAATGGTTCCACAGAGTATATACAGAAGGCTATGAAGTAATAGATGAGGCCACCGAGTTGCATAAGGATTTCTACATTTTGAAATCAGAATGGGATGAAGTAGTAAGTGATTCCATGAACTATGATGATTACTACTCACATATACATCCCTAGGTCTTTGCCATGAGTAAGCTCCTAGATGAGATCTTATTGCTAGAGAATGTTTTGACATAGGATAGATTACATATGCCAAATCATTGGCTAGAATTGATAAGACTAAGGAGAGAAATCTTTGATAAAGCTAGAAATTCCTCTGAGCCAACAAGGGCTCAAATTTTGGATGTAATATACAAGTTGAATGATGTTTTGCGAGCTTGCATGAATATGGATTTAGATGATATTGCCCCAATAAACCCCTAGGAGTATAAAGATAAATTGAAGCATATCATCCATGGTGATTCACCTCTAAATATGATAGGGAAACTAGAAAGGGTAAGTGACCTCAAGGTAGCCTTCGAGGAGTTCAATAGCAATAAGAGGTCTAGAGATGTAGTATATTATAAGTTCTTGCAAGAGGTGGACCAAATAAAGTTTAGAATTGACTATGTCAAGGACCCTCAGCTAGTAGATATCAATCCAGCCTTGGAAGCCTATATAGCATACAACAACAGAGAGGCAGAGAACGACAAAGTTAACTTGGATGACGAGGAGCAATGAAATATTCTAGTCAGCATATGAAATCTCGTCAAGCCACATCAACCCATATTTTTAAGTGTCATGTGACTTCATTTTGACTTTCTTTCACCTTGAAAATTAGCTCTTTGTCATGTACAACCAAATGGGTGTTCATTTTTTCTAGATTCAATGTATTTAGAGGCTGTATTTTGTCTTTTTCTATCAAGGCAAAATTAAATCCGAAAATGTAACAAACTATTGTCTTTCATTAAATGCTATGTAAATCTGGACCATTGGTGTTAAGCTAATCTCCACCATTCATGAAAAAACTCAGTATGGTGCCTTGTCTATAAAAGGGCCATCCTTTTCTCTCATTGTAATAGATTTTTGATGGTGAATTACTTAGACTTTGTCAAATTGATCAATACAAACAATTTTTTGTAGGATTGCTAGAAATTTGTTTATTGTGTTATATCTTTTGGTTTTCATGGTTCACATCGATCTAGAATTAGTTAAATGTGATTTTGCAATGTTGGATGAATGCTTTGGTTCATACTATTAGTACCTTGTTGATTGCAAGTTATTGTGCATAGTTAGCCTGAACCTTCACTTTGAATTTAGTTTGATTGCATTTCACAAATTAGAATGTGCCATAATCTGGGTATTTAATGAGTAAATGCAATTTTAAAATCATTAAATTCCATTGAAGATTGCATAATCTCTTATAGCATTGTGGTTTCTACAGCTTGGTAAATTAAGAGGTGGTTTCATTTAAAGGCATTTGTCTATCTGCAGTATCTCCCTTCATTGTGATTGCCACCTAGGTTTTAATAATCTCTCTCAACCCTTTTGCCTTTTGTATTCTCTTTATAGTCAGCTCTATTAGATTTAGGTTTTAAGCAACATCTATATTGTCAATCTGCTAAGAATATCATAGGGTTTTGCACACTTTGCTGTCATAGTTTCATCAAACCCTATTAGTTGCATGTAAGTCCCCCTTACTCGGTACAACTAAAACATTCCACTGAGTTATCCTGCAAGCTAAGACATAGCTATATAAACCTTAGGGAAGTCTTATCTAGGATAGGATACATTTTCAAGAGATGTGCGATAACCTACATTTCACCTGCGTTGTTGTGTGCTAAAAATACCATCAACACTAGTCTCACATACTCATACCAAGTATCATGATGCATTCCTTGATATGTATATTGTACATGATATTCTATATTATCCCTATAAATTTTTCATAGGTTACACTATTGCCTTTGCCACTTGAAATCTGTATTGTGCCATCAACACCCTTGGCAATGTCTCTAATAAGTCCTTAGCTAGTCAACTTAGCCACGCCTTATGCATAAGGATACCCAAAATATGTGTCACTAAGCACCCTTTATACTAGCTCATTAGTATTGTAGACCAAATATATCTTAACAATAGATTACTTATCAAGTTATAATTCAACTAAATATGTAAAACCAAATTAATATCACCAAATCTAACTTCAGCAATAGTTTCATACTTCATGTAGAACTTGTGAAGACATAGAAATGCACAACTCTTTGAAGATAGTTAATCAAATGTAGGTTCCCAATATATGTGGTTAAAGGAGGTATCAATGAGTTTCTACAAACTAGTAGGACCATAACTTACACTAATCTACATGGAATAGATGATGATATTCAATATAAATAATGATCAATCAACTATTTGTGATTGCTGCCTATTCTAATGGGAGATAGAGTCAAGAACCCAAGAAAGGGTAAAAAACATTAATGCAAAGCCTATCAAGTCAACAAAATTTTTACTATGGAATCCAAATTGTCTAGTTTTAGATTCATCCAAAATGAAATTCAATGAAATGAAAATACATCAACTAAAGTAGAGTTTCTAGAGACCACATATGATCCTTAATATCCCTTATGTGGGTTTGGAAAAGTGCATTTACAAATAACATACAAGCTTCCTATTAAAACTTGATGCTAAAGACCAACCTCAAAGCTACTAGAAGTCAACAAATAGGATGGGCCATAAGTATGATAGATTATGTATTGTCAAAAATACTATACTAACTATGGAAAATCTACCCCTAATGATTGGTATTTACTTACAACTCCACCAAACTTCACACAAATCTCTCCCACAACCTTTCTCAATTTTGACGTACCCCATTTGATAACCATATAATACACTACATTCCACTCTATGCACAAAAGTGGCAAGGATCAAGAGTATTTCCATAGAGAGAGCTTACATTTATAACCAACAATCCTACCAAGATCTTCCACGTAGCTAATAACTATTTCAATTTGCACCATTGCATCTCAAGTATATAATCATTTCATTAAATTTATTGTAAAAAACTTTCCAAAAACTAACTCCATTCTACACTATTGAATCTAGGCATTAATAAATTATAGAGAACATAGAACACTTAAGCATGACTCATGTATTGAAGTACATTCTTTTAGATCATACTTTTCATAGACATGGAAAATCTTCCATAGATTTATAGGGAGCATGCCTTTTAAAAATTGACTTAATTATCTTTTGATGTCAATTAAATGTACAAAAGATAACCTGAAACTGATTAGTCAACTTCCTTCATCATTTTCCATGAATAGTATTAGGCATGCCTTGATTCACATTAAATTACTCAACTACCATATCTTATAAAAAACTTAGTAGCTAAATCATATCTACCTCTATAATTGTTTGTCATGTAATTATAATAATTCCCTCAACCACCACCACCAAATTTATTCAACTAAGCTATTAATACCAATTCCTTCTTGATCAAATTTGCATCTAAACTATTCCCTTGGATAGTCCCATACTCTCATGTTTTCCATTCTACCCTATTGGCTAACTAGTTTGAAATTTAATATTGACCAACAACTTAGATGTATCACTTTTAGATCAATGGCAATCAATGGGATTTCAAAAATCTTACTGCTTGATTGACCTATCCACCACAAACAAATAGAACATTTCATGTGTTCATTTCCCATTCCTCTTATCATTTCACTTACACTTTACTTTGGCCACTAACGAGAACCTACGATCAATGGTTGTGACCATTTTGCCTTCAAGATCTATGCATTTGATAGATCAGTGGATGTATAAGATGCATGATCCCCTAATCAATCGATATAATGCAATTGATAAGATTGTGACATATAACCATCTAATCCACAATCTATATGATTCTAGAATATAAAAAACTTGCACAGAAATATGGTTGATTAGATACAAAGGGCCCACCATCACTTAGTAGTTGATCCCATGTAGCATTATTCAATTTATTCTCATAGAGAAAGACCCTTGTAAAAATACCATATGATCATAATTTAATTGAGCATTTGGTTTTGTTCACCACCTTCTTTCAACCACACATAAGTTTTGGTTTTGTTAACATAGGAAAACATAATGGATATCCGTTTTACAGAATGGATATCTATTTTATAGAATGAAAATCCATTTTGTAGAATGGATATCTATTACCTAGATATTCATTGCCCAAAGAATTGGGCTTTAGGTAACAGATATTCATTATGTAAAAGCCAAAAAAAGACAAAAAGAATATTGTTGGGCTCGACAACCATGCCCACAGACCCTCTGTTGTTGAAAAACCTATGATCTCTACCTATTACAGTCAAAAAACACTTTTATACACTTTTGGACACAAATTTTCTTGTTACAATCATTAGGGTGATATTTTTGTTCCCCTAATGGGGAGAAATAGTCATCATAAAGAAAAAAGGAGGAGGAAAGTTACATTAGAGGAAATTGAAGCAATTAGCGAAAAAGATAGAGCAAGGAAGAGGATTGGAAGACCGGGTTTGGTGGATGCTCATCAAGGTGAAGCTTCTTATTTACCATATAATAACATACAAATTGAAGGTGTTAATGTTGAATATAATTAAATGTTAGATCCATGATATTGCAAATGAAAATGTTATGAAACACCTATTGATAAGAGCAATACCATGGAAAAAGAAGAAGAAAAACAAAAACGTTTGCTTGAAGAAAGTGGATAGGAACCTCATGATGTTGAATTTGCACTCTATAATCCATTTGTTGATAAAATTGATGAGGTTGATACCATGGATGAAATAATGAAAGTCAATGTATCTCCAAATTACATAAGAAGAAAGGACATTTGTCAAGAAGAGAATGGGCATGATGAAATTGTAAAACATATAAAAACCCCAAAATGGTTACTTGAAATTGATGAGAACATAATGGAAAAACTTGAAGGAAAGAGGTCATCATGAATGGTTAGGTTGTGGGCTTCAAAACTCTTCAATGAATACTTTGAGAATAAAACATTAACTGAACAATTCCAACTTTTTGTGCAATTACTAATGATGTACAAAATGAGAGCTTTACTAAAGAAATTAAAGATTTGGTTAAACAAAGTGTCTAATCGGAAAAAAATTATTGTTAAAAGCCTTTTTAATGCACTCAATTCTATTGGAAAGACTAGTAAGGAGAAAGATAAAAGAGCTACTCGTAGAGTAATAACAACCTCAATAGTGAGAAAACAATTAAGAAAGGATCTATTAATGAGGCAAACTTGTGTTTACTTAAGCTTGAATCATAAAACATTATCAAAAGCACTAGCATTAAGATCAAGACTAGATAGTCCTCTTGGAAATGATACTTGGGATTTTAGTGGTAGGCTTCCACGAGTTGATAAGAAGCTAATCAATAGCACAAAGGAAGAAATTGAATGATTTTGGCACACTAACTCTAGGGTATCGCCAAATACAAAAGATGTTTTAAAGTTAAGAATTGGTGATAAAGACTGCACACCACATCTTAAACATTACTTAGAATGTAGCCAAACAACATTGTACAAACAATATTATGAAACACACCCAGATATGACAATCTCACAAAGAGCATTTGAATCTCTTAAGCTATTTTATTGTGTTCCTCTTAAAATTCATAATACATGTTGTTACAAATACCATGTAGAGTTTTCTATGTATCATGAATTATTATGCAATATTCATTCTACTTTGCACTCTAACGAAATGTTACAGGAGTGTGGTACAATTCAACTACCAAAGTCATCTAGGGACTTATTGTATTTATTTCTATGTATTAGAGATGATGGTTACATTTTCTAAAAGAATGATTGTTTAAATGAAAAGTGTTTACACTGTGGTGGGTTATCAAAGTTTATATCATGTTTTCATGAGGGCAACAAGCATGATTTTGGAAAGAGAATGGATGTGAAAAAGAGATATGAGACAGTGAAATACAATTTGAAAAGTGGAGGTGAAGGTTCTCGATGTGAGTTGATTGCAAGAGAGGAAAGTATTGCTGATTTTAAGAAAAATCTTTTCTACAAGTATGCCAGACACAACCACAAGTCTCGATGGTTAGATCAACAATTCAAGATGTGTAAAGAATTTTTTGATTGGAACTATTGTCTCTATAGTTGAGTTTGTAGAAAACTACACGTTGCAACCCCAAAATGAAGTGAAATCCCAGTACTACAATTCTATTTAGGTTGCTATTTTTCTTCACACCACATATAGACATGCCCCTGAGAGTACATAAGAGAACATGAAGATTGTCAGAGAAAACTATTTTTACATGAGTGATGATCGATCTCATTCATTAGAGTATGTGCAATATTTTTTTCAACAATTTTATGGGTTCTTACAAGAAAAAGATATTAGAATGGATCAACATCTCATTTGGTCAAATAATTGCACCAATTAATTCAAGAATGGTCGTATGTTCTATTGGTTGAGCAGAATGCATGTAGAGAAGGGTATACCTCATATTAGGAATTTTTTTAAAGTTAGGCACAAAAAAGGGGAACATGATGGAGCGGGTGCATGTGTGAAGATAGCTCTTTTTAAAAATCAACTAAAGATTAGAGGTGGTGCTACATTTAATGATGCAGATTCTATTGTTAAGTGGTGTAACTATGCATTGTCACAAGGAGTGGCTCTTGATTCAGAAGTGCACAGGTTCTTTTGGTTGGCTGATGAGGGGATAGCAAGAGAAAATTTGTATTGTCAGAGAATCAATGAATTGGTAAAGACACATCTATTTCAAATCTTAGATGCAAGCGCATGGACTATTTGGACACGAGAATTAGCTTATTTTTGTCATAGTTGTATTAAATGTGATTGTGATAATTGAGAGTCAAGTGAGTGGGTAGATGCATGGATTCCATGATATTTAACCTCTTTATCTCAAGGTAAATCATCTTTAGTCAATGACATAGAGAGCTCATTTGACAATGAACAACTTTCAAACCTTATACAATCGGGTCATGTTTATGCAGTTGTTGCACCTCATGGAAATGAAGATAGATCAAACTATTGGTTGGCACGATGTGTATAGGGAAAACAAAAGCTAACACAACCTATGATAGATAATGATGGGTTCACATATCCTACATGATTAGTTTTTATTGCTAGGACTTGGTTGTGAACATATATTATTACAAAGAATGGCATCCCTACATTTGAAGACTTTGAGAAGCATAAAAACATATTGATGTATTTGCACCTAGTTGTAGCAATAAATGTTAAGTTACTAAAGCATCATGAAAAACCAAAAACAAAACAACTATGGACAATTAGTAATGTTGTTCATGAAGTGATATTGGATACTCTGAAGGTAAGAGATGACCCCTCTGGTATGCATTTAAACTTCTAGATGGACAAGTATGACAATTTTTATCTTAACTTGTTCTTGTTTCTTCTATTTTTTAGAATTGTTTTATTAAAAATCTTGTTTCTTTAACTATAATGCATGCTTTTGACTATACAGGATTATGAATGAGGTTATTTTGCATCAAATCATAGACACAAGGTACAATTTTTACTGTGCATTTACGTTTCTTAATGTAACATCGAAAAATGTCCCCTTGGGGGCTTTTCCCTCATAAGGTTTAGCTACTGGGTCTTTAGTATGCATTTAGGACACTTTAGTTCATATTTTAGCATCCCGATAGAATGAGACCTGGGTTTCATGGAAAGTGGGACCTAGGAGGACCCCTTGAACTGTACGTTGCCCAAAATAGGGGGAGGACTTAGGCGCCCGTGCCCTAGTCCTGCCCTATTTTGGGGCAGCCCCAATTTCTGGGTGTCGGTTAATGACCGTTAGTTGGTTCTTTTTTTGACATGGTAAAGTTTGATTTTTAAAATCTTGGAAAAAATGCTTATAGATGCACATATAAGCATCTGTAGACATTCATTTGTAAACTAGATTTCAACTAGATGATCATTGTGAACTTTAGTCATTCTCAAGGTGATTGAAGGCTTTCTATCATGTTGCAAGAGTAGACTTGTATGTTTTGTGTGTTGATATTTGTAGATTTGAGCATCAATCTCCTCATGGCATGAAGAGCATCTTCCTCCATGAGAGCTTCACTACAAGGTGACATAATATTATGTTTTTATCATTGATTCCTTTGGTTTTTGCCTTTGCCTCACAAGGGCATGCACTCTTTATCTGACAACGGTGTTCAGAGACTTAAGTGTCCTCCAGGGCTTGACTGAGTCAAGCCTCTAAACACCACAACCCCCAAACCAAGTCTTGTGATTGCAGGTTATAGGTGTTGCATTTGGGAAAAGTGGAGTTGCAGGAAGGAGTAGCAGACATCAAGGATTTAGGATCTGAAGAAAAGTTAGACAAAGGATCACTTCTAGGACTAGGGTTCCTGCAAAAGTGTCCTCCACAGAGAGATCTCAGGAAACAGAAGTTATAGGGCTGATCAATGTCAGAAGGAGGTCCAGATTCCTCGAAAAAGTAGGTACCTTGGACTTGGGGGCCCACACCAGTGTCCTCGACTGTTCCGCCTCAGAACCTTGAAAACATGTATTCTGTAATTTGTTATTTTACTTCCGTCTGTAAGAGCTTTTTCCATCTTTCGTCAATTTGTTGTCGTATTTGCATAATTAGGGTTTTAATGGTTAATTGGACATAAAGAAGGAATATTAATAATTAAATTCCCTAATCAAGGTTTCCATTCATTTGTAAGTGACCTAGGGTATGATAGTGCTCGTCACTTGAGCCTAGATCCTTCAATGTTAGGGTGAAAGGAGGATTCAAATATCTAAAGAACAAAAGATTAACAAGATCTAATTTTACCCTAAATATTTTGGTGAACCCATATTTTTGGACTTAAATTGCAACTTTTTGAGTGTTTTCCTTCAGATTTGGTGTGATTTCATTCATTTATTTGGTCATTTACTTTATTGCATTGAGAAAATTTCAAAAAAAATGAAAAATTGGAAAAATACAAAAAATTGCATTGTTTGGCTTACTAAATTGCATCAATTCTTCCTAAATTTTTCTAATTCATGATTTTTGCATCATATCTAATATAAACTACAGAAAAATATAAAAAATGAGAAATTTACATTGCATTTTCATCATTTAATTTCTAGGGTTTTATAGAAATTTTGACAATTTTATATAACCTAGTAATTCCAAAATCTAGGGTTTGTAGGCAAAATATTTTATCAGATTCTTCTATTGATTTTAGAGGCTCATTCAAATTTGCATTTGGTTTTAGTCTTGCATTTTAGTGTGAATTTGCATTTAGATTTAAAATATTTGCATTTTTACATCGAAAATTTCAACAAAAACTAGCAATTTTGATGCATTTTCATTAAACTTGCATGAGCATTTTGCATGTAAAGGATTAAAAATAATTTTAAGATCTGAGATTAATTCAATTTAATTATAAATTGGACTTCAAATAATTCACATAGAATTTTATCCCAAGATTTCAAACCTAGGGCTTCAAAAACGATAATTTTCACTAAATTTGGCCTTATCGACTCTCTAAACTTGCACCATAGGTGTGTTGTGAAGGATATTTTTGTATTAATTTTATGTTACTAGGATAATAATTTTCTTCCCCTTATAAAAATCTTCACAACACCCTTTTTAACAGGCTCTTGTAGTGAAAATTTGTTGAAAAACTACACATTTTAGCTATTTTGGCCCTAGGGTTTGACCTAGTTTGCAGTCCAAGAGTGTTGTGATAAATTTTATGGGTTGAGATGACTAATATTACTGATATTCTTCTCTTTACCTCCTAAAATTCCTTACAACACCCCTTTTTCTAGGTCTTGGAGTTGAAAAACTGTGAAAAATTACATATTTTTGCTATATTTTCACTAGGGTTTTCCCTTAAGTGGCGCTACAATCATGTTGTGTTGGGTATTTTTGCATCAAGTGGATTTTATTGCTGATATTATTTTATTTCCATCTACATTTTCCTTAGAACACCCTTTGTTATGTTCTTTTGCATTGAATTTTGGTGAAAAAAGTGCTCATTTTGACATATTTTGACTTAGCATTATCTTGGATTTGCATCAAGAGTGTGTTGAGAGTGATTAGATTGATGTTTTGGATTGATATAATACATATAAATTTCTGTCCTTGATCAGAATCCTTACAACATCCTTTGTGTCATTCAATTGCATTTGAAAGGAGTACAAAAAATCAAGCATTTTAGGCTATTTTGCTCTTATCTTTTGTACCAAATTTGAAAATATTTCAATATTTGATTGGGCATTAGTTTGAGAATAAAAGAATGGCCTCTAATCATAACAAAAAAAATAGGTTCCCTCCTAGACCTTACATGAAAAGAAAGGCTCCTGAACCTGAAATTGTCTTCACTCCTCATGATAGAACAATCGGTGATTCCGAAGGACCTCCTTACATCACCGTGCAGATAATGGGAAATAATGTGGAAGGAACTCTGATTGATCCTAATTGCATGACTAATGTTGCCATCAAAAAATTCTTCTTTTTGAATCAATTAATACAAGGCCCTTATAGCCTTTCGAACTTGATGATTAAGACACATACAGGAGCTTTAAAGAAACCACTGGGTAAGATATCATTGATAGTAATTGTATTTGAGAAGCATGTTGAGAAATGGTTTGATATTACTCCCGATTCTGATACCTTTGACATAAAACTTGGAATCCCTTGGTTAAAAGTTATGAAATCAGTTCCTTCAACTATTTATAAATGTGTTAAATTTCCTTTGAATGGACAAGTGCATGCCATCCATCGAAATACATACAAACCTTCAATTACACAACAACACTTCACATTGGATTAATTTTGTAACAAATATACTAGCGACAAATTAGAGCTAGAAACGGACTTTACATTCTTGAGTTATAGAAATTACAAAGCAAAACTATTACATCCGGTACCTAGTCCTCCTACATAATAAATGACAAAAGATAAACAACCCACATGTGAAGAGAACTTTAGACCAAAAGGACAAGGTCCCTATGCTGAGGTTCCTCCCCTGAAATCCTTACAAGGATCGGGAGATCATTTTCAACAACAAAGTGTTCCACCACGACAAATGAGGTTTGATCCTGGTGCTTCATCTTCTAATTTGCACAAGCCTATGAAAGAGGATAGCCCTATCTTACAAAAGATAAGTGGTAAAACAAAACAAAATAGAAAAGCAAGAAAAAGAAGACAAGAATATGCTACAAACCTTGCCTCTCAACAAGAAAACATCGATCATAATATTCAATCAAATAAAGACAATCGTAACGATGAAAAACATGATGAACAAAATATGAATTTGGCTATGGTACCGTATGTCCCACTATTCTCCAACATTAGGGATTGGGACGATGACGACGATGATTTTCTTATAGACAACCTCTAGCCCAGTAGGGGCCCTATAGGTAAGTATCTCTAACCCTTTAATTTATCTCGTGATGTGCTTCCCCGTGATGTGTTATGTGTTGTTTAGGCCTCCTGGGATGACCTCAGATTCTCTCATAAGGTTCAGGATACTAGGAGACTGCCTCTGTTGTGACCTTCTTTTTGTATCATCATTCTTCTAAATTGCTCTCTCTATTTTCATTATTGTGTGTTGTGTCTTACGGACATAGCATCGTGGTTGGTGACTTGGGGGCATCCTCCTATGTGACTATCCCTTAGACACTTGTTTTCTCCTGTCTTATTTATTGTTTCCCTTCCTCTAGTGTTTCCACCTAGCGGGCGGATGACAAAAAACATTTATACTGATGTGGACCTAGTGTCCCTTTTGAGTGCAATCAAAAAATGGTCTTAGTTCCTAATATGATGATGGGGTTGTATATCGTATCCTATGCTTGGCTAGTGGAAGAATTCATGCTTTCCACGTAGTGAATTTCATGATGTTTCTGTCGCATTTACAAACCTTAAAAATACTATTGCTTTGTGCACCTTTGTTTGCCTTTGAATCTAGCCTTGGTGGTACTTGATTCAGAGAGCTTCGTGATATAGCCCCTGGTTATCCTCAAACTCTGAATTCATTGTATAACCTTGGCTCTTTGTGTGGGTAATCATATGCATTGATGTTGTTGTTTATCATGATTTTGTGGACACTGACATGTTTCTTATAGGGATGTGTTTTTGGGAACGTTTGGTGATCATAAAATACATGTCACCTCTGGGGGGCATGGACTTTGTGAAAGTTGGCGTTCCCTTGTGTGTTTTCTTCCTACCTTAACGTGCTTGATATCGATAACTGATATCAACCACCTTAAGGTGGGGGCATATAAGATAAGCTATCTGTTATAGATGTTAGCAAGGTGTTTGACCTCAGATGCAGAGACCTGTGCCCAAGAGTAGTGCATCGTGCATCCTGAGCTTGTTTGTAATCAATTAATCAATCATGTAAGGCCTCTATGGAGGCGGGGATGGTGTATTTCTCAGAACAGAGTGCATCATCCTGTCATTTTCAAAAGTCCTTTACGGAGGCAGGGAGTGGTTCTATGACTAACTCAACCCTTAAGGGTGTCTTCGGTGATTTTTGTGGTGAAGCACAATTATCGGTGTGTGCTTGTAATGTGCCTGAGATAGTGTTGGACCTATAAATAGGTACACTCCATTGCTTGTTTGTGTTTTCTTCGTGTCTTCAAGTGTGTGTGTTTTGGCGTGCTTGTTTTGTGTGGCATGTTTGTTGCCCCATATGCAGAGACCAACGCCTTTGAGTAGTACTTAATGTATTTTGGGAGGTTTTTGTGTGTATTGCATGTGTGTTTCTCCATATACAGAGACCAGTGCCCCTGAGTAGTGCTTCGTGTATTATGCGAGGTTTGTTTACTTTCCAGTACTTGCATTTGCATTTCATATATATGAGAAAAAAGAAAAGAAAAGATATCATTTCTGTCTTCCATGCATTAATGTGTCTTCTATGCATTGATTGTCTGCTCTGTCTTCTGCGTGATCGTAACTGTCTTCTTCATGTTTTGCGTGCCTATTACTGTCTTCTATGTGATTGGCATGTCTTCTCTGTGCTTGATGTGTTTTCTGTGTTTGTGACCTTACTTTAATTCATGTATTGGCCTTGTGTTTATACATACATTAAAGTGGGGGCTAAATGTAACATTAGAAAATGTCCCCTTGGGGGATTTTCCCTCATAAGGTTTAGCTCCTGGGTCTTTAGTATGCATTTAGGACACTTCAGTTCATATTTTAGCATCCCGATGGAATGAGACCTGGGTTTCATGGCAAATGGGACCTAGGAGGACCCCTTGAGCTATACCCTACCCAAAATAAGGGGAGGACTTGGGCGCCCGTGCCCTAGTCTTGCCCAATTTTGGGGCAGCCCCAATTTCCAAGTGTCGGTTAATGACCATTAGTTGGTTCTTTTGTTGACATGGTAAAGTTTAATTTTTAAAATCTTGGCGGGAATGCTTGTAGATGCACATATAAGCATGTGTAGGCATTCATTTGTAAACTAGATTTCAACTAGATGATGATTGTGAACTTTAGACATTCTCAAGGTGATTGAAGGCTTTCTATTGTGTTACAAGAGCAGACTTGTATGTTTAGTGTGTTGATATTTGTAGATTTGAGCATCAATCTCCTCATGGCATGAAGAGCATCTTCTTCCATGAGAGGTTCACTATAAGGTGACATAATATTGTGTTTTTATCATTGATTCCTTTGGTTTTTGCCTCTGCCTCACAAGGGCACACACTCTTTATCTGACAACAGTGTTCAGAGACTTAAGTGTCCTCTGGGGCTTGACTGAGGCAAGCCTCTAAACACCACAACCCCCAAACCAAGTCTTGTGGTTGCAGGTTACAGGTGTCACATTTGGGAAAAGCGGAGTTGCAGGAAGGAGTGGCAGACATCAAGGATTTAGGATCTAAAGAAAATTTAGACAAAGGAGTACTTCCAAGACTAGGGTACCCACAAAAGTGTCCTCCGCAGATAGATCTTAGGAAACAAAAGTTACAAGGTTGATCAATGTCGGACAGAGGTCCAGATTCCCAAAAAAGTAGGTACCTTGGACTTGGGTGCCCGCACCAGTGTCCCCGACGGTTCCTCCTCGAAACCCTGAAAATAGGTATTCTGTAATTTGTTATTTTACTCCTGTCTGTAAGAGATTTTTCTTTCTTTCATCAATTTGTTGCCGTATTTGCATAATTAGGGTTTTAATGGTTAATTGGACATAAGAAAAGGAAAATTAATAATTAAATTCTCTAATCCAAGTTTCCCTTCATTTACAAGTGACCTAAGGTATGATAGTGCTCATCACTTGACCCTAGATCCTTCAATGTTAGGGTGAAAGGAGGATTCAAACATCTAAAGAACAAAAGATTAACAAGATCCAATTTTACCCTAAACACTTAATATTTTGCTTTCTAGCTTTTTGTACATACTAATTTCTAAATTCATTTTGTGCAAACCCTGCAATCAAGGCATTCCATGAGATAACATCTCTTTGATGTGTTATGCCAAACAGTTCATGTGTCTTGTCTATGCTTCCACATTTTGCATACATGTGTCATAAGGTAATTGCAACTATGTAACATCTGACAAAATTCTAGCAAAGGTTGTGGAATTTGGAATTACACCTACAAATTGCATTTTCTTAATATTTTCTAAAGCAACAAACCTATTTTGTGCATATCTTGCAATCATTGTATTCCATCAAACAACATCTCTTTGAGTTGTTTTGTCAAATATTTCACATGGCTTGTATATGCTTCCACACTTTGCATACATGTCCACCAGGGCAGTTGCAACTAGAACAAACAAATTTTATTCAAGGTAACTTTACTTTTCACAAACAAATTTCATGAAGTCCTTTAACAACAAAGGTTGCTTAAGAATGCAATTGTCAAGGTGATGACTTGGTTAGGAAGGCATGTGCAAATCTAGAAACTTCTTCAAACCCCATATGCCATGCCTACTTTCCATATCTCAACCATAAATAACAAGATAGCTAATTTTGTTTACAAGGCTTCCCTTGTAGCATTAGGTTCTCATGTTTCAAGCATATATATTAATATGCAGCTATAACTTATGTGTAGTTTTGGCATCATGACCTTCATGTGTAGCTTCTTGTTTTCCATTTTCTCATTATTTCATCCATAAATAGACCTTCATCCATGCATTTCCATGAAATGATCAATCTAGATAAGTAAATGGAGACTTTTTGAATGTTACAATAGTAGCAAACTGTTAGCTGCCGTTGCACCAAAAGATTGACCTTCAAACCATGAACCAATCTATTTAAAACTCCACAAAGACTTCCTCAACACTCCCTCAAATCTGCATAACAGGAAAATGCAATTCCAGATCTCACCGGACCTATCTGTAACACTCTGTCACCACTGAACATCTATTGGAACCAATTTTACTTGAGCGGCCACAACTTCTTTAGATCTTCATGTGGACCTCTGAAATCTTGACTGGACCACCTTAAGACACATATCTACAAACCCTTTAAACTGCATCCTTTGATACTCATCCTATCTTGGACTTTTACCTTACTGTCATCACTGATCTTCACTGTTCCTGATTGAGACTAATTTTCTCAATATCCTCAGCACACAGCTCATCCAATTCTTATCATTAATACAACATGAGTATGTTGACATCAATGACAACACTGGTTAGGCCCATACTTTCAACAATCTCCCCCTTTGTCATTGATGGCAACATATGATGTGAAAAATTGTTTTGACCATCAAGACAAGAACTTCTCCTCACTGTCATAACTCCCCCTATCAGCAACAACCATTCACATGTCTTCTCTCCTTTTATTGCTCCTCCTTTGATCAACAACCACTTGTTTTTCACATGTCTTCTCTCCCCCTTTGACATTAATGGCAAAGGGCACATACTTGCAATTCCAACACTTCAGAATCATACCTGTTGCTCCCCCCAAGTAGCAGCTCCCCATCAATCTGGATCACAAGATATGACTGTGATATCCACCGAACTGATGCACCTCAGTGCACCTTAGTTCATCACCAGAGGGGCAATAACCCCTAACTTCTTCCTGAGAAATTCAAAAGAGTCCTTAGGTAGAGGTTTAGTAAAGATGTCTGCAATCTGATCCTTGGAAGGCACAAACTCCAATCTAACTTCACTCTTGTTCACTTGCTCTCTCAAAAAGTGAAACTTGATGGATATGTGTTTAGTCTTTGAATACAACACCGGATTCTTAGATATATTTATATCACTTGAATTATCACAGAAGATTGTGATAGGTTCTTCATACTCCACTTTGATATCTCTTAGCATCTGCTTCATCTATAAAACTTGAGTGCAACTACCTGCTGCTGCAATATATCTTGCTTCAGTTGTAGATAGAGATATTGCCTCTTGTTTCTTGCTTAGCCAAGAAACCAATCTCTTCCCCAAAAAGAATGCTCCACCACTGGTACTCCTCCAGTCATCCACATCTCTTGCCCAATCCGCATCAGTCTATGCATGAAGAGAGAAATCATGATCTCTAGGATACCACAGACCATACTCAACTGTCCCTTTTAGATATCTAAAAATCCTCTTGATTGCCATGACATGAGATTCTCTAGGATCAGCCTGAAATCTAGCAACAAGACTAGTAGCCTGCGTAATGTCTGGTCTAGTTTGAGTAAGATACAACAGTCCTCCAATCATTGACTTGTAATTTGTCTGATCAGCCTTAGGAGAATCATCATCCTTGCCCAATTTACATGCGGTTGCCATGGGAGTATTCATTGGTTTTGGTCTTCCATCCCAAATTTCTTTAACAATTCTTTCACATATTTGGTTTGAGAAATGAAGATTCCTTTCTTTGTTTGAGTGATTCGCAGACCCAAGAAGAAATTCATTTCACCAAGCATGGACATCTCAAATTCACTTTTCATTTGATTTGCAAAAGTTTTACACATACTATCTCTTCCTTCAAAAATGATATCATCAACAAACACTTCAACAATCAGGATGTTTTCATAATCAATTTTGAAATACAAATTACTGTCAGCAGTACCTTTGTTGAAACCAATCTTTAAAAGATGCTTATCCAATCTTTCATACCAGGCTCTTGGGGCTTGCTTTAGTCCATACAGTGCTTTCTTCAACTTGTAGACCATATCATCATGATCAGACAATTGAAGTCCATCTGGTTGCTCAATGTATACTTCTTCTTCCAAGTCACCATTTAGGAAGGTAGACTTGACATCCATCTGATATACCTTGAAATCCTTGAAAGCAACAAAAGCAAGAAATAATCTAACTGCTTCAATTCTTGCCACCAGAGCAAAAGTTTCTTCAAAATCAACTCCTTCTATTTGAGAGTAACCCTTACAGACCAATCTGGCTTTATTTTTGATTACTTCACCAACTTCATTCAGTTTGTTCCGGAAGACCCATTTGGTTCTAATCACATTTTTGTTTCTAGGTCTGGGAACAAGATCCCAAGTGTGATTTTTCTCAATTTGCATCAAATCTTCCTCCATTGTTTTAGTCCAGTTTTCATCATTGCAAGCTTCATTCACTGTCTTAGGTTCAATTTTTGAAATCAGACAATACTCATCTGAGTTTTGAGCAATTTTCCTTCTTGTTTGTACACCTTTTCTTTTATCACCTATGATCTGATCTTCAGAGTGATTCAGTCTTACATACCTAGGCACTTTGGGAGTTACTTGCATTTCTGCTTCTTGATCAAGGTCATTCAAACTTATCTCTTCTTCCTGATTTACTGGATCAATCTGGATTTGAATCTCAGAAGAGGCTTGGGCTCCCTGAGTCAGAACACCATTCTGATCATCTTCATCATATTAATAGAATCTTGAGGGTTTTTCAATTCCTTCATCAACCTTCACATTTTTACTTTCTATCATCTTTCTCAGTCTCTTGTTATAACACCGGTATGCTTTGCTTTGAGTAGAGTAACCCAAGAATATTCCTTCATCACTTCTAGAATCAAACTTTCCTAGATCTTCATCTCTTTTGATGTAACGTTTGCTACCAAAGACTCTAAAATACCTCACAGTAGGAGTGATGCCAAACCAAAGTTCATAAGGAGTCTTACTAGTATTATTTCTGATTTGAACTCGATTGAGAGTATAGACTGCAGTGCTGACGACTTCTCTCCAATAGATCTGAGGAACATTTGCTTCCATCATCATTGTCCTAGATGCTTCCTGGATGGTCCAGTTCTTTCTCTCAACTACTCCATTTTGCTGTGGGGTCCTAGGAGCAGACAACTGTCTCTTGATTCCATATTTCTCACAGAACTCTATGAACTCACCGGATGTGAATTCTCCACCTCTATCAGACCTCAGACACTTCAATTTTAATCCGGTTTCATTCTCTACCATAGCCTTGAATATTTTGAATTTCTCTAGAGCTTCTGATTTCTCTTTTAGAAAGGTTACCCACATCATCCGAGAATAGTCATCAATTAGTAGCATGAAGTATCTATCACCTTGAATACTCCTGATTCTTGCTGGACCACAAAGATCAGTATGAAGTAAGTCCAATAATCTGGTAGAAGACAGTTCCTTACTTTTGAATGTGACTCTGCTCAGCTTACCCAACTGACATTCTTTGCACAAGCTGTTAGAAGGTTTCACCAATTTTGGAAGATCTCTTACAGCCTGAGTATTGCTTATCTTGATG
This sequence comes from Cunninghamia lanceolata, assembly GCA_027924645.1. Taxonomy (NCBI): domain Eukaryota; kingdom Viridiplantae; phylum Streptophyta; class Pinopsida; order Cupressales; family Cupressaceae; genus Cunninghamia; species Cunninghamia lanceolata. Next base: position 7,949,977 of record BSBN01000737.1, on the reverse strand, counting down.
ATATTATCAAAATTCACATGACACATCCTCCTATGCCACAACCAACTCTGATCAATTTGAACAAATAAGCAACTTTTACTAGTACCAACCAAGTGAAAGATATTACCTTTAGTTTGAGTACCGGATGCAATCTCTGTTCTAGAACTTTCAAAGATCTTGCATTTTCCATTCTTGAACTGGAGATCATAGCCTTTGTCCACCAACTGTCCAACACTGAGAAGATTGTGCTTCAAGCCTTCAACATATAGTACATTACCAGTTTTGTTCCTTCCATCAAGAGAAATAGTTCCTCTACCTTTAATTCTACTAGCAGAATTATCACCAAACTTTACCACTTCTCCTTCATACATTTCGAAATCTATGAACTTATTTTTTTCACCAATCATATGGTGAGAGCAACCATTGTCAATGACCCAATCATCCTTTTCTTTAATTTGGGCAACCAGAGCTCTTTCCACAGTCTTATGATTGACAGATACAGAGGACATTGGATCTTCTTCCTTGATGGCAATGAACACCCATTCATTTTCGAATTTGTTTCCTATCTCTGATTCATCATCTGTTACTCCTTCGTTATCATCATCTTCATGTACATAATAACAGTTCTTTTGGAACCTTGGCTTGTTAGGATTTTGCATTGAAAACCTTTCCAGACACCTTGAGGCAAAATGACCAATCTTATTGCAGTTAAAACACTTAAAAGGTAATTTTCCTTCATACTTACTGGATCCTCTTGGCAGCCTCTTTGCAATAAGGGCTTCAAGTTGAGCAGTTTCTACTTCTTCTTCTTCTAGATCTTTCTTGCTTTTTCATACCATGACAGCTTCCTTGATGAATTCTCTCCCAGATCAAACCTTTGTTTACCTTTGATAGAGGCACTGGCTTTGAATGCAGATTCAGTCTTGGGGGATCATCTCCAAACTCTGTCATTTCAAATGCAGCCAATTGATCTCTTGTGACAGTTGTATGGGCTCTGAATTCTTCAATGGCAGTAGCCTTGATTTTGTAAGAAGCAGGTAGGGATCTGAGAATTTTTCCAACAATCTCATTTTCATCTAGGACTCCACCAACATTTCTAATTCCACAAACAATCTCATTTACTCTTGGCATAAAAGTAGTAATATTTTCATCAACTCTCATCTTCAGATTTTCAAATTTTCCTTTTAGACTTTGTAACCTTGCACATTTAACATACTTGTCTCCTTCATGCAAAAGTTCTAGTTTTTGCCAAATCTCAAAAGCAGTTGGTAGGTCAATAACATTTGAGAGCTCTGAATCAGATAATGCGCTTAGAAGAGCCTCTCTAGTCCGCAGATTGTTTTCAACATCTGTGATTTCATTTTGGGTTTTTGGACCACCCTGTGGAGGTACATACTATGTTGTAGCCATGGTCCAGTACGCCATTCCCATACATTGCAAGTGACACTTCATGCGACCTTTCTAGAGATTAAAATTGGTTCCATCAAGCTTCGGACTATCCTTCTTGTAAGACGACATCCTGGATCTCCTCAAGCGGTTAAGCTCCTTTTAGAGGAACTTGGCTCTGATACCAATTGTTAGTTGCTGTTGCACCAAAAGATCGACCTGTTAATGTTCGATACAACCACTTGACTTAACAAGCACGGGAGGTGGTTAAGCCCTTGTTGTAAACCACCGCAGCGCAATGCTGAAGAAGGAGAACAAGGGTCACACCTTGCAACACAAACAAGGCTTCAAATTAGGTATGTGAGCAGAAATAAGTTGTGTTGGGATACACCTTAAAATCAATTTTAACACTCATAGATACACCTAAAAATATGCCCAAGAAGCCTACTTTGGAGAGTTGTGTTTTGAAGCCTGTTCATTTTCTTACAAAATCACTTTGCTAGCATGCTTACCCATCATATATGAATGCACATGTCTGATTTCACCTTTCTATGACAAGATTTGACTAAGTTTCGAGGAATCAAGTTGAGGGGTTCTGGTAAAGTTTGTTGTCTGTACAGTGTAAAATCAGACCGGGAAGCTAACTTTGGAGGCCAATATATAACAGATGGATGATGTTCATAATGAACCAATTGGTGTTCCTGATTCACCTTATCAAAATCTACTTTATGTCTAGTTTCAAGGCTCCAACACATCGTTTGCTATTTTTTCAAAATGAAAAGCAAGTGCATTTAGCCCTGATTTCACAGTTTCACCTCTAGAGAGGTCAACTTTGGCCCTAAATATTTTGTGATCAAAGATGATTGGTGAAAAAATCTCTTGTACATGCACTCATCAAGCCTAAATGAACTAAACTCTCCAGTTACAACTTCCCAGGAAGAGATTTAATGGTTTTTTAAAATTGCAAGTTGGTGAGCTCGAATTAGGTTTTGATAAGGGCAGTTTTCAAGAAGGTTAATTTGGAGGCTAATATCTAGCAATCGGGTCATGTTTATGACAAACCAATTAGTGTCTCAAATTATTCCCATATTAATGCACCTTCATGCCAGTTCTCAAGATCCCAGCACTTCGTTTGATCTTTTTTCAAAATCAAATCCAAATGGGTTTTACACAATTTTTTGACTGCATTCCCAGGCAGCTTCAGAAAGGTCAACTTTGGCGCTTGATATTTTGTGGAGGAAGAGGAATGATGAAAAATTATTTTGCACACATGTTCATTTAAGCTAAATGACCTAATATCTAGGATGGTAGCTCCTCAAAATTAGCTTTGATATGTTTTCAAATAGGCAAGTTGGCAAGTTTCAGTTGAGTTTAAACAGGCATAAAAACATGTTGAGTGAGCTACTTTGATTGTGTACAGCTTTTAATCCTAATAACTTCATGCCGAACCATTTGTTGCATTGAATTCTTGGGTAAAAAATCTACAATTTTATGCATTTTCATAGCTCTGGGAGAAGTCTTGATCAGTTTTTTAGGCTAATTCCGAAGGCTAATTGGCCTATTTTGACCACTATGCAAGGTGTCAGAAAATGGAATTAAAAGAGCCAGGAATACTTTTTAGCTTTTCTTTGTGATTTAACAATTTGCTACGATGGACATAGTTTTGGCAAGAGCCTCACCGATGAACAAAAGCTATAAAAAAAACTCATCGGCAAGACATCATATAGGTCTCACCAATGGAAAACTCATCGGCAAGAGATATACCATCGAAATGAAAATCTCAAGTCATATCGACCTAAAAGGTCTTGCCGATGGAGCCCCGTGAGATGAAAGGTTTATTCAAAGGAGAATAAATATTTACAAAAAGGTGTAAATAAAATAAATGAGGTGTGATAAAAAATGAATTACATATTTTCATCCAAGGAGTTATAAGGTGAAAATTATTAGGAATACTTTAATCTGAAGTGAAACACTTGTCCGAAGGAATTAATTAAGTAGGTAATTATTTTACCTAGAAGATATTATTTGGAAAAGTATATGATGGCCCGTGAAGACATTTCACCCGAATAAAATCAAACAAGAATGAAAATACATATGGAAAAATATTTGCAAACTAAATAAGTAATTGTTTTACTTAAAATATTTTGCAATGAGGTATTTTCACAAGGCAGTTAAAAGGGAAAAAGTAATAAAGACTATGAAATGTCTTAATTTTCACCAAGGTCATAGAGAAGTTTAATTAATCTTATCTATGAGGATACAATTAATTAAATAAAGAATCAAAATACATGCAGAATGAAGGCAAACCCTAACAAGGGTATTATTTTAATACAACGTCATAATGTTACCCTAAGAGTAAAATATTTCTACTCCAAAGATTGAGTGAGCGTGACCACAAGAGATTAATATTGACAAAATTATTCACCAGATGAAGGGAAATAATTAAATTTTAAAGGATTGAAGGCTAATGTTTTTGCATTAATAAAAATTGTTATCCACCATGGAAATGGAGAGACGCACATGATGGAAAGTGAAGGATAAAACCCTAATATCGAGTAGACATGGCTTATTGGAGATGAATTTTTGAGTCACTCTGATATGCCGATGGGGTGGGCCACCAAGACCGTAATTGACAAACATTACGTGGAGAATATAAATTTCTGTAGGACAATAAATGATATTTTAAAGCAGGCACCTTTCTGAAATATTTTCCTCAAGGAATTACTTGAATGCTAAGTAAAAATTCAAGGAAGAAATAAAGATTGGCAAGACCAAGCAAATCGGGGTGAGAATTTTAAATCATGCCGATGTTATGCATCATACCGATGAAAAACTCATCGGCAAGAATAGGCTAGTTGGAGTAAAAATCTCATATCACTCCGAGTTTGTATGTTTTGCTGATGGATACTCTTTTGGAGAGAGAGTATACTGGGGCCGGTGAGAAGAGACAATTATAAAAGGAAATAAATAAGTATTTACCATGGGTGCAAATAAAGATGACAGAGAGATTCGAATGTACTCAATTATTTTTCACCTAAGTACAATCTCTATCAAACAAAGAGTGAAAATAAATATAGACATCATACAAATATTTGCAAAACCGAGCTTGAGGAATATTTTGCAGTGAAATATTTTCACTGAGGAAGAGAGAATGGGGTAATATTTTTTTTACCCAAATGAATATTTTGGCAAAACAAAGGTGAAAGCACACAAAGTAAATGCAATATGAAATATTTTTACTAGAGGAATTAAAAGTGGGTGATTAAATATGGTAAAAATATATACGAGTAAAAATTGAGCTTGAAGTCTCCAAGAAGATTACCGTTAAAATTAATTTTCAGGGAGATTATGAAAATGAAGTTTAATTAAAATATTTAATTTGCCAATGGCAACTAATTAAATATTTCATTTTGCCGAAGACAATTGAATGAAGAGCTATACCAAAGGATGCACTGGAATGTAAAGGGTTGTAACCCTATGTTTGCAAAATATATAAGGGAGATACAAATCAGAAAAAAGAAGGGAAACATCAGTAGATTAGAAAAAACATCATGATCAGAAGTAGGAGTTAGATAACTGGAGGGATTGATCAGTTGTCGAAATAAAACATTATGTTGTATATTGTAAAATCTTTTAAAATTGTATAGTGGAGAAAAATGCATAAATTGATGATTTAATATTGGTGTCTATTGTTTGTTGAGCTAAACAAATATTTGGCTGTCTCCACATTATTATTTCTTTGTTATTTGAACTTGAGTTTCCAAGTTGATATTTCAGTTTCATCGAGACACACTTGTTGTTTTCGTGTAATCAAATTAATTGGTTTCCATTAAAGAATTAAAATCCTTTTGATTGATTACAGTAACTTGGTAGTAACATTTGGATTAGTAAGAAGAGCCATATAATTGACAAGATTGCCATACTGTCTCCAACTCGATATTGTCTTGTTATTCAAATTGAGGATCTACTCCATTTGTCAATACACACTTGCTATCATTGTGTGATTCTATTGATTTGTTCCTTAAAGGAATGATTAAAATCCTTTCAATAAGTCATAGTAACCTGGTAGGATCAAGTGGATCAATAAGTAGAGTCTGTCAATCACATTCTTGCATGTTTATACAAGCTATAAACAAACACAAGTGCCAAACAATTAGAATTGTAACCAGTAAGTAAATCATATATCATATACACCTTGACTCCATTAGCCCAATATAAATAGGCACTGGTCATACCAATTCCACTCTAGGATTCCATAAAATCTTATTCAAACAATTACATCTCAGATCTTAGTATTAGGAGTAGAAGTAGTTTGCAAGTTTTCATCTATTCCACACTTTATGCCATTGTGGGTAGATCCCTAAATTCATTTGAGTCATACATTCCTTTTATCTACTTCAGCTTTCAAGGTTCACTCGCCTAGGTTTAGTAGAGCTTGAAGTGTAGGGAGTCATACACCATATAGGTTAACTCTATTAGTTGGTTCAAAAATGTTGCAAGTCTGATCATAGAGCTTGGCATCCTCTTAGGGTTTGAAACCTACATTTTTGAGACCCAACAAGTTGCATCCAAATAATCTCAGGATCATGATGTTTCCATCATGGATTAGCAAAACATCAACACACTAACAATATAATCATGTAAGAAAACAACACAAAGCATGAAATTCTTCAAAAACATATCATTTCTCAATCATAAAGTAGTAAAATATTGTAATCCATATTCAAATCATCCTTGTCCAAATGATATGACTTTGATAGTACTTAAACAATTCCATTTGATGTTGTTACAGTCATTGTTGCTGAAAAGTCCTTTACCTTTGACTATGCCAATTCCAAAACCCAATTCATTCTATCCAAACCCCAATTCTGAAATAATATTTCCTTCTACCACCAATCTCACTTCCTAATGATGGAAGCTATTGAATTAAGAGAATAACCCTTATGGCTTCAATAACTATCCATAAACTACTCATACCAAATGTTACTCATGTTAGATTCTACGACAATCCATGCAAAGTTGATAATGAGCTTTCTCCATTGCATGGTGATGATGGTTCCTGCAAACCTATCTTCGATCATCTTAATGCTTACTTTATGAGTATTTTTATAGTCTTCTTAACCATTTTATATTGTGACTATCCTCTTCCTTAACCCTATTGTCACAATCATACTCAAATAGAGAATCCAAACATACAACATATCCATTATGATGCATCACCATTTACCCCTATAATGTTTGACATGACATGACTATCCTAAAAGCAATATTTGTGAAATTTTCCCTGCTTTCCTATTTTGGGTTATTAAGAGTCTACCATGACTATCCTGACCCTTAACGACTATGTTGTCATATTAAGAGGCTACCATAATCCATTTAGGATCATTGTTTTATATTAGAAATTTAGGTTGTGGTCTTAGTAGGGTATCAAATTAGGATCATTCATGACTACCATCTTCTAAGGGGCCATTGTCAACATTCGCATGATGATCATTTTGAATTTGAAGAAAGAGGGACCATCACAGTCCATAACATAGTTCTACTTCTATTTCATGTCATGTCATAGGACCATTATTCCAACAATAATAAATGTCAACCTCCATCAATCTCAATTTCAATAGTTCTATTATTTCCTATTGCTTAAGAAATCCCCTCAAAAGAACAAAAGTGATCCTATTGTATCATTCATTTAAGATAATTTGAAGATACCATCAACTAGAGATAGAGAGGACAACCCATACAAAGGAGAAGAAGATAATTTACATAAAGGGGTTCAAGACTATTTGCTATTGTGATAGTCATATATGATTTGTATCATGCCCATTATCTAAGAAATGTCCATTAAAAAGAGGTTTAGGGGTTGTCTTAGGGTATATACAAGATGATATAAAGGGAGTTATAAGGAGAAAATGCTAAAAAAGAGGTTTTCATGAGTTTAGGATAGTCACAATTCTATATAACAGTCCACTATCATAGTCATGACCATCATGAAGTTGTTTTTAATGCATTACTTAAGATGTCTTTGATCTTTTGTCATGAGTATCGAAAAGGTATAGATAGACCAGTATTGCAGCTTGCATAGTAAACAATTACTAGTTTTTGTAAGATAACAATATCTTTATAATGTGAACAATGGATGACATGAGTAGACAAGTTTGTGTTGAGGCCATGCTTCATTCTTGGTGACCTTCCTTAACTCCTAAGGTTGCTTATGACAAGAGACCTTAGTTGAAACCAAATAGAGTGTTAAAGATTCCTTATGACTATCATAAAGTATAGGGATATCTAGGGTAATCTAAGTAAAATAATCCCCTCCACCATGACTAAATGTAGAACATGTGCATAGCAGTGCATTCTATGCATGAGGCAAAATGATAGGATGGTCCAATGATTAAAAAATTGGCATCATTAAAGTAAGAAGATTGTATTTCTTCTTAGGGTTGTGTGTTGCAAGTATGTGCCTATTTGGTATTGTCATTGATATCAACATATGTTTGTTGTCATTGGTGTCAACTGTATCCTATTCTATTATTTGTTTAGAAGCTTTATTTGTTGAGGATATTGATAAAATTTGCCCCTCTGAAAGAAACAGTGAGTTGTAGTAAATTGCAGTGAAGCCAGTGTGTTGCATACTAAAGAATAGTCTAGAAGATTGCTCTGCATTTCTTTTATATTGAAGATCTTTGTCTATAGATTGGAAGTTATTTAAAGGCATGTTTGAAGATGCTAAATCCTGAGTTTGAGCCTCTAGTATGAAGAATTGAATGAGTTACATTCACCAAAGTAAAACCTATTTTTTTTTATTATTCACTAGTGATAGGGAGAAAATATTTTGCTCCACATTCCTCTGCAATGAAATATTTTGCTTTGTGGTTCTAGAGGGAAGTCTGGGATGATGATAAGTGCCTACAACTCTAATGGTTCATGATTTGGTGTTCTGCAAGCTATCTTTCTTTTATGACAGTTGAAGATAATGAAGTTCATATGCTTCAGTGTGAAGAATCGCATGGATAAAGTGGTTAGAGTTTGTCTAGTTACTCTTGGTGATTACACCATGCTTGTGGATGTCTCCTAATCATGTTCTTGCCTTTGCATTGGTCTACATTAAGGAATTGAGATAGTGTTTGAAGATTATTCCCAGATAACATAGTGTATAACTAGTCTTATCCGAATTGGTTAATTCTAGTGATTGCAGAGATCCATTAAAGATTGTAGAAGCATTTTGTGGCATGAAAGATCATGTTTGAGTCTCAACTAAGGTGTGGCATGATCCACATACATCTTTTCTATATTTCCTTAGCATAATTTTGTATTAGGTGAAGACCTATTTTGTAAATGTTTGTAATGCCGACCTTGGAGATTGTTCCAATGGTTGATGAATGTAATGCCAACCTTAATGTACATTCCAAGGTTGATGAATGATATATATACTTGTAATTTGGTCATGGGAAATATGTCCTTGAGTGAAGATGTGAAGTTAAGAAAATAAGTGTAAAAAGCAGAGCAGAGCAGAGGAAGAATATTGTGCTTCACTGGAATTGAATTCAGACATGGAGTAGATGCTATCATATTAGTTCAAAACCCTTGGCAGTGAGCTAACCCTTGCCAATGAGCCACCCCTTAGCAGTGAACCTTTTTCTAGGCATTGAGCCCTATTGGTAGTTAGCCTCTAATTTTTAGTATTGTTATAACTTATATATCTTCTGGACTAACATCCACCGTGGTTTTTCCCTTAACAAGGTTTTCCACATAAAAATCTGGTGTCTCTTGTGTATGATCTTGCAATTATGTTTAGTTTTTTGAGTTTATACTTTCATGATTTAATCATAACAATTAGTGGACAAGTGTTAAATGCTTTAAGGTGTAGAATTGTGAAAAGATTTGAGACAATTGATTCACCCCCCTCTCAGTTGTCTAGTTCTTGTCAACAATTGTGATGGTCATGTGAATGCATTATAAATGCATGTGTATTTCACACAGGGTTGGAGTACTTAGATCTACTTAACACATTTTTAATGCATTATAAATTCATGTGTATTTCACATAGGGTTGGAGTACTTAGATCTACTTATGCAGTTGGAAACAACATTTTGTGTATTCTACCTTGACCATGATTGTGTTTTGAGTATGACTCGTGGTTACGATGGAAATACATTCACCATTGCTGAGTTAATAGTAGGTTAAAGTTTTTTTTGCTTGACAAATTTTAATATATAAATGTAAGTGTTTTGGAGAATAGAGCTATTATACATTTAAGGGACTGAGATTAGTGGTTAAAGCATTTAGCTTTCATTTTGGAGACATTTGATATAATTCCTAAGGTGACATATAAGATATCTTTCATCAACTTCTTATAAAAAATATTAAGTTAGTTGTAGTTGATGGTGTTTACTTTGCTTAACAATGTTTTAACTTATAAATGCAAGTATTTTGGACTATAAAGCTATTGTATTCAAGGGATTGAGATCAGTGGTTAAATCATCTAGCTTCCATCATGGAGACATTTTTTATATTTTAGAATTGTATATTTGTATATTTTGTATATCCTATGAGGATATTATGACCATAATATAATAATGTTTCCATCTTATATATACTCTTAGTGTTTCTTCACATCTGGTGTTGAGAATTGATAACCATTTCATGTGATTTTAGTAGCACACTCTTTAAGGTGTGTTTTTTCATTATGTTTAATGCTAAATTTGATGGTTATATATGTAGTGATTTGATGTCATCAATATTTTAACAATAAACTAGTATATCTCTTCAAATTAGTCCCAAAAATCTTTTAAAAATTGTTCCAAAGCCTCTTAAAATCACATGTGTCCCCCTATGAAAGCTAGGGTCCTTGCTTATGAAAAACACATCTTCTTGCTACCGACTCCACTAGCATAAACCCACCCACCCTGATCTATTGGCATCATCGATTAGGTCCCACAGGGTGAAGAATGCAAGATATGGATCTTTGCACCTTTACACTAAACGACACTGGGGCATTTTGCAAGAATGCATTCACCATTGACACAGTCAAATGATGTTGAGTTGATCAAAACTAAGACACTTTATTATGGAGGGGCCTGACATCCAGCTGTAGGTCCAAACAGATCATTTGTAGTTGCCATGAAGTGTGAGAACTACTATGTCAAAGTCTGGCAATTTTTTGCTTTTACGTCTCTTAAGAGACTTTGCCAGTACACTGTAGCCCAATTAGATTGGGACACGTGAGGAATGAGATAGGGCCTCCACTAGCATAAACCCACCCAACTTGACCTATCGGCATCATTGGTTAGGTCCCACGGGGTGAAGAACGTAAGATATGGCTCTTGGCACCTTTACACTAAACAACACTGAGGCATCTTGCAAGAATGCATGCGCCATTGGCATGGTTAAACGATGTTGAGTTGTTCAAAACTGAGAGTGGTTATTGTGGAGGGGCCTAACATCCAACTTTAGGTCTAAAAGGATCATTTGTAGGTGCCATGAAGTACAAGAACTACTTCATCAAACTCTGGCAATTGTTTGCTCTTAGGTCTCTTAAGAGACATTGCTAATACACTGTAGCCCAATTCAATTGGGACACATGGGGAACAAAAAAATGCCTCCACTAATATAAACCCACCCACCCTAACCTGTTGGGGCCATCGGTTAGGTCCCATGGGGTGTAGAACACAAGATGTGGCTTTTGGCACCTTTACACTAAATGACACTAAGGTGTTTTGCAAGAATGCATCCAACATTGGCACGGTCAAACGATGTTGAGTTGGTCAAAACTGAGAGAGGTTATTGTGGAGGGGCCTAACATCCAACTATAGGTCTAAATGGATCATTTGTAGGTGCCATGAAGTCTAAGAACTACTTTGTCAAAGTCTAGCAATTTTTTCTCTTGGGTCGCTTAAGAGACTTTGTTGGTACACTATAGCCTAATTTGATTGGGACACATGGGGAATGAAAGAAGGCCTCCACTAGCATAAACCCACCCACCCTAACCTTTTGACACTGTCAGTCAAGTCCCACAGGGTGAAGAATGCAAGATATGGCTCTTGGCACCTTTACACTAAACGACACTAAGACATTTTGTAAGAATGCATCCACATTGGCACGGTCAAATGATGTTGAGTTGGTCAAAACTAAGAGAGGTTGTTGTGGAGGGGCTTGACATCCAATTGTAGGTCCAAACAGATCATTCATAGGTGCTAGGAAGTCTAAGAACTACTTCATCAAAGTCTAGCAATTTTTTTCTCTTAGGTCTCCTAAGAGACTTTGCCAGTACATTGTAGCCCTATTTGATTGGGACACATGGGGAATGAAACAAGGCCTCCACTAGGATAAACCCACCCATCTTGACTTGTCAGCATTGTCAGTTAGGTCCCATGGGGTGAAGAACATAATATATGGCTCTTGGCACCTTTACACTAAACGACACTGAGACATTTTGCAAGAATGCATCTGTTGTTGGCATAGTCAAATGATGTTGAGTTGATAGAAAATGAGAGAGGTTATTATGGAGGGCCTTGACATCCAGCTGTAGGTCCAAATGGATCATTCATAGGTTCCATGAAGTTTGAGAACTACTATGTCAAAGTCTAGCTTTTTTTTCTCTTATGTCTCTTAAGAGACTTTGCTTGTACACTGTAGCCCAATTTGATTAGGACACATGAGGAGTGAAATAGGGCCTTCACTAGCATAAACCCACCTACTCTAACCTATCAGTGCCATTAGTTAGGTCCAAATGTGAATCATGTCAAATGTATCTCTCTCCCTATGTAATCATCTTTGTCGTCTGCAAGGGAAAAATATTCACTCCCCCACAAACATTTGAACATACCAAGAGCACAACTCATTTTGGTCTTTCCATAACCCATATAGAAGGTGAAATGAGGGTATTCTAGACCTATAGACAATGAAATGATGATAGAAAATCATGTTAAATATATAGAAGGTAAAATGAGGATAAACAAATCATGTCAAACATGTAGACACGAGGAAAATGAAGATATGCAAAGTATGTATACCATATAGAAGGGAAAATGAGGATTGTGAATCATGCCAAAGGTACATCTCTCTCCCTATGTCCCTCTCTCTTCCTCTCTACCTCAATTTGGTCTTTCCATAAACCATATAGAAGGTGAAATGAGGGTATACTAGACCTATAGACAATGAAATGATGATAGGAAAATCACGTTAAACATATAGAAGGTGAAATGAGGATATGTTATACATAAAGAAGGTGAAATGAGGATAAGAAAATCATGTCAAACATGTAGACACGAGGAAAATAAGGATATGCAAAGTATGTAGACCATATAGAAGGTGAAATGAGGATTGTGAATCATGCCAAATGTACACCTTTCTCCCTATGTCTCTCTTTCTTCCTTTCTACCTCATTCTTCTTTTTTCATAACCCATATAGAAGGTGAAATGAGGGTATACTAGAACTATAGATGATGAAATGATGATAGGAAAATCATGTTAAACATATAGAAGGTGAAATGAGGATAAGAAAATCATGTCAAACATGTGGACGCGAGGAAAAAGAGGATATGCAAAGTATGTAGACCATATAGAAGGTGATATGAGGATTGCAAATCATGCCAAATGTACATCTCTCCCCTTATGTCTCTCTCTCTTCCTCTCTACCTCATTCTACTCTTACCATAACCCATATATATGGTGAAATTAGGGTATACTAGACCTATAGATGATGAAATGATGATAGGAAAATCACATTAAACATATATCTAAGGTGAAATAAACTTAAGAAAATAATGCCAAACATATAGAAGGTGAAATGAGGATATGTTATACATGTGTGAGGTGAAATGAGGATACATTATACATATAGAAGGTGAAATGAGGATAAGCGAATCATGTCATACATTGGACCTATGAAATGAGGATATGCAAAGCATGGAGACCATATAGAAGGTGAAATGAGGATATGTGAATCATGCCAAATGTGTCTCTCTCCCTACATGGAGACCTACAGACCGTGAAATGAGGATATGATATTGAAACATGGAGTATATATGATATTGAAACATACTTCCATTTAATATGTACACCTATTTACATTTCCAAATGTAACAACTGTTGAATTTGGGTTGTGGATGACATTTCTTTGCATAAACTAGATAACAAAATGGGTAAACACACAAACATGTCTTTGCTCTTTAATACAAAAATAACTATCTTGTATTGAATGAAAAATGTCACAAGTTTTGTCATTTTTAATATGTATCTAGCATGTTTAACATGTAAGATGAGAAATTATCAAGATTAACATATCAAATCTAGTAGTTTCTTTATCAAATCCAGTGTTCTAAGAAAAGCTAACATGTCAAAGCTAGTGCTCTTGAATGAAAAATCTCACATGTCAAATGTTCTAAGAAAATCCTATATCTAACTAAAACTACAATCACGTGGCAATTAAGATCAAGTTATGTATTGAGGTATGAAACCACATACATAATCTTTCTACCAAGAAAAATAATCATATATAACAAGAAATCAATCTATAATATGTTATTGATCATAACTCAACCATTGTAAACTAATTATACATTAAACTTTTAAGTTTCAAAGTAGGAATACATGCACAAGGAATTTAAATTATATTGTATATCAAGGTGTATATATATTAAAATCTAGTCCATAATGGTAGACATATACAAAAATTTGGCAAATATGCCAACTCAAAACATTTTTTACAAAATGTGGCATATGCCATGTCTCAAAATCTATATACAATCTACATACTGAATAGCTACATCAAATACTAAAGGTCCACTTGACCCTATGTCTTTGGTGAATCCTCAACCTATGATAGATCCTAAAAAATTGTCCTCTTCATTCCATGATGTCTAGTACATGATGGATGCAAAGTTGACTGCATTAACAAGTGAAACCACAAATTTGATTAATTAGTTCAATGGTAAATATAAATAACTTAGAGTTAGTAAATAGAATCTTATCTACTACAATCAACTATAAGACCTCTATAAGCTATCAATTATTTAGAAAAATTCAACTCAATTACCTCTTATCGTTTAGACATTTGTTCTACAAATTGTTGTCTCTTAAGAAGATCAGATGTCCTACTGAAGTGTGATGGAAAAGGTGGCACATCACTCAATTTCTCAATTGACTGTAAAAGTAAAATAACATTGAAATAAATTAATATATAATTATTAACAAAAAAGGAAATGCATACATCAAAAAAGGCTAGATGTGTTGCACATAAACAATCTAGATTGCACTAAACAAAAACTTATCTACTAGAAAACAAGCACATACCACTAACGAGGCCTCCTGCATCGATTGGGATGGACTCATCATGGATGAACCAACTAATTGTTGAGATGAGGGCAAACAACTGAGAGGGGGGTTGAATCAGTTGTCTCAAAACTTTATCTTTTGCTGCACTTAATCCTCTTTAAAACTTATCAATAGATTAATGATATAACCATGAAAGCATGAATCAATAACACATGAGAAGAAACATAATCAACACACATAACACCAAGATTTTTACATGGAAACCCAGTTAAGGGAAAACCATGGTGGGGGTTAACCCACAAGATTTATTCTTTGTTAAAAGAATAGAAAAATGGAAGGCACTTGCCTTAGGATGCACTGCCCAAAGCTCACTGCTCACAGAGACTCACTGTCGACAAGGATATATAAATGGTTATCACAAAATGGATGAACTGAGAAACAACATCTTCACTATGCCAAGATTTAGTTCCATTGAAGCTCTCAACACTTTTGCTCTACTCTTATATTCTTCTTTGCTACCTTCACATCATCACCTTCTTCCTCTTCTACTCTTATTTTTCTCTGCTCTGCCTTTTCTTAGAAACTTCATTTTCACTCAAGGACATGTTCTTCACTACTAAATATACAAGTATTTATATGCCACATCAACCTTGGAAAGAATCATCAAGGTCAATATTACATTCATCAACTATTGGAACAATCTCCAAAGTCAGCATTACAAACATTTACAAAAAATACTTGACTCAATACAAAATAATACATGCAGATCAATACACTATCAGCCAAACATAACTGGAACTCAAATCTTCCTTGAACAACAAGCCACACATCATAGAACTTCTCTTCGATCATCCACAACATGCATGAAACATCCGGTAGACCAAGACTGGAAAGAACAACAACAATAAAGGAGAAATATTCAACTACGAGCTCAATCTTCAATGTATACCACAAACACAAAAGGCACATGATCCAGAAACCACCACAAAAATAATGAAATCAACAGGAACAACCACACCACCTCAAATCAGTAGAATCACTTGCATCTTCATACCGAAACTTAAGAGCACCAACTATTGTGATTGTCACACTAGAAATATTGCTTGCGGACCTCCAAACCATGAACCAATTGAGTTGAGGATACACACCAACATCCCAAACATGCCTCTAGAACCACAAACTATAATATTCCAATGCGGAGCAATCCAAACCAAATGCCTATCACTCTGTTACCTCTAAACAACAGCAAAAACCGGTTCTACTTAGATGGCTATAACATCACCAATTCTTCATGTGGACCTGTCAAATCTTAACTAGAGCAACTTTAGACAATAGACAATCCTCTACAAACCCTTTAGTCCATAGACTCTGATCATTTCACTAGAAATGTAGAGAAATCTACTTCACTGAATTGCACTGTCTTCACTGTTTCTGACAAAGAGATATGTAACTTACTTGATTCTTTCAGAGAGGCTAATTTTCTCAATATCCTCATCATACCAGTCTTCTAAACAAGTAATAGAATAGGATACAGTTGACACCAATGACAACACTGATTAGGCACATATTTGCAACAATCTCCCCTATTGTCATTGATGGCAACATATGATGTGAAAAACTAATTCAACCATCAAGACAAGGACTTCTCCCTCTTTCTCTTATCACACCTGCAACCACTTTCTTCACAGCTCCTCCTTTCACTAGTAACTACTTACTTCCAAGTTTTTCACATGACTTCTCTCCCCCTTTGACATCAATGGCAAAGGGCACATATTTGCAGTCATCTTTCCCTTTTTGACAAACTAAACTCCAGAATTATTATAATGATTACTCCCCCTAAGTAGCACCCTCTTAACATCAATCCAGATCACAAGATATGATTGTTAGTTCCACTAGACTAATGCACACTAGTGCACCTCAGTTCTGAACAGGAGGGGTAATAACCCCTAGCATCTCTCTGAGATACTCAAAAGTATCCTTAGGTAGAGGCTTAGTGAAGATATCTGCAATCTGATCCTTTGAAGAGACAAACTCTAATTTGACTTCATTCTCATTTACCTTCTCTCTCAAAAAGTGAAACTTGATGGATATGTGCTTTGTCTTTGAATACAACACTGGATTCTTTGAGATGTTTATTGCACTTGATTTATCACAGAAGATTGTAACAGGCTCTTCAAACATAATTATGATATCCTTCAACATTTGCTTTATCCACAGAACTTGAGTACAATTACTTGTTGCTGCTATGTACTCTGCCTCTGTAGTAGATAGAGATATTGCCTCCTACTTTTTGCTCAACCAAGAAACCAATCTCTTTCCTAAGAAAAATGCACCACCACTAGTATTCTTCCTGTCATCCACATCTCCTACCCAATCAGCATCTGTATATGCATGAAGAGTGAAATCAGCATCCTTAGGATACCATAAGCCATAATCAGTTGTCCCTTTTAGATATCTGAAAATTCTTTTGACTGCTACAACATGAGATTCTCTAAGATCATCTTGAAATCTAGCAACAAGGCTGACTGCATTCATAATATCAGGTCTGGTTTGAGTCAGATAAAGCAGTCCTCCAATCATTGATCTATACATTTTTTGATTTGTCTTAGGGGAATCATCATCTTTACTCAACTTGCATCTGGTTACCATAGGGGTACTTACTGGTTTTAAATCCTCCATTCCAAACTTTTTCAACAACTCCTTCACATACTTAGACTAAGATATAAAAATGCCCTTATCTAACTGAATGATTTGCAAATCTAAGAAGAAATTTATTTCACCAAACATAGACATCTCAAATTCACTTTTCATCTAATCATCAAAATTTTGCACATGCTCTCATTCCCACTAAAGATGATATCATCAACAAATACCTCACCAATCAAAATGTATTCATGATCAATTTTGAAATAAAGATTACTGTTAGTTATGCCTTTGCTAAAACCTATCTTTAGTAGATACTTATCTAATCTTGTGTACCATACTCTTGGGGCTTGTTTAAGTCCATACAATGCTTTCCTCAATCTGCAGACCATATCTCCCTTATCAGACAACTGGAATCCTTTTGGTTGCTCAATGTGGACTTCTTCTTCCAATTCTCCATTTAGGAATGTTGACTTGACATCCATCTAGTAAACTTTAAAATCTTTGTAAGAAACAAAGGTAAGAAATAATCTGACTGCTTCTATTCTTGCCACTAGAGTAAAAGTTTCTTCAAAGTCAATTCCCTCAACCTGAGAATATCCTTTGCACACCAATCTTTCTTTGTTTCTCACAACTTCACCATCTTCATTCAATTTGTTCCAGAAGACCATTTACTTCCAATTACATTCTTGTCTTTAGGTCTAGGAACAAGATCCCAAGTGTGATTCTTTTCAATTTGTATTAACTCTTCTTCCATTACTTTTACCCAATTTTCATCATTACAAACTTCATTTACTGATTTTGGTTCAACTTTTGAAATCAAACAATACTCAATTTTTTCTTCTGCAATTTTTCTTCTAGTTTGGACACCTTTATTTTTGCTTCCTATGATCTAATCTTCAGAATGATTCAACCTTACATACCTAGGGGTTTTGGATTTTCTTAGATTTTTGATTCTTGAACTTGTTCCTCATCATCTGCACTAGCTTCCTGAGTTACTAGATTTTCTAGAGCAGTTCGAATCTGAGGTTGAGTTTGAACTTGGTTTCCATTATTTGGACTTTCATCATCTGATTCATATCTACAGAACCTGGAAGGTCCTTCCTTGCTTTCATCAACCTTGACATTAGCACTTTCAACAATCTTCTTCAATCTTTTCTTAAAGCACTGGTATGCCTTGCTTTGATTAGAATAACCCAGAAATATTCCTTCATCACATCTTGGATCAAACTTGCCTAGATCTTCATCTCTCTTGATATAGCATTTACTACCAAAAACTATGAAATATTTTACTGTAGGAGCATGACCAAACCACAGTTCATAAGGTGTTTTACTGGTATTACCTTTGATGTGTACCCAGTTAAGAGTGTAGACAACAATACTCACAACCTCTCTCCAATAGGCATATGGAACATTTGCCTCCATCATCATTGTTCGAGAAGCCTCTTGAATAGTCTAGTTCTTCCTTTCTACAACTCCATTCTGCTGAGGAGTCCTAGGAGGAGATAACTGTCTTCTTATTCCATGCTTTTCACAGAATGTATTAAACTCACCGGAGGTGAAATCTCCACCTCTGTCAGATCTCAGACACTTTATCTTCATTCCAATCCCATTCTCCACCATAGCCTTGAACAATTTGAATTTGCCAAGAGCTTCTAATTTCTCTCTTAAGAAAGTGACCCACATCATCCGAGAGTAATCATCAATTAACAACCCAAAATATCTGTCTCCTTGCAAACTCCTAACTCTGGCAGGACTGCACAAATCAGTGTGCACAAGTTCCAACAATCCACTTGAATTTTGTTCTTTACTTTTGAATGTAGTTTTACTCTATTTGCCCAACTAACATTCCTTACACATGCTATTAGTAGGTTTCACAAGCTTTGGAAGATCTCTTACAACCTGAGTGGTGCTTATCTTGACAATGTTATCAAAGTTAACATGACACATTCTCCTATGCCATAACCAACTTTGATCAATCTGAGCAATCAACCAACTTTTACCAGTACTATTTAAATGAAAGATATTACCTCTAGTCTATGTACCAGATGCAGTCTCAGTTTCGGAGCTTTCCAAAATTTTGCATTTTCCATCCTTGAATTAGAGATCATACCCTTTGGCAGCCAACTGTCCAACACTGAGAAGATTATGTTTCAACCCTTCCACATATAAAACATCATTAGTGTTATTCTTACCATCAAAAGAGATGGATCCTTTCCCACAAATTCTACCAGTTGAGTTATCTCCAAACTTCACAATTCCACCTGTACTTTTATCACTGGTCATATGATGAGAACATCCACTGTCTATCACCCATTCATCCTTTTCTTCAACCTGAGCAGCCAAGGCCCTTTCCACATTTATACAGCTAGCATATTTAGTAGGCACCAAATCTTCTTCCTTGATAGCAATGAACACCCAATCATTTTTAGAGGTACTTCCTTTATCAGATTCATCATCTGTGACTCCTTCATTAGTAGCTTCTTAGACATAGTAGCATTTCTTATGACCCCTAGGTCTTTTAGGGTTTGGCTTTGAAACCCTCTCTAGATATCTTGAAGCAAAATGACCAATCTTATTGCAAGCAAAACATTTGAAAGGCAACATTCCTTCATACTTACTAGATCATCTTGGTAATCTTTTGGCAATAAGGGCTTCAAGTTGTTCAAGCCCAGATTCAACTTCTTCAAGTTCCTTCCTTGCCTTTTCGTATCTGGTTGATCTTCTTGAAGAGCTTTCACCTGGATCAAATCTTTGTTTTCCAAAAACACTAGCCTTGAATGTAGATTCTGATTTAGGAAGAGAATCACCAAACTCACTCATTTCAAATGCTAAAATCTTGCCAACCAACTGATCTCTTGTAACTGTTGTGATAGTCTTGATCTCCTCAATAGAAGTAACTTTATGTTTGTATGAATCAAGTAAGGATCTTAGCACTTTTGCAATAATCTCTAATTCTTCTAATTTTCCACCAGCACACTTGATACCACACATAAGTTCATTCACCTTTTGCATGTAGGAAGTGATGTTTTCATCTTCATCCATCCTTAAACTTTCATAACTACCTCTCAGACTTTGTAACTTAGCACATTTGACATATGCATCACTTGTTGATAACTGAGAGGGGGGGTGGGTGAATCAATTATCCTAATATTTCAACTTTTTGTGCTTTCTTAATAGTTAATGCAACATCAGATCAAATAAGAAAGCATAATCATGAAATGGAAATAACACCAATACACATGACACAATGATTTTGACGTGGAAACCCTGTTAAGGGAAAAACCACGGGGTGATTAACCCAAGAAATTATTCTCTGTTAGAAGAATAGAAGATACAAAATGGCACTTGCCAATTAGGGCTCACTACCCAAGCACACTGCTCACAAGAGGATCACTGCCTACAAAAGACTTACTGTCTACAAGAAGAAAACTTGAACTGATGATAAGCATCCACACATGCTGAAGTTCAGTTCTGGTTAAGCTTAATAGACTGATCTGCTGCACTTCATTCTTACTCTCCTTAAGTGCTGCTGTCCTCTTACATTCCGAACCTATTTTTCTACCTTTTCTACTATTCTTCTGCTTTTATTCATACTTCAATGCATACACATCACACACCTTCACATCTAAATCCATCTTGTATATATATCCGCACAAGTGATTTCAACACTTTTCTAGTCGGCATCTGGAATAGTCAATATTATCTCAAACTTTGGTCTGTCGGCTGAATCCTTGCATACCAAGTAATGTGGATCAAGAATATGCTTGTAGAAGTCTTCAATCATGTCGGCCAATCATGAATGATACCTCAAGAAACTTAGTCATTAGCAATATCTCTTCCGGATTTGGGTCTGACACTCTGTCAGTACAGTTCTTCCTCTGTCTACTCTGTCAAACAGGAACCCAACACTCAAGTGCTCATATCTCTTCACCCTTCCATCACCAGAGGCTAAATCCTTGGAATCTATTAGTTAAGGTACTCCTCTTGACTTCCCCAAATCTGTACTTTACTAAAATACTTGCTCTGAGAGATCCAAACGTGACTGTCAGACCTTGCTGACTCCTCTGTTCTTGCTTACCAAATCATAACACTTCTTCAATCTGACTTCTGATAGAGACTCATCATGTCTTGCGGATGTGTGAGATAACTTTTGTTGCCATCAATAACAACATTCATAAATCCATATAGTGTCTCTTGCCAACAATCTCCCCGTTTGGCATTGATGGCAACACTTAGTGAAAAATGACTAAGTGTCACACTATACTCCCCCTTGGCTGACGCTCTATCTCTATGTACATTTTCCAGAGCTCCCCCTTAGCTGGATTCCTCATTTTTCACTGCTCATCACTCCCCCTTTGACATCAATGGCAAAGGGTGGGGTCCACACACCAAAATTTTCAAAAATTAATCTATACTTAGTCGCAGAAGTATATCATCCGGTTGTACTCTACATATACTTTAGTATGTCTGCAAAAGTGTTTTTCAATTGTACAACTTCGGTTGCCCAACTCAACTTCATCCTGTCCAAAATTGATATGTGACCACTCAATAGGAATGCAAAAGCTTCTGCCTTCTTCATATCTGTGGGATCATTTGTCTTGGCTGTGGTTTGAGCATCACTTAGGGCCTCATGCATGGCCTCCAACTTAGGAATGATTATTCTTCTAAGTTCATTTAACCTGTTGATTTTATTTTTCTTTTCTTTCTTTAGCTTCTTAATTTCATCCAAGACTGCAATAGTTTGACATTCTTGATTTACTATGGATGAAGTAAGTGGATCAAAATTTTGAGAAAGTTTTGTTAGTTTGATCTCCTGTTCTTTCATTTTCTTCTCAATCTCCATTGATGCTTTGGACCATGATAGACAAAATTTATATATTTCCCCACCATCTTTAAGAGCATTTTCTAAGCTCTTTATCCCTATATCCATATTTCTTCTATCATTTGATATTAGACTTAGTACTTCCGCGAATCTTTTATCCAAAAACTCTTTCTGGACCTTTTCCTCAGCTGATTTCTCTAAGGACTCAAAATGAGTGTTGACTAAACTAACAAGAGACTTAAGATTTCCCGATGAGGAAGCTGATGAATCCTTCAGAAAGGATGGCATGATCTTTTCAAGCACACCGGATGCAACTTCTTTTAACTCACAGTCTTCCATGTGAGATTTCAGGAGTTTTTCTTTTGCCTTTGCATTAGCAAATGAAGCTATCTTCATTGTTTGAACTAGGGAAAGAGAATCAAAATCAAAAGGTCCTAGTAGAAGTTCTGGTTCATCAATTTCCATTGTCTCTTTGTTTAAGAATTCTTTGACAATTTCTGCAATGTCTCTTGTTGGAGACAGAGTTTTCTTTTCTTCTACAGTCTTAGAGCTGTCATCTTCTTTTCCTTTCACTTCTTTTTCTTTCTCCTTTATCCTTTCTTCTCCTTTGGATCTGGAGTCGGGAGGGGAAACCGAAGGAGTAATGTTTGTTTGTTCATAGGCCACCTCTTCTGGAGCAGAGGATTCCAAGCCCTTATCTTTACCAGTGTCCATTACTTCTTCTGTCATTGCCTCAGTAGATCCTTCTTCAACACTTGTGGCCGAGGGATCAACACCCAAGTCCTCTATAATAGGAATGTTGAATCTTGAGTATGCATTCTGGAGGATCTCTTCTATCTCTTTTGCTACTTTGTCAGTTTCTCCGAGCATAAGTTGATTCATTCTTGCTTTGCTCTGGAACTCATCCTTGTAGTCTTTGAAGATCTTATTCATTTGCTTTGAATCAATTGAAGGATATAGCTGAATGGCTATCTGTTCTCGGATCTCAAGATCTTTTGCCATAGCATTATTCTTTCTTATTTCTAACTCTTTCTCTAGGCTTTTGGGAATAAAAGATATAATTTCAATAAAAGCCTTATTGTAGATGTTCAGATACTTGACTGCTGCATCCTGCAAGATCTTTTGGTCAGCCTCATTATAATAATCATAGAATTTAGTCATAGGTTGAAGGTTTCCATCCACAATAACTAATTTGATGACATCATCTAATGATAGAGTGGGATTTTCAACAAACTCTTCTGCCATCTCTTCCTTGTCTTCACCAGTAGAGGGTTCACCAGAAACTTTCTTCTTCTTCTTCATCTTCTTGATTTCTTCATCAGATTATGTCTCTTCTTCATCTTTCTGACTGAAATAAGACCTTGTGGCCTTTGTCTAGTTCTTTTCTCTTCTTTACTGGATGATTTTGCTTTTGATTTTGATGCCTTTGAGGTCTTAGTAGGTGCAAACCTCTTAGAGGATTTGGTCCGGGAGGAGGCTTTTACCTGATCACTTTCCTTTTCTGCTTCTTCCTTCTCTTTTTCTACCCTTTCCATCTTTTCTCTATGTGCATCAAGTGCTTCTTTTGAGATTCCATGCCTCTTGGCAAAATCTTCCACCTCTTTTCTCACTTTTCTCTTCATCTTTGGTTGTCTAAGTTCCACATGGATTTTTATACTTAATTCTTCAAAGGTTCCAAACCTTTCTGCCTTAGGATCCTTTGGTTGACTCAACATGTGCTGAACATGCAGCTCTACGATTTTCTCATCCACCTCATACCCCATTGGCATGATCCATACTGTTCTTGGTTCTACTGCCTCCATTAGGCACTGATCAGTTTCTACCATAAAGCATACTATGTCTTTGTATTTCTCAACTAGAGACTGGGGAATTCTCTCTCTAGCTTGCATATTGTTCTGGAAGTTTTTGAAGAAACCCCAGAGAGCTATGTTTTGTGCTTTGTCATCACCAAGTCCATGCAAATAGTCCCTGATTTGTATGGCAACCGGTCTATCACTCTACCATACCCATCCACTAGATCTGGGTAGCTCATTCATAAATTAGAAGAATAAGCACAATATTAACCCACCATGCTTAAATGAATTCTTTTTATCTTTCTTTATTTTCTGTAGATTCTCCAAGAGTTGATTTAGAAGGAGCTGACAAAGATCATAATCTAAATTCTTTCTTAACATTTCATAAGTAGTATAGATAGCAGTTCTAGGTACTGAATTCTCCCTGCTAGAATGATATATCTTGTATCTGATGATCATGGAGGCAAACTTGATATCCGGATCAGTGATATCTTCTATTGTCATTGCTCTTTTGTCAAACCTAGATCCGGTAGCCTCACTTACAGTCTGATTCTTGACCGATTTGAGAATAGTATCCCACTGGATGAGTGCAAACTGGTAATTGCCCTAATGGCATCTTTTGTGATCTTGATTGGTCCATTCAACCACATGAAGTTGTCATGTATTCTGCTCAAGACATACCGGACCCATTCATCCTCAGCAAAGCAGGGGAAATGTATACACTCTGCAAAGTGCTTCTCTCGGATGGCCTTGTATTGGGGTTTGAGCTCAATTGAATAATCTATTAGTTGTTTGTGGTAGATATCCCTCAATTTGAACTCTTTGAATTCTTCAATGTTTGCATGAATGTAAACCCTAATATCTTCTGTATGCAAGACACCATGCGGAACACTGGAAAATGCTCCTAGGGGATCTACTTCCAAGGATTTGTAGGGATGTTTCTTGAATTTGGGACGAGGCCTATCAATGATCTTCACAATATTCAAAGTAGACATCTTTAAAAAGATTTGCAGAGAGATATTTAAGAATGAAAAATACCTTTTGCACCTTTAGGTTTCACGGAGTGAGCTGGATCGATTTCTGGATGAATCGACTTCTGCAAATGAACTTTGATGGGCTTGAGGAAATTTGTTGCACAGCTCCTCTTTTCTTCTTCTTAAATGTGGAATGAGCAAATATTTAATAAGAAGAACCCTTATATTATTCCGCAAACCCTACTACTAAGTTGCAATAAATGCTTGACCTAAGTCATTCCGATTTGCCTTATTCGGATGACTTGAAGAATCGGATCAATCTTGATCTAAACATCTTGCAGATCTTCCAAATCTTAACCATAGTTTATTTAGATGTTTCTCTCATGAACCCTTTAATCCATAACTCTCCTTGTGCCAGTTCCAGCACCAACTGACTGGCTGGGGGAAAAAGGTTTTCTTTATGTCTCCCCCTGAGCCAGAGCTCACTTTTTAATTTTCGGAAGGAATATCAGTGCCAGAGTCTGGTGCGGATCCATCCCCTATATTCTCTGTACTTTTCTTCACCCAAATCTTGTTCATCTCACTTTGAACTACATCTGCATTCACTTTTTGTTTTCCCTTATCTTGATTCTGATTATGATGTACCAGACCTCTTTTGTCCTGATTCTTGCTTCTACAGAATTTTGCAATATGACCGGATCTATTGCAAATTAGGTAAACAACATTTCTTTGCATATTTGATTGATATCCTCTTGATCTGCATTGATTAGCCATATGACCCATTCTATTGCATGCAAAGCATCTACCATTGAATGAATTGTTCATTTGCATATTTTTGCATTCATGAGATTTGTGACCATACCTTTTGCAATTGAAACACTGTCCAGAGAAGGATGTATTGGTCTGATTCATTTTCTTCCTACACTGATTAGCTTTATGACCAAAGTTATTGCAGTTGTGGTAGTATCCATTGAAGGATGGATATCTTTGAGCATTAGGTTGCCTTACCATAGGTCTTCTAGGCCTGTTCCTTGGATTTTCTGATCCAAAATTCTTCTGACCGGATCCAGAGTTTTCACCTTTTTCATGCCCTAGGCCACACTTGTCATCTACCCTCTTTTGGCTTTCAAGAAGAACCTCAAGTTGAATAGAGCTTATCTTGAATTTCTCTTTGTATTCATTTGCTATTTGAAGATCCCTTTTAAGAGAGACAATTTGATCCTCAAGTTTTTCTTCATTATCCTTAGCATCTTCAAGATCAAATTCAAGATGTCTGATTATTCTATCCATCTTGTGGCAGTCTTCTGATTTTTCCTTGAGAGATTGTCTTAAATCATCTTCAGATTTTCTTCTTTCTTTAATTTCTTGGGTGAACTTCATAACTCTTGATTCCATTTCATGTCTTACCATGATGATTTCTTTTGAAAACTTTTCACATAACTTGGTTTTCTCTTTCAGATCTCCATTTGTATCATTGGCTTCACCTTGACTTGCCAATTGCTAAAGTAGCTCCTTTCTCTTTTTCATAGAGAGACTCGGT
This sequence comes from Cunninghamia lanceolata, assembly GCA_027924645.1. Classification (NCBI taxonomy): domain Eukaryota; kingdom Viridiplantae; phylum Streptophyta; class Pinopsida; order Cupressales; family Cupressaceae; genus Cunninghamia; species Cunninghamia lanceolata. The sequence goes on along the minus strand of BSBN01000737.1, from coordinate 7,923,562 downwards.
TTCTCTTTTAGTTCTTTTATGAAATCATCAGCCTGTTTGAGTCTTTCCTTCAATTCATTGACTTCAGAGTTTGACTATTCAAGATCATCAAGGGCAGACTTAAGTTGCTCCCTTATACCATACACATCCATTTGAATTCCTAGATCTTCCTCAAGCTGTTAGGCTCTGTTGGGAGGAACTTGTCTCTGAGACCAATTGTTGATAACTGAGCGGGGGGGGAGGGGGGTGAATCAGTTATCCTAATATTTCAACTTTCTGTGCTTTCTTAATAGTTAATGCAACATCAAATCAAATAAGCAAGCATAATCATGAAATGGAAATAACACCAATACACATGACACAATGATTTTGACGTGGAAACCCTGTTAAGGGAAAAACCACGGGGTGATTAACCCAAGAAATTATTCTCTGTTAGAAGAATAGAACATACAAAATGGCACTTGCCAATTAGGGCTCACTGCCCGAGCACACTGCTCACAAGAGGCTCACTGCCTACAAAAGACTTACTGTCTACAAGAAGAAAACTTGAATTGATGATAAGCATCCACACATGTTGAAGTTCAGTTCCGGTTAAGCTCAATAGACTGATCTGCTACACTTCATTCTTACTCTCCTTAAGTGCTGTTGTCCTCTTACATTCTAAACCTATTTTTCTGCCTTTTATACTATTCTTCTGCTTTTATTCGCACTTCAATGCATACACATCACACACCTTCACATCTAAATCCATCTTGTATATATATCCGCACAAGTGATTTCAACACTTTTCTAGTCGGCATCTGGAATAGTCAATATTATCTCAAACTCTGGTCTGTCAGCTGAATCCTTGCATACCAAGTAATGTGGATCAAGAATATGCTTGTAGAAGTCTTCAATCATGTCAGCCAATCATGAATGATACCTCAAGAAACTTAGTCATTAGCAATATCTCTTCCGGATTTGGGTCTGACACTCTGCCAGTATAGTTCCTCCTCTATCTACTCTGTCAAATAGGAACCCAACACTCAAGTGCTCATATCTCTTCGCCCTTCCATCACCAGAGGCTAAATCCTTGGAATCTATTAGTCAAGTTACTCCTCTTGACTTCCCCAAACCCACACTTTACTGAAATACTTGCTCTAAGAGATCCAGACCTGACTATCAGACCTTGCTGATTGCTCTGTTCTTGCTTACTGGATCATAACACTTCTTCAATCTGACTTCTGGTAGAGACTCATCATGTCTTGCGGATGTGTGAGATAACCTTTGTTGCCATCAATGACAACATTCATAAATTCATATAGTGTCTCTTGCCAACATCACCTTCATTCAGATTTTCCAATTTCTTCTAGATTTCATGAGTAGTTTTCAGTTCCGAGACATTTGTCATTTCTGTATCAATCAGGGCACTCAACAAAGTTTCTTTAGCCTAAATATTATTTTTAGCATCTCTAATTTGATCTGTAGTTGTAGGACCATTCTGTGGAGGCTTATACTCATTATCTGTTAACGACCAAAACTGACCACCATGCATTGCAAATGACACTCCATCTAACTTTTCCAAAGGGAGTAATTTGTTCTATCAAATCTCAGACTGTCCTTTTTGTATGTCATCATCCTGGATCTCCTCAAGTGGTCAAGATTATTTTAGAGGAATCAGCTCTGATACCAATTGTTGAGATGAGGGCAGACAATTGACAATGGGGTGAATCAATTGTCTCAAAACTTTATCTTTTGCTGCACTTAATCCTCTTTAAAACTTATCAACAAATTAATGATATAACCATGAAAACATGAATCAATAACACATGAGCAGAAACATAATCAACACACATAGCACCAAGATTTTTATGTGGAAACCCAGTTGAGGGAAAACCACAGTGGGGGTTAACCCACAAGATTTATTCTCTATTAAAAGAATAGAAAAATGGAAGGCACTTGCCTTAGGGCACATTACCTAGAGCTCACTTCTCACAGAGACTCACTATCTACAAGGATATATAAATGGTTATCACAAAATGGATGAACTGAGAAACAACATCTTCACTATGCCAAGATTCAGTTCCATTGAAGCTCTCAACACTTCTGCTCTGCTCTCTTATATTCTTCTTCGCTACCTTCGCATCATCACCTTCTTCCTCTTCTGCTCTTCTTTTTGTCTGCTCTACCTTTTCTTAGAATCTTTTCATTTTTTCTCAAGGACATGTTCTTCACTACTCAATCTACAAGTATTTATATGCCACATCAACCTTGGAATGAATCATCAAGGTCAGCATTACATTCATCAACTATTGGAACAATCTCCAAAGTCAGCATTACAAAGATTTACAAAAAATGTACTTGACTCAATACAAAATAATACATGCGGATCGCTACACTATTGGCCAAACATAACTGGGACTCAAATCTTCCCTGAACAACAAGCCACGCTTCATAGAACTTCCCTTCAATCATCCACAACACGCATGAAACATCCGTGTTGATCATGATGTTAGTCATATACAAACATAGAATAAAAGTTACACAACAACCTTTACTCATCTTGAAAGATACGATGAATTCAGAGAATTCATGATCCCAAGTCTCCGTTGATTAGGTCTTAATTTACTGACATTACTCAGTGGTTGATGTGTGTTGTTTTCCATTCAGGGGCCTTACGTTCTTCAGTAATTTTTGCAAAATTTCATCAATATTCCTCCAAATATCCTATTCTTTATGTCTGCCCTGTACAAATCTTTAACAATTCTACCTCTGCACATATGGATTCACTCAAATAATATGCCTACAGGCTGATATTTACATGATTTATACTAGTATTTATGATTCTTTGCATGATATTTTCAATACTACATGCATTTAACTCAAATATGCTAAGGATTTTCAATTATCTATGAGATGTCAGCATATTTCTCTGTTCTGCTTGTTATTTATCATGATTTGCAGTTATGGTGATGAATTTATGTAAGTAAAAAAAGGACAAGGGTTAAAGAATGAGATTCCTAAAACTACTTGACTGAGATCACTGATCTATATACAAGCTCCCATACATGCAATGAAAAGAAGGAAACTAGAATCATACTTCACCAGGACATTCCACAAATCCGCATGATCCAGTGCAAATCTTCAAAGGAAAAGTTGATAACAACATGTAATGAAATGAAAGCGCTTCTAGTTGAACACAGCATTCACCAGTACATATCCAGAAATCAACATGAAGATTACGTAAAATTTACAATCAGGATGTAATCTGAAACTTCATATCCATTCAGTATGCTCAAGAACAGGTACATTTACAGTGATCTGAAGAAAGAACTTTGACATTTCAACAATTCAATCCTCATTAGTCTCAGTAATCCGATCTCCTATTTGATTCTACAGTAATTGGCCTTATTGTGCCAGATGTTCCAATGTATCTCTCTCCCTTTCGATAAGCTCTGGCTCTTATATAGAACAAATGCCAGAAAATAGTTACAATGATCCAAGGATCAGGATCCTCCCAGAACAATCAATGGTCCAGATGAATAGCACGTGCTTTGCCAGTTGGCAAATGTATAACTGGCACAGAATATTCCAGCATCTTTGATTTGATTCGGTCTCCAGCTGGCAAACAGCATATTTGACCATATCCTCCTCACTTCTAGTTCATGTTGCCTCCATGTGCAACTTTGCAATGTTCAGCTTCAAACAGCTCCGAGACTTCCTGCAATAAACATACAAGCATTAAGCCCAGCATCATTTTATAAACAACAAGAATTTAAACATTTTATTAAACAGGCCTCAAAATGTGCAGCTAGAGGCAATCGGGCCCCAAATCAGTGGAAATTATGCATTAAATACATAAACAGCGTCAAAAACACTCGGGTCAACCATCGTTGACTAGAAAAATGCATTCTGGTGATCTAAATTTCTATCGCTTTGCTTTCCCACCCATTTCCTTGTATATCGGGCTTCAAATCTGCTGATACATCGTAAAATATACAAGGAATTAATTGCTTTTAACTTTCCTTCGAATCTGCTCCTTGTACATTACCGGCTTGTATATCGGGTTCCAAATTTGCATATACAAGCGCAAAACATACAAGGAATTAATCATTTTTTATATGATTTCAATTCCGCCGTTGTATAAGTTCAATGTATATCGCAATGTATGTCTAAACATACAATCACGAAAGATACAACGAACTTTTGCTATTTAATAACCATTTCAATTCTGGCCTTGTATATTATGTATTTTATGTTTCGAACCTTTCATACAAGGCACCAGATATACAAGCATTTAATCCCATTTAACAAACCCTTCACGTCTGGCCTGCATATTCGCTTGCATCCCGGGTCAACATCATATTTGCATCGGTGTGACCACATATGATCAGGATGACAAAATTAAACTTCACCGATAGCTAACCCTATGCTGATAGCCACTTTCATCGGGCAGACTACAACATCGGGGAGAAAATCTAAGACTCGGTCGATAGTTAAAAGCTATGCCGAAGAACTACCATATCCGCGAGACTACTCCCATCGGGGAGACAATACAAAGCGTGGCCGATAGCAAAAGCTAGGCCGATGGACTTTTCCATCAGGGAGACTACCTTAAACTTGGCCGACGGCAAAAGTCAGGCCGATCACCCTCCATATTATATATGACGTCACCGTCATGTTTAGCTTCTGTATATTGGGAAAAGAATGATATCATCATCATCATCATGTCGAAGGAAAATAGGAGGATTTGAAATATGATCCTGCTGCCACGAGTATCACCCCGCCTTAAAAGATAGGGTGATCATCATGATCATGCAAAAGGAGATTAGGAGGATATGATGATGTCATCATCATATTAGCGAATATCAGCAAATATGACCGTCCCTTGAAAGATCAGGATGATGACCCTCCGATAGGACTTTGACATGCGCATGCAAATACGCAGATGGTGGATTTTCTAAGCAGGGTGATATTATAATATCAACATGATATTATAATATCGGGTGATGTTATAATATCATGATGCTCATTGTTATGAAATATGACCCTCCTAAAATCATGTTTGACCAGACCTTTGACTTGTCATAACTTTCTCATATGAACGAATTTTAGGGTGATGTAAAAGGCAAACCTGCCTAGAATTTCAAGCTCTTTCACATGGTAAGCTTTCTGAGGATAGATTCAGACTTTCAAATTTGGCTCAGACTTCAAGATCACAAATATGCCTGAGATTAGGCATATGCATACTGACTGATACTGTTTTACCATTACCGCCCAGAGCACAAAAGTAAGGGAACAAGCCAGCAAAGTTGGGTCCCTGTTTTGATAATGCAAAATGGGGCGTGTTGTGTAACCACACAACAACTTGCCACCAAAGAAAACAACAAAATTTGAATAATTCAAAAGGTGAGGATAAATGAAAACATAAATTTCCAACTCCTATTAAGCATGAGCATCCTAATCCTTTCTAACTGGTATCATGCTCATCAATGTAACAATGAATTGATAAGGGATCAATTGTGTGCATGTGATTCATTTACTCATCTTGAAAGTGAGTTGAATAAATTAGTGACTGGTGTTAAGCTACGTAGTTTGGTTCATCCCTCATAGCCAACCGGATAGAGCCTTGCTGCCAGCAGGCGTCCATAGCCCCGACAATGTTATCGTTGCAATTCCCCTAAGTAGAGCCCCATTACCAGCAGGCGTCTATAGCCCCGGTAGAGTTACTTAGATGACTTAATCTGGATTTTTAGAAAATCCATTTTATTATTTTATATTTTGAATTTAATTTCTTAAGATATAACAGTTGTAGCCTCATGATACAAGGAATGGTCACTTGTTGAAATTAAGTTGAGAATTGCAATGGTAGCAAGGGCAACCTTTAGATTTTTCACTTAACCCCTACACTGATATGTTCAACAGACCCAAGGCTGTTAGGTGTATCATTGTGAGGATTACCTTGACTCAAGAAAGGTAGTACTAATGAATATGATACCACAGACCTGATCAAGAGTACCTATACTGACATGAGTTACAACCTATAGAAAAACTTATATCCAACTTTTGAATTCTATCAATTTCTGTAGTGTTCTTAAGTAACAAGGTGCACCAGTTTTGCCCAACCAAAACAAAAGCTCAACAACGCAAAGTAAACTGTACAAACAACTAACCTACAAAAAGGAAACAACAGAAAGCAAAACAAGGAATCAAAACAAGCAAACTGTACAAACAACTAACCTACAAAATTATATACAAACCACTACTAGGCAAACAAAAACCAGAAAAAGACCCAAATACACCTGTATTTGCATACTTCTTTTGATTGTGCAGGAGCATTTGGGTATTAGTTATGGTTCTCAACCTAGCAAATTTATCTTTATATTCTGAAAAATATTCTGATATTCTGAATTCATTGTATTCAACAGAATAACCCTTGATGATCAGCAACTGAGGCAGCTCATCATGTTCATGATTAATCCATATGCATGTCCTATCTCTCAAATTTCCATAATCAAAAGAGTAATCAACATCATTTACTGTGGAAGGAGAAATACAACCTGGTGTATTTCTAGTTCCGTTGGATATGCTTGTTTGTTGACAGCCGATCTTCCATTTAATTCTATATTTTCATTGCTTGGCTCAGTGTCTGGTCTCTCTTCAAATTGAAGGATGTATGACTCTTGATGTATTAATTCTTCATCTTTATCCAGCTTTATCCCCTCATTCTGGATGTTCAATTTATCCTCCAGTTCAAGAAACTTCTCAATATTTTCTTCAATTTCCTGCACATCAGCATCTAAATAAGTATCTTTATTATCACAACCTGAGATACATAAATTTATCATTTCTAAATCACTTGACTGTAAAGGAGAATTGGCAATTCAACTGATAAGAAGACTTCCCTATTTCATTTTCAAAATATTTCTAGAGTGACGTCTGATCATGCACAACAACTCCAAAGTCTTCTACATCTTCATCTTTTAGGAATTGTTCATTAAATAATTCACATCTTCTATCTAGTAAAGTGCCTGGTTCCATTAACCTGCAACATTCTTGTATTTGACCATTCAATTCAACCCAGTTAGGCAGTAAATCAGCATTTATCTTCTTTTCTATGATTCCCTAAGTTACTATCATAGGAACTTCATCATCAGTAGTGCATTTAAATTGTTCTACTATTTGTTTACACTTCTCTTTACCATAGAAGGACTCCAAGAAAGACGTTTCATCTTCTTTATCAAAAGTATTAGGATCAGAATCAAATATATTATCCTGATGAGTGATTTCTTCTCTAGAATTTTCACAGGATTCATACCTGCATATTGACTGGTCCTTACTTGTATTAGGAAGTAGAGAACTCCTATCAATCCCACCATAAAATGAATCAAGGAAAGATGTTTCCTCTTCATTACCTTTTATAACCAATTCAGCTATTGTATTTTCTAAGCAATTCATCACTAGGGGTGTTGCTTCTCTTTGCTGTTCCAGAATTTCCTCATTTCGTTGGTCCTTCTTCATTTTCCTGGCAAATTTTAGTCCTGAATACATCCAAAAAGAATATTAGTCCTTTCAAATATAAATCCAACCTTGTAAGGAAAGTTAAACAATTTATTTCACTGTGTTCCACAGTCTGGTGTATCCTGCAATAGGTGGATAAACCAAAGTTAGACAAACTGTGAGGGTAAAGCTGCCTATTCAAAGTTCCCTGAAATAAAGGAATGTTAATTTCACAATTATTTTCATATGCATCCATCAAACTGAGACTCTATTTTCCAATTTTTTAGGATTTTGAAATTTTAATGAGATCTACCATATCTCAGAATAAAACTTGAAAGTTTAGAAAATCAAACTAATCTTTGATGTTTCGAGCTAGATCTTTGCAAAGGTGCAACCAAAACATCTCAGATAAGAGATATTTGCAGACATTTAACTCAAATGCCGAAATATTTATGCAATATTTACAGAAATCCAGATACTTCCCTGTTCAGGCCCTCCTTCTAGCGCCAATTTATGTTGAGTTAGGAGCAAGGAGCCTGCATAAAATGAACGATGACTAAAGCAATGGTGTCTTTTCCAGTTCTGCCCTCCTTCTAGCGCCAATTTATGTTGATCATGATGTTAGTCATATACAAACATAGAATAAAAGTTACACAACAACCTTTACTCATCTTGAGAGATACGATGAATTCAGAGAATTCAAGATCCCAAGTCTCCATTGATTAGGTCTTAATATACTAATGTTACTCAGTGGTTGATGTGTGTTGCTGTTTTCCATTCAGGGGCCTTACGTTCTTCAGTAATTTCTGCAAAATTTCATCAATATTCCTCCAAATATCCTGTTCTTTATGTCTGCCCTGTACAAATCTTTAACAATTCTACCTCTGCACTTATGGATTCACTCAAATAATGTGCCTACAGGCTGATATTTACATGATTTATACTAGTATTTATGATTCTTTGCATGATATTTTCAATACTACATGCATTTAACTCAAATATGCTAAGGATTTTTGATTATCTACGAGATGTCAGCATATTTCTCTGTTCTGCTTGTTATTTATCATGATTTGCAGTTATAGTGATGAATTTATGAAATTAAAAAAAGGAAAAGGGTTAAAGAATGAGATTCCTAAAACTACTTGATTGAGATCACTGATCCACATACAAGCTCCCATACATGCAATGAAAAGAAGGAAACTAGAATCATACTTCACCAGGACATTCCACAAATCTGCATGATCCAGTGCAAATATTCAAAGGAAAAGTTGATAACAACATGTAATGAAATGAAAGCGCTTCTAGTTGAACACAGCATTCACCAGTACATATCCAGAAATCAACATGAAGATTACGTAAAATTTACAATCAGGATGTAATCTGAAACTTCATATCCATTCAGTATGCTCAAGAATAGGTACATTTACAGTGATCTGAAGAAAGAACCTTGACATTTCAACAATTCAATCCTCATTAGTCTCAGTAATCCAATCTCCTATTTGATTCTATAGTAATTGGCCTTATTGTGCCAGATGTTCCAATGTATCTCTCTCCCTTTCGACAAGCTCTGGCTCTTATATAGAACAAATGCCAGAAAATAGTTACAATGATCCAAGGATCAGGATCCTCCTAGAACAATCAATGGTCCAGATGAATAGCACGTGCTTTTCCAGTTGGCAAATGTATAACTGGCACAGAATATTCCAGCATCTTTGATTTGATTCGGTCTCCAGCTGGCAAACAGCATATTTGACCATATCCTCCTCACTTCTAGTTCATGTTGCCTCCATGTGCAACTTTGCAATGTTCAGCTTCAAACAGCTCTGAGACTTCTTGCAATAAACATACAAGCATTAAGCCCAGCATCATTTGATAAACAATAGGAATTTAAACATTTTATTAAACAGGCCTCAAAATGTGCAGCTAGAGGCAATCGGGCCCCAAATCAGTGGAAACTATGCATTAAATGCATAAACAGTGTCAAAAACACTCGGGTCAACCATCATTGACTAGAAAAATGCATTATGGTGATCTAAATTTCTATTGCTTTGCATTCCCGCCCATTTCCTTGTATATCGGGCTTCAAATCTGCTGATACATCGTAAAATATACAAGGAATTAATTGCTTTTAACTTTCCTTCGAATCCGCTCCTTGTACATTACCGGCTTGTATATCAGGTTCCAAATTTGCATATACAAGCGCAAAACATACAAGGAATTAATCGCTTTTTATATGATTTCAATTCCGCCATTGTATAGGTTCAATGTATATTGCAATGTATGTCTAAACATACAATCACGAAAGATACAACGAACTTTCGCTATTTAATAACCATTTCAATTCCGGCCTTGTATATTATGTATTGTATGTTTCGAACCTTTCATACAAGGCACCGGATATACAAGCATTTAATCCCATTTAACAAACCCTTCGCGTCCGGCCTGCATATCCGCTTGCATCCTGGGTCAGCATCATATTTGCATCGGTGTGACCACATATGATCGGGATGACAAAATTAAACTTCACCGATAGCTAACCCTATGCCGATAGCCACTTTCATCAGGCAGACTATAACATCGGGGAGAAAATCTAAGACTCGGCCGATAGTTAAAAGCTATGCCGAAGAACTACCATATCGGCGAGACTACTCCCATCGGGGAGACAATACAAAGCGTGGCCGATAACAAAAGCTAGGCTGATGGACTTTTCCATCGGGGAGACTACCTTAAACTTGGCCAACGGCAAAAGTCAGGCCGATCACCCTCCATATTATATATGATGTCACCGTCATGTTTAGCTTCTGTATATTGGGAAAAGAATGATATCATCATCATCATCATGTCGAAGGAAAATAGGAGGATTTGAAATATGATCCTGCTGCTGCGAGTATCACCCCCCCTTAAAAGATAGGGTGATCATCATGATCATGCAAAAGGAGATTAGGAGGATATGATGACATCATCATCATATTAGCGAATATCAGCAAATATGACCGTCCCTTGAAAGATCAGGATGATGACCCTCCGATAGGACTTTGACATGCGCATGCAAATATGCAGATGGTGGATTTTCTAAGCAGGGTGATATTATAATATCAGCATGATATTATAATACCGGGTGATGTTATAATATCATGATGCTCGTTGTTATGAAATATGACCCTCCTAAAATCATGTTTGACCAGACCTTTGACTTGTCATAACTTTCTCATATGAACGAATTTTAGGGTGATGTAAAAGGCAAACCTGCCTAGAATTTCAAGCTCTTTCACATGGTAAGCTTTCTGAGGATAGATTTAGACTTTCAAATTTGGCTCAGACTTCAAGATCATAAATATGCCTGAGATTAGGCATATGCATACTGACTGATACTATTTTACCATTACCGCCCAGAGCACAAAAGCAAGGGAACAAGCCAGCAAAGTTGGGTCCCTATTTTGATAATGCAAAATGGGGCGTGTTGTGTAACCACACAACAATCCGGTCGGCCAAGACTGGAAAGAACAACATCCAAGGAGAAATCTTCAACTACGAGCTCGATTTTCAATGTAGACCATCAACACAATAGGCACACGATCCAGAGACCACCACAAGCACAATGAAATCAATAGGAACAACCGCACCACCTTAAATCAGCAGAATCACTTGCATCTTCATACCGAAACTTAAGAGCACCAACTGTTATGACTGTCACACTAGAAAGATTGTTTAGGGACCTCCAAACCATGAACCACATGAGTTGAGGATACACATCAACATCCCAAACATGCCTCTAGAACCATAGACCATAATATTCCAATGCAGAGCACTCTAGATCAAATTCTTGTCACTCTGTCACCTATGAACAACAACAAAACCTGGTTCTACTTAGATGGCTATAACATCACCAATTCTTCATGCGGAGCTCTCAAATCTTAATTGGAGTAACATCAGACAATCCTCTACAAACCCTTTAGTCCACAAACTCTGATCTTCATTTCACTGGAAATGCGGAGCAATCTACTTCACTGAATTGCACTGTCTTCACTATTTCTGACAAAGAGATATGTAACTTACTTGATTCTTTCAGAGAGGCTAATTTTCTTAATATCCTCATCATACCAATCTTCTAAATAGGTAATAGAATAGGATACAATTGACACCAATGACAACAAGGATATGTTGACATCAATGACAACACCGATTAGGCACATATTTGCAACACTAATATCTCGTGTATGAAAAATGACAAGAATTTAAGACTCTATGTATACAAATAATCATAATAACTTTTAAATTAATAGATCAATTTAAAAAAAACAAAGAAAATACACTCACTAGCATTAGGGGAGAGGAGCTATTAGTAATTAGGGATAACTTTACAACCATGTAGAAGTTAAATGGAATATTGTAGGACCTCTATTTTTTTATAAATGTGATATGGACTATTATTTATCTACAACTAAGGTTTAGAGGTGTGACTCATCATGCAACTCTCCACATCAACATGTCTAGTGAGAAGTGTCCTTAAAATTAATTTTTAAAGATTCAACGAAAATGAGCTATCATCAATTTTTTTTTATAACCTCCTACATTTCATGAGAAAATACAAGGTATTCATTGTACTAACCTTTTACATTTGTCATAGAATAAGCATATAATATGAAGTATTCCAATGCATGTATATTTCCCCCTCAGTAGTTCTAAACATAATAATAGTATTTGTCTACATATTTGGAATGTTTTCATTATAAGTGGATCCTCAAATAGTTTTTTATCTAGTAGAATGTTCCCCTAAAACCTGAAATATATAGGAGGAACTAAAACTCACCACCTCAGGCCTTGGGAGATAGATAGACAACCATTTTCCACTCACAAATTTAATAATGACGATGATGGAGATGAGCCAATTAAAGTTGTAGTTGAGGATGATGCAAGGTCACAAATGCATAGAGATTATTGGTAGAAGATGTGTCCCCACTATTATATCCATTAGATGTGGGTAGCTCAGAGTGGGTTCAAGAGGATCAAAAGGAGAAGGATGATTAGAAGATGTGTCCCCACTATTATTTGTTCCTGATCATGTTATGAATTTTGTTATATTGATGACATTTGGTATTGGACACTATGATATGTATGGTTGGTCTTTGTATTAATGGTTTATGGCATGGGCATCTATATGATCTATATTTATTATGAAATTTTAGTTTACTTGTATGTTTATGTGTTTTCTTATATGTTGATGTGTGTATTTAAATGATATAGCATCAATTTATCAATACACACAATTATCTTGGATATCGATGAACATTGCATGTCATACTGGAATCCTCATAAGATGAATCAATCAATGCACTAAAATGGATCACATAATCAAAATTAGTTTCAAATCAATTGCAAAATTTGAATGAATATTTAAACAAATAATTGATATGTTAGTAAAGCTCAAATCTATATTATTAATAATGGATAATACATGTTTCTTTCTTTCTTTCTCATTTTCATTCTTTTAACCATTATTTTATATGATCAAACATGTAACAAAGACCATGATTCTCTATTTTATTATTTATCTAAATGACTATAATCAAATATTTAAGTTTTCTAAATTATCAATTAAAGTATAGTTCAATCAAATTACCTCCACCCTTTGTTAGCATTCAAAAAGTCATTCCGCAAATGATGGTCCCTTAGGTCAATCAGGAGTTTGACTAAAGACTATTGGCAAAGATGCCACATCATTCAGATTTTGGATTGACTATAAAAGTAAAATAACATCAAGATATAAATTAATATATAATTACTCACAAAGAATTAAATGCATACAATAAAAAAAGATGATGTGTAGAAAACATTATACCAACAAGTCCAAGATAAATTGGATGGAAAAGATAGTTCCATGATGAACTTCTATCAACTCCTCCTCTATCATCAACTATTATCCCCCTTAGATACATTAGTACTAATCTTTGTTTATATTATTTAAATGGAATACACCATGAAATTTAACTTTAAACTTTACCTCCATAAAAGATTGACCATGCTCCTCTCCTTCTCTACCCACTAATGCATGTGCTTTTGCTCTTGACCCCAACCCCTCAGCTTGAGTTCTAGACCCCACTGCCTCATCTCGTGAAAGTGATGTATGAGGGACATCGTACTCTAAAGTGTTTAGTGGTGGATCACTACTCTCTATAAGAGGATCTAAGCACAACTGATTACAAAAAATGCAATGATGAGGCACTCAAACATGTGTGGACGAGGAGGGTCTAGTAATATCAAGTGATTCAATATGACTACCAACATCATGTGGTTGTGCAAACTGAGAGGTCTGTGTAATCAAGTGCTCAGTCAAAGAGTGTATGGAAATGAGGCCTTGTTGTGTTGCATTTGCAACAATGTATGGGTGTTGAATTGGAGGTGGAGAAGGGATAGCAGGAGGGGGAATAAAAGGACCTTGCACTTGTCTCATTGCCCTAGGTCTATCTTGAGGCATTCCCTTACCTACTCCTTGGAACTCTCTAAAATCAAAATAATACACATGGTGACCCATTAAAAAATCCACATATAGTTTACGAAGGAAATACAAAGGTACATCTAAATTGTTGTTGGGTGGTTTATCAAAAACCATCCACCAACGATCCCAAAATTTTGACTAATACCCTCATGTGTACACCATTTGATTGAATACTTAGGCTTACGAACATCAACATGCAATCTAGTTTTAGGATTGACAAAATATTGGGCTAACATAGCTTTGGTAATGGCTAATTCTTTCACTTGATCATATGATAAACCATTAGCATATTCTGCCTTCTTGGTTTCTCGCCATTGCCTAAATGATTCATGTTGGCTTGTGAGGGTTTGAACATGAGTAATAATCCCCTCTAAATTCAATGTCAATTAATAAAATTGAGGGTGGTAGCGATACATTTCTACAATCCTACTTATTTGATCAATATTTCTTTCAATTTTCTCTTTGATTGTTGGAGGGGAGGGTTTGGTGGGGGAGGGTTTGGGTTTTCATGTTGTTCATCCATTTTACCTATTTAAAATACAAAACATACCCATTTAAGATAAATAAACAAAAAAAAAGAATTACAATTACCTAGATTGGATATATGTTCTCCCAAGCTCTGATATCTATCTTTTAGCAGGTTTGTGTTTTCCAAGCCACGGGTTTGCAAAATGCAGACCTAATTTTTACTTTTTATTGTCCACAAAATGGATATCTACTATAAATGGATATTCTATCCATGCCTAAGAAAGCCAAACTTCTTCTTTTTGCAATTTTGGCTAAGTAAAGATGCAGTTTTTTTTCTTATTACCACTGTTTGGCCCGCGATGATCCCACACTCACCCCTATATAGCACAACCATTATTCTCCTATTGTGTGTGCAGATTTAGACTGAGGATTTTATACATTGATGAATGACAAGAAGATGAAGGATACAGAGATAGAGATCTTTGCACAAAACTTTATCTGCCCCAGAACCCTAGGACTAGGGCACCCAATGCCCGTGTCTAGCTCTAACAATTCTTGTTTTTGTGATAGGTGTCTTCTACTCTACTTATTTCAATTCTTCTATTTTGTGTCTTTTGTAACTATTATCTATACTTTTACTCAGTTGGCTCATTACATCTCTTCATTGCATAGTTTTATCAATACACTTGTCATCAATCCTAATCATTACAATAAAGGAATAGATCCCCTACCAGCCATTAGCTTGGCTCTTCTCTAGGGATAGAAGACAAGCCCTCAAACCGTTGGTGGCTTGTGTTCCAATGTGTGATGAGGAAAGATTGATCTAGTTACTTATGATTGATTAGGTACTCTTTTCCCATCTCACAAGAATTTTGAGAAATGAAGTACAAGAGTGAAATAATAAAAACACAAGGAACCTAGAAGTAGGTAGAAAACCTCATTATCTAGGATGATAGCATATCATGTGGACATTTGTGTGTCACATTGTATTCTATACGGTGCAGGTACTATATAGATTTGTGATCTTAGCTCTTGTGTGAATCTTTTCAACCATTCCTCCCACCACTAGTAGAATTTGGCAAATAAATGACTACATGACTAAAACTTTTAGTCACGACAACTAAAAATGACTAAATTCTACTAATTTTTTGTAACACAACTATAAATGACTAAATAAATGACTAATTTGATCATTGGATAAAAACACAACTAAATAATTAGTCACATATGATATTAAAGTGGGTAATTTAAAAAAAAGAGGGAAACGTGAAGTTGAGCAAGCGATAAATTAAATTTTTTATTTTTGCAAGGAGGGAAACTTGCCCGGGTTTCATTATCTCTTTGTTTTTTTGGCAAAAGGACTGAAACAACACGGGCTCTTCCAAGATGGACACCTTCTATACTATTTGTGTCTTTGAAGAGGAAGGTTGTAGTGTTTCTGAGCAGTTATCTAAGTTTCATTCAGCTAAGATCATGGGGCAGCTTCATGGCAACATTTCTAAGCATTTTCAATCTTCATTTGCATGGTTGGTTGTTTCCTTCACTTCTTTTCTACATTTGTCCATCTTCCTGGGGTTGTTTTGTTTCATTTTTGAGTTGCAAAAGGCAAATAAGGGAGTGTTCTTTCTTCATGTTCTTGCATATAAATGTCTTCTTTGTCCATTTGAAGGCTCTTTCCCTTATTCCCATGGGTTAGGGTTTTCTTTTGTGTTTGATATGCATTTTTAGTTTGAAATACGGCTTTGTAGAGCTCTATTTTATGTATTATGGAGGCAACATTATGTAATAGAAGTTTTCATATTCAAAACCCTTGCTATCTAGCCTTTGGACAGTGTTTCAAATCATTATGCTTTGGGATCTAGGGTTTCAAGAGTGCAACAAAGAGACAATGATTTTGTTTTAGGGATATTGGCTTGTTGCATTTCCATTAAAGCCATTGTCTTAGGTTCATTAAGGAGGTAGTAGTCATAAAAAATGGAGATGAATCTAACTATGCATCAAAATGAGGATCTAGTCTCTTTGACAAGGAATGGGAATCAAGTCACTATGAGGGTTAGTGATTTTGTAGTGGTTGTGTGCATTAAATATATAACTTTTAATGAAGTGATTCTTGTTGATATGCACTGGACAACTGAGAGGGGGCAGGGGGTGAATCAATTATCCCAAAAACTTAAACACTTTCTGCAATTAAAAATTCATCACTTATCCACAATTATTATGATTTAACAATGACTACATGAAATCAGAACCTTAACCATAGATACAACATCAAACACAAGAGACACCAGATTTTACGTGGAAAATCCCAAGCTAGGGAAAAACCATGGAGAGGATTAGCTCTCAATATATATTGCAATCTTGAAATAATGATGTTCAAGCTTGGTCACTCCATAGGCTTAAACATATTGGCTCACTTCCATGAAGAACAACTAGGTCTAGTAGGCTCACTACCTCAACCCTAAACCTAGCAAGATTACAATAAGGGTTGTTAAACCCTACTGGTGGCTCACTACCAGACTCACTGCCATGATCAACACCTTTCTATATTTGTGATTGAAGTACAATAATTCCTCTACTCTGCTCTTCCTCTACTCTATTCTTCCTCTTCTTTCCTGTGCCTTTTCTCTACTCCACCTTTTGGACCTTTCTTAATATCTTTTCATTTCTGCTCAAGGACAACTTTTCATGACTCAACTATGAGTATTTATACACTACAACAACCTTGGAAATATCATCAAGGTTGATATCACAATCATCAACCATTGGAACAAACTCCAAGGTTGGCATTACAAACATTTACAAAATAGGTCTTGGCCTATTACAACATTATACAAAGGGGATGAAGTAAAATTATACGCGGATCATGCCATGCCTTAGTTGGGACTCAAACACAATCTTCCATGCATCAACATGCTTCCACAATCTTCAAGATATCTTCGCAATCACTGGGATTAACCAAGTCAACTAAGATTGATTACACACTACATTATCTGGGAACAATCTGTTGATAACTGAGAGGGGGGGGGGGGTGAATCAGTTATCCTAATTATTTTCCTTATTGAACTTTCTTATTAATTGATGTAGCATTGAATCAAACACAAAAACATTACCATGAAATAAGAAACACATAACACAGTATTTTTGATGTGGAAACCCTGTTAAGGGAGAAAACCACGGGGTGATTAACCCAAAATTATTCTCTGTTAGAAGAATAGGAAATTACAAAAATGGCACTTGCCAATTAGGGCTCACTGCCTGAGCACACTGCTCACAAGAGGCCCACTGCCTACAAGAAGACACACTGTCTACAAAGTGATAAGAATCACAGTCTTGAACTGATTGGAAGCATCTGCATATGCTGGAGTTCAGTTCCGGTTAGGCTCAGTACACTGATCTGCTGCACTTCATCTTTCCTCTGTTCTTTATTCCGCTATCCTTTCACATATCGGATCTTTCTTGCTACTTCTGCTCTGTTCTGTACTCCTTTGCATATATCTTCACACCATCACACCCTTCACAACTAAATCCATCCTCTATATATATCCGCACAAGTAATTTCATCACCTTTCTAGTCGGCATCCGGAACAGTCTAGTTTCTTACAAACTCTTGTTCTGTCGGCTGAATCCTTCCTCACCAAGCAATGCGGATCAAGCATATACTTGTAGATATCATTAATCATGTCGGCCAAACATGATTCATGCCTTCACAACCTCTATCATCAATAGTAACACATCCGGAAAGTAGTCTGATACTCTGTCAGTCAGTTCTTCCTCTGTTTTCACTGTCTCTCAGGAATCCGGTACTCAACTATTCATATCTTTTTCCTTGTCCATAACCGGAGGCTAAATCCTTGGAATATACCACTCAAGGTAGTCCTCTTGACTTCCCCAAATCCGCACTGCACCAAGACACTTCCTCTGAGAGATCCGGATCAATCTGTCAGACCTTGCCACATGCTCTGTTCTTGTTCACCAGACCACAACAATCTTTATTCTGACTTCCGGTAGAGACACATTATGACTTGCGGATATGTGGGATGACCTTTGTTGCCATCAATGACAACAACCATGAATCCATATAGTGTCTCTTGCCAACAATCTCCCCCTTTGGCATTGATGGCAACACTTAGTGAAAAATGACTAAGTGTTTTCACTATGCTCCCCCTTTGCTGATGCTCTGTCTTTATATACAATTTTTGGAACTCCCCCTTAGTTGGATTCCTCATTTTTCACTGCTCCTCACTCCCCCTTTGACAGCAATGGCAAAGGGTGGGGTCCGTACACCAAAATTTTCAGAAATTTTCTATACATAGCCGCATATTTACATACTCACATATACTGAAGAATGTCTGCAAAGGATGTCTGCAATTGGATCATTTCTGTAGCCCAACTTTGCTTCATTCTGTCCAAAATTGAAATGTGACCACTCAACAAAAATGCAAAAGCTTCTGCCCGCTTGAGATCTGTCGGATCTTTTGTTTGGGCGGTGGTCTGAGCATCACTGATGGCCTCATGCATAGTTTCCAACTTAGGGATTATAATCCTTCTAAGTTCTCCCATCCGGTTAGTGATATTCTTCCTTTCCTTCTCAAGATTCTTTATTTCATTCAAGACTGCAATAGTCTGACATTCTTGATTTATTATGGAGGAAGAGAGAGGATCAAAACTTTGAGATAAGCTTTGTAGCTTGTCCTGTTCCTCTTTTATTTTCTTATCAATTGCTGCTGTTGCCTTTGGCCAGGATATACAAAATTTGTAGATGTCACCGCCATCCTTAAGAGCATTCTCTAAGCTCTTTATTCCAATGCTCACAATCTTCCTATCTTTAGAGATTAATTCTAATACTTCTGAAAATCTTTTATCCAAAAATTCCTTCCGGACCTTTTCTTCAGCTGATTTTTCTAGAGAATCAAAATGTGTATCAACACTGCTGACTAAGGTTTTTAGATTACCGGAAGAGGAGGCTGTCGGATCTATCTGGATTGATGGCATAATCTTTACAAGTACTCCGGAAGTAGCCTCTATCAACTCACAGTCTTCCATATGAGACTTCAGGAGTTTTTCATTTGCCTTGGCATTTGCAAATGAAGCTATCTTCATTGTTTGTACCGGAGAGAGAGAGTCAAAGTCGAATGGGCCTTTTAGAAGCTCCGGTTCATCAATCTCTAAAGTTTCTTTGCTCAAAAATTGTTGAACAGTTTGTGCAGTGTCTCTTGCCGGAGACAGATGTTTCTTTTCTTCTGCAGTCTTGGAATTGTCAACCTCTTTATCTTTCACCCCTGCTTCCTTCTCCTGTAATTGCTCTTCTTCTTTGGATCCAGAGACTGTAGGGGAAACCGGAGGAGAGATGCTTGTATGTTCAGGGCCCACTTCTTCCGGAACAGATGATTCCAAATCCGCAGCTGTTTCTGCACCTAAGTCCTCTACAACAGGAAGATTGAACCTTTTGAAGGCCTTCCGGAGGATCTCTTCTGTCTCTTTGGCCACTTTGTCAGTCTCACCAAGCATGAGTTGATTCATCCTGGCTTTACTTCTGAACTCATCTTTGCAGTCCTTGAAGATTATGTTCATTGTCTTGGGATCAATTTGAGGATATAGCTGAATAGCTATTTGCTCCCGGATCTCAAGATCTTTTGCATGAGCATTGTTCTTTCTTACTTCCAATTCCTTTTCTAGGCTTTTAGGAATAAGAGATATGATCTCAATGAAAGCCTTATTATATATGTTCAGATATTTGACTGTGGCTTCCTGCAGAGTCTTTTGGTCAGCCTCACTGAAGTCATCATAAGATTCAGTCATTGGTTGAAGGTTTCCATCCACCGTGACCGACTTGATTACATTCTCTAGAGACAGAGTGGGCTTTTCAACAGATACCTCTGCCATTTCATCCTTGTCTTGTCCTGAGGAGGGTTTACCGGATCCTTTCTTCTTCTGCTTCTTTATTTCTTTTACTCCCTCATCTGACTCTGTTTCCTCTTCATCCTTTTGGCTTTTATAAGCCCTTGTGGCTTTTGTCTTGGATCTTTTACTGGATGCCTGGACTTCCAGTTTTGAACTTTTGGTTGAGGGAGGTGCAGATCTTTTTGATGATCTGGTCCGGGTGGGAGTTTCAACCGGAACACTTTCTTTACTTTTCTCTTCTTCCTCAGCCTTCCTCCTCTTTTCCCGGCTGGCATCAAGTGCCTCTTTTGAGATGCCTAGGCCTTGAGCAATATGCTCAACTTCTTTTCTTACCTTCCTCTTTATCTCCGATTCCCTGAGTTCTACATGTAACTTTACACTCAGTTCCTCAAAGGTTCCAAACCTTTCTGCCTTAGGATCTTTGGGCTGGCTTAGCATGTGTTGAACATGCAGCTCTACTATCTGTTCATCCACTTCATACCCCATGGGCATGATCCAAACAGTCCTTGGCTCTACTGCCTCCATTAGACACTAATCTGTTTCAACCATGAAGCATACTGTGTCTTTGTACTTTTCTACAAGGGATTGGGGTATTCTTTCTCTTACATGCATCATGCTTTGGAAGTTTTTGAAATATCCCCATAGAGCTGTATTTCTTGCTTTGGCATCCCCAAGTCCATGCAAATAGTCTCTGATTTGGATGGCAACCGGTCTGTCATTTTGCCATACCCATCCACTGGATCTGGGAAGCTCATTCATGTAGTAAAACAAGAGACAAAGGATCAGATTGCCATATTTGAAGGAGTTTTTCTTGTCCTTCTTAATCTTCTACAGATTTTCAAAGAGTTGGTTTACTAGAAGCTCGCACAAGTCATAGTCTGCATTCTCCTTTAACATCTGATAGGCTGTGTAGATTGCAGTTCCCGGTACTGAATTTTCCCTACTGGAGTGATAGATTTTGTAACTAATTATCATAGCTGCAAATTTGACATCCGGTTCAATGATGTCATCAACTGTCATAGCTCTTTTGTCAAACTTGGATCCGGTTGCATCACTGACTGTCTGATTTTTGATAGATTTGAGAACAGGTAATCCACCGGATGAGTGCAGACTGGTTACAGCCCTAATTGCGTCCTTGGTGATCTTGAAGGGCTTGTTCAACCATAGGAAGTTGTCATGTACTCTACTTAGTACATACCGGATCCATTCATCTTCTTCAAAATAGGGGAAATGAATGCACTGTGCAAAGTGTTTGTCCTGGATGGCTTTATACTAAGGTTTGATCTCAAAGGAGTCATCTATCAATTGTTTGTGATAGATATCCATCAGTTTTGATTCTCCAAAGTCTTCAAGATTCGCATGGATGTAAACCCTAATATCTTCTGTATGCAATACACCATGAGGAACACTAGAGAAGGCTCCTAGTGGATCTACCTCCAATGATTTGTAAGGATGTTTCTTGAATGAGGGGCGAGGTCTATCAGAGATCTTAACTATATTTGGAGTAGCCATTCTTCAAAGATTTGCAGTGAGGTAATAAAAAATGGAGAATACCTTATGCGCCTTCGATTTGCACGGAGTGATTGGATTGATTTCTTTATGCAATGACTTCGGCAGGAGATCCTTGGTGTGCTTGATGAATCTTGTTGCAGAGCTCCACTATTCGCTTCTTCTTGAGTGCAGAATGAGCAAATGACTTTTGAGAAATCCCTTATATTGCTCCGCGAACCCTAATATCTGTCTGCAATAAATGCTTCACCTACATTATTCCGGTTTGCCTTGTCAGGATAGCTTGGAGTATCCCGGATTAGTCCTGATCTATGAATATCATCCGGATCTTTCAATCATGAATAAATCGAGGTAACATATTACAAGAACATCCCAAACACTCTGTCCAATCCGCAGAACAAGATAGTGCACTTCCGGATCTCTCCGGACCTTTTTGTAATCCTTTGTCATACCGGAGCATCTCCCTGAACAGATCTTATTTGATCGATCACAGCTTCTTCATAACTCCATGCGGACCTCTGAAAACTTGACTGAAGCATCCCAAGACTCATATCTACAAACCCTTTAATCCGCATCTTGTGCCACATCCGGCACCACTTGTTTGGCTGGGGGAACAGGATTTTCTTTGAGTCTCCCCCTGAGCCTGAGCTCACTTTTTAATTTCCGGAAGAAATATCAGCACCAGAGTCTGGTGCGGATCCAACCTCTACATTCTCTGAACTTTTCTTCACCCAAATCTTGCTCATCTGATTCCTAACTTCATCCGCATTCATCTTTTGTTTACCCTTGTCTTGATTCTGATTATACACCGGACCTCTTTTGTCCTGATACTTGTTTCTGCAGACTTTAGCATTATGACCGGACCTATTGCAGATTTGGCAAATAACATTTCTTTGCATATTTGACTGATATCCTCTTGATTTGCATTGATTAGCCATATGACCTACTCTATTGCATGTAAAGCATCTACCTTTGAATGATTTGTTTACTTGCATAATTCTGCATTCATGGGATTTGTGACCATACCTTTTGCAGTTGAAGCACTGTCCGGAGAAGGATGAATTAATCTGATTCATTCTCATTCTGCACTGATTAGCTTTGTGACCAAAGTGGTTGCAGCTGTGGCAGTATCCATTGAAGGATGGATATCTTTGAGCATTTGGCTGTCTTACCGGAGGTCTTCTAGGCCTGCTCCTTGGATTTTCTGATCCAAGATTCTTCTGACCGGATCCGGAGCTTTCTCCTTTCTCATATCCCAAACCATACTTGTCATCTGTCCTCTTTTGACTTCCAAGAAGAACTTCAAGTTGAGCAGAACTTATCTTGAATTTCTCTTTATATTCATTTGCTGTTTGAAGGTCTCTTTTGAGAGAGGCAATTTGATCCTCAAGTTTTTCTTCATTATCTTTGGCATCTTCAAGATCAGATTCAAGATGTCTGATAATCCTGTCCATCTGGTGGCATTCTTCTGATTTTTCTTTAAGAGATTGTCTTAGATTGTCTTCAGCCTTTCTTTTTTCTTCAATCTCTTGAGTAAACTTTATAGTTCCTGATTCCATTTCATGTCTTAACATAATGACTTCTTTTGATAACTTTTCACATAACTTGGTTTGCTCAGTCAATTCTTCATTTGTATTGCTTTCTTCACTTTGTCTTGCCAACTGTTGGAGCAGCTCCTTTCTCTTTTTCATAGAGAGACTTAATTTGTCTTTTAATTCTCTCATGAATTCATCAGCCTGTTTGAGTCTTTCCTTTAATTCGTTGACTTCAGAATTTGACTGTTCAAGATCCTCAAGAGCAGTCTTGAGTTGCTCCCTTAAACCATATGCATCCATTTGAACTCCCAGATCTTCCTCAAGCTGTTAGGCTCTATTAGGAGGAACTTGGCTCTGATACCAATTGTTGATAACTGAGAGGGGGGGGGTGAATCAGTTATCCTAATTATTTTCCTTATTGAACTTTCTTATTAATTGATGCAGCATTCAATCAAACACAAAAACATTACCATGAAATAAGAAACACATAACACAATATTTTTGACGTGGAAACCCTGTTAAGGGAGAAAACCACGAGGTGATTAACCCAAAATTATTCTCTGTTAGAAGAATAGGAAATTACAAAAATGGCACTTGCCAATTAGGGCTCACTGCCCGAGCACACTGCTCACAAGAGGCCCACTGCCTACAAGAAGACACACTGTCTACAAAGTGATAAGAATCACAGTCTTGAACTGATTGGAAGCATCTGCATATGCTGGAGTTCAGTTCCGGTTAGGCTCAGTACACTGATCTGCTGCACTTCATCTTTCCTCTGTTCTTTATTCCGCTATCCTTTCACATATCGGATCTTTCTTGCTACTTCTGCTCTGTTCTGTACTCCTTTGCATATATCTTCACACCATCACACCCTTCACAACTAAATCCATCCTCTATATATATCCGCACAAGTAATTTCATCACCTTTCTAGTCGGCATCCGGAACAGTCTAGTTTCTTACAAACTCTTGTTCTGTCGGCTGAATCCTTCCTCACCAAGCAATGCGGATCAAGCATATACTTGTAGATATCATTAATCATGTCGGCCAAACATGATTCATGCCTTCACAACCTCTATCATCAATAGTAACACATCCGGAAAGTAGTCTGATACTTTGTCAGTCAGTTCTTCCTCTGTTTTCACTGTCTCTCAGGAATCTGGTACTCAACTATTCATATCTTTTTCCTTGTCCATAACCGGAGGCTAAATCCTTGGAATATACCACTCAAGGTAGTCCTCTTGACTTCCCCAAATCCGCACTGCACCAAGACACTTCCTCTGAGAGATCCGGATCAATCTGTCGGACCTTGCCACATGCTCTGTTCTTGTTCACCGGACCACAACAATCTTTATTCTGACTTCCGGTAGAGACACATTATGACTTGCGGATATGTGGGATGACCTTTGTTGCCATCAATGACAACAACCATGAATCCATATAGTGTCTCTTGCCAACACAATCTTCAAACACAATCGCAATATCTTAATGCGAACCAAAGTCCAGATAGGAACATGACCAAGAGACATCGACAAGAATGTTATAATCATCAGTAGAAATTGCACAACCTTTAACCCCTTTACCCATAAGAATCTTCACACTGGAACACATGAACTTTACTGTCTTCAACTGTCATAAAGGAAAGATAGCTTGCGGACCACCAAACCATGAACCATTGCAACTATAGACACTTATCATCATCCCAAACTACCTTCTAGAACCGTAGAGCAAAATACTTTATTACAGAGGAATGTGGAGTAGAATACTTTCTCCTTGTCCCAACTGAACTTATAGAAAAAGTAGGTTTCACTCTGGTGAACACAACTCACTCAGATCTTCATGTGAAGGGCTCAAACCTGAAATGTAGCATCCTTAGTCATACCTATAACTTACTTCCAATCGATAGACCATGCTCTTCAAGCAAAAATAAATGCGGAACAATTTACTGGACTGTTCTTTAGCATACAACTCAGTGTCTGTGTTGCACTTCTTTGTAACTCTCTTGTTTTTTCCAAAGAGGCTAACTTTCTTAATATCCTCAACATACAAGTCTTCTAAACAAGTAATAGAATAAGATATAGTTGACGCCAATGACAACAAGGATATGTTGACATCAATGACAACACTGATTAGCCACATGCTTGCAACAATCGCCCCCTTTTTCATTGATGGCAACATATGATGTGAAAAACTGCAACAACCATTAAGACAAGATTCTCCCCCTTTCTCTTTACACCTACACTCTTTCTTTCTCCAAAATTCTTCCCCTTTCTCTTACACCTATGCACTCTAAGTTTTTCACATGATTTCTCTCCCCTTTGACATCAATGGCAAAGGACACATACTTGCACTCTTCTGCTCTAATCCAGTCTCTCTTCTGAACTCTCTGACTACCCCCCTAAGAAATAGCCCTAAAAAGCATCAATCTAGACCTCTGAGCACCTCCAAACTGATGCACCATTGTGCATCTTAGTTTAGAGTAGGAGGGGTGATAACCCCTAACTTTTCTCTAAGATACTCAAAAGTATCTGTTGTGATGCTGACAACACGCCCCATTTTACTCCTTAGCAAAATGAGGACCCCTGCTGTGGTTTTGGCTTTTGCTTTTATGTGTGGGTCTGTTGGGTGGTAAAAGGAAAAAATAGAGTCAAAGTTACAAACCTTGTTGAAAATTAAAAAAATAGCATTAAGTACTAGCGCTGAATATGGGTGAATTCCTTGTCAAAAATGAGTGAGGGTTGCTTTTTGAACCATTTTAAAATTCACAATATTTTGCAAGATATGTATGTTTTTGGTAAAATGCATTGTGGGATGGGTTTGTATGTAGTATATACAAAGTTGTTTGTATATCAAGTCGTTGTATAGGTTGCATGAAGGAGTTATCGGTATTGTTACATTCGTCTACTTGTATGCATTTTGTTAACGTTCTATCTATACATACAAGTCAGACCTGATGGATTTCAAAGTTTAAATGCATAATCGATTGAATCCGTCAAATGTATTTTATGTTTGTATGTTTTGTGAAAAGGAAAACATACAAAGTGGATATGCAAAGCTACATACATGCCGCGGAACTGAAAGGATCATGAAATAGGATTTTATTATTGTATGTTTCACGCTTTGTATGTATGTTTTGGAGACATACATTTTAATATACATACAATGTGGAATTCAGGAAAGATTAAAATTTGGTTAAGGCAATGCATCATGACTTAAAGTATATCAAAAGATGCATTGCACTTTATACATATCGCGGAGCCGAAAGGTAAGTAAACTATGGTTTATAAAAGTTGAAGTCTGAAAGGTGATACTAATATGTTTGTATGTATCTTGGCTTATATCAAAAGGTTTGATACAAGTGTTGTTGTATCGCAGAGATACAAATGAAAAGTAAGGTGGGTCCCACCGCTTGCATATCAGATTTGCATAATAAAAATGTATATCTTCGATATACAAGCTGATGTACAAAGCGAAAGATACAAGTTAAAGATACAAAAGAGTTCATATGTATCCGGACTTGTATCTAAGGGTTTGATACAAGTGTTCTATGCATCGCGGAGATACGAGTGAAAAGTAAAGTGGACCCCACCGATTGCATATCGGGTTTGTATAATTACAATGTATATCTTTGATATACAAGCTGGTATACAAGGAACGGATGCAAGTTAAAGATACAAACCAGATGCAAAAAAGAAATTAAATACAGAAAAGTCTTTGAATGTTTAAATGCTTATATGTTTATGATATACATAATCCGAGATACAAAGAAATTAAAAGCATCAAAAGAAATAAAAGGTAAAGGGGGGTTGGCATAAGGTTGTTGTATATGCGCTCATACAAGAAAATATACAAAGCACGATATACAAAGCAAAAGATACAAGGAAGTACGGAAAAGCAGAAAAAGGAGGGAACTTTAGCTTGATTTCTTGCATAAAGTACTTATATGTTTAAGGATACAAAGAAGACATACAAAGAAAACATACAAGAAAACATACAAGGAAAAAGGTATGTATGCAGAATTAAACTAATGGTAAAAAAGTTTGAAAACGTAAACACTGCAATAGAAGGCTAAACTTTTGGCGCATTAATTGCTGTAATTAATGCCGATATAACTTGTTGTGACTTTCAAGAAAGGTATAAATTGACGAAAGCGACGTGAATTTTAAATCCATTTTTTATGTCTATTGGCACGTATGTAGGTAGATATAAAGGTGAAGCTTTAATGGCGATGACATCACAAAGGGCAGTGGAGCACAAAAGAAGTGAAAGGAGTAAAGGATTTCAGTGAGAAGAGATATACAGATGGAAAGAAGCATAATTAAAAGGGCAAAGCAACAGAAGATATTTTAATGGTGAAGATATTTTGATGGTTGTTAGGGTTTCCAATGGGCATCTTTACGCTCAGTATGGGTATGCTGCTCAGAGATTTTTTGGCAGGATTTGTTTTCCACCGTTGCTGTTGCACTTGAGATATGGACTGTTGATTGACTAGGGTTTTGGAACCATATTGGGGATAATCAAATATATATATTGAGCCCCTTTACTTTGTAACGACTTACATAGGGATTTGTAGAACAGAGTTGGAAGTTGTAAATCATCTTAGCATTTTGAGTAGAAGAACATTTTAGTTTAGAATAAAAGGAGGTCGCCTGTGTTTGTAATAAGGAATATGTGGAACATCTAGCTTCTTTACTGTATCTGTAAGATGTTTTGTAAGTTTTCTGTAAGTTGATTAATGAAGCAAGGAGTCATTCATACATTGTATATCATATATGACTGTTTATTTTGAATACAAATATCTCTAGAATTCTGTGTCTACTTTAAGAGTGTTTTTTGGCTCTTGTTTGTATTTGAAATATTATCTCTCCAAAGCTTGCAATCTTGAATGTATGTTCGTGAAAATACTCAGGGCTTACATTTAAAGGTTTAGTCTATGGATTTAATCAAGTTTTCTATACTGCTTACAATGTGAATAATAGAGCATTTAGATCCTGTAGCACAATGAAGTTTAATTTAGATTTCTCCAACTTTTTCCAAACATTTGAAATACTTAGATTAAACGTAGAGATTTAAAGGAGATTGTCTGATATTTGAAGGAAAAATGAACAACTAAGTTGATATTTGACAGTTTTCATAATATTTGAAAAGAAAAGCTTGTGATAATATAAACCATATAAAGCTTTGTGATACAGTAACAAATTTATGCAAAGGAATAAAGAAAATGTTGGTATTTGTGATATTTTGCATAATTCGAGTCCAGTGAGTCATAGAACACCTTAAATCAAGTATGGCCCCTTGCATATTATAGCTTCACATTAATCTACTGAATTATCCACGAGGTCAAGATCTGACCATACAGAAACTTGGGATTAAGTAATCTTAATTGATTTCTTCATATCTTTCAAGACAATTAGGTTCATTTTGTGAATTTTAACTTTTGTTGTGAGTGTGTGAAAACAATCATCAATAGTTTTTGGAACTAGAAGGAGGGCTTGATTAGAGTTAGGGTTTGTTCTAAGTAAAACTGGCTCATAATAGTAATAGGGTGACTAGGTCTAGATCTAGTTCAGAAGATACATTTGTGCAATTACCTGATAAAAGGAAAAGTAAAGGTCCTTTGATTTGGAATCCCAGAATATCACATGCAGGAGGTTCATCTAGAACACCTCCTGGATCACATTTTAGTATCCATAACATTGTGAGTCCTGACAGTTCTTCATTTAGATCTTTGAATCTTGGTTTAGGTCCTCCTAGAGGTCCTAGTCCTAGAAATCCAAGTCCACCAAGAAATCTAGGTATTCCCCAAGGTACAGGTCAAGCACAAGTACCTGCAATAGCTTACTTTAATGTTAATTCTCCCATAACATTCACTAATTATCATGAGATGCCAAAGAATCCTGAAAAGATATGTCCTAAATACTAGTTGCATCAGGATCCAGAAGATCACATTAGGATATTTAAGGAGGCCTGCTTTAGGCCTAGGTTAGAATATGAGGATGTTGTGTGTAGGTTGTTTCCTTACACCTTCAATGAGCAGGCTTCTAATTGGTATGTTAACTTGCCTAATGGTTACATTTCTTATTGGGTGCTTATGGAAGAAACATTTTTGTCTAGATCTAGGGGACCAATAGATCCTTCCACCTTATATCATAAATTGGCTGCAATAAAGAGAGGTGAAGGAGAGCTGATTAACAATTTTAATGACAGGTTTCAAAAGGCCTATTCTAGGTTGGTAGCTCCTTACATAGTAAATGTAGATACATTGTTAGCCATGTTTTATGTTGCCTTAGATCCACTAACGGCTATATTTGTCAAAAGAAAAGTTGACATAGATACAATATCTAAGGCTTATAAGGAGGCAGCCTCGGTAAACCAGGAGATGAGACAAACAACTTATAATCCATTTCTTAATGGAGGAAATATTGGGATACAAAATCAAACACAACCTTGGAATGGAGTCCCTACACATAACACTCCATTATTGAATCTAATTCCTACATACACACCTGTGTATAATCCTGCCCCAATCCAGGCCATAGTCCCTTATACTGGTAACGCTGCCAATAATAATCAGAGTAATGGTCACTCTTTCTTCCAACCTCCTCAGGATACATTTGTGGCAAAGGCACATAAGGAAAGAGAAGAAATCAAAGAAATTACTGCACACTTGAGAAGATTGACAACTGAAATGACACAACTAAGAAATAAAAATTTCTATGGTAGAAACAACCAAGGATACAGTCAAAACCATAACCAAACCTATAGTTAGAACTACAACCCAAACCCTAACCAGAATCATAATTAGAATTATAACCAGGGTCAAAGTTCAAATCAAAACCAGAATTACAATCAAAATCAAAATCATAATCTAGGACAATCGATGCAAAATAGAGGACTTGTGGTAGATAACAGGGCTTGGGGTAACAACAATAGGAATCAAAATTAGCCAAGGCCACCTAAGACATGGAACATAGGGACAAATAATGACACTCTAGCTTCTCCATTTGAGAATTTAGATAATCAGGATACAAAACAAATAGCTAGAATTCAAATGGCTAATATAGCATTGAAGAATTGGTTCAGAATTCATAATACCAGTGCCCATGCTAAACTAGATTGTCCTCGGTTCCATTTAGCAGCCAATATTTTCAATGTAGATGTACAGGCTCCCACTTCTAAGTTTCTCACTCCCAAAGGTAATGAAGTAGTGCCCTCAGGATATAAGACTACTTTAGTCTTAGAGACTTTTACCTTTGCAACTGGAGAAGAAGAGGATCAATTGTTAGAGGATGAACCTTATTTTTGTGAGAACCTATATCCTGAATCAAACTTTGTACTAAATGCATTTTAGTTTCCCTTTAAAACTGAAAATGAAGTGTTATATGAAACAAAAGAGGTACAAGCTTTTTAGCAGTCAAACAAAAATCACACCTACAATTTGAGAAATAACACTAGGCCAGGAGGTCCTTTCACTACTTCCACTCCTCCTAACAATTTAAATACTCCCCCAAATCAGAACACTAGTAATAATCCTTCTATACTGAAGGCTAATCATCATGCAAATAATGGAACAGTAGCACAAAAGGTCCAAACCAATAAAACAGAGACAGTAGAAACAATGAGGTTGATGAGTTATTTATCTAAAGAGATAAATAAAATCAAGGTTAGTAGAGCTTTATGTGAATTATTGAAAAGTCCAGGAGTCAGAAATGCTTTCATAAAATCCTTGGATACATTTGTGACAAGTAAGGCTTCTGCTGATGTGAATGTTCCTAATGGAGATCTGCAACCCAAAGAAAAGAGTAAGAAAATTGAGCAGCCTTCCAACACTAATGTGGTAATGTATGCAAATAAGAAGGAGGCCCCTCCTTTCTTGTTAACCATTAGGATGTGTGGAAAGAACATACATAATTGCATGGTAGATTTTGGTGCATCAGCTAATGTAATGCCTTTAGGAATATGCAAAACTTTAGGGCTAACTCCTACTAAATCTGCTAAGGTTGTTACACAATTGGATAAAACTAAGGTTAACGTGATAGGAGAACTGATGCATATTCAAATGCAATTAGCCTTAGATCCTAGGGTAAGACAGTTTATTGACATTCAAATAGTAGATATACCTGTGAATTATGGAATGTTGTTGAGTAGAGACTAGTCTAAAACATTGAATGGATATATGGCCACTGATTTTTCACATATGTGGTTACCTTGGAGAGGTGTTCCAAATCAGATTAGGATAGAAGTTGAACCTAGAATGAAACACATAATTACATAATATAATAGGACTAATGAGATATTGTATGCTTCTGTTGAACCTGGTGTTTATAGAATCACTGACAAAGGAGTACAAAATGAAGAAATCCTGATTTTAAATTTTAGAGAAAAACATGTCAGTAAGGAAACAATATTGTTCATTGAGTTTGATGGAAATTCTTCTGATGAAGAAAACAATGCAATGAATAATTTTGGTCAGACCATTAGACAAGAAATGGAAAGGTACACTGAACAAAATATTCCAGTTAAATGCAAATTGTATAAAAATATGTGTAGAGTCCATAATAAGCCACATGCTGAAGAGAATTGTGGAATGTGCAAAGATATTATAGAGTATCAATACATAAAGTGCACAAAGGGAGTAGGACTACAAGAAGGAAAGGTTAATCCTAATCAACCAAAGAAATACTTTCAGAATAACATGGATGTGTTGATCCCAAATTTAAAAGAAGAAACAAAGGACAAGAGTATTTGTCATTCTGATTTACAAACTGAAAGTATAAATATGCAAGTAGGTCAAAATGAATTGCCCATGAATGAACAAGATAGAACCTCACATGTGATAGAAAAAGCAAAACATGCCAAAGTAAAGGGTCAAAAGAATAAAGATGGCATGTGGACACTGAAATGTGATGGATCTAAATCTAAACAGGGTGCAGGTGTAGGTGTGGAGCTTATAGATCCTCATGGTAAGTCATATTTAGCAACATATAGGCTACAATTTTCTTGTACTAACATTGCAGAATATGAAGCTTTGATTTATGGACTTGTTATGGCTATCAAGAAAAAGGTAAAAATGATCAGGGTATTTTCGGATTCTGAGTTAGTGGTCAGGCAAGTAAGGAAATTGTATGCATGCAACTACAAAAAGATGGTTTGTTATAGGAATAGGGTGTGGGATTTGATAGACTCATTTGATGCTTTCAACATTGAACATATCCCTAGAGAATTGAACCATAGACTAAATGCAGTAGCAGTTGCTACTAGCACATTGGAACCCTTAACACTATCAGGTTTAAAAGATTTGTTGTTGAATTAGTAAATGTTCCTAGCATACCAGATAATGTTACTCATTTTCAAGTATTTGAAGGGGATCAACAAATTGTAGATTTTCTAACTTGTAATGAGGTATTTGAAGCTCAAATTATTGATGAATAGGAAAGACCTGATGTGTCTTGGGATGAAGAAGACATAATCAACCTGAAAAGCAATTTATTACCTAAGGGAGTGATCGAGTTAGAATAGATTTTTGACTTTGATGGGGTAGTAAGATAGAAAGATTTGCCCAAAACTGAGGGAGGTGAGTGTGATCCATATAACCTTGGAATAGAGCAGAGTCCGCAGAATGTACTGATTGGAAAGGCTTGCTCTGAGGAGTTAAGAAAGGAAATTGTGGATGTTCTGAAAGAGTACAAACATGTCATAGCGTGGACATATGAAGATTTGAAGACATATGATATGTCCATCATAACTCATGTGATACCCTTGAAACCAGATGTTAAACCATTTAGGCAGAAACAAAGGCCTGTGAATGCCATTTTAGAGCCTTTGATCTTTGAAGAAGTGAAAAAATTGTTGTCTGCCAGAATAATTTTCCTAATCAGATATTCAACCTGGGTAGCTAATTTAGTACCTGTGAGAAAGAAAAGTGGAAACATTAGGTTATGTGTAGATTTTAGAAATTTGAATAAGGCATCTGAAAAAGATAACTATCCCCTACCTCTCATAGATGAAGTAATGCAAGTAGTAAATGGGGCTAAGATGATGTCTTTTCTAGATGGATTTTCAGGATATAACCAAGTCTTAGTTGATAAGGAAGATAGGTTGAAGACCAGTTTTACTTGCAAATGGGGAAATTATGCATACAAAAGAATGCCTTTTGGTCTAATCAATGCAGGTGCCACTTTTTAGCGAGCCATGGACACTGCATTCCGTGGATTGTCAGGTAAGAGCATTGTTATTTATATGGATGATTTAACTGTTTACTCTAAAGATGCATCCACTCATATTGAAGATCTGAGAAGAGTACTTAAAAGATGTGAAAGATACGGGATTTCCCTTAACCCAAAGAAATATTCATTTGGTGTAACTGAAGGAAAATTATTAGGACATGTCATTTCTGAAAATGGGATATCTATTGATCCTGATAGAATAGAAGGAAAATTATTTTTTGGTAAGATTAATTTTGTCAAGAAGTTTATTACAGGGTTTGCAAAAATTGTGCAACCATTGAACGCCATGCTGAAGAAAGATGCAAAGATAGAATGGACGCCAGTAGCTAAAGCTGCATTTGAAGATATTAAAGAAGCCATTTCTGATGCTCTTGTGTTGACAAGTCCAAATTAAACAAAGCCATTTTACATTTATTCTTTTGCATCTTCACATTCAGTTGTAGCTGCTTTGACACAAAAGGGAGAAGACAACGAAGAAAAGCCCATAGCTTTTATGAGTGCACCTCTGAAGGATGTACAGCTAAAATATCTTGATACAGAAAGATAGGCATTTGCATTAGTAAGAGCAGTGAAAAAGTTTAGACATTATATCTTACGCAGTTAGGTTAAAGCCATAGTACCAGATGCAGCCGTGAAGATGTTGCTGATGCAGAATGAGCTTGGAGAGAAAAGAGCCAAATGGATTACAACATTGCAAGAGTTTGATATGGAAATTATTCCAATGAAGTTGGTTAGAGGACAAGCATTAGTGCAGACCATAGGAAACATAGATCCAAATTTGGTGAAACAACAATATGTGTTGAATTCTAGTGATGCATCAAGGTGGTATGATGATTTGAACACTTTTCTAATATCAAGAAAATATCCAAATAAGATGAAATCTTCTTAGAGGAGGGCTTTAAAGATTAAATCACATAAGTACATGGTACAAGCAGGTCTTCTATTCAAGAAGAACCATGAAGGAATATATTTAAGATGTTTAAACAGAGTTGAAGCAGATAAGGTATTGTCAGAATTACATGATAAGTATGGAACTACTCATGGTTCCCATTTAGCTACAATGCATAAGATATTGAGAGTAGGATACTATTGGCTTACAATGTTTAAGGATACAGAAAGTCACATTAGAAGTTGTCACACTTGTCAAACTACAACAGACAAGGGAAGGAATCAGGCTAATCCATTACAGCTAGTGATTGAGTCTAGACCATTTGCACAATGAGGCTTAGATTTCATTGGGGTCATAAATCCTCCATCATCTGCAGGACATAAGTTTATACTGACAGTAACTGACTACTTGTTACCTTTTGAGTCGCCCCTTTTTTATTTTTTTATTTTTTTTATTTTATTCAATGGTAATATTTCCTGAGCCAAGAGTCGGTTTACCATGTTATATTTTTTGTCATATCTTTGTTTCGTAAATCAGCTCTTGGTCCTTCAATTTGTATTCATTTGTTGTCTTTGTAGAAGAGGTTACTTAAGGTTTGAACCTTTGAACCTGAACCATTTTCAAAGTTCAAAGTTCAATGGTTCAATATGTCTAAGTGTCTCATAAAGCAAGCTGTTGTTTTGTTTGTCTTATGCACCTTTGAACTTTCGGGTTGAACTTGAACCTTCTGCTCGTACTCTATGGCGGGGTTCAAGGTTCAATGGTTCAACGGTCTTAAGGTTCAACACTATCTGTCTTCTTATAAGTCGGGTCATGCAGTTACCTTGTGTAATTATTGTATCATTGAACCTTCTGCTTGTACCCTGTAGTGGGGTTCAAGGTTCAAGGTTCAACAGTTCACTGTTTCATAATTGGAAGCCTTTTACCAAAGCTATGTAACTTTTGTTGGTCTACATAACCCTTGCATCTTTGAACCTTCGTATTGAACCATGTCTTTACAAGTTCAACAGTTCATGAGTTAAGTTCCTATTTCAGTAAGTCACTCCTTTGCTTATCTATATGGTCCGATTGGCATGTTTGAACCACCATATTGAACCAACGCATTGAACCACGTCCTAAAGGTTCAATGGTTCAATAGTTCAAAGATTTGGTGATTTTGGTCCCATTTGTTCCCATGGCTTTCTAAGTCAAATTTAGCGGGAAAGTTGGAGGAAATTATGTCAGAAACTCATTATGAGACCGAGAGCTCTAATTTAGCGGAGACTATGGATAATCATTATACTTCATGATGGCGCGTGAATACTACTTGCTATTAATGAAGAAATTAGAGTTCACGTCTTTTCAAATATTTTTGGCACGTTTTGTTTCGAGTGATAATTATTCATTCTGGTTAGTGCCATTATTAACCAAGAACAAGCCAAGTTTAGCAAGTAAACATACTGTGCAACACGGAGGAGGATAGTGCCAGAAGTGTAAGGCTCTTTTTATTCAAGTTTTCATAGTGAATTCAGATATCTTGAAGGTGAGTTCTATTTCCCATATGCTATTCCTAGTTCTTATGTTGGAAAGAAGAATCTCTGGAATTTCTATTGTTTTCAAAATTCTAAGTGTTTTATTGTAATCTTCCAACTATGTCTTTGAAATCTATGTGTTTGGGGGATGAACATGGTCCTGGTCTTACTTATTCTTGCTCAAAATTTGGAGATACTGCATTGGTTCAATATGATTTAGAGGAATTTAAAGAAAGAACTAGAAACCCTGTTCAAACCCCTACGATAAAGAAAATTGTAGACAGTGGTTTAGTTGAAGCCGCAGCTTTTCCTCAGGCTATATTGTGTCTAGAATTGGTTCAAGAGTGTATGAACAGGTACGACCCCTAGGACAAATGTGTCAGAAATGCAAACGGGGACGTGTTATTCCATGTCAACAGACAGACCCTCATGTCTGTGATGAAGATACCACCTAAAGAGGCGTATTCCAGCCTTGACATTACTTCCTCCAATGGGTATTTCTTAGAGAAGAGACCAACTTACAAAAGTGTAATAGTGAGGAACTGGCTGCAAAAATTTCAGAAGGGCGGTTCAAGGTTTCCCAGGCCACTTACCAGAGATCATTTGATAAAAGAAGTAAGGGATATTGTAGTATTGTTACACAGACGGAGGGGCAATTAGCATGCCTATTATTGGGAGGATTGGATGTACTTTTTCATACAAGTCATCCTTCAAGGAGAACAATATTTGGATTGGGCCGAAATAGTGGCTGACTGTCTACATCAGGGTTTGAGCAATTGTCTGGGCAACAGAGATTTCTATATGTCTTCGTACCTGTTCTATTATCTAGCATCTACAAGAGATTGGTTTGACCTACCCCATGCACCCATAGTTGAGAATAGTAAAATTTATGAATATTATTCACAGTTGCAGAGAAAAAATTGTTACGAAAATTACAAAAGGGTTAATGATGTCTTCACTGGGAAAATGACTTATGAATTGGCAGGGAACCTGAGTAAAAGAATGTCCAGTGAAGCAATGCAACTGATTAGTATCTATTGTAGCTTCTTCATCCAATTTTCTGAGTTCACTTACATCAGAGTTGGAGGATTTGATGGTGAACCTGTGAAGTTACCTAGATATGTGTTTGATCATTTCCTGCTGATGGAGGTATGTAGGCAGCTGGCACATGTTGATAAGAAATTCCCATCAAAAAAGGGTTTTGGTATTTCTTTTCCTATTAAACTTGGGCATTATTCATGCCATTCAAAATCTGATGCCTTGAATTTGGAGGTGAACCTCAAAAGGTTCAATTTTCAGTCCTTCACTGCCAGGACTCAATTCGACAGTAAACGATTTGTCAAAGATAACCTAGATCCTTGAACAGGGCACTCACACGTTCCTATGCTAGAGGATTACTGGGAAGACTGTCTAGACGAATTTGAGGTCAGGAGGAGGCTGTGGTGTAGGTTTTCTTTGGGACAAATAATTACCCTCAATTTAAACATGGATATCTCTAGAATTATTGATAATGAAGAACAGGTGGTTGACCCACAGTTTGAAAAAGTAAACACTTACCCATTCTAGAGTTGGATTGGAGCAAAAAGGAAGAAGATAGAATTGAAGTTAAAACTCTTCCAGTAATAAGAAGAACTGAGAAATGGTTGAGAGAAAAGAGACAAGAAGGGCTTCAGGATAAAAATGTCCAACAAATCTCTTCAATGGTTGGATCACTGCTTCCCTTAGATTCTTCTAATCAACCTCTTGCTATCTGTGGTGTAGGTGCTTCCAAGCCATCAACTGAGAGAAGCCCTGTCACTAAGAGATCCAAAAGAGTCCTCACAAATATTCTGCCATCTCGTGTTACCAGGTTAAGGACCAAAGGAAAAAGAAAGAAACAGGTTTTTGAAACAATAGTTGTTTATTTGAATTCAGAAGAAGATTCAGAAGGACCTATGGGTGACAAAGAGCTAAGCCCACACAGAACAGAGGAGGTTGACACCGGGTTACAATCAGAGGCCATTCTGGAGACCCCTAAAATATTAATGATTTCAAATAAATCCTCTGATGAAGAGAACCCTAAGAAGACAACCTCAGCCCCTGCACCAAAGTGGCTAGAAAGTTCTATTTCTGATAAGAAAAAGTGATTCCTTTTGTTGTCCCTTTAGAGGACATGGTAAGCAAATGTTTGGGGAAAACCCCCAAGTCCAAGAAAGTCAAGACGACATCCAGAATAAATATTGATCCAAACACTGGTAACTGGAGTGCTGAAATTGCTAAGCCAGTGACAGAGGAAGAAGTGTAGGACCCAATAGTGCATGATTTCATTGTGGAGAAAGTGGATCTCGGTGCTGCCTCTAGAGCTACAGATGTTCACCACCTTGAAGCTTCTACTAAGAGGATCGTCAGTCGAACATGGAAAGATGAAAAGGACAAGAAGGAATTGAAACAAACTCTACATTCAATGGAAGAGTACATTGAGGCTATTAACAACCCTAACCCGCAGCTGATCTCACAGCTTCCCCTGTCTTTTGACCTGAAATCACCTGTCAACCAAACGATGTTAGATCAGGTTCATAGAAGCAAAATGGTGACAAAAACATTTAACAGTTGGTTGGATAACATTGAGCAGAAAGGAACCGAATACATCTGTGAGCTCAAGGGTATATATGACCTGACTTCTGCCACTGTTGAAGATTTCAAAGCACAGGTTGCTGTTTGGGCGAAAGATGAGGGCAAGTGGATGAATGTAATAAACCAAATAGATGAGGTTCAAAAATATGGGCTGGCGAAGTTTTTGACAGAGAAAAGCCTGACTAGTTTGGACGAGGATTTATTATATGTGAACAAAAAGAATATTGAATGGAGGAATTCCATATCTTGGCAAGGACGCTTTGAACTTTCAAAGTTAATTAATGAGATAACAGAATTCACTCAATCGTTGCAACATGACTTGTAATGTATTGATGTTAAATACATTAAAGATGATGGAAAACCAGTGGAAGATGTCGATACAGTGGTCCAATCTTTCAGAGATAAAATCAGCTTCGTCAGAGAAAATGACAATGTTTTAATTGAGGACTTCTCCAGGATTTCTAAAGTTGAATCACTACTTTACCTCTGCATCGACGCACTTCCAGAAGACAAAGAAAAATTTGGTAAAATGCGAAGGGAAAAGGAGGTTTGGAAGTCAAGAATGAAACATATAGGTATTCCTAACTTCCCGAAGATTCAGGAGTTCGTTGCTACTTTTTAGGAATGGAAGACCCAACGTGCTTCCCAGGCCACCGATAACAAATCCGGAGACACAAACCTGTCATCCCAGTCATGACCTCATTGGCTCGTTTTCTCTATTTTAGTTCCTTTATCATGTTATTTTCAGCATCTTGATCTTTTAATTCAGTTGTTAAAAACTAAATCTCGTACGGGTCAGAGTTATGTTAACTCTAGGTTTAATTTACTCAAAGACATGATTAAGACATTCATATTTATAGGTTTTTGAAATCTTTAAAGAGACAGATACAGAAGTTTAGAAAAAGAAAAGAGGGGAATTTTAGCAAAAGGGTTGATAGTTTTACATTATGTGATGATTGTTTGAGTAATTATCATCTGTGAATGAGAAGAAGAAACAATTGTTGCTTATTTGGATCTGTGTCTGAATGTGTGGAATTAGATTTTCTGTGTGAAATCTCCTTTCATTTGGTAAATGTTTTTTATTTGGACAATTCGTCATATGTGTTTTATTATTTATTGGTTCAACAAGTTCGTATGAATGTATCCATGTATTTGAATATATCAAAAGTAGAATCTGTGCATTCTATTGCTCACTGTTACTATATAAATTTATCATGTTCATTACATAGTTATGTATGAATATCAGTCTGCCTTAAGCATTTTCTGGTTAAAAGTGCGTTTGGATACTTGAATAGATTAAATTCATTGAAAATCTTAAAGGGAGCTATACCTAAATTCAGAGGGGAACTAATATAAAAGGTTCACCCATTTGTTGTTTAACTCATTTGTTCTTCAAAAGAGGGGTATAGAGTCAAAGTAAATTATTTTTAGAATAAGGACAAATCTGTTAAGCAACAGTTTTTGGTGACTCTACTGGGGATATATAGATAAAATCATTAATTAAAGATCGGTCGCCTAAATATGAAGCAACAATGGTGCTTCCACACGAAAACATAATTCATGTTCTGCAACCCAATCTTGGATTTCAAGACGAGCAGGAAGACATTATTGGCCAGTTGAATACCCTTGCTTGGCGCACTCGTCGGAATAGTGAAGATTACAGAAGAGTAAGCAGAGTATTAGAACAAGAAGAGGAATTGGCCGATAACCTAAGATTGCTGTTACTCAGGCAGAGAAGAAGGCAGGCATGAAACGTAGCAAGAAACCAAGTCCTTGAAGCACAAAGAAACCAAGAACAGCACATAAATCAATAACTACCTATCCAGCCTCAATATTTTAAGCTGGATTCTAGACCGTATACCAGGTCTTCGAGAAGAGAGGGAGTTGAGGACCCTACCTTTCAAGCACTGCAAAATCTTAATTTTCCTTATATCCCTACTCATGCAAGAAGAGCTAGAAGTAGACCCCCTAGCCCTCCCAAACCTATTACTTCTCTTGTCTGTCAAGCTTTAACTCTTTCAGGCACTGTTATTCCCTTAGTTATAACTTTTCTACCCATGGCTCAACCTTGGGGAGCAGCCATAGGGCCTCTAAACCTAGGGGCTAACCTAAATCCTTTACCTAAAAATGCAAGAGAAAATTTACCTAGGTTCAATGGAGACGGTAAACAATCACCAGAAGAACATTTGTGTGCTTTTGCAGCAGCATGTAGTGTGTTAGGTGTACAACACCAAGATGTTGCCATAAGGCTCTTTGTGCAGACTTTGATTGACACTGCGGTGCAATGGTTCTACCACCTGACTAATTCCTCAATTTCAAATTGGAATGACATGAAGACTGCTTTTGAAAATAGGTTCAAAAGTGCAGAGGATGAACATTACCTCCTTGCATAGCTTACTCAGCTTAAAAAAGAGATTCATGAACCTATGAGGGAGTTCATGGCTAAATTTAATAGAATTGTGAACAAAATCCCTGCTACTAAAAGACCGTCTGGCGAAAATAAA
This sequence comes from Cunninghamia lanceolata, assembly GCA_027924645.1. NCBI lineage: Eukaryota > Viridiplantae > Streptophyta > Pinopsida > Cupressales > Cupressaceae > Cunninghamia > Cunninghamia lanceolata. Next base: position 7,882,454 of record BSBN01000737.1, on the reverse strand, counting down.
AAATGTTTCTTTATTAATTCTATGCCTCCTGATATTAGCTTCCATCTCAGGAGAGGTGTAATTGCTGATTTACCAACTGCACAAGCCTTAGCAATCGGATTGAAGGATGGCCTCATTATGGCCGGTAAATGGAAAAGAGAGGTCCAGATGCCAAATGCCTAGCCTTCATCATCTATGGATCCTGTATTGCAAAGGTTGGTGTATGATATGATTGCCTTAAAGAGGCAACTACCTAAGACTAGTGCCCCCTTCCAACAACCGTATCAAGATATAAGCAGAAGGAATTTGAATCAACAAGCAAATACTGGTAGAGCTTTACCCCTAACATCAGCACAGCCGAGACTGGCTATTGAAGCTCCTCCTGTGAGGGGGAACATGTGTATTTTTCACTTGACTACCGACCATGATGGAAATTCTTGCCCAGAAATGCTCAGGTATACTCAGATGACTGCTACTCAAGATATGCTAGGGGAAGTCACAGAAGAAGAAAGGAACTTCGATGAACCTGGCGGCTTTGAGATACACTTCCTGGAATATGAATCCGATTCAGAAAGGGGAGGTGAAATATTGGTAACCCTTGAAGATCCTTCATGTGCCGTGCTCACTAGGAGTCAGAGGAATATGAGACCCTCCAATACTCAAGAAGTACCTGGCAAAGGTAAGGAGCCTTTAACTAGAACTCATGATGCTAATTTGAAGGCTCAGGAAAATAGATTGCTACATAGAAATGATCTAGATGCTTCTTTTGATATTGTAGATTTCTGTAAGTCTACAAAAATCCAAATTTCTCCTATTGAGTATCTTAAGTTGAAACCTACTGAACTTGACAAATTAGTTAAACATGTTAAGGGTAGTCCTGCACAAACTGAATTTGAGAATCAATTGGAGGTTGATACTAAATCCCCCATTGCTAGACTATTTGCTTCCTCATCTGAGTCATCCTTGTCTGCCCCTAAAACAACTCCCAATTCATCAACCAATGCTCCTTATACTGATTTGAAACCCAATCCTTTCTATGTGTCTTTGTTTATCAATGGCTATAAACTTAGTAACTGCATTATAGATTCAGGAGCCTCTGATAACATTATGCCTTCCTCTGTGGCTAAAGCCCTAGGGTTATCACTCACAAAAACATTTGGTAGATGTTATTCCATGGATGGAAAACAGGTTTCCTTGCTTGGGCAGATTAAGGATGCACGAGTCGCTCTTGCAGCTTACCCTGACAAAAGGGTGAAATTGACTATTTTGGTAGTAGATATTCCTGCCAGTTATGGAATGCTTTTGAGCAGGACATTTTGCAAGGATTTGGGTGGACAAATCAAAGTGGATTGGTCAGAGGCCACAATCCTAGTGGGGAAGCAGAAAGTGAAGTTGGAACCTGAGCCCAAGTGCAAGTTCACTGTCTACCCCTCTGATGATCCCAAGGCCCAGATTTTGTTTGAGCAATGTGAATTTGGCAACTATTTTCTCTCCTCTGAACAGAGCTGTGAGTTAGATCCCAAAGAAGAATTAATGCAAAGGTCTGTACATTCTGATGATTTATGGGTTATGGAATTTGATGGCAGTTGTGCTACTGCTGGTTCAGGGGCTGGAGTTGTGTTGATCTCACCTGAAGGTGAAATTTTTTCTTATTCTTTTAAGCTAGAGTTCAAAAACACCAATAATACTGCAGAATATGAAGCTTTACTGCTTGGATTATTCGAAGCTACAGGAAAGGGTGTGAAGGTACTTAAGGTGAAGGGTGATGCTGAACTAATTGTGAAACAAGTAAGGGGGATCTTTTCTGTTAAGAATGAGAGACTAAGGCATTACAGAAACAGGGTATGGGATGAGATTGAATATTTTGATGCCTTCTCTATCGAAACAATTCCCAGGGATCAAAACTCCCGAGCAGATTCTTTAGTAGTATCATCTTCTCTCCTTTTGCCACATCTAGATTTCAAAAAAGATTCTTATAGAATAGAAATGATATATCATCCTAATGTCCCTGACAATGCTAAGAGCTAGCAAGTTTTTGAAAGTGATAACCAGATCAGAAAATTTTTAGAAAATGCTGAAATGTTCCTGGGGACCTATTTTGAAGGTTCCGAAGTAGAGTGTAAAGAATTCAGTCCTGACCCTGGGATTAATCCAAGAGATGACATGATTCATTTAAAGGGAAACAAAATCCCTAAAGGGCTGGTCTCTTTAGAACATCTGTTTTCTTAAAGAGATGAATATGTTAAAGGCAAACCTCCCTGTATTCCTGAGAAAGCAGAGGATTATGAGAAGATAAATATTGGGGATGAAGCTAATCCTAAATGGGTATTCATTGGTAGGTGCTGTTCTTTAAAGGAGAAAAACAAGCTGATTAAATTGTTAATCAAGTACAAGGATGTTTTTGCCTAGTGTTATGATGATCTTAAAAACTTTAGACATGGACAGTTTCAACATCATATTCCATTAAAAGCAAATACAACTCCATTCAGGTAGAAGCTGAGGAATTATAACCCAAAAGTTGCTGAAGCCATTTTTAAAGAGATTGATAAGATGTTGAAAGCTAGAATCATCTATCCAATCCATCACTCCACTTGGGTGGCAAATATTGTTCTAGTATGAAAGAAGAATGGAGAAATAAGGATCTGTGTTGACTTTAGGAATTTGAATCAGGCCAGCCTGAAGGATAACTATCCCTTGCCTGTGATGGACCACATCTTGCAGACAGTCGCCGGATCTGAAATGATGTCTATGCTGGATGGTTTCTCAGGTTACAATCAGATAGGTGTAGCTATAGAAGATCAACATAAGACTGCTTTCACCACACCTCGAGGAACTTTTGCCTATAGTCGAATGCCCTTTGGCTTGATTAATGCAGGAGCAACTTTTCAGCGGGCAATGGATTCATCTTTTAGAGACCTGAAGAACAGGATTATTGTTATTTACCTTGATGATTTGACTATTTTTTCCAAGAATAGACAAGATCACTTGAGAGATCTGGAGTCTGTCTTGCAAAGGTGTCGAACCCATGGCATCTCACTCAACCCCAAGAAGTCAGTTTTCTGTGTGACTGAGGGAAAATTGTTGGGACACCTAGTCTCAAAAGACGGAATCAAAATTGATCCAGGGAGGGTCAGGGCAATTCAACAGCTTAGTCTCCCTTCAAATAGGACTGGAGTCAAGTCCTTCTTTGGTCAAATCAATTTTCTCAGGAGGTTCATTCCTGACTTTGTTGAGATTACAAAACACATTATTGGGATGATGAGCGAGAAACAACCTTTCAAGTGGAATGAAGTTGCTAAGAAGGCATTTGAGGACATCAAGGAAGCGATTGCAAACACCCCCACTTTGGTAAATCCTAATTTTCAAAAGGATTTTATTATTTACTATTATGCTTCGAAACACACCATGTCAGGTATTTTGTTACAGAAAAATGAATTGGATGAAGAGGTTCCCATAGCTTTTATGAGCATTCCCCTTAAAAAGCATGAGCTAAAATATTCTTTTGTTGAAAAACAAGCTTTCGCAGTGGTTAAAGCTATTAAACAGTTAGATATTATATACTTCATTCCCATTCAATCATATTTGTTCCAAATTCAGCTGTGAAAAGTATTTTGACTTAGCAAGAAGTGGGATTAAACAATAGAGCAACGTGGGTTGCTAAAATTTAGGAATATGATCTGGAAATTAAGCCTACTAAGCTGATCAGGGGTCAAGGTTTATGTAAGTTGATTGCTGAGAACAAAGAACAAGAAGGAGAAGGACTCCCCACAGTTTTATTGGTAAGCTTGCAAGACCCATGGTTTCTAGATGTGGCACATTATCTTACATATGGGGATTGTCCTAATCACCTAGCTCCTAAAGAGAAAAGAAACCTGAAGCTAAAAGCTGTGAAATATGTTATTTGGGGGGATGTCCTTTATAAGAAAGGATTAGATGGAACTTTCCTGAGGTGTGTAGATAAAGAGCAGTAGAATAAGCTCTTAGAAGTTTTCCATAATGAAGCTTGTGGTGGACATTTTTCTTCTTCAGTTACAGCTTTCAAGATTCTCAGAAATTGTTAGTACTGGCTAGGGATGTTTAAGGATGCATATAGATGAGTGGCCAATTGTGAAAAATGTAAAATGTTCTTAGGGAGGCCACAACTTGAAGCTCTACCTTTGAGGCCTGTTGTTGTTGAAGAACCCTTTAAACAATGGGGATTGGATTTTATTGGGCCTATCTCACCCCCCTCAAGTGCAGGGCATACCCACATCTTAACAGCAACAGATTATTTCACAAAATGGGTTGAGGCAGCCCCTGTTAAAAGAACGACTTCGGAGGTGGTTTGTAATTTTCTCAAAGAAAATATTTTGGTACGATTTGGTGTGCCCCAGAATATTGTAGTAGACAATGCTACCAGTTTCTCTTTAGTTGAAATCACTTTTTTTCTGTTATGAACATAGTATATCTCTCTCCCATTCATCAGATTACTATCCCCAAGGGAATGGACAAGCTGAGTCTAGTAACAAGAATCTGATTACTATCATGAAGAAATTGGTGAATGACAACCTCAGAGATTGGCATAAGAGGTTGTATGAAGCACTCTGGGCTGACAAAATAACTCTGAAAAGAGCAATTGGGATGGCACCTTTTGAATTAGTTTATGGGATAGGTGCCCAATTATCTTTACCTCTAGAGCTGTCTATAGCCAAGCTGCAAAGTGTAATTGAGGATCAGTATTTCCAAGACTCCCTGGAGAAGAGGATTATGTATTTAACTAAGATTGAAGAAGAAAGAAATGAGTTGGTTGACCGAATTACTGTACATCAGGCCAGAGTTAAAGAAATTTTTGACAAGAAAACAAGACCCAGGAGGTTTATGGAAGGAGATGAAGTATTACTGTGGGATAGAAGAAGAGAACCAAAAGGTGCACATAGCAAATTTGACTCACTTTGGAATGGGCCTTTCAAGATTCACCAGGTATTGGGTCCAAATTCTTTTAAGTTGGAATATCCTGATGGAACTGTTTTACCCCTATCCTATAATGGACAGGATCTCAAGCTGTATCGTCTGTAAACAGGGTCCCCTGTTTTGTACATAGTCTTCCCTTTTGTTTGGTTTTATGTTTTCCTTTCCCGTTTTTGTTTTGTCCCGTTCTGTTTCCTTTCTTCTCTATTTTCCTTTTTCTGCGAAACCAGAGCTTCTGAGTTCTCTACATCTTGTCATAAAATGCAGTCCTCAGTTAGAGCCAATGTTACCTTTTGAGTCACCCCTTTTTTATTTTATTTTATTCATTGGTAATATTTCCCGAGCCAAGAGCCGGTTTACCATGTTATATTTTTGGTCATACCTTTGTTTCGTAAATTGGCTCTTGGTCCTTCAATTTGTATTCGTTTGTTGTCTTTGTAGACAAGGTTACTTAAGGTTTGAACCTTTGAACCTGAACCATTCTCAAAGTTCAAAGTTCAATGGTTCAATATGTCTAAGTGTCTCATAAAGCAAGCTGTCATTTTGTTTGTCTTATGCGCCTTTGAACTTTCGGGTTGAACTTGAACCTTCCACTCGTACTCTATGGCAGGGTTCAAGGTTCAATGGTTCAACGGTCTTAAGGTTCAACACTCTCTGTCTTCTTATAAGTCAGGTCACGTAGTTACCTTGTGTAATTATTGTATCGTTGAACCTTCCGCTTGTACTTTGTAGCGGGGTTCAAGGTTCAAGGTTCAACAGTTCACTGTTTCATAATTGGAAGCCTTTTACCAAAGCCGCGTAACTTTTGTTGGTCTACATAACCCTTGCATCTTTGAACCTTCGTATTGAACCATGTCTTTACAAGTTCAACGGTTCATGAGTTAAGTTCATGTTTCAGTAAGTCACTCCTTTGCTTATCTATATGGTCCGATTGGCATGTTTGAACCACCATATTGAACCAACGCATTGAACCACGTCCTAAAGGTTCAATAGTTCAATAGTTCAAAGATTTGGTGATTTTCGTCCCATTTGTTCCCACGGCTTTCTAAGTCAAATTTAGCAGGAAAGTTGGAGGAAATTATGTCAGAAACTCATTATGAGATCGAGAGCTCTAATTTAGCGGAGACTACGGATAATCATTATACTTCAAGATGGCGTGTGAATACTACTTGCTATTAATGAAGAAATCAGAGTTCACGTCTTTTCAAATATTTTTGGCACGTTTTGTTCCGAGCAATAATTATTCATTCTGGTTAGTGCCATTATTAACCAAGAACAAGCCAAGTTTAGCAAGTAAACATACTGTGCAACACGGAGGAGGATAGTGCCGGAAGTGTAAGGCTCTTTTTATTCAAGTTTTCATAGTGAATTTAGATATCTTGAAGGTGAGTTATGTTTCCCATATGCTATTCCTAGTTCTTATGTTGGAAAGAAGAATCTCTAGAATTTCTGTTGTTTTCAAAATTCTAAGTGTTTTATTGTAATCTTCCAACTATGTCTTTGAAATCTACGTGTTTGGGGGATGAACATGGTCCTAGTCTTACTTATTCTCACTCAGAATTTTGAGATACTGCATTGGTTCAATATGATTTAGAGGAATTTAAAGAAAGAACTAGAAACCCTGTTCAAACCCCTACGATGAAGAAAATTGTAGACAATGGTTTAGTTGAAGCCGTAGCTTTTCCTCAGGCTATACTGTGTCTAGAATTGGTTCAAGAGTGTATGAATAGGTACGACCCCCAAGACAGATGTGTCAGAAATGCAAACGGGGACATTTTATTCCATGTCAACAGACAGACCCTCATGTCTATGATGAAGATACCACCTAAAGAGGCATATTCTAGCCTTGACATTACTTCCTCCAATGGGTATTTCTTAGAGAAGAGACCAACTTACAAAAGTGTAATAGTGAGGAACTAGCTGCAAAAATTTCAGAAGGGCTGTTCAAGGTTGCCCAGGCCACTTACCAGAGATCATTTGATAAAAGAAGTAAGGGATATTGTAGTATTGTTACACAGACTGAGGGCCAATCAGCATGCCTATTATTGGGAGGATTGGATGTACTTTTTCATACAAGTCATCCTTCAAGGAGAACAATATTTGGATTGGGCCGAAATAGTGGCTGACTGTCTACATCAGGGTTTGAGCAATTGTCTGGGCAACAGAGATTTCTATATGTCTTCATACCTGTTCTATTGTCTAGCATCTACAAGAGATTGGTTTGACCTACCCCATGCACCCATAGCTGAGAATAGTAAAATTTATGAATATTATTCACAGTTGCAGAGAAAAAATTGTTACAAAAATTACAAAAGGGTTAATGATGTCTTCACTGGGAAAATGACTTATGAATTGGCAGGGAACCTGAGTAAAAGAATGTCCAGTGAAGTAATGCAACTGATTAGTATCTATGTAGCTTCTTCATCCAATTTTTTGAGTTCACTTACATCAGAGTTGGAGGATTTGATGGTGAACTTGTGAAGTTACTTAGATATATGTTTGATCGTTTCGTGTTGATGGAGGTATGTAGGCAGCTAGCACATGTTGATAAGAAATTCCCATCAAAAAAGGGTTTTGGTATTTCTTTTCCTATTGAACTTGGGCATTATTCATGCCATTCAAAATTTGATGCCTTGAATTTAGAGGTGAACCTCAAAAGGTTTAATTTTCAGTCCTTCACTGCCAGGACTCAATTCGACAGTAAATGATTTGTCAAAGATAACCTAGTTCCTGGAACAGGGCACTCACACCTTCCTAAGCTGGAGGATTACTAGGAAGACTATCCAAATGAATTTGAGGTTAGGAGGAGGCTGTGGTGTAGGTTTTCTTTGGGACAAATAATTACCCTCAATTTAAACATGGATATTTCTAGAATTATTGATAATGAAGAACAGGTGGTTGACCCACAGTTTGAAAAAGTAAAACACTTACCCATTCCAGAGGTGGACTGGAGCAAAAAGGAAGAAGATAGAATTGAAGTTAAAACTCTTCCAGTAATAAGAAGAACTGAGAAATGGTTGAGAGAAAAGAGACAGGAAGGGCTTCAAGATAAAAATGTCCAACAAATCTCTTCAATGGTTGGATCACCGCTTCCCATAGATTCTTCTAATCAACCTCTTGCTATCTGTGGTGTAGGTGCTTCCAAGCCATCAACTGAGAGAAGCCCTATCACTAAGAGATCCAGAAGAGTCCTCATAGATATTCTGCCATCTTGTGTTACCAGGTTAAGGACCAAAGGAAAAAGAAAGAAACAAGTTTCTAAAACAATAGTTGTTGATTTGAATTCAGAAGAAGATTTAGAAGGACCTATGGGTGACAAGGAGCTAAGCCCACACAGAACAGAGGAAGTTGACACTGGGTTACAGTCAGAGACTATTCTGGAGACCCCTAAAATATGAATGATTTCAAATAAATCCTCTGATGAAGTGAATCCCGAGAAGACAACCTCAGCCCCTGCACCAAAGTGGCTAGAAAGTTCTATTTCTGATAAGAAAAAGTGATTCCTTTTGTTGTCCCTTTAGAGGACATGGTAAGCAAATGTTTGGGGAAAACCCCCAAGTCCAAGAAAGTCAAGATGACATCTAGAATAAATATTGATCCAAACACTGGTAACTGGAGTGCTGAAATTGCTAAGCTAGTGACAGAGGAAGAAGTGCAGGACCCAACAGTGCATGATTTCACTATGGAGAAAGTGGATCTCAGTGCTGCCTCCAGAGCTGTAAATGTGATGCAGAGGCATCCACACTATAACCTTGACATACAGCATGGATGTCCACAACCCTTCATCATCATCATCATATTTCCCTTAATACTGTCAGCATCATCATATCTTCTCTGCCGACCGATATCCTCCTACAGACAAGCCTTCGCCCTTTCGCATGTCAGCAGCATCATCATATCCGACTATCGGCAGCATCATCATGTTCGGCAAGCGCAAACATCCTCCTGACGTTCACTGTTCACCTTACCGACAACCACTACCTTCAGCATCATGATGTTCAACATCATGTTCATCAGCAGGATATAGAACATCCGGTTCCTCCCATATATCCTGATGATGATACTCAACTTCACGCACCTTTCCTCCGATGCTTACGTCACCCCAATATCCTGATGACGATTATCCTGATGATGATGATGTCACATGCAGCTCCTTCAATATCCTGCTGCCCCGATATCCTGATGACGACTATCCTGATGATGATGACGTCACATGCAGTTCCTCCAATATCCTGCTGTCGGCCAAACTTAACATGATCGGCCCGCGATGGTTTTATCAACCCGATCTTCTACCTTATGCCGATACGCTCCTCCTTGGCAACACCTGATGATGATCACCTCGATACACATTCACTCTATGCAACCGATTGCATCATGCTCATCTCCATCTACTCGGATGACGCCTGAAGTAACTGCAGGATATACACAGAAATATCCTGATGATGCCATTGTAACGAATTTTCCAACCTTAGTGAATTTCGATCCGCCGAACCTCCTGGGATGACCTGATCTGCTTCCTGGACAACTTTCCAGACTCTAACTACCAGCACGACCTAGCACATACCCATGCTAGGGTTCTCAACACCTCTCGACGACGATCCTGCAAACATGCACATGAACAAACACAAAATGCAAACTAACTCCTAACCTACTGTACATAGCCATTCCACCGATTCAACGAATCAACCGGTGGAATGGATCAGCGAATCCATGAAACCACCAAAACAGCAAATCGATTAAACAATGGAATTCAACAGAGGATGAACACTAACAGGATCTCTTTATTGATTTCAACAGATGCTATTACAATACTCTATCTCTCTCTCTCTGTCTCACTCTCACAAAGTCTGATCGATGATATGCAATACCAACCAATCCTCATGCATAAATAGGTTTTCCTGCGAGTACTACCGACCTGACTCCAAGCAGCTGGGAGTCTCCAAGCGGCTGGGAGGATCCAACCGAACATACAGCATAACAGCTGTCCTAACAAACTACCTAAAAATAGTAAAGCATGGTCAACATGACCTTATTACATGCATTGGTCTTATACGACCTTCTTGAAAACATTAACAAGACTCAAAACAAACTAACTACCTCATGGAGGCCAGCTGTCAGGTAGGTGCTCCTGTACCATACTCCCCAACAGAAAAGAACTCATGTCCCATGAGTTTAGTTGTGGAAGTCCTCCACCTTTACACTTTGCCTTTGCAGTGTCTTGACCTGTTCCAGCTTTATCCTCTGCTGGCTCTTGGCTGCTCCAAGACTTCTGAACTGTAACTTGCTTTCTTGCAAGTAAACCCTCATGCCTGTCAATGTAGGCCCTTCTCTCACATACCTTGTGTTTGTCAGGTTGTCTGACCAGAACCTCTGTCTGAACTGCCTCTTGAACTTCTGTAATGTTCAACTCTAGCTTTCTTTCAACCTTTATAGGACAAACAATAGTCCCAACTATGACAACATCCTTGTCATTCCTCTCAACTGGTTGCTATTTGCAAACCTGTTTCTGAACCTGCTGCTGACCTCTGTCAGTCAAAACTGAAACTTTCTTCAACCTATTGTCCTCAACAACTCCTTTCCCTGCAGTGTCCTCAACTGCCTTTATGCCTGCTCCTATAGGCTTCTGCACAAATTACTTCTTTCCCACTAAAATGATTTTGGCTGCCCCCTGTACTGCAGCATTGGCCTGCAATGGCATCAACATAATAGTCTTCCCATCTTTCTTGATGGTGTAGGTATTAGCATACCCATCATACAGTACCCTTCTATCAAATTGCCATGGTCTACCCAACAGTAGGTGACAACATTCCATGGGCAATATGTCACACAAAACTCTATCCTGATATGCTCCAATCTGGAAATCAACATATGCCTATTCATAGACAAAGAGTGATTGACTATCACTCACCCAAGATGCCTTGTAAGGGTGTTGATGTGGAATCCTTTCCAAATGCAGTTTATCCACCATTTCCTGAGATACCATGTTGTCTGTTGAACCAGTATCAATGACAACCTTACATACTTTACCTTTGCTCTTGCATGTGGTCTTGAAAAGAGCTCTTCTTTGCATCATATCCTTTGATGCCTGCAAACTAGTTCTCCTTATCATCAATGCTTCTCCCTCCTCAGGATATCCATAATTGTCAGGAACTCTATCTCCTTGATAAGTGTTTGAACTTTGCACACTTTGCTCTACTTTCTCTTCTTGCACAAGTTGTACTCTCTTGTCATTCATTCTATCATCTCTGGATGATGAACCTTTGCTTTCTGGACATTTGAAAAATGGATGACCAAACTCACCACAGGTGTAACACTTTCCTGAAAATGTAGTAGAACCTCTACCACCTCCAAATCTGCCTCTATTACCTTTCCATCCACCTCTGAAATTAGACTGTCCCTGTCCTTTACCAGTGTCTTCTTGACCCTCATTGGTTTGCCTTGTTGTAGGGGCTGCTCCTCTTCCCCTCATATTGCTGCCTCTTCCTTTCATGGACTTATCTTGTCTCCTATTCATCTTTTCTTCAATCCTGATTGCCATTTGGTAACAATCCTCCACATTCTTAGGGTTAGCTAAAACTAACTCATCCTATATGTTCAATCTCAAACCAGCCAAGTACCTAGCCACCTTTTCTACCTCATTCTCATGATGACCAGATCTCATACTCAACTTATAAAACTCCTCAGTATATGCCTTCACATCCATTTCCTTCTGCCTTAAAAATTGCAGCTTCTTAAACATCTGAATTTCATAATCCCTAGGCAAGAATTTACCTTTTATCCTTGCTACCATTTTATCCCATGAAGTGATCTTTGACTTCCCTTGTTTCCTTCTCTCAGATTGTACATAATCCCACCATACCAAAGCATGACCTCCTAACTTGGTCTTTGCAATCTTTACCTTCTGATCCTCAGCAACATCTTCACATTCAAAGTGATTATCAAGTGCAGCAATCCAATCCAGTAACTCATCTTCATTCAAACTTCCATTATACTTGGAAACATCAACCTTTACCTTAGGTTTATCACTCTGTACTGCCTTTAACAGTTTTGCAAATCTCTGGTCTTCAGCATCTAGTTCTTCAGCTACCTCTTCATACTCTTCAACATCATCTTCATCTTCTTCAGACTCACTGTCGTCCACTTCCCTCTTTTTGTTCTTCTCCAAGGCTACAAGCCTGGCTTGAAGTGCTTCAGCAAGCTCCTTCATCTTCCTCATCTCTCTGGCATGTTTTTCCTTCATCTCCTGCAATTCCCTTGCAGTACCATTACCTTTCGGAGGCATTTTGTCAACCTCTCACTTCTCTACCTCTATCCTTTCAGTGACAGAATCAACTCTACCTCTGCCCTTTCGGTGACAGAATCAACACACAACAACCCAGACCTTTTACTGAGCTCTGATACCACTATGATGCAGAGGCATCCACACTATAACCTTGACATACAGCATGGATGTCCGCAACCCTTCATCATCATCATCATATTTCCCTTAATACTGTCAGCATCATCATATCTTCTCTGCCAACCGATATCCTCCTGCAGACAAGCCTTCGCCCTTTCGCATGTCAGTAGCATCATCATATCCGACTATCGGCAGCATCATCATATTCGGCAAGCGCAAACATCCTCTTGACGTTCACTGTTCACCTTACCGACAACCACTACCTTCAGCATCATGATGTTCAACATCATGTTCATCAGCAGGATATAGAACATCTGGTTCCTCCCATATATCCTGATGATGATACTCAACTTCACGCACCTTTCCTCCGATGCTTACGTCACCCCAATATCCTGATGACGATTATCCTGATGATGATGACGTCACATGCAGCTCCTTCAATATCCTGCTGCCCCGATATCCTGATGACGACTATCCTGATGACGATGACATCACATGCAGTTCCTCCAATATCCTGCTGTCGGCCAAACTTAACATGATCGGCCCGCGATGGTTTTATCAACCCGATCTTCTACCTTATGCCGATACGCTCCTCCTCAGCAACACCTGATGATGATCACCCCGATACACATTCACTCTATGCAACCGATTGCATCATGCTCATCTCCATCTACTCGGATGACGCCCGAAGTAACTGCAGGATATACACAGAAATATCCTGATGATGCCGTTGTAACAAATTTTCCAACCTTAGCAAATTTTGATCCGCCAAACCTCCTGGGATGACCCGATCTGCTTCCTGGACAACTTTCCAGACTCTAACTACCAGCACGACCTAGCACATACCCATGCTAGGGTTCTCAACACCTCTCGACGACGATCCTGCAAACATGCACATGAACAAACACAAAATGCAAACTAACTCCTAACCTACTGTACATAGCCATTCCACCGATTTGACAAATCAACCAGTGGAATGGATCAGCGAATCCATGAAACCACCAAAACAGCAAATCGATTAAACAATGGAATTCAACAGAGGATGAACACTAACAGGATCTCTTTATTGATTTCAACAGATGCTATTACAATACTCTGTCTCTCTCTCTGTCTCACTCTCACAAAGTCTGATCGATGATATGCAATACCAACCGATCCTCATGCATAAATAGGTTTTCCTGCGAGTACTACCGACCTGACTCCAAGCGGCTGGGAGGATCCAACCGAACATACAGCATAACAGCTGTCCTAACAAACTACCTAAAAATAGTAAAGCATGGTCAACATGACCTTATTACATGCATTGGTCTTATACGACCTTCTTGAAAACATTAACAAGACTCAAAACAAACTAACTGCCTCATGGAGGCCAGCTGTCAGGTAGGTGCTCCTGCACCAAAATGTCCACCAACTTGAAGCTTCTACTAAGAGGATGGTCAGTCGAACATGGAAAGATGAAAAGGACAAGAAGGAATTGAAACAAACTCTGCATTCAATGGCAGAGTACATTGAGGCTATTAACAACCCTAACCCGCAGCCGATCTCACAGCTTCCCTTGTCTTTTGACCTGAAATCCCCTGTCAACCAAAAGATGTTAGATTAGGTTCATAGAAGCAAAATGGTGACAAAAACATTTAACAGTTGGTTGGATAACATTGAGCAGAAAGGAACCGAATACATCCGTGAGCTCAAGGGTATATATGACCTGACTACTGCCACTGTTGAAGATTTCAAAGCACAGGTTGCTGTTTGGGCGAAAGATGAGGGCAAGTGGATGAATGTAATAAACCAAATAGATGAGGTTCAAAAATATGGGCTAGCAAAGTTTTTGACAGAGAAAAGCCTGACTGGTTTGGACGAGGATTTGTTATATGTGAACAAAAAGAATATTGAATGGAGGAATTCCATATCCCGGCAAGGACACTTTGAACTTTCAAAGTTAATAATGAGATAATAGAAATCACTCAATCGTTGCAACATGACTTGCAATGTATTGATGTTAAATACATTAAAGATGATGGAAAACCAGTGGAAGATGTCGATACAGTGGTCTAATCTTTCAGAGATAAAATCGGCTTCGTCAGAGAAAATGACAATGTTTTAATTGAGGACTTCTCCAGAATTTCTAAAGTTGAATCACTACTTTACCTCTGCACCTATGCACTTCCAGAACACAAAGAAAAATTTGGTAAAATGCGAAGGGAAAAGGAGGTTTGGAAGTCAAGAATGAAACATATAGGTATTCCTAACTTCCCGAAGATTCGGGAGTTCGTTGCTGCTTTTCAGGAATGGAAGACCCAATGTGCTTCCCAGGCCACCGATAACAAATCCAGAGACACAAACCCGTCATCCAAGTCATGACCTCATTGGCTTGTTTTCTCTATTTCAGTTCCTTTATCATGTTATTTTTAGCATCTTGATCTTTTAATTCAATTGTTAAAAACTAAATCCCATACAGGTCAGAGTTATGTTAACTCTGGGTTTAATTTACTGAAAGACATGATTAAGACATTCATATTTATAGGTTTTTGAAATCTTTAAAGAGGGAGATACAGAAGTTTAGAAAAAGAAAAGAGGGGAATTTTTTAGCAAAAGGGTTGATAGTTTTACATTATGTGATGATTGTCTGAGTAATTATCATCTGTGAATGAGAAGAAGAAACAATTGCTGCTTATTTGGATCTGTGCATCTGAATGTGTGGAATTAGATTTTCTGTGTGAAATCTCCTTTCATCTGGTAAATGTTTTTTATTTGGACAATTCGTCATATGTGTTTTATTATTTATTGGTTCAACAAGTTCGTATGAATGTATCCATGTATTTGAATATATCAAAAGTAGAATGATCTGTGCATTCTATTGCTCACTGTTACTATATAAATTTATCATGTTCATTACATAGTTATGTATGAATATCAGTCTACCTTAAGTATTTTCTGGTTAAAAGTGCATTTGGATACTTGAATAGATTGAATTCATTGAAAATCTTAAAGGGAGCTATACCTAAATTCAGAGGGGAACTAATATAAAAGGTTCACCCATTTGTTGTTTAACTCATTTGTTCTTCAAAAGAGAGGTATAGAGTCAGAGTAAATTATTTTCAAAATAAGGACAAATATGTTATCCAACACTACTGTACAAGGTGGACTGAAGCCACCTATTGCAAGTTCTCTACTACTGAGGTAGTTATCAAGTTCCTTGAAGAAAACATCATAACCAGGTTTGGAACTCCCTATTCGCTGGTATGTGATTATGGCCCTGCATTTTCTTCTTTGAAATTTTCCAAATGGGCATTTGAATATGGGATAGTTTTAAAGTTTTCATCAAGAAGCTAACTGAAAAGAATCCTAGAGAGTGGAACACATTGTTGAAATATGCACTGTGGGTAGATAGGACTAAGGTTAAGTCAGCCTTAGGTAATGCACCTTATCACTGAGTTTATGGGACTAATCCCATACTTCCAGTGAATTTAAGAATACCAGTCTGGAAGTTTGCTAATGAATATTTAGGCTTTAATGATCATAGAGAGGCCAGAATAATATAAATGTTACAATTAGATGAGAAAAGAGATCAAGTCATTGAGAAATTCGCCAAACATCAAGCAATAGTCAAAAGATGGTTTGATAAAAGAGCAAGAGTCAACATTTAGAGTATCAGACTTAGTGTTGTGCTGGGATAAAGCACATGAAAAGAAAAGAAATCATGGAAAATTTGACAAATTATGGTTAGGTCCATTACAGGTCGCAGAAATAATTGGAGACAATACTTTCAGGCTCAATACCTTGACTGGGGAAGATGTGCCATTACTAGTTAATGGCCAACACTTGAAACATTACTTTCAGGCTTGAGGTGAGGGCAGTTAGTTTCTGTGTATTATAATATAAATAATGTACAGTTTTGGGTTGTTTTTTATTTGTTTTTTGTTTTGTTTTGTTTGGCATTTGTTTTTGTTTTGTTCTATTGTGCTTGTTGGTGTGTTGTGTTCTCTTAGTAGGGATGTTTGTTTTGTTTCAAAGTATGCAAGAGCAGGCTGACAACCACTAAAAATAATAGAAAATTTAGAACATTTAGGTTAATTATTTGAAATTTATGCATAACTTGTTGTGACTGTCATGAATGTAGAAAGTTGTTTGACTTGTGAAATTTTGTATTCAATAACCGTGGGTTGAGTATTCAAGGGAAGTTTCTCACAATGACACACCTAAAATCCTTGGGTTTGTTGAACATACTAGTGTAGATATTAGGTGAAAAATCAAAGGTCACCCTTGCTACCATTACAATGCTCAGCTTAATTTTAGCAAGTGATCATGCCTTGCATCATGAATTTACAACTATAATATCTTATGAAATCTCTATCAAATATAAAAATATAAAATAATAAAATATATTTTACTGAAAATCTAGATTAAGCCATCTAAGTAACTCTATCGGGGCTATAGACGCTTGCTGGCAGCGGGGCTCTACTTAGGAGAATTATAACGATAACCTTGTCAGGGCTATGGATGCCTGCTAGTGGCAAGGCTCTATCTGGTTGGATATGAGGGAATGACATCAACTATGTAGTCTAATATCAGTCACTGGTTTGTTCAACTGATTTTCAAGATGAGGATTATTAATCACGTGCACCCACTTAAACTGAAGGGAAGATTCATGCACCTTATTAAATACATTAGGTCTCAAGTTAGATAATGATTTGTAGAAAAGATAGTTGGAAGTTATGAATTTATTTCATTTTGTTTTCTTTAATGGTTTTTATTTGATTGTTTTGTTTGGTTGCTAGTTGTTGTGATGCTCAAAACATGTCCCATTTTACTCCTTAGCAAAATGAGGACCCCTGTTGTGGCTGTGGCTTTTGCTTTTGTGTGTGGGTCTGTTGGGTGGTAAAAGGAAAAAAGAGAGTGAAAGTTACAAACCTTGTTGAAAATAAAGAAAAAATCGCATTAAGTACCAGAGCTGAATATGGGTGAATTCCTTGTCAAAAATGAGTGAGGGTTACTTTTTGAACCATTTTAAAATTCACAATATTTTGCAAGATATGTATGTTTTTGGTAAAATGCATTGTGGGATGGGTTTGTATGTTGCATATACAAAGTCATTTGTATACAAAGTCGCTCATTTACAAAGTTGTTTGTATATCGAGTCATTGTATATGTTGCATGAAGGAGTTATCAGTTTTGTTACATTCGTGTACTTGTATGCATTTTGTTAATGTTCTATCTATACATACAAGTCAGACCTGATGGATTTCAAAGTTTAAATGCATAATCGGTTGAATCCGTCAGATGTATTTTATGTTTGTATGTTTTGCGAAAAGGAAAACATACAAAGTGGATATACAAAGCTACATACATGCCATGAAACCAAAAGGATCATGAAATAGGATTTTATTGTTGTATGTTTCGTGCTTTGTATGTATGTTTCAGAGACATACATTTTAATATACATACAATGTGGAATTCAGGAAAGATTAAAATTTGGTTAAGGCAATGCATCATGACTTAAAGTATATCGAAAGATGCATTGCACTTTATACATGTCACGGAGCCAAAAGGTAAGTAAACTATGGTATATAAAAGTTAAAGTTTGAAAGGTGATATTAATATGTTTGTATGTATCTTGGCTTATATCAAAAGGTTTGATACAAGTGTTGTTGTATTATAGAGATACAAATGAAAAGTAAGGTGGGTCCCACTGCTTGCATATCGGATTTGCATAATAACAATGTATATCTTCGATATACAAGCCGATGTGCAAAGTGAAAGATAGAAGTTAAAGATACAAAAGAGTTCGTATGTATCTGGACATGTATCTAAGGGTTTGATATAATTATTATATGCATCGCGGAGATACAAGTGAAAAGTAAAGTGGACCCCACTGATTGCATATTAGGTTTGTATAATTACAATGTATATCTTCGATATACAAGCTGGTATACAAGGAACAGATGCAAGTCAAAGATACAAGCCGGATGCAAAAAAGAAATTAAATACAGAAAAGTCTTTGAATGTTTAAATGCTTATATGTTTATGATATACATAATCTGAGATACAAAGAAATTAAAAGCATCAAAAGAAATAAAAGGTAAAGGGGGGTTTGCATAAGGTTGTTGTATATGTGCTCATACAAGAAAATATACAAAGTGCGATATACAAAGAAAAAGATATAAGGAAGTACAAAAAAGTGGAAAAGAAGGGAACTTTAGTTTGATTTCTTGCATAGAGTGCTTGTATGTTTAAAGATACAAAGAAGACATACAAACAAAACATACAAGGAAAAAGGTATGTATGCAGAATTAAACTAATAGTAAAAAACTTTGAAAACGTAAACACTGCAATAGAAGGCCGAACTTTTGGTGCATTAATTGCTGTAATTAATGTCGATCTAACTTGTTGTGACTATTAGGAAAGGTATAAATTGATGAAAGCAACCTGAATTTAAATCCATTTTTTATGTCTGTTGGCAGGTATGCAGGTAGATATAAGTCAGAGCTTTAATGGCGATGACATCACAAAGGGCAGTGGAGCACAAAAGAAGTGAAAGGAGTAAAGGATTTCAATGAGAAGAGATATACAGGTGGAAAAAAGCATAATTAAAAGGGCAAAGAAATAGAAGATATTTTAATGGTGAAGATATTTTGATGGTTGTTAGGGTTTCCAAAGGGTATCTTTACGCTCAGTATGGGTATGCTACTCAGATATTTTTTAGCGGGATTTGTTTCCCACCGTTGCTATTGCACTTGAGATATGGACCATTGATTGACTAGGGTTTTGGAACCGTATTGGGGATAATCAAATATATATATTGAGCCCCTTTACTTTGTAATGACTTACATAGGGATTTGTAGAACAGAATTGGAAGTTGTAATTTGTCTTAGCATTTTGAGTAGAAAAATATTTTAGTTTCGAATAAAAGGAGGTCGCCTGTGTCTGCAATAAGGAATGCGTGGAACATCTAGCTTCCTTACTGTATTTGTAAGATATTTTGTAAGTTTTCTGTAAGTTGATTAATGAAGCAAGGAATCATTCATACATTGTAAATCATTTATGACTGTTTATTTTGAATACAAATATCTCTGAAATTTTGTGTCTACTTTAAGAGTTGTTTCTATCTCTTGTTTGTATTTGAAATATTATCTCTCCAAAGCTTGCAATCTTGAATGTATGTTCGTGAAAATACTCAAGGCTTACATTTAAAGGTTTAGTCTATGGATTTAATCAAGTTTGTTGTACTGCTTACAATGTGAATAATAGAGCATTTAGATCCTATAGCAGAATGAAGTTTAATTTAGATTTCTCTAACTTTTCCCAAACATTTGAAATACTTAGCTTAAACGCAGAGATTTAAAGGAGATTGTCTGATATTTGAAGGAAACATGAACAAATAAGTTGATATTTGACAGTTTTCATAATATTTGAAAAGAAAAGCTTGTGTTAATATGAACCATATAAAGCTTTGTGATACAATAACAAATTTATGCAAAGGAATAAAGAAAATATTGATATTTGTGATATTTTGCATAATTCGAGTCCAGTGAGTCATAGAACACCTTAAATCAAGTAAGGCCCCTTGCATATTACAGCTTCACATTAACCTACTGAATTATCCACAAGGTGAAGACCTGACCATACAGAAACTTGGGATTAAATAATCTTAATTGATTTCTTCATATCTTTCAAGACAGTTAGGTTCATTTTGTGAATTTTAACTTTTGTTGTGAGTGTGTAAAAACAATCATCAACAGTATCCTTAGGTAGAGGCTTGGTAAAAATGTCTACAATCTGATCCTTGGTAGAAACATACTCCAACTTGACTTCATTCTCTCTCACCTTTTTTCTTAGAAAATGATACCTAATGGATATGTGCTTTGTCCTTGAATGCATCACTAGATTCTTTGATATGTTTATGGCACTTGTTTTGTCACAAAAGATTGAAATGGGATCTTCATACACAATTCTAATGTCCTTCAAAGTCTACTTCATCCATAACACTTGAGTGCAACTGCATGCTATTGAAATGTATTCTTCTTCTATAGTAGACAGGGTTATTGAATCTTGTTTCTTACTTAACCAAGATACTATTTTTTTCCCCAAGAAGAATGCACCTCCACTTGTACTTTTTCTGTCATCCAAATCTCTGGCCCAATGTGCATCAGTATATGCACTGAGAGTAAAGTCATAGTCCTTAAGGTACCATAAACCATTATCCATTATAGCTTTTAAATATCTCAAAATTCTCTTAACTACCATCACATGTGATTCCTTAGGTTCTGCCTGAAATCTTGCCATAAGACATACTGCATGCATTATGTTAGGTCTGGTTTGAGTTAGATAAAGTAATCCTCTAATTATATATCTATACCTTTTCTAGTCTGCCAAGGGTGAGTTATCATCTTTACTCAACTTACAACTAGTTATCATAGGTGTGCAAACTGGTTTAACATCTTCCATCCCAAATTTCTTTAACAACTCTTTCACATATTTAGACTAAGAAATGAAGATACCTTTATATGATTGACTTATTTGTAGACCTAAAAAGAAGTTCATCTCTCCAAACATAGACATTTCAAATTCACTTTGCATTTCTCTAGCAAAAACTGAGCACATACCTTCATTACCTCCAAAAATAATATCATCAACAAAAACTTCAACAATCAGGGTTTGTTCATCATTGATCTTGAAGTAGAGATTTCTATCTGTAGTACCTTTACTGAACCCTATCTATATCAAATACCTATCCAACCATGCATACCATGCCCTGGGAGCTTATTTTAATCCATACAAAGCTTTCTTTAATCTACATACCATGTCACCCTGATCTAATGACTGAAATCCTTTCGGTTGTTCGATATAGACTTCCTCTTCCAACTCTCCATTTAAGAAAGTAGACTTCACATCCATTTGATAAACCTTCAAATCTTTGTATGCTGTAAAAGCCAAAAATATCCTTATTGCTTCAATCCTTGCCACTGGAACAAAAGTTTCTTCAAAGTCTATTCCTTCAACTTGAGCATATCCTTTGCATACCAACCTTGCTTTGTTTCTCACCACTTCACCATTCTCCTTCATCTTGTTTCTAAAGACCCACTTTGTACCAAATACATTCTTGTTTGCTAGTCTGGGAACAAGATCCCAAGTCTAATTCTTCTCTATCTGCATCAATTCCTCTTCCATAGCCTTTGTCCAATTCTCATCTTTGCAAGCCTCATCCACAGTTTTAGGTTCAATCTTGGAAATTAGATAGAAATTTACTTGTTCCTTTGTATCTCTTCTTCTGGTTAGGATCCCTTTGCTCTTATCTCCTATGATTTGATCTTCAGGATGACTAATTCTTACATATCTTGGAGTTTTGGTAGCACTTATTGGAGCTTGTTCTTCTTCATCTGGGCTATCTTCATGCTGCACCACTTATGAAACATCTGGATCATCTGACTCATATTCACTTGATTCTAAAGACCTTTCCTTACATTCATCAACTTTAACATTTGCACTTTCAATGATCTTATTCAACCTCTTATTAAAGCACTGGTAGGCCTTGCTCTTGGTGGAGTAACCAAGGAAGATTCCTTCATCACATCTAGCATCAAACTTGCCTAAATCTTCTTCTCTTTTGATATAACATTTGCTACCAAAAACTTTGAAATATTTCACAGTAGGAACTCTACCATGCCATAATTCATAAGGATTCTTTGAACTATTACCTTTTACTTGAACTCTATTTAGGACATATATAGCAGTGTGAATTGCCTCTCTCCAATATGCTTCCAAAAGATGAGCTTCCTTCATCATGGTTCTAGCAACTTCTTGAACTGTTATGTTTTTCCTTTCAACAACTCCATTTTGTTGTGGAGTTTTGGGCACAGATAGCTGTCTCTTTATTATATGTTGTTTGTAAAATAAATTGAATTCATTTGATGTGAACTCTCCTCCTCTATCATACCTCAAGCATTTGATTTTTGAATCCATCTAATTTTCAACCATTGCCTTAAATGCCTTGAATTTATCTAGAGCTTCAACTTTCTCTTTCAAAAAGGTAACCCAAGTCATTCTAGAATAATCATCAATAAGCAAAATGAAATATCCATCTCCTTGAAAACTTCTTACTCTAGTAGGTCCACACAAATCTGTATGCACTAGCTCAAGTAGTCCTCCAACTGATTGGTCCTTGCTTTTGAAACTTGTTCTTGTTTGTTTCCCAAATTGACACTCCTTGCAAATAGGATTAGTAGGATTCACAAGCTTAGGTAAATCTCTAACAACCTATGCAATACTTATCTTCATAATATTATCAAAATTTATGTGACACAACCTTCTATGCCATAACCAACTCTCATCAGTCTAAGTCAACAAGCAATAGTTATCAATTCCTTTCAAGTGAGATATTACCTATGGTCTTCTTACCAGTTGCAATGACTATTCTGGAGCTTTCCTTGATCTTGCATCCATTGTCCTTGAAGCTTAAATCATAGCCCTTGTCACACATCTGACCCACACTCAAAATATTGTGCTTTAATCCTTTCACATACAAGACATCTTCAATATTATGCTTGCCATCAAAAGAAATAGATCCTTTCCCACAAATCTTACCAGCTGTATCATCTCCAAACCTAACCAGTCCACCATCATATCTTTCCAAACTCACAAACTTACTTTTGTCACCAGTCATGTGGTGAGAGCAACCACTATTAATAACCCATTCATTCTTGTCCTTAATGACCTGAGCAGCTAAAGCACTTTCCACTAGTTTTTCTTCCTTCACACAACTAGTAGAATTAGTAGACACGGGATCTTCCTTAATAGAAATCAACAAGCATTATCTAGTTCACCATTATCTGATACTCCATCATCATCAAAATCTTCAACATAATAACACTTCTTTTGGGTCCTAGGCCTGTTCTCATATCTTCTATCTATTTCAATTCTTTTATGACATCTAGAAGAAAAATGACCTACTTTACCACAACAAAAATGTGTGAAAGGTAATTTGCCTTTATACTTATTGAATCCTCTTTACAGTTTGTCCATGAAGTTGGCTTCAACTTCATCAAACTCATCATCGGATTCTACCTTGTACGTTTCTGATCTAGAAGTACTCCCAGGAGTACTGGCTTTGAAGGCCGTCTCAACTTTCGGTAGAGCATCGCCAAACTCTACCATTTCAAAGGTAGTAAGCTTACCAAGCAGCTGATCCATGTCAACCATTTTTACTTGCATGAATTCTTCAATTGTGGCTACCTTGTGATAGTAGAACTTGGGCAGAGATCTGAGAATTTTCATAACAACTTCCTTTTCGTCGAGAGTTCCGCCTATGGCTTTTATCCCTATAACAAGTTCATCTACTCTTTACATAAAGGCTGATATGTTTTGATCATCATTCATCTTCAATCTTTCATATTTCACTTTCAGACTTTGTAACTTGGCTTCCTTCACATAATCATCTCCTTCATATAGATTTTTCAACTTTTCCCATACCTTATTTGCAATTTCAAGATTCACAACTTTCATGAATATTGATTAGGTTAATGAGCATAGCAGAGCATCCTTTGCCTTGACATCTATCTCATATTCTTTGATTTCATCTTTAGTCATCAAACCATTTTGAGGTATGGAGTATTTTGTTTCTGCATCTTTCCATACTTTGTAACCAAGACAAAGAAGATGGATTTTCATCTGAGCCTTCCAGAGAACATAATTCGTTCCATCAAAATGCAACACTTCCTTCTTGTAAGACATTTTGGATCTTCCTCAAGCTGTTAAACTTTCTTCAAAGGAACTTGGCTCTGATGCCAATTGTTGATATGTGCCAGACAACTGAGAGGGGGGATGAATCAGTTGTCCTAAAAACTTAAACACTTTCTGTAATTAAACATTCATCACTTATCCACAATTATTATGATTCAATAATGAGTGCATGAAATCATAATCTTACCCACAGATACAACATCAAACACAAGAGACACCAGATTTTATGTGTAAAACCCCAAGGTGGGGAAAACCATGGAGAGGATTAACTCTCAATATATATTGCAATCTTGAAATAATGATGTTTAGGCTTGGTCACTCCACGGGCCTAAACATATTGGCTCACTTCCATGAAGAACAACTAGGTCTAGGAGGCTCACTACCTCAACCCTAAACCTAGCAAGATTACAATAAGGGTTGTTAAACCCTACTGGCGGTTCACTGCCATGATCAACACCTTTCTATATTTGTGACTGAAGTACAATAATTCCTCTACTTTGCTCTTCCTCTGCTCTATTCTTCTTGCAAGTATGGGCCTAACCGGTGTTGTCATTGATGTCAACATACTCATGTTGCATTAATGAGAAGGATTAGATGAGCTGTGTGTTGAGGATATTGAGAAAATTAGTCTCAATTAGGAACAGTGAAGAACAATGATGACAAGAAGGTAAAAATCCTTAATAGGTTGAGGACCAGAGGATGCGGTTTAAAGGGTTTGTAGATATAAGTCTTAAGATGCTCCAGTCAAGTTTTTAGAGGTCCGCATGAAGATCTGAAGAAGTTATGGTCGCTCAAGTAGAACTAGTTCCGGTAGGTGTTCAGAGGTGACAAAGTGCCACAGATAGGTCCAGTGAGATCTAGAATTTCACTATCCCATTCTGTGGATTTGAGGGAGTGTTGAGGATGTTCCTGTGAAGTATCAACTAGATTGGTTCATGATTTGAAGGTCCAGAAGTGCCTATTCATTTGTGACAGTGATGACAGACTGTGTTCTTGAAGCTCTGGATGAAGGAGAGAAGAATTCCAATAGGATAATGAAGTACAGATGTTCTTGGTGATTCAGGGAAGGTTATGATGATTGTTGGATCATGTCTAGTTCATGTTGGTGGTCCGCATTGAAGTTAGAGTTTGCATTTGAAGAATAACCACGGATATTGGTGTTCTTCTTGAGATTGGCCGACTGGATGTATTACACATCTTGCGGATGTTCTTGTAGGTGTTTGCCGACTTAGATGATTGTTCCTAAGTCGATGCCTTGTATAAATAAGGGATTGTGAAGTCATTTTGGAGTGTGTCTTGTGGTGATGAGTGTGTGGTAGCGAAGAGAAGTGCGAAAGGTAGAGCATAAGTTTTGGGCTTAAATGGAACTGATTCAAGCATGCTAAAGATGCTATTCTCCAATTCATAAAGGTGATACTTATTCTTTTGTAGACAGTGTGTCTCTTGTAGGTAGTGAGCCTCTTGTGAGCAGTGTGCTTAGGCAGTGAGCCCTAATTGGCATGTGCCATTTTGTTCTTTCTATTCTTCTAACAGAGAATACATTCTTGGGTTAATCACCCCGTGGTTTTTCCCTTAACTGGGTTTTCCACGTCAAAATCTTGGTGTCTTATGTGTTGATAAGTTTCTGCTTTTGATTTGAATGCATTATGGTTCATGATTAATATTATACTAATCACTAAAGAAGATTCAAGTGTTTAAATTGAGAAAGTTTCACACAACTGATTCACCCCCCTTAGTTGTATGCCCTAAGTCTAACACTCTGCTCTATTCTTCCTCTTCTTTCCTCTGCCTCTTCTCTACTCTGCCCTTTGGACCTTTCTTAATATCTTTTCATTTCCACTCAAGGACAATTTTTCACAACTCAACTACAAGTATTTATACACTACAACAACCTTGGAAAGACAATCAAGGTTGGCATCACAATCATCAACCATTGGAACAATCTCCAAGGTCGGCATTACAAACATTTACAAAATAGGTCTTGGCCTATTACAAAATTATGCAAAGGGGATGAAGTAAAATTATATGTGGATCACACCATGCCTTAGTTGGGACTCAAACACGATCTTCCACACTTCAACATGCTTCCACAATCATCAAGAGATCTCCACAATCACTAGGATTAACCAAGTCAGCTAAGACTGGTTACACATTACATTATCTGGGAACAATCTTCAAACACAATCTCAATTTCTTAACGCAGACCAAAGTCCAAATAGAAACATGATCAGGAGACATCCACAAGCACATTATAATCATCGAGAGCAACCGCACAGCTTTAATAACTTTACTCATAACAATCTTCACACTAAAACACATGAAATTTACTGTCTAGAACTATCATAAAGGAAAGATAGCTTGCGTACCACCAAACCACAAACCATTGAGACTGTAGGTACTTATCATCATCCCAAAATTCTTTCTAGAACCACAGAGGAAAATACTTTATTATGGAGGAATGCAGAGCAGAATACTTTCTCCCTGTCCCAACTAGACTTACAAAAAAGGTAGGTTTCACTCTAGTGAACACAACTCACTCAGATCTTCATGTGGAGGGCTCAAACCCAAAATGTAGCATCCTTAGCCATACCTCTAACTTACTTCCAATCTAAAGACAATGATATCTAAGCACAAATACATGCAGAGTAGTTTACCGGACTATTCTTCATCATACAACTCGTTGTCTACACTACACTTTTCTATAACTCACTTGTTTCTTCTGGAGAGTTTAATTTTCTCAATATTCTCAACATACAAGTCTTCTAAACAAGTAATAGAATAAGATATAGTTGACACCATTGACAACAAGGATATGTTG
Organism: Cunninghamia lanceolata; assembly: GCA_027924645.1. Classification (NCBI taxonomy): domain Eukaryota; kingdom Viridiplantae; phylum Streptophyta; class Pinopsida; order Cupressales; family Cupressaceae; genus Cunninghamia; species Cunninghamia lanceolata. Next base: position 7,855,575 of record BSBN01000737.1, on the reverse strand, counting down.
ACATCAATGCCAACACCGATTAGGCACATACTTGCAACAATTCTACCTTAAATGCAGGTCCACACCTCCAAGAGGGCACACGCAGGTGTTTATCCAAGTCTACTATAACAAGGCATCATTTAGTTTTGGTCAAACACTGACCCTCTTTACATAGATATTACTATCAACAAAACTCTGCCATTGATTCCAATGTTAAGTGATCCATCAATCCGATATGTTCTAACAATGAGAGATTTTCCTTATGGGTAACTCTTTTTCAAGCAAAATCAAATATTTATTGAGTGGGATTATACTCCATAGACACAAGATATTAATGGTTTTTATTGATCATCTTTCTTATTTTTTTGTTCTTAAATTATTTTAGTGTTCTTCCTTCAAATTGATAAGATTATATATAATGTTTATTTCTACATGCAAGTTAAACAAATACCTTGGCTGATACTTTGCAGGTATGAAGTACTTACTAGAAATTTGATGGACCCTTCCCATATTCCATATGCACATCATGGGCTTCTTGCTCATACATTTAGGCCCATTAGTTTCAACAACAATGTAAGTTATTAGATTATATTGTGTAAGTTTGTTTCATATTCTTTAAAATTAGAATGTTTCAAAATAGAAACCTTAGGAAGAGTTGTTGAAAATGGTAAAATCTAGTAACATTGTGAATGTTATATTGTTTTGAGATTATATAAAAATAAGTTTGGTAGTTTAAAAAATTTATTGTATTCTTTTAATGGCATATTAGATGCCCCAGAGAGTGGGCAAGCCATTGGATTTTCATGTAAGTAATCTAGACAAATCAGGTTTTAAAGGTGAACATGAAATGGGCCCTGTAACATTTATAGCCCCTTACATCTTCATCATGAAAAACTTGCTTCCTCCATCCACAAAGGTAGGAGCCTCTCGTAACTATTTAAACAAATAAAATGATAAAGCAAATTCAAGGCTGATGTAAATGTTTGTCCTATTTTTATTGGCAAAAATTGACCTTTGACTATTGAAGTGGATGATATTTAAGAATAGCTGACTCCCAATCACTCCACTTAAGTATCATCAACTTCAATGGTCAAACAATCAATAGCAATTTTACACCTCATTCACAACAACAAAATGTAAATATCTATCCTATTTTTACTGGTAAAAATTGACCTTTGACTATTGAAGTGGATGATATTTAAGAATAGCCAACTGCCAATAAATCTTGCAATGCAACTTTTTATGGTGCACATGTTTTCCTCGGCCTGTGAATTCTTACACCTACCTTCTATTGTATTCATTCTACTTTAGTAATACAGTAATCTTATAAGGTTATTTCCATGATAATACAACTGCATGTAATTTTGAGTTCCATTGAGCTCTATGTGAGTCACTAGTATATTTTAATTTTTCTAGGGAAGCATTCATACTTTAATATCAGGAAGTAGGGAAGAGAAGATGAATACTTTTGCCGTTATCTTTATTTGTGTACTAGTAGCTCCAAGTAGAAGCAAGGTTATAGAAACAAATGCAAGGAATTTTGACACTTGGGACGATCTCCTCATTCACCAATGGATAACTCATATTTGATTGAATCTAATCCTTGACTCAGATTTATACCTTATGCATCTCTAGGTGAGTGGTAAATTCATATAAATATGAAAGCATGTTATCCTTTGATTGTTATTTAGTACTACATGCATAAATGCCCATTCTGTACAAGCTTAAAACTATGGTTACTAAATATGCACCCTACTTAAATATCATCCATTTCAATAGTCAAACAATCAATATTAATTTAACACCTCATTCATAATAAAAAGTGATAAATATTTTTTTTGATAGGTGAAAGGAGACCTCTACAAGAACAGTGAACAAAGGTTTCAATAACAAGAGGTCAATAGTCCTTCATTCATAGCCTATGCCCCCTCTTCTTTTCAAGACCATTGTCCCCTTTGCATTCTATGACTGCCATTTGTTGATTGATTGCCCCTTCATTACATTCATGATGACCCTTGTTCAATTACGTATCTCTATGACTAATTTCCTCAACCTTTTTCTAACCTTCAATAGTCCAAAACTACCCTTTGATATATTCATTTAACTGTGATCTTCTTTTATGACTATCTTTTAATAATAATTATCATCATGGAAGATCTACCATTTTTTACTGTCATTCAAATGACAGTACCTTAACAAACCCTAGTCCCTCTCTTATAGTGATCTTTTCTCTTATTACCCTATGTCATCCTCTTTTAGAGTTATAAAACTCTCTTACAATGTTTCTTAAGGTATCCTCTTTCATGTAGCATGTCTAGGGTTCCTTCATACCTTGCATTGACAGTCCTTCTCTAAAACCCACTATGTAGATCTTCTTGCATTGACAGTGTTCAATATTTTAGGTAGATTGTGTAACCTTTCTAGGCTCGCATGAATCCTAAAAACTTAGACAAAGTTGTATAATTGTTGATGAATCTATAAACCTTGTGAGACCTCTAGGACTCTCTCAAGACTCTTGCACAAAATGTTACAAAGGATTCTCTAGTCTAAAAGAACTTCATAGTCCCTGTCATGATACTATCTTGACTCATAAATCTACTTTGTATAGGTTTGAGAGACCCTAATCTTCTATACAAACTTGTTCATCATTTGGTAGGGTTTAATGATTCAATATTACTAGTTCAAAACAACACTACTCTTGATATTCTTAGATCTCCTATTCCATTGAACTTCTTATGTTTCTACAATTTTGACATTCCTTTGTAAAAGTTCAACCCAAGTCTATAATAGTATTTAGCACTATAAGATAGAGCTACTCAAGAGTCTTCATAAACTACCTCTGCTATGTGAGACTGATACAGGGTCCATCTAGATCTTTATTTGATATACCTTATCTCTTCTCATTACACTCCTTCTAGTACATATCTTCTTTGCATAGTTGTTCATTAGACCTTTCTCCTCTTGGATTGACTTCTATATCATTCTAGATCCCTTTGCTACCTTTAGTGTAGGCCTATCAATGCTATCTTTGCATTGTATATCTTCACAAGGTCACTGTATTTATTGCCTTGATACCCTATTATGAATCACTTGCTTTCAATACTAAGTGTAGGCATCTCATGAGTTCCTTTAAATGAATATCATCAAGCCCTTCTTTAACATATGCATAACTGACACTAGATATGCAAGGTTATACTAGACCCTTTACAATGACTGTATTGACCTTATACTAGTTTAGTAGGCCTTCTTTTGCAAGGTGCTCATAATGAACATGTAGATCTCACACATTCCTATAAGGTGCATGGGATTCCATTATCATACAAACACCATAATGTTTGTGCAAATCTTGGTGAAGAGATCCTAGCAAGTGGGTTTATGCACACTATCTTCACAACCTTTATGAGATCATGTTGACTGTCCCATACTTAAATCTCAGTGTCTTCTCATGTCTACCAACTTTGTGATAGTCCATATTGTTGTTTGCATCTTTCTAGTGCAGGTCTCTATTAAGAATGAGACAATCATATCATGCAAACCTCATGGTTGAAAATGGATAGAGAGATGTAAAGGTGGGTTTGGGCTATCACCTTTCCTTAGACCTCTATATTCTTGAACTAACAGTCTTGAGTCATTGTCTCTCTTGTGCAATGTATCTCAGTCTCTTCTTCATTTTTCCCTATATGCATTTAAAATCCATCTATATTCTTGTTTTTATAGTCTTAGAGATTTCTTATGAATGAAAATATTCTTTTATTCAAACCTTTGTGTGACAATGTAAATTTTTGCATGATAGTGTAGACTTTCTACAAGACATTATAAAGCTCAAACACAATACCCTAGAGTGTTGGTGACAAGGCTTTGTATAATTTTTCATGATGGACCTTTGTTTACTGTTATCATTGTCTCTTTGAAACCTAACCAGAAACTATGTCTAAAGAGATCCTCTATTAGGAATCAATCACTGCAAGTCTTGAAATTATTCTAGTGCTCTCAAAGGTGCAACCATATATTGAAATTTGTACAACATTTCAGATCTTTCTTGTTACCTTGGGAAGAATGAAGAAACTCAAGCTCTACAAGTTTTGAGTGACTGAATGGGTTCCCTTCACATGGCAATACACTAGGTGTGATAGATTATGCAAAGACTCAAACATCCCTTTTTTGTGGTTCCTCTCTGCTATATGTAGAAGCATTATGTTATATCTCATTGAGATTTAGCAATCATCATGGAAAACTAAAAGTAGATAATGAGAGGAAAAGCCAAATAAGTCCTAAGTCATAGAAAAAATAACAAGCACAAGCCTTCCAGTAGGCTTTAGTGCAACACAAGACTAGTTGTGCCCTGAAAAAGTCCCCTGACAATCAAAATTTGCCACATGTGAATTAGATACTCTTCTTTGTCAAGAGCATGTACACAAAATGGTTTGAGAATGCTTGATTAGATTAGCATGGATAGCACTTTCTCAATTGTCCACAAGTTGGAGGCATTCTTGAAGTCTCATGTGCTCTAAATAAATATATCTTTAGGATTAAAAGAAGAAATCAGTCTGGATAAGTCGATAGAAATCTCAAGAAGTATCAGGTTCTTAATAAATTAGTGATGATTGCATTGGTAATGCTTTCATGATGCAAGCTTAGTGGATGGTTCCTGTACTTGTCAAATGAAACCAACTGGGTAACTAAAAAATAAAAAAATCTTGAAATCCTCCTATGACCATCTATCAATTAATAAGAGGAAATAACAGTGCCCCATCAATGTCCAAACAATGGCATGAATTTATATCTTATGTTTATAGGTTTTGAGACATCAAAAGCTTAGTTGCAGTCAAGGAAAGTGGATCTTGTTGAGGACCCAATAGTAGAGGACAACAATGATTTACAGTAGCTATTCGGTACAAATAATGCTAGGCATGTACTTAGGTATTGAAGGCAGTTGTTGGTGTGGCTCACTTTGATGATGTCCTATAGTTTTAGAAGCACTTAGTTGCTGACATATGATGCTATGGAGTGTGTTGTATCAAACTATTTCTAGAGCATTTTCTTAAGAGTTTCTAGAGAATTTTCAAAAAATCCAATTTGTGTGTATCCTACAATCATTGCAGTCCATGAGACCACATTTTTTTGAAGCATTCTATTAAACAATTCATGTGCCTTGTCCATGGATTCACATTTCGCATACATCCTGCCATCCTGTATAACATTTAGAGTTTACCTATGGGACTGGAGGGAATGCTTTGAGTTCATCCCACAAAGCCCGCACATTCTTATAGTATTCCCTACAGTGATGTGGGGAAGGCTTGAGCTTCTTCCTGCAAGCCTACACATCATTCTCTGGCTCCTTTCAAGACTGTAGGAAATGTATCTCAAGCATTTTCAACTATAATATCTGACAGAAATCCCCTGTCCATTATGCTTTGATGAATGTCCATACCATGTTCTAGTTTCATTTTGGCTCAGACTAGTAGTATGCTTGAAAATGTGAGCACATTAGGTTAGGAACCTATTTATTATATATGATGAAGCAATGTGAGTATTTTGTGGGAGTACTTGTGTCTTCTATATGCTGTAATTTGTTGTCAATGGAGGGAAATTCTCTTGAATCCATGCCTTATGTTTGATATCTAACAAAAATCCCCCTTCCATTATCTAAAAAAAATCCCTCATCCATTATCTGTAATATCTAACAAAAATCCCCTGTCCCTTATCTTTAATATCTGACAAAAATCCCCCATCCATTATGCTTTGATGGATGCCCATTCCCTATTCCAAAGCTTCTATTTTGGAATAGGCAGGGAGGATGTTGGTAAAGGTTGTCCAGTCTGGCTTTATACCTACCAATTGCATTTGCTTGAAAGTTTCTAAAGCCTTTTCAACAAATCCATTTTGTGCATATCTCGCAACCATTGCATTCCATGACATGACATCTCTTTGAGGAATTTTGCCAAATAGTTCACATGCCTTGTCAATGCTTCCACATTTTGTATACATGTCTACCATGGCAATTGAAATTGTTAGGGTTACCCAGCAGAAGATATCAATTAAATGCAAATAAAGATTAAACAGAGGAATGAAAATACACATAAATAATAATAATGAGAGACAATTTTTAATGTGGTCCACCCAAACTCAGGCTACATCCACCAATAGAGAGTCCAATATTAGTATCCAGTAAATCAAACTAATTACAACTAGCAATCCCTGCAACTCAATACCACTACAAATGCTACAATACAATATCCATGAAAACCCTAACCCTTAGCTACTTTTATCAAGCCTTATGTTGGTTACAAAAATAGGGTTTTTTTATGTTAGCTAATAGAAAAATAACTCTTGTTAAATAATTTGGGGGGAAACCGCACCAATAAAAGTGGGGAAAATTTAACCTCTGAATCTAATTAGGCTCCATATAACAACAGAAACTACAACATCTAACAAAATTACTCTATCCATTACTTTTTTATGTATGTCATACCTTGTTCCAATGCTCCCATTTTGGTCCAAGTAGGAAGGATACTGGCAAAGGTTGTGGAATTTGGCTTTACATGTGCCAACTGCATTTGCTTGAAAGTTTATAAAGCCTTTCCAACAAATCCATTTTGTGCATATCTAGCAATAATTGCAGTCCAAGAGATGACATCTCTTTGAGGCATTCTATCCAACTGTAATATCTAACAAAAATCCCCCATCCATTATGCTTTGATGGATGCCCATTCCCTATTCCAAAGCTTCCATTTTGGAACAGGCAGGGAGGATGATGGCAAAGGTTGTGTAGTCTAGCTTTAAACCTGCCAATTGCATTTGCTTTAAAGTTTCTAAAGCCTTTTCAACAAATCCATTTTGTGCATATCCCACAGCCATTGCATTCCATGAGATGACATTTGTTTGAAGCATTCTACCAAACAGTTCAAATGCCTTGTCAATGCTTCCACATTTTGCATACATGTCTACCAGGGCAGTTGAAAATACATGAAAATACATAATTTGCATTCATATACTGCAGATACAATTTTGTTTATGGTTATATGCACATTTCTAGAAAATTACATTTATATCATTCACATTTATCATATTCAACTTGTTTCTAATTCTTATGATACAGGTGTGACTACATTATCCATGCTTGAAAACCCTAAGAACAATATTCAACCTGACTTTTACACAAATAAGGTGTCAGATCTCCTTGCCAAGAAATATACTAATGTATAGGCATAGAAGCAGTAAGGTATTTGAACTGATTCATTCTTTTTTGTAAATTATGTTGTCAAATGTCATGTTTCTCACCACTATTTCCATATAATTAAATAGAGATAAATTGGTAGCACCTCTTGTGCATTTACAATTGTAATTTTTTGAATGCACAAGAAGAAATCAAGAATTCCAACATGGTTATATCACTAGAAGACTAAGTGTTATGACCTAAGCCATGACAGTCCACACTCTCACTTTGGTTAGATAGGTAGACTTGCACAAACTAATAGTAGAAAACATATTGCTAGCACAAACTTCATGGCACCAAACTCAAACCTCAATGAAAATACTCTAGGCCATTATACCTACATGCTAGTATACTATTAATAATGCAACATTATTAATAGTATACATTATACTACTTCTCCCTGCCCCTATCTATGCAGCATGTGTAATATACATGTACTACTATACAGTTCTAATATACTGATAAGAATATGGTGATAGTGATTTGCATGCTAATCTTGTTCTTAACAATTGATATGGATTATAGTGAAAGTATCATCTTTCCTATGCACAATGGAGTGATGGAGTATCATAGTGAATGCACAGTAAATGGTATGCCTAATATAGTATTCTATCAATGATCAGTGACAATAGCTAGTATGATAGTGATAGTTTGCAATTCTCTAAGTGTGATAGTTATGGTCTTATACTAAAGTGAATGAATTTCATTACCTACATTTCATATTCCTCCATCTCATGCTTTTTAACTTTTTGTTGTGGTGACAACCATGGAGCTTGCATTGTCTTTGGAAAAGCTCAATAATGAAAAGCTTCTCAAATTACATAGTGTAAGAGGAATTTTAAGATCAAATGAGCTTAGTTTATTTCATGTTGAGTGTTGGTTTATTTGTGTTATTTAAATTTTATCTTGTTTTTTAAATTTGTTATTTATCTTCTATTTCTACATTGAATTAAATGGTTTGGATTGCAGGTTGCTAAATAGTGTAATGATGCACAAATGATAGATTTCATAGAGGGTAACTTCCTTGCAAAATAAGTAATCTAATCAGTCATGAATTGGATGTATAATTTAAAGGTGGTTTCTACCAATGCTTGTGTTTCTTGTTTTATGATGTATTTAATGGTATCTGTTTGTCTATTTTCTTTATAGGTGAAGCATATTAAAAAAGTTTCTGAATATGTTGCTCAATTGAGAAGAATTGGAAAAGGGCAGGGTAAGGAAGTAACTCAACATGTTTGAGTGCATTACTATTATGACGCACTTCCTAACCTATGATTTATCCATTTTGTATATCATCTAAAAAATTATAATTCCTTGAGAATTAAGCTGCTAAAGAGGTTTCTTGAATATTAGTTTGGGAGAGCCTTACAAAAATGCACTTTACTAACAATGGGAGTACAATGACTATCCCATAAAGAACCTGTAACCAATCTTATGACATCTTCCATTCTATTCATTTAATTTGGCATTCCTAGTACAAGCTATGAAAATTCTTAGAAGATGAATGCTAAAGTACATTATTTTTTAATTGATTTATCTTTCTATTGTGTTTGGACTTACTTTTGTAAACTTGCAATATACAATGCACTTTTATTCTTTCTAGATTGAGACTAATAGTAATTTTGTTGGTTGTATTAACGCACAACTTCATTCATGGTGGAAAAGCCAGCACCCTGTTGCTCATATTAGATGACACATTGCATATAAAGGAAGAAAGATTCTAGGGTTATTGTTGGTTGCATTGAAGGAGAGAGCTTCATATATGGGACACAATCAACACTTAGTCATGAAGACTCAAGGAACATAAATGAGAGAGCTTCATAAAGGAGAGAGCTTCATATATGAGATGTCATGAAGACAGTCATGAAGACTCAAGGAGCATAAATGATAGTGAGAAAGAGATAAAGTACACAGTTCATGCCATAGACAAAGTGAGATGAGTCTTAAGCTACTGTGATCAAGGGTGGAGTGTTATTTTTTGAGAAAGGAAGGGCAGTTGGCAATGCACAAAGATCAATCAAGAAGACTAAAGTCATAAGGTGATGATGTTAGCATTTCATCAAGACTTTGGAAGCTATTGGCAAGAGACACTGCTAGGCATTTTAGGTGTTGTCATTGATGGCAACTGAATCTATCTTACACATCTGCATTGTATCATTTAATCATACCGGAAGTTAGATTGTAGATTTGTCTAAGTCCAGATAGATAGAAATAGAGCATTTGACAAGGTTCAACATTTTGGTCTGCATTTCTCCACAGGTAATCATATTGTACTACAGATCTAACAGAATATTAAGGGATTTAAAGGCTACCTAAATCCAAAGTTTTAGCCTCCGGTGATGAAGGGATTGAAAGTTACAAGCATCTAAGTATTGGGTTTTGGTTAGATAGTTTAGTCCAGTGAAGAACAGGCCGACTTGGTGTTTGATCCTTGAGCGGATTAAGAGAAGTGGTCAGTTGAGTAATTTATGAGATCTAATGGTATTGGCCAACATGTGTGGTGACTTGAATACATAGGTTTTGGTTTGCATTGATGTTTGTACATGGATTCAGCCGACAGAACAATGATCTTGAAAAAGATTCTAAGTTTTCTTGAGGTCGACTGCAGTTGATGAAATTTCATGTTGCGGATATATATAATCAATGGGTTTGAGCATTTTAGGGTATGGATGTGCAAATATGATGTGAGAGGTGTGAAATGTGGCAGTAACAAATGCAAAGAAAAGAGATTTAAGGTTTGGATCATGGAAGAATAGTGAAACAGGCCAGTGAGAGATGAAGTGTGTGAAGTCAGTATATTGAGCCTAACTGGAACTATAATCTTGCATTGTTAGATGCTATTCTTTAATTCAAGTATTTCAGTGAATTCTTTGTAATTGATCTTGTAGGCAGTGAGCATCCTTTGAGCAATGAGCTCTAGGTAGTGTGCCTGAAGGCGAGTATAAAATCTTGTGGGTTAACCCCCACTGTGGTTTTTCCCTTAACCGGGTTTCCACGTAAAAATCTTGGTGTTCATGTGTGATGATCTTGTTCTCACTATTATTATGTTCATGTTTCCTTCTTTTGAATTTATGTGGTAAATTAATAAAGGAACATAATAATAAGTTTTGCAGAACACTGATTCACCCCCTCTCAATGTTCCTTAATTTCAACAATTGGTATCAGAGCAAGGTTCCTTGGAAGAAGTTTAATAGCTTGAGGAAGATTTGAGAAGGTGTTTCAATGGGTTCACTTAGGTATTCTAAAGGCATCAATAAACAACTTCAAGTTGCTTTAGAAGATCTTGATCAAACTAGATCAGAAGTCAAAGAACTGCAAGAGAACCTTAAAGATGCTGAGAATTTCATTCAAACTTTAAAAGAGCAACTAAGCAAATATATGGAAAAGAGGAAGGAGCTACTTCAGCAGTTAGCAAATTAGAAGGAAGACACTGGCATGAATAAGGCTCTGAAGGAGAAGACAAAGGAATGTGAGAAGCTGGCAAAAGAATCTGTTGTCCTAAAACATGAGATGGAATTCGGAGTGATGAATCTAACCAAGGAAATAGAGGAAAGGAAGAAGACTGAAGAAAACTTGAATCAGTCTCTGAAAGAAAGAACAGAAGAGTGCTACAGATTGGACAGAATAATTGGCCATCTAGAGTCTGATCTACAAGAAACTAGGTATAATGAGGAACAACTTGAAAGGCAAATTGTTATTCTCAAACATGACCTAGAAGCTACAAATGAATACAAAGAAAATTTCAAGATAAGCTCAACTAAACTTGAGGTGATGTTTGATAGTCAGAAGAAGGTAGATGATAAGCATGGTCAGGGATATGAGAAAGGTGAAAGCTCTGGATCCAGTCAAAGAAATTTTGAATCAAGGAATCAAAGAAACAGACCTAGAAGACCTCCGGTTAGATAGCCTAATGCTTAAATGTATCCATCCTTCAATGGAAATTGTTTCAATTGTAATAAATTTGGTCATAGAGCTACTCAATGTAGAAGTAGAGTGAATCAAAGTGCTCCATCCTTCTCTGGTCAATGCTTCAATTGTAAAAGGTATGGTCATAGATCCAATGAACGCAGAAGTATGATGATGAATAACTCTAACAATAGAGGAAATTTCAATCCTTTCAATGGGAAATGTTTTGCATGCAATAGATTTGGACATACGGCTAATCAGTGCAGATCAAGAGGAAATCAAGTAAATGAGCAAAGAAATGTTGTGTGCTTTAATTGCAATAGATTTGGTCACATTGCAAGATTCTACAGAAGTAGGATTGATGATAGAAAAGGTCCAATAAACAGAAACCAGAATATGCAGAGACAAGATAAAGGCAATGACAAAGTAGATGTGAATGAGATCTAGAATGAAATGAACAAGACATGGGTGAAGAAAGGTGTAATGATTAATGGTGATGAGTCCGCATAAGAATCTGATGCTGGTAATTCCTCTAGGAATTGAAATAAGAGCTCTGGCTCAGGAGTAGCTGCATTGAAAATCTGATTCCCCTTACTAGTAAGTGGGTGCTTGAATCTGACATGATGAGAGAAGATAGAATGGCCTATTGTAGATCATCTAAAATAATTTCTAGAAGAAAATATGTTGATGTGGCAACTTGCAAAGCAATCTATGAGAAACCATATCAAGAAACAGGGTATCTGGAAGAGTTAGGGCAAAAGAATTTATTACATCAAAAAGTAGGTGTGCAAAGGTTAAAAAGAAACTCAAGTGACTTCAAAATCACTTTGCATCCAAGAAGAAAGAAGGAAGGCGAGATTTGTGTGAAGATGTCCAAGAGACTAAAGTGTGAAGAAGATTTCCAAGCAAAAACCCTAACCGACAAAATAAGGTATTCTTTGTAAAGCTTTCTAAATTTGCAATTTCTAGATATGGCTACTCCATTGGTTTTGACATCACTGAAAGGCCCTGACTTAAATTCAAAAAGCATCCACACAAATCTGTAGAGGTTGATCTGTTGGGTGCCTTTTCTAATGTTTCACATGGTGTGTTGCACGTAGAAGATATTAGGGCTTACATTCATGCTAGCATAGATGAGTTTGGGAATTCAAAGTTATTGGATTTGTTTGAGAATCACCTGAGGAAGGAGATTTATGATATTAAGCTTGAGTATAAGGCACTGGAAGACACACATTTTATTCAATTTATTGAGTTCCTATCCTTCGATAAGGACGAATGGGTCTGGTATGTACTGAGTCGAATGCATGCTGAATTTATGTGGTTGATGAAACACTTCAAGATCACTAAGGATGCCATCAAGTCTGTAATAGGATTGAACTCATCTGGTGGAATGCCAATGCTAAAATCAGTGAAGAATTAGACTATAACTGAAGCTACCAGTTCAAAGTTTGATAAGAGGGCAATGACAATAAATGATATAATTTATCTAGATGTCAAATTTTCATCTATGGTGACTAGGTATATGAATTACCACTCTAGCATGGAAAACTCGGTGTTTAGTATAGCCATTTATGTTTCTTATTAGATGTTAAGAGAAAATGCTGACTATGATTTGTGTGAGCTGCTAAAAAATTAGCTAATGGAGAATTTGAACAAGATCAAGAAGGATAAGAAGAACACATTCAAGTATGGTATGTTGGTCTTGTGCTTGTTCTTTTATTTCATGAATGAGTTGCCCAGGATAAAAAGCCTATATTGGACCAGTGACAAGCTTGTTGCCATACAAATAAGAGAGCACTTGCACAATATTGGTGACTCCAATGCCCAAAGGACTACTCTTTGGGGATACTTCAAGAATTTCTAGAATATGATGCAATCAAACGAAAGAATCCCTAAGTCTATGGTGGAAAAGTACAAAGATATAATTTGTTTCATGGTGGAAACAAATCAATAATTGATGGAAGCAGTTGAACCAAGGACTGTATGGATCATGCCCATGGGGTAGGAAGTTTATGAATGAATACTAGAAATGTATGCTTAACACCTTCTAAGAAAACAAAAAGATACCTCAGTTGAGAGATTCGATACATATGATGAGCTTAATTTGAAACTACATGTTAAGCTCCTGAGACCTAAAATTGAGAAAAAAGGTCCATAAGCAAGTTGAAATGTATGTAGAAAGTATTGGAATAACCAAAGAAGTTGTGAGAAAAGTCAGGAGGAGAGCTAGGCAAGTTGAAGAAGAAAATCTAGACAATGAACAACCCTGTGCTCCAGAAGCCTCCCCTAGCCAACAAAGAAGAACAAGAAATTTTGCTGCTACCTCTGGTCACTCAAAGTCTGCTAACATAGTGAAACTGGAAGATAAACCATCTGGTAAAGAAGGAAAGAGAAAGAAGACAAAAGCCTCCAGAATGTACATGAGCATAAAAGATGATGAGGAGAGAGAATCAGATGAAGTAGTGAAAGAAATAAGGTCAAAGAAAGCAGAAGCATCAAGGGTTGCCCAAGACAAGCCCTCCGAAAGTGTAAAGGTAAGAAAAAGATTAAAGACTAAGACTCATGTTGAAAAATCCACCTTGTCAGTTGAAGATATTGTGAATCTAGTAATGGTTCATGGGAATTTGAAGCCCATAACAGAATATTATGACAACCTTGATGATGCCAACAAGAAAATTTTGGAGGATGCTACTGTTAAGTACTTGAATACATTCAAAAGAGCACTTGTAGAAATTTTGTCAAAATCCCTAAGGGCTTAAGAGACATTCAGGAGATGAGAAAAGAAGCTATTAAAGAAAAGGATTTGGAGATAAGAGAACATGTGTTGTCCAGTTTGTGTCTGGTAATTTCTAGGAAGGAAGCGAATAAAATTTTCAAAGAAGTTAAGGATGAGTTCAGAAGCAAAATTAGGATGAATAAGCTAATCATTGGAGACATTGATGAAGTGGTAGAATAAACAAAATAAATTCTAAAGAAAGCCCTAGACAAGAATAGGTTTTATGTGATCACAGAAGAATCTGTTGATGCTAATGATACATCCCCTCTGAATGATGAAGAGTTGAAGAAAAATGAACAACAAGTTGAGGTAGATGACTTCTCTATTCTGGAAGAGGAAATATTAAATAAAGGAGATGAAGAGATGGTGAAGGAAGATAATGTTGATGGTGCAAAGGATACTCAAATTCCTCCGGACCAATCCGGTGAAGAAAATGTAGAGATGAATATGGAAATAAATGCTCCTACTAAAGGTGATTATGAGAAGGATAAAGAAGAAGTTAAGGATAAGGAAGATCAAAAAGAAGAAACAACTAAGAGTGGTGAAGAACAAAAGAAAGATAATCCTAATGGTGATATCGACAAAGGATCAAAATTCTGAATCTCAGGAGAAGAAAGTTGGAACTCCATGCACGGTAAGAGACACTGCAGATGCAATGAATAAATTTCTTGAAGAAGATAATCTTGAATTTGATGAACCAGGATCTAATTCAAGGGCCTACCAGTTTGGATACTCTTTCCCCTGTTCAAACGATGAAGTTAGCATCATTTGCACAAGCAAAGGTAAGAGAGGAGATCCTAAAATCTCACATTGAGGACATTGAGCTGCTTGGTCTTGCTTCTGGCATTTTGGAAAAGATTATGCCAACTTTTCAGAAGGATTCATTTGATTCTCCTTCTAGTCAACTAAAGAGCTTAATAAATTCTGTAAGTACTCACTTTGAGTCTATTGAGAAGTCAGTAGAAGTTAAAGTTTGAAATGAATTTAATGAGAAGAGGTTTTCAAAATTAAAGAGAATAATTAGTTATGATAGATCAGTTCTTGATGCTAGTTTAAAGAGCATTCAAAATGCTCTCTCTAAAGGTGCAAAAATTTATAAGTTTTGTCTAGCTTGGTCTAGAGTTGTTGAAGATATTGAGAAGAAGATTAAGGACCTAGAGCTTAAATTGTCTAACATCTCTTAGTCCTATAGTCCCTTAACTGAGTCTATAATAACTAAAAAATGTCAAGTAGTGAGTTTACTTGATGAATTGAGCAATTTGGAGAAGGAAAAGGTTAAAGTTTTGGGTAGATTGGATGAACTCCGGGGACTGATTTCCCCTAAGTTAGAAATAATGTTCAATGCATTGACAAAAGCTCAAGCTGCTGCTCTGACAAGTGATCTCACTAATCTACAGAAGGCAAAGTCACATGCATTTCTATTCAGTGATCATATTTTAATTTTGGATAACATGAAGAAACTTGGGACAGTGAATTGGAATTATAGAAAAACATTTTTAGTGATGTGTTTAAGTTCATGTAGACAAGACATAAGGATTGTTTATATATATGCCCATGTACATAGAGTTTTTGTGTGAATTTTGGTATGCGGATCTTAGCCTTTGCCATTGATGTCAAAGGGGGAGTGGAAAGTAGTGAAAAATGAGGAATTCATCTAAGGGGGAGCATTGGAAATCACGAGTATACATAGTAACGGGAGGTTGTTCTAACACTTAGTCATTTTTCACTAAGTGTTGCCATCAATGCCAAAGGGGGAGATTGTTGGCAAGAGACACTGCTAGGCATGCCAGGTGTTGTCATTGATGGTAACTAAATCTATCTTACACATCCACATTGTTTCATTTGATCATACTAAAAGTCAGATTGTAGATTTGTCTAAGTCTGGATAGACAGAAACAGAGCATATGACAGGGTTCAACATTTTGGTCTGCATTTCTCCATAGGTAATCATATTGTGCTACGGATTTGAGTGAATGTTAAGGGATGTCAAGGGTACCTAAATCCAATTTTTTAGCCTCTGGTGATGAAGAGATTGAAAGTTACAAGCATCTGAGTATCAGGTTTTGGTTAGACAGTTCAGTTCAGTGAAGAACAGGCTGACTTGGTTTTTGATCCTTGTGCGGATTAAGATAAGTGGTTGGTTGAGTAATTTATGAGATCCAGTGGTATTGGCAGACATGTGTGGTGACTTGAATACATATCTTTTGGTCCGCATTGATGTTTGTGCATGGATTCAGCTGAAAGAATAGTGATCTTGAAAAAGTTTCTAAGTTTTCTTGAGGCCGACTGTAGTTGATGAAATTTCATGTTGCGGGTATATATAATCGATTAGTTCAAGTATTTTGGGGTATGGATGTATGAATATGATGTGAGAGGTGCGAAGTGTGGTAGTAACAAGTGCAAAGCAAAGAGATTTAAGGTTTGGATCATGGTAGAATAGTGAAACAGGGTAGTGAGAGATGAAGTGTGTGAAGTCAGTATATTGAGCCTAACCAGAACTATAATCTTACATTGTTAGATTCTATTCTTTAGTTCAAGTATTTTAGTGAATTCTTTGTAATTGATCTTGTAGGCAGTGATCCTCCTTTGAGCAATGAGCTCTGGGCAGTGTGCCCAAAGGCATGTGCCTTCCCATTTGTAATACTTTTAACAGAGTATAAAATCTTGTGGGTTAACCCCCACCGTGGTTTTTCCCTTAACCAGGTTTCCACGTAAAAGTCCTGGTGTTCATGTGTGATGATCTTGTTGTTACTATTCTTATGTTCATGTTTCCTTCTTTTGAATGTATGTGGTAAATTAACAAAGGAATATAATAATAAGTTTTGTAGAACACTGATTCACCCCTCTCTCAATGTTCCTTAATTTCAACAGAAGCAACTAGTAGGAAAATTTATAGAAGTCTTAAATAGTAAAAAGGACAGCCACTAATAATGATATTATTACAAGGCATATATTCTACATGGTAGTATAGTTGCAGGAATATGATAGTTTCATAAACCTATAACAGTCTACAAATGAAAGTCTAAATTCTATATACTTATGGGTGACTGTTCTATGACAGAGAGATAATGAGTGCATAGACGGAAGATGTTCATGGTGAGTGGCAATGGCCAATGGTTCCTAGGGATACATGCACAGTAAGCATGGTTTCAATGGCATGAATAGATGACTGCAATGTTAGCATTAAAAGGTAAGTATATTAAAGTTTTAGGGCAATCATCTAGAAAGCAAGTATGCACAATTCAGTTACCACAATGAGTGAAGACCAAGGACACTAATTATGACTGTCTACCAAGTTTCCAATGTAATAGAGGCATGGTAAGTGAATGTTTTAGACTCATAAAGAGGCTTTTGAAGATGCATTGAAGGAAGAATCTGATTCCATGCCCTAAGAGGACATAATATCTTCAAACTCAATAAAAACATGTCCCATAAGTAGTGCTGATGACAATACAAGACATAAGAATATAGTGATGTTTCATTAAGGAAGCATGATCTAGTCCATGTTTCACATTATGATCCTATCACAGACCTGACTACATATGACAGTGCATTTCCTTTGGTTGCAGTCAAGAAGGACAAGTGCTAAATTGATGGGGCAAATTAGATGACCTATGCTAGCAATTAGGCTAGTTGAGAATCAGTTAGTGATAGTTCACTTTTTGGCAAAGCATTGTAAACTTGGAGAAGTTTCTTTCTTGTCATTTATGTACATTATAACTCAGTTTTTCAGTCTTGTGAGTGAAAATAAATATTGTAATATTCTATTTCTAAGCATTTTCAAGTAAGATAGATATTTCATACTTGTGCAAGCTGTAAGAACACCTTTCTTTTAATAAAGTTTAGCGATTTTGCCTTCTCAATGGCTGTAAGAAAATCTAGTTAAGGGAAAAACCATGGGGTGACTAACCCAAGATTGTATTCTCTGTTAAAAGAATAAGAAAAATGGAACATGCCAATTAGGGCTCACTGCTTAAGCACACTACTCACAAGAGGCCCACTACCTACAAGAGACACACTGTCTACAAAATGACAAATATTACATACTTGAACTGAAGAATAGCATCTTCACCATGCTTGAGTTAGTTCCATTTAAGCCCGACACCTCTACTCTACTTTTCTCTCTTCTCCTCTCTACCACACTCTCATCTCCACTAAGATACCTTTGAAATGACTTCACTACTCTTATTTATACAAGACATCAACTTTGGGATAATCATCAAAGTTGGCATACTTTACAGAGAAAATACACAAATACAACTTGACTAATTACAAGAGACTTCATGTGGATCGTCACACTGTCAGCCACACAGATCTGAGACTTCAATCTTCTTTGAGGAACACGCCATGCTTCATAGAACATCTTCAAGATCATCCGCAAGATGTGTAAATCATCCGGTTGGCCAAGTTTAGGAAGAACATCATTATCCAGATGTAATTCTTCAATTATGAGATCAATCTTCAATGCGGACCACCAACACAAATTGGACACAATCTAGATACCTCCACAAGCTTGCCTAAATCACCAAGAACATCCACACTACTTCTGCTTACTGAAATCATTCTCTCCTTCATCTGAAACCTCAAGAACACATTTTGTCATCACTGTTATATTGGAATAGATGATTGCAGACCTCTAGACCATGAACCAATTGAGTTGTCGATTCACATTGACTTCCTAAACACTCCATCAAATCTACAAAACAAGATATTGCATTTTCAGATCTCACCGGACCTATTTGTGTCATTCTATCACCTCTGAACATCTGCTAGAACTAGTTTTACTCATATGACCATAACTTCTTCAAATGCTCATGCGGACCTCTCAAATCTTTATTGGGTCACCTTTAGACACATATCTACAAACCCTTTGATGTGCATCCTCTGATCTTCATTTTTACTAGGATCTTCACTTCACTGTCTTCACTATTCTTCTCTGTTCCTGATAGGACTAATTTTCTCAATATCCTCAGCATACAACTCTTCCAATCCTTATCATCAATGCAATAGGAGTATGTTGACATCAATGACAACACTGGTTAGGCCCATACTTGCAACAATCTCCCCATTTTTCATTGATGGCAACATATGATGTGGAAAATTGTTTTAACCATCAAGACAAGAACTTCTCCTCACTGACTGACATAACTCCCCATATCAACAACAACCATTCACATGTCTTCTCTTCCTTTACTGCTCCCCCTTTGATCAGCAACCACTTTTTGTTTTTCACATGTCTTCTCTCCCTCTTTGACATCAATGGCAAAGGGCACATACTTGCATCACTCAGAATCATACCAACTTCTCTCCCTGAGTAGAAGCTTCCCATCATCAATCTGGACCACAAGATATGGCTGTGAGATTCACCGGATGGATGTACATCAGTGCATCTTAATTCAGAACCGGAGGGGTAATAACCCTTAACTTCTCCCTGATATACTCAAAAGAGTCCTTAGGTAGAGGTTTAGTAAAAATATCTACAATTTGATCCTTGGAGGGCACAAACTCTAGTCTGACTTCATTCTTGTTCACCTTCTCTCTCAAAAAGTGAAACTTGATGGATATATCTTTTGTCTTTGAATGGAACACTAGATTTTTTGATATATTTATTGCACTTGAGTTATCACAGAAGATTGTGATAGGTTCCTCATACTCCACTCTGATGTCTCTTAGCATTTGCTTCATCCACAATACTTGAGTACAATTACCTGTTGCTGCAATATATTATGCTTCTACAATGGACAGAGATATTGCCTCTTGTTTTTTGCTCAACCAAGAAACCAATCTTTTTCCCAAAAAATGCTCCACCACTGGTACTCTTGCAGTCATCCACATCTCCTGCTCAATCCGCATTTGTATATGCATGAAGAGAGAAATCATGATCTCTAGGATACCATAAACCATACTCAACTATCCCTTTTAGATATCTGAGAATCCTCTTGATTGCCATGACATGCAATTCTCTAGGATCAGCTTGGAATCTAGCAACATGACCAACAACATTCATATTGTCAGGTCTAGTTTGAGTAAGATACAATAGTCCTCCAATCATTGACCTATACTTTTTTCTGATCAGCCTTGGGATAGTCACCATCTTTACTCAATTTACACCTGGTTGCCATGGAATTATTCATTGGTTTTGAGTCTTCCATCCCAAATTTCTTCAACAATTATTTGACATATTTGGTCTGTGAGATAAAGAATCCTTTCTTTGTTTGAATGATTTGCAGACCCAAAAAGAAATTCATTTCCCCAAACATGGACATCTCAAATTCACTTTTCATTTGATTTGTAAAAGTTTTGCACATACTAGCTCTTCCTCCAAAAATGATATCATCAACAAATACTTCAACAATCAAGATATTTTCATGATCAATTTTGAAGTACAAGTTACTATCAGCAGTACCTTTGTTGAAACCAATATTCAAAATATGCTTATCCAGTCTTTCATACTAGGTTATTGGGGCTTCTTTGAGTCCATACAGTACTTTCTTCAACTTGCAGACCATATCACCATGATCAGACAATTGAAATCCATCTGGTTGCTCAATATATACTTCTTCTTCCAAGTCACCATTTAGGAAGGTAGACTTGACATCCATCTGATATACTTTGAAGTCCTTGAAGTTAGCAAAAGCAAGAAATAATCTGACTGCTTCAATTCTTGCCATCAGAGCAAAAGTTTCTTCAAAATTAACTCCTTCTACTTGAGAATAACCCTTGCAGACCAATCTAGCTTTGTTTCTAACTACTTCACCATCTTCATTCAGTTTATTCTAGAAGACCCATTTGGTTCCAATCACATTTTTGTTTCTAGGTTTGGGAACAAGATCCCAAGTGTGATTTTTCTCAATTTGCATCATCTCTTCCTTCATTGTTTTAGTCCAGCTTTCATCATTGCATGCTTCACTCACTATTTTTGGTTCATTCTTTGAAATCAGACAATACTTTTTTGAGTCTTAAGCAATCTTTCTTCTTGTTTGAACACCTTTGCTTTTATCACTTATGATCTAATCTTTAGAGTGATTCAGTCTTATATACCTGGGAGTTTTGGGAATTTCTTACACTTCTGTTTCTTGAACAGGTTTATTCAAATTTATCTCTTCTTCCTGATTCACCAGATCAGTCTAGATCTGAATTTCAGAGGGGGCTTGGAATTTGTGGACCAAAACATTATTATGATCACCTTCTTCATATTCATAAAACCTTGAGGGTTTTTCAATACCTTCATCAACCTTCACATTTGTACTTTCTATAATCTTTCTCAATCTCTTGTTATAACACCGGTATGCTTTGCTTTGAGTACAATAATCCAAGAATCTTCCTTCATCACTTCTAGCTTCAAATTTGCCAAGATCTTCATCTCTTTTAATGTAACATTTTCTACCAAAGACTCTAAAATACTTCACAGTGGGAGTGATGCCAAACCAAACTTCATAAGGAGTCTTACCAGTATTGCTTCTGATTTGTACTTGATTAAGAGTATAGACAGTAGTGCTTATAGCTTCTCTCCAGTAGATCTGAGGAACATTTGCTTCCATCATCATCGTTCTAGATGCTTCCTGGATGGTCTGATTCTTTCTCTCCACTACTCCATTCTGCTGTGGAGTCCTTAGAGTAGACAACTGTCTTTTTATCCCATGTTTCTCATAGAATTCTATGAACTCTCAGGATATGAATTCTCCACCTCTATCATACCTGAGACATTTTATGTTTAATCTAGTTTCATTCTCTACCATAGCTTTGAATATTTTGAATTTCTCAAGAGCCTCAGATTTTTCTTTCAGAAAGGTCACCCACATCATCTGGGAGTGGTCATCAATTAATAACATGAAGTATCTATCACTTTGCAAACTCTTGATTCTTGCCAAACCACATAGATCAGTATGTACTAAGTCCAACAATCTGGTAGAAGACTGTTCCTTACTTTTGAATGTGACTATGCTTTGCTTACCCAACTGACATTCTTTACACAAACTATTAGTAGGTTTCACTAGTCTTGGAAGATCTCTTACATCCTGAGTGTTGCTTATCTTGATGATATTCTCAAAATTCACATGACACATTCTCCTATGCCACAACCAACTCTGATCAATTTGAAAAAATAAACAACTTCTACAAGTACCAACCAAGTGGAAGATATTACCTTTTGTTTGAGTACTGGATGCAATCTTTGTTCTAGCACTTTCAAAGATCTTACATTTTCTATTTTTGAATCAGAGATCATAGCCTTTGTCCACCAACTGTCCAATACTAAGAAGATTGTGCTTCAAACCTTCAACATATAGTACATTACTAGTTTTGTTCTTTCCATCAAAAGAAATAGTTTCTCTACCTCTAATTCTGCCAGCAAAATTATCACCAAATTTTACAACTCCTCCTTCATATCTTTCCAAATCTATAAACTTATTTTTGTCACCTGTCATATGGTGGGAGAATCCACTGTCAATGACCCAATCATCCTTTTCTTCAACTTGGGCAGCCAGAGCTCTTTCTATCATTTTATGATTGACAGATTCAAAGGGCATTGGATCTTCTTCCTTGATGGCAATAAACATCCAGTCACTTCCAGATTTGTTTCTTGTCTCTAATTCATCATCTACTCCTTCATCATCATCATCTTCATGAACATAGTAACATTTCTTTTGGAATCTTCATCTATTAGGATTTGCCCTTGAAAATCTTTCTGAACACCTTGAGGCAAAATGACCGATCTTATTGCAGTTGGAACATTTGAAGGGCAATTTTCCTTCATACTTACCGCATCCTCTTGGTAGTCTTTTTGCAATAAGGGCTTCAAGTTGAGCAGCTTCTGCTTCATCTTCTTCCAGATCTTTTCTTGCTTTTTCATACCATGATAGTTTCTTTGAGGAGTTCTCTCCCAGATCAAACTTTTGTTTGCCTTTTACAGAGGCACTAGCTTTGAATGCAGATTCAGTCTTGGGGGGTGCATCTCCAAACTCAGCTAGTTCAAATGCAGCTAATTTTCCAACCAATTGATCTCTTGTAATATTTGAAAAAGATCTGAATTCTTCAATAGTAGCAACCTTGTATTTGTAAGTAGGAGGTAGGGATCTAAGAACTTTGGCAACAATCTCATCTTCATCCAAGATTCCACCAGCACACCTAATGCCACAAACAAGGTCATTTACTTTTGGCATAAAAGTAGTGATATTCTCATCTTCATTCATCCTTAGGTTTTTGAATTTTCCTTTCAAACTCTGTAGCTTGGCACATTTAACATATTTGTCTCCTTCATGCAGAAGTTCCAGTTTTTACCAAATCTCATATGTATTTTTTAGATCTATAACATTTGTCAGCTCTGAATCAGATAAGGCACTTAGTAGAGCTTCTTTAGCCTGAAGATTGTCTTTAGCATCTTTAATTTCATCCACAATTCTCAGACCATTCTGTGGAGGAACATACTTCTTTGAAGCCATTATCTAATATTGTATTCCCATACATTGCAAGTGACATTCCATGCGGCTTTTCCAAAGAGTGTAATTCGTTCCATCAAACCTCAGACTATCCTTCTTGTAGGAAGACATCCTGGATCTCCTCAAGCATTAAGCTCTTTTAGAGGAACTTATCTCTGATACCAATTGTTAGTTTTAAGATAGACAACTAAGAGAGGGGGTGAATCAGTTGTCCCAAAACTTTCTTTTATTAACCACTTAAATCCTTCTTGTAATTCAGCAGCATAATAATAAATCAATCATGGAAACACAATGCAACAATTCAAGAGCAGAAACACATTAACACATATGACACCAAGATTTTAACGTGGAAAACCCAGTTAAGGCAAAAACCATGGGGTGACTAACCCAAGATTGTATTCTCTATTAAAAGAATAAGAAAAATGGCACATGTCAATTAGGGCTCACTACCTGAGCACACTACTCACAAGAGGCCCACTACCTATAGGAGACACACTGTCTATAGAATGATAAATATTACATACTTGAACTGAAGAATAGCATCTTCACCATGCTTGAGTCAATTCCATTTAAGCCCAACACTTCTTCTTTGCTTTTCACTCATCTCCTCTCTACCACACTCTCATCTCTGCCAAGATACTTTTGAAATGACTTCACAACTCTTATTTATACAAGACATCGACTTTGGGATAATCATCAAAGTTGGCATACTTTATAGAGAAAATAAACAAATACAACTTGACTAATTACAAGAGACTTCATGTGGATCATTACACTATCAGCCACATAGATCTGAGACTTCAATCTTCTTTGAGGAACACGCCATGCTTCGCAGAACATCTTCAAGATCATCCGCAAGATGTGTAAATCATCTAGTCGACCAAGTTTAGGAAGAACATCATCATCCGAAAGTAATTCTTCAATTATGAGCTCAATGTTCAATGCAGACCACCAACATGAACTGGACACAATCCAAATACCTCCACAAGCTTGCCTAAATCACCAAGAACATCCACACTACTTCTGCTTATTGAAATCATTCTCTCCTTCATCTGGAACCTTAAGAACAAAGTCTGTCATCATTGTTATATTGGAATAGATACTTGCAGACCTCCAGACCATGAACCAATTGAGTTGTCAATTCACATTGACTTCCTAAACAGTCCACCAAATCCGTAGAACAAGATATTGCATTTTCAGATCTCACCAGACCTATTTGTGTCACTCTGTCACCTCTGAAGATCTGTCAAAACTAGTTTTACTCATATGGCCATAACTTCTTCAAATCCTCATGCGAACCTCTCAAATATTTACTAGATCACCTTTAGACACATATCTACAAACCATTTGATGCACATCCTCTGATCTTCATTTTTACTTGGATCTTCACTTCACTATTCTTTTCTATTCCTGATAGGACTAATTTTCTGAATATCCTCAGCATACAACTCATCCAATCTTTATCATCAATGCAACAGGAGTATGTTGACATTAATGACAACACTAGTTAGGCCCATACTTGCAACAGTAATCCCCTACTCATAAACATATATAGTTCCAGAATGTGGCATGTAGGAGGGTTCCCCTATGCTATGGAGGACACTTAATTAGTCATAGAATGTGCTAGAAATTATAATGTGAACACCTGAAAGGTCAAGAAGCATGGAAGGGTTTAGGCCAACTTCTCAATTGAAGGCATAACTGTAGCCTTCAATCTGCCTAGCGAACCTCGTGTGGTTAAATTAAATCTCACTAAACTGGAGAAAGATTATACTAGCAAAGAGAAAGAATCTAGAAGGATCATGTACCAATGGAGGGCTAGTGACAACACTTATAAGGCCTCAACTAAGTTTCCCGTATACCTATACAAGTTTGATTTTGCACCAGAGTATCAGTACATGATGGTCATGCTCAGCAAGATGGTAGGAAACCCAAATGCTTGGTCATTCGATAATTGGATGTATGGTATCATGAGGATGATAGAAGCATCTGATGTAAAAATCAATGGGTGAAAATCATAAGTGATAGCCTTGATGAGGGCATGAGAAAATTAGGAGGGAAAACAAACATGTTTTACATGACATCTTATGTGGTATATGCCTATGCATATAGGTGTGCTTTTGATGGACTATAGACAGTGGGTAGGGTTGGAACTAACCCTATACATGTGAGCATTTGGGATCACTACCCACAACTAGAATTAAGAGAGTCTCTCCAACACTATAGGAAAGTAAATGATTCCTTCTCCATGCACCTTGTTAGGATGATGGAAGAAGATAGAGCCAAGAGATTGAGCATTGAAGCTCAAGCAGTAATATATAAACATGGGGCCTGGTTCATCCAGTTTCCCACATTTTCATACATCAGAGTAGAGGGTTTCACTGATCAACCCCTTATGTTACCCAGATACCCCAATGACAAAGTCATCCTGATGGAGTTCTGCAGGCAGATATTAACTTCTATGGAGGCTTGCATTGAAAAGAAGAATATACCTTACGTTTTGTTTCTAATCATAATTGGATGGTATATGTGCCTAGATAAGGAGAGTGTGAAAGATGTAATTGGAGTGCTAAAATTGATGCATCTACAACCATTCTCACTGGCTAGGCCATATGATCCCTATGATAGGATGCAGACCCTACTAAAGAAACCAATATATCAGAAGCACCTTGAAGACTATTGGGCAGATTGTAATGATGAGGTGGAAGTTAGAACAAGAGGATATTAGAGGCTTACTTTAAATCAGATACATACCTTGGATTGCATACCAGTGCCTGCTCAGTTGCATGAAGATGATGGTTTAATCATGTCCAGAGAATATGAGGACAACAAAGTTTACAATGAAATAATATCAGCCCCAGATTGGAGCCAGCCAGAGGTGATCTCCTTGGATCAGATAACTTAGAAGGTCATATAGTTGAACAAAGAATGGGTGGAGGCAGAAACCACCAAGCTGAAGAAGAAAGGAGTGGCACTTATTGTGGGTAATAAAAGAAAAAGAAAAGAGTTATCAAATGAGGAATATGATGACTTCCTCCAAGAAAAGAGACAATCAAAGGGAGAGAGGTAACAAAGTAAAGTTAAGAAGGGAAGCCAAGCAATTGGGGTGACCATCATCCACCAGCCTCAACAAAAGGAGGACATAGCTTCTACTTCTACTGCTATCAATTCTAATGCAACCACATCACATACACCTACAAAGCAGAAGGGTCATGTTGCAAAGCTAGCAATTGTTATTGAAGAAGAGGAGGAAGAAATCTCTAATGATGAACTCTTGACAAAGAGAAAGAAAAAGAAGATCCAAGAAGAGAGGGGCAGTAGATCCAAGTCCCCTTATCATGTTAAGAGGAGCAGGTGGGGAAGGCATTCAAAATAATTTTTGGGATGAAGTGCCTATTCTAGAAATCATATAGTTCAAGACTGAGAAGGTAGAGGAATAAAGAACAGAGATGCGTGAAATGAAGGATTGTCGATTATTATCACTAGATAATACTATAGAGCTCTCTAATGATGATATTATGAACGATGTATCTATCAGTTCCATGAAACATTGGTAAGGAACACTAAGATGACCCCACATGGTACACCCATTATACAAAAGGAAGTTCATCATGAGGAGGTCGATGTGGAAGATATAGAAGAAGGGAACCCTGAGGTAGTGACCCAACATATATGATTTGCTAATTTGATTGATCAAGTCACCAACGCTGCAACCATAGATCTGACATATTAGGATAATGAGGGTCAAAACAAAGATGCAGATATCCCTCCATAGTAGAATAAAGAAGAAGTAGATAAACAAGTGGAGGATGTAGAAATGCTAGATCAGGGCAATGATCAAGAACTAGAGAAGGAAATAAATAAAGAAGGGGTAGATGACACCTAAAACAATAGAAGAGCTGGTGCACCAAGGGATGGAGAACAAGATCTCCAGATGGGTGACAATCAGGAAGAACAAGAAGAGGAGGGTGATCAGGATGATGACCTAGATGAACCTGATCAAAATACTCAGTCCCCTCATGAAGAGAAAGCTTTGCATAATGCAGAAGACAAAGAAGTCCTTGCACAACAAGAAGCCCCCATAGAATAAGAGATCTCTCATAAGGAGATTCAGGGTAACCATCACCACCAAGGGTGGAAGAGAATGTACAATCTCATGATGTTCACATTGAGCATCCAAACCAACAAGGGTCCATTGATGAAATACCCTATTGGCTGAGGCAAGAGTTGGATGCACCTCAGGTCACAGAGGTGCATGAATTTGATGTTTCCTTATTATTCTCAACAGAGATAAACAAACCAAAGAGAAAGGCTAGAACCACTTCAACAATATGGCCACTAGAAGGAGGACTGCTCAGGTAGCTTTGCCTACGGTGGATAAGGCCAAGGGTGAGATCAGTGTTAATGAATTTTAGCTAACCACTATTGATTTAGGTTTTGCTACAAAGCAGCAGGAGGGCCAAGAGGCCAAAGATATTATTGATGGTTTATTGAAAAGTGTGGAAAGAGAAAAGAATGAAAATAAAATGCACAAAGAGCACATTGCTCATTTGCATACATTTATAAAAGGATTAATTGATCCTAATCACATGCCTATCAGCACAGCCACTCCTTTGACTATTATATCTCAAGATGAGGTTATTGGATTAGACATCATGAAACACAGAGCACATGTGATGGACAGTTGGTTTCTTCAATTTATTATTGAAGCTTAAAAGGTAATAGAAGTGTCCCTCAATAATTGGAATTTACTCAGTACTTTAAGGAGCAATGTGGATAAGTTGCAGAAGGAGGTTGGGCAAAGATATATTAAAGTGGAAAAGAACTTGATTTCCCTAATAGAAATGAAAAGGATAGATGCAAAAGTGCTCATTTATAATAAAGTGTTGAACAATCATACTGTACAGCTATTGGATATCTGGTATGAAGATACGAAATTTGAGACTAATATACTAAAGAAATGTAATTCAAAGCTCAGGGATATCAATCTAAAACTACATCATCTTATGTCAAAAGAGGTAAATATCTTGGAAGCACTTGAAGATAAAGTAGAAGGAAAAATAGAGAATTAGGATACTGATTTTGTAGTTGGAGCATTCCATGACACTTTTAAACAGGCATCAGAGGATCCTCTCCACCAATTAAAAGCAGATATAATAAGTAAAGTCATGAGGATGAAGGCTAAGGTGGAAGAGTATAATGAGAGGTTGAATAGTAGGAAAAGAAAATGGGCTACTTTATGGACATGGTTCCATTCACAAGAACATGTAGTAGCTAAAGCCAGAGTCCAAGATAGGGGAGAACTTGAGAAGATAGTCCAAGCATATGAACCCATCAAAGGGATTGTCAATGCAAATGTAGGAGATGACCTACTCTCTGATGAAGAAGATGGTGAGTAAAGATACATCTGCTGGAATCATGTACATCATTTATCAAAGGAGGATCATGTACCACCAGATGGTTGCCAGCTGGCAACCTATGCAATGATAATTTGTGTTGACCAAGTTAGAGATTTTGGAGACCGTTGATCTTAAATGTCAAATCCTGATCGTTAGATCATTGTAATCGACTCTCCTCTTTATCCTATAAAAGGAGATGGAGTGCATCATTTAATTCATTTGAGACTTAATTGAGATAGGATTGTTGAATGTCATGATACTTTCTCAAGACAGATTGTAAATATGCATGCTTTTGAATATTAATGAAATAGAGATCAGATTACATACAATTGTAAATTCTGAGTAATCTTTGTGAATGTCATCTGGATATTTCATTGTGATGTGTTGTGTCCCTTGGAGTTCATATCAACTAATAGATATTGTTGTCATTCTTTACCTTAGAAGATTATCATCAATTGTGTGAAGTTGTGGAATGGCTTGGCAACACATGGTTTGATTTTATCTTTGTTTTGTGAAGTTTTAAATCGTGCATATGGATCAATTATCAAAGACTCATTTAATTTCGTTAGATTTAGAATGTTTGAGTTCATTTTCTTAAATTTCATTGAATCATCATCATCATTGCAAATACACAGACAATCTTATGCAAAATACGTAAATATGTTGATATCTTAGAGGAAACTGAATATTAATAGCACATTTGAACTAATCTGCATGTATAATTGAAAATGCCATGCAAATACATATAAATCTCAACAATGATCATGCAAATATCTGCTCATAGGTGTAGACACTAAAAAATGTCCATGTCTTGACATAACACCTTGTTGACATGACCTTGTGTGTTTTACCCTGGTTCCTAGGTCATCCAACCTCATCCCCCTCACAAATCCCACTTATCCCACTCCTAATCCTATCATAATCACTTATCCAATTAATTAAATAAATCATATTTATTTAATTAATTCCCCATCCCATTTGTTCAACTTAATCACCTTTTTGATTAGTTAAATAAACTGACTTTATTTAATTAATCCTGCTTGATCACATTCCAATTAACTAAATAAGTCCCATTTGTTTAGTTAATAACACCCCTTCACATGTCTCACATAATTCAAATTAAATATTTGAATTAATCCCTCACCTTTCGTCACATTGCGACACATGTCACATGTCTCATCATCCACTTAATCCCTTCACATGTCAAACTAATTTAAATAATATTTTATTTAAATTAGGTTCATTTTATCACAATCAAACACTTGTCCACTTTCCTTTTGTCTCATGTGGGGTAGTACATTTGCATTTAATACAAGTCACATGTGCAAGCTAATTCAAATAAAATATTTGAATTAGATTCCTTTCATTCTCCTTCACACACTTGTCACATGACTATGATTTCTTGAGGTGTAAGAAAACCTAATTAATCCTAGCCATCCATGTCTTCCAAACCCTAATTGATCTTGTCCATCCATTCAAACTAAGTCTTTCCTATAAACCTAGCCTCCTCTAAGCCATTTGAGGGGATGCAATCTAATTTCATACTGTTATGCTGCCAAAATCTTGAGCAACCAACATTCAACCATATCCATCAATCTCTCTCTTGCATCCATTTCCATCTTTATATTGTATCTTTCTTCATACTTGCATCCATCATCTTGCAGGTATCAATCAAGCTGTCATCTTACGCATATCATTTGAGGTATATTGAGGATTTGGGTTTGGTAATGTATGTGTTTGTTTTATCATTTCAGCTAATCCAAATTTTTAGTACACATTTTGGCACGCAACGATGGAAATGATATGTAGTGCTTGTTTGTGATAATGAAATATGATGGTGATGATGATGAAATGATAGGATGAGGATGGAAAGATAGGATGGGGATGCCCCCTTGAGAGGATAGGTGGGTTAGACAAACACAGGTAGGCTCTCAAAATGAAATGGATTGGCTAAGAAAGAAAGATAAGGAAATGGATAGAAGAAATGATGATGCGTTATGCTGCAATGAAGGTGAGCAACTATGATGTTTGATATAGCACTAGACGTTATGCACCAAGGTATAAGGACCAGGCGACGATGTATCTTGTGCCCCAGTATAATACAACCTTGTCTAACGTATGAGGAATTAAACTTAGAGCACTGAAGTCCTAATGCACAAAAGGTATAATATGACCTTAGATGCAAAGGATAGTGTAAAAAGCTATTCCAACATATGCAATATATGAATATTAGTTGGAAAGATATCGATGTGATACAAATGCAAGATAAAAAGATAACACACACAAGAAAGCAAGCAAGCATATACAAATGATTCAAAAACAAACAAGGCATTGCCCATGTCAAGCTGTAAACCAATGATTGATTGATTGATGATGATAATAGTGTTGTCATTGCAGGGAATGGTATATCCCTAGATCAACACAAGGATGTGGGAATGATATATCTCATTGATGATGATGATGATTGTTTGATTGATTAATTTGGTTTACGACAAGATTAGGATCAAGCCCATTGACTGTGATTGGATAATTTGACTAGATTGATTAACTTGATTGGTATGGATTAATGATGACTTGCATTTGGATCATTATTTTGATGACTTGATGGATTTGAAGGATGATTAGATGAAGTGATTGATGAATTGATTTAAAGAATTGATTTGATGGAGTGTTTAGATTGATAGGATTGATTGAATTGATTTGAAGAAGTGATTTGATTTGATTTGATGTGTATTGATGAATTTGATGAATTGATTGGATTTTGGATGTTTATTGATGATAGGGAGATAGATGATAGAAGAAATGAGAGATGGATGAAGATGATGATTGGTGACATTTATCTTCATCAAATCAAAACCTATTATCCATCCACCAAATCCCAATCATAAGCCTTCAAATTCCACCCTTATTATCCATCCACTATATTGTCCATTCACACATACATTTGCAAAGGATGTGATCCATTGGATACTAGAAAGGAATAGGACACCTCCATGTCAAACACCCATTCATGAGCCTACCAAAGAACTTCCCAAGGTCATGTCCAATTCCACAACCCCATCATGTGGTCCACATATCTTTGAGCCTCTTCAAGAGCCCTCTATTAACATGCCTAGCCCTTCAAGCCTATCACGTGACCAACAATCCATTAAGCCTATTCAAGAACCCCCCATGAGTCCAACTCAAGAATCGTCATACCTTCATGTTGTTGACCAAGAACCTATCCAAGAGTCATTCCCCTCCATGCCAGAAAACTAAGAGCTATATGAAGAGTACAATCCAAAGCATGTGGAAACATTAAGCCCTAGTGCTAATCAAGACCAAATCACTTTCATGCAACCTATCCATAACATGTTCCTTTTCCATGATCAAGATGATATCCATAATAATGAACCTATACATGAGCCACTTGACACTATCCATCTCCCAACAGCTATTCATGAGCAAGCTATCCAAATTCAACCTATCCATAACATTTACCTTATTTATGATCAAGATGATACCTATAAAGAAGCTATCCATGAGAATCTTGATCCTATCCATAATCCCATACCCATCCATGAGAAAGATATCCAAATTTGTCCTATCCACCTTCCACCTAGCCCTATCCCTAATGAGAAAGCAACTACTTGACATGATGAGACATATGGCCCTGAAGAGAACATAGAAGATCATACCAATAGCTTGGATCCTAATGTACATAATCAAAATCCTAATGTTCCTTCCACATCCACTATCAACTCCATTTCAAATCCAATATCATGTCCTATTGGTCTTACCACATTCATCAATGAATGTTCTTATTTAGGGGAACAACAAACTTTGCCCTCCACCTCACATTCTCCATCAAATAACAAACTCAAGTCTAGCTCCCAAAACATACATAGTCCCATTTTCAATCACATACCCCAAAACATGAACCACCAAGATAAAGGCTTAGGCCTATATGAACAAGGTATTTTGGAGCCAATCCATGTCAAAGTCCCTCCATTCTCATATTGATGCAGAGGCCAATGGAGATCAACACAACTTTGATAGGTGACAAAGTATCCAATAAGGTAAGACTATTTTTATGAGAGACAATGTTTACAAGTTCATATCAAAGAGCACATATGGAACATGGAACTAAACACCTAATCCTCTCAAGGCAGGGATCTAGAGGGACATTTAACACCTTGGAGAACACCTCCAAACCAACCAACAAGTCTTGACTTCTTTGGAAACACCAATTCCCACATTTGCTATCCTAATCCTTGTAGCCCTATTTTAGGGTTGGACAGAGGATTTCTTGCAGACCAGACACTTCTATGACCAAAGAAACCTTGTTTGAGATACCCTTTATGAGGTTTAACAACATATTAAAAGATTGACATGGGTTGTTTAAGGATATGTGTCACTTTCATTTAGATTGTCTTAGTGTCAAGAGCCTTAATTAGGCCTAGATTACAAAGCAAGTACCGTTTTCTTGCCTCACAGAACTTTCTAAACTAGTTAGACACTTCAATCTTATGCCCAAACCAAGGAATTTTTAGGTTTTGAGGCCCCATCATTGACTGCAACATATTTGGCTTATACTGTTCCTTTCTACATATACCTAGCACATAGTTTTGCTATGTCACTTCAAGAAATCTCTATCAAAAATAGACTCTTGCCAAAAACACCTTCGAAGAGCATTGAAACAAACATCAATAAATCCATTCCACTAATCAAGGAGGGTTTGATTTAATGGAATGGTGAAAAACACATAGTTTTCTGTCAGAAAACCCTAGGTGAGGGTTTATCAAACCAACTCAGAAGAATATAGATATCTATGTTAGATAGATGTTTCAAGAACCCAAATAAATTACAAAATATTCCAGACTCGCCCTACTTTCAAACCACCATCGTAATCTTCTATGACTCCTCCGTACAAGGGCAGAGCATGTACAAAACCAGTGGAAAATACATAATATAAAGGTAGAAACTGTGTTTTTTCTTATTGATTTCTTCACCAATCACTTCTCTCCTCTACAATGGACATCTACAAGGCTTTATGAAGCCTACATCAATGGATGGAGCAGTTTGAATCGGTGGAAGACTGGTAAACTGTCTACAAGCACCAAACTGCCCCTATTTTGTTAATGTCTACAACTAATTACAATTATTTGTCATATGCATCATGGTCTTACATGACAAACAAGGCTGTTAAACATCCTTACAAGATAAATGAGCCTTTGACAAGGCCTGACACTCCTTGACACATGCCAAAAAGGCTTACAATGTATGACTGCCCCATTACAATGCATGACTCTTATGACTGTCCCAACCACAAACATGACATTATTGGACATGATCCTTATTACAAAGCATAGGAATGGTCCTCAAGACCTTATTACAACATGATCAACCATGAAACAAAACAAAACAGCCATGGATCTTCATGATCCTCTTGGTGCTGCTGCACCATACTCCCCAGGGTGGAAGAAGACTCAAGTCCCTTGAGGAACTAGATCATCAACAGTGGTTCCATGTTTCAAAATGTCTTCTTCAGTCATCCAAGTGGCATCCTCAGTAGGTAGGCTACTCCATTTGACAAGGTACTTCTTGTAGGTCTTCTTCCCAGTCTTCTTCAAGACTTTGGTGTCCAAGATGCATTCTAATTGCAAGGGTTGATTGGGTGGAAGACCCTTAACCCATTCCTCATCTCTGGATGCTATCACATCTACCTCTAAATCTGCATCATTACCACCCCTATAAGGAAACAAAACTGAGGCATTAAAGATAGGAGATATGGCCAAGCCTTGAGGAAGCTCAATCTCATAAGCATTGGGCCCAAACTTGTGCACAATCCGGCAAGGACCTATCTTCTTCATGAGGAGTTTGGTTGGCTATCCCTTTGGAAGTCTTTCCTTCTTCAAATGTGCCATGACCAAATCCCCAACCTTATATTGCACATCTCTCCTTCTCTCATTGGCTTTCTCCTTGTACTTCTCATTGTTCTTTTGAAGAGTTTCTCTTACATGATCATGGATGTCCTTCATAGCCAAAGACCTATTCACCACCTCAATTTGGCCATTAGTCTGAGGGTGATAGGTTGAAGTGAAGGACAATTGAGTACCTAACTTCTTCCACAAAGTACGCCAAAAGTGGCCCACAAACCTAGGATCCCTGTTAATCACAATGTTAAGAGGCAAACCATGGATTCTACCAATTTCCTTGAAGAATAAACCAGCAATGTGTGAAGCATCATTAGTGCATTTACATGGCAAGAAGTGAGCCATCTTACTGAATCTATCCACCACAACAAATATGCAATCAAAACCTCTTTGAGTCCTAGGAAGACCCAAGACAAAATCCATACTGATACTCTCCCATGGCCTATTAGGAGTAGGAAGTGGCTGATATAGACCAACATTAGATGAAGTACATTTTGCCCTTTAACATATACTACAACTCTCAACAAATTTTCTTATGTCTGATTGCATTTTAGGCCAAAAATAAAATCTTTTCACCTAATCCAATGTCTTGTCCAGCCCAAAGTGACCTCCTAGACTACCACAATGCTTTTCCTTTATGATGTTCTCCCTCATGGAACATCTAGGAACACACATTTGGTTGCCTTTGAACAACAACCCCTGCTGCAACAAAAACTCAGAAAAATTAGAATGATATGCATCCAAAAATTGAGAGCAAACTTCATATACCTCCTTGAAATCTTCATCATCTTGGTACATATGTTTGAGAGCATCAATCCCCACACTTTGAAACTGAATCTCTTGCACCATACACACCCTTCTACTCAATGCATCTGCCACTTTATTGGTCTGCCCCTTCTTGTGCTTGATTGGAAATGTGTATGCTTGGAGTTGTTCAACCCATTTCATATGGTTGTGATTGAGTTTCTCCTATGAATTTAGAAAACTAAGTGCATGGTTGTCAGTATAAACAATAAACTCCTTAGGCAAAAGATAGTGCCTCCATTTTTTCAAAGCTTGCACCATTGCATACAACTCCAAGTCATAAGTAGAATACTTTCTCTTAGCATCATTTAGTTTTTCACTAAAGAAGGCAAATGATCTTCCCTCCTAACTCAAGACAACCCCTATAGCAAGGTTACTAGCATCACATTCCACCACAAACAACTTATTAAAATCAGGCAAAACAATAATGGGATGTTGTGCTACCTTTTGTTTCAGAATTTCAAAAGAATCATTGGTTGCCTTTGTCCAAGAAAACTTACATTTCTACCCCCCTTTAATGGTATCCAAAATAGGTGCACAAATATGACTAAAACCCCTTATAAAATTCCTATAGAATGTTGCCAAACCATGAAAACTTTTTACATCACCTGTTGTTTCAGGGGTTGGCCATGACAAAATAACCTCTACCTTTGTTGGATCCATCTTCAAATTACCTTGGGAGATGAAAAAACCAAGATAGGTGAGTTCTTCCTTCATGAAGACACTATTTTCCAGGTTGATCATCAATTTCTCATCATGCAACTTCTTCAAAACCTAATCCAAATGCTGCAAATGCTCTTCCTTTGTCCTGCTAAACACAAGATTATCATCAAGATACACCACAACAAATTTACCAATGAAATCCTTTAACACTTCATTCATGAGACGCATGAAAGTACTTGGGGCGTTGGATAGACCAAATGGCATCACCAACCACCCATAAAGACCCTCATTTGTCTTAAAGGTAGTCTTCCATTCATCTCCTTGCTTTATCCTAATTTGATGATACCCACTCTTAAGATCAATCTTTGAAAAGTATCTAGCCCCTCCTAAATAGTCCATTAGGTCCTCAATCCTTGGCATAGGGAACCTATATCTTATGGTGATCTTGTTAATAGCCCTAGAATCTATACATAGTCTCCATTTACCATCCTTTTTAGGGGTTAGGACTATTGGGACAGCACATGGGCTAAGGAACTTTCTCACTAAACCCTTATCCAACAAATCTTGTACTTGCTTAGTAATCTCTTCATTTTGTGATGGTGTCATCTTTTAGGCTACTTTGTTTGGCAATGTAGACCTAGGAATGAAATCAATTTGATGGCTTATGTCCCTCATAGGTGGTAATGTATTAGGCATATCCTCTACCATGATACCCTTATACTTCTCTAACAATTGTTGTACCTCCTTGGAAATCTCTTCCTCACTAGGATCATGCAATTTAGGACTATTTTTAGGCTTCAAAATCAAAGCATACCCTTGGGTTCCTTCCTCCTGAAGGGTGTTAAGAAACTCTCTACCACTCACCAACATGACACTCGACCCTACATTCTTCTCCACACTCTCATTCGGCAAAGGATCCATTGTATGCTTCCTACCATTCTTGGTTATTACAAAAGAGTTTGACTTCTCATCATGTTGGGCTTAAACATCATATTTCCATGGACGTCCTAACAGAAAATGACAAGCATCCATGGGGATTATATCACACAAAATCTTATCCTTGTACTCCCCTATCTCAAACTCTACCCAAGATTGTTCATCAAGTAAGACTTGTTGCCCCTTATTCAACCATGACACTTTGTAAGGACTAACATGAGGAAGTATTTTCAATTTCAACTTGTCTACCATCTCAATAGAAACTAAATTTTTAGTTGAACCTGAATCAACAATTACCTTGTATATCTTACCATAGGCCTTGCATGTTGTCTTGACCAATGTCTTCCTTTGAGGGGGTTCTTGTGTTTGAGGCACCTTCAACATGGTTCTCCTCATCATCAAACTTTCTCCTTCATGGACTGGGCCTGCACTTCCAATTGGAGAGTTAACACTTTGGCAATCTTCCTCTTGGATCAACTAGTTCCCTCTCTCTCCTCCATGAGAGCTTGAGGCTTGCTTCTCAGGACATTTGAAGGTTGGGTGTCCCACTTGGTTGCAATTGAAACATCTCCCTGTAAAGACATTAGGACCTCTACCTGGTCCACCAAACCTACCCCTTCCATTAGGTCTCCTTCCTCTAAATCTTCCTCTTGAACTTGATTCCCCACTTTGTTCTTGGGAACAAGATTCCCCTTGACTTCTTTGAAACTGATTTCTACCTCCAAAACTGCCCCTACCTCTAAAATTTCTACCCCCTATACCTCTATTTTGCTATTCACCTTTCCTCTTCAACTTCTCTTCAGCCCTCAATGCCATTTGAAAGAATTTGTCCACGGTCTGAGGGGTTAAAATACTAATCTCATCTTGGATACTAAATTTTAGGCCATTGATGTACCTTGCAACTTTTCCCTTCTCATCTTCTACTTGTCCACATCTAAGAGTAAGCTTATGAAACTCTTCAGTGTAGGTGGACACATCCATGTCCCTTTGCTTGAGATTTTGCATCTTCCTATAAATCTGCACCTCATAATCTACTGGTAGAAACTAGGATTTGATCCTCTCCAACATCCTACTCCAAGAAGTGATCATACTTCTCCCACTCTTCACCCTCTCACCTTAGGTGTAATTCCACCATGTAAGGGCAACACCTTTGAGTTTTGTTTTGGTAAACTTCACCCCCTTATTCTCAAGTACTTCCATGTATTCAAAGTAGTTATTTAGGGCCTCAATCAACTCCATAACTTCATCAGCATTCATCTTGCCACTAAACATTGGAATCTCCATCCGAGCCTCTGAAGAATCTTTGCCAATTGTCTTGATGGCTTCAAGGAAATGTTTCTGATCTACAGGTATCTCTGCCTCTTCTTGATTTTCTTCTTCCTCCTCCTCTTTTTCTTCCTCTCCATCAAAACCTTCATCTATACTCTTCCCTGTCCTCAATTCCTTTAACTCAGCTTGGAGTGCTTCCTTGACTCCACTCTTAATCTTCTCTTCCATCTCTTTAAACTTCTTAACCACCTCAGTGGTCATCCCTTTTGGAGGCATGTTGCTAGCCTCTCCTTCACTCTCCTCTACTAACATATACCAGGTCTTACACAAAACTAACTGACAAAACCTTTTATGGCTATGATACCACTATGATGCAGAGGCCAATGGAGATCAACACAACTTTGATAGGTGACAAAGTATCCAATAAGGTAGGACTATTTTTATGAGAGACAATGTTTACAAGTTCATATCAAAGAGCACATATGGAACATGGCACTAAACACCTAATCCTCTCAAGGAAGGGATCTAGAGGGACATTTAACACCTTGGAGAAAACCCCCAAACCAACCAACAAGTCTTGACTTCTTTGGAAACACCACTTCCCACATTTGTTGTCCTAATCCTTGTAGCCCTATTTTAGGGTCTGATAGAGGATTTCTTACAGACTAACACTTTTATGACCAAATCAACCTTGTTTGAGATACCCTTTATGAGGTTTAACAACATATTAAAATCTTGACATGGGTTATTTAAGGATATGTGTCACTTTCATTTAGATTGTCCTAGTGTCAAGAGCCCTAATTAGGCCTAGATTACAAAGCAAGTACCCTTTTCTTGCCTCACAGAACTTTCTAAACTAGTTATACACTTCAATCTCATGCCCAAACCAAGGCTTTTTCAAGTTTTGAGGCCCCATCATTGACTACAATAGATTCAACTTATACTGTTCATTTCTACATATACCTAGCACATAGTTTTGCTAGGTCACTTCAAGAAATCTCTCAAAAAAATGGACTCCTGCCAAAAACACCTTCGAAGAGCATTGAAACAAACATCAATAAATCCATTCCACTAATCAAGGAGGGTTTGATTCAGTGGAATGGTGAAAAATGCATAGTTTTCTATCAGAAAACCCTAGGTGAGGGTTTATCGAACCAACTCAGAAGAATGCAGATATCTATGTTAGACAGATGTTTCAAGAACCCAAATAAATTAAAAAATATTCTAGACTTGACCTACTTTCAAACCACCATTGTAATCTTCTATGACTCCTCCGTACAAGGGCAAAGCACGTATAGAAACAGTGGAAAATATAGAATATAAAGGTAGAAACTGTGTTTTTTCTTATTGATTTCTTCACCAATCACTTCTCTCCTCTACAATGGACATTTGCAAGGCTTTATGAAGCCTACATCGATGGATGGAGCAGTTGGAGGGGTAGTTTAAATCGGTGGAAGACTGGTAAACTCTCTACAACCACCGAACTGCCCATGTTTTGTTAATGTTTGCAACTAATTACAATGATTTGTCATATGCATCATGGTCTTATATGATAAACAAGGCTCTTAGACATCCTTACAAGATAAATGAGCCTTTGACAAGGCATGACACTCCTTGACACATGCCAAAAAAGGCTTACAATGTATGACTGCCCCATTACAATGCATGACTCTTATGACTGTCCCAACCACAAACATGACATTATTGGACATGATCCTTATTACAAAGCATAGGAATGGTCCTCAAGACCTTATTACAATATGATTAACCATGAAACAAAACAAAATAACCATGGATCTTCATGATCCTCTTGGTGCTCCTGCACCACATACGGCCTTGGATATACACCCAAGGTAAACACTCTAAAGATGTTGGTACCTCCTCCACACATCCTAAGTCCACTTTCCATCATAAATCCTATCATACACCCAAAACATATGTTGTCATTCCTCCTCCACCATCCTACAAATGTCAAAAGCATGTGACCATACATTTTCCTCCATCCAACTTACCTCCACTCCTTCCAACTCCTACTATCCCTCCATCCAATTTACCTCCATCCACTTTGCCTCCACTTCTACCAACACCTAATTATCCACTTATCCATAAATCCTGTAAAATTGCTAATCATGACCAACCAATGTATGCATCGTCTAAACATAAAGCTTACACTCATTCCACCAACTCTGCTTCCATTATGTCCATGGGATCCAAAAACAAACAATTAGATGCCTCTACCTCTAAATCCAAAATTCCTACCAAAACTCCTAAGGGCCCTCATGCCTCAGGATATCAATGCAAAGAATTAAAGCCAAATCCATCTAAAAAGTTATCCAAACCCATACCTCCAAAAGAAAAGTCCAAAAACAAAATGGTTTGGGGCCCTAAGCACAAATCAATCAAGTCAAATGAGGCATCCTCATCTACATGTCAAAAATCCCATTCCATCCAAAATTTCCATTCCATTCAAAAGTTTCAAATATCCCAAAAATCCCACAAGCAAGGAAAAAATCATGAAAATCCTAAGTCTATGTGGGTCCCCAAATGCTTACATCATCCACACACTAAGCAAACATCCCCATTGCTTCCTACACCACCTTCCCATCAAAAGCTTCATTGTTTATCACGATGTGTGCAACCGTTGGTCATGATTCCATTCCGACATACCTCCATCTCCCCAACATTCATCTATTATCTTACATATCTCCCCCATCACTTTCCTATGGTCCATGCTTTTGCATATTTATTTCATCCATACTTTTCCATAAGCCCTACATAATCCACATCCTAATCCACTACCTACCTACTCCATCTCCCGTCCATGCAATCACTTACCAACATCTATGAGCATAATGACATGGTCTATGCGATGGCATTCATCTATTAGGACTATCACCTTTCATAGCACTAGACACTAGAGTCCCTCCTATCCATTACCATGGTGAAAACCTACTCGCAAGTGCCATGCGTAATTGTCATACTATCCCATAAAAAAAAAAAAGAGAAATCCCTTCATCCAATGGTGAAAACCTGGCAAACAAGTGCCTTGGATAAGTACCATGATGAAAACCTGGCAAACAGGTGTCATGTGTAGGTTGATCTTCTATGTCACTTACACTTGGGTGCACATTATCTCATCCATATCCAACCTATCATTTTCCATCTTATCATGTCCTATCTTGCCATATCCTATCCTACCATCCTTAGCTATTACACCCATATACCTATCCTATTGAGTCTATTCATTCTCCCTTTCTTCTTTTGATCTTGATGAAGACATAGGGGCAAAATGTTGAAACATGTTTTGGATATCTCTTGATGTACCTCATCCCATCCAACCCATCCTATCATTATCCTCTTGCCACTACCCATTTTTCCATCCTATCCAAACAATCCAATCATCCTGTGGTCATAAGCCTTGTCATGAAAATCCTAAGTATTGTACCTAGAATGGGGCATGTTATTCCTATGTGACATAGCCTTTTGGAGATCACATCCCTTTTCTCTTACACATACATCCATTTCATTCCACAACATCCTTTTTATCCATCCATATATCATGAGCTTTCTGTTCTATGACCCATCCTCTTATCCATCCATATATCATGAGCCTTCCATCCCATCCACTATTGCCCATCCTTTTATCCATTCATCCCACCTACCTTCTTGTACCTAGACTTGGTTTTTCCCTTGTCATTGGTATTAAGCACAAAGGCTGCCCAAAATTGTAAATCCATTGACGTTCAAAAATACAAAATCCAAAAATATCAAAATATTCCAAAAAAAATCTAAAAAAATCAAAATATTCCAAAAAAAATCCAAAAAATCCAAATATTCCAAAAAAATACAAAAAAATCAAAATATTTCAAAAACCCAAAATAATCAAATATTGTCAAAAAATCCAAAAAAAAATAAAAATCCAACAAAATCCAAGTAATAAAACCATTCCACATCAAAACATCAAAATCACACTCTTCCAATCAATCAATCCCAATCATCAAATTCATCACATCATCAAAATCAAAACAAGTCCAATCACATCTATCAATCATCCAATCTATCAAACAATCAAAAGCAAATCAAATAACATCATTCAATCAATACATAACTTGATCAATCCAATCCACATCATCCCATCAATAAAACACAAATCAGAACTACATCTCATCTTTATCATTAAGTGCCTTGATCCCATGGATATAGGGTATGTAGGCAATCTAGGATACGAAGGAAGTGCCCAGATTTAGGCACAAATGATATTCCTCTTTCTTCTTTCATCATTCTTATCTCATCTATCTTCATCACTTCATCAAATCAATCTCCATCAAATCCAATCATCAATTCATCATACAATCAATCCGATCCAAGAAGTGATCCAAATGCAAGTCATCATTTATCCATACCAATCAAGTCAATCGATCTTGCCAAGTTATCCAATTGTAATCCTTGGTTTTGATCCTAATCTTGTTGTAAAACCAAATCAATCATCAATCATTATCATCATCAATGGGATATATTGTTCCCTCATCCTTGTGTTGATCTAGGAAGGTATCGTTCCCTGCCATGACAACACTATCTTTATCAAATCATCAATCAAATCAATCAAACAATCAATCATTGGTACAGCTTAACAGGAGCAATACCTTGTTTGTTTTAGTATCATTTGTGCATGCTTGCTTGCTTGCTTGTGTGTGTTATCATTTTCAACTTGCATTTGCATCAAATCCGAATCAACCCAACTATTATTCATATCTTGTATCTAGACAAGGTTGTATTATGCTGGGGCACGAGACACATCGTCACCTTGGTCCTTATACCTTGGTGCATAATGTCTCGTGTTATATCAAACATCATGCCTTCTCACTTTCATTGCAGCATAATGCATCCTTCCACTTCTTCTATC
Source organism: Cunninghamia lanceolata (assembly GCA_027924645.1). NCBI lineage: Eukaryota > Viridiplantae > Streptophyta > Pinopsida > Cupressales > Cupressaceae > Cunninghamia > Cunninghamia lanceolata. The sequence goes on along the minus strand of BSBN01000737.1, from coordinate 7,812,372 downwards.
CATTCCTTTATCTTTTGCCATTCCTTTCATTTTGAGAGCATACCCACGTTTGTCCAACCCGCCTATCCTCTCGAGGGGGCATCATCATCCTATCCTTTTCCTCTATCCATTTCCTTAACTTCTTTGAAATGATGTTACTTGATACAAGTCTTATCATCTCACATCATCATCTCAAAGAGGGGCAAAATGTAGACACTAAAAAATGTTCATGTCTCGACATAACACCTTGTCGACATGACCTTGTTTGTTTTTCCCCAGGTCCTAGGTCATCCAACCTCATCCCACTCACAAATCCCACTCACAAGTCACATGTACAAGCTAATTCAAATAAAATATTTGAATTAGATTCCTTTCATTCTCCTTCACACACTTGTCACATGACTACGATTTCTTGAGGTGTAAGGAAACCTAATTAATCCTAGCCATCCATGTCTTCAAAACCCTAATCAATCTTGTCCATCCATTCAAACTAAGTCTTTCCTATAAACCTAGCCTCCTCTAAGCCATTTGAGGGGGTGCAATCTAATTTCATACTATTATGGTGCCAAAATCTTGAACAACCAGCATTCAACCATATCCATCAATCTCTCTCTTGCATCTATTTCCCTCTTCATCTTGCATCTTTCTTCATATTTGTATTGCGCATGTATACACCTAAAAATGACACAACTCTACCTAAATAAATATTCTTAATATTTATTTAACTCTACATTCCTCTATCAATAAATAAATAAACAAATTTATTTATTTGATTCATATTCCTCTAAGTTAATTAAATATCAAAATATTTAATTACCTCTTTAAAGTCAAAATTAAATAAAATCCTTTATTTAATTTAATTCTTCCAAATAATTAAATAATTCTAAATTATTTAATTAAGTCATGTATTCCTCCAAATTTAAATAAATCAATCAAATTTATTTAAATCCTCTCAATCTTTAAAAATAAAATATAACCAAATATTTTATTTATTCTTCTATCTTCCATAAACAATTAAATAAATGAATTTATTTATTTAATTTGCTTTCTTATCTTCCAAATCTTCTAAAAATAAATCTTGTCATGCAAAAGCAAAAAGTCGAGTTAATTGATTTAAAACAGCCTTGTTTTTATCAACAACTCTTAAATTAGAATAAAACATTCTAATTTGAGAAAGCAAATCTTATCTTTGTCATGAAAGCAGTTAGCTCAAACAAAACAGCTTTTCTTTGACACTTGTCTTCTTTCTATTCGTACACATTCTCTCATTATTTCTCAACCATTGATCTTCTTATTTATTATACACCATTGATCTTCTCTCACACAAGCCTATAAATACAGCCCTCTTCTTCCATTTCAAGAATCCAAGCTTTAAGTAATATTACTCTGTTGAATTACCAGCATGCCTTTGGCACCCCCATACCCATTTTTCTTGAGATCATCCTCATTGCATTTGAAGCTCATCTTCATTACAATAAAATATCACAACCATTTCTCCATCGCCATCTTGAAGAACGGAGCAAGGAAGTGCGCTACCTGAGGGCAACTTTCATCACAAAAAGATCGATTGAGACTAGGCAAACAATGGAAGTAGAGAGATAACAAGGTTTGTGTGAGGTTTGTCCTTTTATTGTTCAATCTTGTTATTTGCAATTTCTATTGATGTTCATTGGTTTATTAATGATTTTATGCTATTAACAACAATTTCTGATAACATTTTTGGCGCCCACCATGGGGTCCTTGCCTCAAATCTAATCCAAAACTGAGTTTTTGAGTGACAAGTTCCGTACAAGGCTTCATATAGGTTCATTCTACACATCTGAATAGTCTCGGCGCTAATATGACCTCTGTTTCAACACATACAATTCTTTGGCGCATCCATCATTAGAAGCTGCTCATATGACCTCTGTTTCAGCACTTATAGTTCTTCATCGCATTTGATCACAGAAGCTGCGCATCTACCATATCTTCTAGCGCATATGATATTCCTATGCATTTACCCTTATATTATGCGCTTATAACCTCTGTTTCTATGCTTCTATAATTCCTACACTTCTGAACAATATTTCTATGCATTCAGGCTCTGAAGTTGCACATTTGTCCTAAACAGGGATTTCAGAGTATTGTGTGTGGTTTCTGCTAACACTAACGCTTATTTTATAGGACTATCTTTCTCATCTACTTGCAAAAATAGGAGTTGGTTTAGTCATATAGCTGCACCTATTAGCTCATCATAGATTTAATTAGAGGAGAAAGTAAAATGATGTTCATACAAATCTCACGTAGTTCTAATTAGGAGGGTTGTAATTGAATCATTGCTATCTTGCATATCATTGGATCATTACTACATTGCTATCTTTCAAAGTTAAACACATTGCTATCTTGCTAAAAATTGAACCATTGCTATCTTGTTAATCACTTCAAAGTTAACAATCATGTGTGTGCCCGAGTAGTGTAGTGCATTTAGTTTTTGTCATTTCAAATAAGTGGAAAGAACTACTGTATTTTGTGTTTTTAGAATGACATTAGGCATATGCTCTCCCCTATCTTGGGTGATCAGAATGCCGGACATGTCATTTTGCATGTGTTGAACCATTAGAGAGGCCTACCCTTCGATACCCGTCCTACCCTTCGATACCCGTCCATCCTTGGGGAATGACCTTAAGTGGTAAGAAGCTAAAGCCAAGCCCTGCCAAGCCACTCTAAATAAATTGTGTTTGGAGTGAAAGCTTCAAACAATGAGTGAAGTTGTGTTATACCGATAGCCAAACTCCCCCAAAACCCTCCAAGGCATAACATTTGCAGGTTGGGAGACTCCACAATGGAGAGTAGTGTTGCCGCACGTATAACCACTCGAACGGTTGCCCTTACTAGTTATCCTTTGTTTTAGTAGCCCAAAATCCTTCTATTTGTTGGCACAAAAGGTGGGACCTTTGAAGCTGCCCTGATTCATGTGGTTCTTAGTAGAGATAGCAGGGACAATCTTAAGGTTCGGTGATGGTACGAGCCTTAGGAAACCCAGATCTTGGTATGCATGAGAAGTGAGTGCCATGGAGGGGAGCTGGTGCTACTAAGATCTTGAAGCTATCCGCTTTGAATATGCACAGCTAGGGGATCTGACATCTTTACCAGCCTAGGATTGTACTTGATTTTGTGTCAAAAAGAGTCCAAAATTTTCAAAAAAAAATTAAAAATCATGAAATCATTCTATGTGTTTGCTATGTCTTCTTGCTATAATTGATAAAATCATATTCAAAAGAACAACCTGCAAACCAAAAAAAACTTTACAAAAACATTCAGAAAACTAGATCTGTGCATATGCTGTGCAAAACTGCACATCTGTTTTGACTTTCTACGCTTATACTGCTACCTGCTGTGCATTTACCATCTATTACTGTACTTTTGAATTTATCTAGACTTGCACTTATATATCAACCTGCTACGCATATATAGTCTATTTCAGCGCATATATAGCTGCACATCTATGACAGTGACTCTTTCCCAGTCTTTCAAGAGAAACCTCTCAACACTTCTGAGTAGCCATTTCAACTGTATTCCAATTTTTGAGATCAAATTTTACCATGCAAACACCTTTTCCATCCACTTCTATAGAAATTCACAAAAGTTCCCAAAAATTCAACCAAGTGTCAAAAACCAGGTTAGGAGAAAGAAATTCTAGATCAATTCAACCTCAAACAAACCTAGTAAGTCTCCATGATCAAGGATTTATCATCCTTCAGAACTTCACTAGGGGCTTGTGCAAGACTAGTCAACATCAAGTAATCAAATTCCAAACATCCTTACTTTAGCTACCATTTTTGCATCTTCCACCTTGTTTGATTTCATTGGTCTAAGGAAACCCTCATTCAAACCTCACCACTACAAGTTTTCCCTTCAACAAACACCCCATCCAAATTCACATTGCATGGTCCTAACAAGATCCCAATACCAAAAACAATTAGAAATGGTAGGCACCTCTAAAAAATTTGTCTCATCCCCTCACGATAGTGATGAGGAGATTACTCAAGAAGAGCTGCTACAAAGTCAACAAGACCGAAAGTTCCAACGACTGATGGATAAGGTGCTCACCCAAGACCCTGCTAGATTCTTTCTTTATCTAGCAAGCCAAGGAGCAAAACTCCCCAAGGACTTTGATGTCAACGCATTAAAGGAAACTAAAGATGAAAGAATCCCTGAGGATAGTGCATGAGAAGAGAGAACCATAGAAAAAGGGAAGGAAACCATTGACTCTACCGACTCTATAAGCTTATTAATGCAACAAATCTAAGACTTACAGCAACGGTTCACAGACATGCAAACTGGTACATCAACGAAACACTATTCTCTAGAGGATATTTCACCATATCCTTTTGAGAGAACTTTGGTCATGATACCTTTCCCCTCTAAATTTAAGATACCTAAATTTAACAAATATCAAGGAAAAGGTGACCCAAGAGACCACATTAGAGAGTTTAGTGCAGCATGCATAAAAGTCACCCACAATGACACATACCTAATGCGACTATTTCCTAGGAGCTTGGGAGGACAAGCATTAGAGTGGTTCTCTAGAATACCCTCAAGCATCTGAACATTCAATGAACTAGTGGACAAGTTTATCCTACACTTCTACAATATTGAGCATGACATCTCAATTTTAGATCTTTGTAACACCAAGCAAAAGAGTGGAGAATCATTTACCGCATTCTTACAAAGGTGGAGACAATTGGCAAGCAAATGTCCACACCAAATACCTGAAAAACAAATGCTGGAAATGTTCATACATAACCTCCACGTTGACCTCAGCTACTAAATTAGAATACAATGCCCTTCTTTAGCAAAGTCATTGAGATGGACTTGATCATTGAAAAGGTGTTGGTAGAGAAAGGACAAATCAAACTATACAAGGACACTCCAAGTACAAATACCAACATGGATAAGCCACGCTTTTAAACCAAGAACAAAAATGTTGTAAATGATGGGGTGGTGGATGCCAAAACTGTGGCACCAAAACAACCAATTTTCACTTTAACGAGCCCACAAAACAAACCGCAAAAAATTGAATCACGATTTACAAACTATCAACCTAGGAGAAAATTCACACCTTTGGGAGAATCATTGTAAATCAACCTACAGAAGCTTCTAGCAAATCAACTCATAACACTTCCGACATCACGGGATTATGAACCAAAGGTCAAACTTCCTTGGTGGAATGACAACGACTTCTGCGAATTTCACCGAAACAAGGGGCACAAGACCAATGATTGTATAGCACTCAAACATACCATTCAAGACTTGTTGGACCAGAAAAAGGTATCACTTGATGGACATGCCTCTAATGATGATCATTTGGCATTCAAAGATCCACTTCCCAATCATGAGCAGGGAGGAGCTTCAAAACAAAATAACAGTGGCAATAATAATGCCAATTATATGAATGTCTCATTTGACTATGTGGTTAACCACATCTCATAAAGTGATTCCCATGTCAATACCCTAGGTAACACTCCTAATTGTAACGTGACCACTCGCAGTGGAAAGGTTAGTCTTAAGGGGGTCCCGTCCAATCCATCTTCTTCGTCCAATCAGTATAGTGTCCTAGATCAACTTCACAAAACACCTGTACACATCTCCATCTTGGAACTTTTACGCTTGTCCCCATCTCACAGAGCCATACTAGACCAAGCTCTTTCTGAAGCCACTGTTCCAACAAACCTCACCGAAGAGAAGTTCCAGACCATGGTAGGTCACATTACCACTATTCCAAAAAAAGGATGATATGTCTCCCACTCAACCTCATAATGCCTCTCTCCACATTAAAGCCTTCATCCACAAACACAAAATCAAAAGCGTTCTAATCAATGGAGGGGCCGGTTTAAATATTTTCACTTTAAAGCTAATCCTTGCATTGGGGTTTTCATATAATGCTATCGATCCAAAAAGGAAAATCACCATCAAATCTTATGATGATGAGGAAAGAACTTCAAAAGGAGTGGTTGTTTTACCTATTAGAGTGGGACCTATAGTAAAGGATGTCGTGTGTCAATTCCTTGATATGGAACTTGCCTATAGCATCCTCCTTGGGAGACCTTGGATACATGCTATCAAGGAAGTACCTTCAACCTATCACCAATGTATAAAATTCCCCTTTGAAGGTCAAGAAATCATAATCCAAGGTGATTCTAACCCATTTCAATATTGTAACACTGTGCAATCTAAACTTGAAGTTTTGATTCCCCATAATCATGCCTCTACTTCATCTTCATCCCATATCGACCCAACGTCACTCCCTTCAACATCGAAGACACCCCAATCTAACTACAAAGTTAAAGACAAGGGCCTAGGGGAGTACACGATTGCACAATCCTTCTGTTTATCACGGCTCCCTATCTCTCCCAGATCCTATGGAAAGCCTTCCATGAGAAAACCTAAGGAAATAGCAACTACTAAAGGTCCATTTGTCAAATGGGGAAGCCTTGAAGATGAGACTGATGAAAAGGACATCTTACAATGGTTATATAAGGATGAAGATAGCCTAGCCACACAACAAGATCATCACTCCATAGTGCAAACTAAATAGTATGGCCAAGGATTCTCAATGCTACAAAGAATGGGGTATGAAGGTCATGGTCCCATTGGATTAAGAAAGGAAGGTATCACTGAACCTATCCAACCTCATACCTTAACAGCTCGAGACACTACAGGGCTAGGTTACACTGGGAAAGCAAAAACCAACAGAATAGATAAGCATAAAGGAAAGCAACCAGAAACATCTGCTACTAATTTAGTGGATCAAATTCACCGACTACAAGGATCGAGTGAGACAGACACCAATGAGTATGAATGGGATAGTCTCTCTAAACTATCTTGTGACAAAAAATATATTGATGTGGTCCACGAGTATGTCCCTACCCATGCAACTAATGAGGGACAAAATCCAAGGGCTAGACCTTTAGAGTTCAACCCGCATAATAACAATAGTGAAATTCCTAAGGAAAGAATGATACCAAACTTGACAGATCAACTAATGGAGAGAACCATCGTAGGCATTGTCAATGCTTATAATGACCACCTTCACTCCTCCATCTTAACCATCAATGTCTTCAAACCAGACCAACCCAATGATCCTCTACTGCTAGTATATCTAGAACTCATATATTGGAACTTACAAGATACAGCCCCTAAGCTCGATGCCTTTCAAAATGATGAAGTCATCATAGACTATCTAGAACTTAGAGATCATATACCCACAGGGGATCACAAGGTTGGCTATGCCATAGAACTCAATGACAAGGCCTATTTTGGAGAGAGTGCCAAGCCTTTCAGTCTCAAAAATGTAAAAATGAAAGAAAGATCTAAGGTGAAAACTGTTGTGTGGTAGTTTTAGATCATGAAAATAGTAAAAATATGAAAGACGTATCCAATGGTGAAAACCTCTCTGAGGCAACGAATGATGAAAGGCTTAACCCTCTCCCCAATCTAACACATCAGGAGAGATCATCGATCTTGATAGAACCAGCAGAGCATATCAATGTCAGTATGGGTGATAATCTAAGGATGATCCATATGGCACAATCTCTAACTACATAGGAAAAACTAGAGTTCACTAAATTCTTCAAAAGGAAACAAATAAAGTTTACTTGGTCATATGCGGACATGTCAGGACCAGATCCGAATCTCATAATGCTTCACTTGTCCTTAGCTCTAGGAGCTAAACCTATTAAGTAGAAATTCAGAAAGATGCACCTACAAGTTGCCCTCATGGTAAAAGAAGAACTGAAGAAATTGCTAGATGTTGGGTTCATCAGACCCATAGACTATCCTGAGTGGATTTCCAATATCATACCTATCGCCAAACCAGATGGGAGAGTTTGACTGTGTAACGATTTCAGAGACCTAAATAAAGCTTGCCCAAAAGATGATTTCCTGCTGCCAAACATAGACATCATTGTAGATCTTATGGCAGGACACTCTATGTTGTCACTAATGGACAGTTTCTCAGGATACAACTAGATCAAAATTGCACCTGAGGACCGACACAAGACCGAATTCACATGTCCATGGGGCACCTATTGTTGGTGTGTCATGCCATTTGGATTGAAAAATGCAGGGGCAACATATCAGAGCTATGACCACAATCTTTCATGACATGATGCACACCATACTGGCCAAATCACTCACAAGAGAAGGACACCTAGTAGTACTAGACAAAATATTCACAAGATTGGAGCAATTCAATGTGTGCCTCAACCCAAAGAAGTGCATATTCAGAGTCACATCTAGAAAGCTTCTAGGATACATCATATCTGCAAATGGAATCAAAGTAGACCCATCTAAGGTGAAGGCTATCATGGAAATGCCACCACCCAAAAATATTAGTCAACTCAGGTCTTTACAAGGTAAGCTATAATCTATCAGAAGGTTGATTTCTCAATTGGCAGACAAGTGCCACCCATTCACGCATCTTCTACATAAGAACATTCCTTTCAAATGGAATGCTTCGTGCGAACAGGCATTTCAACAATTGAAAGAGTATCTCATGAAACCACTGGTATTGATGCCACCCATCCAGGGTAAACCTCTGTTACTTTATATCTCTACCACACTAATAGCTCTTGGATCTCTCCTTGCACAGCAAAATCATGAAGGGAAAGAACAAGCAATTTATTACATCAACAGAACATTGGTTGGATATGAGCTACAATACACACCAATCGAAAGAGCATGCCTCGCAGTAGTCTCAGATTCACAAAAATGGAGACATTACATGCTATCGCATTCTATCAAGCTAGTAGCAAAAATTGATCTGCTAAAGTATTTGCTCAACAAAGCTGCTCTTATAGGTAGATTATCCAAATGGGTTATGCTTCTCAGTGAGTTTGCATCGAATATGTAGACAGGCATGCAATAAAGGGTCAAGTACTTGCAAATTAGTTGGCAGAGGCACCTTTAACAGATGATAATCCTTTGAACTTCAAATTTCCAAATGACTCCATCTTTCACATAACAACAATAACCTAGAAACTATACTTTGATGGCTTCTATACTCAGCATGGATCAGGGGTAGGCATCTTGTTGATCACACCTCATGGAAACACCATTCCAAAATCATACAAACTACTCTTTCCTTGCACTAATAATGTGGCAGAGTATGAAGCCCTAGTCATTGGCATCAAGCTGGCATTCGAATGGAACATAATAAAACTTTAGATATATGGTGACTCGCAATTAGTTATCAACCAAGTGAATGACGACTACCAAACAAAGGATGAGAAGTTAATACCATACAAATGAATGGTGGATGACTTCAAAGAATACTTTGTTGAGATCTCTTTTGAGCAAATACCAAGGATAGAGAACAAAGCAGCAGATGCCATGGCAACGATCGCCTCTCTCCTCAATATCCCTAAAAACCAATCATGCTATGAGTTCTTGGTAGATCCACTCTCACATCCTGCATATGACTCTCCCGAATCCCATATCATTTGCTACATTGTAGGACCTGACTCTCCCCTATATGGAAAAGTATTTGCCTATCTGAAAGATAATACCCTACCGCCTGATCTCTCAAGTAACCAAAAATGAACCTTCATTCACCAAGCATCCCATTATGATATTATCGCCAATACCTTATATCGACGCAGTCTCGATGGTACTCTCATTAGGTGTCTCGATAGAGAGGAATATCAAACTGCCTTGAGCAAAGTACATAACGGTATATGTGGGACCCACTCTAGTGGTCCTACCCTAGCCAAGAAACTCATACACATTGGATACTACTGGCCAACAATGGAAAAGGATTCCTATCATTTTGTCAAGAAGTGCAAGAAATACCAAATCCATGGAAACCTGATATATGCACCAGTACATGAGTTGCAGCCTTTGTCAACTCCTTGGCCTTTCTGTCAGTGGGGACTCAACTTGGTGGGCAAGATACACCCTCCATCTTCTAGTGGCCATAAATTCATAATCACCGCTACCGAGTACTTTACAAAGTGGATTGAAGCCATACCTCTCGCTAATGTCACATACAAACAGATTGTCTCTTTTACCCTGAACTACATCATTTGCCACTATGGTATCCCTTAATCCATTATTACTGATAATGGATGACCATTCAAAAATCAGGATGTTAAGGAACTATGTGACAAATTCCATATCCAACACCACTTTTCCACCCTGTATTACCCCCAAGGAAATGGCCAGGCAGAGGCATCAAATAAAACTATCTTAAAAATCCTAAAAAAGATTATCAATGATGTCGATTGTGATTGTCATTTCCAATTAAATCATGTGTTGTGGGCCTTCTACACAAGTATCTGCACACCCACAAGTGCAACACCATACTCCTTGGTCTATGGATCTGAAGCCATCTTGCCCATTGAAGTCGAGATCCCATCCTTGTGAGTATCATTAAAAGGCCTCATAACAAATGAAGAGTACTGAGTATCCAGACTACAAGACCTAGAGCTGCTAGAAGAGAGAAGGCAACAAGCCTTTAACCATCTCAAAGCTTATCAACAAAGGATGTCCCAAATTTATAACCATAGAGTCTATCCCAGGGTATTCAATGTTGGTGATCTAGTGCTTAAAGAAAATCCCAGGAATCGGTAGGATTGGGAAAAGAAAGGGAAGTTTTAACCTAACTGGCTTGGTCCCTATGTCATCGTTACTGCCTATGGGTCAGGTGCTTATCAATTGGACACATCATAAGGTGAATTGTTTGTTGATCCCATCAATAGCATGCATCTTCACAAGTTCTACACTTAAACCCCAATGCAAGGGAGTCAAAAATAGCAAAAAAATCAAAAAAATGCTAAAATAGCAAAAAAAAACAAAAACTAGAAAAACAACAAAAAAATTGTCCTCTGGTGAAAACCTGGCAAACAGGCATCATGTGTACTTTTTTCTTTTGTGCAAATAAAAGCAAGTGGTGAAAACCTAGTAAACAAGCGCTCCTTGTGGTGAACTGCCTCCTCCATTTTTTCAACCTTGTTCCTCATTCGTACATCCTAACCAGGCATCCACCCGATTACATCAGTGTACCTACCATGGCTCATTTTCTCTTCCTTATCACTTTCTACCATCAAACTACCAATCCAGACTTGCATCCATCAAGGTCATCCATCTTCAGTTGATCCATTTGAACCGTTGTCGAACTATGTTGCCTCTGCGTTATCACATAGGTAAGGCCATTATCAATGTGCCCCTGAGGCTCCACTTCTCATCCATTCCATTATGTGTCATTTGTCCTTCTGTCTATCTAAGTCCATACCGTTTCCTATCACCTAGGTCTTAGGTCCACCAAGTTCACCCCGAACTACGTTGTCACATAGGCAAGGCCATTTAGTAATGCACCCCCAAGGCACTAGGTCAGTCCCTTAGGGCCCGTTTTCTTCGTATATGTTTGTCAGTTCATCCATAATAAGTCGATCCTTTATCTGACTGGGGGCACGTCCTTGACCCTGGTTCTAGAATTGGATTCTTGAATGCCACTTGTTCTAAGAGGACACCAATAAGGATTGTACTACCTTTCACTAGACAAGCACACACAGCAAATCACATGTCCAAACAAAAAATCTTGACACAAAAAACATCAACCTACCCAAGGCAAAGCAAACAAGGATCAAAACACATCAAAAGGATTTTATCAATACTATGGAAAGAAAGTACATCTAATGCAAGAATGTTTTAAGATTAAATTACAAAGTCTTGATTTTGTTATTATGTCTTTTTGTGCTATCAAGGATGCCAAAAGCTAGAGATGCTATGATGGGGGCATAATCATTTTTCTTTGTCTGCTACTTGTAGATTAATCTTTAGTAGTGTGACAACTTTTGTCTAACAACATGATCAACAAAAGATCATCGAGGACTTCCGAGGTCTAAACATGAAAAGGGGCAATCCTTGTCTGTTGAAACACAAGTGATACTCAGGTCATCTAGATTTTATTTTGACTAGATGCTTGTATTAACTTGCTATATCAAAATCTATGTAAGTAATACTCGGGTCATCTCGATTTAATTATACCTAGATGCTTGTATTTTCTTACAACATAATAAATGCCCAATGATGAAACAAAGCACTTCAAAATATTTGCAATTTCAAGATGGCAAAACCATTCACATCCAAAACCATCCACAAAGCATCCATATCCCATGCAATAAGAAATTCCTGCAGAGAATCAATGTTTACAAATAAAAGCCTGTGACCCTTTCATTCGCTTTCTTCTATCTATCACTGTGTCATTTCTATGTCGATTGAGTACATTTGGACATAATAAAAACATAAGCATAAATTGCATATCATATCACATGAGATAGTCATTAACATGATTAAATCATTTGCATACATAATAGATATATTAGATCACCCATATCCATTTGCATCATACATAGCATAATACCCACAGGAAAAATAAAAAACATAGGCAAAGACATGTAGATCATTGCATAAACTGCAACATCATATAGCTAAGCATATCACATTTTGCATATCAGAACATCACATAGCATCATATAACTATCTAAGTCTGTATTAGATCAAACATCACATAGCATCATATAAGACATCAGAAAAGTATGCATCACATATGAAACATCATCAGATAGAATGCATCCATAACATATAGCATAAACAACTGCATATATAGAACATAAGTTGCATCATCATCATATAAAATAAATATATCCAAATGTACAATATATCAAAATCCACATCTGGGTCAAAGTCATAAAATGTATACATCTCAAAAATAATGATACAAGTATATACATATCAGGCTATCTGATCCATCAAAAAGTGTATACATAAAGTCAAAATCTGGTACAAGTGTAATTATAGGCTAGCCCTACTACCGTGGGCCATTGCTCCCAGCACTGCCCTCTCCATCCCCACCTCTGTTGGCCCCAGACTGCTGTGGGCCCATCACTGATGCTCTTGACCGTGAAACCCCTTCTCTCTGGGAAGCCACAAACTAGCTCCTAAAGCTAGGTGCCCTCTGATCTGCTGGCACATCCCCATGGTAAAGACCCCTATAATACTAAGTCTAGACCTGTGCCTTGGATAGCTCTGCCTGTACCTACGCAAGTTGTACCTATGCCTGCTACACCTGTGTCACCAAAAATGATGTAGCCCCATTTGTGCCCAAGGCTGCCACAGCTGATTCTCTCTCTAATCTAATAGCCTGCACTCTCACCAAGGTTGTATCCCACTCCATGGTGAGCCCTGATATCACACATGCATCTGCCTCTCTCCACGACTCAGCTATCTTGAGCTGTGCCTAGAGCTGTCTAATATGACCTTGCAATGTCGCAATGGCCTGCTACTATAAGTCAAGCTAAGGAACCTAAGGAACCTGTGCCTATCCCTACACCTGCTGTGGTGGCAACATCTGAACCTGTTGTGCAACCTGTGGATGCACTACCTGCTGCTGCTGGGAGGGTCCCTCCCCAGCTCTCCTCCTCTACCTCTGTTAGCCTCCATCTCCACCCATTCCTCCACCCCCACCACCTCCATCATCTCCCTCTCCCCATCCTCCTCTACCCCTCCTTCATCTCCTCCTCCTCCTGCCAGCCCCATCCTCATCATCTGAATCCTCCTCATCTATGTGAGGAACCAACTCCCCAGGCCCTAAATATCTAGGAAATGGATGAGCAGCAAACCACTCCTCATAGTCAAGAGTCATCCCTGCATCCACTATCTCTCTTCGCATAGGCCAAGTGGCATAGGGAATCTGCTAAAAATCTGCCAAGGCCTCCTCATATGATGCCAGTAGACCCCACCTCAACCTCTCTGCATGTGTCCTCACAAATCGGGCCTACCCCTGTGGCATACCTTGCACCCTCCCAAACTGTCTCTGTACCCTGCTCACAATCTACCTCTCTAAAATAAATCACATCCTCCCAATGAGCCACCGAGTCTAGAAACAGTAAGGCAGCTCGTCATCCTCATCATCCCACCACTCATAATCTATGTAGGGGCACTAGATAATTGCATCTACATTATCTAGCGCATGTCTCCAATACTTGAGCTTTCCCAGCTTATGTTGGGAAATAACTCCTGCATAACCATAATTGTACGGCTCTCCCCACTGCCTGCCAAACACACAAATCGGTTGTGTGATAGCTATGTGCTCCCACAACCAAAACTGCAGTAATGAAACTCTAGCAAACAAGATCAAATCCCTATGGTACACCACCTGATGTATATCCTGATACAGGTGTGCAAGCACGCATACACCCCATGCAAACTGAGTGCCATCTATGATCATCCTCTCCATGATCCTCCCCCAATCAATAGGGAACCCATGCGACCTACGATCGAGGCATACAACACCCCCGATCAGTCTTGTCACTATACCTGGGAAGTAGTCATAACAGTCATGTATGTCTTGCTATGAAATCACCTAACCCTCGAGCTATGGACTGTCGAACACTCGTCGGCACTTTACTAATCCTACATCCTACTATAGATCATACTCTACAAGCTCACCCTGAATAGGAAGGTGCATAATCCTATATACATCCTCCAAGGTGATAGCCATCTCCCCAATCGGTAGATGGAAAGTTCCTTCCTCGCTGTGGAATCGTTCTACTGCTGCAGTCAATAAACTGAGGTTCAGGGGAACCTCGAGCATGAAACATACATAGTCCAGACCCATAGCACCAATAGCCTCTCGATCCATCTCAGTAAGCATGTACCACTGTAACAACGACAAAGGGAATTGCTCCCGTGACATGAGTATATCACAAATATCCTCCTGCAGCCAAGCAAAGCATAGCGTCAAAGCAAAATCCATATCTAAGAAAACCTACTCAAAGTAATCAAACTATCCTATCACTGACTTAACATATCAAATTGATCAAAACAACATATCATCTCTTGACTAGATTCCTGAAATCTCAGAAATCACTTATCAATTGTCGCATCGATCAAGATGCCAATTGAGTCAATTTCATTAAGTCAGCTCACTATCCTAGTGCAAATGTGCCGAAATAGGTCACAAATGCACCGAATCATAGTAAATGTGCCAATTCACCATGAATGCATCAGTACTTATAGCATATGCGTAGTTCTAGCATATGTGTTCCTTTCCATGTCACATGCACAGTTTCATAGTATATGCGTTGCTTCCTATCATGTATGCGCAGCTTTATCATATGTGCAGCTAGATGACTCATATGTGCGATTTCTTGATGTATGCGCGATTTAGAAGTGCATATGCACCAAACTGTAAATCGGTGCATCTATCCTAGCTACTTTTCCCTAGCATTTATTAGCCTAATAAATGACACTGGGCAAGTTTTATCGAACTACATACTGGTGGTCCTACCTCAGGTGGCCACCTGAACTGTCAGACTTGCTCAAAGTGGTGCTCCTCTCGTGGAATATCCATATCTCTGTCAGCTACTCTAGCTCCTCTGCTCTCCTAAGCTCTCAAAGACAAATCACCTATGGACAAGTGTGCAAATGAATAGGACTTGTGGACCCAGCTCCTATATATAGCAAGTGAACCATAACTGATTGTGTGGCAACTGTGACTACTTCCCAAGCCTATTTTTTCCTGTTTCCCCAAACCATAACCTATTTTTCTTCAACCTATCTTGTTTTTCACCTTCTTCATCATGAGATTGTCTGTCTCACGCCTTCTGCCTTCTTCCCGTCCAATCTCCTAAGGGGGCATCCTGTCATTAAACTTGTACTAGGGGAAAACTAGGGCATGTATCATTATCAAAAAAATTCTTATTCTTTGAAACAACGTGATAAAACACATTGCATCAAAAAGGGGCAAAATGTATACACCTAAAAATGACACAACTCTGTCTAAATAAATATTCTTAATATTTATTTAACTCTACATTCCTCTATCAATAAATAAATAAATAAATTTATTTATTCGATTCATATTCCTCTAAGTTAATTAAATATCAAAATATTTAATTACCTCTTCTAAAGTCAAAATTAAATAAAATCCTTTATTTAATTTAATTCTTCCAAATAATTAAATAATCCTAAATTATTTAATTAAATCATGTATTCCTCCAAATTTAAATAAATCAATCAAGTTTATTTAAATCCTCTCAATCTTTAAAAATAAAATATAACCAAATATTTTATTTATTCTTCTATCTTGCACAAACAATTAAATAATAACTTTATTTATGTAATTTGCTTTCTTATCTTCCAAATCTTCCAAGTCTTCTAAAAATAAATCTTCCTTGCATGCAAAAGAAAAAAGTTGAGTTAATTGATTTAAAACAGCATTGTTTTTATCAACAACTCTTAAATTAGAATAAAACATTCTAATTTGAGAAAGCAAATTGTATCTTTGTCATGAAAGCAGTTAACTCAAACAAAACAACTTTTCTTTGACACTTGTCTTCTTTCTATTCGTACACATTTTCTCATTCTTTCTCAACCATTGATCTTGTTATTTCTTCTACACCATTGATCTTCTCTCACACAAGCCTATAAATACAGCCCTCTTCTTCCATTTCAAGAATCTAAGCTTTAAGTAATATTACTCTGTCGAATTACCAGCATGTCTTTGGCACCCCCATACCCATTTTGCTTGAGATCATCCTCATTACATTTGAAGCTCATCTTCATTGCAATAAAGTATCACATCCATTTCTCCATCGTCATCTTGAAGAATGGAGTAAGGAAGTGTTCTTCCTGAGGGCAACTTTCATCACAAAAAGATCGATCAAGACTAGGCAAACAATGGAAGTAGCGAGATAACCAGGTTTGTGTGAGGTTTGTCCTTTTATTATTCAATCTTGTTATTCTCAATTTCTATTGATGTTCATTTGTTTATTAATGGTTTTATGTTGTTAACAACAATTTATGATAATAGTGCATATCATTCAAGGTATATTGAGGATTTGGGTTTGGTAATGTATGTGTTTGTTTCATCATTTCAGCTAATCCAAATTTTTAGTACACAATAGGCACATTATTTGAACAAATTTATAGTGCAGGAGTGAAAATAATCAAATTACAGTTGATGATTAGAAGAATTGATCAAACTTATAAAGTATCTTCATCATTTGTAGAATACATTAGGATTAAGCTTGTTTGTTCAAGATTAATAGAAAGTGGGTATTAAACTGGATGTTCAAACTTTAGTTCTTAGCAGTAGAAACGTAAGACCCCTTGAATGAGAAAATAGCAAAGCACATCAAACCATTGAGTGATATCAATAGATTATGAACTAATCCACGGAGACTTGGGATCATGAATTTTCTAAATCCATTGTATCTTTCAAGATGATAAAGGTTTGATTTCAAATTCCTTATCTATTTTTGTTTATGACTAACATCATGACTAACATAAATTGGTGCTAGAAGGAGGGCCCCCTTTCCCTCTTCTGCTAAGTGAATCGGTCACATACACTTAATTCATGCATCTACATGAGGTAATCTTCTCAAAGCTAACTAGAATTTCTTATGCTTTGAACGTTTGTGCAAAGATTTTCTTATTTCATGCATGAATACTTTAATCTTTGTAGTCAATTCCTTAAAAAATTTAAATATTGAGTTATTATTCAAGTTTTCTTGCAAATTTCCTGTAGTAACCTGCCTGCATGACTCAATATCCTGATATCCATGATCAAAAGTTCAACCTTTTCTCATATTTGCATTTCTAGTGCAAATATTGCATAAATATCTAGTTGTTACAGAGTCTTGACCATAAATATCCACTCTGGAAGATCATCACTTCTGGTCATTGTAAAGATTTAGTCAAATATCCATTTTCTATCATAAGTTGTTGGAATCCTGGCTCGCAGGCCTAACACTAGGTCCAGATCTGTTGGACTCTTGGAAGAATTTCCTATTCATGGACTCAGACCCCATACCACAGACATTCATCATACTCCTGACTCAAGTGCATCAACATCTTCATCAAGACATACTATAACACCTCCAGCATCTCTAGTCTACTTCAGACACCTCCAAGATCACCAATTACACCTCAAGTGCATCAAGCACCAGTCACAATGTCATACTTTGCTACTGATTCCCCCTTGACTTTTACTGTATATCATCCTTTGCCTAAGAATCCTGATAAAATTTTCCCTATATATCATCCACATCAAGATGCAGATGATCATATTCATACATATAAGGAAGCTTGCTTTAGAGTAAGGATTGAACATCAGGACGTGGTATGTAGATTATTTCCATACTCCTTGGGAGAGGAAGCATACAATTGGTACATCGGCCTAGGTCAAACTTCAATTAATTGATGGGATGCCTTGGAGAAAGCCTTTAAGGATAGGTTTAAAATACCTATAGATCCTTTGATGAATTATCATATTTTTGCCACAATTAAAAGATTAGAAGGAGAACCTATTTCAAACTTCAATGCTAGATTTTAGAAAATGTACTCTAAATTAGTAGCTCCATATAATGTAGTAGATGAGGCAGCCAGAATGATATATTACTCAGCTTTGGATCCCTTGACCTCTATGTTCATAAAGAGAACTCATCCTGGGGTTACAACTCTGACAAGGGCTTATGAAGAAGCACTAAAAGTTAATCAGCAGTTGATTCCTGCTACAACACCTAACATAGCATATCCTACATATCCTGCATACCTTGCTCAGTAGTAGACCAATGGAGTCATGATGCCTCCTGTCACAATGCCCGGTCCATTACAAGTACCCCCGCTTAGTATCATGCCCCCCCCCAAATGGGAATGGTTAGGTCATACAGTATCCTGGACATACTCATGCACCTCAGGATGTAGGATAAAATCATAGCAATGGCACTTCTTTCTTTAAACCTCAACAAGAAAATGTAGTGGCTAAAGTTCAAGAAGAGAAGGAAGACATCAAGGAGATATCTACACAATTGAGAAATTTGACAATAGAAATTACACACTTGAGAGGTCAGAACTTTTATTCTCAGTCAAACCAGAACCGAGGATATGCAAACAATAGTGATAGATCTAGACATCCTAATACGGGATACAATAATGATAGGAACTATAACAGTAACAATGGCAATAACAATAATGCATCTAGGAAGCCTATAGTATGGAATACTAGGCCAAACAATGGTTCTTTGCCATCACCCTTAGACAATCAACCTCTCGGTAAACCAAAACAGACTACTAGGGTTAATCTAGTAGAGGTAGCACTTACAAATTGGTGTAGAATACACAACACTAATGCACATGCTGAGCTAGATTGTCCTCAATTCAAAATAGCAGCTACTATTTTTTAGGCTGAAGTGTCCAACACCACAGGTGACCCTCCTTTCATTGAAGGAAATGAGATTATTCCTTGTGGATATGATTCTGCCCTTGTATTAGAGAGTTTTGTAAACTAGCCTCATTATCAAACATCCTCAACTCATGAGAACTACACACTAGCATGTGAAGAATCTACATTGGCATTTGAGACAAACTATGTGTTTTCTTTTGAGGATGAAAATGAACCAGTAGTAGAACATGAGGAAATTCATACTTATTAGTAGCAATATTAGAGTAGATACAATTACAACCTCAGGAGTAATCCTAACAGACCTCCTCCTCCCTTGACTACATCCTTACCTCCTAATAACTTCAACACTCCCCTAGATCTAAAAGCTAGTAATAATCCTGGTCTTCCCAACATTAATACTCAATATTTTGCACCTCAGAATACAGTGTTGAAACATAGAAATCAATCTCCTAAATCTAACAAATTAGTCACATATTTAGCAGAGGAAATGAAGAGGGTTAAAATTAGCTTATCACTGTCAGAATTGCTTAAAACTCCAACCATCAAGAAGGCTTTCATGAGGTCCATAGATGAATCTATACCAAAGTAGGATAATCATGCCCATAATCCAAGTCAGATCTTGAACAAAGATCATGTAGCTAAAGAAAATAACATTAAACATAAAGTTCCAACCATGATTCAAGCTACTGAAACTTCTCATATGACTCTCTATAGAGATAAGACTGAGTCACCTCCATTCCTGCTCACCTTGAGGATCTTTAGTAAGAACCTACACAATTGCCTAGTAGATTCGGGTGCATCTACCAACGTGATGCCTTTATCTATTTGCAATGCAGGTTACATCCAGCTAAGTCCCTCAAGAAGGTGACACAACTAGACAAGACTGAAGTAAGTGTAGTAGGAGAGTTAACACATATCCACATGCAGTTAGCATCAGATCCTAGGATTCTATATTACATTGGCATCCAAGTAGTGGATATCCCTGACACTTATGGAATGCTTCTTAGTGGAGATTGGTCTAAGACAATTAATGGTTATATGTCTACCAATTTCAGCCATATGTGGTTACCTTGGAAGGGGATTCCTAATCAAATTAAGATAGATGCTGAACCTTGAATGAAACACATGATCACCAAATACAATAATACCAATGATGTATTGTACATAGATGTTGAACTAGGGGTTTATGTTGTCAGACCTCAAATGGTCAAGATAGAGGAAGTTCTCATGTATAATGTACATATCCATAAAGATGCTCATCAGGAGAAAAGAGTGATCATAGAATCTGATTATAGTTCAGATAATAATGATGAACTAGATCACTTCAAAGACTTTGAATTGCACTTATCAAGAGAAATGCAACGTTCCTAGATATTAAACATATCCAATGAGGATATTTTAATTGAAGGCTAGTGTAGGTTACATGATGAAGCACATTTAGAGAGAACTTGTGATGCTTGCCTGGATATGATGAAGTTGGAACGAACTTGTAGTGAAAAGGGATTATCTCCAACTGAGGTAAGTAATGCATTTAATTATAATGATGTTGAATCTTGTTTGTCATATGCAGATATAAAAGAAGATACATATCAGGATGAAATTTATACTCACAATTTAGAGGAGATCCTAATGTATAATGAGGATACTTCCAAAGATGAAAATAGCATCACCCCTAGGACCAATTGTCTAATTGAGTCAGATTATGAAATATCTGATGAAGATAAAGGGAGTAATTTAACAAAGTTTAACAAATTTCTATCTAAGTAGATTCAAAGACTTATGTTGCAGGAGATTTCCCCACATCATGCTCTGATTGAGGGATGGTGTAGACTTCATGAAGAATCACATTCAGAGACCACATGCGCATTATGCCTGCATATATTGAATAAACAAGAGATGCTTTATTCAAAGAATCAGTTATCTGATAGCAGAGATATGCTTAAAAATAAAAAGAGAGATTGAAATACAACCAGACACTGATGGTGATGATACTATAGGAGTAGAAAAAAGAGAGATATCATGTTCCCATCAGCCACTAAAAATGACAAAGAATGAGCCCCAAAAGCTAAAGTGGATATCAGGTAGTGCAGCTGCCAGAACTAAAAAGAAAAGAGAAGGTCCTGATCAGCCTTTAACAAAAGATAAACCTTGGATCCTTAGGTTTGATGGATCAAAGTCAAAGCAAGGGGCTAGGGTAGGTATAGATCTCAATGATCCAATAGGAAAGTCCAACTTGGCAACATATAGACTACAATTCCCATGCACCAACAATGTGACAGAATATGAAGCATTAATTCATGGGTTATTGTTTTCCCTCAAGAAAAGAGTGAAGATTCTGCATGTGTATGGAGACTCAGAATTAGTAATAAGTCAAGTGAGATGTATATACACTTTCAATTACAAGAATTTGTCTAACTATAGACATAGGGTGTGGGATTTGATATAAGAATTTGATGCATTTAACATCACCCATGTTCCTAGAGAACAGAATCACAGAGCAGATGTCTTGGCACAAGTGGCTAGCACATTGGAGCCATTGTCCATTTCTAGATTGAAAGATTTTCAGTTGAATTGGTATCAGTGCCTTCCACACTAGACAATGTCACCAATCTTCAAGTATTTGATGATTATCAACATATATTGGATTTCATAGAAAATAGAGATGTGTTTGATACACAGATCTTAGATGAAAGGAATGTGGAAGATCATATATGGGAAGAAGAAGAGATCATGGAACTACCATGCAATAGGATTCCCAAAGGTATGATAGAACTAGAAAAGGCCTTTGATCTACACAATATGATGAAACAAAAGCACCTCCCAAAGACTGATGGAGGAGAATACTTACCAATCAATATAGGCCAAAATGAATATGTAAAGAATGTCCTGATTGGTAAAGTGTGCACTGAAGAAGAAAAGGCGGGGATAACCCAAGCATTGAAAGATTACATACATGTTATTTCCTGGACTTATGATGAACTGAAGACCTATGATACTTCAATCATCACTCACACTATACCATTGAAACCAGACGCTAAGCCTTTCAGACAAAAGCAAAGACATGTCAATGCTTTATTGGAACCTATCATCTTTGAAGAAGTCAAGAAGTTGTTGAATGTTACAATCATATTTCCTGTGAGGCACTCAACATGGGTGGCTAATCTGGTTCTTGTAAGAAAGAAGAATGGGGATATGCACTTATGTGTAGACTTCAAGAATTTGAACAGAGCTTCTGAGAAGGATAATTATCCTTTACCTTCATTGGATGAGGTTTTACAAATAGTAAATGGAGCCAAAATGATGTCATTCCTGGATGGTTTTTCAGGATAGAACTAGGTCATGGTAGATAAACTAGACAGACTAAAGACAACATTCACTACCAAGTGGGGGATATTTTCTTATAGACACATGCCATTTGGGTTGATAAATGCTGGAGCCACCTTCTAGTGTGCAATGGACATAGCTTCCAAAGGTTTAGTTGGCAAATGCATAGTCATCTATATAGATGACTTGACCATCTTTTCAAAAGAGGGGTGATCACATAGAAGACCTCAGGAGGGTACTTAAGAAATGTGAGCAGTATGGTTCCTCCTTGAATCCAAAAAAGTGCATTTTTGGAGTAACCACAGGTAAACTACTAGGTCACCTGATAATAGAAAATGGGATCACCGTCGATCCTGCTAGGGTAGAATCTATCATGAGGCTATAACTTCCTGCAAGCAAGAAAGAACTTAAATCCTACTTTGGTAAGATAAACTTTGTCAGGAAGTTCATCACTGGGTTTGCAGAGATTGTCAGACTGCTTAATGCAATGCTTAAGAAAGATGTTAAGATTGAATGGACTCCTGAAGCAAAGGCTGCATTTAATGACATCAAGAAATCCATATCAGATGCACCTATCCTGATCAGCCCAGATTATACAAGGGAATTCTATATTTACTCATTTGCTTCAGAACATACATGTGCAGCAGTACTAACACAAAGAAATGAAGCCAAAGAAGAAAAACCCATATCTTTTATGAGTTCACCATTGAAAGATGCAGAGCTTAGATACATGCATGTTGAGAGACAAGCTCTTACTTTAGTCAGAGCAGTCAAGAAATTTAGACACTACATCCTAAGAAGTAATATAATTGTTGTAGTACCAGATGCAGAAGTAAAAATGCTCCTGATGTAAAATGAGCCTAGAGAGAAGAGAGCCAAGTGGATAATGATTCTCCAAGAATATGGCATGGATATAACACCCATGAAATTGTTAAGAGGGCAAGCTTTAAGCCAAATGATTTCTGAGACTGACCCCAACATAGTGAGACAGCAGTATGTAGTGGATACTAAAGAGGATAAAGAGTGGTATTTTGATATCAATCATATTCTGATCACTGGGAGATGCTTGTTAAAGATGCAAGCTTTACAGAGGAGAGCTCTAAAAATAAGATCACAAAAGTACATGATCAAAGGAGGAGTCCTTTTCAAGAGAAATTATGAGGGAATATACCTCAGATGTCTAGATAAACTAGAGGTAGACAAGGTTCTAGCTGAATTACATGATAAGTTTGGAACTACACATGGTTCTTACTTAGCTACTGCACATGATATCCTGAGAGCAGGATATTATTGGCCAACAATTTTCAGACACTAACAAGCCTATCAAATGTTGGCATACTTGTCAGATCACTGCCAACAGAGAAAAATATGTTGCTCAACCCCTGCAGCCAGTCATGGAGATGAACCCATTTGCTCAATGGGGCATGGATTTAATAGGCCCTATCAATCCTCCATTGTCTTCAAGCCACAAGTATCTTTTGACAATCACTAATTATTGCACCAGGTGGACTAAAGGAGTCAGTAGCAAAACATGCACTGCAAAAGATGTGATCAAATTCTTAGAGAATAACATAGTAATAAGGTATGGAGTTCCATATGCTCTGGTATGTGATAATGGACCTACTTTTGCATCACTAAAATTATCCAATTGGGCTTTTGATCATGGAATTATTTTGAAATTCTCTTCAAATTATTAACCCCAAGGAAATGGCTTAGTAGAGTCAACAAATTAAAACTTATTGAGTATCATAAAGAAACTGATAGAAAAGAATCCAAGGGAATGGAATACCCTACTAAAATATGCCTTATGGGTGGATCGAACTAGAATGAAAATTGTGTTAGGAAATTCTGCTTACCAGTTAGTGTATGGGGTAGATCCTATTCTCCCTATTAACCTGAAGATCCCCACATTACAAATTGCACAAGAATATCTAGGTATAGATAATAAACAAGAAGTTAGATTGCTTCAACTCATGCACCTAGAAGAAAAGAGAGATAAAGCGATTGATCAATTCGCTAAACATCAGGCTACTGTCAAATGTTAGTATGATAAAAGAGCTACGATAAAAGCTTTTAGGATTTCAGATCTAGTCCTAGATTGGGACAAAGCACATGAAAAGAAAGATGATCATGGAAATTTTGATAAACTTTGGATAGGTCCTTTCCAAATTTTAGAAATCCTAGAAGATAGTACTTATAAACTCAAGACCCTAACAGGTGAGGATGTTCCATTGCCAGTCATTGGACAATTCCTTAAACATTATTTCCAAGGTTAAATAGGGTCATGTCAAGTTGTTGTATTATAATGTACCTATTGTATAGTTGCTTGTATTGTTTTGCTTTGTGTGTTTTCTTTTTTCTTGTTGCTGTTGAGTTCTTGTTTTGGTCAGGCAAGATAGTGCACCTTTTCACTTTAGAAAACCAGTGAAATTGTTAGAATTCAAAAAATGATCCCAAATTCTTACATAGGTTGTAACTTATGTCAGTATAGGCATTTTTTATCAGGTCTGTGATATTTTATTCATCTATGGTAATTATTTTGTTCAAGGAGATCCTCACAATGACACACCTAACAGCCTTGGGTTTGCTGAATGCATTAGTATAGGTGTTAAGTGAAAAATCCAGAGGTCACCCTTGCTACCATTGTAATTTCCAACCTAAAACAGCAAGTGATCACACCTTGCATGATGAGCTTACATGATGATATCTTATGAAAATTATATAAACAAAAAAAGGAAAAAGAAACATACTGAAAATCTAAAGAGGATAAAATTTAGGCCATCTAAGTAACTCTATCAAGGCTATGGATGTCTGCTGGCAATGGGACTCTACTTAGGGGAATTGTAAAGATAACCTTGTCGAGGCTACGGACACCTACTGGTAGTAAGGCTCTATCCAGGTTGGCTATGAGGGATGAACCCTAACTATGTAGCTTAACACTAGTTACTAATGTCTTCAACTCACTTTCAAGATGAGGATTATTAATCACATGCACGCACCCGATCCCTTGTCAAGCCTGTTATATTGATGAACATGATATCATTCAGGAAGATCAAGTTGCTTATGTCTACAAAGAGTTGGAACATTATGTTTTAATTTGTCCTCATCTATTGAATTATTAAAATATCATTGTTTTCTATGGTGGCAAGTTGTTGTGTGGTTACACAACATGCCCCATTTTGCCTTAGCAAAATAGGGACCCAACTTTTTGCTTCTGCTTGTTCTTTGCTTTCTTGCTTTGGGTGGTTTGGTAAAAGTCAGAAACATTGGAATACCACCCTTGTGCGTGCATATGCCTCTTAAGGAAGGGTCAAATGTTAAGGTTGGTTTTTGCCATAGTAAACCTCATGATGTGAAAGAATACAAAATTCTAAGTAGGTTCACCTTTTGAATCACCCTAAAATTCCTTAGGGATAGAAAGTTATTGATGGTCAAAGTTTGGTCAAACTAGATCTTTCAATGAGGGTCATATTCACCAATATCCCTGATATTCGCTAATATCCTTGATCTACCTTTTAGTGAAGGAAACTTGATATCCACATATTTGCTAATATGCGAACATCAAGTTTAAGTGCAAAAACATTTACCTGTCAAGTATCCGAGGATCATCTTTCAATGAGGGTCATCTTTCAAGAGGTCATATTTTTCAATATCCCTCATATTTCTTAACATCACTAATCTATCATGTTGTTTTGATTTATAAAAGACCCAACATGATGATGATGTCATCATAACCTTGATATGCGAAGAGGGTCGCATTTCTTAATATCCGTCATCTTAACGAATATCTATGACCTTCGTTAATGACATCATATCCTTGACCAATTTGAAGCCTTATAAAAGATGATGACATCATCCTCACATCCGGATCTAGGGTGATATTTCATTTTATTAAATATACAGATATTTTTCAAACATCCCTCATATGAGCCTTTGAGACCTATAACATGAGGATCTTTACTAACCAATGAAATATTGCCATGTGGCATGATGACCCAATCATACTAATACATAATGTTATCATGATTGTTCTAAAGGGTATAATAACCCAATTTTGGTCATCAGTCTACAGTTGACCAGTTTCATGATGATGTCACCCTCATATTTCCAAATATCAGTCATATTCATTAATATCCCTGATCTTCATGAACATGCATCCCTACATTTAATGCTACCCCAATGGAAGGTTGAACCTTCAAAATTTCAAATGAGTGTGTGCCACCTATTAAAATCTCATAACCTTAGGTGTCGATCGACGGATGTTATTAGGATGACATTAAACTTACCCTAATTCGCCATGGTTCCAGTTAAAATAAAGATTTAGGTTGATTTTAAATTTAGTAAAACACTCAAACAAAGAATTACAGATCTTCTGAGAGATTAAAAAAATGACATTACTGCAACTTGCAAGCTAATGGAGCGGGAGACATAGCAAATGGTGAATGGTGATTACAAGATGATACTGCTTGATCCGAATATCACTCATACAGTAAAAGTAACAGATATCAGGTATGTATTAGAAAACCCTCCTTTTGTCATTTAAGGTGAATAATTAGGTAAAAAATGGTTTTTATCAGAGTAAATCAACATGATGATGCATGAATTATAGTAAACTAAAAGAATTTATCAAAGTGAAATTCATGAGGTCATTAAATCCAATGTGCATAGGACATGTAGGGCAAGACATATATGTTTCGTTGCAGGATTCAATGGCTGCACGAAAGAATAGGTGTGATAAAGAAATTTTGAAGCCCATGTGCATATAGCCTGAAGGGAACACACCCAAGGACCACTAACCTTGATGCATGGATAGCAAAACTGGAGAAAGGAGGTGGTAATCCCCTACTCATAAACATATACAGTTCCAGATTGTGGCGTATAGGAGGGTTGCCCTATGCTATGGAGACCACTAAATTAGTGGTAGAATGTGCTAGAAATTATAATGTGAACACCTGGAAAGTCGACAAGCACGGCAGGGTTTATGCTAACTTTTCAATTGAAGGCATCACTGCATCCTTCAATTTACCTAGAGGACCTCGTGTGGTTAAATTAAATCTCACTAAACTTGAGAAAGAGAATACTAGGAAAGAGAAAGAATCTAGAAGGATCATGTACCAATGGAGGGCCAGTGATAGCACTTATAAGGCCTTAGCTAAGTTTCCCGTATACCTATACAAGTTTGATTTTGCACCATAGTATCAATACATGATGATCATGCTCAGTAGGATAGTAGGAAAACCAAATACTGGGTCATTTGATAATTGGATGTATGGTATCATGAGGATGATAGAAGCCTCTAACTTGAAACCTCAATGGGCAAAAATCATAAGTGATAGCCTAGATGAGGGCATGAGGAAATTAAGAGGGAAAACAAACATGTTTTACATGGCATCCTATGTGGTATATGTCTGTGCATATAGGTGTACTTTTGATGGACTACAAATAGTGGGTAGGGTTGGAACTAACCCTGGAGATGTGAGCATTTGGGATCACTACCCACAACTGAAAAGAAGAGAGTCTCTCCAACACTATAAGAGAGTAAATGATTACTTCTCCATGCACCTTGTTAGGATGATGGAAGAAGATAGAGCCAAGAGATTGAGCATTGAACCTCAAGCAATAATATATAAACATGGGGCCTGGTTCATCTAGTTTCCCACCTTTTCATACATAAGAGTAGAGGATTTCACTTATCAACCCCTTATGTTACCCAGATACCCCAATGACAAAGTCATCCTGATGGAGTTCTACAGGCAGATATTACCTTCTATGGAGACCTGCATTGAAAAGAAGAACATGCCTTACATTTTGTTTCCAATCATAATTGGATGGTATATGTGCCTAGATAAGGAGAATGTGAAAGATGTAATTAGAGGGCTAAAACTGATGCATCTACATCTGTTCTCACTGGCTAGGCTGTATGATCCCTATGATAGGATGTAGACCCTACTGAAGAAACCAATGCATCAGAAGTACCTTGAAGACTATTGAGCATATTGTGATGATGAGGTGGAAGTTAGAAGGAGATGATATTAGAGGCTTACTTTAAATCAGTTACACACCTTAGATTACATATCGGTGCCTACTCAATTGCATGAAGATGATGGTTTAATCATGTCTAGAGAATATGAGGACAACAAAGTTTACAGTGATACAATATCAGCCCCAGATTCGAGCCAGCTAGAGGTGATCTCCTTGGATCAGATAACTCAGAAGGTCATATAGTTGAACAAAGAATGGGTGGAGGTAGAAACCACCAAGCTAAATAAGAAAGGAGTGGCACTTACTGTGGATAATAAAAGAAAAAGACACGAGTTATCAGATGAGGAATATGATGACTTCCTCCAAGAAAAGAGACAATCAAAGGGAGAGAGGCAACAAATTAAAGTTAAGAAGGGAAGTCAAGCAATTGGGGTGACCATCATCTGCCAACCTCAACAAAAGGAGGACATAGCTTCTACTTCTGCTACTGCCAATTCTGATGCAACCGTATCACATACAGCTACAAAGAAGAAGGGTCCTATTGTAAAGCCAGCACTTGTTATTGAAGAAGAGGAGGAAGAAATCTTTGATGATGAACTCTTGATAAAGAGAAAGAAATAGAAGATCCAACAACCCCCATAGAAAAAGCAAGCACCTATTATGAGAGGGGTAGTAGATCCAAGTGCCCTTATCATGTTAAGAGGAGCAGGTGGGAAAGGCATTCAAAAGAATTTGTGGCATGAAGTGCATGTTCTATAAATCATACAATTCAAGACTGAGAAGGTAGAGGAACAAAGAACAAAGATGCATGAAATGAAGGATGATCAATTCTTATCACTAGATAATATTGTAGAGCTCTCTGATGATGATATTGTGAATGATTTATCTGTCAGTTCCATGGAAACATTGGTAAGGAACACTAAGATGACCCTACATGGTACCCCCATTATACAAAAGAAATTTCATCATGAGGAGGTTGATGTGGAATATATAGAAGAAGGGAACCTTGAGGTAGTGGCCCAATAGATAGGATTGGCTAATTTGGTTGATCAAGTCACCAGCCCTGCAGCCATAGATCTGACATATCAAGATAATGAGGGTTAGAACAAAGATGCAAATATCCCTCTAGAGTAGAACAAAGAAGAAGCAGATAAACAAGTGGAGGATGTAGAAATGCTAGATCAGGGCAATGATAAAGAACCAGAGAAGGAAACAAATAAAGAAGGGGTAGATGACACCCAAAACAATAGAAGAGCTAGCATACCAAGGGATGGAGAACAAGAAGAGGAGGATGATCAGGATGATGATCTAGATGAACCTTGGTGGTTGCTACCTAGATTTAAGGTTTCAAACATTCATCCATAGACCCTTTCATTTAAATCCAAAAAATTCTAAGTCTGTTGGCCTTCACATTTTTATGCATGTATCTTTGTCTATGGCCACTTGTATGTGTCTTTGTATGTACAAGTGCAAATGTACATTGGCAGACCTGAAAAAGAAGTTCAATCGGCTTCAAAAAGTAGAAAAAATGGTTGTATGAATCATTGTATGCATATCGGGTTTGTATGTATCATTCAGACACAATTCTGGGTGTGAAAATGGGGATGTACATCAAAGATTCCATCGCATATTCTTGTTTGGTTTCGTTGTTGTATCAAAAAGATTGCATGTATATTGTGTTGTATATTCGATATACAAAGAGTTTGATACAATGCTAGATTTCAATGTTTTTTCAATTTGACTGATAAAAGTGATGAAGTCTATGGTTGTATGTATATTGCATATGTACATGTGATATACAAGGTGATGTACGAGAAAGGAGATACAACGTCTGGACCCGATTGAAATTCAAATTGATTCATAATGGTTTAGGGTCCACCCTTGTATGTGGTGATTGTATGTATATACAATTGCATATACAATTTCAAATACAAATGAAGATACAATGGCTAGCCGATGGAGATACAAATATTTAGCAAGGCAAACCAATCAGGTGCTGACATGTGTCCAAAGGTAGTTGTATGTATATACAACTACATATACAAAGATTTGAAGGTGAAAAGGCAAAAATGGGTGAAAAAGGTAAAATATATCTTCACGCTACGAAAAAGTCAAAGGAGCGAATAGACACCTACGTGGCATGTTTTCATTGGCCGATGACTTTTCAAAGCTGGTGACTGGATTGCCCGATCAAATTGAAGACGCAGATCTCAATAGGAGGAAATGAATCGACGGCCCTATTTCAAATTTTCATAGGAGGGTTTTCCTATGCATTCATAGTTGCATTCCAGGTGGGAAAAATTCTTGAACATGCTAACTATTGCCTTTCTAGAAGCCGCGGATAGGTTGGCCATTAATGGAAAATTTGTAGAGGCATGGTCGATGAATGATGGGCCACCTACCATTTTTTAAAGGAAAATCTCCAAGCAGCGGCACACTTCCTGAATTCAACCTCCCTTCTTCTTCTTCTGCCTAGAGCATTGAATGTTTTTGGTGCCATTTAGATGGTGCATTATACCTGGCAGCATCTCGAAAAGACCATTGAATTAATTGCTGAGTACACGTTCTGGGTATATCAAAAACGTGTTACTCATTTTTATGGTGGTGGAAGACTTGGGCAATTTTTTTGGAGAAATAACAAAAAACAAAACTTTTTGGCTATTCTATCTCTTTTGTGAGTATATGAGTTGCATTTGAATGCACATGTTTAGTTTCATGTCATTTTTATATGAAAAAATGCTTCATGGCATGTGTTTAGCTATTTGTCTCCATTGCTGTATGCATCCCTTCTTTTGAATCTGGTTGTGAAGGGTTACTGAGATTCTAGGATACAGATTTGTTGTATTGCATGCTTGATCTCTAACTTCCATTCAAGGAGTGGATTAAACTATTTTAGGTTAAGTATGAAGAAGATTGTATGGCAGCAGGGATGTTTGTAAGTAGAGATAGCTAAATACTCATTCTTGGGTGATGTTTGTAAGGCAAGTACCAATCTAACCCCTTGAAACTTGAATCTCTGTTGAGTTTGTGCAAATCATTCACATGTATACGTCTAGTTAACTCCTTGCCCTAAGATAGGCACTGGTCTGCTTTTGTGTAGCAGTTATGATCCAAAACCCCCTATCTTGCATCCAAAACATAAATACAAATCATTTCATAATTCCAACCTGTTAGTTTGTAGGAGTAGAAATAGGAGCCCTACATACTCTCATTCCTAACCAGTTAGATATGTCCAAGAACATTGCCAAACTTGTGATTTATCATGCAAATCTTGGTCTAAACATGAGAGTATTTTGCCTGTTATGAAAAGTTAGATCTTTCTACTATAAGTGAATCAAAGTTAAATCTTTAGCTATAGGGATACCCCCCTTGGTGCGGCAGAACCAGAAGTGAAGGGAAGGCAGCTCACGCAACCTCCTGTATTTGTTGGCTGAATCTACCTAAGCTTAGGAACTGGAAAACCCTTTGCTGATTTGGATAAGAAAAACCAACAAACCTGATCAAATACTCAGTCCCCTCATGAAGAGCAAGATGCACATAATGCAGAGGACAAAGAAGTCCCTACACAACAAGAAGTCCCCGCAGAACAAGAGATCTCTCATGAGGAGATTCAAGGTGAGCAGAGAAAAGAACCATCACCACCAAGGGTGGAAGAGAATGTACAATCTCATGATGTTCACATTGAGCGTCCAAACCAGCAAGGGTCCACTGATGAAATACCCTATTGGCTGAGGCAAGAGTTGGATGCACCTCAAGTCACAGAGGTGCCTAAATTTGATGTTTCCTTATTATTCTCAGAAGAGATAAATAAACCAAAGAGAAAGGCCAAAGCCACTTCAACAATAAATAGAGATCCAACCACTAGAAGGAGGACTACTTAGGTATCTCTGCCTCCTATAGATAAGGTCGAGGGTGAGATCAGTGTTAATGAATTTTAGCTAACCACTATTTATTTAGGTTTTTCTACAAAGCAGCAGGAGGGCCAAGAGGCCAAAGATATTATTGATGGTTTATTGAAAAGTGTGGAAAGAGAAAAGTATAAAAATAAAATGTGCAAAGAGCACATTGCTCAGTTGCATACATTTATAAAAGGATTAATTGATCCTAATCACATGCCTATCAGCACAGCCACTCCTCTGACTATTATATCTCAAGATGAGGTGATTGGATTGGACATCATGAAACACAAAGCACATGTGATGGACAATTGGTTTCTTCAATTTATTACTAAAGCTAAAAAGATAATAGAAGTGTCCCTCAATAATTGGAATTTGCTTCGTACATTAAGGAGCAATGTGGATAAGTTGCAGAAGGAGGTTGGGCAAAGATCAATTAAAGTAGAAAAGAACTTGATTGCCTTGACAGAAATAAAAAGGATAGATGCAAAAGTGCTCATTTATAATAAAGTGTTGAACAATCATATTGTACAGCTATTGGATATCTGGTATGAAGATACTAAATTTGAGACTAATATACTAAAGAAATGTAACTCAAAGCTTAGGGATATCAGTCTAAAACTGCATCATCTTATGTCAGAAGAGGTAAATGTCTTGGAAGCACTTGAAGATAAAGTAGAATAAATATAGAGAATCAGGATACTGATTTTGTAGTTAGAGCATTCAATGACAATTTTAAATAGGCATCAGAGGATCCTCTCCACCACTTAATAGCAAATGTAATACGTAAAGCCATGAGGATGAAGGCTAAGGTGGAAGAGTATAATGAGAGGTTAAATAGTAGGAAAAGAAAATGGGTTGCTTTACACACATAGTTCTATTCACAAGATTATACAACAGGTAAAGCCAAAGTCCAAGATGGGAGAGAAATCGAGTAGATAGTCCAAGCATATGAACCCATCAAAGGGATTGTCAGTACAAATGTAGGAGATGACCTACTCTCCAATGAAGAAGATGGAGAGTGAGTAAAGATGCATCTGTTAGAGTCATGCACATCATTTATCAAAGGAGGATCATGTACCACCAGATGGTTGCCAGTTGGTAACCTATGCGACGATAATTTGTGTTGACCAAGTTAGAGATTTTGGAGACCGTTGATTTTAAATGTCAAATCCTGATCATTAGATCATTGTAACCACCTCCTCTTTGTATCCTATAATAGGAGATGGAGTACATCATTTAATTCATTCAAGACTTAATTGAGATAGGATTATTGAATGTCATGATACTTTCTCAAGATAGATTGCAAATATGCATGCTTTTGGATATTAATGAAATAGAGATCAAATTACATACAATCATAAATTCTGACTAATCTTTGTTAATGTCATTTAGATATTTCATTGTGATGTGTTGCGTCCCTTGGAGTGCATATCAACTAGTGGATATTGTTGTCATTCTTTACCTTAGAAGATTAGCATCAGCTGTGTGAAGTTGTGGAATGGCATGGCAATACATGGTTTGATTTTATCTCTATTTTGTGAAGTATTAAATGGTGCATATGGATCAGCTATCAAAGACTCATTTAATTTCATTAGATTTAGAATGTTTGAGTTCATTTTATTAAATTTCATTGAATCATCATCATCATCATTGCAAATACATAGACAATCTTAAGCAAAATACATAAATATGCCAATATCTTGGAGGAAACTGAATATTAATAGCATATTTGAACTATTATGCATGTATAATTGAAAATGCCATGCAAATACATATAAATCTCAACAATGATCATGCAAATTTCTTCTCATAGGCACATTATTTTAGCAAATTTATAGTGCAGGACTGAAAATAATCAATTACAATTGATGATCAGAAGAATTGATCAAACTTATAAAGTATCTTCATCACCTGTAGAATACAGTAGGATTAACTTTGTTTGTTCAAGATTAACAGAAAGCAGGTATTAAACTGGATGTTCAGACTTCAGTTCTTAGTAGCAAAAATGTAAGACCCCTTGAATGAGAAAACAACAAAGTACATCAAACCATTGAGTGATATCAATAGACTATGAACTAATCCACAGAGACTTGGGATCATGAATTTTCCAAATCCATCATATCTTTCAAGATGATAAAGGTTTGATTTGAAATTCTTTATCTATGTTTGTTTATGACTAACAAGCTTCTTTTGAGTTTTCACCTTCACTAGCATCAACTCCCCAAAATCAAAGTCATCTGGAGAGATGGCTTCTTTCTTCCTTTTAGGTGTATATGCTGAAAGCCATGGAGGAAACACTGATGTACTAACATTCGAATCAGACCCCATTATTGGTGTAGAAGTAAATGTGCTCACACTTGTGGTAGTGATGATAGGAGGAGTGTTTGTAAACACAACACCTATTACATCACATTAGCAACTTACTTGGCTCCTAAAACAAACTGTTCAAAGATTGTAGATTCACCTATGTCATAAGAAGGTGAAGACAAACTAGGAATTGACCCTAAGGAATGAAGAACATTATCAAGGGAAACTTTAGGATCATCCAAAATTATTCTTGAGGATGACGGTGACTTAGATGACTGAATATCAATGGGTGAAATTGGGATTGTAGGAGGAAAAGGCAATGAAACTGAAACAAATACATTAGGTCGAGGAGAAGGGAATTCAGTTTCGTGTGACACATCTATTTGCAGAGATATGGCTTCATCTTGTAGATTTTCTTGACCATCACCCTCTTCTTTCTCTTGTTCATCTTCTTTTTCTCCTAAAGACTTGTCCTCAATATCCATTGCCTTTGTAGCTGGTTCTTCAACACTCTGTTCTTCAACTTCCATCTCCTTAGAAGCAGATTCCTCCTTTGTAACTTTGGCCTTATTTCCTTTTGACACAAATGTAATCCTAGGCTTGGAAGCCTTGGATGTGCTAGGAGTATCACTTTTATTCTTGGTCCTTAGTTCAACTTTCTTCCCTGTTTGCTCTAAGAATTCCTCTTCAGAACCAGTTATGAAATCCTTTAATGATATACCTTTTCTTTGAAGCCATAAATTGGTATTAGCCAAAATTGGATCAAACCTCTTTCTCAAAGAAGTTAACTCCTTCTTTGACCATTGCACAGCAGGTAAGGGAGAGTTAGCAATATTTTCATTCATATAACTTGGATTAACAACCCTCTTCATCATCTACCATACCCTCTGGAATATCAGCCAAGCCCAAATATTCAATTTGATTCAGAGTCAACCTATTGTAATCTAACTTTTTTATCTCCTCCTCTATTCTCAAGTTAGCCTAGATATCCTCTATCATCGGCTCATGAAATTGAGTCTTTCTCTTTATCATATCATTCACTCCCCGATAATCAAATCTGGGCCTTCTTTTGAATAACTTTATGGTGACCATCTGCATTTTGGTTTCCATTACATTGGCTTTAGCAGCAGTTGTAACAGAATATCTACCAATCTTAATAGGAAATCTAAATCCAAGATTTTTCAGCTCCATTTGTTTGTTATGAACGACAATCATCTGCTGACACAACTCCATCAGGACAATTTTATCATAAGGGAACTTTGGCAACATATAGGGATACCCTTGATAATAGACAACTCTTAGATATGTGAAAGTTGAGAATTGAAGAAAAAAGCAACTGAAACCATTCACCACTTCCAAGGCTTCATCTAAAATGTTCTCTGCTCCAACTGGGGATCAAAAAGGCACAACAAAACAACAAAGAAGGCATCATTCACCCTTCTGAAATGATGAATTGAGCCTTTCAAAGTGAGTTGAGGATAATACTGATAAATTGGTACAACCCTCCTGTGTTCATCAGATATTAAACCTAGGAAGTTCCTCATTGAAGCTACAATATACATAAGGTATGAGGTCATGTAGAATTTTGAAGTAGTTGATACCTTAATTAGCTGCTCATTAAGAGCATTACTAATCTTTTCTCCCCAGAATATATTTTGTTTACCTTGAAGTATGATCTTGATGTATGGATACATCCACTCATGGAATGTAGATGAAGAAGCTAGACCTCTAACTCTACTGAGAAGAGTTAATAAATCACTTACTTCCTCCACAAAGTCACTCCTAGGAAAACTCCTGGGCCATCTAGACAAATTTGGTCTAGCAGTCTTGAGCCATTTAGTATTGATCACTCTTTTCGCCTTTTCAACATCTTTATCATACTCTCCCTGAGCAATTGAGAAATCCAACTCTCCAACATCTTCTACTCTAGAACACATGAAAACCTTATCTATAAACTCTGCATCAAGTCTCATGACCACATTATCGTGGGCATCTACCAATGTCTTGTTATCTTTATTGTAGAAATGAGCAAATTGGAGAACAAACTCAATATTGAGTGCAGCAACAGAGAAGGAAACTGGCAAATAAATATTGCTTTTGATAATCTTCTGCATATTAGGGCTGGGTTTATCTGATTTTGTTCTCTCTACAATTTCAGCCATATCAACATGACCGATCTCTATATCCTGTATCTCATCAACATTTGATGTGTCTGATGTTATAGGGAAAACACCTTGATACTTATTCTTCATTGCTTTTGCCTTCTCATGAGATGGATCAGTCATTTGAAAAGAAGAATCCTTCCGATGAATTGATGATCTTGGCAGCTTATAGAAGAAATTGCAACGAAAAGTCATGATCTTGCAGTTAGGGGGAAAATGACAATTTGGGAAACTGTATGTTGATTATCATGATCATAGGAATAAGCTTGAAAGGGCTATAGAGTGAGCAAGTCTGGTGGAGGTGCACCTAACCCACAGTGGCCTCCATGAGGCATTTAGTTGTTTTATGTTTATTTTTATGTTTTCAATAAGGTACTAAATGACCATTAAATGTAATAAGGTCTGTTTGATCGATGCTTGCTATTTTTAAGTTGTTAGTTAAGAGTTTGTTAGTCGGTTAGATCTCCCAGCCGCTGGGAACCAAGTCAGTACTACTCTTTGTGAGTAGATAAATACTCCCCCAGGGACAGATCGAAGGACAGATAGAGAGTTAGTAGTCGGTTCAGTTTAGTTCAGTTGTGGAATTGTAAATAGAGCATATGTAATCACATTTCTGAAGAAGCATAATAAACAAGATTCTATTGCATTTGAATTCCTTATGTAATTGATTTTCTGTACTGAGGTCGGATGGATTCGTTTATCCATTCCACCGGTTGATTCTCTGAATCGGTGGAATGGCTGTATATATATTAGTTAGGCTTTTGTTTTCTATTTTGTCTGTGTTAACGCTTGCAGGATCAGGCAAGGAATGCATTAAAGGATTCTAGCATGGCTATGTGCTAGATTGTTGAAGTGTAGAGAGCTGCATGTTTGAGGAGGAGATCGATCTGAGCAGTCACTAAGTAAAAAGCGGATCGAAACAATGAAAATCCGCGCGTGGGTTGCAAGAGACATACAAAGTGTGTGTATATCACTTTTGTATGCAAGATATACAATCCATGAGTATATCGTTATCACATATTGTGAGTGTATCACTTTTGGTCAATCACTGTTGTATGTTGAAACATACATCGAAATATACAAGTCTATCGTATGTACAAGGGAGAGAGAAAGTTGGAGTTTCAATCGGCATACAAAGAAGTCAAGATCTTGTCAATGCATATTTGAAATGCATGTATGAATATACATTGCGAATGTACATTGAAGATATACATTCACTATGTATATCACTGGTGAGTGTCGGGTACATTTCCTGTGTATCCCGCAGATGAATGTTGTGAGTATCCCACAGATGCACATTGGGGTTTGTATGTTGCAAAAGTTTATCAGGTTATACAGTTTATGAGTATATGTCTTTTGTATGTCGAAGATAGTCTGTGAATATACTGCATATGTATACAGAGACATTTTATGTGTATCCTACATTTGGATATTAAAGGTTGTATGTTGAAATGTATATTTCAACTATACATCGAGTTGATACAAGGGAAGTCAGCGGTCAACTCTCATTGAAGGCATATTTTGAGGGAATATTTGGTGAATGTATGTTTCACGTTGTATGTTTTTGAATGTATATGGCAATATACATTCCGCAGATACAAGGTTTGGATACAAAGGTTGACCGGTAGTGAGGGTGAAGGTAACTGGCGATCGGAGGTCATGTGTTGTATGTTTAGTGCAGGAAAAGCAGCAGATGCAAATGGGTCGCAGGTGCAGTAGGTAAGGATTTGCATGTATATTTGAGAATGTGTCTTGCGAAAGATGCAAGTGCTACAGTGAGTAGAGGAAGGTGTTTTTGTTAAGCTGATGATGTTATGTGTTGCGATAGGTGAGAGAAGGGTTTATAAAATGTATGCATAATAAATAATGCATAGACATACATTTGAAATTGTATGTTAGGGGTTTGAGTGGTGGATGCTCTACATCATAGTGGTATCAGAGCTCAGTTAAAAGGTTTGGGTTGTTGTGTGTTGATTCTGTCACTGAGAAGGTAGAAGTAGAAGTATTGAGAGGTTGACAAGATGCCTCCAAAGGGTAATGGTACTACCAGAGAGTTGCAAGAGAAGAAGGAAAAATAGGCTAAAGAGATGAGGAAGATGAAAGAGATTGTTGAAGCACTTCAAGCTAGGCTTGCAGCCTTGGAGACAAACAAAAGAAGAGAAATAGAAGAAAGTGAATCAGAAAAGGAAGAAGATGATGTTGAATAATTTGAAGAGGTAGATGAAGAACTGAATGCTGAAGATCAGAGATTTGCAAAACTATTAAGGGCAGTCAAGAATGACAAACCCAAGGTAAAGATTGATGTTCCAAAGTACACTAGAAGTTTGAATGAGGAAGAGTTGCTTGATTGGATTGTTGCACTAGATAATCACTTTGAATGTGAGGAAGTTCCTGAGGAGCAGAAGGTAAAGATTGCAAAGACCAAATTGACAGGTCATTCTTTAGTATGGTGGGATTATGTACAATCAAAGAGGAGAAAGCAAGGTAAGTCAAAGATTTCTTCATGGGACAAGATGGTAGCAAGGATCAAAGGTAAATTTTTACCCTAGGATTATGAAATTCAAATGTTTAAGAAGCTGCAATTTTTACGACAAAAGGAAATAGATGTGAAGGCATATACTAAGGAGTTTTACAAGTTAAGTATGAGGTCTGGTCATCATGAGAATGAGGTTGAAAAGGTTGCTAGCTATTTAGCTGGTTTGAGATTTAACATACAGGATGAATTAGTTTTGGCTAACCCTAGGAGTGTGGAAGAATGCTATCAAATGCAATTAGGATTGAGGAGAAGATGAAAAGGAGACAAGACAAGTCCATGAGAGGAAGAGGCAACAATACCAGAGGGAGAGGATCAGCTCCTACAACAAGGCAAGCACATGAGAATCAAGAAGAGGCTGGTAAAGGACAAGAACAGTCTGATTTTAGAGATGGAAAGGCACAAGAGGTAGGTTTGGAAATGGAAAAGGTTCCAATACATTCTTAGGAAAGTGTTACACTTGTGGTGAATATGGTCACCCAGCATTTAAATGTCCAAAAAAAGCAACAAGTTCAGTGGGAGAAAGGAGGACAAATCTGGTCCAAGAATCTGATGATCAAGGTGGGACAAGCTCAAACACTACTACAGATTATGTGTATCCTAAGATAGGAGAAGCATTGATGTTAAGAAGAACAATCTTGAAGACATCCAAGGACATGTTTCAAAGGAGAGCACTTTTTAGGACCTGTTGCAAAAGCAAAGGTAAAGTATGCAAGGTAGTAATAGATTCTGGTTCAACAAACAATATGGTATCTCAGGAAATGGTGGATAAACTAAAATTGGAAAGGCTTCCACATCAAAATCCTTACAAAGCATCTTGGGTAAGTGATAGTCAATCACTTTTGGTATATGAACAAGCATATGTTGATTTTCATATTGGAGAGTATCAGGATAGAGTTTTGTGTGACATATTGCCCATGGAATATTGTCACCTACTGTTGGGTAGGCCATGGCAATTTGATAGGAGAGCATTGTATGATGGGTATGCTAATACTTACACCATCAAGACAGATGGGAGAACTATTATGTTGGCACCATTGCAGGAGGA
Source organism: Cunninghamia lanceolata (assembly GCA_027924645.1). NCBI lineage: Eukaryota > Viridiplantae > Streptophyta > Pinopsida > Cupressales > Cupressaceae > Cunninghamia > Cunninghamia lanceolata. The sequence continues at coordinate 7,771,910 of BSBN01000737.1, read as the reverse complement.
TGCTGAAGCAAAGAAGACAGGCAAGATTATTTTGGTAGGTAAGAAAGAGTTTGTGAAGATGCCTACAGCAGAGTCAAAGGTAGTTGAGGATATCTCAAGGAAAGGAGATTAGAGTTTGGAGAAGATTTCATTTATGACTAACAGAGATTAGGTGGATCAGCAGAAGATCTAGAAGTAGGTTTGCACACAGCCACAGGCTGATTGGAATGACAAGGATGCAATCATAGTAGGGACTATTGTTTGCCCTCTAAGAGTTGAAAAGCAAACTCATTCTGCCATAGCAGTAAATGGGGTTTCCACTGTCCATGTTCAGATGTGGTGATGATCAGAAAGGATGACCCGCAAGGAGTGAGAAGAGCCTACAGTGCTAGGCATGAGTATTTGCCTCCATGGAAGCAGGTTGCAGTAAAGAGATCATGGGGCAGATATGTGACAGCAACAGATATAGGTGGATTCAGTCAAAGACTTAACTCATGGGACATGAGTTCTTTTCAAATTGGGGAGTATGGTGCAAGTGCACCTAACCCATAGTGGCCTCCATGAGGCATTTAGTTGTTTTATGTTTATTTTTATGTTTTCAATAAGGTCCTAAATGACCATTAAATGTAATAAGGTCTGTTTGACTGATGCTTACTATTTTTAGGTTGTTAGTTAAGAGTTTGTTAGTCGGTTAGATCTCCCAGCCGCTTGGAATTGTCTCCTAGCCGCCGGGAACCAAGTCAGTACTACTCTTTGTGAGTAGATAAATACTCCCCTAGGGATAGATCGAAGGACAGATAGAGAGTTAGTAGTCAGTTAAGTTTAGTTCAGTTGTGGAATTGTAAATAGAGCATCTATAATCACATTTCTAAAGAAGCATAATAAACAAGATTCTATTGCATTTGAATTCCCTGTGTAATTGATTTTCTGTACTAAGGTCAGATGGATTCATTTATCCATTCCACCAGTTGATTCTCTAAATTGGTGGAATGGTTGTATATATATTAGTTAGGGTTTTGTTTTCTGTTTTGTTTGTGTTAACGCTTGCAGGATCGGGCAAGGAATGCATTAAAGGATTCTAGCATGGCTATGTGCTAGATTGTTGAAGTGCAGAGAGCTGCATGTTTGAGGAGATCGATCTAAGCAGTCACTAAGTAAAAAGCAAATCGAAACAGTGAAAATCTGCGTGGGTTGCAAGACATACAAAGTGTGTGTATATTGCTTTTGTATGCGAGATATACAATCCGTGAGTATATCACTTTTGGTCAATCGTTGTTGTATGTTGAAACATACATCGAAATATACAAGTCTATCGCATTTACAAGGGAGAGAGAAAGTTGGAGTTTCAATCAGCATACAAACAAGTCAAGATTCGGTCAATGCATATTTGAAATGCATGTATGAATGTACATTGAAGATATACATTCACTATGTATATCACTGGTGAGTGTCAAGTACATTTCCTGTGTATCTCGCGGATGAATGTTGTGAGTATCCCACAGATGCACATTGGGGTTTGTATGCTGCAAAAGTTTATCAGGTTATACAGTTTATGAGTATATGTCTTTTGTATGTCAAAGACAGTCTGTGAATATACTGCATATGTATACGAAGACATTTTATGTGTATCCTACATTTGGATATTAAAGGTTGTATGTTGAAATGTATATTTCAAATATTCATTGAGTTGATATAGGGGAAGTTAATGGTCAACTCTCATCGAAGGCATATTCTGAGGGAATATTCGGTGAATGTATGTTTCGTGTTGTATGTTTTTGAATGTATATGGCAATATACATTCTGCAGATACAAGGTTTGGATACAAAGGTCAACCGGCAGCGAGGGTGAAGGTAACCAGCGATCGGAGGTCATGTGTTGTATGTTCAGTGCAAGAAAAGTGGCAGATGCAAATGGCTCGTGGTTGCAGCAGGTAAGGATTTGCATGTATATTTGAGAATGTGTCTTGCGAAAGATGCAAGTGCTATAGTGATCAAAGGAAGGCATTTTTGTTAAGCCGATGATGTTATGTGTTGTGATAGGCGAGAGAAGGGTTTATAAAATGTATGCATAATTAATAATGCATAGACATACATTTGAAATTGTATGTTAGGGGTTTGAGTGGTGGATGCTCTGCATCAAAGTTGAAAAAATAGATGAAAGCAGGTTAAGGATAGTGATTTGGAAAATTCCCCAGAGTTAGAAAAAATCTGGAGGGTGAGTGCACAAGTGACAATTTTTGCCACCCTTGCAGGTAGGAGGGAAATACAAAAAGTACATAAGTGGCAAAATTTACTGCTTGTGCATGAGAGGATAAAACTCAGTTTTGTGTAGGAGTAGTAAATTTTACCACCATTGCATGAGAGAGGTAAATGTTCAAGTGTCCGAGCAGTAAAAAGGCACGCTTATGCATTAGGACTTTCATGAGTTTGGTGTAGGATTTCATTTTACAAATTCATGTAGGGGCGGCGATTTTTTCTGCCCTTACAATTAGGGTAGACATGGAGAGTGAAGGTATGGGTGGTGATTTTCACCACCCTTACACATCTTACAAAAGCTAAACAAAAGGATTAACACAAACATGGGATGTAAGTGTGGTGAAATTCACTGCCCTTACATAAGGACTAATACATGAACAAACTCATGGGCAGTGAATTTCACCACCCATAGATTTATTTTCAAAGGGACATCATAGATGCATCGGTGGTGAAATTCACTACCGATACATATGGGAAAACAAGCATGTATGGGTGGATGGGCGGCGATCTTTGTCGCCCTTATACACCTTAAGGAAAAAACTATGTGTCTAAAACATAAGTGACAAAAATCACCATGGCACGAATGATGAATCAAACATAACAAAAAAAATAGAAACTAGGGTTTTTCTACAGAACAAACGGTGATTTCCACTGCTATCCCATAAACAAAAACCAATTTTTCAAACTAAGACTAAAACAAAATAATAAAATCCTAGTTTGAAAGAAGAAATCAGAAAACCTAAAATCCACAATCGATTAAACATCAAAACAAAAACTAGTAAGGTTTTAACTAAACAAAAAATGATTTGGAAGGAGAAATTTACAAAAAGGAAACACAGAAGGAACTTACTTGGTGGTGATAAAAACTTGTTTTGAACTTAAGACAAATTCCAAATCCAAAACTTTTCACATTGAAATCGTCCAATGACTTCCATGAGGGTTTCAATCGCGCCAAGGGGAGTAGCAAAGACAAGTGATAAAGACAAAATAAAAATAAAGAGGGATTTAAAACATATAAATGACCCTTAAGATTCCCACACAAAGTGCATTTAATGCACTAAAGTAAACTAGAGATGCACGGTCAGAAAAAATTGTTGCCCCTGCACTCAAAAGGATTTAAAAGAACATGTAATAGCAACAAATAATGTTGCTTGAACATAAAGGTCAATTACTAATATGCATGGGTGGCAAAAATTGTTGCTCCTACACTTAGGACAAAAAGAAACATGCTTGGGTGGTGATTTTTTCTGCCCTTGCATTTTTCAAGGAATCAAGCATGCACTAACGGCAAAAAGTGCCACCCTTACATGAAAACAAAAAAATCTCTAACTCCCTAAAAATTGCTAAAATCTCCAGTTTGATAACTTGCATAAATTTTGAGAAATCAAAATGAGAAGATACTTGAATGGATTCTTAGGAGTGAGAGGACTACGCATGAGGATGAGATGCCTTGCCTCAATTTGCAAGCTTAGAGTGTAGGCTACAAAACGGACAAGTTTCGTAGGGGTTGTCCTACAAAATGAGCATAGCTGATTTTGAGGACAACAACTGGCTCTAATTGGGGAGCTTCCTTTGATCATGCTTTGAAATGATCAAAGGGAGAAGAATTCTAGTCTTTAAGTGCCTTCATCCATGCCATTGGGCCATAGAGTCAAGCAAACAAAATAAAAGACAAAAGAGAAAAAAAAATGAAAAAGAAAAACACAAACTGTACAAATATACAAGTGAACTTATCTGGTGATTCATGGATTGAAAAGCTTTAGATGTTGTCCACTATGCGGCAACAAGAATGGTGTCCCATCTTGATATTCTAGTAAGAAACTATTTTCTCCATAGAACTGGTGAATGACAAACAGGCCTCTCCATAGGGAATCAAATTTCCCATGCATTCCCTTTGGCTCTCTCCTCTTGTCCCACAAAAAGACTTGATCCCCAATCTGAAAATCTCTAACCTTTGCTTTCTTATCAAATAGCTTCTTGACCTGACTTTGATTCTCAACTATACAGTCCACCACCATAGCTCACTTCTCTTCAATTTTAGAAAGATACATTATGTGTTTATCAATAGAACTTTCAAAAGTTCCATCTTCAACCGCCTTTGCCAATTTCAAAGCTAGTAATTCCAAGGTGATTGGTATCTCTGCATTCAAACCATATAACAGCTGAAATGGTTACATACCAATAGCCCTCTTTGGGGTAATTCTATCTGCCCACAAAGAATCAAACAATGCCTTATGCCATGTTTTCTGATTGCCATCTACCAGCTTCCTGATAATAGTAACCAAATTCTTATTACTTGATTATGCTTGACCATTCCCTTGTGGATAATAATTAGATGAATGTGAAAGAATAATCCCATATTCAAAATAGAAATTAGTAATCTCATTAGAAGAAAAACATGTAGCATTATCTTCCATAATCTTTTTTGGAACACCAAACCGGGATATGATATTTTCTTTGAGGAACTTACATACCACTTCAGAAGTAGCATGCTTAACTGGTACAGCTTCAACCCACTTGGTGAAATAATCAGTTGTAGTCAGAACATAACTGTGTCTTGCACTTGATGGTGGATTCACAGCACCAATGAAATCAATGCCCCACTGCTGAAATGGTTCTTCAATTACAATTGGTTTCAATGGTAGGGCAGCCAACTTGGGTTTCCCCACAAACTGCTGACAAAGTCCACACTTACGCACCCAATCATATGCGTCTTGGAGCAAGGTTAGCCAATAGTACTTTTCTCTCAAAATCTTGTGAGTCATTACTGGTGCTGAGAAGTTTCCTCCACATGCCAATTAATGGAAAGACTCCAGTAACTTACTTTGTTGTGCTTTATCAACACAATGGAGGAAAACCCCATGAAGACTTCTCTTGTACAAACCATTATCCCATAAGACAAAGTTTGCAGCTTTGAGCTTGATAGTCCATTTTTCTTTGTAGGACAAATGAGTAGGACACTCTCCATATGTGAGAAAATAAGCGATATTGGAATACCACTCATCAGTTGTAGTAACAAAAAGGACAGTTGGAACATCTTCAATCTTTGTCTCTTCATCACCTGTTTCCTTTGGGACATTATCAGCAATAAGCTAACACAAACCTCTCTCATGCACAAGCTTGGTAGGTTTAATATCAAGATCAAATTCTTGAATTTTGGCAATCTAATTGCCTCTCTTAGTCCCAAACTCCTGTTGCGTTAAGATCGATTTCACTGTTGTATCTGGCACCAAAGCAATAGTATGTGAATTCAATATGTAAAATCTAAAATGTTTCATAACCTTCACTACAGCATAAGCATGTTTCTCCATATTAGAATACTTGAGTTCATGAGCTTTGAATGGACAACTCATGAATGAAATTGGAGACTATACACCTTCCTCATTCTGCTGAACTAGAATTGCTAACAATGTATGCTCTGATATACATAATGAAATTTTTGTTATAGTCAAGACACCCCAAAATTAGAGCATGGGCTATAGCTCTTTTTATGTCCTCAAAAGTTGCTTTACCTTCTACACTCAAATGGAAAGTGGTCTTACCTTTCATCATATTAACAATATGATGAGTCTTCTCTGCAAACTTTGGAATGGATCTTCGTAGGAAATTTACTTTCCCAAAGAAAGAATGAACAATCATCTTACTTGCAAGCAAAGTAAGAAGTTGGATGGATTTGAGTCTTTTGAAGTCAATTTTAGTTCCTTCTTTAGACACAATGTGACCAAGAAGTTTACCTTCTGTAACCCCAAAAAATGACTTCTTCAGGTTAAGAGAAATACCATTATGGCGACATCGTTCCAAAACTTGCCGCAGGTGATAAGCATGATCTTGATGCTTCTTGGAGAAAATAGTCAAATCATCAAGGTATACTACAATAAAATTACCCATTTCATCTCTGAATGCCAAGTCCATTGCTCTCTAGAAAGTAGCACCAGCATTGATCAATCCAAATGGCATCCTGTGATATGCAAAAGCACCCCATGGAGTTATGAAAGCAGTTTTGTACTGATCCACTTCATTGACCTCTACTTGATTGTAGCCCAAAAAACCATCCAACATAGACAGCATCTCTAAACTAGTTATTGTATGTAACACTTGATCCATTATGGGCAAAGGGTAGTTATCTTTCAAGGAAGACTGATTTAGATTCCTGAAATCTACACAGATGCAAATCTCTCTGTTCTTTTTCCTTACAAGAACAATATTTGCAATCCAAGTAGAATGATGAATAGGGAAAATATCCTAGCATTCAACATCTCTTGAATCTTGGCAAGGATGGTACCTAATATTTTAGGATTGTACTACCTTTGCTTTTGTTTATGAGGCAATGATCCCACCTTGAGAGGAATCTCATGTTGGATCTCTTGTGGTCTGATGGACTTCAAGTCATCATATGAATATGCCAGCACATCAATGTAGTAGCATAGAAGTGTTGTGAACTTGAAATTTTCATCATCAGTGTAGCATTTCCCAATATTGACCATCTTAGGATCCACTTTTGTATTCAGTTTCGCTTGTTCAAATTCCATTGATGAACTTGAGCCATGTTGCTACTTTTGCTTGATATAATGATCATGTTTATCAAATAGCTTTCCAAGGGAAACTAAACCTTTCAAAATTTTGTTTCCTTTCAATTGAAGAAATTCTTCACCATTCTCTGAATTCACTTTGAAAACATATTCTCAAGGCAGAGAATCACTCCCCTCAAAGTAAAGTTCATCAAAGCTATTTGTCTTCTCTAGGAAAGCTATAATCTAATTATCACCATTAAAAACTTGCCAATGGTCAGCATTATCAGGTACACTTGGCCGGTAGACCAACTCAATAGTATACTTATCACCCTTAAATCCTTATGTGGGACCATAAGGGTAGTTGATATGGCCAATGAGTTATCTATGTCATTATACTCTCTAGGTACAGTAGAAATATCAAATGCATCAAATTTATCAATGCAATCCCATACCCGATTTCGGTAATGCTTTAACCTTTCATTTTTCATCTGGTACAGATTTCTTACCTAACAAACAATCAACTCCACATCTCCTTGTGCATGAAGATTTTTTATTCCCTTTGTGCAAGCAACCTCCATTCTGAGTAACAAAGATTCGTACTCGGTAATATTGTTGGTATTGTCAAACTGTAACTTATATGAAAAAGGGAAAATATCACCTTGAGGAGATATCAGGACTACTCCAGCTCCAGATCCTGTGGAAGAATGGCTACTGTCAAATTCCAAAGTCCAAATATCATTTGAACTTTCTGGTTTAATATCTCTGAGATCAACAGACTCTTCACTCAAAGAAGAAGAAGAATCTTCCATCACCATACTTTTATCTGAACTATCATTTAATGAACTATCATCTAATGAACTAGACATATATTCTATAGTTAGGAAATAGTTGCTTAAACCTGAAGATTCAAATAAAATTTGAGCTTTTGGTTCTTTAGATTGAGTGACAATAAGCAATTTTTGCATGACACCCTTGACATGTATCCTTGCCTCAGATAAATCCATATTAATCTCTCCTACATTTTTATAGAAGTTCTGTCCCAGTAAGATACCATATGAAACCAGAACATAACCAACTAGGACATTCATCTTTATTCTTTTCTCCAGAAAAGTTGTGAATGCAAACTGCACATCCTTAATTTGGCCTAACAACGACACCTATTTGTTTTCCATTGAAAAGTACCTTCCAAAAGTCTTTGTTAGAGTCAATCCTAGAGCATCTACTACCTTGGTGGGCTTAACATTGTCAAAAGCTCCTAAATCTATGACACAATTACTAAGTTTGTGACCATTGATTAACAAAGAAACATATAAAGGTTTAATTTTTCCTAAAGCAATAAGAGGAGTGGTAACTAGGTTATTTTGAGAAGACCTAGTCTTTGAGGGGTTAGGAATAGTCTTGGAAGTATCTTTCCCTACAGAGGCAGTCTTATTTTTAACAAATTCAGCTAACCTTTCAAATTGATTGGGGTTAGCTTGCAAATATTCCACCTTAGACATTTAAATTTTGGTTTTCCTGGCATGGTCAATTATATCAAAAAGCTGAAACAAATTGGACATAGTAGTAGGGAAACTTTCATTCTGAGGTTTAATTGGAGAAGTACTGGTCTGAGGAATAGCAACAAAAAAAGTAGGAGTATTAGAAGAACTTACTTGTTTTTGACCAGCTGGATCCTTTGATTGAAAAGGTAAAGGAGTTCCTCACTTAGCAATAGAAAGTACAGGTTGAGGATCTTCTTTTGATTTACCTTTATCAGTCACTTGCTGATTTGACTAATTTTGAGATCTGGTGAAAATAGGATATGCTCCACCATATGCATCTCCTCCTCTTTCTACCTCATCCCGATAATTAAGAAACCTAATATTCAAGTCACCAACCAATTCCTCTTCTCCTTCCATAAAGAGATTGGCATTGTTTTCCTGATCTAAATTAGGTTGTGAAAAATTTTCATGCTCAACTTCATAGTAGCCAACTGCTGAGTTAACCGGCGGTGCTTCTAAGGCGAGTCTCCCTTGGGTTGGCAAAAGCCTATTCTATCATTGCTTTCTAGCTGCATTGCCCTGATATTGAGCATTAGGAAATGTTCTCCTTGATATACCTCTATAGGAAGGAAGAGACATACTTTGAGACATTCATTTCTTCAAAGCTAACAATTCGTTAGATAATTTTTACACCATGGGATTAGTGGTGCTAGTGGAAGAATTATCAATAGAGGGCTGCCCTCTACTTCTATTTGTATCCTTTCTTATCTTACCAACAAGGATAAGATAATATTCAATCTTAGTAGCTAGAGCTTGAGCTACCACCAAGTTAGTCGGATTTTTCCACCGCAAAAGAAAACTCACCTCCAACAGTTGAGTGTTTATGAAGAAACACTTCAAGTTTTTAGTTGTGGGCTGAGCAGTGGCCAGAATTCTCTTGGTTAGCTTATTAAACTTCCCAATAAACTCACGCATGGTTCTTGTGGTTCCTTTTTCATTTGTGTAAGCTGGGCCAAAAGAGCATGTGCATTTTTAGTAGGCTTGAACTTAGCCTCAAACTTAGTTTTAAGAGTATTCCATCTATTGATGGTTTGGGCCAGAAGCTTGTAAAACCAATCTGCAGTGACGCCTTGAAGTGTCTCCATAAAAAGTCTAACAGATACATCCTTGTACTCCACCCCTAACACACCACATGCTATGCAAAAAGCCGCAATGTGTTCATCCGGATGAACTTTCCCATCACCATAGAATTTCAAAAAAAAAATCTCTAATATACGCCAATTGAAATGTGGGATAACAAAACTTTGAAGAACCTGAGTAGATAATACTCTATTAGTATTTGCACTAGAAGCTTCACCCTGTATAGGAGACTTGGCATTGGTAGGAGGGAAACTCCTTGTATGCTGAAGTGGTGACCATGAATTTGCAGGCAAAAGGCCAAAATTATTTTGCTACATTAACTCAAAAATAGGGTCAACAATTCCTTGAGCTCTCTTACTTCTGGTATACCTTGAGTCTGCTAGAATGCAATATACTTAGCAAAGATAAAAACTACAAACCACTTATAAAAATGAATGAGGATGAAATGCTTCAACCCAAAGCGTGAGGCTCTAAGTTGCATGTTCATTCCCCAACAGAGTCACCAAAAAACTGTTGCATGAATATTTTGTCATTAACTTATAAATGACAAAATGGTTATATCAACCATAGCTATGATGAGACAAAGTCTCTCCTCTCAGCAAGGGGAGGTTCCCTTTATCACAAAGAAAACTTTCTTTGTACTTAAACTTTGTAGATGATGGTTTCATATCGCAATATTCTCTTTTTTAGAATATGTGTTCTTAATTTAAAAGAACAATTCTATAATGCAAAGTAAAATGACCAAGAAACTCACGAAAGCACAAAGTCTTTCTTTGCTCCTTTTGCTGATTTGAATTTGGAAACTAAATAGAATACGGTGTAGCCCAAAGTCTTCACCGAATACTATGATGAAATCACAATAACATTAAAAATGGTAGAAAGCTCAAAGTCTTTTCAATATCTTTTACTTGAAAACATAAAACCATAAACCCAAAGATAATTGTTGTAGCACAAAGTCTCCAAAACTAGCTTTAGAATATCTTCCAGATTAACCAAACTCACACTACAATTTGATCAAATAGATAAGAGAGCATAAGGAGAATGACATAAGAATAATTCCCAATACACCACAAGTTACTCCAAGGCAAAGATTGAACACTCACTTGTTTTTCTATTTACTTGATAAAAATATGATTTACAATTTGAACACAAAGTATCAAAATGCTCTTCAATTTGGCAAAGTTTTGCTTCAATAACTAAAAAATAAAAATTACAAAACAAGCCCTCTTTATTTATAGTGAGAGGCCATGAGATAATCTAGGAAAAATCTAACAACTTTGACTTATTCAACACAGGAGTCCTTATTGATTTGGGACTTCCTATGTTTTTACATGTAATTACATATGAGAAAAGAACATGTAAAAATGTCCATAACTATAAACAAAAGACATATGAAAATACAAAAAATAAACTAAGTATGAAAATTCCATCTACTTGCACCACCACCTTTCTTCAAGTGAGCATCGTACATTGTGAATGCGGCTTGCATCCCACAGCTGTCTAGATCAACAGTATTTTTAAATATCATTTGAGCCTTGATCACCGCATCCTTTACTATTGTGGCCACCTTTGCATGACTAGTTAACTTAGATTTTAGGTTATCTAATGTTAGCTGATTATCTAGAATGTTGTCCAAAAAAGAAACTGAAAAGCTTTATCTCCATACTCCCTTTGAAACATATTTTTGAACTCCTGAATCATCTCATCAGCAAGGAAAAAGTGGTGGTCTTCAGATGTCAATTTTCATAGGAGTTCTTCTAGTTTGTACAAAAGGCTAACATCACTTTCTTCAATTGACTCCTTAGAGCTTTCCAAATCTTTGATCAAATCCTTTAAAACATTACTTCGGTAAAGCAATGATTCTTTAGTTTCCACATAGGACTCCCAATTTGGAATAACATCGAGTGAGATTAGAGTTTTTACATTTAGCTTTTTCATCTCGACCCACTTCTCATAACTTCCATCAAGATACTCAATGTCTTGAGATATAATATCAACTAGATCATCAAGCTCAGCTCTAATCTTCTCCATCCTACTCTTCTTTTCAGTTGTCTCTGTAAGAAGAGACACTCCTTGCGCATGCATCTTTTCTAGATACTCCTCAACCAATTTACCTTTGACACAAGTATTTTCATCCCTTTGAATAATAGGATCTTCCACAGTTATCGCCTCAGGCATTATAGACTCCGATGTCAAAGTAATTTTCCTCACCACTGTAGCCAAGTGCTCTACCATTGCTTTATAGTGCTCCTTCATTTCCTTTTCATGATCAAACTTTTGAATCAAGGAATTTAGGGTAGATTGAACATCAACTTTGGCACTTTCATGAGTAATCTTTCCAAGTTCAATTCTAGAAATGGAATAATCACTCATACTAAAATTTTCAATAGTTGAATCCAATGGTGGTTGAGCAATCTCCACATATTTGTGACCTTTATCTTCAAGCAGCCGAGAAAGGTTTTTAGGCTTCTTTTCACCTTCACTGGCATCAACTTCTGAAAATCAAAGTCATCTGGAGAGATGGCTTGTTTCTTCCTTTTAGGTGTCTATGCTGAAAGCCATGGAGGAAGCACTAATGTACTAACATTTCGATCAGACCCCATTGTTGGTGGAGAAGGAAATGTGCTCACACTTGTGGTAGTGATGATAGGAGGAGTGTTTGTAAACACAGCACCTAGTACATCCACATTAGCAACTTGCTTAGCTCCTAAAATAAACTGTTCAAAAATTGTAGAGTCACCTATGTCATAAGAAGGTGAAGACAAACTAGGAATTGACCCTGAGGAATGAAGAACATTATCAAAGGAAACTTTAGGATCATCAAAAATTGTTCTTGAGAATGATGGTGACTCGGATGACTAAAATCAATGGGTGAAATTGGGATTGTAGGAGGAAAAGGAAAGGAAACTGAAATAGATACATTAGGTCGAGGAGAAGGGAGTTTAGTTTCTTGTGACACATCTCTTTGCTGAGACATGGCTTCATCCTATAGATTTTCTTGACTATCTCCCTTCCTTTCTCCTGTTCATCTTCTTTTTCTCCTGAAGACTTGTCCTCAATATCCATTGCCTCTGTAGCTAGTTCTTCAACACCCTTTTCTTCAACTTCCATCTCCTTAGCAGTAGATTCCTCCTCTATAACTTTGGCCTTATTTCCTTTTGATAAAAACGTAATCCTAGGATTGGAATCCTTGGATGTGCTAGGAGTATCACTTTTATTCTTGGTCCTCAGTTCAACTATCTTCTATGTTTTCTCTAAGAATTCCTCTTTAGAACCAGTTATGAAATCCTTCAAGGATATACCTTTTCTTTGAAGCCATAGATTGGTATTAGCCAGAATTGGCTCAAACCTCTTTCTCAAAGAAGTTAACTCCTTCTTTGACCATTGCATAGCAGGTAAGGGAGAGTTAGCAATATTTTCATTTATATAACTTGGACTAACAACCTCTTCATCATCCACCATACCCTCTGGAATATCAGCCAAGCCCAAATATTCAATTCAATTTAGAGTCAACCTATTGTAATCTAACTTTCTGATCTCCTCTATTCTCAAGTCAGCCTAGATATCCTCTACCATCAGCTCATGAAATTGAGTCTTTCTCTTTATCATATCCTTCACTCCTCGATAATCAAATCTGGGCCTTCTTTTGAATAACTTCACAGTGACCATTTGCATTTCAATTTCCATTACTTTGGATCTAGCAGGACTTGCAACAAAATATCTACCAATCTCAATAGGAAACCTAAATCTAAGATTTTTCATCTCCATTTGTTTGTTATGAATGATAATCATCTGCCAACACAACTCCATCAGGACAATTTTATTAGAAGGGAACTTTGGCAACATATAGGGATAACCCTTATAATAGCCAACTCTTAGATATGTGAAAGTTGAGAATTGAAGAAACAAGCAACCGAAACCATTCACCACTGCCCAGGCTTCATCTGAAATTCTTCTCTACTCCAATTGGGGATCAAAAAGGCACAAGAAAACAGCAAAGAAGGCATCATTCACTCTTTTGAAATGATGAATTGAGCCTTTCAAAGTGATTTAAGGATAATACTGATAAATTGGTACAACCCTCCTATCTCCATCAAATGTTAAACCTAGGAAGTTCCTCATCGAAGCTGCTATATACACAAGGTAAGAGGTCATGTAGAATTTTGAAGTAGCTGATACCTTAATTAGCTGCTCATGAAGAGCATTACTAATCCATTCTCCCCATATTATATTTTTTTTACCCTGAAGTATGATCTTGATGTATGAATACATCCACTCATGGAATGTAGATGAAGAAACTAGACCTTTAACTCTACTGAGAAGAGTTATTAAATCACTTCCTCCACAAAGTCACTCCTGGGCCATCTAGACAAATTTAGTTTAGCAATCTTGAGCCATTTAGTATTGATCACTCTTTTCGCCTTTTCAACATCTTTATCATACTCTCCTTGAGCAATTGAGAAATACAACTCTGCAACATATTCTACTCCAGGACACATGAAAACCTTATCTATAAATTTTGCATCAAGTCTCATGACCACATTGTCGTGGGCATCTACCACTATCATGTTGTCTTTATTGTAGAAATGAGAAACTTGGAGAAGAAACTCAGTATTGTGTGTAGCAACAAGGAATGAAACCACCAAATGAATATTGTTTTTGATAATCATCTACATATTAGGGCTAGGTTTATCTAATTTTGTTCTCTCCACAAATTCAGCCATATCAACATGACCGATCTTCGTATCCCATATCTCATCAACATTTGATGTGACTGATGTTATAGAGAAAACAACTTGATACTGATACTTCATTTCTTTTTCCTTCTTTGGAGATGGATCAGTCATTTGAAAAGAAGACTCCTTCGGATCAATTAATGATCTTGGCAGCTTATAGAAGAAACTGCAACGAAAAGTCATGATCTTGCAGTTAGGGAAAAAATGGCAATTTGGGAAACTGCATGTTGATGATCATGATCATAGGAATGAGCTTGAAAGGGTTAAAGAGTGAGAAAGTCAAAAAAATAGATGAAAGCAGGTTAAGGATAGCGATTTGGAAAATTCCCCAGAGTTAGAAAAATTCTAGAGGGTGAGTGCACAGGTGGTGATTTTTGTCACCCTTGTAGGTAGGAGGGAAATGTAAAAAGTACATAAGCAACAAAATTTACCACTTGTGCATGAGAGGATAAAGCTTGGTTTTGTGTAGGAGTGGTAAATTGTACCGCCATTGCATGAGAGAGGCAAATGTTCAAGTGTTCGAGTGTTAAAAAGGCTCGCTTATGAATTAGGACTTTCATGAGTTTGGTGTAGGATTTCATTTTATAGCTTCATGTAGGGTTGGTGATTTTCTCCACCCTTACACATCTTACAAAAGCTAAACAAAAAGATTAACACAAATATGGGATGTAGGGGTGGCGAAATTCACTGCCCTTAAGAAGGACTAATACATTAATAAAGTTTTTCAAAGGGACATCATAGATGCAATGGTGGTGAAATTCACCGCTGATACATATGGGAAAACAAGCACATGTGGACAGCAATTTTCGCCACCCTTACACACCTTAAGTAAAAAATTATAAGTGTTTAAAATACAAGTGATGAAAATTGCCATAGCACGAATGATGAATCAAACATGACAAAACAAAAATAGAAACTAGGGTTTTTCTCATAAGCGAAAACCAAGTTTTCAAACTAAGACTAAAGCAAAACAATAAAACCCTAGTTTGAAAGAAGAAATGAGAAAACATAAAATCCACAATCAATTAAACATCAAAACAAAAACTAGTAAGGTTTTAACTAAACGAAAAATGATTTGGAAGGATAAATTTACGAAAAGGAAACATAGAAGGAACTTATCCAATGGTGATAAAAACCTGGTTCAAACTCAAGACAAATTCCAAATCCAAAACTTCACACTTCAAAATCATCCAATGACTTCCACAAGGGTTTTAATCGTACCAAGGGGAGTAGCAAAGATAGGTGATAAAGACAAAATAAAAATAAAAAGAGATTTAAAACATATAAACAACTCTTAAAATTCTCACACGGAGTGCATTTAATGCACAAAAGTAAATTGGAGATGCATGGGCTGTGAAAATCATTTTCCCTACACTTAAAAGGATTTTAAAAGAACATGTAATAGCGGCAAATAATGTTTCTTGAACACAAAGGTCAATCACTAATATGCATGGGCGGCGATTTTCACCGCCCTTGCATGTTTCAAGGACTCAAGCATGCATAGTGGAAAAAAGTGTCGCCCTTGCATGAAAACAAAAAAAATCTCTAACTCCCTGAAAATTACTAAAATCTCCAGTTTGATAACTTGTGTAAATTTTGAGAAATCAAAACAAGAAGATAGTCGAATGGATTCTCAGGAGTGAGAGGACTATGCACGAGGACAAGATTCCTTGCCTCAATTTGTGAGCTTAAAGTGTAGGCTATGAAACGGGCAAGTTTCGTAGGGGTCATCCTACAAAATGAGTATAGCTGATTTTCAGGACACCATGTCGTGACCACATGGGAAATATGGGCATGACATTTGGTATCAGAGCCCATGTTTCAAACATTGGAATCTATGGGTGTGTATAATTACTGAGGTGGGCCAATAATAGATCATGCATACTTGTGTTGCAAGTCTAAATCTAACTTGTGTAGCAACGAGTCGTAAGACACCTTGCATGGGAATAGTTTATTTTCCCTCATTTTTTGCTTCCTCTAACCCCCATGTATGGCTTGGTGTCATAGGTACTTGGGGAGTGTATTCTTGATGAATAGAGTAATTGAAGGACCATGCTAGTTCTGAATTTGGAAGTTGGTCAAGTCCTTGACCTAGTGCTATCCTAAGAGAATGTTATTGGTTGGGTTTTGCTAAGTATTTCATTCCAGCTAATCCTTGCTCCTTGTCCTAGTTGTTGGTGCATTTCAATCCTTCTTTAGGGGACGTGACAACATATGGTAAGTGCACCCTTGGACAAGTGTTAGTATGAGAAAGTTTTAATCTTATGGCTACCTTGAAGGTCTCCCTGAAGAATGTTGAGTTGTTTTTATCCTACCTTGTAGGAGAAAAGGAATGTATTTGAGTGGTACACTATCTTTGACAAAGACTCATGTACCTGAATCATTTATTAGATCCACCTTGTGTCATCTAGTTAATCTTTTATCATGGGGTAAGATGTGCCTTGTCTAAATGACCCCTCTAGTTGGGATGCGAAGAAGTTGTGGACCCTTAGTTTCCCTTTGCCTTGATGTAGGATTAAGCTATTCAATGAGTAGTTGTCACTCAAAGAGTGGATAAAATGGTATACTCTCTTATAAGAGTCACTCAAAACCCCCTTCTTTATAATGGTGTGGTGGATGTTAGAAGAATTGGCAGGAAAGGCCTTTTATGGCTATTTTCATGGGTAAGCCTCTTGGGTTTAATGAAAGGATGTGTAGTAGCTTCGAGGACCACTTTGTGGTTGTGGATCTTATGACATTTGTGTTCAAAACCAGTAGTTTTGAGTCTATTTATTTGGGCTACTTAGCTGACTTACTTTCTTGTAGTCCTCTTACCTTGAGGACTTGTTTCATCTTATGTCAATTTAAAATTGGAATGTTGAATTTGGCGCCACTTTTGATATTGACTTATCTTTTAAATTTGAGTTATTTTTTGGATCGTAATTCTTCTGAATTTTATTCTATAAACTTATTCAAGACTTATCTTTGCAAGCTTTTATTTTGAGGATCTTTGTTATTGTTGGTATAGTTGGTACCTATGTAGTGTTGTGAACTATGTAACCAACGCTACCCATAAGGGGTGCTTGATGAGAGGAAGATGGGAATAGTCGATCTTGGTTGATGTTGTAAACTTGAAGTTGTTTAGTGGATCGCTAGTGGTGGTTTAGAACTTACTTGTTGACCTTGTGTCATGTTGTGTAGTGTGTCGGTGCTATCCCATTTTGGGAGGCCGAATCTTTAAGAATCAAGAAATGGGTGCTGGTGAAGTTTGAAGGAGTAGATAGGTTGGAAAACCTTAAGGTCCTCCTATTGTTGTGGTAACCTACTATCCATGTGAAATTGACTCCCTTGTTTTATGAGGCTATGTGATTGCTCTGATCAATTAGAGGTTGGACCTACAAGTTTTGTAGTGGTATAGGTGTTTAGCTTCATCCCTTGATGCTAGGAATGATTGGACATGTTTGGTTCCTACTTGTTCTGTAAGTTTGATCTAGGCAGTCTAGTGGGGACGTATTGATCGAAGGAGTAGTCGAGACTTGAGAGTCTCATGCTTTTTGCTTGGGATCTTGTGTGTTTATCTTAACATAGGTAGCAAGTTGAGTGTGATGCATGTTTGGGACTTGATCGGTGGTTTTGTGGCTATTTGTTTGGCTAAGCTTCCTTGAGTTGCTCTTTTCTAGTTAGGGTTCTGGATGGCTAAGAGAGGTTCAGAGTAGGATCTAGTTGAATTAGTGTATGGAAAGGTTTCTCATAGTGCTAACCTTCTTGGTTGGCCCCCACCTTGCTTGACCTTGAATTACTTGGTGGTATATCCTTGGGCATCTAATGCTCTTGTGTCTTCTTAGACTCATAAAGTGTTGGAGTATGTGTTGTGTTAGATTCTTGACCCCTCCTAGTCAGAGGAGGGTATCCTTGAGATTATTGCCATGTGATTACTTTTTAAGTCCTTATTGGTCCCTTACTTTTATGTCAAAATCAATCTGAGTTCAATGCCATGTTGGAATGGCTTGTAGCTGGGTTACTCTACGATACTTTCATGTTAACTTCCAGGAGGAAGTTTATCTCTAGGGGAGGAGGATGTGAGGCCCACCCTTGTGCGACTAGATTAGTTGTACTTGTAGACCATATTGTTTTACCTCTCCCTAGCTAAGGGTTTGATTTATGGGAGTGTGACTCTACCTTCAAGGCAATGTAGTGTAGAGGTGGAATATCACCTATTGTGTTTAGACTAGAACATTTAGTGTTGTAATGCGAGGCTACCATGTGTTGTACTTCTTATTTTATTTTATGAGACTTATTATTT
Organism: Cunninghamia lanceolata; assembly: GCA_027924645.1. Lineage (NCBI taxonomy): Eukaryota > Viridiplantae > Streptophyta > Pinopsida > Cupressales > Cupressaceae > Cunninghamia > Cunninghamia lanceolata. The sequence goes on along the minus strand of BSBN01000737.1, from coordinate 7,753,526 downwards.
AGAGTATCTTTGACATGCGGACATTTTAGGGGGTTGTTGAGCCCGTAGATTCAAACTTTCATGACTCCTTCCCTATGTTTTGATTAGTTTGATAGAATATGTTGTGATGTGGTTACATCTTACTTGTTAGATTTTACGGATGATTATATGATATGTAACATTCATTTTGATGCTAATTGGGATATAAGTTGTTGAGTTAATGAATGAAATTATTATGCAATCTTAATCTTGTATTGATGTTTGGAAATGCAGTAGATAATGAATCTTATCAATGATGTTATGCGATGCTATTGAGGATTTAGCTGATTATGCGACATTGTGTGTGTGCATTCCTTTTGCTTCAGCTATGATGAACATGTACTGTTAATTTGTTTGCATAAGTGTGCAAGTGATTTTCCATGCCCATCAAAATTGGAGATCATCCCATACCCTATGTGAAATCTGTGTTTAACGATCTAGTCCCAAGAGGGACCAAGGTCACATGTGTTGGTGCATGATGATTTCATGATATCTGCATTTATGAGTTTTCATATTAGGTTTCACCCTTTATATTTATTTAATGATGTGTTATAAATGTGTATGGTTTAAATCGCACCATTTGGTGTTATTTATTTTGTTGGGCCTTTTCTTATGATTTTATATACCATATGATGTTTAAATTGGCCAAATAATGACCCTAGGTCATACCCCTAGGGTCTAGGGTCAATTTGGGCATGTTATACCTTAGGTTAACCTTCATCTAATCACTTTAACTTTACCCTGAAGTTAAGTGACGAAATTTTGAATTTGGTTATGGGGTGGATTAGTCAAGGGTCTACCTTGACCATCCCCACTACCCTTGGTTATGGATAACTGTATCTTGAAGGCTTGGGAAGCTCCCAAGACCTTCAAGTGTGGCAGGCCCCTTCCCTATGCTCTCACAGATGTGTGATAATATCTTGGAGGGAATGGTATTTGCCTTGTAGGATAGGATGAGGACATGTGTCTCATCCTTATCCTCAAGGAGCCTCCAGGTGGGACTCACCTCTCCACAATATTCTCACACATGTGTGAGAGCGCTTGTGGGAGAAGTGTGAGGCTTTGAGGAATAGGAGAGTGACATGTGTCACCTCCTCATCCCTTGGAGATGGTGAAAGGGATTTGAGGAGGAAGGAGAAGGTGACATGTGTCACCTTCTCATTCCTCAAGGCTCTTGTGTGTAGCCTATTAAACTCCCTCTTTGAGAGAGGGAGAGGGTTCTTCTTTTGGCTTGTTTTTTTATTATGGCTTGGGGGAGAGTTAGCTAAATTTTGGAGAAGTTTGAAGCCAAGAAGCTTGGAGGACTTGGGGAGCTCTCCACCAAATTCTCACCATTTTGGGATTTAAAGGTAACCTTCAAGGCTATATGCCTTCCTCTTGTTTTTACATTTCAATCTGTGGAAATTTGCTTGTGTTTTTTTGAGTCTTTTTCTTTGTTGTGTGGGTTTTGTTTGTGGGTGTTTAGATGAAGCTCTCCATTGAGGAGAGCTCATCTTGTTTGGGGTGGGAGAGGAGTGAACCTCCTCAAGGTCACCCTCATTATTTATTAAGATATTGATGGCCATGGAGTATTTTGGGAAGCATTGAGATTTTTGTGAAGGTATGAGTCCTTGGAAAGATTTTTGTGACGGCATGAGTGCCTTGAAAATGTGATATTTGAGAAATGTTAAGGCTAGAGGCCTTGTGCTATGAGAAATATGAGTTATTGAGATTTGGGTGCACCTCTAGAGTTGAGAGAGGTCCACTCTCCTACCCCCAAAATCTATAAAAATGGATTTGTGTGTGTAAGCCTTGGGAGGGTGTAACATTGCTTGTGTGAGTGTTTTTGTGTAAATCTTATTGTGGTGTGAAACCGGTTGAAGGTGATCTCCAAGCTCGAGGGTGACTCTTCTCAAGTCTATGGCAGGGAGGTGAGCGTCCCTTGGGCATGTGAAGGCTTCTTTTAGTTTTATTGCAGGTTTGGTGACTTGGAATTTTGGAGCTTGGAGGGAGTTATTATTTTCTGTGATTTTTATTGTAAGAGAGTGAGATCTCTTTTGTTTATGTTGTAAACAGAAAAATATATTTATGTGTCCAAGTCATTGAAGTGTGAAGTTGTTATTTTCTCCTTGCAATGGGTCACAAAAATATGTATGCATTCAAGTCCCTTCAAAAGTGAGTTTGTTGTTGATTTTTGTAACAGATTCAAAAAAAAATAGCTCATGTGAAAATAAAGAAAGTCTTCCTTCTACTCTCACCATGTCTTGAATAAATGTATTTATTTTTATGACAATGTATTTATTTATTTTATTTTTATAGTTACTTTGTATACTGTAAACGAAATTATTAGTTGTTGTAGAAAAGTAAAAGAAGATATATGTTATTTAGTTACATAGAGGAAAAAAATAGATGCATAGGTGTAGATGTTGTTTAAAAAAAAACATGGGTTCACTATTATTTGTGTAAGAAAAAAAATATGTAGCTTACTATTTTACATTCTAAAATTATACAGAGGGAAAAACTACTTGTATGATTTATGTGGAAATATATATAACTACAGAAAATTATTCCAGCAGAGTGTTTGAAGTAAACATGCATGTATATATATATATATATCATATTAAACTGTCATCATTTTTAAATGACTAAAATCTTTTAAATAAAAAAAGAGATATTAAAAAAGGAAATGGCATTAGGGTTTGAAGTGCCTGTAAAAGGGTAGAATTGAATTGTTTTACAGAATACAAAGTGAGCATTGGTGGGCGGCGACCATGGCCACCACCACTATTTTCATTGCAATAGATGGGGGGGAACGGACCCCCCATCCACCCTCCACATATGTGGAGGGTGGGTGGGGAGGCCGCCCCCTTCCCCCATTCGCCTTCCCTTATATGGCGCTCAACGCCCTTCACAAAACATCTTTAACTCTGTGACCCGCCATATCATGGCCACCAGTTATTTATCTCTACCCTACACTAGTATTATATATATAAACACCTCCTCTTCCTGACATAGTTTCCTCTCTGGTATACACAGAAAACAAGCAAAAAGAATACATCAGTATAAAAATGTAAGTTGAAATTGCAGCAGTATGAATATGTATATATTCACACACACACACACACACACACACACACACACACACACACACACACACACACACACACACACACACTGTGGAAAGGCAAACAAAAAGAAAATAGCAAACCCCCTGTGTCCATCTTTCAAAGATCAATGGCCTCCATGGCAGCCATGAGCAACCTGCATGAGAGGAGAAAATAAACAATGGAAACAAAACAAGAAAATAAAAAATAGGGTTAGGATGTAGAGAAATAAAGAAGTAGAAAACTAAGACAAAAAAATGGTTATATACATACATAATATATACATTTTGAGGCAAATCTAGAAATATTAAATTGTGTGTATACCTCTGTGTGCTGAGCCTCCATGGCTGCCATGTAAAAAAAAGGGGCATAATAGAACCCTGTGCATATGTGTAAAACAAACAAAAGAATAACTTGTGAACCTCCATGGAAACTTGAACAACCTGCAGGAGAGAAAAGATAAGAGAAAATGAAACTAGAGAAAATAATTTTGAACAAAACAAAAGAGATTAGGGTTAGGGTGTAGAAGTTAATAGGAAATAATAGGATATTAAGATTAGGGTTTGGGTAAAGAGTCCTAGAGGGAATTTTAATAATGGAAATAAATATATTTGGGGTAAATGGGATGCACGTGAATTGTTTTTTTTATATAATCTTTTTCTCATCTCACTTTTGCCAATTTATATGTTGGAGAACATTATGTAGTGGACTTATGTCTTTGGGATTTTTTTTTAAACTTAGATTTTTGCCTTTTTCTTTATTGCTTTTGATTTATTTAAGTTAGTGGGTTTAAATTTACTTAATTTAAATACTTTAATTTCTATATTTAATTGTTTTTTTATTTATTGGGTTAAGTGGGAAATAATGTTAGGGAATTTATTTAATATAAATCCTTTTATTTCCTTATTTAATTGCTTTTTGAATTAATGGGTTAAGTGGGAAATAATGTTAGGGAATTTATTTAATTTAAATCCTTTTATTTCCTTATTTTATTGCATTTTGATTTATTGGGTAAGTGGGTTTAAATTTAACCCTAGCTTTTTTAACTTAATTAGTGGATTTTTTTATTTGTGGGAATTTTGGGGTGGGATATAATTGTTGTCTTATTTGAAAATTAATTTATTTATCCCTTCACCTTTGTACTTGTGCAAACCTTATGCAGATTTTAATTTATTGATCTAATTAATTAATGTCAATGTATTTTATTTTCATTGCCTTGAGTGAATGTTAAATTAAATTATTTTATAGGTGTAATTAGATTTCATTATATTTTCTTTTTGAAAGAGGTTGTGATAAAGGTTGTTTATTTAAAATTATTTCCCCATTAACTATGAGGTGGCATTATGCTGCCAGAATTTCCCTAGATTAGGAAAGGGGTAATTAGGTGGTTAATTCATGTGTGTAATCTATCACATTAATTGTCTTTGTGTAATTTTAATTAATTTTATGATGAAAGTAATTAATCTCTTTTGTATTATAGTTCTTAGGATTAGATTTCGACACTTGTCAAAATCACATCTCCTCATCTAGGAAAACTAGGGTTAGTTCATGTTTGGGAATCCACCCTCTTAGCGATGCTCTTCACATCGCACAACCCCCTTAGTAGGCTTTCATATCGCAAGGGTTGTGAGGTGACTGCATTACCCCGATGTATAATTAGCATTTTGCACCTCTGTGTGTATGCCACCGAGCACGCTTGATGCGTGCGAGGGGGTTTTTAAGGACGTGTAGAGAAGTTTTTGTTAATTTGTGTCATAACCACATGACAAATGTGGACATGACACGTGTGTTGTCTATGGTGACCACATGGGAAATGTGGGCATGACAGTGAAGGTGAGGGTAAAAAAATGGAGTTGATATATTAAGATCTTCCTAAGGTCAAATTGGAGATGTGTGATGATCAAATTTTTACAATGGATGACCTAAGTGAAGAGTGGGTGATTTTTAGGTGATTCTCAAAGGTTACCACATTCTAGAAATGGTCAAACTTTGTCTAGGAGGTTGAATATTGGTCAATTTGTGGTCATAGGATGTTGGAAATGTAGGTACTAACAAAGGCACCATAGGAATTGACAGGTTGATCAGAGGCACCGAAATGGCAAACCTAGGCGCTGACAAACAAGTCGTAAGTGCTAACAGCCTAACCTAGGGTGCTGACAGGTTGTCCATAAGCACTGATAGTCTGAACAAAGGTGTTGATAGGTTTATCTAGGGTGCTAAAGTTGTTTAGTTTGTGTGAAAATTTAATTTTTTGGATTCAACAACTCTTGGCAAGAGACTTTGCAAACAAAGAAAACACAATGGCTGAGTGACTTTAATGCATAAGATCAATTTTTCTTTCACGGGTCTTGACATAAATACATGCCATTCACATGAACATCCCTATAATTATTCAAGTAGGTGTGTATGAGACCATAAGCCCACCTCACTACCTTTATTTAGGCGTAACATGCAAGTCCCATGATGAGGAAACTAACCACTTTTGATCACTTAGGATTGCTCTTATGATGTAAGGGGAGAGCATACACAGCATGCATGCTTATTTCTAGAGGGTATTTGTACTTAGAGATCAAGTCAATGTCGCTTGTGCATTGAGTAACTTCTCGGTCCTAACTAGTATCTGATGCATTACAATCTCATACTGTCGAAAGGTATTAAACTAGGCTTGAACAAGTTGCTAGGGAGTCCCTGATATATATGCTAGGTATGTGGGGTACAAACCATGAACACTAGCCCATTGAAGGGATGTGGCATAAGTGATTAAGCAAACACCACTTCACCTTGTCTACAGAATCACTTGGGGCCCCAAGGTTGTCCCAATGACAACGTGACTAGATTGGGGTACAAGTTTCCTTCTCCCACCTTTGATATACCCTGCTGGTATGCATGGTTGAGGTCATCCATTGGGGTGATGAAATCCCCAAGAAGGCCTCCTAAGAAAAAAACACTACTCACTTTTGATCACCCAAAATCACCTAAAGCACAATGGGAGAGCATACGTGAAGTAGTGACCCCTTAGGGCTACAAATAAAACAAGAATTTTGCACAAGGATTTTTAATCCCCAAGATCACCCTAAGGTGTGAAGAGACAACATATGTCCAAATGCAAACACAAGAATGACAAACAATTCTTTAACCCCTACTTTAGTTAATGTGTAACTAGACTAGTGATAAAAATAAAAGCTTTGACCATGGTGTTGCACAAAAGAGTTATTAGTTTGCTTAAAATTCTTGGTCACATGTCAAATACCTAGAAAATATTATGTCAGTGCCCAAAAAACTAAATTCAACTCTGTTAGGATGTAGGCACTAAAACAGAGAATGCAGGCACTGAAACAGAGAACGCAGGCATTGACAGAAGCACCAAAAGCGCTGCAAAATAGAACGTAGGCACTGAAACATAAAACCTAGGTGCTAAAATAGAGATCTTAAGCGCTAAACCAAGATACAGAGGTGCTAAAATAGAACACCTAGGCACTAATACACTGACCTAAAGCGCTAAAATAGACTCCATAGGTGCTAAGAAAAATAAAAAGGACTATTATACCTATTGATGCAGAATCCAAAAGCACGGATACGACCTAGAGCAGAGAAATATGCAAAAAATCAAGTCAATCTTGCAACAAAGTGATCAAATGAGTTGGTCAATAACAAAAAAGGGTTAGCACAATAACCAACATGTAGTTAAAACCCCCAAAAGGATGATCAAATGTTAGTTTGGGGAGATTAAACACAACACAAAATGAGTTTCTCAAATGCAAGAGGTTGGAAAGGATTTAAGAGGGGTTCTAGTAACCCACAAACCTACAAGAAAAAAGGTCAAAAAAACTTGTAATGTCATCTGAGCAAACCAGATGTTAGAGACGATCCAAAAATCAAAATTAAAACCCAGTCGTGGATAGAGGTGTTGAATCGGGGACCCAAGGTGCTACTATGAGTTATGTAGGCACTGAACAGAGGACCGCAAGCACTATTAAGTGAGCTGGAGGCACTGACAGGTGGGCCAGAGGTATGGACAAAGATGCCATGGGCGCTGATATGAGGTCCCAAGGCACTAAAAACTCTTGTAAAACACATAGTTGAAAAAGGGAAACAGTTGTTAATCAGAAACGCAGGCACCAACAAAGGGCCTAGAGGCACTAAAATAGCTACCAGAAGCACTAAACTAGCTATTGAACGTGTTGATATGACCTACACGATAAAAACTTACAAAATTTTGTAACAAAATGCTTAGTTATAGGGATGTGGGTCCCATCGAGCGTGCCAAATGAAGATGATGAAAGACTAAAAGGTGAAAAAACAAGAAACAAAGCACAAACAACAAGATTATATCTCAAAACTTCAAGTACTCCATTCTCCTTGATAAGGTTGAGGAAATAGTGCACCCAAGATAATTTCCTAGCTTTACCCAATACAAAATGGATGTACATTTCTCTATTGACCAGCACAGATAAAATAGGATGGATTTGCAATGGATTTGCCTAAGAGTTGGCTATGAATTTTGGCATAAGATGCAAAATGACTTTTTTTTAAATGCTTGGGAGATGGCTTGTATTTATAGAGTTTTTGGGGGAATTTGGATCAATGGTCTAGAAATTTAAAGTTGAGATCTAAGGGTGGAGATGAAATGGTGAAGTGGAAGGCTAAGATTTGATCATAATAAATGGAGGGCTCACATTATTTTTTGAATTTTTAATTGTTTTGTTGCAAGTGTGTGCCTAATCAGTGTTGTCATTGATGTCAACATATCTGTGTTGTCATTGGTGTCAACTGTATCTTGTTCTATCACATGTTAGGAAGCTCTGCATGTTGAGGATATTGAGAAATTGGCCTCTCTGGAAGAAACAAGTAAGCTACAGTGAAGTGCAGAATAGATAGTGTGTGGCATGTTGAAGACCAACCCAGTAGACTACTCCAGATTTCCTTCTGGGTGAAGATCTTGCTGTGCAGATTGGAATTTATTCAAAGGAATGCCTAAAGTTACTGAATCCCGAGTTTGAGCCTTTAGTATGAAGAATTGAGAGAGTTGCATTCACTAGAGTTAAGTATGCCTTTTCTGGAAGATCAGTTGGACAGGGAGAAAGTAATATGCTCTACATTCCTCTGCAATAAGTATTTTTCTCTACGGTTCTAGAAGGAAGTCTGGGATGATGATAGGTGCCTACAATTGTAGTGGTACATGATTTGGTGGTCCGCAAGATATCTTTCTTTTATGACAGTCGAAGATAGAGAAGTTCATATGTTCTGGTGAGAACATTCATATGGATAAAGTGGCTAAGAGTTGTGCAGCTACTCTTGATGATTATAATGTGCCTGTGGATACCTCTTGATCATGTTCCCATCATTACATTGGTTTGCGTGGAAGAATTGTGAAGGTGTTTGAAGATTACTTCCAGATAGTATGTTGTGTAGCCAGCTTGGCTGACCTGGTTGATTCTAGCAATTGCAGAGATCATCTTGAAGATTGTGAAAGCATGTTGAAGCATGGAAGATCATGTTTAAGTCCCAGCTAAGGCATGGCATGATCCGCATGCATTTTTATTTCATCTCCCTTGCATAATGTTGTAATAGGTCAAGACCTATCTTGTAAATGTTTGTAATGCCGACCTTGGAGATTGTTCCAATGGTTGATGATTGTAATGCTAACCTTGATGATCATTCCAAGGTTGATGTAGTGTATAAATACTTGTAGTTAGGTCATAGAAAAGTTGTCCTTGAGTGAAAATGAAAAGATCTTAAGAAAGGTCCAAAAGGTAGAGCAGAGAACAGGAAGAGCTAAAAAGAGGAAGAGAAGAGAAGAGGCAAAGCAGAGCAGAGAAACTGATGTACTGCAATTACATATTTTTAAAGGTGTTGATCATGGTAGTGAAGCCTAGCAGTGAGCTACCAGTAGGGTTTAACAGCCCTCAAGGTTTAACAGCCCTTATTGTAATCTTGCTAGGTTTAGGGTTGAGGCAGTGAGCCTACTAGACCTAGTTGTTCTTCATGACAGTGAGTTAGTATGATTATGCCCATGGAGTGGCCAAGCTTGATCATCATTATTTCAAGATTACAATATATATTGAGAGCTAATCCTCTGTGCTTTTTCCCCTCCTTGGGGTTTTCCATGTAAATCTGGTCTCTTGTGTTTTTTGCTGCACATGTGATTAAAGTTTTAAGTTTGTGGTTTCATGGTTAAATCTTAATCATTGTGGATACGTGTTTAATGTTTTAATGCAGAAGTATTTGAGTTTTTAAGACAACTGATTCACCCTCCCCCATCTCAGTTGTTCGGCGCATATCAACAATTGGTATCAAAGAAAGGTTCCTTAGAAGAAAGTTTAATAGCTTGAAGAAGATCCAAAATGTCTTTCAAGAAGGAAGCACCATATTTTGATGGAACGAATTATGTTCTCTAGAAGGCTCAGATGAAAAGCCATCTTCTTAGTCTTGGTTACAAAGTATGGAAATCTGTAGCAATAGAATACACCATACCTCCAAATGGTCTGACGACTCAAGATGAAATCAAAGAATATGAAATAGATTTTAAGGCAAAGGATGCTCTACTAAGCTCTTTACATGACTCAATATTGAAGAATGTTGTGGATCTTGAAACTACAAATGAGGTAGGGTAAAGTTGAAAAATTTGTATGAAGGAGATGATTCTATGAAGGAAGCCAAGTTACAAAGTAAAATATGAAGGTTTGAAGATGAATGATGATGAAAACATTTCAACCTTTATGCAAAGAGTTGATGAACTTGTTACAGGGATTAAAGCCATGGGCAGAACTCTCGACAAAAAGGAAGTTGTTACGAAAATTCTCAAATCCCTACCCAAGTACTACTATCACAAAGTAGCCACAATTGAAGAATCCGTGCAAGTTAAAATGGTTGACAGGGATTAGCTGCTTGGTAAGCTTACCACCTTTGAAATGAGAGAGTTTGGTGATACTCTATCGAAAGTTGAGATGACCTCCAAAGCCAACACTCCAAGAAGTACTTCCAGATTAGAAAGATACAATGTAGCATCTGATGATGAGTTTGATGAAGTTGAAGCCAACTTCATGGATAGACTGCAAAGAGGATCTGGTAAGTATAAAGGCAAATTACTCCTGTAGTAAAGTAGGTCATTTTGCTTCCAGATGTCCCAAAAGAATTGAAAGAAATAGAAAAAGATATGAGAACAGACCTAGGATCTAAAAGAAGTGTTATTACGTTGAAGATTTTGATGATGACGAAGGAGTATCAAATAATGGAGAACCTGATAATAATGGAAATGAATTCTTGTTTATTGCTATTAAGAAAGATCCCGTGTCTACTAACTCTACTAGCTGTGTAAAGGAAGAAAAACTAGTGGAAAGTGCTTTGGCTACTTAGGTTATTAAGGACAAAGATGAATGCGTTAGTGATAGTGGATTCTCTCACCACATGACCAGGGACAAAAGTAAGTTTATAAGTTTGGAAAGATATGATAGTGGACTGGTTAGGTTTGGAGATGATACATCTGGTAAGATTTGTGGAAAAAGATCTATTTCTTTTGATGGCAAGTATAATACTGAAGATTTCTTATATGTGAAAGGATTAAAGAACAATCTTTTGAGTGTGGGTCAAGTGTGTGAAAAGGGCTATGATCTAAGCTTCAAGGACAATGGATGCAAGATCAGGGAAAGCTCTAGAACAGTCATTGCAACTGGTAAAAAGACCAAAGGCAATATCTATCGCTTGAAAAGAACTGAAAACTATTGTTTGTTGGATCAAACTGATGAAAGTTGGTTATGACATAGAAGGTTGTGTCACATAAATTTTGATAACATCATAAAGATAAGTAACACACAGGTTGTTAGAGATCTGCCTAGCCTTGTGAAGCCTGCTAATCAAATTTGCAAAGAGTGTCAATTTGGGAAGAAAACAAGAACAAGTTTCAAAAGTAAGGACCAATCAGTTGCAGGAGTACTTGAGCTAGTTCATATAGATCTATGCAGACCTACCAGAGTAAGAAGTTTACAAGGATACAGGTACTTCATGTTGCTTATTGATGATTATTCTAGAATGACTTGGGTTACCTTTTTGAAAGAAAAAGCTGAAGCTCTAGATAAGTTCAAGGATTTTAAGGCAATGGTTGAAAATGAGATGGATTTGAAGATCAAATGCTTGAGGTCTGATACAGGAGGAGAGTCTACATCGAATGAATTCAATTTCTTTTGTGAAGAATATGGAATAAAAAGGCAGCTATCTGCACCTAGAACTCCACAACAAAATGGAGTTGTTGAAAGGAAAAACAAAATAGTTCAAGAAGTTTCTAGAACCATGATGAAGGAAGCTAATCTATCAGAAGCATATTGGAGAGAGGTAATTCATATAGCTATGTACATCCTAAACAGAGTCCAAGTAAAAGAAGTTTCAGAAGTGGTGCAGCAAGAAGATAGCTTAGATGAAGAAGAACAAGCCTTGGAAAGTGTCACCAGAACTCCAAGGTATGTGAGACTCAATCATTCTGAAGATCAGATAATAGGAGATAAGAGCAAAGGGATCTTAACCAGAAGAAAAGTTGTAGAGGAACAAGTAAATTTCTATCTGATCTCCAAGATTAAACCTAAAACTGTGGATGAAGCCTGCAAAGATGAAAATTGGGTAAAGGCTATGGAAGATGAATTGAGACAGATAGATAAGAATCAAACTTGGGATCTTGTTTCCAGACCAAAAGATAGGAATGTAATTGGTACAAAGTGGGTTTTCAAAAATAATTTGAATGAGAATGGTGAAGTGGCAAGAAATAAAGCAATGTTGGTATGCAAAGGATACATTCAAGTTGAAGGAATAGACTTTGAAGAAACTTTTACTCTTGTAGAAAGGATTGAAGCAATAAGGATGTTTTTGGCTTTTGTTGCCTACAAAAATTTCAAGGTTTACCAAATGGATGTGAAGTCTACCTTCTTGAATGGAGACTTGGAAGAAGAGGTCTATATTGAACAACTAGAAGGATTCCAGCTATTAGATCAGGGTGACATGGTATGCAGATTGAAGAAGGCTTTGTATGGATTAAAACAATCTCCTAGGGCATGGTATGCATGGTTGGACAAGTATCTGATATAGATAGGGTTTAGTAAAGGTACTACAGATAGTAATCTCTACTTCAAGATAAATGGTGAACAAATCCTAATTTTTTTTTATAGTATAAGGTGGCAAAACCAGGGGTCGAACCCTTACAAAGCAGGACCCAAAAAGGGCAAAAAAGGCTCAAAAGACAAAAAGAGCCAAAACCACCATAGACAGCTTACATACAATTGATATACAACAAAAAGAAACTATCAGTAAAAAACTAGCTAACAAAAAGCTTAGAAAGAAGACAAGGAGAGGGTGTCTTCCCAATCCTTGAAAAGAAACTCAAACATTTTGTCAAATTCTTTAGACCTGTCATCATCAACACCATGAGTGAGAACTCCAAGTTCCTGTAGCAGAGAGAGATTAGCCATAGCCGGCCTACAGAGCATGCTAGTAATTAGTCTGCCAAGATAAAAGACCCTCTTTTCCAGAAAATCAACACGCTCCTTCAACTGAGTCAAAACATCAGAATAATTACCTTCCTCATTAGCCTCCTCCTCCATACCATTATCAACATTATCACAATCCTCCTAAATAGAATTAGGATCAATAGGAACCTCAGTAGGAATAGAGTGAGCATCCTTCCCATTATTATTATCAGTGTCAGTAGTCTCCACATGAGTAGTAGTAGCTCCCACATCCATACAGTCAACATTGGGAGCAGAATTTATAAACCCTTTATTACCCTCAGTATCAAAGGTCTCCGCAGGCATTTCTTGCCCATCAATCTCCTCATCACCATCGTAGTCTTTGACAACAATCTCCTCATCACTTTTAGACTTTTCCACACCCTCTTGAGTAGAGGCTTCAGAATTGCTTTCAGAGTAGTCTATTAGCTTCATTTTAGGAGCCGGTTTGCCAACAATATGACTAGACCGCCTAACAAAAGAAAATTTACCTTCCAGTTTGACTTTTTTCAAATTTCTTGAGGGTCCCTCCCTAACCAATTCCTCTTCATTCTAGGTCCTAGAATCTCCAATGTCTTCTTTGAAATCCACAGCAAAATCAAAAAGGCATTTTTTCGCTTTCAGTTTGGATTTAGTAGAAGGGGTTTGCACATTTTTTCCAGTAGAAGATTTAGGAGTACCCATGGAAGGAGCACCTTCAAGACACAGCTTAGGAGAAGTAAGATCAGTTTTCATAGAAGCAGTAGGGGTATCAACAGGAGGTTCAAGACCAGAGGATTGAATAGGAGAAGCAAGGGACAAAGCCAAATAGAACTAGTATAACCTATGGATAAGCCCTTGATAGAGGGGAATAGGCTTTTTGAGCAACATCTTCTTAACATGTTTAACAAAGTGCTCTAGAGAAGAAAGCAAAAAGAAAGGAAAACTAATAATAGCATTTCCTCTGAAGTGGTTTAACAAAGGAAGGTGATAGCAATCGAACCTGGGAAAATGACCCTCCAATGTGAAGTATTTCATCACCATATAGCACATATCCACCCACGGTTCAGGAAGTCTAGCTCTCTTAAAACCTCCTTGATAGGGCACCAACTCCTCACCTTCACCAAGGAACAATTTATGGTTCTAGGCATCAGAATGTTAGGGTTAGCCGATAGAAGATATCAATTAAATGCAAATAAAGATTAAATAGAGGAATAGAAATACACAATATTAATAACAATGAGAGACAAGTTTTAACGTGGTTCACCCAAACTCGAGCTACATCCACCAAACACAGAGTCCAATATTATTATCCAGTAAATCAAACCGATTACAACCAATAATCCCTACAACTCAATACCGTTGCAAATGCTACAATACAATATCAATCAAAACCCTAACCCTTAGCCACTTTTATCAAGCTTTTTGTCAGTTACAAAAATAGGGTTTTCTTACGTCGGTCAATGAAAAAATAACTCTAGGTGCCTTTATAAAATAATAAAAAATCGTGTGAGGTTTCAGGGGCATTGCCCCCGAGCCCCCACAGGGGTGCTGCCCCTCAACCCCGCCCTATATTGCGACAGGGAACACACTAGGGGCGATGCCCCTGGACCCTGCAAGGGATGCTACCCCTTGACCCCATCTTGGGAACGCTGCCCCCAAACCCCCGCAAGGGGCGCTGCCCCTTGACCCTGTAGGAATTTGGGGGGAAACCAGACTGATAAAAGTGGGAAAAATTTAACCTCTGAGTCTAATTAGGCTCCATATAACAATAATCTCCCACTTGGAGATTGATCAGACTCTACACCATATCATTTCCCACTTGGAGACTGATCATAACACCACTAACCCTGTAGCTCCCACTGGAAATAAGCACCATGGACTATGTTGTTCTATTTTTGTTATTTTCAATCTAGAAGACCAACTGAAGCTGAAGAGGAGCTCAACTTCTCCCTTGTCACTGCCTTTGTAAACATATCTGTTGGATTGTCATCTATATGTATCTTTTCCATCTGTAATTGCCCATCATCCAACACTGACCGAATGAAGTGATACCTCAACTGTGTGTGTTTGGTCTTTGAATGCAAGGCAGAATTCTTTGCAAGATGTATGGCACTCTGACTGTCTGTGTACAAAGAACTGTTAGCTTGTGGTTTGCCCAATTCTTCCATGAAAGATTATAGCCATATCATTTCCTTGCTTGCCTCTGTTGAAGCTACATACTCTACCTCTGTGGTGGATAAAGCAACCACCTTTTGCAACTGTTGGATCCAACTCACTGCTATCCCACCTACAGTAAAGACATAACCTGTAGTACTCTGCCTGGTATCAATATCCCCTGCCAAATCTGAGTCTACATAGCCTGCTAAATCAGTGTTAGAGCCCCCAAAACATAAATGTGTATTGGATGTACCTCTCAAATATCTGAGAATCCATTTTACCGCATTTCAATGCTCCAATCTGGGATGACTCATATACCTGCTAACGACTCCTACAGCATGTGCAATATCTGGTCTCGTGCATACCATGGCATACATTAAACTTCCTATAGCTAAAGCATATGGTACCTTGGCCATTTTTTCTTCCTCCTCTTGTGTCTTTGGACACATCTCATTAGTCAATTTCAAATGACTAAGCAAAGGTGTGCTGACAGCTTTTGCATTCTCCATATGGAATCTCTGCAACACATTTTCAACATAAGTAACCTGAGATAGAGTCAATTTTCTATTCTTCCTATCTCTACAAATTTTCATACCAAGGATTTGTTTTACTGCCCCCAAATCCTTCATATCAAATGACTATGCTAACTATTGTTTTAACTCTCTTATGTGATCCATGTTAGACCCAGCTATAAGCATGTCATCAACATATAAACATAAAATAATGTAGCTGTCATTGTCCAACCTCTTAAAATAAACACACTGGTTAGAATTAAACCAACTGTAGCCTTACTCAGCCATAAAACTATCAACTTTTAGATACCATTGCCAAGGTGTTTGTTTCAGGCCATACAAACTCTTCTTCAATCTGCACACTAGTTTCTCCTTACCTTTGACCTCAAATCCTTGGGGTTGTTCCATATATATCTCCTCCTCCAAATCACCATGGAGAAAGGTAGTTTTCACATCTAGCTGTTCCAAATGCAAATCTTTAGCAGCCACAATACTTAAAACAGTACAAATAGAAGTCATCTTGACAACCGGAGAAAATATCTCATCAAAATCAATGCCTTTTTTCTATGCAAATCCTTTTACAACTAACCTAGCCTTAAATCTTTTCTTACCTACATCTTCTTCTTTCAGCCTGTAAACCCATTTGTTTGGTAAAGCCTTTTTACCTACAGGTAACTTACATAATTCCAAGTCTAATTTTTCAACAAGGAGTCCATTTCTTCTTTCATTGCAAGCTCCCACTGAACCTGTGTATCCACCAACATAGCTTCATCATACCCTTCTGGTTCACTATTATCTATTAACAAAATAGAATACAAAGAGGGAGAAAACCTTTCAGGAGGTCTACTTATCCTTGTTGACTATCTAACATTCACTAGAGTTTGTGGTATTTCTGGTTGCTGTTGAGGAGCATGAGGAACCACTGGAACATCACTATTTGGAGTATCATCTAGCACCACATAATCCTTTTCTTTCTTCTCATGTTGCTGCAACTAATCTTTGTACAACACCTTCTCATTAAATATAAAATCCCTGCTTCTCACAATTTTTTGATTTTCAAAATCCCAAAGCCTATAACCAAATTCATTAATGCCATATCCAATGAAGGTACACTTTTTTTATTTTGCATCCATCTTGGTTCTATTTTCAAAATCTATATGTGCAAATGCTTCACATCCAAAGGTTTTGAGAAAAGAATAACTCACCTTCTTACCTGTCCATGCTTCCTCTAGAATACCACAGCCCAAAGGAACTGAAGGACCTCTGTTAATTAAATATACAACAGTGTTGACAGCCTCTATCCACATATTTAAAGGCAGCCCAGCATGCAATCTCATGGTCCTTGCACGCTCCATTATTGTCCTATTCATGCGTTCAGCCACCCCATTCTCTTGTGGAGTCCCTAGAACCATTTTCTGCCTACAAATTCCATTAAAGGACCAATAATCCTCAAATTCTTTGCTGCAATACCCACCACCATTATCAGATCTAAGACATTTTAATCTTTTACCCATCTCATTCTCATCCAAGCTTATCCATTTCTTAAATGTTTCAAATACATCAGATTTCTACCTAAGGAAATAAATCCATACCTTCCTAGTTGCATCATCTATGAATTTAACCTAATATCAAGAGCCACCGAGAGAAGATACGTGAGCCGGTCCCCATACATCGGTATGCACAAACTCCAACTTTTCATTTTTCTTTTGCTTCCCATCGTTGAGAAAACTAACTCTCTTTTGTTTTCCATACACACAACTTTCACAGAAATCCATATTAATACATGTCAGACCTAGTAAAACTTTCTTAAAATGAAGTACCCTCATACCTTTTTCACTCATATGCCCAAGTCTGTTATGCCACAGTGTTGTCTCAGAACCTACAACAATTGTTTCAGTCTCTTCCTGTGAACCTGCAGCAACTATTCCTGAACCTGTTTATTTTTTCTCTACAACAGCTAAAGTAGAAGGAATAGTATGACCTGTACAAAGATATAAGGTGCCTACTTTCACACCTTTTTCTAGTACTAAGGCACCGTTTGAAATGTTCCAATTTTTATTAGTAAATGTAACAATGCAACCTTCTTCAACTAGCTGCCTTGCTAAAATTAAATTCCTACTAAGCCTTGGAACATGCCTTACCTCTTGTAGTAGCCAATGATTCCCATTCTGCAACTTAATCTTGATTCCTCCCTTTCCAACAATCTGATAGGGTTCGTTATCTCCCAGATAAACCAGCCCAAAATTCCCTTGGACATAATCAAGAAAATAACTTCTATGGGGCGTAGCATGAAATGAGGCCCCTGAATCTAAAACCCATGAATCATCAGCATTATCTAGGGAAAGAATCAAAGCATCATCTTTAGATTTATTACTTACCACATTTGCCTCTTTATTACCTTCTTGTTTGTCTCCTTTATTTTTTTGAGACCAGCAATCTTTCTTCAGATGACCTGGTTTCCCATAGTACCAACAATCCTTCTATCCTCTGGTTTGGGATCTCTTATCCTTTGATTTTCCTCGTGACTTCCCATGACCTCCAAAACCTTTTCCTCTCTCCTTTGATCTGCCCCTGCTTTTTGCATTCAAAACATTGCCTGATGTGGACCCACCTGAACTTTTCCTACGAATTTCCTCACTCAGAATAACACCAACAACATCATCAAATTTCAGGGTATTTGAACCAGAAACAGTGTTACTAACCGCTATTACCAAACTATTCCAGCTTTCAGGCAAAGAACATAGTATCAAGAGAGATCTAACTTCTTCATCAAATTTTACATTTACAGAAGTCAATTGACTAACAATCATATTAAATTCATTTAAATGATCTATCACAGATCCACCTTCAACCATTTTTAGATTAAACAAACACTTCATGAGAAATACCTTATTTGAGGCTGAGGGTTTTTCATACAATTTAGCTAAAGCTTTCATCAGACCATCTGTTATCTTTGCTTTCGTTATATTGAATGCCACCGATGGTGCCAGGCACAACCGAATGGTTCCCAGTGCCTTTCTGTCAAGAAGATTCCAATCCTCATCAGACATTGTTGTTGGTTTCTTGGCTACTCCTTCTAATGGCATCTGTAAATCCTTTTGATAGAGGTAATCCTCCATCTGCATCTTCCATAATTGTTAATTCTACCCATTGAATTTATTGACCTTCAATTTACCCTCGTCCGCCATTGCTCCCACTCAACTATGAGATCTTCCTGCAGACGATAATCAAACATAACCCGCTCTGATACCACTTGTTAGGGTTAGCTAGTAGAAGATATCAATTAAATGCAAATAAAGATTAAATAGAGGAATGGAAATACATTGAATTAATAACAGTGAGAGACAAGTTTTAACGTGGTTCACCCAAACTCGGGCTAAATCCACCAAACAGAGAGTCTAATATTATTATCCAGTAAATCAAACCGATTACAACCAGCAATCCCTGTAACTCAATACCGCTACAAATGTTACAATACAATGTCAATCAAAACCCTAACCCTTAGCCGCTTTTATCAAGATTTTTGTCAGTTACAAAAATAGGGTTTTCTTATGTCGGTCAATGAAAAAATAACTCTCGGTGCCTTTATAAAATAATAAAAAACTATGTGAGGTTTCGGGGGTGTTGCCCCCGAGCCCCCACAAAGGCACTGCCCCTTGACCCCGCCCTATATCACGACAGGGAGTGTGCTAGGGGCACTACCCCTAGACCCTGCAAGGGGTGCTGCCCCCAAACCCCCACAAGGGGTGATGCCCCTTGACCCCGTAGCAATTTGGGGGGAAACCGCACCGATAAAAGTGGGGAAAATTTAACCTCTAAGTCTGATTAGGCTCCATCTAACAACACAGAAACCCTAGACTTCTTTTGCAGTTTTGTGCCCTTAGCAGATAAACCCATAGCCATAGCAATTTCATTCTCCAAAACCTCAAAACTGATATTCCCAATTTGAACTTTGTGGTTATCCCATGACTGAGCAAATTGAATGGATAAATTTTCATCATGCCCATTCAAACATTTGATGAGTGGAGTGATACCACCTTCTTTGCAATAATGCCAGACCACGGCATTGTCCTTAAATTCCCTGCAGTTATTAGGTTCGGTTCAAATCCTATTGCCTCCCATAATGAAAAACCAGCAAACCCCAAAGAGCTCAAGGAAAGAAGTAGCAAAGGTTTGAAAAATTCTGACCCAAAGGCTCTGAACAATATTGTGGGGAAATCAAGACACTTCAATCATAGAGCAAAGAGTAATAATGAGAAAGGCAATAATGTAAATATGAGCAGAATTAGGGCAATCATTATATCGATAACCCCAAGTTTGTATGCAATAATTTCTCATTAACTGCCCATCCTTCGTACGCGTGCTTAGCTGTCTGGTCCAACTCCAATCACCAACAAAGCATCTAATCAGCATGGGCTAAGTTAAAATACAAGCCACATAGATAATCCAATTGAAATGATGTGTCATCATCATAGGGTAACTTGCTCTTTTTGAATAATATCCCCAATATGACTCGGGATATTATGAAAATGGCATAATCAATGCCAGTTTTGAAGCTGCTGACCAAAATTTGCCAGGTTGTCGGCAACAGTATTCCCTTCTCTATAAATATGGGAAAATGAAATAACAGGAATGGCTTGTATAAGAGTTTGAATATCAGACACAATGTCCCGAAGTTGCCAACCACACTCTGAGGCCTTGTTGACAACATCAATAATCATTTTAGAGTCACCCTGAACATGAAGTTGGTGAATACCCAGGGATATAGCCAACTTGAGACCCCATAAAAGAGCTAAGGCTTCAACAAAGTTGTTGGCCAGGTTCCCAATTCCTCCAGCATAAGCAGCAATTAAACCACCTCTGTCATTTCTTATAACTCCTCCACTAGCCTTGCCTTTTGACTTAGCAGCACCATCAAAATCTAGTTTAAGCCACCCTGGGTCTGGGAGAGTCCAAATAGTACTTAACCTTTTAAGGCATTTGGAATCATCAAATGCAAGAATTTGATTCATAATCTCCCAGTTTGCAGCCACAAGGACCTCATGCGGGGTAAGAGGTTTATCAGCAGTTTTGATGCTAGAAGTAGAAACATTTTCCAAGAGAGCCTTAGACAAAAAATAGAAAACCTGTGAGGGATTCCTAACAGTTTCTCTGAAAATTATATTGTTTCTTTCTTTCCAAAGGAACCAAGCAACAAAAGGAATAGTTTGATTCCAAAGTTCCACTAACCAGGGATGGGAAACAGAAGGAATCC
Source organism: Cunninghamia lanceolata (assembly GCA_027924645.1). Taxonomy (NCBI): domain Eukaryota; kingdom Viridiplantae; phylum Streptophyta; class Pinopsida; order Cupressales; family Cupressaceae; genus Cunninghamia; species Cunninghamia lanceolata. The sequence continues at coordinate 7,733,032 of BSBN01000737.1, read as the reverse complement.
AATTATGAATGAGTTCTCTTATTTCCTTATTGCAAACCCATTGTAAGCCAAAATTCAAAATGACTTTGCTCCAAATATCAGTCGCAAATTCATAGTGCAAAATAAGATGAGAGATAGATTCTTCCTCTTTCAAGCACATGACACATCTATTAACCAATTGAAGACCCCTTCACTGAAGATTGTCCTAAGTCAAAGTCTTATTATGAACAGTTGTCCACCAGAAAAAGTTAACCTTAGGAAGGAGTTTATGATTCCAGACTTTCCTCCAAATGTTATCCATAAGATCCTTCTCAAACAACAAATGGTAAGCTGATTTAACAGAGAAAAACCCTTTTCTTATCAGCAGATCAAAAGAGTTGATCATTTCTAGGAAACAAAGGGATTTGGGTATTAAGAAGCATTTGTTGCATGGTATTAGCACAATGATAAAGATTGGGATAATTAGCACAACATTCCAACAGATTTTTCCATTTTCTAACACCATGGTCTTGAGAAATGTAATGGCTAACTTTAGTGCCAAAAATTTGTTTAGCAAGAGCAACAATAGCTTCATTTCCCATCTAGTTAGAGAGAGTTCCATCCCCCAACCAAGGATCCTCCCAAAAATTGATGAGAGATCCATCACCAAGCTTCCATTTCATTCCCTTCTTAACAATACTTCTTGATTTAATCATTTTGTTCCAGATAACAGATCATTGAGGAAGACCCTCCTGAGTGAGAAAAGAAATTTTGTTAGAGTCTCTTAAATACTTAGCCTTTATGATACCTCCCCAGTCAGTGTCCCTATTTATGAAGTTCCAAATAATCTTAGACAAAAGAGCCTTATTCATTTTTTGAATGGTTTTGATGTTAAGCCCACCATGAGATTTAGGAAGACAGACTTTGTCCTATTTCACCAGAGAAATTCTCTTTTTCTCCTCCATACCAGTCCATAAAAAAATTCTCTAAATTCGCTCTAGTTTGTCAACCAGATATCTAGACATTTTGAATAAAGATAAGAATTAAGTAGGTATACCCTGAAGAGAAGCCCTTAGAAGCTGCAATTTACTAGAACTGCTTAAAAGTTTGCCTTTCCAGTCTAGAAGTTTCTTTTGAGTTCTTTCAATAATGTTATGCCAAAAACCAGGAGTAACTTCCTTGGTAGTTAGAGAGAGACCAAGGTAGATAGAGGGAAGGTCAGCAACTACACAACCAAGGATATTTATAATTTTCCTTTGAAGATCCTTTGAAGTATTAAAGAAGAAGACATTTTTTTTAAAAAATTAATATGCTGACCAGAAGCCATGGCATAATCATTCAGAAGAGATTTCCATTTAGAAGGTTCTAAAATAGAGGAAATGCCAAAAAGAATGGTATCATCCACAAACTCCTGAATGGGCGTTAGAGAGAGAGAAGAAGCTAATTTAATCCTAATTAATTATCTTGAGGTGATCTTGTTGAGGACTGATCTACCAAGAGCTTCAGTAACCATAATAAAAAGATAGGGGGACAAGGGATCTCCCTGTCTTATTCCCCTAGTGGGAGAGAAGAAACCCCTACGAACCCCATTAACAAGGATAGAGTATTCAGTAGTAGAAACAACTTCCTTGTTGAGAAGGGACACCTTATCATTAAACCCAAGCTTTTGAATGATTTTAAATAAAAAATGCCATGAGACCTAATCATAGGCTTTAGAAATATCAAGTTTGAGAACCATACCTGGGATGCGACTCTTGTCCTTAGAATGAATAGTTTCATGAGTAGTGATCACAGCATCTAAAATCTCTCTCCCTGGAACAAATCCCTTCTGTGAAGGAGAGATAATTTTGTCAAGAAGAGGTTGCAAACTAACCACCAAAAGCTTAGTGCAAATTTCATAGATTGTGTTACAGAGACTAATAGGCCTAAAGTCAACAAGCATCTCTGGATTAGACTTCTTAGGAACAAGGGCCATGAAGATATTATTCAGTTGTTTCAGTAATTTCCTGGTTTTGAAAAAATCTTTGACAGCAGCAGTGACATCATATCCCACAATGTCCTAGAATTCTTGGAAGAATAAAAGGGGAAAGCCATCAGGACCTGGAGCTTTAAAAGGACTCATAGAAAAGACCACAACATGAACCTCCTCCTCAGAGATAGGCTTTAAAATATTAGCATTGTCTTCTTCATAAATCAGTGAAGGAATATTGTTCACAAGCTGATTGACAATCGGGGAATTGTCAGCACTAGTACCCTATTCAGACAACAGGTTATGAAAGAAGCTGACAGCATGATTGCCAATCTCCTCATCCTTAGTAATTATTCTACCATCCTCCAATCTCACTTTGGAAATAGAGTTAGATTTCCTATGCTTTAGAGCAAAAACACGAAAGAAAGTTGTATTACAATCACCTTCCTTAAGCCATTGCACTCTAGATTTTTGTTTCCAAAATAATTCTTCTCTGTTCATTAAATCCTTCCAATCTCTAACAAGATCATTCTCTAATTGCATAGAAGTATCAGAAGAATCCCCTTGAGAAATCTTGTATTGAATATCTTCTAGCTTCTCAGACAAGATCTTTTTCTGGGAAAAGACATTACCAAAACTATATTTATTCCAACCATAAACTTCTTTCTTGACATGCATCAACCTTTTAAAGAGTCTAAACATAGGAGTACCCAAAACTAGAAGTTGCCACCAATTAGAAAGAAGATTTCTGAAATCATGATGTTTAATCCATATAGCCTCAAATCTAAAGAGAAAAGGACCTTTCCTCTTATGATTATCCCAGTCCAGAATGATGGGATTATGATCAAAAACAGTCCTAGGCAAAGTAACCAGCTTAAGGGAACTAATATTAGGCCAATTATTGGAAATAAGAATTCTATCCAACTTCACTTGAATCAATTGGTCCCCTTTCCTCCTATTGGTCCAGGTAAAATTTTGATTCATCAAATCAATGTCAAAGAGCCCAAAGGAATTTATAAAATCAGCAAAGTATAACATACTGTCAAAGTAGTCCAAATTTCCCCCAGTCTTTTCAGAAGGATATAGAGGGGTATTAAAATCCCCCGCCAACATCTAATAAGAATCAGGATGAGAATCAAGATGCTTAGCCAAGTCCTCCCAAATATTCTTTCTTAGCACCCTAGTGTTAGGGGCATAAACATTAACCAAACTCCATCTAAAGGAAGGCAAAGAAAAATCAATCACCAAACAATGTTTGTTCAAAAAAGAAAGTTTACCATGAATTCTCGAAGCATTCCACATAGTCACTATTCCCCCAGAGGCACCAATAGCAGGACTAATGTAGAAGGAAGCATAATGCCAGATCCTATCAGCAATCAATTTAGAGTTCTCTTCAGGCATTTAACTTCCTGAAGTAAGAGGATATCCACCTTGTGGTCAAAAATACAGTTTTTGACCTCAAATTGTTTTGAAGGGTTATTAAGGCCCCTCATATTCCATGAAAGAATTTTCATTTAAATATCTTTCTAGAGTTTTCTAGTGTCTTTTGCTTACCACTGGCAATCTCCCTAGCTTCTTCTCTTTGTCTAGTTTCTCTCAATGAAGGTCTACCCTTCCCAAGATCCAAACCCACATCAACAGTCTTTTTTGATTTATGAACTTTTTTCTTCTGAGATGTCCATTCCTCATGGTCACTTAGGGAAGTGGCAGCTGCTCCAGGTGAATGTAGACTAGTTTGGTGTCTTGGAGAAGGAGGAAATAATCCTCCTTTGTAAGAACCCAAAATGAGTTTCCCTAGGGAAGAGAAAGATGCTTCTTGGGCTACTGAATGAACATTATCATTTGACTACACTATAGCTCCTTGAATAGACTCAATCTTAGCAAACTGGTGCACATGAGCTTGAGTCACTGGGTTGCAAAGAGGGGAACATTTATTCTCCTTCTCTTTAAAACATCCCATCTAGGTTTCCTTAACTTTGTCAACTTCAACTTGAACCTCTTTAAAAATACCAATCTCCAACTAAGTTTCCTTAACTTGAATCAGAATCTCACCAAGTTCTAAAGTTGGTTGTGAAATCTCATGAGTATGGGGATCTGTTCCTCAAAAACCCTAACCGGCTTGGAAATCTGTGCAGCATAAAGAATTATTTCTTCCTGAGCATTCTCCTTACCAGAATGAGTAGATTCATGAGCAATGGTATCCTCCTTATTCTCAAATTGGGTTTCCTTAACTTGATTTGGAGTCTCGCCATCTTCCAAGTTTTGTTGAGGAACCTCATGAATCTATTCCTCAACAACCCTAACCAGCTTGGAAACATATGAATCATCAGAAGTCGGTTCTGCCTGATCATTCTCCTTGCCAGAATGGAAAGCACTGGTATCCCCCTTATTCATGTCATCCACAACATTTTTAGTATTTTCCTCAGCTTTCTTGAACTTACAATGCAAAATGAGGTGTCCTTTCTTCTTGCATTTCTGATAGTAGGTTGTGGAAATCTCATAAGTGATGGACTACCTCCAGACTCCATATTTAGAACTAATGTCAATAAACATGGGCAAAGTCTTGTTGATTTCCACATTTACACAGAATCTTACATAAACAAAGCGATATTTGGTGTGTGTGGAGTTATCCAGGGTAACAAAATGACCAAAACTATTAGCAATGGAGCTAAAAATAGTTTCATCCCAGTATTCTAAGGGAAAGCCAGGCAAACAAACCCATAACAGGGTAGTTTTGAGGTATGTCCTTAGAGCATACACTAATGCAGATTAGGCTAGAGATATGGATGATAGGAAAAGCACAAGTGGAGGTGCATTCTTCTTAGGGAAAAAGGTTGGTATCTTGGTTGAGCAAGAAATAGGATTCAATATCCCTGTCTACTACAGAAGCATAATACATTGCAGCAGCATGTAATTGCACTCAAGTGTTATGAATGAAGCAAACTTTGAAAGACATTAGAGTTGTGCGTGAAGATCCAATTACAATCTTTTGTGTCAATACAAGTACCATCAACATATCAAAGAATCTGGTAATGCACTCAAGGACAAAGCACGTATCTATTAGGTACCATTTTCTGAGAGAAAAGGTGACACAAAATGAAGTCAAGTTGGAATATGTTTCTACTAAAGATCAAATTGCAGACATCTTTACCAAGCCTCTGCCTAAGGACACTTTTGAGTTTCTCAGAGAAAAATTAGGGGTTATCACCCCTCCTTCTCTGAACTAAGATGCATAGTAGTGCATCAGTCTGGAGGTGTTTAGAGATCTGGATTGATGCCTTTAAGGGCTACTTCTAAGGGGGAGTAGTCAAAGAGTTCTGAAGAGAGATTGGATTGAAGCATAAGAGTGCAAGTATGTGCCCTTTGCCATTGATGTCAAAGGGGGAGAGAGGTCATGTGAAAAACTTAGAGAGACAAGAGTGAAACTTAGAGATACAAGAGTATAGATGTGTAAAGAGAAAGGGGGAGAATCATATAGAAAGAAAGAGTGTAGGTGTGTAAAGAAAAAAGGGGGGAGAATCCGATCTTGATGGTTGTTGTAGTTTTTCACATCATATGTTGCCATCAAAGACAAACGGGGAGATTGTTGCAAGTATGTGCCTAATCGGTGTTGTCATTGATCTCAACATATCTATGTTTTCATTGGTGTCAATTGTATCTTATTCTATCACATGTTAGGAAGATCTGCATGTTGAGGATATTGAGAAAATTGGCCTCTCCGAAAGAAACAAGTAAGCTACAGTGAAGTGCAGAATAGATAATGTGTGGCATGTTGAAGAACAGCCTAGTAGACTGTTCTGCATTTCCTTTTTGGTGAAGATCTTGTTGTGTGGATTGGAAGTTATTCAAAGGAATACCTGAAGTTGTTGAATCCTAAGTTTGAGCCTCTGGTATGAAGAATTGAGAGAGTTGCATTCACTAGAGTTAAGTCTGCCTTTTCTGGAAGATTAGTTGGACAAGGAGAAAGTAATATGCTTTGCATTCCTCCACAATAAAGTATTTTGCTCTGCAATTCTAGAAGGAAGTCTGGGATGATGATAGGTGCCTACAATTGCAGTGGTTCATGATTTGGTGGTCCGTAAGCTATCTTTCTTTTATGACAGTCGAAGACAGAGAAGTTCATATGTTTCGGTGAAAAGATTCTTATGGATAAAGTGGCTAAGAGTTGTGCGGTTGCTCTTGATGATTATAACATCCCTGTGGATACCTCCTGATCATATTCCCATCATTACATTGGTCCACGTGGAAGAATTGTGAAGGTGTTTGAAGATTACTTCTAGATAGTATGTTGTGTAGCCAACTTGGCCAACCTGGTTGATTCCAGCAATTGCGGAGATCATCTTGAAGATTGTGAAGGCATATTGAAGCATGGAAGATCATGTTTAAGTCCCAGCTAAGGCATGGTGTGATCCGCATGCATTTTTATTTCATCTCCCTTGCATAATGTTGTAATAGGTCATGACCTATCTTGTAAATGTTTATAATGCTGACCTTGGAGATTGTTCCAATGGTTGATGATTGTAATGCTGACCTTGATGATCATTCCAAGGTTAATGTAGTGTATAAATACTTGTAGTTGAGTCATAGAAAAGTTGTCCTTGAGTGAAAATGAAAAGATCTTAAGAAAGGTCCAAAAGGCAGAGCAGAGAACAGGAAGAGCTGAAAAGAGGAAGAGAAGAGAAGAGGCAGAGTAGAGTAGAGAAACTATTGTATTTTAATTACATATTTGTAAAGGTGTTGATCGTGGCAGTGAAGCCTAGCAGTGAACCTCTAGTAGGGTTTAACAACCCTCAGGGTTTAACAGCCCTTATTGTAATCTTGATAGGTTTAGGGTTGAGGCAGTGAGCCTGCTAGACCTAGTTGTTCTTCATGACAATGAGTCAATATGATTAGGCCCGTAGAGTGACCAAGCCTAATCATCATTATTTCAAGATTACAATATATATTGAGAGCTAATCCTCTCTGTGGTTTTTCCCCACCTTGGGGTTTTCCACGTAAATTGGGTGTCTCTTGTGTTTGTTGCTGCACATGTGATTAAAGTTTTAAGTTTGTGGTTTCATTGTTAAGTCTTAATCATTGCAGAAAAGTGTTTAATGTTTTAATGCAAAAGTATTTGAGTTTTGAAGACAACTGATTCACCCCCCCTCCCAGTTGTCTGGCGCATATCAACATGTTCTTGGGAAGGCTTTGCATTAATGAGGATTAAGGCTTATGAATGAATTAAAAATTCATTCATATGGGATAGGGTGTAATAAAAAGATCAATATTTATGGGTGAGGGGGATGAGAATGACATATGCATGTTTTTGGCAAAGACATGTGAGCATTTATATTAAAAAAGGCTCTTGCATGAAAGAGGAAAGGTGACGTGGAGACACATGTGACTCCCTTTTAATAAAAATATATTTTTTATTCAAAGGGTGTGGGGAGATGGGATAATGGAGGTTTAGGCTAATTAATTAAATGATTAACTTAATTAATATGGTTGTTGGAAATTAGTAGAGGGGTTAATTAGTGGTTTAGATTAATTAAGTCAAGTGTTAATTTGGTTCTAGGGGCTAGGTAGGGTGTGATAGCTAATTAAATAAATGATATTTATTTAATTAGGCTAGGTTTAGGTTATAGGGTAAGTGGATTAATCAAATAAGTATGTTTTATTTAATTAATCTAGGTGGATGGGGGAAATCAATCAAATAAATATTGGGATATTCATTTAATTAATTGTGGACAATGGTTAAGGTGGGGTAATAAATTAATTTTAATTTATTACAAGTGAATTGTTAGGATGAATTAATTAAATAAATTGATTTTTTTAATTAATTGGCGAAAGGGAAGTTGGTGATGCAAGGATACAGGAAAGTGGCTTGCATGGTCAAGGCATTTTCAAGTGTCTACACCTAGCTAACTCAAAATAAGATTAAAAACATTTAAATTATTAGCAACCAAGTCTCCTTTTAGTTTCAAAGAATAAAGGTTCTATTTTAAATATAACTTTATTACCAAACTATTGTCTTAACTTATTCCCAATATTCTTTTACCCAAGTTGAATGTTGTAGTTTCCTCATAAACATGTTCAAAAGAATAGAGTCAAAGAGACATAACCAAATGGTTCCTCAAGCCTTTTTGTCATGCTTCTTGTAGTCTTCATATGACATTCCCATAGGCTTTTCCTTTTGTCACATCTTTCCATTGATCCCTTTCTTCCAAGAGATCCTCCATTTTTAGTTTCCACAATTCACAACCAAAGCCATTGAATTTCTTAATCTCTAAATGGGATGTGCTTGCAATAATCTCAACTACACATGGATCTATAAAAATACTAAATCAAATGTTTCCACTATAACTACAAAAAACTCACAACACCACAAGAAATAAGTCCCTCTCTCTAGTCAATCCATATCTCTAATACCAAATGTTGAATACAAGGTAAATAGATATAGTGAAAATATAAACCAATAGAGTTCAAATCTAATTAAACCAATTAAGGTACATGTGATTAAACCATGAAATGGAACATAAGAAATCATGTAAAATTAGTAAACAATGTAAAACACATAAAACACCAGATATACACAAAGAAACCTTTTTGAGAAAAAACTCCACCACCAAAGAGACACAAAGCTTGTATTAATCTCAAGGACAAGTGTAAGTCAATACAATCCACTCTAGCTCTTCAATCCAATAGTACTCTAACAACATAATAGTACACCTACATAACACTATGAAACCTATATCTCATGCCTCTAATATATAGAGTAGATGAAAACTAGAAATGTAAGTGGTATTCAAAACTAGAGAGCAAAACCATGGGCCCAAAACTAAGTGCCCATACTTCCACTAGCAAATTAATAATGCCCTATGATGCATTGAATCAAGCACTCAAGACAAAAAGTAATTATTGAAAGTAACTTTGAAATCATTACTTTGGTAAGTGGCACAATAACACCCTAGCACTCCATGATGAATATCATAGTACTTGAGGGCCCCACCATAATTACAACATGTTCCACTCTCACAAAAATAACTCACAAGTGCTCCATGAGGGAGTTGTACAATTATTTACATATGATGACAATTGTAACTCCTAGTGTTGACCTTTCTTCGTAACCTCCCTATTCAATGACCATTTAATCAATATTTCAAGTTCTAAGGAGAATAATAATAATAATAAAATATCTCCTAAATCCTCATAGGCATCCAAGTAGCTCATTCCAAGAAGTTTGGAGAACACATACATTATACATAGGATTGCAAGATGAATATGAAACTAAATCATAACGTTTGAATCATGTATAATATTTTTTTTAGATGATGATTACAATTTTTTGATCCCACTCTTAATTTCAATACATCTCTAGAATTAGAGGACACCATTATATTATCATACCAAAATAATTCAATCAAACACCTTGTTTCATTTTTTAATTTCATGTTAGACCTTGGGAATCTACTAGTAAAAGTCCAACACTTTGTAATTACACCATAACCAATATCTAATCTTCTCTTTACTACTCTTTTCAAATTTTTAACAGTTACTTTTAAAAGTCGACTTGATTAGATAACAATATTTTCCTTGCAATCATTTTTCTAACTAGAGTTGTTATTACTTGTCATGTTGCATTACTATATATTTGGTGTGGCAAGATGGATGAATAGCATGAATAGAATTAATAGCACCAAATATAACTTCTTTAAGTGAATCATATTTGTTTCTTCTAAATATACCTACTTTTTTCATTACTTTTCACATTTTTATCTTTCTAATTAAATTATTTGCTAGTTGACATTCAAATGTTTGACTTTTGTTTTTTAAATGTTGAATAAATTTTGTTTGGATGATTTTGAATTGTTCACAAACTTTTCTTACTACAAATATGTGATATGGGAAAAGACGTCTAAACTAATCAAATGAATTGACCTAGATCAACCTTTCTCCAAGTCACATTGGAACACAAATCACCGAAGACTTTAGTGTTTGGCTACAGTCTTCAAGAAAGAGCCAAATTGTCCAGATTATGTTCCTTTGTTGCAAAGAGGGAAGATTTATAACCAATGATTGGACTAAACTATGCAATGTGGAGATCTAAGTGACAAATTGAATAAACCGGTTGATTACTATAATAGTACATAGAAAACAAAATCAAAACAGAGCAGAGAAGATCAAAGGGAACCTATCACTGGAAGCTAGAACATAAATGGCATGACTCTAGCGTTGGGTGCCCTAGTCCTTAGGGTTTGGCCTGAACTTCTATCTAGTAGGCTCTATTAGAGATTCTTCATCTTCTTATCATTCGTTGCTGTCAAAAGTTTCATCTTTGGATCTGCACACAAGAAAGAGGGAAAATAGTTGTGTTGTATAGGGGCTTACCTCGGTCAAACCCCGTGTAATTTTTCCCACTTCCACAATAGAAAACGATGATTGATATAGAGTGCATGTTCGTGATGAACATAGGCAAAACAAGTAATAAAGATTGCTATAATTGAAATAGATTTACCTTAGCATTAAACCATAGTTGGATTGGTGTTGCAACACAATCACATACAAAGAGTTAGCAGAAGATGAAGAAGCTTCATCATATACCTACAAAAGGGTTAGTGAAAATAATAATCACAATTAGAGAGCTTCAGTAAGTCAGAGGTTCACTATAGTAGAATTCACAAGATCATATCATGTCACATTGTCAAGGTATTGTAAAGATTTCTTAGATTCAAATGAGGAAAAGAGACTTGTTTATATATGAATCAAACATCGTTTCGAAGAGTCACTTGTTGAGGCTGACAAACAAGGTACCTCATTTAATACACAAAAGTTGATAATTGAATTCACAACCTTTCAGGGCCAACAAGAAGGATCCTAGCATGGGGCACTAGTGTCCTAGCCCAATTAATCCCTGAAATGTTAGTTGTTAAGGGGTTTATCACAACTTCTTATGTAAACAATGAAATGGTCACATTACAAATAGATTTAATCATGTACACTAAACAAAGGGCCAAGTCTAGTGTGAAATTGTGAGTGGCGACAATTTACGACACTACAAAATATTGTTTAATACATTTATTTTAATTCCAATAAAAACATGTTTTTACTTCTTGTATAACTTGTTCCAATATGAACATGTTCATCATTCTCTACAATCAAATTTAAAGTATTGTCTACATGTTAAATGTTATGTACATTCATTTTTAAATTATTGTTTACATGTTCATCATTCTCTAGATTCATGTTTAAATCATTATTTATGGCATTAAAATCTTCTATGTTGTTCTTAATATAATGTTTCAAAATTGGTATGTATCCACATGACTTTAGAAAACTAGATTTATTTCCCCCATTGAGTGCATTCTAAGTCTTACCTTGACTCATTTCCACATTTGCCTCTTTCATGTTCTCCACATCAATGTTGCCCACTTCAACATAAGTCACTTCAATGTTTTCCTCTTCCATATTCATCATATGAATGTTCCCTACTTCAAGATTAGATGCTTCAACATTTTCCATTGCTCAAATTGTCTATATCTCCTATCTCTTTGCTATTTCACCCCCTCACAATGTGCTTCCAATTCTTTAGATTTTAATTACTTCCTTTTTATTTTTTGTTGTTTATATTTTTATCACCCATAATTACCAAATAATCTTGATAAAACTCAACAATATAATTTCCAAGATCCCTCAAATAGATCCACCCCAAGCTCTATAAAACAAAAATAGATCGTTGAATTTCAAATACATATACTTCAGAAACTAAATACCATTTGTTCAAATTTACAATTCTTTGAAAATTATAATCTCAAAAGAAGAGTCATCACCACCAATCAAAGGATTTAGATGAATCATATGTGTTGGAACATTATATTGAAGAAGAAAAGAAGGATAAGGGTGAATCCTCCATGTAGAAATAATAAAATAAAGATCAATCCAAGAAGGAAAAAGAAAATTTTAAGAAAATAAAATTGAAATGGATGAAGACAAATGTTGGTGTACATCAATTTAAGGACCCAAAAAATAATTGTTCTCATTGTAATATTTATGGTCATACTAAAAACAAGTGTTGGAGGAGGCATCTTGATTTACAAGAAAAATAATCCCAAGGACTAGAAGGGCTCCATGTATACAATCCATCAAGAGAGGGAAATTGAGGACATCTTAGACATAGATGAAAATTTGGGATGTATAGCCACAAGGACTATCATGACAAAAAAGGAACTAGAGGCCATGAACCAATTATTTACTATCAAACTCCAAGTGAAGAAAATCAAGGTAAGTAAACTTGTAGATTCAGTTCCCAACATCTAATTTCAATTGATATAGCTAAAAGTCTTGGTTTAAAGATATACAATCATCCCAAACCTTACTTGTTGAGTTGGGTAAAGAATAGTGTTGAGATTCAAGTCAAGAAAAGGTGTAAATTTCAACTTGCTAGTAATATACATGTATATGAAGTAAATGATAATGTGATTTCACTTAGTGCACTTGATATTGTGCTTGGAATTCCATACTTGCATATAAAACATGCTATATTCATGAGAAGGGTGAACAATTACTACTGGATCAAGGATGGAATCAAGTATATTGTCAATGGACACCAATGCAAAGAATAAAATACAATATTAATCTACAATATAGCCCTCAAGTTAATTCAAGAGAACCAGTAGTTTTGTTTGCTATTGTTGAAGGATAAACAATAGGATGTGATTGGGGTTTCTCCTATGTCTACTACTAGCAACAAATTTAAAGGTTTCGATGATTTACCAGCATAATTTTAAGAGTTTTTTCATGATTTTAAGGGGTTGTCCCTAAAAAGAGAGGTAGAGAATGCTATTCACTTACTTTCTAAATCTCTTCTACCTAATATTGGATTGTATATATAGTCACTAATGGAGAGAAAAAAATAAAAAAATTATCTTCAAGATTTGTTAGAATAAGGTGTAATTCACCTAATTACTTTTCCATGCAGTTCACCAATTGTCATTCTAAGAATGAAGGATGGCTCTTGGTGAATGTAAATGTATTATCAAGCTCTTAATAAGATCACCATAAAGAACTTTTATATGTTTTTACAAATAGGTGACTTGTTAAATCAACTTTAACATGTAAAGTGTTTACAAAATTAGATTTAAAATTAGGCTACCAGCAAGTATAGAAGGAGGATGAATGGAAAACCAATTTCAAGATGAAGTAGGCTCGCTATGAATGCTTAGTTTTTCCCTTAGGTTTATGTAATGCACTTTCTACATTTGTGATTTTAATGAATGATATTTGGAGGGAATTCATAGATACATGTTTCATATTGTATCTAGATAATATTTTGAAATTTGGTGCTACTTGGGAAGAACATTTGAATCACTTACGCTAAATCCTACTAATTTTGAAGGATAAATATTTTTGTGCAATATGAAGAAATGTGAGTTTACAAGGATTAATTGACATATCTTGGTCATGTTGTTGGAGAAAGAGATTTTATTGTGGATCCAACAAAGTTTGAGGCTAGTAAAAATTGGCCTACACCAAGGAGTGCCATAAAGACATGAAGCTTTGTGGTTGTAGCCTAGTATATGCATAAATTCATTGCAACTTTATCTTCCATAGTAGCTCCTCTACACTCTATTACAACTTTGGTTAAGAGCTTTTAGTGGGATAAGGTACATGATGAAGCATTTGATAAGGAAATTAAATATTTTCCATGCTTTGGTGTTAGCATTGCCTAATTTGTAGTTGGCGTTCAAGGTTGAGACCAATTCTAGTGAATATGTTATGGGTGCCATCTTGTTGCAAGGTGTCAGACTTGTATTTTATCATTCAAAGGTGCTCTCTTCAACAATAAGGGAATATCCCATGTATGATAGAAATCCCTATGTACTACTCCATGGTATCAAAAAATGGAGGTAATGTCTACTTGGAAAAAAAATTATAATGAACATTGATCATAAGGCATTGCAATACCTACAAGTTGCAACAAGTGAGACATTATAAGTGACTGGAGCCTTTTAGCAATTCCATCCAGTGATCAAATATAAGAATGGATGTACAAATTTTATGGTGTATATCTTATCTAGGATGCTAATTTAAAATCCTATATTATCTCTATAATCAATTACATAATTGAAGGCATTCACCAAATAAGACTGATGAGAAGACTATTAACTAGACTCAGATTTTGGGGAGAAGAAAAAATAGCTTCAAGTACAAGAATTTTCCAAGAATGAAGAATACCTACCTCAAGGATGGGGTTGCACTATAAGTTTGATAAAATTATGTGTTACAATGGCACACACCTTCAAACCTGTAAGACATTTTAATGTTAGTAAGGTGGTGACCAATTTCCAAAGGTATGTGTATTGGCTTAGAATGTAAGTAGAAGTAGCTAGAATCAATAGAGGATGCTCAATGTGTTGTACTTATAAGTCTAAAGCTAGAAAGGAAGGATTATATACACCTCTTCCAATTCCTAGTAGACCTTTGGAACTTATATTTCCCTTAATTTTGTAGGTGGGTTTCTAATGAGTGGATGTGGGAGTGACTATCTTTGTACTTTTGTTGATAAAATTAGCAAGATGTGCATTCTATCCCCATGTAAGAAGACTATAACTAGAAAACAGATGGTTGAGTTGGTCTTTGCTAATGATTGGTTACATAATGGGTTTCCTAGATCCATTAATTCAAACATGAATGCTTAGTTTATTGGTAGGTTTTGGTTCACTTTGTGGGAAAAAATAGATGCCAAACTCCAAAAGTGTGTTTTTTTCCATCCTCAAATGGATGGACAAACATAGGTTGTGAATGCAACACTATGCAACTCATAAGAGGCTACAACATCAAGTTCCCAAAGGCATGAGATGAAATATTTTCCATACAAGCCACATGCATATAATAGATCAATCCATTCTTCTACTAATCAATCACCATTTGAAGTGTGTTTAGGTTACTTGCCTACTAGTCCACTTGTGTTATTTTGGAACATTAGGAAATAGAAAAGAGGATTGGACACAAAGGTGGCTAAATCAAGCATGATCATTGAGAGGACATATAATTATTCCTAAGGATGTGATGCTATAGAGGAATCAAAGAAAGACCAAAAGGGGAGTCCAAGAGTCTTGGAAAGTGGGACTCAAAGATAGACAATCAAAAAATTCCAATGGTACTCCAAGGAGAAGGTGGGGAACTATTTCCTCACTTAGTGTCCCAATAAGCTTGTGTGAGACCAAAATCCTCTCTTAAAGTGGAGGAATGATCCATAAAGGATCTAAAAGAAGTTTATAATGCCAATTGAGAGTTTTTTCCAAAATTCAAATAAGTGCAGTACTTGTTTTATAATGATCAAAACCACTAGGAGTCATCAATCGGTAGCTTAAAAAATGATTGTGGCAAAACTATAACTATCTAAATGAATCTGCAATTGTCAAGGTAGATCAATCACCACTACTATGTTGAGCTTGAAAATGAAGTGGTGGTCACACAACCATTGAGGCAATTTTAAAATTGATAATGGTGAATCTAGCTATTGAAGTAGCTATTTTGATATAACTCAGCCAAATAGCAAGGGAGAAAATATTCCTGACTTTTGGTGGTTAAAATTCACATGGGAAGCTTCTAGTACATAAGTGATCTTTTCAAAAGCATAAATAAGCATGAGAAATTCATAAGACAGGTTCTATGAGGTTGGAAATGGTTGTATACATATAACAATAATAGGGAAATTTGGTTATATTTCTCCAAGAGACTTAACAAAGAGTAATAATAGTATTTTCAATTGTAATCTCTTTGTACTTATTTTCCAAATTAATGGACAAGATAGACATGTTGGCATCTACTAGTTGATTTTTCCCATGTTAATGGAGGTTTACTAGGGCATAAATTATGATTATTGTCATTTCATGTGATGTTATATTTATTTTTCCAATGGTATGTGTATTCTAACTAGCTTCCAAGGGCATTAGAACAATTCAAGATATAACAACAAATAGTTTATGATGATCTATAGTTTTGTAGTGAATTACTTGATGAAATTACATATCAATGATAACTAATTTTGCAAAAGTGTTAGCCTCTAGGAGCAAAGATATGAACTTGAATTTGGAGTGCTAGGTTGCACCTAGTCGTCTAGTTGAAGGTAGTCAAAATGTCATGGAATGTGTAGTGGTGAAGTCTTAGGTGGTAAAAAATGATAAATTATTGATGGATACTAAATAGTATGGTTGATATAAAAAGGTCAAATCAAGTGCCACATGTTAGTGTGAGTTTTTGTTTTCCTCGTGGGTTATTTATTTTTCTATTTCCTAGGTTTTTCCTACACTTGTATTAAGCTTTCCTAGGTTAATAAACTGATTTTAATTAGGTGAGTGGGTCATTTGAGGTGTCACCACCCTATGAGGGAGTTAAATTTACTATATTTAGACCATTTGGTGGTCTCTTCCTATTGTTGAGAATGAAGGTAGAACTGCTGCTACAAACTTTAAAATTTTGTGTATGCAAAGTTGAAATTAAGATTAATCTGTAACAATTAATGAACAAGTGCTTATGTACTTTCAAACCAATGTAGAAGAGAAGAGAAGAGGAGAGAAAAACTTGCACAGTATTTACGTGGAGAAACCCTTTCGGGAAAAAACTCCACACCCAAAGATATTTCCTACTTGTATTAAATCTTCTTTAAAAGGATTACATTTAATACTTGAAATTTCTCTAAATCCTTGATGCACTTCAAAAGCTTCTTCAATCTTCAAACCTGTAAAAAACTTCAAAAAATCTTCTTTCTTTTTTCTTCAAAAACTTTTTCAATAAAAAAGCTTATTGCTTTTTTATTCTAAGTCTTTTACAAAAAAATTCTTTCTTTTTTCTTTTAAGTCTTTTTTCATCAAAACAACTCTCTGGAAAATGTATGGGGTTTTCAATTAAATCAAAAACCCTCTTTTAATTCAAAAGATTCTTAACAAGAGCTTGAAACTCAAAATATAATCAATTGCATTTGATAACATAGCTTCCAAAGCTCATGCAAAATCAAGCTCACTTAAATTGAGAAGACTAAACTCAAACAAAGTCCAAGCTTTGAGTTAACTGCCTATTCATGATGTGTGCACACAAGTATGCTAAAAATAACTTTGCCAACATCAAACATATTTCCAAATAAAAAGCAACAACTGAAAGTCCCAAGATTGGGTGCTCAAGTTAGCCCAATCTATTTCAGTCAACTGAAGTGATCAACACACCAATTCTCATGCAACAACTTGTACAATTGATGTCCCCAATGTTATTCTGAATTACCTTGTTCTGTACATGCAAGTGACATGCAAACATCGGATCCAACATGCAACTGATACCCATTACCTGAAATACTGAGATGTACCATCCTGTAACTGTCAAGAGTTGGAGTGTTCTGCAAGTAATATCTTAAAACTGACATGCAAGCATTTGCAACAACATTCAACTGATACCCATTACCTGAAACACTGAGATGTACCATCCTGCAACTTTCTGGAGTTGGAGTGTTCTACAAGTAATATCTTAAAACAACATGCAAACATTTGCAACAACATGCAACTGATACCCATTACCTAAAACACTAAGATGTACCATCATGTAATTTTCTGGAGTTAGAGTGTTCTGCAAGCAATCTCACAAAACTGACATGCAACAACATGCAAAGTCATACAAGTCCATAGGAGTGACATGCAACAACATGCAAGCACATGCAACAACATGCAAGTCCATATGAGCAACATGCAACAACATGCAAGCAATGCAAGTAACATGTAACAACATGCAAGTGACATGCAAATGACATGCAAAAATATGCGAGTCCATGGAAGCTTTTATGAACTCATGCAAGCATTATCCAATTCATGCATCTCTAACACTTTAGTTAATCTAACATTATATCTGTTAGTGCCTGAATTGACTGACAGTTTTTGAGCAATTTTTCATGCAAGCACCTTCCTTAAAAAAGTTCTAAGTGTTGGACCTCCTCAGCATTTTTCAGCTGCATCATCATATTTTCTTCGAGGAGGAGGTCATCAGCATCATATTTTCTTCGATGGTGGTCAGCATCATCATGTTCTCTGTCGACCGGTTTCTCATCAGGATCATCATGTTTCAATATCGGGTGATGTTTGGATATCATCCTGATCCTGCTGATGAGCTACAGTGTGCCCTGATTTGCTTGCGGGGGTGATTTTTCAAATATCTGGTGATCTTCCAATTATCACCCTACCCTTATATGATGATGATGTCACCCTGATCTTCTGAAGGGGTTATTTTCTAAGTTGTTCAACCCGACCTATTTTTCTTTAGGAGGGTCATCATCATCATCATCATATTTCCGGTTATCGCCGTGTTGCTTGCGAGGGTCATCATATTGTCTACCTGCATGATCTTTCGCTGGGGTGATATTTTAACATCAGGTGATCTTTGTTAAGATCATCCTGATGATGTTGCTGTAAAGTTCTAAGTGCGACCCGATATTCATCGTGGTCATCATATTTTGAATGTCAGGATGATCTTAGTCAATATCATCCTGATGTTGTTGTATCACTTCATGTTCGTTGTTTTATCATCCTGATGATGCTGACGTCATTCTTATGTCAGGGTGATATCTATTTCTCTGCCTATCTGCATCATGATATTTCCGAAGGAGGGGGTGATATTTTCATTTTTGAATATCACCCGGATGTATGTTTGTTCCAGCATCATGATGATGCTGATATCAGGGAGATATCCGCCTGTCGGCTTCATGCATTATCCAGTGGGGGGTGATCATTTCAAATATCTGTCATATTCATATATCACCCCGATCTTATAGCGGAGCTACAGTGCAGCATGATATTTGTGCATCAGGATGATATTTCCAAATATCCAGTTATCTTTCGAATATCATCCTGATGCCGACATGTGGTGGTGACGTCATCAAGGTCCGGGGGGTCATATTTCTAACATTACTCATCTTATGAAGATCCCCCAATGTTGCGAATATGATGATGACGTCATCCGGATATGAGGAGGTGCGCAGTAGGCAGATATGCTGATGACGTCAGCAGGATATGACGGTGACGTCATCAGGATGTTCATCGGCCAGACATTTGGTATCGGCTAAGCAGGAGGATCTTCCTCCGATGGATCAGGTTGTGCCGATGAAGGCGATTATCATGCAGGTTATATTGTGATATGATGCTGACGTCAGGGTGATATTTCAAGCGACAGGATATCATGCTGCTGAAGGATAATGATGATGAAGTCTTATACTAGTGTCGTCAGGAGCAAAAGCACCGACATCATATATGCTCATGGCCTAGTATATAAAGTGTTGAAAAGGTCACCGCAGGGTGCATGTGGGATAATTGATATCCTGCATATTTTGAAATATCATGATGATGAATCTTGGCGGGAAATGGTTGCGATGCACAGTTGATATTTTTCCCAAGGCTGCGGGTTGGTGCGCCATTAATGGCAAAGGTTGCAGAGGTATGGACGGATCTGGTACCCGATTGAAGGTGTACATCAACGGACAGTGGCGCAGGGCTCGAGGTTTCTTCCTGTCTCCACCCCTACCTACTGCATTCATGTTTGGGCGCCAATCTGGTAATGCGTTGAGCGCCATTTTTCTGATACTGTGTATCTGGCGGGATTTTTGGTCAACCATGTAATTAATTGCTGTGGTACACTACCTGGCTGTTATAAGCAGGAAGTGTTACTCATTTTTGGTTGTTGAAAACTGGACATTTTGGCTCTGTAATAAGATACAACTGGTTTTGCTTGCTCTATGCAGCAAAACTTGTGAGTTTATGTATCTCCTGTTGTACGATTTGGCATGAATCCACTGATTTCATGGTTAATCTTATATGAATAATGCTGTGTTTGCATGTGTTATGCTGATTCTGTCTCCAGTTTTGCATGTATCTTTCTTACTGCAATAGGGATGCCATAAGTATAGACAGCTTAACACTCTTTATTGGGAGATATCTGTAAGGCAGATATCATGTGTATCCCCCTGAAATCCAGTTTTAGCTATTCATGCTGATCATTCACAGGTGTATGTCTACCGACTCTAAGCCCTGGATAGGCACCAATCTAGCCCTGTGTTGAGGTTATACACCATGTCCAGCTTTGCATCCAAAATTCAAACTAAACCATTTCATACTTCCACCTGTTAGTTGTAGGAGTAGGATTAGGAACCCCCTGCATGCTCTCATACCCAACCAGACATCATGTCCAAGAATGTTGCCAGCCTTGTGATCTATCATACAGATCTTGGTCCATACATGAGAGTATTCTGCCTGTTGTTGTCAAGTTAGATCTTTCTATCTTTGAGCTAGTCAAGGTTACATCTTGAGTTATAGGGATACCCCCCTTGGTGCGGCAGAACCAGAAGTGAAGGGGAGGCAGCTCACGCAACCTCCTGTATTTAGTTGGCTGAATCTACCTGTGCATTAGAAGTGGCAAACCCTAATGCTGATTCAGAAGAAAAGTCAACAATATCCATGCAAGGTGTCTCAACATTATCCACTCATGTACATAAAAAGGCACAACTCCAAGTCTAAATATAATTCCCCATCAAAAGGGGACACCCAAGTTTAACTCCCACTTACTAGGAGTTATCAAACTCTCAAAATGGACCTAGGAGAAGTCAACAAAGTCTTCATGGCCCCCACTCTTAAAATGGATGCCCAAGTTTGAACTTATCAATTAGGAATTGATTGCAAAAGTCAAAGTGATATAATTAATAAATAATTAATCTCTCAAAGTCTTTATGTGTTGAGGAACACATTCTAAGAACTTTGGAGACACATGAATTGGTTAGGGTTGCAAGTTAATGGCAACTTATCCCAACATTCTCCCACTTGACATTATACATTGCAATAACTCTAAATGATATAATCAAACTTTAAATCATGGGGAAAAAACATCCCTAGCCATCAATGTATGATTGATTATTCAACATACTTTTGTGCTCCAACAAGATGCATGTAAAAGAAACCATGATAACCATCATCTAAAACAAGAACTCCTTACATCATGTCACCCATGATAAACAAGAAACATGCCAAGGTGAAACATATCAACTGTCACTGAAACTTGCACTAATCTCAACATGAACACAAGCATTAAATCATATGATAACATAATACTTTGAGTGTCTGCCACACTCATACCAAATGGAAAAGGAACCACAGCAAGTTGCTATCTCATCCAAAATATCCATACCTCAAAACTAGGGTAAACAAACCATCATAGGTAGAACTCCATGCCATCAACATACCAACCCAAAACTGTAATCAAGTCCCTGTAAAACAATCCTGCTAATCATCCATCCTCTCATCCCAATGCAACATACCAATGTACAAATGACCAAAGACAAGGCCAACAAACAAAATCTGCAATAACACTGAACGGATCTGTGGATATTGACAGTCCACATCCAAGTCTTCAATGCAACCAATGGGTAAAGACAACCCACTAAACCTGCACAACTCATAGATCCAAATAGTGAAACATAAAAATTCATCTTCACATTAATAACCTGAAAACTGAGACAACCAAGAAGATATCGTGACAATAAAGAGCATATAGATCCAGGAACTCCCACTGCATGGGTAATGTCAAATCTGAAAATAAGATCAAGGCATTAACAAATCCTCCTATAGCACTTCTCTTAGAGGATGTGGCTAACTCCTCTACCATATACATCTCTCTTTACCAATCTCTGAATAACTCTCCCAAGTCCTCGTAACCAATGAAGAAAGAGATCAAGGAGTTACCAAATTATTGTTAACAACAATAACACTTGACTCCAATGCAAACCTCAACTCCATAAACATGAGAACCTTCAAGAAGAAGAAAATATACCAAGAAAAAGAGAAACTACAAAATCATACCATGTCTTTATGCCACACTAACCTGTGTCAAACTGTGTAAAGTAAGATCTCTTTCAACACTCCCAAACTGAAAAGGTATCAACATCTAACATCCAAATTATGATGAAAACATGGCAGTAATAGATGTTAACCTCTCACTGAAAGTAGATCAAACTAACCAAACATTCCCACAACAAAGGGAATAAGCCCCAAAACCACAAACCATTTATGTACCTCTCCAAAACAAATCCTCAGAACTAGTTCCATAGCTCAAGATCAAATAATAATGAGAACAATAGAAATCCATAAACCCAGGCATCTACTTCTCAACAATCCTTTTCAAGACTAGTGTAAAAGAGAAGACAAGATACATATAAAGAATGCATCTAATAATCAGGTGGGCAACACCTATTAGATCATTTACCTGCCGAGTAGACCAAGAGTGGGATACAAGATTGTCCTTGCATATAACACCAAGCAATAAAAGCTTATAATAAAGACAACCTTATCATAAGGTCTATAATGGACTCACATCCATTTCCAAGTGTAGGCTTCTCGGTCCTTTTGTTGACATCTCATAATGAGAAATCTTTCCAACACATATGTCTAAGTTCAAGAGATATCAAGCCTCACCCAAGTCTCTCTAGTATCCATGAGTTTTATAAATCAATCCATACCAATTTCAAATGCAATATGCACAATCATGAAGCTCCAAACAAATGATCAATACTTCAAAACCAAAGAGAACTTAACCAAACCATTGTCAAAGTTCCAACTATAGAATCAGGGACATATCAAGACATCATGATCTAAAATCTTCTCAAAAAGAAGATCATATGCTCCAATGAACATATCTTGCTCCCAAGAGCACCTGTATTATGCCAAAAAACTCTAACTCATGATCAAGAGTGCATCATGACATAATACTATACATCCTCTAAAACAAGGATCATATATCAAAAACTAATAAATTATAAACTCAACACCTCACCAAAAACTCCAAGAGTCCTCCATGGAAAACCAAGATGTCAACACCTCTTCAAAAAACATGAAGATCTAGGATCCTCTATCAATAGAACTAAAAATGTCAAAGAACCCTTACTGCAAACTAAAGGCATAATCTAAGAGCTTCTTATGACACCAACAACCATTACAAAAGATCATCCATCTTATAATCAAAGATTTTGCATGGCTCACAACATTGCAACAACAATAGCTCAAAACCAATATCTTCAAACAAAGAAGATAGAACACATTATGTAACTACAAAAAACTCCCACTAAAAGTAATACCTATTTATGCATGGTATCATGATCAACATCATTACCAAAACTCTACTAAAAGTGAAAAAAGCTTCTTATGAAACATAACTTTACTACTATAGATTCCAATGAATAACTATATCAGGTACTCCAAACTACCCCTTTTTCTCAATACAAAAATACCAATGTAATTAAGGTGACCAAGAAGAGGCCTACCAAATAGAAACCTCATCAGCTTATTCACAAGATTTGCACACATGCAACATTGCATAGGAGAAAAGAACACGATCAGTGCTTCAATCTTTAATAACTAAAAAAATAGATTCAACCCCACATCAGTAACATGTAAAACAAATCTAACTAGGTATAACATGTAGATTTCTGAGACTCAAACACCAGAATCAACTCTAAATCTGATTTGCCAAATAAATCCACAAAGGAGAAACCATAGATCATAGGAACACAACAAGTAGCCTTGCAAATCTAAAATTGTTTCCATCCAAAAAGTGTCTGAACACAATTTTCCACAAATCTACAAACCACAAACTTTGATTAACATGTAAAACATGTAAAACCTGCAAAACCATATCTCTATAAATTTGAAACCACTTAAACATCCAAATATTCACACCAATGAAACACCATCAAATATGTCATCTAAAAATAATGGAATATCACAGATCTACAAACCCATAATCTTTTGAAATAGGAAAACTGTGAAAAACCTACATATTCAAAATAGCATGAATATGAGAAAGGAGAAACCAAGTTGTTTAGGAGTGTCCATATCATAAAAATACCAACTCCACAACCTCCATACAAACAGTGATAAAATTATTCAATGCTTTCATGTAACCATGGGCTGAAACCATGAAGCCAACATAAGCACTCCAAACTGTAGTCCAAGAAATGAGTGTTTTTCCATGTGATTAAGGTACCAAAAGTAACCATCCAACATAAACACCCTTTCACTGCACATGACCATGAGGTAAAGGAATAAAACAACCAAACAAGAGAATGTACACATATTGTCAAAATGGAGCTCCAAATCACTATCACAGGATCAACTCCATAAAGATCCATAAGCTTGAGCCTCAAGAGCCCAACAAGAATTCTTTTGACAATATCCATCTGAGAGGTAAATACAATGGCTTCAAAACTCACAGATATGCAAAACCTACAAAACAAAGCTCCCAATGCAGCCAAAAAACCTTCAACGCTTTAAGAGAAAGGCATCCCTCACTCTACACAATCATTAGCTCTGATACCAAATGTTGAGAATGAAGGTAGAACTGCTCCTATAAACTTTAAAATTGTGTGTATGCAAAGCTGAAATTAAGATTAATCTGTAACAATTAATGAACAAGTGCTTATGCACTTTCAAACCAATGTAGAAGAGAAGAGGAGAGAAAAACTTGCATAGTATTTACGTGGAGAAACCCTTTCAGGAAAAAACTCCACACCCAAAGATATTTCCTGGTTGTATTAAATCATCTTTGAAAGGATTACATGTAATACTTGAAATTTCTCTAAGTCCTTGATGCACTTCAAAAGCTTCTTCAATCTTCAAACATGTAAAAAATTTTAAAAAGGCTTCTTGCTTTTTTCTTCAAAAACTTCTTCAATAAAAAAGCTTCTTGCTTTTTTATTCTAATTCTTTTACAAAAAATTTCTTATTTTTTTCTTCTAAGTCTTTTTTCCTCAAAACAACTCTCTGGAAAATGTATGGGGTTTTCAATTAAATCAAAAACCCTCTTTTAATTCAAAAGCTTCTTAACAAGACTTTGAAACTCAAAATAACATAACTTCCAAAGTTCATGCAAAAATCAAGCTCACTTAAATTGAGAAGACTGAACTCAAACAAAGTTCAAGCTTTGAGTTAACTGCCTGTTCATGATGTGTGCACATAAATATGCTAAAAATAACTTTGTCAACATCAAACATATTTCCAAATAAAAGCAACAACTGAAAGTCCCAAGATTGGGTGCTCAAGTTAGCCCAATCTATTAGAGTCAACTGAAGTGATCAACACACACCAATTCTCATGCAACAACTTGCGCAATTGATGTCCCCAATGTTCTTCTGAATTACCTTGTTCTGTACATGCAAGTGACAAGCAAACACTGGATCCAACATGCAACTGATGCCCATTACCTGAAATACTGAGATGCACCATCCTGCAACTTTCGAGAGTTGGAGTGTTCTGCAAGTAATATCTTAAAACTGACATGCAAGCATTTGCAACAACATTCAACTAATACCCATTACCTGAAACACTGAGATGTACCATCCTACAACTTTCTGGAGTTAGAGTGTTTTACAAGTAATATCTTAAAATTGACATGCAACTAACATGCGAGCATTTGCAACAATGTGTAATTGATACCCATTACCTGAAACATTGAGATGTATCATCATGCAAGTTTCTGGAGTTGGAGTGTTCTGCAAGCAATCTCACAAAACTGACACGCAACAACATGGAAGATCATACAAGTCCATAGGAATGACATGCAACAACATGCAAGTC
This sequence comes from Cunninghamia lanceolata, assembly GCA_027924645.1. Classification (NCBI taxonomy): domain Eukaryota; kingdom Viridiplantae; phylum Streptophyta; class Pinopsida; order Cupressales; family Cupressaceae; genus Cunninghamia; species Cunninghamia lanceolata. The sequence continues at coordinate 7,707,478 of BSBN01000737.1, read as the reverse complement.
CATAGGACTGACATGCAACAACATGCATGTCCATATGAGCAACATGCAACAACATGCAAGCACATGCAAGTAACATGCAACAACATACAAGTACATGCAAGCAACATGCAACAACATGCAAGTACATGCAAGTGACATGCAAAAATATACAAGTCCATGCAAGATTTATGAACTCATGCAAGCATTATCCAATTCATGCATCTTTAACACTTTAGTTAACTCCAACATTATATCCATGCAAGGTGTCTCAACATTATCCACTCATGTACATAAAAAACACAACTCCAAGTCTAAATATAAGTCCCCATCAAAAGAAGACACCCAAGTTTAACTCCCACTTACTAGGAGTTATCAAACTCTCAAAATAGACTTAGAAGAAGTCAACAAAGTCCTCATGGCCCCCACTCTAAAAATGGATGCCTAATTTTGAATATATCAATTATGAATTGATTGCGAAAGTCGAAGTGATATAATTATAAATAATTAATCTCTCAAAGTCTTTATGTGTTGGGGAACACATTCCAAGAAATTTGGAGACACATGAATTGGTTAAGATTTCAAGTTAATGGAAACTTATCCCAATGCCTATTGGTCAATTTTGGCACCTCCACCCCTCTCCTTGGTCTATATAAACTCACTACCTAGCTTGTATTTTTTATCTTGTATGGTAATTTTTCCAATCTTTTGTATCTTCTTCTTTGAGCTTGTAATACAATTATGTCATCCTAACATTTGCATATCTCTCAGAATTATTTATTTGCTTTTGTTTATGCATTTACAATGTTTGTAGCTTAGAATCTCTCTTAAAAAGTTCATGGGTTATTCATCTATTTCATATTTCTAACATGGTATTAGAGCTTTTGTTTTGAGATTTTTAAGTTCTTAGATTCCTATTTGAGAGATTGATTTCTTTGTGAGATCTTGCAAATCCCATATGATCTTCTCTTGTGTTTTACAATGATTTGGAGATTCAGAATGGATTTATCAAGACCCATTAACCTCTTAACTTTGCATATGTAAATGTTTTGTGAGATCTGGGTGATTGCAGCTATTCTAGTTATATTGGAAGTATTTTTTATTGTTCCAATGTGTCCAAGAAGCTTGAGAAAGTCAAGATTGGCCTTCATTTCATTTGATTTGGAGTTTATTTGACACAGTTACAAACGAGGGTTTGAAGCTCAAATATGGCAATGAGCTTTTGTATGGAGCATTTCTGGCCAAGAAGGACCCTGTCATTGGAAAAATTACTCAATTTTAGTGCTAGGAGCATTCGAGGCAAAAAACAATTACCAAGAGGGTCGTACACCCCCCCTCAATGTTGAATGCACAAGAAAATTGAGAGGGCAAGTGAATCAGTTGTAACTTATAATTCCAAAACCCTAACACATTTAGATTCACATCAACTCATTTAACCCTTAAACTATTATGATGATTAAGCATGAAAGAAAATAACAGAGACTGAATCAAATCAACATCAAACACAAGAGAACACTAGATTTACGTGGAAAACCCAAGAAGGGAAAAACTACGGTGAGGATTAGCTCACAATATAAAGTAATATCGACATTGAAAAGAAATAGGCTCACTGCCAGAAGGTTCACTGCCCAAAAGAAAGGCTCACTACCAAAATAGAGAAGAAGATAGAGAAAATTGTTACAAGGAGAAGAATATCTCAGTACAATAGAGAATTCCATCACAACACCATCAACACCTTTGCAGACATACTAAATAATTGTAGACACCTTCTACTCATTGCATCCAGTAATCTAACACATGAAATCTTGTACTGCACCACACATTCTACCACACTATTACTCACATCACATACATCGTGCACACACCCTTTCACGATCCCTTAATACTTATTTATACCATCTTCAACCTTGAAAGCATTCTCCAAGGTCAGAAAATCACCTTAGCTTTGCAAATTCAAATTAGTTCAGACCTAAAACATTCCCTCAGTGGAAAGGGATGAAGGAGGATCACAATGCACCTTAGCTCAGACCTAAATTCATCCAAGCATGCCACTCCACACCTTTGAACAAACACCGAAGAAACTCCACAATTAGTGTAAACACCCAAGGTCATCTAAGCCTGTGTTAATACAATGAACTTTTAAGTGCACACTTCCTCAAGACAAAATAAAAATTTGCAGACCATATATCAATCTTTAACATAATCTAGAGTATTCCACGAACATCTTGAAACATCCTAAAATCCAAAAAATTCCTCTAAAACAACTTTCATCTATTGCACAGCCTTATCTTGTTTATCCAGTATACTTAACTATCTCTATCATACACTACAACTCAATAAGTCTTCTTCTGGGGCACCAACCCATGAGCAACTTTGACTGGAGAAAGATATGAACCTTATAAGCACACTTCCATAACCACAAGACCTAAAACCACTTTACAGAGAAATGTGGAGCAAAAACATTTCTCCCAGATACCTCTACAAACCTCTGCAAATCACACTCTTCATACTAGTGAACACACCTCTCTCTACACAGTGATCTAGCATGTCAAATACTACATGTAGCATCTATAAACACCTCTAAACAACATATTAAAACTGCATGAACAGATCTTTAGTATATAAGAAATGTGGAGCAAAACTAGAACACTACACTACAACACATAACATCTTTACAACACACTATTTCCTTTATTATTGAAATTTTCTCAAAAGCACTCAGAAACTAGGCACCAGAAGTATATTATCACCAACTTCAGCACTTCCTCATCATCAAAGACAACATCCACACAATACCAACTTTCGTACACTCTTGCATCCTCTTGCTCATACAGTTGACATCAATGACAACACAAGCTTGTTGACATTAATGACAACACTATTTGCACATACTTGCAACACACAACGCGCAAGTTGAGGTAATTTTTTGAAAAAATGAAATTTAAAAAATATATATTCCTTTAGCGCTTTGCACTAAGCACTATTAATGCATTGTATATAGTGTTGTTTAAGCGCTAGACTAAGTGATTTATATAAAAAAATTGTATTAAAGGGGGCTTCGACCCTTATTAAGGTTTCAGCCCCCTTTGGGGTCATGCGGACTTTCTAAGTTGTGACCCTTTTTGTAGGGTTTAAGGTGTGACCTTTGGACCCCCAACCCATACTTGCAAATCTTCCTTATAGGCCCTTAAACAATACCTCCAACTTTGGCAGTTCAACCAAATCTGGCTGCAATTCTTTTTTTTCAAATTTGGCAACCTTCTACATTTAGCTGGTGGTCATCTATATTTGGCAGAGGTCTAAAGTAACTAGCAAGATCTAAACTTAAAAGTACCCCTAATATGGCGGCAGTTCCACCAAATTTGGTGAAGGAAGTCTTTTGCAACTCAGACCCCTCTCAGTTGAAGTTTCTAGATTTGAAGGAAAACTTATGAGGCCCCATTCTAGGTCATATTGGATCCTTTTTATGAGCAATTTTTTTGATTTGGTATAATTTTTCATGCCCTACGTGCTGGTGTAGATAATTTGTGATTTTAGTACATGATTTTTTTAGAAATTACCAATTTTCATAGGTGACACTGCACAGTTCTAATTTTGGGAACTTCGAAGACTCATAAATTTCACATACAGTCACATATCAAAGTGATTCATTTTTAAAGTGCATGATTTTTCAAGTACTTCCTAGTGATGCTATTTATTTCACTTGTTTTTATTCCAAGATTGTACTTTCAGCATATACTCACTTGTTGAGAAGTTTGTAAAGCATTAAGATCAAATTCACTCAGTGTTTCTTGTCAGTGGTAATTTTAATTGCACTAAATATAATGTGCCAAACTATATTTGCTTGGGGGGTCTTTGATTGAGTGGAAAGGGGGAGTGTCTTGTGTGCTCTCTTTGATTATTTTGCATCCTTTTCCACACAACAACAAGAATCTATTTTTCTGCATTAAAATGGATAAATTAATAGTACTAATACTCATGCACTATAACTACCATGAGTGGAAGTCCAAAATGACTATCTTAAGAAGCAAGGATTGCATCGAGTAACAATGGGCCTTGAAATTGAGCCAACATTAATTATAGAAAAACCAAAATGGTTTAATAAATGTGATGAAGCATATGGTACTCTATGCATGTATATATCTCCTGATCTTCTTTTGCATGTTGAATTTGCTACAACTCCAAATGATGTCTGGATAATATTGGAAGGGCTCTTTGGCAAACAAGATGAATTAATGGGACACCAATTGGAGAATGAGTTCATAGGGTTAAATCCATCTAATTTTGATACAATTCAAGATTTCTTCACAAAGTTAAAATCCACTAGATTGTAGTTGAAACATTGTGGGATTGAGAAGAAGGATAATCAATTGATCTTAAGAATTCTTTCCAAACTTGGTCCTAACTACTCAGTTTTTGTTTCTACATATTATGCTACTAAAAGTGCCTTAGGAACCACATATAAAATGCCTTCTCTTGGTGATTTTACAAATTAACTCACAAAGGAGCAAGATAAATTGGTTCAAATTGTCGCAATTAAGCCCTCTAAATGTCATGCCTTGGCTACAAATTAGGGCACTAAAGATGGAAAAGGGTTTGGTAATTAGAATAAGAAATAATAGAACCAAGGAGAAAGAAGCAAGATCATAAACAGGTTACCTCTAATGCAGTTACTCAGGCCTCTTCTTCCAAAGGTGACAAGCCTAAGAAGGAGAAGAAAAAGTGTTCCTATCGTAAGAAACTTGGTCATGATGAACATAAGTGTTTAAAGAAACAAATTGATCACCTTATACATCTTCTTGAAAAGAATAATATTAAGGTACCTGATTCTATCAAATAGAGTTCATCTCATGAATCTTTAAAGGACACAGACAAAAGTAAGGTGAAAGGAAAGCGAAAGGCCTTAGTTATTTTTTCACATCCCAATGTTTGGATCATTGACTCAGGTGCTTCGCACCACATGGCTTCATCACAAGATGGTTTTGCCTCCTTGGAGTCATGTACTATGCCAACCATTCTAATGGGAGATGATAGTCCTATTGAGGTGCATGGGAGAAGGTCTATTGAAGTGGATGAAGGAACATATCATGATGTTCTTTGTGTTCCATCTTTGTCAACTAATCTCTTACCTATCTATCAGATCACTCACACTAGCTCTGGCAAGCAGGTTGAGTTCACTCCAGGCACAATGGTAATCAGTGAGATGCATGGTGGGTCTACAATTGTTGTGGGGAAGGTTGATCATTAGTTTAGACTATATCAATTTTCTCACTTTGTTCCTGACTCTCCTCCACTTTGTTTTCTCACTCACTCAAATGAGGTGAGTCATTTGTGGCATCAACAGTTTGGCCACTTGAACTACCACTACTTGTAGCAGCTCAGTCAATAAGACATTGTTTTAGGGTTTTCTGATGGAGTTTAACAAGGTTGTATTCTTGGTAAGAATCTTGAGGAGAAATATGATAAAGACAAAGCATGGAGGGCCACACGAATTTTGAAGTTAGTACATAGTAACTTGGCTGGACCATTTCCACATCCTTCTTTCAACAAGGCTCGATATGTTCTGACTTTCGTTAATGATCTTTCCATATACACCTGGGTTTATTTTCTCAAACAAAAGTCTGAGGTCTTTGATTATTTTTAGGACTTCAAAGATTTTATAGAGAAATAATCTAGGAAGGCCATGAAAATTCTGTGTATACATAATGGAGGTAATGTGTCAACCAGAGGTTTGAGTAGTTTTGTGCTTTAGAAGGCATTAATCTTTAGCACACAGTTCTCTAAAGTCCACAACATAATGGTGTTATATAATTAAATAATAGGTCCTTGAAAGATATGGCCAACTGTATGATTTACTCTAGGTCTATGGTACCTCAATATTGGGTGGAGGCCATCAACTATGCATGTTACATCCAAAACTGAGTTCCTTACCAAGCTATGAAGGGGGTAACTCCTTTTCAAGCTTAGACCAATCAGAAACCCATAGTAAGCCCACATTCCAATAGAGAAATGCAAAGCTATGGATCCAAAGAGCAAGCCTTGCATATTTGTTGGGTACCCAGCTAGTGTCAAAGGCTACAGGCTTCTCCACGCTACCACTCATGAATTGTTCATCAAGAGAAATGTTCATTTTGAGGAGGATGTTTTAGATCTTCTTCAACAACTCCTCCATCTACCATCACTTTGGAGACATTATTGCATGATGATAGTTCTTCTGAGGATCTTAATACTCCTAATCTTGATGAGGATTCATCTTCCTCCTCTCCTAGTCATCATTTAGAGGGTGATGATTTTCCTCCAGATTCTCCTAATTCAATGGGTGATTAGGTTGATGATCCTTTAGATGCTAGAAGAACAAGGTCACAGTTTTAGTAGGCTCCATATCTTTTCATTGCTTCAACTTCTAATACACAATATTTTAAAGAACCTTTTGGTGTCCCTGAGTGGGATGTTGCTATGCCAGAAGATTCCAATTCCTTGGAGAGAAACCATACTTGGGATTTAGTCTCCCTTCCTAAGGGAAGGAAACTTGTTTGATGTAAGTGGATCTATCAGACAAAATTTACTGCAAATGGGTTGTTGATAAGCATAAGGCTCACTTGGTCGCTAAAGAATTCTCCTAGGTTCCTAGGATTGACTACTCTAAGACTTTTGGGCCAATTGTCAAAATGAGCTTTATCCAACTTGTCCTTTCTATTGTTCTATCCCATCATTGGGAAGTTCATCAGATGGATGTGAAGAGTACATTTCTTCATGATGACCTACAAGAGGAGATATACATGGAGCAACCATAGGGGTTCGTATGGGATCCTTCACTTGTTTTCCATTGTAATGTATGAAAAGAGGGAAGATGTGATTGATTGATAGTTTGATTAGGTCCTCCTTTCACTCAATACATTTAAGGACATTTAACTGAGTTGAATCACAACTTTTGTAGAAGAACTCAACTATCATGTTGGCTATCACTTGGAATGATAAGGAAATTTGGAATTTGTTAATTTTAGCCTGATTAAGCTTAAAACCCTAATTATACAAAATCGTAATCAAATAGATGAAACACGACAAATCCTTATATAGAGGGACACTAAATACAGATAAATACATACCAAATTTGAAGTTTTAGAATGCAGAAAAGTCAGGGTCGAAGGGGGTGGGCGGCCAGCCCAAGGTACTATTTTTTTAGAGGGCTTCGAGACAAAACCTGCTATACACTACAACCACTTTGGAGATTTCTAGCACTGTGAAACTAAGGGTCAAAAGAACAGGTAACCTTTTTGTGTTATTTTCTACCTTTTTCTTTAGATCTGAGATCCTTCTGCTCTGCAATGATCCTCTACAACTCCTCTCCACAAGATCCGATACCTGTCACCTGCAATCACAAGAGAGGGGTTGGGGGTTGTGGTGTTTAGGAGCTTGTCTTGGTCAAGCCCCAAAATGGCATTCAAGCCTTCCAACACTGTTTTTAGATAGAGAGTGTGTGTCCTTACAAGACAGAGGCAAAAGCAATGATAAAAATGATAGATTGAATCACAAATAGATATCACCTCAGAAGTGTAGCTCTCACGGAGATGAAGCTCTTTCACGGTCCATAAGAAGATGAAGCCAAATCTGTAATAACAAACACAAAAACAACACAATTTTGCTCTACAACATAATGAATGCCTTGAATGCTCTAAAAACATAGGTTTGCCAAAATCTCAAAACCATCTTCTAGTCATCTTCTAGTTTGTAAATGAAGTCCTAAACATGATTATATATGCATTCCCACTACAAATTTTGTAATTCCAACTCAAGATGCCGACAACAGAAACCTTTTAACGGACACCAATCGACATTCAAATTTGGGACCCCAACAAAATAGGGCAAGGTAAGGGCATGGGTGCCCAAGCTCAAGGACCTATTTTGGGTCTAGATTAAGCTCAGAGATGTCCCCTAAGTCCCATTTGTCATGGGTTTCAAGGGATTTTGTCTCAGGATTCATTTCTAACATGCATGATTAAAACTAAGGGACCCGGGAGCTAAACTTGAGAGGTAAAAGTCCAAGGGGGACATTTTATAACATAACATTTGGCCCCCACTTTAATGTATGTATGATATTATGACCCATACATGCATTAAAGTACGTTCAAAAACACAACAAACACGCCAGGCACTTAAAGCTAAGGCATACACCAAGATTGAGGAACTATTTCTAGTCCCCCAGTCTCAAGTAAGCATTAGAAAACACATCGCAAACACGCAAAACACAATGAAAACAATAACAGGCACGCAAGACACGGAGAAGACAGTATTGAAGACATGCAAAACATGATGAAGACAGTGATAATTTTTTCATTTTCATATATATATATAGATGCATGGAAATAAAAATTACAACACAAAACCCAAGAATGTAGGGGGACTCATCGCCACACCCTTTACACTACACCAAGGGGAGAAAACACGCCATACAAAACCCAAGCGTAGGGGAGACTCATTGCCACACCCTTTACACTACACAAGGGGGAAAACACGCCATACAAAACCCAAGAATAGGGGGGACTCATCATTACACCCTTTACACTACACGAGGGGGAAAACACACGAAAGACACGAAAAACACAAGCGTCGTATAGCATGCCATAGACATACTATACATCTTAAACACAACAAACAAGGTGATGGAAGGAGCTTATTGCTAAGTCCCACCATCTCAAACATGTTGCGGACACACTTGATGGTTGGGCTTATGCCACAACTGCCAAAGACACACTTAAGGGAGGATAGTCTCAAGATCCAATCCCGCCTCTGTAGAGGACTTTTGAAATAAAAGGATGTGCACTAGCTCAAGAGATACACCATCCCACCTCCGCAAAGGGATTTTGAATAAAAGGATACGCACTAGCTCAAGAGATACATTATCTGACCTCCATAGAGGGCTTCTTTGATTGCAATATAGATAAAGATCTACTTTTGCACTAGAGATACAACATCCCACCTCCGTAGAGGGCTTACAAACACACTTCTTTGGTACCAAAATCATCAGACAAATTACCTTATATATTCCCTCACCTTAAGGCGGTTGATGTCATGTACCGATATCAAGCACGTTAAGGTAGAGAAAAAACACACAAGGAAACAAGAGCTTTCGCAAAGCCCATGCCCCCAAGGTGACATGTGCTCACAATCGCTGAATGTTCCCACAAACACAATGATAAGATAAGATAACAAGAGAGGTTACAAATCTTACTCTAAGATAATAACCACATCAAAACATGAAAGCTATGCATGAATTAAGATCATATCAAGGACCAAGGCTATACTGCGGGTTCGGAAACAAATATAACTGTTGGGCTATACTGCAAATACCTCATAATCAAGTGTAGCAACAAGGTGAGATACAAGATAATTAAAGTGCATGGAGCATATGTATTGTTATGATTTGTTAGAAAAGATAAGACAACATCAAATATCACATGGAGTGATTCTACTAGCCAAGCGTCGGATATATAAATCAAACTCATCTTCATGTATGGACTAGGTCCATTTTTGCTTGCTTGCTAAAGGGACACACAGTCTATATCAGTTAGTTGTTTGTTTTTCATCATCCACTGACTAGATAGAATCACTAGAAGAAGGTAAACAATAAAATGAGAAAGGAGAACAAGTGCCTTAAGAACACCATGTAGGAGGATGTCCCCAAGTCATCAACTGCAATGCTATGACCCTAAGGCATGACACACAACAATAAAATAGAGGAGAGGCAAGATAGAAGAATGATGAAACAAATAGAAGAATGATCACAATAGAGGTGATCTCCCGATATCCTTGACCTTACAAGAGTATCAAGGGTCATCCTAGGAGGCCTAAACAATACATAACACATCACGAGGGAACACAACACAAGAGGGGAGGTCACATAAATGAAAAATCTATACTACAACAAAGGTGACCGCCAGGGTTAGAAATACTTACATGTTGCTAAGAAGGGCTCAAACTTGTGAGCATCTTAGAGAGGTGCTCCATAAAGTTTTGTAAAAAGTGTGAGTAGTTCATATTTATTTGATTTGTATTTCTAGGATGATCAAGCAGTGTTTGTTTTTCAAATCTCTGTATATTCAAAATCTTATGTTTCTTGTGAGGAGGGGGTGATTACTATTTCCTGCTGATGATAACTGCCTTGTTTTTTTTCGATCCTTCGATTACTTGTTAATTTTTTTGCAATGGAATGGGTATTTTCCAACGTGGCAACCTTTTCTTCCATCATGATATCTTGTCGTGGTTGTTCAATTTGTAACTTTGGTGCATCTTGGTTCACTCCCAATCCCTGAAGGGATAACAATGGAGGAACCTCAGCATAAATACCTTTTCCCCATGGACGAGGTGAATTTGCAATTTTCTCCTTATCCACTTCTATCATATCAATTGTTTTATCATAATCCAAATAGTCATATTCCACTTTTATTAAATTTTGCTCGACCATATTGTTCTCATTATGTCTAATAAATGGATTAGTGAAGAACTGTAAATTCTGATTCAAAGGGGCCACCGACTTATTTCCATTGTCATTCACACCAGTTACTTGTATCACATTTGAGTCGATGAGGTCTTGAATTTCATGTTTAAGATGCATACATCATTCAGTATCATGTTCTTGTTGTCGATGATAATGACAAAAAGCATTAGCATCGAAGGAGGTCCTTGCATTCTATTACTATCCAATGGCTTAATAGGAGGAAGCTTCAAGAGATTATTACTCACTGCTTGATTCATAATAGAATGTAGAGAGTCAGATATTGGAGTAAACTATCTTTGTTGTTGTTGTAACTGAAATGATGCCCTCTTCAGATTAGTGATAGCGGACACTTGCGAAAAATTATTTAAATTATGTCTGTTTACTTTAATGAAATTCTTGTTGTTCCTCTTAAAATTATTGTGAGATGTTTCGGCTTGAGCTTGATCACCTTGAGCCGATGAGTTTTGGTTCTCATACTAACTAGATGAAAGTTGATAATCATTAAGGACCACGCATAGATGTTAGAAAGAGCTGCATTTCATCAAGAGGATCTTATCACAGATGTTAGGTTGTAGATTTGTAATAAACACCTTCTAAAGATCCTCATCATTCATCTGGTATTGAATTTGTGCATAAAGAGCTTGATATTGACTAATAAACTCATTTAACTTCTCTTTCAGACCTTGCTTGCAATAAACTAAATTAATCAATGAGACTTGAGGTCCAATGTTTTCTTGAAAATGTTGTAAGAATTGATCAACTAGTTGAGAAAGATAGTGTATTGAATTCGGAGGTAAAGAGAAAAACCATTCCAAAGCAGTATCTTTGAGAGATCACGAGAAGAGTTTCACTAGCAAGTCCTCTTTAAAGAAGAAATCACTACACATAGTCGTGAATGCTGCCACATGGGTATTAGGATCACCTTTTCCACCATATTTTTCAAAGTGAGGAGTCTCAAACTTATGAGGCATAGGAGTCTAAGGATTGCAAAAGATAAAAGACTATGAGCATGATATGTTGGTAAATTAGGTTGAGAAGAATTTGTCAAGCCTGTCACCTTCTGTTGTAAAGAAGTCATGCTTTGCAAGAGTTGGTTTAGGAGGGCATCATTAAGAGATGCAGTTTGAGAATTAGAGGCTATGGTCATCAAATTTGAGGTGATTGATTATGAGTGGTAACAAAAGGTGGTTGGGAATAATTGTGAGTGGAAGGTGGTTGAGAATAGTTGTAAGTGAAGGGTGGTTAAGAGTGATTGTTCATGTAAGAAGTCACCCTAGGTGCTAGGTTTTGATAATTGAATCCCACAGCCTTGTAGTTCTATGAATTAATACCATTAGATACTCCAACACCAGTGGTAGCTTTACGACAAGCATGTGCATTAGTAGTCAGTATAGGTGTCGATACTTGTGTATGAGTCAGTGATGACATATTATTAATAATGTTCACACATTCAGTCACAGGCATAACATTATGATTCACTATATGTGCTAAGTCTCGAAGCATTTTAACACCATCTTATCCTTCGTTTAATAGCTCTCTTATGTTGTGAACAACAGGCTAGCTTCTTTCACTATCCTTTCTTTTTTAATAAATGCTTGAAAATTAGCTAGTTCCTTATCAAGTTTGTTTATTTGTTCGTCAGGTACATGTGTTATCACATCAATAGGATATTCAAAATTATGAAATGTTTGTTCTTCTATTGTAGTTGTAGGAGATATAATATATTGTAAATTTTGTGTTTCTCCTTTTTGTAAAGGTTTTAAATGGATTTTTTGATGTAGGGACACCGTTGCTATTGGGAGCACTAGAGCCCATTAGTCTAATACTTCTCCTTAAAGGGATATTTCTATTAGGGCAGTGGGTTATAAGACTCATGCAAAGGCATACAACACTCAATGCACAAACTAATAGAACAAACCAAAGGAGCAAGATATGCTTGTTGAAATACACAATGTGTAAATGCAAAATTTAAAATGTGGATACAAAAACACACTATGATGAAACACTACTATCAAAATGAGATTTGAATGAGTGTTAAAGATGAGTAGTAAAATCTGAAACAAGATTTTAACCACAAACCCTATCTTTTGCAAAGACTAGGTTATATGAAAAATGCACAATTTCAGGCAAACCCTAACAAATAGAGTATAAAAATGCAAGGTAAATGATTATATAATGATGTAATGCTGCAATTTATATTAGATTTGATGTAAATATCAGAAAGTTAAATGATTTAGATGAAATGCAATGCAAATAGTGTAAACTATGTCCAAATGCAAGCCTAGGATGCTTGATTTTTCCAAATTTTTCAATTATTATGCAAGATTTTCAAATGATGACAATGAAACGTATGAATGCAAATATGATGTACAACACTCAGCAAGGTGCAATTTCAATAGAAACATGGGTTTACCAAAATGTAATGTATGAAAAGAGGGAAGATGGGATTGATTGATAGTTTGATTAGGTCCTTTCACTCAATACATTCAAGGACATTTAACTGAGTTGAATCACAACTTTTGCAAAAGGACTCAACTATCAAGTTGGCTGTCACTTGGAATGATAAAAAAATTTGGAATTTGTTAATTGATTTGTTAACTTTAGCCCGATTAAGCTTAGAACCCTAATTATGCAAAATCATAAGCAAACAGATGAAATACGACAAATCCTTCTACAAAGAGACACTAAATACATATCAAATACATACCATATTTCAAGTTTTAGAATGCGAAAAAGTCAAGGTCAAGGGGGGTGGGCACCCAAGCCCAAGGTACTACTTTTTCAGAGGGCTTTGGGACAAAACCTACTACAGATTGCAACCACTTCAAAGATTTTTAGCACTATGAAACTAAGGGTTGAAAGAGTGGCGCCCTTGACCATTTTGTGTTATTTTCTATCTTTTTCATCAGATCCAAGATCCTTCTTCTCTACAATGATCCTCTGCAACTCCTCTCCACTAGATCTGATACCTATCACCTACAATCACGAGAGAAGGGTTGGGGGTTGTGGTGTTTAGGAGCTTGCCTCGGTCAAGCCCTAGAATGGCATTCAAGCCTTCCAACACCATTGTTAGATAAAGAGTGTGTGTCCTTACAGGATAGAGGCAAAAGCAATAATAAAAATGATAGATTGAATCACAAATAGATATCACCTCGGAAGTGTAACTCTCATGGAGATAAAGCTCTTTCATGCCATGAGAAGATGGAGCCAAATCTGCAATAACAAACACAAGAACAACACAATTCTACTCTACAACATAGTGAATGCCTTGAATGCTCTAAAATCATAAGTTTGCCAAAATCTCAAAATCATCTTCTAGTTTGCAAATGAAATCCTAAACATGATTATATATGTATTCCCACTACAAATTTTATAATTCAAACTCAAGATGCCGACAACAAAAACCTTTTAACGGTCACCAACCAACATTCAAATTTGGGACCTCGATAAAGTAGGGCAGGGCAAGGACGTGGGTGTCCAAGCCCAGGGACCTATTTTGGGTCTAGATTAAGCTCAAAGATGTCCCCTAAGTCCCATTTGTCATGGGTTTTGGGGGATTTTGTCTCAGGATTCATTTCTAACATGCATGATTAAAACTAAGGGATGCGGGAGCTAAACTTAGGAGGTAAAAGTCCAAGGGGGACATTTTATGACATAACATCAATATTCAAAAGTCTCTCTATGGCCTCACATAGGCCCCTCAAGCCTGGTATGCCAAGATGGACCCCTTCCTTCTGTCAGTTGGGTTCACTTGGTGCCGTTCTGATTCGAATGTTTATATTCTGTAGTAGGATAGTACTCAAACTTTATGTATTCTCTATGTTGATGACTTCTTGCTCACAGGGAGTCACTCATCCAACATCAAGAAAGTGAAAATTTCCCTTCAAGATCATTTCCTAATGTTAGACTTGGGCCCTTTACATTACTTCTTAGGGATTGAGATCACTCAGTCTTCATTTGGTATCTTAATTGCATAGCCCAAGTATACACTTGATATGTTCTCCTAATTTCACATAGCTGACTATAAGCATGCATCGACTCCATTTCTTCCAGGGGTCAAACTTGAGGCTCATTGTTCTTCACCATTGTTGGATGCTACCTTGTATCACCAATTAGTTGGGACTCACATATACTTGACTTACATGAGGCTTGATCTATCACATGTTCTGGGCCTAGTCTCCAGGTTCCTACAAGAACCATATGAGCTACATTGGAAAGAAGCTAAGCGGATTCTTCACTATGTATAGGACACTCACGGTTATGGGATTCACTATGCAATGGGCATGGATATTGACTTGGTGGGACACTCAGATTTAGATTGGGTAGGTAATTCTCAGGATCGCAAGTCTACTTCAGGGTATTACTTCTCACTTGGTTCTTGTCCTATTTCTTGGTCGAACAAGAAGCAGTTGGTAATTGTTCTTTCATCTATAGAGGCTGAGTAGCAAGGATCAGTTAATGCTAGTACTGAGGCCATTTGGCTTCAAAACATTTTCACTGAGTTTGGCATTCCCTTATGGAAGCCTATAGTCATCTTTTGTGAGAACCAGAGTGTGATACAAATCTCTTTCAATCCATTCCATCACCAATGAACCAAACACATTGTGATTCACATGCACTACATTTGAGAGTTGATTCATGTGCAAGTCATTGATCTCAAGTACTGTCTGACATCAAAACAAATCGTAGACATATTTACCAAATCCTTCACTAAGAGCAAGTTCTTTCATTTGTGAACTTTGTTGGGGTTCTGGTAGGTGTCCACTTTGGGGGGGCTTCTTAGTTCTCTTTTCTCTCTCTATTCTAGGGGTGTTCTCTCTATTATTATTTTTTTGGGGGCTTCTTCTCTTTAGAGGGAAAATCTTTGTATATGGGTACCTCATCAGGCTTCATTTGTTGGGACCCATCTTTTCAACCACCTAAGCTATGCTTAAGGGGGTGTTAGTGTAGGTATTTATTTTCCTAGTGGGTTATTTATTTTTCTTTTTCCTAATTCCTAGGTTTTTCTTACACTTTTATTAAGCTTGTTTAGGTTAATAAAGTGAGTTTAATTAGGTGAGTGGATCATTTGAGGTGTCACCATTCTACAAGGGACTTACATTTACTATGTTTAGACTATTTGGTGGTCTCTCCCTATTGGTCGGTTTTGTCACCTCCACCCCTCTCCCTGGTCTATATATACTCACTACCTAGCTTGTATTTTGCATCTTGTATGGCAATTCTGCCAATCTTTTGTAGCTTCTTCTTTGAGCTCGTAATGTAATTCTATCTCTCAGAATCATTGGTTTGTTTTTGTTTATGCATTTATAGCTTTTGTAGCTTAGAATTTCTCTTAAAAAGTTCTTGGATTATTCATCTGTTTTAGATTTTTAACACCACAACTATGCATTTATGACATGTGTACAAAATAACATAAAACAAAGATATAAAAGTGCAAGGTATGATATTTATTCTGATTCCACACATATAATCATGCCATGTACTGTCATCCATATATGTGTATATACACATATATGTTTATGTAATAATGTATATGCATTTATACATAAGACATAATTTATACATATACATTTACATGCATATATACATATATTTACATACATATTATTTATATATGTATACATTTATATATATGTGTAATAATGTATATACATATATGCATAAGACATAATCTATACATATACATTTACATGTATACATTCATGCATATATATCCGTATACACTTACATGTTACATACATATATAGATATATACATATACATATACATATATACACATATGTGTGTATTTATATACATTTACTTATATACATATAACTATGCATTTATGACAAGTACAAAGTAATATAAAACAAAGATATAAAAATATGCATGTATGTATACATACATGTTACATACACATACACCTATATATATATGCATACGTGCATATATAGAAGTAATTTTAGAGGAATATCATGAAGTGTTATAAGCATGGTTGCTAAAGAGGTCATTTATTTGTAAAGCTAAATATTGCTTTTAGACAATGTACATATGGCATGTTTCTAGAATACCATTTCATTCAAATGGGACTGTTCACAAATGAAGATTTCATGTCACATCTAATCTGATGCATTCAAAGAAATCTTGGTGTTTGTATGATATATAGAATTGTGTCTATGCTCAATGTTTGATATCTGGACAAGAAACAGTCCTTGATAATAACGTTATGTGTTGGAACATACATCTAATTATGATTATGATTGATTAATGTAGAGATTCCCAAGCAAAGTCATGAGTATTATCTTCGTTAATGGCTTTATTTGAGAATAATCAAACGCGTCAAAGACACGTTAACAAAAGCCATTATTCCAGGTTGATTGATGTTAAACAGCAGCAATTAGCTTGTGGTTCTCATTATCATTGTTATTAAAAGTATCCATTATCAACAGAATATTTGGCAACATGTGTTACAACACAATTCATACATTGAACATTTAGAGACTAATGTATTCAACACACACCCCAACAAGTCAAACGCTTTTAGAAAGTACAACACGTGGAATATTGTAAAGGCAATGGATCTTATAATAATATGCAAAAGTGACATTATGGGCAAAATGTATAAAGCAATAGGTGGATTGATGATTAATTTTACTATTTCTAATGACATAATCTACTAACTAAATTGTATGACTTTAAGGAGAATATTAGGACTTTTTAGTTTTTCCTACAATGGAGGATTCACACTTGCCATCAAAAGTCCTTGGGCACATAAATGATGATACTTTATTTCCATGAAGATTGGGTAATGATTGATTTATCAAGACTACAAGTAAAAAAACAACAAAATTCATTATACCAGTAAGGTTCTCTCCGTAGCCTAGATTTCTTGTCCCCTACACTTGTAGGTTTAGGGGTGTAGGGAAAGTGATTTTACCCTACGAAGTATGAATTTAATATTTGAAGTTTGAGTTTTAAATAGCTTCGTTAAAATAATTAGTTGGTTCACACATAAATCTTAATGGTTTTAGTATTAAACTTTAATATTGTCAAAAAAATTCTCATACTATGGCTCAAGTTTTCTAATAGTTATCCTATCCTATATCCTTAATCAATGTGCCAGTGAGGAGGAAATCCTATGAAAAGCCATACTTCCAACCTAAAATTTTATCTCTCGAACTCTTTCGAAGTCTACAATATTCCAAGACCCACAACATGGAAGCTCATTCTTACCTTATATCCCTTCACATGGTAAAAAGTCCATGGAATGACTAGTGTTGAGATGACACTTGCATTTGATTCACTTCACACAGTAGCAACATCATCTTGTGAGGAATTACATTTCTAGAATGCTATAGCTCTACGTTCTCCAACACTTGCCTTGATTGACATAGAGCCCCAATAACCAAACCCTAACTTGCTCTCACCTTAATCTAATTGTGCTTTGGTTAATCTTAACCCATTCGCTTTGAGAGAATCATCCATTCCACTACTCTATTTTTCAAACACACCTATTGACAATGGAGCTCATAGCTAATAACAATCATTGAGATTGGCACAACATCACATAGACTAAGGGGGCTGTTGATCTAGAAATTGGGTCAAAGATACTAGACCATATGGTCAAAATGTTGCCACTTTTAGTCAATGATGTCTAATCCATTGACATAGGAAAATCATTCAAGAGAACGATTGTTTAGGAGTCCTTTTCCTTGTTAGAATCATGTTTGGGATGTTGAGGGGTGTTTTAAAATAGGTTGTAGATGACTACAAAGAGTGGAAAACTAATAATGATGAAATCATTAATTCCCATAGGTGGAAAAAACAAAATCATAAAAAGGTGACTTCAAAGTCATCAAGGTGAAAACAAAATTGATAATCTACAAAAAGAGGAAACTTTACTGGATTGTACATATAGAAGTGGAGTTTGAAGGGTTTGGATGTTTCAATTTACCTTTTCAACATTTGATCTTCCATTCTTAACATATGGGGGATTTTAGGAAAGGAATTTATTTAATGTAAAACATGTTGGATTGGTTAGCTCTCATTAGAAACCTTCATATTGTTCATTTTATTATTGATGTATGTAGAAGAGTAGGGTTTTGATAGTGTAAAGGCATGTTGCAAGTGGTTTTGATCATGTTGTAACATTGTTGAAGCTCATTTTCACCCAAGAGGCATTGAAATTGCTTGTGAAATCCTACAAGATAGTGGAATGAGAAGGAAGAACTCATTCTTATGGAGTTTTATTCTCTTTTGAGGGTTTATCTAGGTGTAAAAATAAGTGTTCGATAATTCTTGTGTGTTTGTATCACACTTTTAGTCATGTAACTTTTAGGCATGTTGGAAGTGGTTTTGACCATGTTGAAACATTGTTGAAGTGAATTTTCACCCATGAGGGATTGTAATTACTTGTAAAATACTAAAATATAGTTGCATAGGGAGAAGAGCTCACTCTTTTGGAATTTTCTTCCCTTTTGAGGGTTTCTCTAGATGTAAAAACACATGTTCAATTATTCTTGTGTATTTGTGTTGCAGTTTTAGTCCTTTTGTGCATTTGTTAAATTGATAATATTTAACTTTTCAAAAGGATGTTCAATACTATTGAAGGTGTTTTTTGGGACTAACAAGTGCGAATATATCATTGGTGAAGTCTAGGAGAGTATCTCCAACTCTTTAAGGATCAAGTAGTATCAACACAAGTTTTGGGCATCTTGCAAATCTAGGATAGGCTAGCCCTCCACACAATTAAGTGGGAGTGTAGATTTGTTTCCATTTAAGCCTACAATTGGCACCAAAGAAATGGGACAATTGGTAAGAGAAGAGGGCAATCGAGAAGCTAGGTTTATGAAGCTAAAACATGATGTTGCGAGAATTTCTAGTGTTGTTGGAAATATTGATAGGCTTGAAAACATAATGTGGACCTTGATAGAGAGACATGGGATTCCTAATGGACATCTAGAAGACAAGGAATCTAAGAAAACTAATTTAGAGCAAGGCAAGACATTTAATGGAAAATTTTCAAAGTGGAATCCATGATTGACATTCAAACGTTTGGTCATGAGATTAGTGCAAATAAGTTAGATCAGTGAGTGTCCAAGATGGAGGTAATTTAGTCTCCATTAATTTTATTGTCATCAACAAATTTAATTTGCTTGATTAAAGATTTGAGGGCATGCTCTTACATTGTATGAGAGTTATGCACATTGTGCAAATTCTTTGGATTTTAAGGGGTTGCTAAGAAAATAATTTTACCCTATTTACCATGAAGAAGAAAGGGTAACGTAGTTGCATTACTTTGGGAAAAGAAAACAAGAAAGAAATCAAATCTATACTAGAAATTTTAGGAAGGGAGTGATTTAATTGGGGAAAGATGTTATGAACCATGAAGTTTTGATGAAATGCATAAGTGGGTAGTTTGAGAACATAAAGAGGCTTGTATTCATGGCCAGACCCCAAGAGATTAACAAAGCATGTGCCCAAGCACATTCTTTCAAGTTGGATAAAATGGGAAACTCTTTCTACAAGTAAAAATAACAAGGTGAAGAGAAACAACTTAGTGTGATAAAAATGAGGATAAGAATAAAGGGAATGGCAAGAAAAACCAACCACTACCATTAATCTCAAAGGAAAGGAAAAGAGAAATTTCATTTTTCTCATAGTAAGAATGTTGGATATTCAAAGGAGAGATGTTGGAAGTTACTTACAGAGTTGGCACCTTTGTGCATAAAGAAGAAGAATGACAAGAATGTTGCCTATGTGAGCAAGGCACAAGAAATTGATTGCAACTCAAAGGTTGATGAGATATTTTCTTGTGCTATGATTTTAAGGGTCTTCCTAATGTGGGTGATTGAAAGGAAATATGCAACAATTCCTAATTAATCCTACAAGGAGAGTATTAAAATGTTATGCTTTAACAAAATTTCAACAAAGCTTTGATGTATAAAGAACTCTAAGAAAGGAAAAAGAATAGAAAAGAGACAAAGAAGAATATAGTAGAATGAAACAACCATAAAGTGACACAAATATACCCTAGGAAGACCCTTGTGAGGGAAAAAATGGCCTCCAAATCAATAAATTTAATGTATAACTCAGTAACAAATAGTTACAATATAATAGTTTCATGCATGCTTCATAGGAGATCTATACTCTGAACCTAGAGGAATATCAACAACATAAGCCTACCTAAAACATGACATGCAATCTTCATCCTAAGCCATGTATATAGACCACAAAAACTTAGGAAACCAAGAATCATTTTCCAAAATAATAGACTTAAACCCATGAACCAAAATCAAGTCAAGGTATTCCAAGTACAAACCATGTGATCTACCTCCAAGAATAACTCCACAAATAGAATGTAACTCTTGATTGACTAGTTTGACCCCTATGACCAAGGGGTCTAAGTGTAACTCCCAAATGCTCCAACATGAGATAATAATTACATTTATACACTGTTGTGATGTTCACAACACGCCCCATTTTGCTCCTTAGCAAAATGAGGACCCCTGCTGTTGCTTTGCTTTTTTGCTTTTGCTTGTGTTGTTTTGCTTGGTGGTAAAGGGAAAAAAGAGAGTCAAATTTGCAAACCTTGTTAAAAATATGGAAAATTGTATTTTTTAGTACCATTGCATAATATGGTTGGATTCCTCGTGAAAAATGAGCCAGGGTTGCTTTTTGAACCATCTTAAAATTCATCATATTTTGCAAGTTATGATCATTTAGGTAAAATGTGCTATCAGATTTTGCATAATATACAGTTAGTTGTTTGCCCTTTTTATTGGCATTCGTTTTAAATTTCGAAAAAATTCATATTTAGTGGTTCCAGGTCATGGGCAATTTTTTCTGGGTTCCACTCTGTATCTCACATTCATTGGTTCAAATTCAATGGTTCGGGTTCAAGGCTTAGGTGGGAAAGATGGCGAAGAGGCCATCGGCCTAACATATGCGATCGGCAGTGTTTTGTTATGTCTTAGCGATAGGCGGGAGTCATGCCGACGAAGTGGCATCGGTATAACAAAGGCCATCGGCGGAGGAGATTTGTGAGTTGCCGATGGGCCATCTCACGCCGATGGCGAACAACGAAGGGGGTTATCGGCGAAACTCTCGCCGATAAAGGTATCGGCCAAGGTAAAGGCATCGGCGGAGGGAGATTGTGAGTCGCCGATGGGTGATCTCACGCCGATGGCAATCAACAAAAGGGGGGCATCGGTAGGAGTCACGCCGATGTAAGAACATCGGTGAAATCAAAGTGGTCGGAGCAAGGAATTTGGAGTTCGCCGATGGCGAATCTCTCGCCGATGAGGAAGAATACAAGCCGCTGGGGCTATATCGGCATAACTCTGGCCGATGGAAGAAAACAAAGGAATAAACAATAGAAAAAGGCCGTCGGTCAAACAGCGAATATCGGCCAACATGTTTTTTGGTTCGCCGATGGACAGTTTCACGCCGATAGGCGGGAAATGCATAGCGATGGAAATTTTAAACTATATTTTTGGCGCCCGTGGCATTTTCCTGGTCAACGATGGTTGACCTGATGATTTTGAGCAGTCTGTATGCGTTTTTGAACGCATTTTGGAGAGTTTTTTTGACCTGATTTCCACATTTTTTTGCGCAGTCACCCTGATTTAAACAGATATTTTGGTTTCCTACTGTTCATTTGGAAAATTTGATACTTATTGCTTGTCTTGTCTTGCAGGCTTGCAGTTGAGGAAGCAGCTGGAAATTCAACACAGTGACATCATGGAGGAAGGAAATCCGATCTCAGGAGCAGGAAGATAAAGATGAAGTGCGAAGAAGTCAAGGCCAACCCAATGGAGGACAGAGTTGTAGCTGAAGGTATTACTACAACAGACAAACAGAAGTTATTGCCAAGCTGCCGAAACTTCTCAGAAGGGGCAATATTTTGCCCAGATTTGACACTGCTCAGAGATATTTTGAAGAACTGGTTCAC
The DNA here is from genome assembly GCA_027924645.1 of Cunninghamia lanceolata. Classification (NCBI taxonomy): domain Eukaryota; kingdom Viridiplantae; phylum Streptophyta; class Pinopsida; order Cupressales; family Cupressaceae; genus Cunninghamia; species Cunninghamia lanceolata. The sequence goes on along the minus strand of BSBN01000737.1, from coordinate 7,685,072 downwards.
CTGTATTTATTGCTGTAACCAGGGGTTTGAACCAGGGGTTCAGTTAGGTTTTTGCTGTAGTAAGGACAATCAGAGAGTCTTTATATTGTGCCTCTCCACATTGTAATACTTTACAACAGGGGCTACACAGGGATTTTTAGGAAAACACAGCAAGTTAGCTTAGTTTAGATTAGAAGTAGAAGAAGGAGGTCGCCTGTTTGTCTGCAGTAAGGTGTGCGTGGAATGTCTGGCTGCCTTACTGTATCTGTAAAGCTTGTAAGTTCTCTATAGTATGATCAATGAAACTAAGAGTCATTCCTACATTGTAAATCATGTATGACTATTCGTTTCTAATACAATAGAATCTGGAGTTCTGCATCTATCTTCTGAGTGTTCTCCTGCTCTTCTTTGTGTTTTGAAATATTTTCTTTGAGAGCTTGCAATTTTAAATGTATGTTTGTGAAAATGCTCAGAACTTGCATTTAAGGTTTTTACTGTGGATTTGATCAAATTATTGTAGTATTTACATAGTGCATAACAGAAACAATTAGATCCTTTGGTAGATTAAATGAGGTATAGATTAGATCTTTCTAACTTTTCCCAACCCATCTGAAATATTTAGCTGAAAACGTAGAAATCTAAAGGAAATTGTCTCAAATTTGAAGAAGCATGCATAACAGAGTTAAGAGTAGATAGTTTTCATAAATGTATAAAAGAGAAGGCTGCAATAATTCAAGAAAACCATCTGAATTTGCAACACAGTAACACTTGTATGCAAATGAACAAAATACTTGTTGAAATCTATGATTCTTTTGCATATTCTTAGTCCATTAAACCACCAAACAAACCTAAACTACGTAAGGCCCCTTGAACATTACAGCTTCACATTGACCAACTGAACTTGACCAACCGAACCATTGTAGACTTGGGATTAGTTGAATCTCAAATGATTCCTTCTTATCTTTCAAGTATAGTTTCAGTTCATTATATGTGAATTTTAACTTACTGTTATGATTGCATCAAAACAATCACCAACATACACCTATTCCATAGTTATAAATAGCTGGTCAAAGATTCTAGTCATAGTCCACCTAGTAACCCTTATTCAATGAGTTCTTACAACCATCAAAAGACCAAGTACATGTGTTAGAGAGTGCCAACTATGAAATATCAATATTCTATCCAAGTGCGGTGCTCTTTTCCATGTGGAAACATTAAAATTAACATTTCAAAATATTAAATGATTGCAACTAGACCTAGGACTTGCAAGCTATACAACAACACCTAGTCCCCTAATCCTAATAATCTCCCACTTGTGTAAATTGCAAGAATCATAAGGGGTACTCAACATAGTAAACTAAATGCTAGGGTTTAATCCCCTAGATATCTTGCATAATCTAAACTTCTAGGTGCTCATGGGATTCATCAAAGCATCTACATAAATCATCAATGTATCCACAATGTCAACCATAACCCTCTTATTATCCACTATGTCACAACTAAAGTGATACTACAAATTAATGTGCTTCATCTACACTTGAAATATAGGGTTGTTTTCCAATCTAATGGCACTTTGACTATCACATTAAATCACAATGGTATCTTAATTTAACTCAATATCTAAACATAATCTCTAAACCTAAATTATCTCCTCAAGTGCATGAGTAGCTACCATGTACTATGCCTCTATAGTCAAAAGAGTAACCACAACATGTCATTTCCTCATCTAGTTGATCACACCACCAAATAGGATAAACACACAAATGTAGGTAAACCTCCTTCTATCCACATCTCCTACCTAATCATAATCCATAAATTCATGTACATCCATTCTCCTACTCAAAGTTCATCCTCCTTGGTAGAAAATCAAACACTCTAATATGTCTCTAAGATAACTAAAGGCCCTCTTCACTATATCCCAATGCTCTTTGCCTAGATTGGACATATACATACTTGGGACTCCCAATGCTTGGGTAATGTCAGGCATCATATGTAGACCTTAGCATACATAAGACTATTAATTATAGTCACATAGGGAGCATGGATCATGTCCTCTTTCTCAATAGGTTTTGAAGGGCACTAATTAGTGGAAAGCTTTGTTCCTATAATAATGGGAAAACTCACTAGTTTACAATCCTACATCCTAAACCACTACAAAATAGAGTTGAAATGCTTCCTCCAACTGATCTAAAGTTTTCCATTCATTCTATCTCTCTTAATCTCCACTCCTAAGATAAACTTAGATATCCCCAATTCTTTCATATCAAAACATATTGACAACTAAGATTTTAGATCCCTAATCATATCCTTATTCTTACTAAAGAAAATGTCATCAGCATAGAGACAAATGACAATAAACTAATCATCATCATGTTTGAAGTAAACAAGATGGCATATCTTAGTTCTAACATACCTCAACTTCAAGACATAAGTGGAAAATTTCTAATACCAATTCTTATGGGACTATTTAAGACCATCAAGAAACCTTATCAACTTGCAAACTAAACATTTCTTACCCTTCACCTCAAAGTTCTCTAGTTGTGTCATGTAGATCTCCTCCTCCAAATCCACCTATAGAAATTGTGTCTACACATCCATATATTCAACTTGAATGTTAAACATAGTAGAAACATATAACAAGAATCTAATAGATTTCAACTTTACAATAGGAAAGAAGATCTCACTAAAATCAATTACCTCTACCCAAGAATAACCCTTACCACTAAACCTACTTTGTACTTCACTAATCTAGGCCCATCCTTATTAGTAGACAAAACATAAATGCATCTAAAATCAAATGGGTTTGTCCCATTAGGCTAAATTATTTGTTGAGTGGACCTCCTCAAAAGTGGGCTTTGAGGTTCCTATTCTTCCTCTAAACTCTTTGAACTATCATCTGCATTAGGTCCTTGTTGAACTTTTGGTTCAACCTCAAGTGTATTCTACTCAGTCTTTGGATTTACCTACACCACTTCTTTCTCAACTTTAGGTTGCAAAGGTGTAGAATAAGATTTTATTCCCTAAATACTACATCCTAACTATACACTATCTTTCAAGTTTTAGGATTCCAAAACTTGTACCCTTTCACACCATTACTATATCCAATAAAGAAACACTTCTCTACTTTCAAAATCCAACTTAGATATCTTCTCCTTAGGCACATGTACATATGGAACATAATTGAAAACCCTAATATGTTGTAATGAAGGATACTTTATTGATTAATCATCCTTGGGGATTTTATCCATGAAACCTAAAGTAGGAGACTTGTTATTTAGGTAACAACCTATGCTCACAACTTTTACTCAAAATGTTTGCTTCAAATTGGCTCCACTAAGCATGCTCCTAGCTCTCTCCATTAGTGTCATGTTTTGATGCAATCATGGATGGAGGATCCAAAGAAGGATTGTCCAACCATGTATCCAAAACACTCAATACAATAATGCAAAAGAATTTCATAGAATAGTGACACAAGCATATTGATTTCACAAAATTGAATGATTACAATTTGTTGCAATGGTATTCCAACATGCTAGGCCACAGTTGTTTGATTACTAACTTGAAAATAAACTACATACAATTAACCACAATGGGATCCATACATGCCAAGCCAAAAATGTTTCATTACTAAAATAAAATTAAACTACTCAAAATAAACCTATTGCATTCCTACATGCCACACTAAAAATGTCTTAATTCTCAATCTCAAACTCCATCTCAGACTCTCATTCTCATTCTTGCTCTCATACTCTCAAACTTTACTCCCATGATCTTATTCGATTATTTATTCAACACCCTTATTCTCAATTCACCATATTCTCTCCTTTCTCTCTCTGATGCCTTCAATCAAGCAGAAGCCTCATTTATATAACAATCCCAGAACTCAAAGATGATTTATGTCAACTACAAGGTGGTGCAAAGCTCTAGGCCACATGAAACATGTAGCCGACCAATGTTAACAATTCTAATCCATGTGGTGATAATAGAATGGGGAATCCCTATGTGGTGCTCATTGTATATCCTCTTGAGTCCAATGAATCTTCACATATACTCCTTTGTTGGCACAAACTCCAAATAATTTGATGCAAGTGGAAAAGTTACAAGTATGCAATTTTGTCATCCTAGTAGATATTCACAAACCAAATTACATGGGCTTCTAGTGATCCAATTCTCCTCAAATATGGGTACAACATCCATCTATCACTGTAAAACATACTCTCAAAACTACAAAACCAGACATCAACTTGTGGTGAAACATGGTGACTTCTTTTGAAACTATCTAACAACAAAAACTAGTAAACAACAAATAAACTAAAAATAAATTGAAAGAAAATATTTTGAGTTGATGCAAGATTGCCTCAACACCCAGGGATGGTCCTACATCAAACACCCAAGGTTAATAAAAAATGAGTCCCTCATTTTCCAAGATGGTCTACCCCCACCTCTAAATTCCCTCTTGACATAATTTCTTCTTCAACACTTTCCTTCCACCTCTTTAGATACACCTCAAGTGATCAATCCTGCTTGTTGCCTTCCTATTCACTACCTAGCATTCCTTTGAGTTTCCTCATTTGTGGTTTTGGTACTTTGTTCTACCAATCATATTTTGTTCCACATCCTCTTGGACTACTTTCATTAAAATTCTCTGGCCCTTTCTGTCTTCATCAACCTATTCCTTTCATCTATCATACACCTTCTCTAGTTGGTTCTTTGTTGTTGCATACCCTTATGTACTTTCTCTATGTTGGGAATTAAGGTGTCTCAACCTTGTAAATTCCTTGCATTTATTATTGTAATGTAATTTATTTACTTAGCCTATGTTGTAATTTTGTTGCACATCCTATTTTGTCATCTAGTGTGAAGTGGCACGATGAGTTGTCACTCCACTTGTAAGATGACTAGGATGGTCAACTCACTCCATGTGAAGATAGGCGTCCCTTTTGTGTGGTAGAGGTTTTCTTCCATGTGTTGGCATCTTGACTAGCGTGTAAGTGAATCTTGACCAAAATGGTTATGACAGATTCCTATGACAGAATCTATGACATGTAAGAATTAGAAATAGAAGGGTCTATGACAGGTGAAGACATGTGTCACAAGGCATCTTGGAAGAAGGCATATTTGGGCACCCCAAGGAGGGTTATGTCATGTCGTAAGAGAATATTCTATTTATAGCCTATGTATGACATATTCTCTTACAACTGTAAGTTATGACAGCTATGACAGATTCTATGACAGTTAGTTGGTGCGTATGAGCATCTGTCGTTGCCCAAATTGGAAATAGGCGACCATATTGGGATGGAGTGATATGACAAGTGTCATGAACATGCTTTAGTGTTGGACAAGTGTCCCTAGGTGTGGGTTTTGGGCCATGAGGCCAAATTGGACGCCCATTCCAAGATATGTTCAGTTTTGCCTTGAAAACTTCATTATAAGAAGGTGCTTGGAGAGGAGATGTAGGAGGTGATTAACAGGTGTTGTTATGCTGTCAGTTTGTCTCTAGATACGAGTGTTAGAGACTCCTAAGAGCTTGCATTGCAAGTGTATTGTAAACCATTATAGTTTTGATAATACATTGTGCAGGTTTTGGAGTGTGGGGTTTTTCACCCGATAAGGGTTTTCCCCACGTATATCTTGTGTCTCTCTTCTTCTGTCTTACATTCTTATGTTGTTTGTTGCTGCAATATATCTGTTGTTGTATTAAACATTCTGTAATTGTAAAGGTTAAAATGAATTTGCACTCTTCTCTCCTCATTAGATTAGTGTAGGAAGTGATTTCTGCACACCTTGCTTCCTTTCACTCTATCTCCCACTATCACATAGTCCTCAATATAGCTCCTCATCCTATCCCTCATTTGGCCTAACCTCTAGATGACTTTCCTTTGGTGACCTCTACTCCCACATTCTATATTCCATGATATATCCTACATAGTTGTAGTATTGTTTGATAAGCTTGTGGTGCCACAAATCCTTTGAAATAAATGCATAATGCTTATCCATATTGTACAATCAAACATTGTTATAAAACTACTCCTTAGTCTCATTCAATGACATCAACCTATGTTTCTTGTAACATCCCAACTAGAATATTAAATAAACAATACAATTAATGCACAATAAATGCCATTTTTTTATAAAATGAACTTGATTCCATCATTAATAAACTTGCTAATCCAAAGTTCAATAAATAATTACAAAATATGGTCACTTCACATGCGACTTACAAATACTTACATATTTGTCAAGTATAATAACAAATGGTCGCTTTCCTTGTGACTACAATGTGTTTCAATTTCCATTTACATAATAAGTAATGTTTCCTCTTCACAAGTCTTTGGTAGTCAACTGCAAAAGAGAGAGAGAGAGAGTATCACCCTGGTGCTTTCCTCCAACCACAAACCAGTGGTCCCCTACACACCTTCCTTCTAGAAGTGGCCCTTCCCTTCGCGAGGGTATAAATAAGGAGAATCAACCAATTTCCTTGTAACATCTGAGAACTAGTGCAATGTCCTAGCTAATAACAATTGGGTTAACAACTCTAGTCTAGCTCTAGCTATGTATAACCCATTCTGACTATTCAACTATCTGGTACATAGTGAGATGACAATGCAAGTAGTGACTTTTGCATTACTTTGGCCAAAGTTTCATATAATAAGTCGTATGTTCACATACTCTATTCTTGACTTGGAGACAACATTTTTATAATTTAGTAAATAATATATCAACATATTTCAAATTGTTAACTCAATACTAGTCTATCTAACTTAGAATACTCCCTTATTATAAGACAAGTATAGGGTGGGAACTTTAGGTGACTTATAAGTGTACAATGAGCCCCTATTTGCATCCTTGAAATCTCAAGTCTATGACGACCTGTCATTCTACTCAAAGACTTGTCGACCCATTACCATGCTCTAAACATACATTCTCAATATATACTCGATTCTGTCAAATAGTCAATACATTTGACATCTATAGACTTCTGAGACTCTTACCACTAAAATATATCTGCTTTAGTCTATGAAAATATATTTGACTATTTATTGTCAAAGTAAACATATAATATCACCATATTAAGATAAAAGAATGGTTTCCTCTTAACCAGATTAAAAGTAGTGTATGAGAACTCTCAGTTACTCAAAATAGTCAAAGTGATAATACATATGTTTTATGGCATAAGTATAATAGATTCTTGTGTATATCACCTGATTATGGAATCTTTTCAAGTTAAATTCTAATAATCAAATCATTGATCTTTCATAAACTACAAGATTTAATAATAAACATAGAGCAATGATTCCTTAAAAACTTTGAATTGTTTAACTCCTTTTTAAAGATATTAAGATCTCTAACACATATGAGTCTCTTTCCATTCAAGACTAACTAGAGTTCTCGGTCTATTTTAGGCTAGCTAAGCTCTCAATCTTTTCTAGACTAATCTAATCTCTCAGTCTATTCTAGACTAATATGAGCTCTCGGTCTTTTCTAGACTAATCTGAGATCTTGGTCTATTCTAGACTAGCCAAAAAGTTTCATTCCTCAACTAGATAGGTTTAGAATGTTTATAACCATTCAACATGAGGTGTATTCGAACACACCAAGCCATTTGGTCTTATATTAGTTTATATCCAATGTTCAAATAATAGATATGCATAGATAATATCCCACTTATAGTATCATTCTGTGAGGCCCACCCTTGTGCAACTAGACTAGTTGTCCTTTTGACCATGATTATTTAGCTTCACCCTAGCTAAGGGTTTGGTCTATGGAATCGTGGCCCTATCTTGAGTCAGTATAGTGATGTTGTGGATCTTTGTATAAGGTGGTTGTGATTAATTGTGGGTGCATAGGCAATGCACATCCTAGTTGGGTTTGATTGAAATATCACATTTATATTCTTGAAATTGGATTCTTTAGTGTTGTAGTGCGAGGCTAACTTATGTTGCACTTCTTGTTTGGTTCTTGGACTTGTTTTTCAAATTATGTGTGATACGTGGTCATTTGAGGACTAGTGGTCCCTCCTATTTGGACTTTTGTCTGTTTATCTTGTGATAGATGAGTTATTGAGGGATGGAGCTATATCTTACATGTGTGATTATATTATGAATTCCATGATGTTGAATGTGTTATTGATGCAATTGAAATGGTCTAGTTAGATGATTGACTTAATGGAATGTTATGTTATCATGAACCAAATTGTATTTTGTGAAATGCGAATGAAGTGAGAATCATGTAAATGTTAGCATGTGTTATAATTGAGAATATATGTGCTTATGTGATCTTGTGTGTGTGTGTAATTCATCTTGCTTCGGCTATATATATATATAATGTGTTATTAACGTGTTTGTGTAAGTGCACAGGTATTTCCATGACCCATGGAAAATCGGAGGTCAAACAAATAACCCTAGGTGTTAACCATGTGAAGCCAATCTAGTCCCAAGATGGACAAAGGTTATTTGTGATTGAGAATGATGTATTATGTTGTCTTTCAATTTATGATTTTTTTTGTAAGGTTTCACCCTTTTTATTTATCACCTTGACGTGTTGTAAGGTTGTATTGTTTTGGTTTGCACAATTTTGGTGCTAAATATTTATGAGCCTTTTTATGTGGATTTATGATTCCCCTTGTGTTATTTATGGTTAATTAATGACCCTAGGTCATACCCCTAGGGTCTGGGGCCATTCTTATCATGTTTAAACTTGGTGTAACCCTTGTATGGTCACCTTAACTTGTCCCTTGAGTAAAGTGACGAATTTGGGAGATGTGAGAGGTAGTTGGCATGTCACCATCCCACCTAAACTAAACCCACTCATCTAGGGTAAGATTACCCTTGTCTTGTGTGCTTTGGAAGCTTCTAGAGTCTTCTCATGTGTGTGAGACCTCTTCCCTATGCTCTCACACATGTGTGAGAGCATATGTGGGGAAGAGTGTAGCATAGTTGAATGAGAAGGTGACAAGTGTCACCTCCTCATCCTTGTGGGGTCTCCTATGTGTGATCCCTTCTTCTTATGCTTTCACACATGTGAGAGAATTTTTGGGAGAGTGTGTAGCTTGCTTGAATGGGAAGGTGACAAATGTCACCTCCTCATTCTTGTGGGGTTGTGAGAGGGTTGTGTTGAAGAAGGAGAAGGTAACAAGTGTCACCTCATTCATCAAGGCTTGTTGGAGAAGCCTATTTATCTCTCTTTGAGAAGAGAGGAGGTTTCTTTCTTTTTGCATTTTATTTTATTTTGGGAAACTAGAGAAAGACTTGGAGATACTTGGAAGGATTTTTAGGAAAAGACTCTCGGGAGCTCTTCACCATCACCTTCTACACTTGGAGCTTGAGAGGTAAGCTCTCAAAGCTTCAAGCCTTATTTTATTTTCTTTTTGTTTATGTATATATGCATGTTTTATGGTTATTATGCTCTTGAGTTTTAGTTTTATGTTGTGTGGGTTTTTATGGGTTGTTTTGGGAGCACTCCATGTGAGAGAGCTCACCTTGTCATGGGTGAGAGAGGTGTGAACCTCCTCGAGATACCCTCATCTTTTGGAGGAGTTTTGGTGGCCATGGGCCTTATTATGAAGTTTGAGATTTATGGTTATGGCAAGAGTGCCTTGTGTTATTTGGAGTATGATAAGTTTCAATGGCAAGAGGCCATGAGTTTGAGCATTATTGAGTTATTGTGTTTTAGGTTCCCCTTGAGTAGAGAGTTGTCCACCCTTTCACCCCTAAAATCCATTGTTAATGGGTTTGTTATGTGAGTATCCTTGGGAGGGTGTTCAAGTGTTTGGTGTGAGTGTTTGTGTGATTTGTAACCCTTGTTGTGTTTGATCATGGTTATTTGAATAGCCTCCTAGCTTGGGGGTGGCCTACTTGTAGGCCTAAGGTCAGGGGGGTGAGCTCTCCATGGGCTTGGAGAACTTATTTTTGTGTTTTGTAGGTTTTGGTGGCTTATGGATGACTTTGAAGTTGGGAAGAAACTATGAGTTCATTGGTTTTGTATGAGTTGTAAAAGTTATGGCAATGAGGTTGCCTTGGCCTAAATGGGCATGTAATTAGTTTAGTTGTTGTCATGAGAGTAAATATGTTGTAAATCACTCCTTATGAAAATGTATTTTATTTCATTTCCATATATTGGATGTGTTGAAGTTTTGTCCTATTGTTCATTTGGAGAAAATAAGACATTATGTGAAAGAAAGTTCCTATATATATCTCTCTCTCTCTCTTTCCTTATCTTGTTGTTCTTGAAATACTTAAGTAAGTTTATTGAAAGAAAAGCAAAAGAGATTTATTCTAAATCCTTGTTATAGTTGCTAAGTAAAGAAAAAATAATGTTGATGGTTTCAATAATTTCTATTACAAATAAAAATTTATATATATAAACCCTCTTGTTTAAATGTAAAATATTATTATCTCCTTATTAAATTTTTTTTAAAAAGATATAGGCATGGATGGTTATTTTATATTACCATTTTTAAATTGCACTTACACACACACACACACACACACACACACATATACGAAAATTTAACTTGCTGTATTTTGTTTTACATTTTAGCTTACTGTTTAATTTTCTTACTCACTATAAAAAAAAACTAGAGAGAGGAATATATATACACACACACATATACATATACATATATATACAAAGATTTAACTTGATGTATTTTGTTTTACATTTTAGCTTATTGTTTAATTTTCTTACTCACTGTAAAAAAAAAACCAGATGTGTGTGTGTGCGCTTTGTGTTAAAGTTGCTTTGTTTATTTATATTAATAAAGAGTATTGAGAAATAAAAATTAAGAGAAGAGGAACGATTTTAGGGTTCTAGTTTCATTGTTGTGTGAAGTTTTTTTATTTACAAAAAAAAAAGATTTGCAACAGGCCGTAGGGGTCGAGCCACCCTTGTGCCTGTCTTTTTTTTGTAGTGGATACGGGGGACACGAGACCCCATCTGCCCTCCCACAGAGCTCTGTGGGAGGGGCAGCGGAGCCCCGCCACTTCCCCCTTTGGATGTGCCTTGTTTAAGTCTGCCCTACACTTACCTTCAGGCGTCTTTACCTTGTTTAGCATTGGTTGTGTTTTAAATGATTTTGGCCCTGTTAATATTGATTCAGCCACCACTGTGATATCCACTCGGCCCTGTTTTGTATGTCCTATATATATATATATATATATATATATATATATATATATATATATATATATATATATATATATATATATATATATATATATATATATATATATATCCATCATGTAATGTGTTATTCCCTGTGTATTTTCAATGCTTATTGTTTTAACATGGCAGTGGATGTATGTATGTATGTATAAAACATAAATACACACATACATACATCCACTGCCATGTTAAAATAGTAAGCATTGAAAATACACAGGGAATAACACATTACAGGTTATAAAAGTTAGAAAACAAATAGAGAGACTGTTAGTAAATCTATACAAACCTTTAGAAACCTATGCAATGAAATATTGTTAGAGATCAAATAAAAATTGTTGCAGAAAGGAAAAATATTGTTAAATATGTAGAAACTTATTAAATTTAGAAAACATATAATGTTAGTAAACTATTAAACATATGCTAGAGTTTCTACATTGGGGAAGATACCTCCACTTGGGAAAGTACCTTCCCATTTACACTCCTCCTTGGAACATGTAACATGCCAATGGAAAGTAGTTTGATATGTGAGCATATAGGATTTAGGAAATGCTTTTATAAACATTTTTTTGGGGTTTTGAGTTTCCCTAATTGTTTAGTGGGCTAATGTGATCTTTAACTTAGTTTAACTATTTAAACCCACTTAGTGAGTGGGATGGCCTTTTTGGACTGTAGTGTGAGAGGGATTCAATGTATTTTATTTAATTTCTTCATTTGAATTCTTGGTAGGAAATGTATTTAAAACTTATGTTTTAATTTAATTAAGTGTATGGTTTTTATCTCCTTGATCCTTTCAAACCCCTTTATCAAAGTAAGTATTTTAAATGTTTAGAATTAATTTATTCAATCTTTTAGTCATTTTATTTGATTTAAATTGTGGGAAAAATAATTAGTGAATATTATTTCATGCATTTAATTTTTGTTTAAATTTCAAAAGGGGTTAGTGAAAGTTTTAAGTTTTATTTAATTTTCTCTCCTCACATAGTTAATGAGATGTCATGCTATCAAAATTAATAGAGAATTATCCCCATTTATTCCGTTATGTTGCCAAAATTTTCCTAGACTTTAAATGGGTAATATTTAATTTATTTCAATTATTTAGCTTTCCGCATTAGAAGTTGTGTAAATGTTTTACGTTCAAAATCATGTTAGCGACATTAATTTAATGTTATTTTTAAGCTAGTAGTTCTTCTAGGGTTAGATTTTGATCCATATCAGAATCGTGCCACTCATCTAGTAAACCCTAGGGTTGGATTCTGAATCGAAAACCAACCCTCTTAGCGTCACTCCCCGCAACACACACCCTCTTAGTGGCTATCATCTCATAAGGATTTGTGAAATGAGTTTCGCATTATCCTGGTTGTGATTGACTTCCCTGCCTTCGGGTGACGTCGGATGCAACTACATTACGTGTATATGTCACTAAGCGCGCTTGATGCACGTGAGGGGGTTTTAGAGTCAGGTGGGAAAAGTTTTAAATAATTCATGTCATGACCACATGACAAATGTGGTCATGACATGTGGTTATCCGGTCATAACCACATGGCAAATGTGGGCATGACACGTTCATAAAAGAATAGGGATATCTTCAAGTTTAAATGACTGGCCATGATTTTATGGCTCAGCCTATACACAGGTTCCATTTACATTCTAACAGATTCATGCCTATCATCTTTGCATCTATTTCCATAATGTTTATATGGATATGGCTGCCTATTGGCCAAGTATCAAAAGACAATAAAGAATAGGTTTAACATAACTGCCAATTGGCTTTTAAACTCAAATACTCTTATCAATCTACAGGATGATTCTAAGAAAAACAAATGTTATTTAAATTCATTATAATCTGCTAGAACAGCATACTATAGACATATATCCTCAATGGAATGCCATACCAATGGTATCCGCTTACCAATATCATTACTTGTTAATATATACAAAGGATTCATTTTGCCACAGAATTATCATTGTTTCCTTTAATGTCTACGGCCTCTTGACATACACAAATACAGTATACAAATACATAGAATAAATTTATTATCATCTGAACAATAATATTATTGACATACCTTTCACTTATTATGCAGTCGATATACTTTCTTCGAGCTCATTCTATCCTCTCTAATCTGCCGATCCAAAAAAAATATCCTTTTCTCTCTTATCTCTACTATTAAAATATACTCCCTATTGGTTACAAACAAAACAATTGCATTAACTATTCCCTACCTTCTCTCATCCATGCGTAGTCTTAAGAGATCAAAAGTAGGAGTTATGGAGCTATTGCTCCCTCCCACTCCTAGCATATAGGGGAGAATATGATGGGAGTCTTTTAATACTTAACCATCTTAACTTTATATTGAGTTTTTAAATTTAACTACATCATTAAATAAATAAGAATATAAACAATAATATACCTATTATTTAAATGCCACTATTGCATTCTTTTGAATGCTTCAATTATGCTATTTACGAGCACAATTATTGACATCGAAGCTTAGCAATACTGACTTTGACCTTGATGATAAGGTTCAACTTGTTTGGTCAATTACTTATGTCGAATGGACATTTATAGACGTATACAACCTTTCTAATTGTTGACACAAAAGACTAAGCCATCAACAAGAAGACAATATTATTAATCTAGTATACAAAGATCATAACATTCAACAATATTACTGAGACGACTAATCTACATATAGTTAAAGACTTTTAAAGTCAATATTGAATTAACCTCTAATGTGAGTGTGTGTGTGTGTGTGTTTCCAAATAGCACAAGGATCATTGTATTCATGCGATCTAGTGCCCTCTCCACGATGATACTCTCTCTCCTCATGTCGGAGGGAAAAACATCATTCCTGCATCCACCTCAGTCACACAACAATAGTTAGTCCATTACATCATTTAACCACGTGCTTAATAATATCATCATAAACAATTATTCTTTGCATATAAACTAATATAAATCAAATGAATTTTCTATCATTACTTTAATCATAATATTTTCTATGACTAACTATCTACCTTCTCGAAAATAAAAATGATAAGTATGTTTAAAAATGGGGTGTGACATATCTCCCCCTTAGAGATCATCATCCTCGATGATTGTGTCCATAACAAAATAAATATAGCAAATATGTTCTTTTACATCATGTTTATATAAAAATATGTGGAAACTTTTGATAAAAATCATTGTATTCCTCCCAAGTAGCATTTTCTTCTGAATACTGGTCCCACTAGACCTTGCACTAGGTAACCTCTCTGTTACATAGGTAAAGATTGCATACCTCAAGCACTTTGAGAGGCTTGATCATGACCACCCCTAGGTCCTGTACCTAGAGATCATTCCAATCAAGTATATGATTAGATCCTAATACATATTTCTTTAAGTAAGATACATGGAAAACATCATGCATCTACCAAGAGTTGGTGGTAGAGCTATCATGTAAGCAACCAGATTAACCACTTCTAGGACTTCAAAAGGTACCACATATCTAGGTGCTAGTTTGGAAAACTTCCCAAAATTAAGGGGACTTTTATGAGGTTTCACTCTCAAGAGAACTTTATCTCCTACTGAGAATACTTGTGGAGTACATTTGGCATCAACATAGCTTTTCTACCTATCATTCGCTTTTGCTAATCTTTTCTTTATTAGCTTAACTTGCTCTTCCATTTCAGTTAGCAATTCTAGTCCAAGGTGAACCATATCTTCTATCTTATCCTAGCTTATAGGAGTTTGACACTTTCTACCATACAATGCTTCAAAAGGAGCCATTTTTATTGTTGAATGATATGAATTGTTATAGGGAAATTCAACAAGTGGAAGGTACTCTTCCCATTTATATTGTTGATCCATGCAGTACATCCTCAACAAGTCTTCCAATACTTGGTTAACTCTCTCTATTTGTCCATCCATTTCTGGATGATAGGCTGATCTTATGTTTAACTGAGTCCCAAGCGATGAGAACAATGTCTACCAAAACCTTGAGGTCATTCGGACATCTCTATCTGAGATAATCTTTTCTAAAACTTGATGCAATCTAAAGACCTCTTGAATGAATTTCTTAGCACTTATATGTGCCCCATCAGTAAGATTTTTGGCTATAAAATGTGCTACCTTGGTTAACTTATCTACCACTACTAGGATCGCATCATGCCTATATTGTGACATAGGGAATCCCTAAACAAAGTCCATACTGATTACCTACCATTTCCATTAAGGAATTTCATGAGGATACAAAAGTCATATTGGATGTCAATGTTCAACTTTAACTCTAACACTCCAAACATCCTACTACGAATCTTGTAGCATCATTTTTCATTCGCTTCCAAAAATACAGGGGTTTTACATCTGCTAACAGTTTTGTCACACCTGGGTGACCAAAATAAGGTGTAGAGTGCACTTCTTTCCACACTAGGTTCCTCAAATCTTATTGATTTGGGACATACATCATGTTCTTATACCTTAGAAGTCCATCAGATTCAAAACTAAATCCTTCGTATCTTGCATCTTGAGAATTTTCCTTTAGCCTTTAGGACTTGTTCGTAATACTCGTCTCCTGCTAAGTTTTTTAATACTTTCTCTCCAAAATTGGAATGCACTGACAACATTGCCGCAGTATGCCTTCTATGGCTCATGGAATCTGCTACTCAGTTTTCTTTGCCCTTGATATAACCAATTTCAAAATCGTAATCAGATATAACCTCCAACCACCTTCTTTATCAAGCATTAAGATTGGTTGGGTGAAGATATACTTCAAACCTTGATTATTAGATTTAAGTTCAAATCGCTTTCCAAGTAGATAGTGTCTCCATACTTGGAGGGCATGCATTACTACCGCTAGCTCCAAATCATGTGGAGAATATTTTTTCTCATACGATCTTGTAATGTCGAAAAATGTCCCCTTGGGGGCTTTTCGCTCAAAAGGTTTAGCTCCTGGGTCTCTAGTGTGCATTTAGGACATCTTGCATCATAATTCAACATCCCAATGGAATGAACCCTGGGTATCATGACAAATGGGACCTAGGGGGACCCCTTGAACCTAACCCTGCCCAAAATAGGGGGGGAGTACTTGGGTGAATGTGCCCTAGTCCTGCCCTATTTTGGGTCAAGCCCAAATTTCTAGTGTCAGTTTATGACAGTTATTTGGTCCCTAGGCTGACACGGTAAGTTTGAAGTTATGAAATCTTGGCGAGAATGTTTGTAGTTGCATATAAAAGCATGTTTAGGCATTCATTTGAAAACAAGATGACTACTAGATGGCTATTGTGAACTTTATGCATTCTAAAGGTGATTCAAGGCTTTTATTGTGTTGCAACAGCAGATTTAAGTTGTCTATGTGTTTGTGTTTGCAGATTTGAGCATCCATCTCCTCATGGCATGAAGAGCTTCTTCCTCCCATGAGATCTTCAATACAAGGTGACATCTATTGTGATTATTAAGCATTTATCATTTGGTTTTTGTCTCTGCCTCCGAAGGCATGCACTCTCTATCTGACAACAGTGTTCAAAAGGCTTGAATGTCTCTCTGGGGCTTGACTGAGGCAAGCCTCTAAACACCACAACCCCCTCCCAAAGTTTTCATGATTGCAGGTTACAGGTTGGAGTTGCAGATAAAATGAAGTTATAGGAGGGTACAACAGAATGTCAGAATTACAGATCAGTGAAAGGAACAGCTACCTGGACTAGGGTACCTGCTCATTAGTCCTCAAAGTTTCACAATGGGAAAATCTCTAATACAACAGATACAGGTTGCAAACCTTGTTTCCAGATCTTGACAAAAAGTAGGGCCTTGGACTTGGGTGCCGGCCCTTTAGTCCCTGACTTATCCACCTCAGAACCCCGAAATCAAGTGCACAATTATTTGATATTTTACATCTTTCTATAGAAGCATTTTTCGCAATTCATCTGTTTACTGTCATATTTGCATAATTAGAGTTTTAAGGTACAATTGAGCATAAGAGAAGGAAATTATCAATCTAATCATAAAAATCCAAGTTTCCCTACATCTCAATAGTGACCTAGGGTATGATAGTACATTGCAACTCGACCCTAGGTCCTTGAATGTAAGGGTGAAAGGAGGATATACACCAAAACCACCAAAAACTAAACTATCCAAATTTTACCCATTACATTTTGGTGAACCCATGTTATTGGACTTGTTTGCACCTTGCTGAGTGTTGTGATTCATATTGTCATTGATTTCATTCATTCATAGTATCATTCATCTT
The DNA here is from genome assembly GCA_027924645.1 of Cunninghamia lanceolata. Lineage (NCBI taxonomy): Eukaryota > Viridiplantae > Streptophyta > Pinopsida > Cupressales > Cupressaceae > Cunninghamia > Cunninghamia lanceolata. Next base: position 7,667,706 of record BSBN01000737.1, on the reverse strand, counting down.
ATTACATTGGAAAATTTACAAAAAAACTGAAAAATTAGAAGAATTGGAAAATAATTGCATGCTAGGGTTTGCATGTTGCATGAATTAATTTGAATTTCATCAAATTTCTGATTTTTTCATTAGATATTCTTTAAATTATAGAAAATTACAAAAAAATCAGTAATTTGCATTGCATTTTTATCATAAAATTGCTAGGTTTTTGTTGAAAATTGTAAATTTTGCATATAACCTAGTAATTCCAAAATCTAGGGTTTGTAGGTAAAATCTTGTTTCAGATTTTTCTATTGATTTTAGAGACTCATTCAAATTTTCATTTGGTTGTAATCTTTCATTTTGGAACAAATTTGCATTTAGATTTTAAAATTTTGCATTTTTGTATAGAAAACGTCAACAAAACACTAGCATTTTCATTGATTTTTCATTAGATTTGTACTTGCATTTTGTATGTTAGGGTTTGGAAATAATTTTTAGATCTGAGTGTATTCCATTTTCATCATAATTCATATTTCAAAACATTCATATAGCATTTTGTGTCAAGATCTCAAACCTAGGGCTTCAAAAACATTGATTTTCACTAGATTTAGCCTTATCGACTCTCTAAATTTGCACCATAGGCATGTTGTGAAAGATATTTTTGCACTAATTAGTTTTTATCAGGGTAATCATTTTCTTCCCATCCTAAAAATCTTCACAACTCCTTTTTATCGGGCTCTTGTATTGAAAATTTGGTGAAAAACTACACATTTTGCTCTTTTTGCCCTAGGGTTTGGCCTAGTTTGCACTCCAAGTGTTTTGTGACAAATTTTATGGATTGAGGTGACTGATATAATCAATGTTATTTTATTCACCTCTTAAAACTCTTTACAACACCCATTTTTCTAGGTCTTGGAATTGAAAAACTGTGAAAAATTCCCTATTTTTGCTATATTTTCACTAGGGGTTGACCTTGAGTGGCACTAAAAGTGTGTTGTGACAAATATTTTGGCACTAATTGGATGTTATTACTGATATAATTTTCTATCTATAATAATTTTCCTCACAACACCCTTTGTCATGCTCTTTTGCATTGAGATTTGGTGAAAAAAATTGCATATTTTAGCATATTTTCACTATATTTGGACTTGTCGTCATCTTAGATTTGCATCAAGAGTGTGTTGTAAAGGGTATTATTGCTATATTGGACTGATATGAGACATATAATTTTCTTCCCCTGATCAAAATCCTTACAACACCTTTGCTTCCACTTATTTACATTGAAAAAGTATAAAAAATCAAGCATTTTCGGTCATTTTTGCATATAGTTTTGCACTTGTCTTTTGCATAAATTTTGAAAAGATTTTTAAAATATGATCCCACATAGATTTGAAAACATATATCATGGCTACTTATTTTGAATTTTTGTTTGCATACACTGTAGACATTGATCATTTCTCTAAATTCACTAATAAACATCCTCAAGTTCTGGAACAAATAGCATACATACATGATGTTAATTTCTCTATGTGCTCCAAATATGAAATCCTTTGTCATATATCTAATTTTGATAGCTTCACAAATTTCATGGGAATATACCCTTCAATATTAGATGATCTCACTAAATTCATGATCAATAACACATACTAGTGATGACCTCAAAATGTTAGATGAAGCCTTAGATGACTTTCTGGAATATTCCGTTACGGCAGCTATTGCTAAAACATGTGATGATAAATTAGGTTTACCTTATGATCCCTCTCTCAAGGTTGTTCTTCCTCATGAGGACACTTTGATGCAAGAGGATGATTTCATTGGCACATCTCTTAACATTATACCACCAAATCTTCATTCTAATGCTCACTTTGGCCAAGATGAAGCATTAGCAAATGAAGACTCATCATCACTTTGCCATTCCAATGCTCTCCCTGGCCAAGAGGAAGCATTAGTGAATGAAGAACTCCTTTCAACAAAGAACATTCCATGGGAAGACAATGAGTTTCCATCTAACAACAAGAAAAACTCTATCATAATGCATAAAACCTCTATGGATCATCCTACCAACCTTGTTCCTTCAGTTGATTATTCACACACCTTGGATATCACTAAGGAAGAGAAGACCTTTACTATCCCTCATTTGATTCAATATTCAAGTCATTTGGACATCACTAAGGATTTAAAAACATTGACTACCTCTCCTCACAACACCTTACCTTCCCCTCATTCCTATACTCTTTCTTCAAAAGATGTAGCACTCGTAGATGAGGAAAGGTCTCCTACATTAAAACTTTCTTGGATAGGTACTGAGATCACTCAAACCAAATTTCTTCTTCCATCTCTCAAGAGCATAATACGTACAATTCAACAATAAAACATTCAACCTCACCAAGAAGAGATTAACACTGAAAATTTTGAAAACAAGAACAAAAATTGGGCTATGGTACCTTACACACCTCTTTCCTCTAGCATTCGGGATTGGGAAGAGGATGATTTGATTCTTGATAAAACTTAGCATGAGCCTCTCCGCAGGTAAGTATTTCTAACCCTTTATCCCTCTTGTGATGTGCTTCCCCCGTAATGTGTTATGTGTTGTTTAGGCCTTCTGGAATGACCCTTGATTCTCTTGTAAGGTCTGGGATACCAAGAGACTGCCTCTGTTGTGACCTTTTATTTGTATCATCATTCTTCTATATTGCCTCTCTCTCTTATTTCATTGTTGTGTGTTGTGTCTTGCGGACATAGCGTTGTGGTTGGTGACCTGGGGGCACCCTCCTACATGATTGTCCCTAAGACATTTCTTTCTCCTCTCTTATTTATTGTTTCCCTACCTCTAGTGATTCTATCTAGTGGACAAATGACAAAAAACTTTTATACTGATGCGGACCTAGCATCCCTTTCGCAAGAAATCAAAAATTGCAATTAGTTCCTAATATGACAATGGGGTTGTATATCTTATCCGATGCTTGGCTAGTGGAAGCACTCATACTTTCCGCCTAGTGATTTTGATGGTGTTCTATCTCATTTACAAATCATAACAATACTGCTGCTCCATGCACGTTGTCTATCTTGAATCTTGCATACCTCAGATTTCATATGCATTGATGTTGTTGTTTTATGTAAACACTAACATATTTCTTGTAGGGATGTGTTTGTGGGAACATTTGGCGATCATAAAGTACATGTCACCTCTGGGGGGCATGGGCTTTGTGAAAGTCTGTGTTCCCCTTTGTGTTTTCTTCCTACCGTAACGTGCTTGATATCGATGCATGATACAACCACCTTAAGGTGGGGCATATAAAGTAAGTTGTCTATTATAGATGTTAGCAATGTGTTTGTCCTCAAGTGCAATTTAAAGACTTGCACGATGAGTGCATCCAGCATCCTAAGTTTGTTTACAGTCAATCAATCATGTAAGCCCTCTGCGGAGGCAGGATATCGAGCATATCTTTTTTCTTAAGCCCTTTGCGGAGGTGGGGATGGTGTATTTCTTGGAGTAGATTGCATCATCCTGTCATTTTCAAAAGTCCTCTGTGGAGGCAGGGAGTGGTTCTGTGACTAACTCAACCCTTAAGCATGTCTTTGGTGATTATTGTGGTGAAGCCCAATCGTCGGTGTGTGCCTGTAATGTGCCTGAGATGATGTTGAACCTAGAAATAGGGACACTCCATTGTCTGCCATGTTTTCTCTGTGTCTTTAAAGTGTGTGTGTTTGGCATGCTTGCTTTGTTTGGAATGTTTGTTGCCCCATATGCAGTCTAAAGACCTGTGCAATGAGTGCATCCTACATATTAGGAGGTTTTACGTGTCTTGCGTGTGTGTTTCCCCATATATACAGTTTAAAGACCTATGCGATGAGTACATCCTGTATTATGGGAGGTTTGTTTACTTTCCTATACTTGCATTTGCATTTCATATATATGAGAAAAAGAAAAGAAAAGAAATCATTCCTGTCTTCCATGCATTAATGTGTCCTCCATGCATTTATTGTATTCTCCATGTTTTGCGTGATTGTAACTATCTTCTCTGTGTTTTGTGTGCCTGTCATTGTCTTCAATGTGCTTGGCGTGTCTTCTTCGTGCTTGGCGTGTTTGCTATGCTTGTTGACCATACTTTAATACATGTATTGGCCTCGTGTTTATACATACATTAAAGTGGGGGCTAAATGTAATGTTGAAAAATGTCCCCTTGGGGGCTTTTCCCTCAAAAGGTTTAGCTCCCAAGTCTCTAGTGTGCATTTAGGACATCTTGCATCATAATTCAACATCCTGATGGAATGAACCCTGGGTATCATGACAAATGGGACCTAGGGGGACCCCTTGAACCTAACCCTGCCCAAAATATGGGGAGAGGACTTGGGCGCATGTGCCCTAGTCTTGCCCTATTTTGGGTCAGGGCTTAATTTCTAGTGTCGGTTTATGACTGTTATTTGGTCCCTAGGCCGACACGGTAAGTTTGAATTTATGAAATCTTGGTGGGAATGTTTGTAGTTGCATATAAAAGCATGTTTAGGCATTCATTTGAAAACTAGATGACTACTAGATGGCTATTGTGAACTTTATGCATTCTAAAGGTGATTCAAGGCTTTCATTGTGTTGCAAGAGCAGATTTGTGTTGTCTATGTGTTTGTGTTTGTAGATTTGAGCATCCATCTCCTCATGGCATGAAGAGCTTCTTCCTCCCATGAGATCTTCACTACAAGGTGACATCTATTGTGATTATTGAGCATTTATCATTTGGTTTTTGCCTCTGCCTCCCAAGGCATGCACTCTCTATCCGACAACGGTGTTCGCAAGGCTTGAATGTCTCTCCGGGGCTTGACTGAGGCAAGCCTCTAAACACCACAACCCCCTCCCAAAGTTTTCATGATTGCAAGTTACAGTTTGGAGTTGCAGACAAAGTGAAGTTGCAGGAGGGTACAACAGAGTGTCAGAATTACAGATCAGTGAAAGAAACAGCTACCTAGACTAGGGTGCCCGCTCATTAGTCCTCAAAGTTCTGTAACGGGAAAATCTCTAATACAGGTTGTAGACCTTGTTTCCAGATCTCAACAAAAAGTAGGGCCTTGGACTTGGGAGCCCACCCTTTAGTCCCTGACTTTTCCGCCTTGGAACCTTGAAAATAGGTGCATAGTTATTTGATATTTTACATCTTTCTGCAGAAGCATTTTCTGTAATTCATCCATTTACTGTCATATTTACATAATTAGGGTTTTAAGGTACAATTGAGCATAAGAGAAGGAAATTGTCAATCTAATCATAAAAATCCAAGTTTCCCTACATCTCAATAGTGACCTAGGGTATGATAGTACATTGCAACTCGACTCTAGGTCCTTGAATGTAAGGGTGAAAGGAGGATATACACCAAAACCACCAAAAACTAAACTATCCAAATTTTACCCATTATAGGTCTCAACTTTCTAGAATCATAGGCCACTACTGGATGTTGTTGCACATTAATACACCACCTAATCCTTCTTTAGAGGCATAAGTTATAACAAAGAAAAGACCTTCCAGATATGGAACTCAGAGGATTGGTGCCAAAGTCAACTTCTCCTTAAGGATTTCAAAGGCCTCTTCACACTTCTCTAAAGATTCAAATCACCTCCCTTTTCTTTGCAGAGAAGTAATGGGGTGGGCAATTATAGAGAAGTTCAAAACAAACTTCCTATACAATTCTCCCAATCCCATAAAACTATGGACTTCATGCACATTTCTAGGTGTAGGCCATTCTAGAATAGATTTTATCTTAGAAGGGGCCACTACAATTCCTTTTTTAGAGATTATGTGGCCCAAATACTGAACTTTAAGTTCTGAAAGAAAGTATATTTGGATAGATTACCATATAACTTGTGCTCTCTAAGACGTTGTAAGACTATCCACAAATGTTGATAATGCTCTTCCTCATTGCAGAAGTAGATCAGTGAGAAAAACTAACACAAACTTATCCAAATAGTCTCGGATGACACTATTCATCAGATTCATAAAAGTTGTTGGGGCATTGGTTAACCCAAAAGGTAAAACTGTGCATTCGTAATACCCATACCTTGTTCAAAAGGTTGTCTTATGAATGTCCTCATCCTTCAACCTTAGTTGGTGATAACCTAACCTTAGGTCAATCTTTGAAAGTATTGTTGCATCATGCATTTGATCAAAATGATCATCTATGCGCGGTAGATGATACTTGTTTTTTATCGTTGCTTTATTAAGCATACGATAATCTATACACAAATGTAGGCTACCATCCTTCATCTTAACAAAGATCACTGGTACTCCCCATAGTGACACATTGGGTCTAATCAACCCTTTAGTTAATAGTTCCTGAAGCTGGGCTTTCAACTCCATTATCGCGGTGGTTGTCATCTGATATGGTGCTTTAGGCATTGATTTGGAACCAAGAATAATATCAATCAAAAAATTGAAAACCCTTTTCGGGGGCAGACCTGGAAGATCTTTAGGAAACGCATCCTGATATTCTTGAAGAAAAGTATAGTCTTCCATTGAAGGTCCTTTTGGTTTCCCAAATTCCTCACCTTTTTCATTCAATTCTTCCATTTTAACCACAAATATTTGGCAACCCTTTTGACTAGCTCTCTTCAATTGCATTATGGAAATTTGTCTGATTTTCATTTCCTGTTGCACTCCTTGAATTAGGATGACATTGCCAACGTCATCTAGACATGCAGTTGTCTTGGAAAAGTAGTCTACCTTTTCTCTATGTTTCCATAACTAGTTCATACCTAGGATGACATCATACGATCCTATAGGGGCTACATACAGATTGACATCGGTAGAAAAAGTGGGTAGATTCAATCTAGCTTTGAACAGGCATTACTCTACCTAAGCTATTGTCTTGTTTACATATTCTACTAACCATGGCTTTTCCATGAATCCATCTCATTTAGGAATTTTAAAAAGTAATCTCGGTGAAATAAAATTCTCAGTTTCTCCTGTATCTATGAGAAATGAAACTGGAATGCTAAATAAGTTACATGTAGTTTCAATGGGAGTAATTTGGTATTCTGCTTGGCAGTTCTCGAAAGTGGCATGGATTCTTTATTGAAAGGTTGTTTGTTGTGATGGCAAAGGGTTACCATGATATGGGTTTCCTTGGCTCTTAGTGGAGCACTAACTAGCATAGTGGTCTCTTCCACACATAAAACATCCAATAGGGGGACCTTTCTTTCCTGAAGGGTGGTTAGAATTATCATCATTCTTTTTAGAATTATTATCCTTATTCCCATCCCTAGGTTCATTTTTGTTGTACCTAGAACCTTCACCATGGTTTCTCCCTCTAGATTCTTGATTTCTATTTCTCCTTTTGCAAGATGTCGAAGAATGATTCCAATTGAATTTATTACAAGATTTCTCCCGATATGTAGAGATAGATTTGAGCTTTTTCTCTTGCTTGATGAATTTATCAAAGACTTGATCCATGGTTGTGGGTCCATGGACATCCACTTCTTTGCCAATCTGAGCATTCAAGCCCATAATAAACTTCCTTATTCTAAATCTCTCATCCCTCTGATATTGTGGCACATGCTTCAATAATCTGGTAAACTTTTCCTAGTATTTAGTGACAGTCATATCTCCTTGACAGAGATTTTGAAAATATGTTAGTTTCTGATCAAAATACAATTGGGTCAACCATCTTTTCCAGAAAATGGCCACATACTGATCCCAAGTTAGACTTAAGGAGCTCAACCCTAATTTTGTTGTCTTATTCATCCACCATGTGGATGCTTCTCTTGCTAACTCGTAGGCTCCCCACATAGCCTTAGAGATCTCAGAGTGATTCCTTATCTCAAATATTTTTCTATCTCTATCAGCCAAGCCTCGGCTATGTCTCCACTCACAGTTCCATCAAACTTAGTGGGAACTTAACCTTCTTCATGTCTCTAGATAAATCATTAGTGAGACAAGTTTTTGCGTCATTATGAATCAGAGAGTCTTGTTTACTTACTCTTGGTTCACCAAGAAAATTGAATTCTTCTCTTTCCTTAGAGTGGTGTTCCTAATTGTTCTCTCCCCCTCTAACTTCTTGTTCTAGGGTTTCCAATCTTTCTTTTGTTTCATTTGAAATTGATAAAATTTGATCTAATTTTTCCATAGGATTATTTTTAGGATCTGGGCCATCAGGGCTTCCTCCTAGTTGATTTCCAGTTTGTTCCATAGCAATACTTATCCACACCTAACATTTTCATAGAAATTTATCAAAACATTGAACTTTTGACATGCTATCATAAAACTACAAATTCATAAATACAGAAACTCAAAGATGCATCACATAAACATTTGTTTATACTAAAATCCAAAATTTTACTTCATTAACTCTTTGGATTTTTACATCCTTATTCAAATACAAAACTTTTTTGTTTTTGTGTATAAGAAGTGTCTACATATCACTTTCTAACAAAGGGTTTCCTCAGGTTCCTCCTCCTCATCAGAATCGAGTAACACAAACTTTGTGGGTGGGTGTACTCGTGAGTACTCAATCAACACCTCTTTTCCTATTACAGGTGCATCCCAACCACACCCAAAAGGCATATCTCGATGGGCGTATGTTCTACTAATCTTAACAACAGTAGCATTTGGTAGGTTTTTTGCTACTTCAATTTGTTTCCTCCTTTCTAGGTGGATACATTTGAGTGCATCAACTAGTGTCTCAAAATCAGTGAGCCAAGCTCCTTCTGCATAGCTCACTGGTTCCTTCATTTTTAGGTCAAGAGATGGCTCTTTCGTAATGGTGATCTTAGGCATATCACTAGGTTTTGTTTTCTTAATGGTGATCTTGCCAATCTGTGAAACCTCGCAATGAGCTCCAAGGTCCAAGTGTTGAACCCGGTAGCTCTGATACAATGTGTAACATCCCAACTGGTATATTGAATAAATAAAATAATTAATGCACAATAAATGCCATTTTTTAATAAAATGAACTTGATTCCATAATTAATAAACTTGCTAATCCAAAGTTCAATAAATAATTACAAAATATGGTTGCTTCACATGTGACTTACAAATTCTTACATATTTGTCAAGTATAATAACAAATGGTCTCTTTCCCTACAACTACAACATGCTTCAATTTCCATTTACATAATAAGTAATGTTTCTTGTTCACAATTCTATGGTAGTCAACTACAGGAGAGAGAGAGAGAGAGGATCACTCTGGTGCTTTTCCTCCAACCACAGACTAATGCTCCCCTGCAGACCTTCCTTCTAGAAGTGGCCCTTCCCTTTGCGAGGGTATAAATAATGAGAATCAACTAATTCCTTGTGCCTTCTGAGAACTAGTGCAGTGTCCTAGCTAATAACAATCAGGTTTACAACTCTAATCTAGCTCTAGCTATGTACAACCCATTCTGGTTGTTCAACTATCTAGAACATAGTGAATCAACAATGTAAGTAGTGACTTTTTCTTTTCTTTGGCCAAAGTTTCATATAATAATTCGTATGTTCACACACTCTTTTCTTGACTTGGAGACAACATTCTTATAATTTAGTATATAATATATCAACATATTTCAACTTGTTAACTCAATACCAGTCTATCTGACTTAGAATATTCCCTTATTATAAGACAAGTATAGGGGGAGAGCTTTAGGTGACTTATAAGTGTACATTGAGCCCCTCTTTGCATCCTTGCAATCTCGGGTCTATGACGACCTGTCATTCTACTCAGACTTGTCGACCCATTACCATGCTCTAAACATACATTCTCAAGATATACTCAATTATGTCAAATAGTGAATACATTTGATGTCTATAGACTTCTAAGACTCTTACCACTAAGATATATCTTCATTAGTCTATGGAAATATATTCTACTCTTTACTGTCGAAGTAAACATATAATATCACCATATTAAGATAAAAGAATAGTTTCCTCTTAACCAGATTAAAAGTAGTGTATGAGAACTCTCAGTTACTCAAAATAGTCAAAGTGATAATACATATGTTTTATCACATAAGTATAATAGATTATTGTGTATATCACCTGATTATGGAATCTTTTCAAGTTAAATTCTAATAATCAAATCATTGATCTTTCATAAACTACAAGCTTTAATAATAAACATAGAGTAATGATTGTAAACGGTAAAATTTGGACAAATCAAGATAAAACAATTAACATGCGATTACCTTAATCCAAACCTTCCGAGTACTTGATACCTTGAATGATCAGTGCATGCATGTTGGATTGCTATAGTTGATATGATGTTGATTTCTCATGTTTCGCAACATAACATTGGATGAAGATGATACGATTAAGATTGATGAAATGATAGATGAAAGATTAATTGATGGATGAAAGATTGAGAAGAAAATTTGGTAGAGTAACAGTGCTTAGAAGATTCATACATGCCAAAATGGCTTGTTTGAGGGGTTTAAATAGATTTTTTTGGTAGGAGAGGAGTTGGAAAGTTTCCATTTTGCGTGCGATGGTTGAAATTAGAAAGTTTCTTGTGCAACTTAGGAGAGGAAATAGAAGGTGGAAGAGTTCACTCGAGAGGGAAATAGAAGGTGATTAGAGTGATTTTAGAGATGAGTCGATTTGGAAATGGAAGGTGAAAGAGATGAGTTGAGTCATCTCAAGAGGTGGGTATGGAAGTGTAAAGGGTGAAATTTGGATGATTGAGTTTTTGGTAGCCTTGTATGTGTATCCTCCTTTCACCCTTTCATTTAAGGACCTAGGGTCGAGTTGCAATGTACTATCATACCCTAGGTCACTATGAGATGTAGGGAAGTTTGGATTTGTATGATTTGTTTGTCAATTATGCTCACTTATGCTCAATTATACATTGAAACCCTAATTATGCAAATACGACAGCAAACAGATGAATATCAGAAAATGCTGCTACAGAAAGATGTAAAATAACAAATAACTATGCACTTGTTTTTGGGTTCAGAAGTGGAATAGTTGGGGACTAATGAGCAGGTGCCCAAGTCCAAGGTGTTGTTTTCAACTCTGATCTGCAAATCTGACACTTTGTAATGCCCTCCTGCAACTTCACTTTTCCTATATCTTCAACCTATAACCTACAATCACAAAACTTTGGGAGGGGGTTGTGGTGTTTAGAGGCTTGCCTTAGTCAAGCCCCGGAGAGATATTCAAGTCTTCTAAACACTGTTGTTAGATAGAGAGTGTGTGCCCTTGTGAGGCAGAGGCAAAAACCAAATGATAAATGCTAAAAAAAAAAAGATGTCACCTTGTAGTAAAGATCTCATGGGAGGAAGAAACTCTTCATGCCATGAGAAGATGGATGCTCAAATCTGCAAATACAAACACAAACAACACGAATCTGCTATTGCAACAAAATAAAATCCTTGAATCACCTTTAGAATGCCAATGCTCATCTAGTAATGCTCTAGTTTACAAATGAATGCCTAAACATGCTTTTATATGCAACTACAAACACTCCTGCCAAGAATTTCGTAATTCAAACTTACCGTGTCGGCATAGGACCCAAATAACGGTCACAAGCTGACACTAAAAATTTAGGACTAACCCAAAATAGGGCAGGGCTAGGGCGCGGGCACCTTAGTCCTCCCCCCTATTTTGGTCAAGGTTAAGTTCGAGGGATCCCCCTAGGTCCCATTTGTCATGAAACTTAGGGATCATTTCATTGGGATGTCAAAATATGATGCAAGATGTCCTAAATGTAGATAAAAGACCCGAGAGCTAAACCTTATGAGGGAAAATCCCCCAAGGGGACATTTTCCAAAGTTACATTTAGCCCCCACTTTAATGTATGTATAAACGTGAGGCCAATACATGCATAAAGTACGGTCAACAAACACACCAAGCACGGAGAAGACACGCTAGACACAGAGAAGACAGTTACAATCACGCAAAACATGGAGAATACAATAGATGCATAGAAGACAATTGATGCATGGAAGACAGCAATGATTTCTTTTCTTTTCTTTTTCTCATATATATGAAATGCAGATGCAAGTATAGGAAAGTAAACACACCTCCCATAATGCAGGAAGTACTCATCGCACTAGTCTTTAAACTGCATATGGGGCAACACACACGCAAGACATGCCAAACCTCCCATAATGTAGGAAGTACTCATCATACTGGTCTTTAAACTGCATATGAGGCAACAAACACGCCAAACACACACACTTTGAAGACACGGAGAAAACACGCTAGACAAGCGATCGAGTGTTCCTATTTCTAGGTTCATCACCATCTCAGGCATATTATAGGCACACACTGATGATTAGGCTTTGCCACAACAATCACCGAAAACACGCTTAAGGGTTGAGTTAGTCACAGAACTGCTCCCTGCCTCCACAAAGAACTTTTGAAAATGACAGGATGGGCACTCTCTGAAAGAGATACACCACCCCTGCCTACGTAGAGGGCTTAAGATGATTGATTGATTGATTGATTATAAACAAACTCAAAGTGTAGGAAGTACTCATCAAAGTAGTCTTTAAACTGCACTTGAGGACAAGCACATTGCTAATATCTACAACATATAGCTTACCTTATATATGCCCCCACCTTAAGGTTGTTGATATCATGCATTGATATGAAGCATGTTAAGGTAGGAAGAAAACACACAAGGGAATACGAACTTTCGCAAAGCCCATGCCCCCCGAAGGTGACATGTACTTTATGATCACCAAATGCTCCCACAAACACATCCCTGTAAGAAACTTGTTAGTGTCTACATAATCATAATAAACAACAACATCAATGCATATGATTAATCACACAAAGAGACAAGGTTATACTATGAATTTAGGGATCGAGGATAACTGTGGGGCTATATCATGAAAAATCTTTGAATCGAGCATCACCAAGGTGAGATTCAAAGACAAACAAAGGTGCACAAAGCAGAAATATTGTTAAGATTTGTAAGTGAGATAAAGATCATCAAAATCACCAAGCAAAAAGCACGAGTGCTTCTACTAGCCAAGCGTCAGATAAGATATACATCCCCGTCATCATATTAGGAACTAAGTCCAATTTTAGATTTCTCACGAAAGGGATGCTAGGTCCGCATCAGTATAAATGTTTTTTTCGTCATCTACCTGCTAGATAGAAACACTAGAGGAAGGGAAACAATAGATGAGAGAGGAGAAACAAGTGTCACAGGGACAGTCACGTAGGAGGGTACCCCCAAGTCACCAACTGCAATGCTATGTTCGTAAGACACAACACACAACAATGAAATCAAAGAGAGAGGTAATATAGAAGAATGATGATACAAATAGAAGAAGGTCACGACAGAGGCGGTCTCCTGGCATCCCGAACCTTACAAGAGAATCAGGGTTATCCTAGAGGCCTAAACAACACATAACACATCATAGGGGAAACACATCACAAGAGAGGTAAAGGGTTAGAGATACTTACCTGTAGGGTCTTCATTGTATCAGATTTTTGAATTTGTGAACCTCTTGGAGAGGTACTCGATCATGTTTAGTGCAAAGTTTGAGTGGTTCTTATGAAAGTCTTGTTTGTTATCATATGATGCTTGTTCCTTAAATCCTTGTTTAAATGAGACTTTTTGTTGCTTATGAGGGGGAGAATCACTATTATTTCCAACTTCTGATAGTCGTCTTACTCTTTTTCAATTTTTTTTGAGTTTTCATTGTTGATGTCGTCTATTGTAGTAACAGGAATCATCCTGTACCATCTCATTCGTCTGTAGTGGTTGTTCTGCTTGTCTTTTTGATGCATTTTGGTTCTCTCCCAATCCATATAAGGATAACGGAGGAGGAACCTTAGCATAAACTCCATTTCTTCGTGGACGAGGTGGGTTATCCATCTTTTCCTTATCCACCGCAATCATTCCCATGATATTATCATAGTCTAAATAATAATCATCCTCTACTTCTACTAAACCTTGTTCCAACATATTGTTATTAGTATGTTTAGGGAAAGCCTTAGTGAAAATTTGTAAATTTTGATTCGGTGGAGCAATTGACTTATATCTGTTATCATTCACACCTAATACTTATATGATATTTGAATCAATGAGGTCTTATATTTCATGTTTAAGACGCATACATCATTCAGTTTCATGTTCTTGTGTTTGATGAAAATGACAAAAGGAATTAGCATCGAAGTAAGGTCCTTGTGCTTTACTAGGATCAACAGGCTTAATCAGGGAAAGCTTTAGAATGTTATTACTCATAGCTTGATTCATGATAGAATGATAAGACTCAGATATCGGAGTAAACTTTCTTGGTTGATATGATGTCTTCTTTGGATTACTGATAGCAGACATGTTAGAAAAATTGTTCGTGTTCGATCCATTAATCTTGATGAAGCTCCTATTATTATTATTCCTCTTAAAGTTGTTTTGTGACGATCCACCCATGGATTGACCAACTTGAGCCGATGAGTTTTGGTTTTCATACTGACTAGATGAAAGTTGATAATCACGAAGGGCGGTGCATAAATGTTGAAAGGAGTTATACTTCATCAAGAGGATCTTATCATGGATGTTAGGTTGTAGATTTGCAATAAACACCTTTTGAAAATCCTCATCTTTCATCTAATACTAAATTTGCATATATAAAGCTTGATACCGACTAATGAATTTAGTTAGCTTCTCTTTGGGACCTTGATTGCAATGAACTAAATCAATCAAAGAGACTTGAGGTCCAATGTTTGCTTGAAAATGTTGTAAAAATTGATCAATCAACTACGAAAAGGAGTGTATTGAATTCAGAGGCAAAGAGAAAAATCATTCTAAAGTAGTATCTTTGAGAGATCGCAGGAAAAGTTTTGCCAACAAATCATCTTCAAAATAGAAATCACTACACATAGCTGTGAATGCTGCCACATGAGTATTAGGATCACCTTTTCCACCATATTTTTCAAAGCGAGGAGTCTCAAACCTCTCGGGCATAGGAGTTCTCAAAATTGTATAGGAAAGGGGATTACGAGCATGATATGTTGGTATATTAGGTTGTGAAGAATTTGTCAAGTTTGTTACGTTTTGTTGTAAAGTAGTCATGCCCTGTAAAAGTTGGTTTAGGATGGCATCATTGGGAGATGTAGTTTGTATTGAGGAATTGGAACCAAAGTGAGGAGGTGATTGAGCTTGAGATATGATAGGCAGAGGTTGTGGATAGGTCAACGGTGGTTGGACATAATGGTAGGTGGTAGGTGGTTGAGAATAAGTGTGATGAAGAGGTGGTTAAGAGCAATTATTCATAGAAGAGGTCCCCTTAGAAACCAAATTCTGGTAATTAAATCCCACAACTTTGTAATTAGTGCCATTAGATACTCCAATACCAGTGGTAGCATTACTACAAGCATTCGCATCAGTTGTTAAGATCGTTGACGTAAATATAGATATTCTGGTAGTCGGTATAAGCACTAATACTTGTGTATGAGATGGTGATAAAGTGTTATTTATCACTTTTACACATTCAGTCACTAGCATGATATTAGTTTGTACAATATATGCTAAAGCACAGATCACATTAACACCATCTTGTCCCTCTTTTATCAATTCTCTTACATGGTGAATCACGGGTATAGCTTCTTTAGCTATCCTCTTAGTTTGCACATAGTCTTGGAATTTAGATAGGTCTTTATAAAGTTTATCTATTTGCTCATCAGATACATATCCTGTCATCTCAATAGTATCATTAACATCATGAAAAGTTTGTTCTTCCATTGTACTTGTGATAGGTGTAATATCTTGTAGCATTTGTGTCTCTCCTTTTGTAAAAAAGGTGTTCAATGTGCCAAATTATTCAAGAGCACTAGATCCCATGTGTCTTATGCTTCTTAAATGAATATTTCTTTTAGGGTAGCAATTTATTAAACTCATGCAAATCTAGGATGACGACAAGTTAAAACCTAGTGAAAATACACTAAAATATGCAATTTTTTCACCAAATCTGAATGCAAAAGAGCATGACAAAGGGTGTTGTGAGGAAAATTATGATGGATAAAAAATTATTTCAGTAATAACAGCCACCTAATTCCAAAATATCGATCACAATAGGCTTATAGTGCCACTCAAGATCAAACCCTAGTGAAAATATAGCAAAAATAGGCAATTTTTCACAATTTTTCCATTCCAAGACCTAGAAAAAGGGGTGTTGTAAAGAATTTTAGGAGTTACAAAAAATAATATAAATTATATCAGTCACCTCAATCCATAAAATTTGTCACAACACGCTTGGAGTGCAATCTAGGTAAAACCCTAGGGCAAATATAACAAAAATGTGTAATTTTTCACCAAATTTTTGATACAAGAGCCCAATAAAAAGGTGTTGTGAAGATTTTTAGGAGGGGAAGAAGATGATAACCCTGATAACAGCTAATTAGTGTAAAAATATTCTTCACAACATACCTATGGTGCAAATTTTGACAGTCGATAAGGCCAAATCTAGTGAAAATCAAGGTTTTTCAAGCCCTAGGTTTTAGATCTTGATGCAAAATGCTATATGAATGTCTTGTAATCTGTTTTATGATGAAAATTAAGTCCACTCAGATCTGAAATTTATTTTAACACCTTACCATGCAAAATGCAAGTGCAAATCTAAGGAAAAATCAATGAAAATGCTAGTTTTTGTTGAAATTTTCTATTTAAAAATGCAAATTTTTGAAATCTAAATGCAAATTTACACTAAAATGCAACACTACAAACAAATGCAAATTTGAATGAGTGTATAAGATCAGTATAAAAATCTGAAACAAAATTTTGCCTAGAAACCCTAGTTTTTGGAATTACTAGGTTATATGAAAAGTGCAAAATTTCTAACAAAACCCTAGCAATTTTATGATGAAAATGCAATACAAGCTATTGAATTTTTGTAATTGTCTTAAATTTAGCTTAGATCTAATGCAAAAATAATAAATTTGATGAAATTCAAATTAATTAATACAACATGCAAACCCTAGAATGTAATTTTTTCAAATTTTTCTAATTTTTCAAATAATAAATTTGATGAAATTCAAATTAATTAATACAACATGCAAACCCTAGAATGATACTATGAATGAATGAAATCAAAGCAAATCTGAAGTAAAACACTCAGCAAGGTGCAAACAAGTCCAACAACACGGGTTCACCAAAATGTAAAAGGTGAAATTTGGATGATTGAGTTTTTGGTAGTCTTGTATGTGTATCCTCCTTTCACCCTTTCATTCAAGGACCTAGGGTCAAGTGAAAGGAAGCTAGGTGTGTGGAAATCACTTCCTACACTAATATAATGAGGGGAGGAGAGTGTAAATTCAATTTTACCTTTACAGTTATAGATTATGTTAACCCACTAACAGAGATATTGCAGCAAACACATACACAAGAATGTAAGACAGAAGAAGAGAGACATGAGATATGCATGGGGAAAACCCTTACGGGTGAAAAACCCCACACTCCAAAACATAGCTCAAATGTATTCCATAAAAAATGAAGGTTACAATATAGTCACAGAGCCAATGCTCTTGTAGGAGTCTTCGACACTCGTATCTGGAGATGATCTGGTAGCATAATAGTACCTGTTAATCACATAATGCATCACCTCTCCAAAGCACCTGTTTATAAAGAGAATACAAGGTAAAAATGGCTCCACATTGAGATGGGCGTCCAACATGGCCTCATGGCCCAAAACCCATGCCTATGGACACTTTCCAACACTATAGGATGTCCCTGACACTTGTCAAGTCACCCCATCCCAAGGAGGTTGCCTATTTCCAAAATGGGCTATGACAGATGCTCTTACGACTCTTACAACCGTCATAGAATCTGTCATAGCTATCATAACTTATAGCTGTAAGAGAATCTGTCATACATAGGCTATAAATAGCATATTCTCTTACAACATGTCATAGTCCACCTTGGGGCACCCAAAGATGCCTTTTTCAGAGATGCTTCTTGACACATGTCTTCACCTATCATAGGATCTTCTATTTCTGACTTTTGCATGTCATAACTTTGTCATAGGAATCTATCATGATTGTTTTGGTCAATATTTCGTTACACACATTCCAAGATGCCAACACATGGCAAAATATTCCTACCACTAAGTGGGACGCCTATCTCCTCATGTGAGGACAAAATTACATGTGGTCAAATGCCATGTAGGATGACACATCACCATGCCAATTCCCACAATATGACAACATAGGATTTGCATCCAAATTACACAATAGGCAATAAATAAATAAATACAATGAAAATAATACAAGGAATTACTAAGGTTGAAACACCTTAATTCCCAACATCGAGTTTCAATGTACTATTAGACCCTAGGTCACTATGAGATGTAGGGAAGTTTGGATTTGTATGATTTGATTGTCAATTATGCTCACTTATGCTCAATTATACATTAAAACCCTAATTATGCAAATATGATAGCAAATAGACGAATATCAGAAAATGTTGCTACAGAAAGATGTGAAATAACAAATAAATGTGCACCTATTTTCAGGGTTCGGAAGCGGAACAGTCAGGGACTAATGAGTGGGCACCCAAGTCCAAGGTGTTGTTTTCAACTCTGATCTGCAAATCTGACACTTTGTAATGCCCTCTTGCAACTCCACTTTTCCTGTATCTTCAACCTATAACCTACAATCACAAAACTTTGAGAGGGGGTTGTGGTGTTTAGACGCTTGCCTCAGTCAAGCCCCAGAGAGACATTCAATTCTTCCGAACACCATTGTCAAATAGAGAGTGCGTGCCCTTGTGAGGCAGAGGCAAAAACCAAATGATAAATGCTCAAAAACAAAATAGATGTCACCTTGTAGTGAAGATCTCATGGGAGGAAGAAGCTCTTCATGCCATGAGAAGATGGATGCTCAAATTTGCAAATACAAACAATAGACAACACGAATCTACTCTTGCAACACAATAAAAGCCTTGAATCACCTTTAGAATGTCAATGCTCATCTAGTAATGCTCTAGTTTATAAATGAATTCCTAAACATGCTTTTATATGCAACTACAAACACTCTCGCCAAGAATTCGTAATTCAAACTTATTGTTTTGGCATAGGACCCAAATAACGGTCACAAGCTGACACTAAAAATTTGGGACTGACCCAAAATAGGGTAGGGGTAAGTTCAAGGGATCCCCCTAGGTCCCTTTTGTCATGAAACTTAGGGATCATTTCATCGGGATGTCAAAATATGATGCAAGATGTCCTAAATGCAGATAAAAGACCCGGGAGCTAAACCTTATGAGGGAAAATCCCCCAAGGGGACATTTTCTGACGTTATTGGAAGGTAGGTAAATAATTTAAATAATTTAATATTATTTAAATTATGAGGAATATGAGGATAAAATGATAAAAAAAAAAAAAAAAAAAAGATTTATTTTATTTTATTTAAGAGGAAAGCGATAAAATAAATAAATAAATAAAATATATTTATTTAATAATGTGAAGGATAGGATTAAATTAAATAAATGTTATATTTATTTAATTTATTAGAGGAAGGTGAATACATGGGTTATGATGGCGACGAAACGGGTACCTAGGGCAAAACATGATACAAGATATAATGTTATGACAAGGTGGACATTTTTGGGTGTCTAAATTTTGCCCCTCTTTGAGATGATGTTCGAGATGATGAGATTCGAAGAAGCTAAGGTACAAGTAGAAGAAAAAAAGTTGATGATGGAAAGGAAGACAAGATGGTGATGGAATGATAGGATGATGATGCCCCCTCGAGAGGATAGGCGGGTTGGACAAACACAGGTAGGCTCTCAAAATGAAATGGATTGGTCGAAAAAGACAGATGAGGAAATGGATAGGATAAGGAGGATGCGTTATGCTGCAATGAAAGTGAGCAACCATATGTTTGCTATAGCACGAGACATTATGCACTAGGGTATAAGGACCAAGGTGATGATGTGTCTCATGCCCCAGCATAATACAACCTTGTCTAGGTACAAGATATGAATATTAGCTGGGAGTGATTCAGATGCAAATGCAAGATAAAATGATAACACACACAAGCAAACAAGAAAGCATGCATAGATGATACAAAAACAAACAAGGTATTGCCCCTGTCAAGATGTAAACCGATGATTAATTATTTGTTTGATTGATTGATGATAATGATGATAGATAAGGATAGTGTTGTCATTGCGGGGAACGATATATCCCTAGATTAACACAAGGATGATTGATTAATTGATTGGGTTTACAACGAGAATATGATCAAGGACCAATGATTGCGATTGGATAATTTGGCAAGATGGATTAACTTAATTGGTATGGTTTAGGATGAATTACATTTGAGTTTATTACTTAGATGGATGATGGATGATGAGATTGATTGGAAGAAGTGATGGAAGAAGAATTAGTTTGAGTGATTGATTGGAAGAATTGTTTTGAAAGATTGATGAATTGATGAAGATAGATGATAGAAAAAGATGATGAGAGAAGAAAGAGGAATATCATCTATGCCTCAATCTGGGCAATTCCTTCATACTCCAGACTGCCTACATACCCTATATCCACAAGATCAAGGCACTTAATGATAGAGATGAGATGTAGTTCTGATTTGGTCGGTGATGATGGTGATGATGAGTGGATTGATTGATCAGGTTAGGGATTGATTAGGATTGGTTGGGAGTTTGATTGATGGGATTTGATGTTATTGATGGGATGATTGGATTTGTTTTGATTAGATTTGATGTTGATCTAATGATATGGATTGGATTGATTTGATTTCAATTGATGATTTAATTGGATGAATTGGAATGATTGGATTAAATGATTTGATTGGATTGATAGGTTGACTTGATTCAATTTGAAGTGATGATTTGGTTGAAATGATATGATTGGATTAAGTTCAAGTGGAATGGATGAAGTGATTGGTTGGATTTGATTGATTTGATGATTGATTTTTAATTACATGATTGGAAGAATTGACTTGATGAATTGATTTGGGATAATTGTTTTAATTTTTGTTGGATTTTATGATTTTTTTTGTATTTTTGTTTTTGGGAATATTTAATTTTTTGTATTTTTTAGGATAGTTTATGATTTTTTGGTATTTTTTATGGACAATTTATGATTTTTTTTGAATTTTTTTAGGACTTTTTGTGATTTTTTTGGTATTTTTTCAGGACAAGTTATGATTTTTTTAGATTTTTTAGGACTTTTTATGATTTTTTTGGATTTTTTCAAGGCTTTTTATGATTTTTTTGGATTTTCTGAATGTTGTGATTTTTTTGTGTTTTTGGATGTCAATGGATTTACAATTTGTACAACCTTTATGTGAAATGCCAATGACAAGGGAGAAAACCAAGTCTAGGTGCAAGGATGTGGGTGGGATTGGATGGAGAAAAGGATGGGCGATAAGGGATGGAATAGATGGACGCGCAAGAGAGCAAGGACGCGATCTCAAAGGCTATGTCGCATAAGAATAACATGCCCCATTCTAGGTAAGCTACTTAGGTAGGCTGATAGGACTTATGATATGATTAGGCTTATGACAATGGGATGATGATAGGATGAGGTATATCAAGAGTTTTTCCAAGGCATGTTTCAATATTTTTGCCCCCAATCTTTATCAAGATCAAAATGAGGAAAGCAGGATGGATGGATGCAATGGGATAGGTATGTGTGTGTGGATGGATAAGGATGGTAGGATAGGATAGGATAGGATAGGATGAACAGTGATAAGTTGGCAAATGATAGTGTGGATGAGACAAGATGCCCCCAAGTGTAGGTGACATAGAAGATCAGACTTACACATGACACCTGTTTGCCAGGTTTTCATCATGGTACTTATCCAAGGCGCCTGTTTACCAGGTTTTCACCGTTGGACAAAGGGATTTCTCTTTACTTTTTTTTTTTTTGGAATAGGATAGGGGGGATATGGACAAAATGGACTCAAGTGTCTAGTTCCATGAAAGTGATAGTCCCGCTAGATGGATGTCGTTGCATGGACCACGTCAAATAGATGTTGGTAGGGGATGATTGCATGAAAGGAGATTAGGTAGATGGTGGATAGCAGATTATGGAAGGTGTGATAGTGGGCTATGATGTAGATTATGATGTGGATTTATGCATAGAAGATGGATGGAAGGCTTAGGCAAAAGCATGGACCATAGGGAAGTTATGAGGAAGATATGTAGGATAATGGGTGAAAGGTGGGGAGATGGAGGTATGTGGAATTGTTGAATGGAAGGGAACCATGACCAATAGTTGCACACACCGTGATAAACATTGAAGGTTGTGGTTGGGATGGTGGGATAGGGAGCAATGGTGTTGTTCGCTTAGGAGATGGTCGATTTAGGCATTTAGGGACCCACATAGACTTAGTATTTTTATGATTTTTGCTTTGCTTGTGGGATAGGGGATTTTGAGACTTTTGGATGGAATGGGATTTTTGGATGGAAGTGGAGGATTGGGATTCTTGAGAGGTGGATGCCTTATTAGACTGGATTGCTTCTTTTTGCTTAGGGATCCAAACCAATTTAGTTGTGATCTTTTCCTTTTGAGGTATGGGCTTGGATATATGTGGCTTTTATGCAACTTTTGAGGTAACTACTTGTTGCTTGGGGACCCACACCTTTTTCATTTTTGCTTTGAGGTGTGTGGGTGTATGCAGCTTTTGAGATGGATGTTTTTTTGATTCTTGGCTTTTATACCCTAAGGCATTGCGATTTGTAGGATTTTGGGCTTTATGAGTGTAGGCATCCAAATTTTTGCTTTTGAATCCCATGGGGTAGATGGAAGTGGAGTTGGTGGAAGCTCCTTGTTTAGACAATGTGTGCATTTGTTGGTCATGATTGGGATTTTTAGAGGATTTATGGATGGATGGATTAGGTGTCAGAAGTAATGGAGGTAGATTCGATGGAGGGATATTAGGAGTTGGAAGAAGTGGAGGCAAAGTGGATGGTGGAAGGTGTATGGTCACATGCTTTTGACATTTGTAAGAGGATGGAGGTGGAATGGCAACATATGTTTTAGGAGTATGATGGGATTTGTGATAGTGAGTGGTGGACTTAGGAGGCATGGATGAAGTACCAACATCATTAGATTGTTGATCTTGAGGTGTATATCCAAGGTCAAATGAGTGCGGAGGGACCTTGACATGGATGGGCTCCAAATTTCCTTGTTCAAGAAGGCCTAGGCCTTTACCTTGATAATTCATGTTTTGGAGGATGCGATTGACTATGGGACTAGATGTAGGTGGAACACTAGATACAATTCCCTTATTGGATGTACAAGGTGAAGTGGCTAAAGGTTGTTGGTGTTCTAAGGAGGAACACTCATGGATGAAGGTGGTAAGATCAAGTGGATATGATGGTGGATTTGAAATGGAGTTGATGGTGGGTGTGGAAAGGATCATTAGGATCTTTCTTATGTGCATTATGATCCAAGGTATATGTTTGATCTCCTATGCTTATGTGTTCTTGGGAGGCACATGTCTCATTATGAGAAGTGGAAGTTGTCTCATTAGGGCTAGATGGAGGATGGATAGAAGCAATTTGGAGATCTTGATCATGGATGGGTAAAGGATTACAGATAAGATCAAGGTGCTCATGGATAGCTTCTTCATAGATAATTTCATTTTGATCATGGAAGAGGTAAATGTTATGGATGGGGTGAATAGGAAGGATTTGATCTTGATTTGAATGAAGGCTTAATATTTCCACATGCTTAAAATTATGCTCTTGATATAACTCTTGAGTTACTTGAAGGGAAGTATGGGGATCTTGGATGAATTTGATGGGTTCTTGATATTCATCCATAAGAGAGTAGGATGGACTTTGACTTGGGCTTATGATAGGAGGCTCTTCAATTGGCTCAATGGCATGTGGATCACATGATGGGTTTGGAGGGATAAGCATGGCATTTGAAGGCTCGTTGCTAGGTGATAAGGTAGGTGTTTGATATAGAGACAAGTTGTTCCTAGCTAGTAGCCATTGGATCACATCATGCATTAGGGTATGTGTGAATGGACAATATAAGGGATAGATAATGATAGTGGATGGTGTTGTAGGTGTAGAAGTAGGGATAGAATTGGATAGAGGGATAATGTGCTTGGATGGATTAGGATTAGGATTGGGAGGAGGGATAAAGTGATTAGATGGATCAAGATTTGGATCGGATGAAAGGATAGCAGGATTAGATGGATTAGATGGTTGGTGGGTCAATAGACTAGGAATGGGATCACATGATGGTGTAAAAATGGGACTAGTAGGCTCATGTGTTGGCATGTGATTGGATGGTGATGGAGGATGTTCATAGGCTGCTTGCTCTAGGTTGGTGTCTCCCTCATCAAAGGCTATTAAGTCTTGTAGCATAGGCTGACTTAAGGATACTTGATTTATATACAAAGAGCCATTTAGACTTGAGTCAAAGGTTATTAGGTCATGTAGTACATGTGGACTTAAGTCTATTAGGTCTTTTTGCAAAAGTGGACTTGGGTTCACTTGATTTATGTACAAAGAGCCACTCAAACTTGATTTATATACAAAGAGTCATTTAGACTTGAGTCAAAGGTTATTAGGTCTTGTAGTACATGTGGACTTAAGTCTATTAGGTCTTTTTGCAAAAGTGGACTTGGGTTCACTTGATTTATGTTGTGGGGGCCATTGATAGTCTTGTGAATGGGTTTGATGAAAAGATGAAGTGGTGGGATGTGTAGGTAAAAGATCATGGGGTACGGGTTGTTGTGGATAATGGTTGATATTAGAAGAAGTAGGGTATGGTGATGTGGCATTGTTATGGGAATGTATAGGATTAGGTGATGTGGAGTTATTATGGAAGGATGTAGGATAAGGTGATGTGGCATCAATATGAAAAGATGTAGGATGAGGTGATGTGGAAGTGATTTGAAATGTGGATGGATTAGATTGATAAGGAATAAGATAAGATGATGTGGAATTATTATGATATGTGGACGGATTAGATTGGTGTGAAATGGAAGAGGATGCAACATAGGAATGAGGTGGAATTGGTTGGTGTTGAATGGATAAGGGGTGATGATGTACTTGTTGGTTTTGACTAGTGGACATGAGGTGTAGTACTTGTGCTATAAGATGTTGCATTTGAGGTGATTTGCTTGTTTGCAGTTTTGGGATCATGTCTTGGGCCCTCTGAACAGTCCGTTGGTCTAGAGGTTTTGGCATTTGGTGAAGAAGGTCAATGAGGTCTTTTGCTAGGTCCTCTAATGTTGACATGGTGGAGAATGATGTGTAATGATGAGGTTGTATGACTTGGGCTGATTGGGATGTGGTTGATTAGATGACAAGGATGATTTAGTTTGGAAGGATTAGATAAAGTGTAATGATTGGGAAATGTGTTATGACAACTAGGTTGAGGATGATGTGGTGATATCAAACACAAGATCTCACATACACATGAATACATACCAAACATAATGATCAATGTGTACACCCTAGGCTAGGCAAGGACAGTACCTGTTGGGTTCCCACTTGGATTTCTCCAGCTGTGCCTACTCATAGTGGATAGCTACAAGAACTTGGGGCATGGGCTCCCCCTTACAGTGCACTCACTTCTTAGGCACACCAAGTTCCAAGTCCTCAAGACACGCAGATCTTGAGATACTTTTCTATCTCAACTATGTGTTACAAAAATGTGGGACAGCTATCAGAGGCCTAATCAGCTATCCTCCTGTACCAACAAATAGGGGTTTTTAGCTGCTACACAAAGGTTTCTAGTTAGGGTTTCTGTTTGGGTGGCTATACATGAGGCGATTTGCTCCATTAAGGAGGCTTCCCAACCTGTAGAGGTTAGGCTCTGTAGGGTTTTGGGGGAAACATTTGTTAGTATAGCAGAACAACACATGTTGTTTGTGACTTTCGTCACAAACACATTATTTATATAGCAGCTTGGAATGGCTTGGCTTTAGCCCGTTTCTGCTTGGGTCGTATGCCTTCTCACAATGGGAAGGCATGCCCTCTAGAGTTAGCAACAGTTTATCTTGCACCCCAGATCCATTGGATAGGTAGGGGGAGAGGATACTTCTATTGCTAAATTGGGTTACACACAATCAAAGCAAGCAAGCCCAAGAAATGAAAACCAGACACAATGAAGATAGATTGTTCATTTTAGAGCACCAAATTGAAGTGTTTGAGTTGTGGGTTCATTTTAAAACACCAAATTTAAGTGTGTCTACTTTAATATAAAAGATTGTTTAGAAACTTGGACCGATCGGATCTACAAACAAGGCTAGCAAGTTTTCAACCTCCAGTGTTCAAAAAATGAGAGAGACAAGCTGCACCAAGAAGACATTAGATTTTAAAAAAACCTTATTTTATGCAACAAAAACTAGATGCGTAGAGAAAAGACCAAATGCGATTCACTAATGACTAAAGGCAATTGAAATCTTACCATAGGTGACTACCTACTGTGCAAAGGTGATTTTCTGTCATGCAAATGTGACTTACTATTGAAAAAAGGCACTCGGACCCTGTAACCTACAAAAAAACTAGTAAAAAACCCAATACAACCAAATGTGACTAGATACAGCCAAAGGCGACTAGCTGCTCTTCAAAGGCGACTAGATATGCCAAAGGTGACTAGATGCTCTTCAAAGGTGATTGGATGCTCTTCAAAGGTGATTGGATGCTCTTGAAAGATGACTGGATATGCCAAAGGCGACTGGTTGCTCTTCAAATGCATATGATATTGCCAAAGGTGATTTTCTACAGACCGAACACTATTTTCTTCGCCAAATGCACATTTCTCCATAAAAACTATGCAAATTTATACACATTTTTCATGGAAATAGCCCCCCGGACGCAATGGCAAGGTTGGTTTGAGCCTAGGAGGTCATATTTAATAGATAAAATGCAAAACTTGCAATATGAGGGTTAGAAAACATGCAAACTTTTACTAGAAAAACCTACAAAAATGATCAAGTAAAGTGGGTCCCACTGAGCGTGCCATTTTGTAAACGGTAAAATTTGGACAAATCAAGATAAAACAATTAACATGCGATTACCTTAATCCAAACCTTCCGAGTACTTGATACCTTGAATGATCAGTACATGCATGTTGGATTGTTGTAGTTGATATGATGTTGATTGCTCATGTTTTGCAGCATAACGTTGGATGAAGATGATAGGATTGAGATTGATGAAAGATTGATTGATGGATGAAATATTGAGAACAAAATTCGACAGAATAACGGTGCTTAGAAGATTCATCCATGCCAAAATGACTTGTTTGAGGGGTTTAAATAGATTTTTTTGGTAGGAGAGCAGTTGGAAAGTTTCAATTTTGCGTGCGATGGTTGAAATTGGAAAGTTGCTTGTGCAACTTAGGAGAGGAAATTGAAGGTGGAAGAGTTCACTCAAGAGGGAAATAGAAGGTGATTAGAGTGATTTTAGAGATGAGTCGAGTTGGAAATGGAAGGTTAAAGAGATGAGTTGAGTCATCTAAAGAGGTGGGTATGGAAGGTAAGTAAATAATTTAAATAATTTAATATTATTTAAATTATTAGGAATATGAGGATAAAATGATAAACAATGATAAAATAAAAGATTTATTTTATTTTATTTAAGAGGAAAGGGATAAAATAAATAAATAAAATTTATTTATTTAATAATGTGAAGGATAGGATTAAATTAAATAAATGTTATATTTATTTAATTTATTAGAGGAAATGTTAGATTAGGTGAATACATGGATTATGATGGCGATGAAATGGGTACCTAGGGCAAAACATGATACAAGATATAATGTTATGACAAGGTGGACATTTTTGGGTGTCTACAATGATTCTTTCAAAACTTTAAACTATTTAACTCCATTTTAAAGATACTAAGATCTCTAACACATATGAGTCTCAGTCCATTCAAGACTAACTGGAATTCTTAGTCTATTTTAGGCTAGCTAAGCTCTCGATCTTGTCTAGACTAATATGAGCTCTCAGTCTATTCTAGACTAATCTGAGCTCTCAATCTTTTCTAGACTAATATGAGCTCTTAGTCTATTCTAGACTCACCGAAAAGTTTCATTCCTTAACTAGATAGGTTTAGAATGTTTATAACCAATTGACCTTGTGTAGTCAACCACACCAAGCCATTCGGTCTTATATTAGTTTATATCCAATGTTCAAATAACATATATACATAGATAATATCCCTCTTATAGTATAATTCATAAAAGAATAGGGATATATTCAAGTTTAAATGACTAGCCATGATTTTATGGCTCGGCCTATACATAGGTTTCATTTACATTCTAACTTTCTTTTAACAAGATTCATGTCTATCAACTTTGCATCTATGTCCATAATGTTTATATGGATATGGCCACCTATTGGCCAAGTATCAAAAGACAATAAAGAATAGGTTTAACATAATTGCCAATTCACTTTTTAACTCAGATACTCTTATCAATCTATAGGCAGATTCTAAGAAAAAAGATTGTTATTTAAATTCATTATATTCTGCTAGAACAGCATAGTATAGATGTATATCCTCAATGGAATGTCATACCAATGGTATCCGCTTACCAATATCATTACTTGTTAATATATACAAAGGCTTCATTTTGCCACAGAATTATCATTATTTCCTTTATGTCTATGGCCTCTTGACATACACAAATACAATATACGAATACATTGAATAAACATATTATCATCTGAACAATACTATTATTGACATACATGTCACTTATTATGCAGTCAATATAATTTCTCCAAGCTCCTTCTATCCTTTCTAATTTGCTGATCCAAAAAAAAATCCTTCTCTCTAATCTCTACTATTAAAACATACTCCCTATCGATTACAAAAAAAATAGTTGCATTAACTATTCCCTAACTTCTCTCAGCCATGCGCGATCTTGAGAGCTCAAAAGTAGGAGTTATGGAGCTATTGCTTCCTCCCAATCCTCCTAGCATATAGGAGAGAATACGATGGGAGTATTTCAAGACTTAACCATCTTAACTTTATACTAAGTTTTTAAATTTAACTACATCAAAGTTATTAAATAAATAAGAATATAAACAATAATATACCTATTTTTTAAATGTCACTATTTTATTCTTTTGAATGCTTCAATTATGCTATTTACGAGCACAATTATTGACATTGAAGCTTAACAATACCAACTTCAATCTTGACGATAAGGTTTGACTTGTTTGGTCGATTACTCATGTCAACTTGACATTTATAGACGTATACAACCTTTCTAATTGTCGACACAAAAGACTAAGCCATAAAAAAGAAGACAATATTATTAATCTAGTATGAAAAGATCATAACATTCAATAATATTATTGAGACAACTAATCCACATATAAATAAAGACTTAATTCAATATTGACTTAACCTCTAATGTGAATGTGTGTGTGTGTGTTTCCAAATAGCACAAGGATCATTGTATTCATGTGATCTAGTACCCTCTCCATGGTGATACTCTCTCTCCTCATGTCGGAGGGAAAAACGTTGTTCCTACATCCACCTCGGTCGCACAACGGTAGTTCGTACATTACATCATTTAACCATGTGCTTAATAATAACATCATAAATAATTATTCTTTGCATATAAACTAATATAAATCAAATGCATTTTCTATCATTACTTTAATCATAATAATTTCTCTAACTATCTGTCTTCTCAAAAATAAAAATGATATGTTTGTTTAAAAATGGGGTGTGACATTTCTTTCCATCCTTCCAAATTATGTACGTGTTCTCTCTCCCATAATACACAACACTTCTATCAAATTACCAAGGACTTCCAAACAAATAATGACACATCCATTAGCACAATGTTGCGCAACACCTCATCATAGTACAATCCTATCTTGAACCTCACCAAACATCATTCCTCCACATGTATTTTATCTCCCTACTGCAACTAGCCAATCCTATATGGGTTTGGATGCTTTAACCTCTACAATCCCAAATTTTCAACCATATCTTTAGATACTAAGTTGTCTATACTACCACTATCCATAACAGCATTGCAACATTTACCTCCTACCCTGCATGTTTCCTAAGCAAACTATTCCTTTATGTTGGTTCTCTTCCATTGTCACACCCCAATACTCTCCTCAAGACAAGCGATTCTCCTTGTTCTAGGTCCCTCTCTGAACTTGGTGACCTCCCATCCATGAATGTAATCATTGCACTACCTTCTACCCTCTTTCCTTGGCACTCAAATGCTCTATTCCTTTCTTTCCCACACTTAAAATAGGTTCCTCTTGATGACCTTCTCTCATTCCTCTCATATCCTTCTCTACCCTATTTATATCCATCTATTGTTGCCTTTATCATCCTTGCAATAGCTTTTACCAACATCTTTGGCTCTATAGTGGGTAACACTATCATCTCTTTGCTTGCTCTGATACGATCCACCTATTGTGCAATTTTGCACACCATTTCAAAATTTTGATGAAGTGTCAAATTAGCAATGATTCTGGTTCTTTTGAGAGGTTCTTATTTCTACTGTTCTTCAGAGAGAGCATCAGATTATCCTGTTGTTTAGTGTCTCTCAGCAAAAGATAGCTTTCCAAATCTATGATGCCTCAATTCAAAGTTTGGCACAACATATAAATCTTCATGGCACGATGCTAATATAGGAAAGTGCAACAGTATATCAAGCCACTCGAACTCAAGCATCAAATAAAAGCAAAATCAAACAAGGTTCTAACTTTGTAAGGAAAATGGCTCGGTCTAAGGAAAAGAGAAGCATTATAAGAGACAAGCATTATAAGATGACACTGTACATCAATATGCAGCCTATCAATGATCAAGGTAGTTGTTCCATTGAAGAGACTCACAACAAATCTAAACAGAGGCACACCATTGTTATATATATATGAAAACCAAGCCATTAAAATTGAAGGCACAACATTGCGCATATATAAAGAATAAGTGCAGTCTATAATATAAGCTATAGTCACATTTCAGTGAAGACACAACCTTGGCAATCTTAGTCATCTGCCATGATACGAGGTGCAGCCTTATTCTTACAAGGCACGCTTCCTATATGCAATAAGTCTCAGCTTTGGGACATAGGTAAGTAATGTGGTATCATGGCACATAATATAAAATCAGAGTCACAACATATTAATACCATTGATAAGTGTGCACTAGAAGGCGTTGTCCATATGAATAACATAACATGGAATCAAGCACAGGCTAAGGCACAAGCCATATCAAAGTATAGTCTTAATGATGGCATTTGTTCTAACTTGTAGCACCTCTAAATGATTGCGCACCTTCTTGTTTTAAACACAGCTTCTCAGAGATCAAAGCCAGCCATTTCAAACAACAACGCAACCTATATGCATCATAGGGGTGTAGCCTTTGAAAAGAGGCACAACAAACTTCTATTAAGGTAGTTTATATAAAGAGACTCAGTCATATCAAAGCATTGTCAATGTGAACAAAAGTTTGAATCCACAAAGAAGATGGTGTAAATCATAAAAGAAGGCGACCATCAAAGGAAATGGCGCAGGTTTTAAATAAAGTGTATCAGACTATATGTAAAGGCTCTGCCAATTGAAGCATAGACACAGTCAGCAAATATGAAGGTGCTACCATTTTATAGAGGCCTCCAATGCAAAGTTTCAGCTACCAATATGAATAGTGATGCTAATAAGGATCAAAGACAGAGCCATAGGTACGGTTTCATGGATGGCACTAGAAGTTATATTTGCTGAAGAGCATCAGATCTCACTGTAATGCTGATATATGGCCCTTGAGCATTACTACAATGGAGCTTTCTAATAGCTACCTACCATGATATGAGGATGAGCCCATGAAAATGATTATTCAATTAGCCAAAGGCATGACCATTCAATATAAGAGGCGGCCTATACAAACAAGGGATCTGTTTCAAAGTGGCATTACCCGCCAATAGAAACTCAATTTCAATGTAAGAAAGCTCAGCCTCATGAGATGAAAACACAGCCATGAAACAAGAATACATTAACAAATGTTGGCGCATGCCGTAAATATGAAGGCATAGTATCATTCAAAGAAAGATCAGCCTGAATGTAATGTATTGTATACCAAATGAAGCAATCAACTTAGACCTATGGTAACTAGCGCGGCCTCAACAATACAATGCAGTTGAGAAACCCTAAGAATCACAAAGAATAATGAGAATAATGCACAACAACCATCCAATGGAGAGTAGAATTAACGACTTAGAGAAGAAGGATAAGAAGCCTATGGACTATGCCACTTGGCGTAACCGCCCACATTTGAGGGGAAGGCAACATTTTTTCCTCCTCGATGAGCGCCATTGTGACACATGGAGGCATTAGAGGGCAAGAAAATGTTTTATTTTGTTTTTTATAAAAACTCATCAAATGGTAAAAAGTCATGTGAATGGGAGGCAAGCTAATTTATTTTATTAATGTTGAATCTTTTATTAAAACTAGTGGGCCCCTCCAAATAGGATGAGTCTTATTTAATAATAAACAAAGTCTATTTCAGATTTGAAGGCTACGTGGAGTGAAAGTAAAATCAGGTATAAATAAATATAGTCTTTTATTAAAGGAATGGTGGGTCCTGAGGCAAATAAAGCTATGCTTATTAATTGTAAAAGACTCTTAAGGCTTATATTTTTTATGACTATTCACAAGGAGATAAAGATAAGATGAAACTTTATTCCATATGCATCCCTAAAACAATAAAGCAATGCTTTGTTTTTCAGAGGAAACTTCTACAGCAAGCTGAAGAGAGAGGGGGAGTTTTATTTTCAGCGAATGAAAGCTATAGCCATGGAGATTGAATAGAAGACCCAATTAAGTGGAGTTTCAGTTACCAGAGCCGAAATCAGAGTTGGGATTCATGGGTTTTCAGTTACAAATATTTTCTGGGTAGTTGGAGAGGATTTTCTTTGGCTTCTGAGTTATAAATATCAGAGATCTGGGACAGAGATCAGAGGGAACTACAGAGATGATCAAAGATTTTGAGTAGTAGAGTAGAGACATTTTTTGCCTTAGCAAGTGCCTCTCATGAGGGATGTAATATTATATTTTGTGCATATTTGCCTCTGTATTTTGTTCTCCTATCAAGCAATGAAGAGAAAGTGGTGTTTTGTGCAGATCTAAATATGTTTTTTCTATTCTTGCTTCTTGTTCTCTATTCTTAGCCTTTGTTAAATTTGATTTATTATGTTGGGTCATTAATCACACTGATGCTCTTTAGTTTTCCAGTAAATCTTTTAGGGTTTGATCATTGTGCTATTGGGTAGGTAATGAATCTGGCGCATCGCCTTAGCAGATTAGGCATTTCATTTAATCTTTTTTTTCTTCCCTTTTCCCACAAACCTTAGAGAAGAACCAGCTTCTTTAAAACCTGGAGGTTACTCTGGGGGTCAATCCCACATTTTTAGAATTTCCCGTGTTGGTGTTTGACTTGCAAATTTAAACATCAATAGTTTTTGGCATGCCCAGTGGGACTGGAATCAAAGACTTGAGTCTTTGTTTTCATTGAATCTTTGCCTTATATTTTGTGATTTTGGTGGAAAATCACAAAAATATCTACTCATGGGAGCATGAATCTTCCACCTAGTGACTCTATTGGTGACTCTTTCTCAGGTCTTTCCTTCTGCAGATCATGGCAGCCTCAAATATTTTTGTGCAGCTCAACATTCCTGCAAGAAACCTGTCTTTTTGACTTGGGATTCAAGTCCTCTTCTTCTTCAACAACAGGGTCAGATTCTTGATGCAGCATGGAAATATTTACCCCATTTTCTTGGGGATGGCTCTATTTGTCCTATAGATCACATTCAAGATGTGGCCAATTTGTGCACCATTCACCATATCACAGTTGAGAATGAAGCCCTTTTGCTATTGGCATCTTCCCTCAATGCCAAAGAAAGGGAATGGTATAGAGGTTTGCAGCCCAACTCAATCACAAGATGGGATCAGCTTGGAGGGCTCATCTACAATCAATTCAAAGAGAGGACAGATGTTAGCTCTCTCACTGAGAATCTCATCACAATCAAGAGGCACCCTATGGAGAACATGCCTGATTTCAATGCAATATTTGACAAGGTATGGAAAAAAATTTCAATAGATATCAGGCCTTCCCCAGTTTTTGCACTTCTATATTATTTGAAGGCCTTAGACCCTGAAATATCTGTCATGATACAAGCCTTAGGAGGTGAAACTCTGCCCCAATCATATGATCTTGCTATTAGAGCTAAAAATAATCTCATAGAGGCTGGTAAATTGTCTCATCTGTCCTTAAAACCACTGATGCTTCATGCAAACATCCCATCTCAAGCTCTTTCTTGTAGCCAAATGCATATAGGTCCTGATCCACCCACCCTCCCTACTGATTTATCAAATCATAAGGAGATGCTAGAGATAAAAGAACTCCTAAAATCCTTCACCCATGAGCTAAATGAGCTAAAAGATCAATCCATGTATCATGCTGATCCAAATGTCATGCCCCAAAGTCCTTATGGACATCAATACCAATGTGATCAGTTCATCAAAAATATCTTCCCACAGGCACAAAAGAGACCCAATTATTTTGATAATTGTACTTTACAAGCCTCTGTGGCTACAAATCAGCCAATAGAAGTCACAGATCAGGTACTGTGTCATTTTGATATCAAAGAAACTTCAAGTCTCAAAGATCAAAATACAAGAAGAGAGGTATCTCCTATCTATTCAATGTGCACTTTCAATTCTGAGCATCATGCACCTCTGGTAAAGTGTGACTTAGAAATTTAGTCAAGTAGTGAAGGATATTTAGATGATGCTTATGACTTGACTCTTTTTGAAGCTGAAAAGTACTTGCATAAGAGTCTAGAAGCTGAAAAGTATTGGGTGACGCATACTGCAATATATGAACCTCACCTTGAGGAAGAGATTGTAAAGGACATTTCTATAGAAACTACAAAGAATGATTGTTTTTATTTTTGTCATGAGGTTTCACATCTTGAGGAAGATAGTCCAAAGATGCAAGAGCAGCATGAAGAGTACAATGAGGATTTATTCTCACTTTTTCAACAAGGGTATCAAATTATGGATGGAGAGGATCCCGCCATTGAGCAAGTGAATGGTTGTTTTATAAAGCCTCTTTTGGATGATCATAAAGATAAGGTTGAAGAGGAAGTATGTGCAAGAGTTGATTTGTTTTCTATTTTTGAAAATGGGTACTCTCTTTTTCTTGATGAAGATTCACAAGTGCATATAAAGATTCATGATAATGAGGCCTTAAAGGATATTGCTAGCAGTGAAGAATTACATAAAGAGTTGCATCACACTATGTTCATCTTGCAAGAAGAAATCTCAATCAGATTCAAGACCATTGTTACATCCCTCTTTTTGGAAACAATTATGCTATTTACTTTCTTGCAAATTTCAATAATTTAATGTGTTGTGGATGACATGGAAACTGACGATTTATTTTACAAAGTTGTTATATGAAATTTTGGAGTCTATTGATACGATCAATGTGATATTGTAGACTAAATGTCCTTTATGTTAAGTGAAATGATGTTTTGGATAAATTATGATGTGATTTGGAATATAGGTGCTTTGACCACAAAATTGTATGTGAGATTGTCGTTGCAGGAACAGGTGGACCATGTTCGACGAGAAGAGAAAGTATCTTTGAGAGAGAGTATAGACTCTGGAAATTAACCATGGGTGTTTGTTAATGAGAATGCCAATCAGGTAGATAACCTTGAAGCCATTATTTGAGTCTTGTATTTCAACTGGGATAGTTAAGGCTAGATGTCGACATCAGAAGATAAGGTGTAACACCCTTCTTGTAAGTCGTCATATAGAATCTTGGAGTCGTCGATGTTGTTGTAAGTCCACCATAGCAAGTTGACTTATTTAGACGTTATTATTTTTGTTTATAAGTATTTAATGAACCAACTTGTGGTGGAATCGTGAATCACATCTCACAGTCGAAAGATGCGAGAAGTCGGCTTTGTACGTCTAACGATGTATGAAACTTGTTTGCGTTACGATCAATCCATCGTGATTGTCGTAAAACGTGTCAAACTTGTGTTGTGAATTATTCTTTCTAAAAATTGATGAATATCAATTTAGAAGCCATAGAGTGTGATAATTTGTTTCAGTCGTTGTTTAGCATGACTCTTTTCTCTTAGCTTTGACCATGAGATATTGTTGATCTAACCTCGAGTCTCTTTTCTAAAGTGGTCTTTATCTCTTCTTCTTATTCAACCATAGAGATGCTTTAGGCATTTATTATCCGCTACCTTGTTGTGTTTAACTCCTCAATTTAGTTTTTAGTTGGTCTTGGAAAGTTAGATGCCTTCATGTTCGAGAGAGGGCGGAGTTGTTGTGTCCTTTAGCAAGCCATGTCGCCATAGGAGCCACCACCTTTTTAATGTTCGTGATAAGTGGGAAGTTAGGTTTAAAATCAGTTATATTGACCTCCCTAAGTTTAGGCATGTCTCGGTAGCTGTTAAATACCTTAACTTCCTTCACCATGGTGTGAGAGGGAGGAAGTTGGACAGTGTGATTGGGGAGTAACCGCAAATTGATTGCAGATGCTCCTTCTTCATGGGTGGTGCAAAAATATAGGTGTTGCTGTTGTTGAAAGGCTAACAGACCGCAGTCTTAGAGGAATTTCTTCCTTCTCAAAGCGCGATAGAGGGTGATGGAAGAGAGATTTTAGTAAACGGAAGAGAGGGGATGGTTTTAGAAGTTGGGGAAACGAGAGTTATAGGGAGATATCCCATCGCGAGAGGGAGAAAAACTGGGAGGTGGCTGTCATTGTATGAAAAGAAGAGCTACGAAGAGTCTTGGGGGGACGGAGAGAGTTGGGTGGAACGCAGTGGAAGTTGGCTATTCCTTCAATGTGGGCACTTTTGGTGGGAGTAGTTTTATGTTGGTGGAGAACTAAAAACGGAGAGGTAAAAGGGGACTGGGGGCAGTCAAGGAGGAGGATGCTCTGTCGTGTGGAGAGACAGAAAGATACTTACTGGTGAATCTTGTCAAGAAGAGGTGATCGTGAGAGAATGCATCAACTTTCCTAGGTCGTGGGCGTTTTTGTGGAGGGAGCAGTGAGGTCTTCCAGTCAAGAGCGAATCTTCACAGTAGTGTGACAGGTTCTAATCTTTCTCCCTCTGCGCAGTCTTGCTTATTGTTTATGCCTTGTATGGCAGTGTCTGTGTGTTATTTTTATTGTAGGAGGTCCGTTTCCAAAACTTCCATTTCGTTTAATCTTGGAATAAGACTATCCCATTTAAGTGGGCATTGTAGTTTTTGTATAAATATCTTGTGGAGAGATTAGATAGGTTGCAGTATTGAAAGCTTAGAATAAGCTATGCTTCTTGGTCGACAAACATATAACGTAACAATGTATTTTTGGTTGTAAAATGAAGAGCACATCGGGGTGTCTGTGTATATGGCCAGTGAACTGAAATATTTCATTTTAACCACAGTTTAGCTCTCTGACTGTAAATGAGTGTTTGTGATATGATTGTTGAGACTTTCTTGCATAGGTTAAAATGATCCTACTCGTGCTTAGTATTGAACCTCTCCTATGTTGTCAATTAAACAATTATAATTATTCCACTTGTGTAGATTGATCAACATCTAAGAGTATCCACACATTGGGATTAGATTGTACCAGATTGAAACACTTTTCAATGATTAAAATCATCCATTTACTAATCTAAAAGATCTATGAAAGTTTTTAAATTATTACCTTTACTCTAAAGACATTTGTTAACCCAAGACCAGTCATCAACAATACTCAAATAGAGTATTTCTTGTATGGCGATGAACTACCAGATTCAACAAGTGATGTTAATGCAACCAACTCAAGTGGGGGTTTTGTTTTTGCGAATTAACATGGGTAGGGGTTATGGAACCCACTTTTGTGTCTTAATTAAGTGACATGCGACGATTCTTTTGTCGCTATTTTATTGAAGACCTTTTTCGAGTCCAAACCTTTAAACTCCGGGCTTACGGGTATTTGTTATATATATACATGAGTATGTCATATAAACTTATGGGAACCGAATAGTCAAGTCGAGACCACTTAGGAGTGGGCATTATTAAATGATGTTTTTCATGAATATGAGATTGTGAAACCAAAACTCGGGATTAGAGTAAACAATGCGCTATGCGCTATTTAAGGAGAAAAATCCAAAAAAAACCTCGAGGTCATTGAGGTCAACATTTGTTTAAGCCTTACAAATAGGAAACTGTAGGATTTCGATCAGTTCAAGTCGAGTAGGGTGGGTGAACTAAGTTCATGCGTTCTTAGAACGCTATTTAAAAACAAATCCTTTGGCCAAGGTGGTGTACTATCCTCAAGTGCATCGAAAGTTCACTGTGACTGGATGGCATTTCTTGTGGAGAGTCGTGCATGACTAGAGGGTATCTAGGGATCTGCACGATAACAAGACACGTAAGTTACAACACCAGAGCTCAGACGGCAAACAACGATGGTTATCCTAAGTCTATCCTCTTGAGTAGGGTAGGGCCACTTCCGATTAGGAAGGAGTGCGGGAGACCGACGGTCTATGGTTGGAGGTTAAGCTCCTTGAAGATACTTTCTCTTCCAAATACCGAGGATTGCCGAGTCTTGAATGTGATGGGTCGACAATTGAGATGCATGTTAATGGTATGTTTCCAATATTTGTTTGTTTCAAGAAAATTTCAAATTGTTAGAAAACAAAATGTTTAATGTATATCATTTCTTTTAGTTTTATGAAAATGAGATCATGTTTATGATAAAATGAAAAATGTTGTATTGGATTATAGATAAGTTTCTTTTGTATTTGATTACGTAGAAAATAAAAATTACCTTTGTGAAAACCTAGTTTTCTTGTCAAATCGGATATGGATGTTACATATGGTATCAGAGCTAACCAGGTTCAGCACTAGGGCTGATGAGTCCACTAACCTGATTAGGAAATCAACATTATGCGGGTAGCTAATGATTTGATTTATTGTGCCAGGATGGTATACACCAAGAAAACCGCAAGAAAATCCTTCGCGGGTAAGAAGCATTATCTGCAAGCTAAGCAGAAACAGCTTGCGATGATCAAGACCATTGAGAAAACTAATGACGAAAATGACATCTAGCTTGATGATGTGGAAACCTTAGCCAATGCAATGTCACGACTTAAGCGAGTGAGGAGAGAACTCCTAGAGGGAGCAGTGATGGTAGCTCGAATCATGATCAACTGCTGCTCCTGGATTGTAACCGATAGTGTACCTATTAGTGTACCTGAGAGTGTACCTCTTACTATACCCATGATCACTAGAGATCCTCGTGTAGTACCTAGAGCTAAGATTATTGAGCTATCTTCTGATAGTGAGTCTGAGGGGTATACACCTCGTGATTATGTGTCAGACAATGAATCCGAAGGTTACACTCCACTAGATAATACTGAGTAAAAATATGAGATATGTCTATCTCTAATGATGTTGAAACAATTTTGCAAAATGAATAAAGACAAAATTTTGGTTTGAGAACAATTATGATTATGATCAATTGTTGTGTTCTTTTAATGATATTTAATATAATAAGCGTAAAACTGATTAGTATATGTTTAAACAGGTGTGAAACTAAACTAGCATGGACCAATCAGAGTTTAACGAGGGGGAGGATCGGGAAGGTCATAACTCTCAAGAAAACTCCACTGACAAGTTGGATAGGATTCTAAACATGCTCACTGAAACCAAGGAAAGGTTGAACAAACTGGAAAAGAAAATGGATGAAACTAGCAACACAGAGGGTGGAAACGAGAACTCACATTATACAAGCAAGAGTAAACATTGGGAGAATGGCACGTCAAGTGAACATCCTGACGACAGTGAAGCCCAAAGAAAAACCAAGTATAAACTTGCATTAGAGTTATCTAAGGATATGAAGAAGGTTAACCCTCCAAAGTTTGATGGAACAAAAACTAGAGATGCAGCAGAAGCATGGTTGACGGAGATGGAGAAATATTTTGAGATCAGAAATTACTCTGAGGTTACTAAAGCCGTGTGGGGAGCCTATCAGCTATCTGGGGAAGCATCCACTTGGTGGATGAATAAGAAAATGGAGCTGGAATTAAGTCCCTTGAAGGTGACATGGAATGAGTTCGTGGAACTATTCCTAAAACGGTGGTTACCTCAGTTATACTTTGATCAGAAGTTAACAGATTTCCAAAACCTCAGACAAGGTGAACTATCTGTGGTCAAGTATGCAGAAAAATTCACTAGACTACTGAAGTATGTCCCTCAATACCAAAAGGATGAAAGGTTCCGAATCAGAAAATTCATCATGGGACTCAATCCTCAGATCAGCGGTGAGGTGGAGGTGCATGGTCCAAGCACAATGGATCAAGTTTATGAAAAGGTGATTAAAAAAGATCAAATCTATCTCTGCTTATCATGATAAGAAACGCAAGAAGTTTGATAAGAACTACAATGATCAGTCTTATAAAAGGAAAAATGATAAGGGATATGGAAACATGAGGTTTGATAAGGGAAATCGAAAGAATCAAGGGGGATTTGGTAATGAGCGAAGAGGTGAAGACTATAAAAGAAATGTAAATTTTAAGAAGAATGGTGATTCTACAAGTAGGCCATCTAAGAAGCGAGGACCTATAGGAGGATGCTTTTCATGTGGAGGAGATCATTATGCCAATCGTTGCCCCAACAAGAAGCTGAATGGGAAGCCTAAGAACACAGAGCTTCCTTCGCAACAGGAAGCTTTTCAACAAAGGATTCATGCTGCTCTTGACAATCGGCAAGCAAAGTATCAGATCACCCCTAGTGAGATGACAAGTACCTTATTTGGAGTTCCTGTTTCTATTCTATTTGATACTGGTGCAACAGAAAATTTTGTGTCACCTATAGTCCTAAGTAAATTTTCTAGAAAAGCTGGTTTTATGTCAAAACCCTGGACAGTTGAGTATGCAAATAACTCAAAGGCTCAGGTAGAGCAATGTTTGTTTGAAGCTAAGATTGATGTTTCTAACTTCACCATTGAGGCAAATTTGTACGTAGCACCTTTAAGGTCCTACGATGTCATCCTAGGAATGAATTGGTTGTGGAAACATCAAGCCAAAGTAGATTGCTTTCATAAAACCATTGAGTGTCTGGATGAGACTGGCAAAACAGTAAATCTCCAAGGAATACAGAGGGAAATAAGGGTTAGATCCATTTCTTCAAAACAACTAAAACGGGCTAGGCGAAAGGGATGTCAACTTTTTGCCGTTAAAATGGACCTAGTAGAGGAAACCTTGGAGAAACAATCATTTGAGGAAAGATATCCGTATCTATGCAACTTTAGGGATGTATTTCCTGAGGAGTTACCAGGCTTGCCTTCGAAGAGAACATTTGACTTTGGCATAGATATTAAACTAGGATCAGAGCCAATCTCTAAAGCTCCGTATCGTATGACTACCACTGAACTTATGGAATTAAAAGCTCAGTTGCAGGAGTTATTGTCTAAGAATCTAATTAGGCCAAGTCTATCACCATGGGGAGCCCCGGTTATCTTTGTCAAAAAGAAAGATGGAACTCTAAGGCTGTGTATAGATTATAGGATGCTCAACAAGGTGATAATAAAGAACAAGTATCCCTTGCCACGTATTGATGATCTATTTGACCAAATGCGTGGTGCATCAGTCTTTTCTAAGATAGATCTGAGATCTGGATACCATCAGTTAAGGTTGAAGGATGAAGATATTCCCAAGACAGCATTTAGAATGAGGTATGGTCATTATGAGTTCACAGTGTTGCCGTTTGGATTGACCAATGCACCTGCTGCTTTCATGAATCTCATGAATAGTGTATTCAGAGATTGTCTTGATAAGTTTGTACTAGTTTTCATTGATGATATTCTGATCTATTCCAAGGATGAAGAGGAGCATGCACGACATCTTCAAATAGTTTTGCAATGATTAAGAGAACACAAATTATATGCGAAACTCTCAAAGTGTACCTTCTTTCAGAAAGAAGTACAGTATTTGGGGCACATAATATCAGCCGATGGGATATCAGTTGATCCGGCCAAAATTAAAGCTATTATGGAATGGCCTGAACCTACCAATGTGTCAGAGGTACGAAGTTTCATGGGATTGGCAGGGTATTACAGGAAATTTGTGTTGAATTTCTCAAGCATTGCTAGCCCAATTACCTCCTTGTAGAGAAAAGGAAAAAGGTTTGTTTGGACGGAGGAATGTCAAAAGGCTTTTGACTTGTTAAAAGAAAAATTAACAACTGCTCCAATTCTGAAAGTTCTTGATCCTGAGGGAGAGTTTGAGGTTATCACTGATGCCTCGGGGGAAGGATTGGGAGGTGTGCTTATGCAAGATGGTAGGGTAGTAGCCTATGAGTCAAGGAAGCTGAAAAACTATGAGCAGAACTACGCTCCTCATGACCTAGAGATGGTGGCAGTGGTACACGCCCTTCAGATGTGGCGACATTATTTGTTGGGAACAACATTTATTCTAAAATCTGATCATCAAAGCCTTCGATATATATTCACTCAACCTAATCTAAATGCAAGGCAAAGGAGATGGTTGGAATTAATATCAGATTATGACTTTGAAATTTCTTATATCAAAGGCAAGGAAAATTGAGTAGCTGACGCCTTAAGCAGAAGAAGGCACATAGCCTCTATAATCTCCATACATGCTAACTTTAAAGACTTAGTAATGCAAAACTTATCTGGAGATGAGTATTATGAACAAGTGAAATAGGCTCTGCACCTAAACCCTAAGGACCCAAGATATGACGGATTTAGTTTTGAATCCAATGGATTGATGAGATTCAAGGGAAGAATCTACATTCCTGATTCAGCAGAACTTAGAAACCTTGTGTGGAAGGAGGTTCACTGTGCTCCTTACTCTGGACACCCTGGTGTAACAAAACTGTTAGTGGATGTCAAGCTGCTATATTTCTGGAAGGGAATGAAAAGCGATGCTGCAAAGTTTGTAGCTAGTTGTTTGGAATGTCAGAGAGTTAAAGCAGAACACCAACATCCTGCTGGATTGTTATACCCGCATGATATTCTGGAATGGAAATGGCAAGTTGTTAGTATGGATTTTGTCCAGGGGTTACCAATGTCTAAGAATAGGCATGATGCAATTTTGGTTGTTGTGGATAAACTAACCAAGGTCGCACATTTCATACCGGGAAATTTGACAGATGGAGCACATCTTTTGGCAAAGAAATTTGTGCAAGAAATTTTTAGATTGCATGGGGTACCTAAAAAGATAATATCTGATAGAGATGCTCGGATAACTTCAAGGTTTTGGCAAACCTTATTTTCTGCATTAGGGACTAAACTGAATGTAAGTACTGCTTATCATCCTGAAACTGATGGACAAACAGAAAGAGTAAATCAGGTATTAGAAGACCTTTTGAGAATGTATTGCATGGATCAGCAATACAGATGGGAGGAATATCTACCTCTTATCAAATTTGCTTATAACAACTCCTATCATTCTGCCATTAAGATGGCACCATTTGAAGCATTATATGGAAGGAAATGCAGAACTCCTATAAGCTGGGATAAGCTGGAAGATAGGATAAGCATTAGACCTGAAATGCTTGCTAATATGGAAGAAAAAGTAAAAATGATTAGGAAGAGGTTGGCAGAAGCCAATGACAGGCAAAAGAGTTATGCAGATCACAAACGAGTGCCTAGACACTTCTCTGTTGGCGAGAAAGTGCTATTGCGAGTGAAACCCCAAAAGAGTTCTATAAAATTTGGTAAATCTTCGAAATTGGCTCCTTGTTATGTCGGACCTTTCGAAGTTCTTGAGATTATCAATCCTGTTGCCTACAAAGTTGCTCTACCTCCAGCCTTGTCTAAGATGCATAATGTTTTTCATGTTTCATATTTAAAGAAATATTTTGTAGGTAATAACCATATCCTTAATTGGAATTCCTTACAGATGCAAGAACTCGAGGTGGTTGTGATCGAGCCACTCAAGGTGCTCGAAATGCGTAAATTTCATTTACGTAATCGAGAAGTTTTGCAATGCAAAATTCAGTGGGACCAATATGGCGAGGATAGCGCCACTTGGGAAGACTATAAAGATATTTACCAAAGATTTCCTAAACTTTTCAAAGACATTAATGTTACATTATAAAAAGTTTGTTTTAAGTTTAAATTTTGCTTGATAAACTTAATCATCGGGGATGATGATTTTTAAAGGGGAAGGATATGTTACATCCCTCTTTTTGGAAACAATTATGCTATTTACTTTCTTGCAAATTTCAGTAATATGTGTTGTGCACGACATGGAAACTGACGATTTATTTTACAAAGTTGTTATATGAAATTTTGGAGTCTATTGATATGATCAATGTGATATTGTAGACTAAATGTCCTTTATGTTAAGTGAAATGATGTTTTGGATAAATTATGATGTGATTTGGAATATAGGTGCTTTGACCACAAAATTGTATGTGAGACTGTCATTACAAGAACAGGTGGACTGTGTTCGACGGGAAGAGAAAGTATCTTTGAGAGAGAGTATAGACTCTGGAAATTAACCATGGGTGTTTGTTAATGAGAATGCCAATCAGGTAGATAACCTTGAAGCCATTATTTGAGTCTTGTATTTCGACTGGGATAGTTAAGGCTAGATGTCAACGTCGGAAGATAAGGTGTAACACCCTTCTCCTAAGTCATCATATAGAATCTTGGAGTCGTCGATGTCATCGTAAGTCCACCATAGCAAGTTGACTTATTTAGA
The DNA here is from genome assembly GCA_027924645.1 of Cunninghamia lanceolata. Taxonomy (NCBI): domain Eukaryota; kingdom Viridiplantae; phylum Streptophyta; class Pinopsida; order Cupressales; family Cupressaceae; genus Cunninghamia; species Cunninghamia lanceolata. The sequence goes on along the minus strand of BSBN01000737.1, from coordinate 7,623,129 downwards.
CGTTATTATTTTCATTTATAAGTATTTAATGAACCAACTTGTGGCAGAATCGTGAATCACGTCTCGCAGTCGAAAGATGTGAGAAGTCAGCTTTGTGCATCTAACGATGTATGAAACTTGTTTGCGTTACAATCAATCCATCGTGATTGTCGTAAAACGCGTCGAACTTGTGTTGTGAATTATTCTTTCTAAAAATTGACAAATGTCAATTTAGAAGCCATAGCGTGTGATAATTTGTTTCAGTCGTTGTTTAGCATGAGTCTTTTCTCTTAGCTTTGACCGCGAGATATTGTTGATCTAACCTCGAGTCTCTTTTCTAAAGTGGTCTTTATCTCTTCTTCTTATTCGACCATAGAGATGCTTTAGGCATTTATTATCCACTACCTTGTTGTGTTTAACTCCTCAATTTAGTTTTTAGTTGGTCTTGGAAAGTTAGATGCCTTCATGTTCAAGAGAGAGCGGAGTTGTTGTGTCCTTTAGCAAGCCACGTCGCCATAGGAGCCACCACCTTTTTAATGGTCGTGATAAGTGGGAAGTCGGGTTTAAAATCAGTTATGTCAACCTCCCTGAGTTTAGGCATGTCTCGGTAGCTGTTAAATACCTTAACTTCCTTCACCATGGTGCGAGAGGGAGGAAGTTGGACAGTGTGATTGGGGAGTAACCACAAATTGATTGCAGATGTTCCTTCTTCGTGGGTGGTGCAAAAATATAGGTATTGTTGTTGTTGAAAGGCTAACAGACCGCAGTCTTAGAGGAATTTCTTCCTTCTCAAAGTGCGGTAGAGGGTGATGGAAGAGAGATTTTAGTAAATGGAAGAGAGGGGACGGTTTTAGAAGTTGGGGAAACGAGAGTTATAGGGAGATATCCCATCACGAGTGGGAGAAAAACCGGGAGGTGGCTGTCGTTGTATGAAAAGAAGAGCTGCGAAGAGTCTTGGGGGGACGGAGAGAGTTGGGTGGAACGCAGTAGAAGCTGGCTATTCCTTCGATGTGGGCGTTTTTGGTGGGCGTAGTTTTCTATTGGTGGAGAACTAAAAATGGAGAGGTAAAAGGGGACTGGGGGCAGTCGAGGAGGAGGATGCTCTGTCGTGTGGAGAGACAGAAAGATACTTACTGGTGAATCCTGTCAAGAAGAGGTGATTGTGAGAGAATGCATCAACTTTCCTAGGTCATGAGCGTTTTTGTGGAGGGAGCAACGAGGTCTTCCAGTCAAGAGCAAATCTTCACAGTAGTGTGATAGGTTCTAATCTTTCTCCCTCTGCGCAGTCTTGCTTATTGTTTATGCCTTGTATGGCAGCGTCTGTGTGTTATTTTTATTGTAGGAGGTCCGTTTCCAAAACTTCCATTTCGTTTAATCTTGGAATAAGACTATCCCATTTAAGTGGGCATCGTAGTTTCTATATAAATATCTTGTGGAGAGATTAGATAGGTTGCAGTATTGAAAGCTTAGAATAAGCTATGCTTCTTGGTCGACAAACATATAACATAACAATGTATTTTTGGTTGTAAAACAAAGAGCACATCGGGGTGTATGTGTATATGGCTAGTGAACTGAAATATTTCATTTTAACCACAGTTTAGCTCTCTGACCGTAAATGAGTGTTTGTGATATGATTGTTGAGACTTTCTTGCATAGGTTAAAATGATCCTACTCGTGCTTAGCATCGAACCTCTCCTATGTTGTCAATTAAACAATTATAATTATTCCACTTGTGTAGATTGATCAACATCTAAGAGTATCCGCACATTGGGATTAGATTGAACCAGATTGAAACACTTTTCAATGATTAAAATCATCCATTTACTAATCTAAAAGATCTATGAAAGTTTTTAAATTATTACCTTTACTCTAAAGACATTTGTTAACCCAAGACCAGTCATCAACAATACTCAAATAGAGTATTTCTTGTATGGCGATGAACTACCAGATTCAACAAGTGATGTTAATGCAACCAACTCAAGTGGGGGTTTTGTTTTTGTGAATTAACGTGGGTAAGGGTTATGGAACCCGCTTTTGTGTCTTAATTAAGTGACATGCGACGATTCTTGTGTCGCTATTTTATTGAAGACCTTTTTCGAGTCCAAACCTTTAAACTCCGGGCTTACGGGTATTTGTTATATATATACATGAGTATGTCGTATAAACTTATGGGAACCGAATAGTCAAGTCGAGACCACTTAGGAGTGGGGGTTATTAAACGATGTTTTTCATGAATATGAGATTGTGAAACCATAAACTTGAGATTAGAGTAAACGATGCGCCATGCGCTATTTAAGGAGAAAAATCCAAAAAAAAACCTCGAGGTCATCAAGGTCGACATTTGTTTAAACCTTACAAATAGGAAACTGTAGGATTTCGATCAGTTCAAGTCAAGTAGGGTGGGTGAACTAAGTTCATGCGTTCTTATAACGCTATTTAAAAACAAATCCTTTGGCCAAGGTGGTGTACTATCCTCAAGTGCATCGAAAGTTCACTGTGACTGGATGGCGTTTCTTGTGGAGAGTCGTGCATGACTAGAGGGTATCTAGGGATCTGCATGATAACAAGACACATAAGTTACAACACCAGAGCTCAGATGGCAAACACCGATGGTTATCCTAAGTCTATCTTCTTGAGTAGGGTAGGGCCACTTCCGGTTAGGAAGGAGTACAGGAGACTGACGGTCTGTGGTTGGAGGTTAAGCTCCTTGAAGATACTTTCTCTTCCAAATACCGATGATTGCCAAGTCTTGAATGTGATGGGTCGACAATCGAGATGCATGTTAATGGTATGTTTCCAATATTTGTTTGTTTCAAGAAAATTTCAAATTATTAGAAAACAAAATGTTTAATGTATATCATTTCTTTCAGTTTTATGAAAATGAGATCATGTTTATGATAAAATGAAAAATGTTGTATTGGATTATAGATAAGTTTCTTTTGTATTTGATTACGTAGAAAAAAAAATTACCTTTGTGAAAACCTAGTTTTCTTGTCAAATCGCATATGGATGTTACAACCATCATTGACAACTCTATCACTTGCACACCTGATTTTGATGCTATCTTGAGTCATGATCCTATAGAAGAGTCTGCAAAAGAAATCATTGATGAAGTCTTGTTGACAGAAGCTTTCATTTGAAAGCAAAGAAATGAGCTCCAACGCTTGATTTTCCCTTCCTACCCTCCGCTGAAGCAAGAACGATATATAGATCAGCCTAATTGGTGTTTTGATGCCAGAGTACTCTCTAAAAAGAAGGAAGGTAAAAAGGTACAAGTTTCTATTATACTTCTTAATGTATTTCATTTGGTTGGTTCTCAGTGCAATGTGGATCAATTGCGGAAGAATCATCAGACACGGCAGTTATTTTACCATTCCTGTGAATGGGCATATCCCTATGTGTTTCATATGTTAGTAATTTAGTTTCAAGTTTTTCAGAATAAGCTGCAACAAGAGCATTAGGTTTCAATTTCAGTTTGTTTGCTTTCAATAAGTTTCATTGCTACAATAAAGGATATGGTCAGTTCAGTGAATATCAGTTATGGTTTCATTTGTGTAACGTGTTTGAACCAGCAGTGTTTCAGTTTTAGAATCAATGCATTTTTTGGGCAGTTTGTATTGGTCTGGTTGCAAATATTGGTTGCATATCTGTTTTCAGTTTTATGGGTTTTTTAGTTTCAGCATACATGACTCTATGCCTAATGGATAAAGCACTATTTTCTCTGGGTTTGAAATGAGCAAGCCCATTTTCCCAGCCAGTCGCCAAGAACTGTTGTGCAATTTTGCACACCATTTCAAAATTTTGATGAAGTGTTAGATTAGCAATGATTCTAATTCTTTTGAGAGGTTCCTATTTCTACTATTCTTTAGAGAGAGCATCAGATTCTCCTGTTGTTTAGTATGTCTCAGCTAAAGATAGCTTTCCAAATCTATGATGCCTCAATTCAAAGTCTGGTACAACATATAAATCCTCATGGCACGATGCCAATACAAGAAAGTGCAATAGTATATCAAGCCACTAAGACTCAAGCATCAAGTAAAAGCAAAATCAAACAAGGTTCTACCTTTGTAAGGAAAATGGCTCAGTCTAAGGAAAAGAGATAAGCATTATAAGATGGCATTGTAGATCAATACGCAGCCTATCAATCAAGGTAGTTGTTCCATTGAAGAGACTCACAACAAATCTAAGCAGAGGCGCAACATTGTTATATATATATATATATATATATATATATATATGACAACCAAGCCATTAAAATTGAAGGCACAACATTGTGCATATATAAAGAATAAGTGCAGCCTATAATATAAGATACAGTCACATTTCAGTGAAGACACAACCTTGGCAATCTCAGTCATCCCCCACGATACGAGGTGCAGCCATATTCTTACAATGCACGCTTCCTATATGCAATAAGTCTTAGCTTTGAGACACAGGTAAGTAATGTGGTATCATGGCACATGATATGAAATCAGAGTCACAACATATTAATACCATTGATAGGCATGCATAAGAAGGTGTTGTCCATATGAATAACATAGCATGGAATCAAGCACGGGCTGAGGCACAAGCCATATCAAAGCATAGTCTTAATGATGGCATTCGTTCTAACTCGTAGCACCTCTAAATGATTGTGTACCTTCTTGTTTTAAACACAACTTCTCAGAGATCAAAGCCAGCCATTTCAAATAGCAGCACGACCTATATGCATCATAGGGGCGTAGCCTTTGAAAAGAGGTGCAACAAACTTCTATTAAGGTAGTTTATATAAAGAGACTCAGCCATATCAAAGCACTACCAATGTGAGAAAAAGTTAGTCCACAAAGAAGATGGCGTAAGCCATAAAAGAAGGCAGCCATCACAGGAAATGGCGCAGGTTTCAAATAATGTGTATCAGAGTGTATGTAAAGACTCTGTCAGTTGAAGCATAGACACATTCAACAAATATGAAGGTGCTACTAGTTTATAGAGGCCTCCAATACAAAGTTTCAACTACCAATATGAACATTGATGCTAATAAGGATCAAAGACAGAGCCATAAGTACGGTTTCATGGATGGCACCAGAAGTTATATTTGCTAAAGAGCATTAGATCTGATGATAAAGCCAATATATGGCCCTTGAGAATTACTGCAATGGAGCTTGCTAATAGTTGCCTACCATGATATGAGGACGAGCCCATGAAAATGATTATTCAATTAGCCAAAGGCACGACCATTCAATATAAGAGGTGGTCTATACAAACAAGGGAACCATTTCAAAGTGGTGTTACCCGCCAACAAAAACTCAGTTTCAATGTAAGAAAGCTCAACCTCATGAGATGAAAGCGCAGCCATGAAACAAGAATACATTAACAAATGTTGGCGTAGGCCATAAATATGAAGGCATAGAATCATTCAAAGAAACAATGGCCTGAACGTAATGTATTGTATACCAAATGAAGCAATCACCTGGGACCTATGGTAACTAGTGTGGCCTCAGAAATACAACGCAGTCCAAAAACCCTAAGAATCACATAGTACAATGGGAATAATGCACAACAACCATCCAATGGAAAGTAGAATCAACAGCTCATAGAAGCAAGATAAGAAGCTCGCGAAGTGTGTCATTTGGCACAACCGTGCTCATTTGAGGGGAAGGCAACATTTTTTCCTCCCTGATGAGCGCCATTGTGACGCATGGAGGCAGCGAAGGGTAGGAAAATGTTTTCTTTTGTTTTTTATAAAAAATTATCCAATGGTAAAAAGTCATGTGAATGGGAGGCAAGATAAGTTATTTTAAAAATGTTGAATCTTTTATTAAAACTGGTGGGCCCCTCCAAATAGGTTGAGTCTTATTTAATAATAAACAAAGTCTCTTTTAGATTTGAAGGCTACATGGAGTGAAAGTAAAATCAGATATAAATAAATATAGAGTCTTTTATTAAAGGAGTGGTGGGTCTCGAGGCAAATAAAGATATGCTTTATTAATTGTAAAAGACTCTTAAGGCTTATATTTTGCATGACTATTCACGGGGAGATAAAGATAAGAAGAAACTTTATTCCATATGTAGCCCTAAAATAATAAAGCAACACTTGTTTTTCACAGGAAACTTCTACAGCAAGTTGAAGAGAGAGCGAGAGTTTTATTTTCAGTGAATGAAAGCTATAACCATGGAGTTTGAATAGAAGACCGAGTTAAGTAGAGTTTCAATTACCAGAGTCGAAATCAGAGCCGAGATTCATGGGTTTTCAGTTACAGATATTTTTTGGGTAGTTGGAGAGGATTTTCTTTGGCTTCTTAGTTATAAATATCAGAGATTCGGGACAGAGATCGGAGGGAACTACAAAAATGATCTGAGATTTTGAGCAACAGAGTAGAGACATTTTTTTCCTTAGCAGGGGCCTCTCATGAGGGATGTAATAGTATATTTTGTGCATATTTGCCTTTGTATTTTGTTCTCATGTCAAGCAATGAAGAAAAAGTGGTGCTTTGTGCAGATCTGAATATGTTTTTTTTGTTCTTGCTTCTTGTTCTTTGTTCTTAGCCTTTATTAAATCTGATTTATAATGCTAGGTCATTAATCATGTTAATGCTCTTTAGTTTTCTAGTAAATCTTTTAGGGTTTGATCATTGTGCTATTGGGTAGGTAATGAATTCGGTGCATCACCTTAGCAGATTAGGCATTTCATTTAATCTTGTTTTTTCTTCCCTTTTCCCACAAACCCTAGAGAAGGACCATCTTCTTTAAAACTTGGAGGTTATTCTGAGGGTCAATCCCACATTCTCATAATTTCCCATGTTGGTGATTGACCTACAAATTTAAACATCAACACCACCATCATCTCTATCTTTGTAGTGGATCTATGTTTGACGCATGTGGAAAAATAAAAATGTAGAAAGAAATTATAAAAATGCACGAACCCTTCATAGTGATGTCCTTGTTTATATATATATATATATATATATATATATATATATATATATATATATATATATATATTGACATATGTGGAAAAATAAAAATGTAGAAAGAAATTATAAAAATGCGTGAACCCTTCGTATTGATGTTCTTGTATATATATAGCATTATGGCATAATATTACTCTAAATTATAATTAATCTAAATTAAAAATTAATAATAAATATAATAGGTAAAAAAATTACAAAAAAAATATATGCATGTTCTAAGATATTAGTGTTAATGATCTATGTTTAATAAATTACGAATTTATCTTTTTTCTTAAAAAAATTTGTGCATCATGGCATAATATCACTCATTAAAAATACTATGAAGTATAAAAAATAAGTTATTAAGAAATGTTTTAAGAATGAGACAAATTATATGTATGTATGTAAGTATGCATTTATATGTATGTCTACATACATACATATGTATATATGTGTGTGTGTGTGTGTGTGTGTGTGTGTGTGTGTGTGTGTGTGTGTGTGTGTGTGTGTGTGTGTGTGTGTAAATATATGTACATATATATGCATGCATGCATACATACATACATACATACATACATATATGTGTGTGTGTGTACACACACACACACACATATATATATATATATGACATATATATGCATATATACATACATACATACATACATACATACATACATACACACACACATGAAATCTCAAAATCACTAGTTCACATCATCTTCAAATTCTTAATAGTTTGCTGCTATATCTGACAAAAAGTAAAAATTTGGTTAAAAATATTGATTTGACTGTCCCATAGGCCAAAAAGTGGAACACACTACTGTATTATCATCCGCTATGGAGATAGACCAATTGTCTAGATTCATAGTTGAAGGAGAGAAGTAATCTATATTGAGGAAAAACAATTCACATATGATCTATGTACTAAAGGAAAGGGTGAAACACTTAGAAAAATGAATTAAATAATGCATACATTAGTGTTGTTCTCAAAATCAGCTACGCTCGTTTTTGTAGACAACCCCTACGAAACTTGTCTGTTTCATAATCTACACTCTAAGTTCGCAAATCGAGACAAGATTCTCTTGGTCCCGTGCGAAGTCGTATGGCATCCTAAACTAGTTTACAACATTCCCTCAAATCAATTCCTTGATGTTTGTGCGAATTGATTAGGTTGCAAATTCACCAAAATATCAATCTTGATCATTTTTGGGGTGTTAGTGAAATTTTGAGTCTTTATGTGTAATGTCGATAAAAATTGCCGACTTTGCATATCTTTTTTATTTACCTATGTAATGTCAGCAATTTTTGCCGCTTTTACATAGTTTTTCTTTTCCCACATGCCTGAGCAGCACTTTTTGCTGCCATTACATGTTCTCACTAAAAGGCATGTGCATGGTCGGCGAATTTTACCGCCGTTGCATTTCGCTTAACATATTTAGTGTCAGCGGATTCTACCGCTCATGCATCTTTATGTTCTTGTGTTGGGGCGGTCAAAAACACCGTTGGGACATGCCATTAATGTCACCACTAGTTAACTCGTGTGACATTAATGGCATTTTTCTAGTTTTATATTAAGTTTCTTTTAAATTACTTCCTTTGCATTTTTCGTTTCCTTTCGTCTAAGTTGTTTTCGTTGCAATCTGTGGTCACACCTTTTTAAGTCTGTGGTTCTCACAATTTGGAGGTTCTGTCGAGAAAAACCAGAGGTGTCATCACTTTTATCAGGTTGGGTTTCTTTTATTTTGTGTTTCTTTGCATCTAGGGTTTGTTCATTGTTTAAAAATAGATTTGTTTTAATTGTTTAAACTTATTGTTAAAACGTACCTTTGGTTATGTCTCTTTCTGATTTGTATCTATGGCATGACAACCCCATCTATTTTTGCTCTAAACCAGACTGGACTTTCCCAATTTTTCTCTATGGCTCATGACTTAGTTTTCGTTTACGGTGGTGGTTTATTCTGATCAAACACCAAACCCATTGTTTACATCCCATGCAACGACGGTTATAAATGCCGATCGATACCTTCCATAAGGCTATAAACAAATGCGAAGTCGGCATTTTCTACCGCTTATGCGTTTAAAGGCTTATCAAAATGCAAGTGTTGGGGCAGCAAAACTCGCCGCCCTTACATGAAATCCTTGCAATTCCTACCATATGCAGTATCGGCATTTTTTGTCGCCTAGACACTTGTGAATTCCCCGTATCATCTGCAATGTCGACATTTTTTGCCGCCCAAACATCAAACTTGGAATTTCCTCATTACCTGTAGTGTCGGCATTTTTTGCCGATCCAACATATAACGCTTGATTCTCCTGGAACATGCAATAGCGGCGAATTTTACCACTGATACACGTGCACAATATCCCTCACATGTAAGGGCGGCAAATTTTGCCGCCCATGCAAACATTCTCTCAAATTTTCCTAACTCTGGGATATTTTCAATTTTGCCTTTCTGAGCTTGCTTTCCTCTGTTCTTCAATTTGCGTGCACCCAAGCCCTTCAATGCATGCTTTCATGTCCATGATCATCGAATCGCGGTTATCCCAGTTTACCCATTTTTCCCCTAACTGCGAGGTCATGGCCTTTTGTAGTTCTTAGCAAGTGTTCGTGGTAGATATTTTCTCAGAGTTCTCTTCAGAACTGATGTCAGAGCCATCTCCGTCCAAAGCCAAGATCATGAAGTACAAGTACCAAGGTGTCTTTCCAGTGACGGCAGTGCAGTCAAATATTGATGAAATCAGAGATACAAAAATTGGACATGTAGACATGGTAGAATTTGTGGAAAGAACGAAAAGACAAATCCTTCTAGGCATATGCAAAAGATCATTGACAGTAATATTCATTTGGTTGCATCATTTCTAGTTTTTGCACACAATCCTGAGTTCATTCTTCAGGTAGCCAGCCATTACAACAGGGACACTAGAGTTGTGACAGATTCCACAGGGAACGTGATCATGAGATTGGATGCAGAATTCCTAGACAAAATCTTCATGTGTCCACCCATTGTAAACACTAGACAGATTGACTTTGCTCAAGGTCAAAAGGATTATGATACAGATGTGGAAGCTACAAGAAGGTACATCAACAACAAATGGTTGAAAATCCCTAGAAGTAATTTGACTAGATGGCCAAAGGATCTTCCTAGAAGTGACTTTGTAGAGGAAGTTTGCAATTTGATTACTCTTTTGAGTCGCATTAGAGGACTCCCCTCTTCTTCCAAGTTCCAAGAATAGATGTACACTTACATCAAGGTGATTCTTCGAGGTACACAGAGAATATTTTGGGGAGAGCAAATCAGTAATGCATTGCATGAGCAACTGGTAAAGGTCAATACAACATTCAAATTCTATATGACCTCGTATCTTGTATATGCTGCTTCTAGCATGAGAAGCTTTCCAGGTTTGACTCAGGTTGGTGACAGGAGATTGATTCCTGTATATGAGTATTACCCTCAAATTACTATGAAGGGATCAATTCATCATTTCTGAAGGGTCAATGATGCCTTCTTTTTAGTATTCATGTGCCTATGGGATAATGAACTTGTTTAGAAAAGAGTCTCAGATGAATCTTGGGAGGTAGTGAATTCTTTTGGTTGCTTGTTCCTGTAATTCCCCACTTTCACATATCTCAAGGTAGGATATTATCCTGGTTACCCTTATATTCTTCCATGGTATCCTAGTGACCGTATTGTTCTCATGGAGCTATGCAGACAACTAATTGTAGTGCACAATAAACAGATGGAGCTGAAGAAGTCAGGGATAAAGTTCCCCGTTGAAATTGGAAGGTATTCAATTCAATCAGCTAACAAAGCAAAAATAGTTGATTCTGAATTACAACTGGTCACCATGAGAACTTACAAGAAAAGAGACCATTTTGACTTCAGAAGAGTTCAAGATAAGATCAAAAGGAAGTCAACCTTCCATGTACCAATGGTTGAAGATATTTGGGCTGATATCAAGACACAAAACGAGATCAGAAAGCTAGACTACTGCAGACTTCACCTGAGTCAGATTGAAGAGCTAGGCCTCATTGATATTCCAGACGGAATGGAGGACGATGGGGATGTTCTAGATCCCAAATATAACACAGAGAATGTTGAAGTCTCACCTCTCCCAGAGGTGAAATGGTCAGTCAAAGAAGAAACATCCATAAGGAAAAGAGTTCAACCAATCCTGTCCAACACAAATGTGTGGTTGGAAAGTAAAGGGATTAAATTAAAAGAATTTCTCACAGGATCAGAGACTAAATCACAGGAACATAGAGGTAAGAAGGTAGAGAACAGAACCAAAAATAAGAGTGATGCCCCTTCTTCTTCTAAGATACGCAAACTAAAAATTAAGTTTGTGTCTAAAGGAGGGAAGAAGAAGGAAGTTGCAGAAACTTCCAATATCACTGAATTAGGTGTTGAAGATAGTAACATTAATCAAATGGAGATTGAAGATGTTAAGGCTGAAGAGCAAAATATTCAGAAGTCTAAGGATGCTCAACAGATAATAGTATCTGATAAATCTGATGAAGAAGATGAAACTGAATAAGGTGAAGATGAGGATGCAGAAAAGGAACAACTTAGTGATCCACCTCAATCCTCTGAGAAAGATCTTCCCACAGGAACACAAGTTTCTACGCCTCCTCCTCATGTTCCAGTTTCTGGTAGTTTCCCAATGATTTCAAATGTACCTCTTTCACCTTTCTTTGTTTCTTCTGATAATACCCCTACTACTGTGAAAACCAGTTTTGGGACCGTTTTTGATTCTTCTGGTTCCATCCCAAGTTTATCTTCTCCATCTTTTGACATTGGTGAATAGTCTATCTTAGAAAATCTTCTGGATGCTTCAGAGAAGATTGTTGATACAGGTGTGGTTTTTACCAACACCAGTCCTATTGTGACTATAACAGGTATAAATATGGATCCAACAAAACAAGTAGTAGACTCATCTCCGGTTGTTGGTGCTTCTGTTCTTCCCCCATGGTTGTCTGCATATACTCCAAAGAGGAAGAAGCAAGCTATTTCACCTAATGAGATTGATATTGAAAACCTGTTACCTATAAAAGTAAAGACTACGAAGAAGAAGCCTAAGACTGTTTCTAGGCTTATCAATGAGAAAGGAATTAGATACACAGAGATTGCTAAACCTCCAGAAGATGCCACTATTGACAATTTTGACATGAATAATTATGTCATTTCAAGAGTTGAGTTGGGCAAGCTAACTCATGAGGGCATAAAAGCAGATTTTCAAACTACTACCAGCACTTTGCTTGAAAAGTATGATGAAGTCAAAAAAGAGAAAGAACAGTATAAGGCCAAAGCAGAACAACTTGTTGCTCTTCTTCAAAAGATAGTAAAGTCATCAGAAATTGTAGAACCCATGGCAATGACTGTAGAAGATCTCCTGATCCAGAAGGTTGAAAAAGCACAAGCCAAAGGAAGGGTGATATGAGATATTGAGGAGCATCTGTTAGCTCAAGGGTGAATTCTGCTAAAAACCATTGTAGAAAGAAAAGAGAAGATGGATAAAGCTAAAGCTGAGCTGGACAACCTGGTTGACTTACTCTCACAAGAGATACAAGATCAAGAAGAGAGCTTGGAGGAGTGGATAGATATGAAAAAGATATTTGATCACCATCAGGGTCATTGCAAACAGGGAATCATATCTCAAAACCAAGGAGACTCTGGCTCATCGTATCCACATAATAAAAGGTTTACTTGAAGATCTATGTCAAGCTCGAGAAGCCAATGAAGATAGTGATGTCACACTTCTACACAAGCTGGAAGAACTTCCATGCACCCTCACAGGTGAAGACCATAAGTTTCGCTCAGCAGAGGAGATGGTAAGTTCCTTCGAAAAGATGGTTCAAAGGAAATTCGAAGAGGAGGTGCCCTCAGTACTTTCCATGGATAATCTATATGATCAAAATTCAACTTTGGAGAACTTGAAGGACAATCTAGACAAGCATGAAAAGGCAATAAAGGCGGTAAAGGATGCAATTCTTTGGGCCTCCACTATCTCAGAAAATACAGCTAAACTAGATGCATGCGAGATGGCAGCCATACAGGCCATGTACCAGAATTTTCTAACGAAGAATGACGGAGGAAGCTAGTGCCTTAGTTCATTTTTCTTGTACATGTCATTTGAATTTTGTTTTGGACATATCCATATGTAATTTTCCAAAATTTAATTACATGTAAGACAAAGGAAGTCCCAAGTCAAATAGGACTCTTTTGTTGAATAAGTTAAAGTAGTTGTAAATTTCCTATTTTTGCTCCAGGCTCCTCCCTATAAATAAAGAGGGCCTCTATTGTAAATATCATCTTTTATCTATTGCAAAGAAACTCTGTCGAATTGGAAAACATTTCAAGACTTTGAGCTTTTTATGTTTATCATATTTTCAAGCGAATATCAATACAAACAGACAATTTGAGTATCAAACTTTGAGTTGAATCACATTGTTTTATGATATCAGTGTTCTTATGTCATTGGTGTTACATTGTATTGAATCATTGTTGGAATTGTGGAGTTTATTGAAATTTGAGAGGAGTGTTCTTGTTTTGATTGAATAGACTTTGTGTTATTTTTCTCATTATGGGAGTTTGTGTTTGTTTATGGGAACAGAATTGTTTAGAGACTTTGCGCTGTAAACTATTGTATTCAAACTTGTTATATCAAATTGGGTAAAAGTGAAGACTTTGAGCTACATTTTATCCTACTTAGTTCTAAATTGTCAATCACTAAAGGAGCAACGATAGACTTTGTGCTCTCGTGGGTTTCTTTGTTACTTAGATTCATTTTGTGAAAGTGCTATTTTATATTGTAAACATCATTTCTAAAAAAAGAGAAATGGATGACATGGTCTCAACCCAAGTTAATTTTTAGTTTAAATAAGTTTGTGATAAGTGATAGGGAACCTCCCCTTGATGAGAGGAGAGATTTATCTCATTACACTGTGGTCGATATAACCATTTTGCCTTCAATTAGTTGAAGACAAAATATTCACCCAACAATTAGGTAACCTAACTTCATTAACTCACTATCTGAAAACTTAATTACATAGTAGCATAGTTGCACTTTGATTACAATCATAGTACAACTAACCTCTTTAAATAGAGTCACAAAACTAGTAACCTATGAGGTATAATCCATGTGGGATAAACTAACACACCTAAGCATAAACATTAAAGAACTATTAAATTAACCTACTCTTATAGGAATTGAAACACTATAAAGCATAATCATAATGGAAAATCAAAAAATAATATTTAAAATATTCCAACATTCCTCTTTAATGTGAAATTGCACAATTTACAACACATTTGGTGTAACACAAATAACATATAGACAAGAAAGAGAATGCATGTTGACAACCCCCTCCATCAGAAGCTCTTTAAGGCATAACTGCCGCTAAAACTTGACAAACTTACTCTCCATCGATGGTTTGGTGAAGATATCTATTAGCTAATCCTATGTACCAACATATCTAATCAAAATCTTCTAAAGCTCCAATAGTTCAGGAACTTTGTGACACTTGATCTCAATATGCTTAGTCCCCACATGAAATACTAGCTTCTTAGCAATCTGAAGAGCACTTTGGTTTTCACAATAAAATATCAACACATCTTTTAGCACATGTAAGTGATTTAGCATCTCACATAACTGCACGGTTTCATTTGATGTTTGAGCTAGTCTAATTTGTACTATGCCTTTGTTGTTGATTCTAAAACACTATTTTACTGCTTAGAATAGCATGAGATCAATGAATCTCTCAACATGAAGACATAACCTAAAGTAGAGCTCCTAATATTAGGATCTCCTACCCAATTTGAATTTGTGTAACCTGTAACGTCAAAAAATTTCCCCCTTGGGGGCTTTTCCCTCATAAGGTTTAGCTCCCGAGTCTTTTGCATGCATTTAGGACATCTTAGTTCATAATTTGGCATCCCGATGGAATGAGGCCTAGGTAACATGACAAATGGGACCTAGGAGGACCCCTTGAGATGTACCTTGCCCAAAATAGGGGGGAGGACTTGGGCACCCGCGTCCTAGTCCTGTCCTATTTTGGGGTAGCCCCAATTTTCGGGTGTTGGTTTATGACCATTATTTGGGTCCTTTGCTGACATGGTAAGTTTGAATTACAAAATCTTGGTGGGAGTGTTTATAGTTGCATATAAAAGCATGTTTAGGAATTCATTTGTAAACTAGAGCATTATTAGATGATCATTGTGAACTTTAGGCATTCTCAAGGTGATTTAAGGCTTTCATTGTGTTGCAAGAGTAGATTTGTGTGGTTTATGTGTTTGTGTTTGCAAATTTAAGCATCCATTTCATCATGGAATGAAGAGCATCTTCCTCCATGAGATCTTCACTACAAGGTGACATTATATTGTGTTTTTATCATCATTTCCTTTGGTTTTTGCCTTTGCCTCACAAGGGCACACACTCTCTATCTGACAACGGTGTTCAAAGACTTAAGTGTCCTCTGGAGTTTGACTGAGGCAAGCCTCTAAACACCACAACCCCCTCCCTAAGTCTTGTGATTGCAGGTTACAGGTGTCGCATTTGGGAAAAGTGAAGTTGTAGGAAGGATTAGCAAAAATCAAAGATTTTGGATCTGAAGAGAAGTAGTACATCAAAGCATTTCTAGGACTTGGGCGCTCGCTCTAGTGTCCTCCACAGCTGAATTTCCAAAAATAGGAGTTACAGTGCTGATCAGTGTCAAAAGGAGGTCAGGATCTCATAAAGAAACTGGTACCTTGGACATGGGCGCCTGCTCCAGTGTCCCCGACTGTTCCACCTCGGAACCCCAAAAATAGGTACTCTATGACTTGATATTTTACTTTCGTCTGCAAGAGCTTTTTCCGTTATTCGTCAATTTATTGTCGTATTTGCATAATTAGGGTTTTAATGCTCAATTGAGCATAAAAGAAGAGAAATTGATAATTAATTCCCTAATCCAAGCTTTCCAACATCTCATAGTGATCTAGGGTATGATAGTGAATTTCCACTCGACCCTAGATCCTTGAATGTAAAGTGGAAAGGCAGATTCAAACATCAAAACAAAAAAACTAAACAATCCCAATTTTACCCTAAACATTTTGGTGAACCCATGTTTTTGGACTTAAATTGCAACTTGTTGAGCATGTGTCTTTAGATTTGGATTGATTTCATTCATTCTATGGTCTTTCATCTTATTGCATTGAGAAAATTACAAAAAAATTGAAAAATTTGCAAAAATTTGAAAACCCTAGCTTGCATTTTCATGTAGATCACTAAATTGCATCAATTCTTTCTAAATTTCCCTAATTCATGATTTTTGAATCAGATCTGATATAAACTACAGAAAAACACAAAAATTCAATAATTTGCATTGCATTTTCATCATTAATATTCTAGGCTTTTGTAGAAATTTTGACAATTTTTAATTAAACCTAGTAATTCCAAAATCTAAGGTTAGTAGGCAAAATCTTCTTTCAGATTTTTCTACTAATTTTAGAGGCTCATTCAAATTAAATTTGGTTTTAGTCTTTTATTTAAGTGTAAATTTGCATTTAGATTTCAAATATTTGAAATTTTGCATTGAAAATTTCAACAAAAACTAGCAATTTTCATGCATTGTCATTAGATTTGCATTGGCATTTTGCACATTAAATCTTGGAAATCATTTTTAGATTTGAGATTAATTCATTTTCATCATAAATTAGACTTCAAAACATTCAATAGCATTTTTTTTTAAGATCTCAAACCTAGGGCTTCAAAAACAACGATTTTCACTAAATTTGGCCTTATCGACTGTATTAACTTGCACCATAGGCATGTTTTGAAGGGTATTTTTGTATTAATTGGATTTTATTAGGGTAATTATTTTATTCCCCTCCTAAAAATCTTCACAACACCCTTTTAACGGACTCTTGTATTGAAAATTCGGTGAAAAACTACATATTTTGGCTATTTTTGCCCTAGGGTTTGACCTAGTTTGCACTCTAAGCGTGTTGTAACAAATTTTATGGATTGAGGTGATTGATATCATTGATTTTATTTTCTTCACCTCCTAAAATTCATTACAACACCCCTTTTTCTAGGTCTTGGAGTTGAAAAATCGTGAAAAATTGCATATTTTGCTATATTTTCACTAAGATTTGACCTTAAGTGGCACTAAAAGTATGTTGTGTTGGGAATTTTGACATTAATTAGCTATTATTACTGATATAATTTTCTTTCCATCATCACTTTCCTCACAACACCCTTTGTTATGCTCTTTTGCATTAAGTTTTGGTCAAAAAAGTGCCTATTTCGACATATTTTCACTATAGTTTGACTTGGCATTATCTTGGATTTGCATCAAGAGTGTGTTGAGAAGGATCATATTGCTGTTTTGGACTGATATCAGACATATAACTTGCTTCTCCTAATCAAATCCTTACAACACCCTTTGTTTCACCTATTTGCATTGGAAAAAGTACAAAAATCAATCATTGACAACATATCCTAAGCCTAAAACTTGAGCATATCGATGCATGAGTCTAATAACTCATTACCCTAAGAGAAATATTCCTCTAAGAAGAAGCATAATACACATGGGATCTAGTGCCCTTGAAGAAGTTGGTACACTGAACACCTTCTTTACAAAAGGAGAGACTCAAATATCACAAGATATTACACCCATTACAACTACAATGGAAGAACAAACTTTTCATGAGGTTGATGATACTATTGAGGTGACAGGATATGTATCCGATGAGAAAATAGAAAAATTGGATAAAGAGTTAGCCCAATTTCAATCATTTATGGAAAATGAGAGAATAGCTGAAGAAGTTGTCCCTACAATTCATAATATAAGAGAATTGATAAAAGAGGGACAAGATGGTGTAAATGCAATTCGTGGTCTAGCACATATTGTACAAACCAATATCATGCTAGTGACCAAATGTGCACAAGTGATAAATAACACTTTATCACCATCTCATACTCAAGTATCCATACCTATACTGACTATGAGAATATTGACTTTTACACCAAAGATCTTAACAACTGATGCAAATGCTTGTAGTAATGCTACCACTGGTATTGAAGTATCTAATGGCACTAATTACAAAGTTGTGGGGTTTGATTATCAGAATTTGGTTCCTAAGGGGACCTCCTCTATGCATAATTATTCTCAACCACCTATCTATTCCACTCATTTCCAACCACCTATTACCTACTCGCAACCATCTTCCACCTATCATTATGTCCAACCACCATTGACATATTCTTAGCGTCCGCCTATCATATCTCAAACTCATTCACCTCCTCACTTCAGTTCCAATTCCTCACAACAAACCACATCTCCAAATGATGTCATCCTAAACCAACTTTTACAGGACATGACTGCTTTACAACAAAAGGTAACAAACTTGACAAATTCGTCACATCCTAGTCTACCAACATATCATGGCCATAATACCCTTTCCTATGCAATCTTGAGAACTCCTATGTCTGAGAGGTTTGAAACTCATCGCTTTGAAAAATATAGTGGAAAGGGTGATCCTAATATCCATGTGGAAGCATTTACATCTATGTGTAGTGATTTTTATTTTGAAGAGGATTTGTTTGCAAAACTTTTCCCATGATCTCTCAAAGATACTACTTTAGAATGGTTTTGCTCTTTGCCTCTGAATTCAATACACTCCTTTTCGCAGTTGATTGATCAATTTTTACAACATTTTCAAGCAAATATTGAACCCCAAGTCACGCTTATTGACTTGGTTCAATGCAAACAAGGTCTGAAAGAAAAGTTGACTAAATTCATTAGTCGGTATCAAGGACTTTATGCACAGATTCACTATCAGATGAAAGATGAAGATGTTTAGAAGATATTTATTACAAATCTACAACCTAATATTCATGATAAGATCCTCTTGATGAAGTATAACTCCTTTCAACATTTATGTACCGCGCTTTGTGATTATCAACTTTCGTCTAGTCAGTATGAAAACCAAAACTCATCAGCTTAAGTTGGTCAATCCATAGGTGGATCATCACAAAACAACTTAAGAGGAATAATAATAACAGGAGCTTCATCAAGATTAATGGATTGAATATGAACAACTTTTCGAATGTTTCAGCTATCACTAATCCAAAGAAAGCATTGTATCAACCAAGAAAGTTTACTTCGATATCTGAGTCTTATCATTCAATCATGAATCAAGCTATGAGTAATAACATTCTAAAGCTTCCCTCGATCAAGCCTATTGATCCTAGTAAAGAAAGACCTTACTTCGATGCTAATGCATTTTGTCATTATCATCGAATGCAAGGACATGAAACTGAACGATGTATGAGTCTTAAACATGAGATACAGGACCTTATTGATTGAAATGCCATCCAGGTATTAGGTGTGAATGATAATGGAAACAAGTTGGTTGCTCTACCAAATCAAAACTTGCAAATCTTCACAAATCCTTTCCCTAAGCATACTGAAAACAATATGGTGGAACAGGGTTTAGTGGAAGTAGATGAGGACGATTACTTGGACTATCATAGCATCATGGGAATGATTGAATTTGATAAGAAACAAGGGGATAATCCACCTCATCTGTGAACAAATGGAATTTATGCCGAGGTTCCTCCTCTGTTATCCTTATATGGATCGAGAGATAATCAAAATGCATCAGAAAAACAAGAACAACAACCGATACAGATGAGTAAGATGGTATAGGATGATTCATGTTACCATTCTAGAAAGTTTCAACAACGAAACTCACTAAAAATTAGAAAAGAGCAAGACGACAATCAATAGTCAGAAATAATAGTGGTTCTCCCCCTCATAAGCAACAACAAGTCTCATTTAAACAAGGATTTAAGGAACAAGCATCATATGATAATAAACAAGACTTTCATAAGAACTACTCAAATTTTGCATTAAATATGATCGAGTACCTCTCCAAGAGGTTTGTGAGCTCCAAGATATAATATGAAGACCCTATAGGTAAGTATCTCTAACCCTTTATCTCTCTCTCATGATGTGCTTCCCCCATGATGTGTTATGTGTTGTTTAGGCCTCTTGGGATGACCCCTGATTCTCCCGTAAGGTTCAGGGTACCAAGAGATTGCCTCTGTTGTGACCTTCTTCTATTTGTATCATCATTCTTCTAAAATTACCTCTCTTTGATTTCATTGTTGTGTGTTGTGTCTTACGAACATAACATTGTGGTTGGTTACTTGGGGGCACCCTCTTACGTGATTGTCCCTAAGACACTTGTTTCTCCTCTCTTATTTATTATTTCCCTTCCTCTAGTGTTTCCACCTAGTGGGTGGATGACGACAAACATTTATACTAATGTGGACCTAGTGTCCCTTTCGAGAGCAATCAAAAATTGGACTTAGTTCCTAATATGACCATGGGGTTGTATATCTTATCCGACGCTTGGCTAGTGGAAGCACTTGTGCTTTCCGCATAGTGAATTTAATGATGTTTCTATCGCATTTACAAACCTTAACAATAATGCTGCTCTATGCACCTTTGTTTGTCTTTGAATCTGGCCTTGGTGGTACTCGATTCAGAGAGCTTCATGATATAGCCCCATAGTTATCCTCGAACTCTAAATTTGTTGTATAACCTTCGCTCTTTGTATGGTTAATCATATGCATTGATGTTGTTGTTTATCATGATTTTGTAGACACTAACATGTTTCTTGTAGAGATGTGTTTGTGGGAACATTTGGCGATTGTGAAGTACATGTCACCTCTGGGGGGGCATGGGCTTTACGAAAGTCAATGTTCCCTTGTGTGCTTTATTCCTACCTTAACATGCTTGATATCGATACCTGATATCAACCACCTTAAGGTGGGGGCATATATAAGGTAAGCTATCTGTTATAGATGTTAGCAATGTGTTTAACTTTAGGTGCAAATACCTGCGCGAAGAGTACATCGTGCATCCTGAGCTTGTTTGCAATCAATCAATCAATCATATAAGCCCTCTGCGGAGGTGGAATATTGAGCATATCCTTTTTCTTAAGCCCTCTGCAGAGGTAGGGATGGTGTATTTCTCAGAGTAGATTACACATCCTGTCATTTTTAAAAGTCCTCTGCGGAGGCGGGGAACAGTTCTATGACTAACTCAACCCTTAAGTGTATCTTCGACGATTGTTGTGGCGAAGCCCAATCGTCGGTGTGTGCTTGTAATGTGCATGAGATGGTGTTGGACCTAGAAATAGGTACACTCCATCACTTGTTTGCCGTGTTTTCTCCATGTCTTCAAGTGTGTGTGCTTTGGCGTGTTTGTTGCCCCATATGCAGTATAAAGACCAACACCTTCGGGTTGTGCTTCCTACATTTTGGGAGGTTTTTCGTGTCTTACATGTGTGTTGTCTCATATATACAAAGACTTGCGCAATGAGTGCATCATGTATTATGGGAGGTTTGTTTACTTTCGAGTACTTGCATTTGCATTTCATAAATATGAGAAAAATAAAAGAAAAGATATCATTTTTGTCTTCCATGCATTAATGTGTCTTCTATGCATTGACAATATTCTCCGTGTTCTGCATGACTGTAACTGTCTTCTCCATGTTTTGCATGCATGTTACTATTTTCTATGTGATTGGCGTGTCTTCTCCATGCTTGATGTGTTTTTTGTGTCTATGACCTTACTTTAATGCATGTATTGGCCTTGCGTTTATAGATACATTAAAGTGGGGGCTAAATGTAATTTCAGAAAATGTCCCCTTGGGGGCTTTTCCCTCATAAGGTTTAGCTCCCAGGTCTTTTGCATACATTTAGGACATCTTAGTTCATAATTTGGCATCATTTGGCATCCAGATGGAATAAGCCCTAGGTAACATGACAAATGGGACCTAGGAGGACCCCTTGAGCTGTACCTTACCCAAAATAGGGGGGAGAACTTGGGCGCCCACACCCTAGTCTTGCCCTATTTTGGGGCAACCCCAATTTCTGGGTGTTAGTTTATGACCGTTATTTGGGTCCTTTGCCAACACGGTAAGTTTGAATTATGAAATCTTGGCGGGAGTGTTTGTAGTTGCATATAAAAGCATGTTTAGGCATTTATTTGTAAACTAGAGCATTATTAGATGATCATTGTGAACTTTAGGCATTCTCAAGGTGATTCAAGGCTTTCATTATGTTCCAAGAGTAGATTTGTGTGGTTTATGTGTTTGTGTTTGCAAATTTGAGCATCCATTTCATCATGGAATGAAGAGCATCTTCCTCCATAAGATCTTCACTACAAGATGACATTATATTGTGTTTTTATCATCATTTCCTTTGGTTTTTCCTCTGCCTCACAAGGGCACACACTCTCTATCTAACAAAGGTGTTCAAAGACTTAAGTGTCCTCTGGGGTTTGACTGAGGCAAGCCTCTAAACACCACAACCCCCTCCCAAAGTCTTGTGCTTGCAGGTTACAGGTGTCACATTTGGGAAAAGTGAAGTTACAGGAAGGATTGGCAGACATCAAAGATTTCAGATCTGAAGAGAAGCAGGACACCGGAGTATTTCTAGGACTTGGACACTCGCTCTAGTGTCCTTCGCAGCTAAATTTACAGAAACAGGAGTTACAATGTTGATCAATGTCGGAAGGAGGTCAAGATCCCGCAAAGAAATTGGTACCTTGGACTTGGGCGCCCACTCCAGTGTCCCCGACTGTTCCACCTCAGAACCCCAAAAATAGGTACTCTGTGACTTGATATTTTACTTCCATCTGCAAGAGCTTTTTCTGTTATTCATCAGTTTATTGCTATATTTGCATAATTAGGGTTTTAATGGTCAATTGAGCATAAAAGAAGAGAAATTGATAATTAATTCCCTAATCCAAGCTTCCCAACATCTCACAATGATCTAGGGTATGATAGTGAATTGCCACTTGACCCTAGATCCTTGAATGTAAAGTGGAAAGGCGGATTCAAACATCAAAACAAAAAAAACTAAACAATCCTAATTTTACCCTAAACATAACCAAAAAGAATGAATTCACCTTCTCTCTTGAACTCAAGTCCAAAATCTAGATTACTCTTCACATATCTCAAGATACACTTTGCAACTTTTATTTGACTAATCTTTGGTTCTTACATAAACTTGGCCACCAATTAGAAAATAAAGAATATATCAAGATTAGTGTGGCTAAGATATAGTAAACTCCTCACTTGACTCTAATATTTTGTAGGATCTACTTATTCTATCTATGTATCCTTTTTTAACTTGATACCAGGATCACATGGATTTTTGGTAAATTTCACATTCTCCATCTTGAATCTTGTCAACAATTGTTTAACATACTTTGACTACAAGACATCATACCTATCTTGCTCCTGCTAAAATTGTAAATCTAGAAAGTGGTGATGTAACCTCAAATCTATCATCTCAAACTATAAGCTAATTGATTCTTTATTTAAGTGAATAAATCAACATTGTTCCTTGTTAAAATTAGATCATCCACATAGAGAATAACAATGAGAATTTCTCAATCAATCTTATTAACATACAAATTGGGCTATTTTTCAAGTGGTTGAAACTTAACTCTTAAAGATATCAACCAATTTTCTCATACCATACATGAGGTACTTGCTTCAAGCTATATAGTGACTTAGTCAATACACAAACCAAATGTTCCTCTCCATCTTTAACAAATCTATGAGGTTGCTACTTGAAGTTCTCTTCCTTCAAATCACGATGAAGAAATAAACTCTTAACATCCACTAATGCACTTGCCAGTTATACTTCATTAGAACTATAAGAGATGTCCTCATCATAATGAACCTTGCATATAGAGAAAATGTCTTATAGTTAATGACATTAGTCTATGACTACCTCATGGCTAAAAGTATAGCTTTGTATTTCTCAATTTCTCCTTTTGAAGTCAACTTGGTCCTATATATCCACTTGTAAGCAATAACCTTCTTACCTTTTGGTAAGTTACACAACTCCTAAGTTTGACTCTTCATAAGAGAATCATATTCATCATGTATTATTGGTTCCTAATGTGGATTACCTTATACATCTCCAGATCATGCAAAACCTATATCTTAGCCATCAAAGCATGGTTTGAAAAATATCTTCTTGTCTTTCTAGTATTTGTAAGCACTAAAATCACACACAACTTCCACAAGGACCCCATGATGATACATAATCCTTGTCATGTACATGTAAACGTGAAAATAATGCCCTCTTAGCAGTATTTCTCTTGGAAACATGTGGGTTTTGGTTTCTTCCTTTCTTTCCCCTTTGTCGTGCTAACCTTTCCCTCACTTTTGACACTTTTCAACACTTGTCAATTTTCATTTTCTAGGCTTGCGACTTCGTCCCTAAGCCTCTTATTCATCCATTTGTTATAAATAGACATTTCCCTAGTGTTTTTCATCCAATTCCACCCATAGGATCCCTCCAAGGGACCTCCCAAGCCATCTCCAACTTTGAATTTTCAGTTATGTTCAACCAAGACAAATCTCCCCCTATTATTTCAAGATCTCCCTGGAGATTTGACATTTGCAAGTGGAGATTTGGTTTTTGACCACCTTTTGACCTGATTCCAGAGAGAGTCCAATTCTTTGTCCCCTAACTAACAATCTCCAACCCTTTTTCTCAACCTAGGACCTCCCCTTTGTGGGTTGCCCATGGGTCACCCCCGGGTGACTTGGATTGGTAAAAGGGACAACCCATGGGTGACCCTACCATCTTTTCCAGCCAAAGAAAAACTTCAAGTTTGGACACAAAAAAGCTATGTTTTGACTCATTTTTCTTCTTGTTTACATGAGTTTTTAGCCTAAACATAGAGTGAACTATTCCAAGACTTCAAGCATGCATAATTGGCTCCATTTGATCTAAACTTGTCACCTCTTGAACTCTTGATGACTCCATTTTTGCTTCTATTTTGAACTCTTGATGACTCCATTTTTTCTTCGTCCCTAAGCCTCTTATTCATCTATTTATCATAAATAGACCTTTCCCTAGTGATTTTCATCTGACTCCACCCATAGGATCCCTCCAAGGGACCTCCCAAGTCATCTCCAACTTTCAGTTTTTAGTTATGTTCAACCAGAACAAATCTTCCCTGGGAGATTTGACATTTGCAAATGGAGATTTGGTTTTTGACTAGCTTTTGACCTGGCTCCAAAGACAGTCCACTTCTTTGTCCCCTAACTATCAATCTCCAACCCTTCTTCTCAACTCAGGACCTCCCCTTTGTGGGTTGCCCATGTGTCCCCCCCAGGTGACTTGGATTGATAAAAGGGGCGACCCATGGGTGACCCTACCGTCTTTTCCAGCCATAGAAAAACTTCAAGTTTGGACACAAAAAAAGCTCTATTTTGACTCATTTTTCTTCTTGTTTACATGATTTTTAGCCTAAGCATAGAGTGAACTATTCCAAGACTTCAAGCATGCATAATTAGCTCCATTTGATCTAAACTTGTCACCTCTTGAACTTTTGATGACTCCATTTTTTCTTTTGTGATAAGTTATATTTGTTTCATCACTCCCTAATTAGCTCAATTCATTGTCTAGTCTAATGAGTTAACTCTCCAATAAAGAGAGTTAACTCTTCAATCTCTCCTACCTTTCATGTACCATTCAAAACTATAAATACCCCCCTCTCTCAAGCACAAAGGGAGGCAATTTCATTTGTGTAGCCAAGCTTTGCAGATTTTTTCTCTCCACATAGCATTCTTATGCTCACATAGGACTTATGAGCCTTTTATTTTCTTTTTGTTATGCCAATTCTTTGCTAAAAGCTTCTCTTTGTGTCGTTATGCTACTTGTTTTGCAAGCCATAGTGCTCTTTAACTCACATTGAGCTCACATTTCAAAGATTTCTCAACCTATTTCGCATCCCTTCCCTATTGTTGCCAAGAGGATATCCCCATTACTACAAGAGGATGAAGAGGTTGTCTATATAAGGATTATTGAGGGTAGTGGAGGCTCGTGTGTCACACATTCCAGGTTCTTTAATGCTTTTTTTCATTGTGGTAGTAATTAGTTAATCTCAAATTGCTTGTGGGAATAGTAAATTCATTTTACAATTTCCTTGATATGTTAAATAGAATTTGCATTGATAATTAGTTTATTTCAAAGTTCTTTTGCATTCTTAGATTAGTTTGTTCTTTCATTTCCTAGAGTAATTAGATTCAAAATATCAAAAATACCAAAAAAACATAGATTAAGATTGCATTAGGTAAACACATTTTAGAATTGCATTCATATTTAGATTAATTAAAGCACTCTCCTTTTCAAAAAATCATAAAAAGAACAAAAACACTATCTTGCATACATATAGAGTGCATACATTCAAAGATAGAAAAACAACAAAAACATAGGCATAACACGAAGTTCATAAACCCTCAGTTTCATCACGAGGTCAACCAAGGTCAAAACAAAGTGAAAACTCAAGTAAACCCTTGATTTCATCTTGAGGTCAACACTAGTCAACACTAGATCAATCAAGATCAATCAACTCAAAGCAAACCTTAGGTCATCACCCTAAGTAAAACTTAAGTCAACTCAAGGTTAACTCTAACCAACTCTCTTAGTTTAGGCTCATGGATGTGCCCTAGGCTTAGGGGTGAGTGGGTGAGGGAGATCCTAAAGGAGATCAAAGAATTGCACCCTAGGCCTCAAAATGATCAATTAACAATCCAAGAACAACAAAATAGGCTAAGGTTACTTCAAGCATGAGTCATCATTCAACAATTTGAAGAGATACTCCAACTTCAAAGAAACATAAACAAAAACAATCGACAAATTACTCAACGTTGGAATCTTTAGAATCCAAATAGGATAACAATAATCAATGACCCTTTGGGTCATACAATTATCTCAACTACAATGGTCATTGAACACCATATAAGAAACAATATCCAAGAAAGGCCCCAGGACCAGTCGACCACTCTTCGTGAAGTCTAGCTCTCAAGTGAGTAGGATCACCCTCGTGTCTCACCTCCTCTCAACTGGCTTCTACCATGAGAACAAGAGTGATGTGGAGGTTCGCCCTGTGGAAAGGAGTGGGTCCCGCGTGCTCTATCAAAGTTGACTTGACAACCCCATGCAACTGATTCGTGCATTTGAATGTACAGTATCTAACACATCTACCTCCACTAGAGCATCATGAAGGACGTACTTGGTTATTTTAGCATTTCGTTGCCACCACTAAAGGCTTTTGGCCTCTCCTATGTAGTCTCTTTCCCTTCTTTAACATGCTTAGTGATTGTGCTTATATTCCCCCTTCATCTGTATTCTACAAATTTTGTAGCAAGGAACCTTGAGTGGGAGAACACACATTGGTGATTAGTAGATTTCAAATCATAGTGTTAGATTACCATCTAGTCCACTCTTCCCTTCATCAAATACCAAATCGAATATAGTCAACTAGTAGGGTCCAATCAAGGACTATCTAGTCATGCAACCTACTCAGTCCTGAAAGGAAGCAAGGTACTCGGAATAGCTTCCTACACCAAACTAATGAGGGGAGAGTTATACAAATATTTAATCTTTACAATTAACATAGAAGAAGATACACAATCATAAATCAAATCAGCAATACCACAACACAAGATGTATGTGGGGAAAACCCTTTCAGGTAAAAAATCTCACACTCTTTGAAGCACAACCAAATGCAATATTTAGTAATCAAATAATGGTTATAATACAATTATAGAGCCAAGCTCTTAAAGAAGTTCACCGACATGTAGTATATGAAGTGATGATGGAAGAATTTTGAAAGTTGAAACACAAACAACTTGTCCTAGAAGGATTTGTAGTTCACGTTAGGTTCACCAAAAGATGTACTCCTCAAAACGTGACTTAGTAACAAACGCGGATGAGTCAACTTCGATACAACACATGGACCCTCTCTTTGCCTTGGGCAACTTCCAAGTCACTCTTGCTCTCGTGGAAAAATCTAGTCAAGCGAGGGTGAGAGTAGGGGGTGGTTTTGTTCTCATGGGATTAGAATGTTGTGAAGAGCAGTCGGTCGGTCTTGGACCCTGTTGTGGATTGCAATGTGTTGAGCCCTTTCTATAGCTGTTGTGGTCGAGATAATAATATGACTCCAAAGGTCACTAGTTATCAATCTCCTGTTTGGGTTCCTTAGGTTCCAGTGCCTAGATGGATGTCAATTTTGATCGTTAATGATCCTAGTGCATTGTAACCTATCCTCACTATCTTGAATGTGTTATTGTATTTGATCTCTTTATTGAATTACCTTGAGAGTGTGTTCTTACTCTTCAACTGTTTGTTGTCTATGTTATCCTAGGATGTATTTCATCTAATTCCTCAAGGATGGCCCTAACCCACTCACCTCTAATTCCTGGGCACATTCGAGTGCTTGGATAATAAGAGAGAGTTGAATAGAGTTGACTTGGTGTTTGACTTGAGTTGACTTTGATATAAAATCAAAGGTTTGTTTTTTATGTTGAGTTGTGAAGTATTCCTCATGATGAAATGGAGGGGTTGAGTATGTTTGAATGAATGCTACCTTGTGATTGAATTGAGGATTTAAGTTTTCTAAGTTTTCTAATGTTTTTGTATTTTTTTGGTATGAATGCAAGCTAGTATGGATGTAAAACAATTTTTTTATTCTTTTCTGAAAATTGAATAAAAAAATGATTTGATTATCTATGAATTTAAATATGAATGCACTTTAATATGAAATTACCTAATGCAATTTAAACTGTGTTTTTGTGTTTTTATTAAACAATTTTAGATCTAAAATATGAAATTGAAAGTAATTGGAATGAAATTAATCTATGAATTGCAATAAACTAATTTAAGAAAAGATAATCTAATCAACTTGAAATAAACCTATCAAGGAAATTGCAATAACAAGATTACTTTTTCTAAGAGTAAATCGTGATTTAATTATTATGAATGCATGAAGAACATGTATCCTTTGGCGCATAAGCCTGGTGTATCCTCATAAATCCTTTGTGTGGCAACCTTTCCTCTCCTCTGTAGCAGTGGGGTACTCCTCTTAGCAACAGGGATGCATGGGAAATTGGTTGAAATTAGGAATTGGCTTTTGAAAGCAATTGGAAATTGGCTATGAAAGCTATGACTGAAATGAGCTTTTACAAGCTATGAAGCACTTGGAATTGGAAATTCATGAGCATAACAATGCTAAATGAAGCCTTTGAAGGCTTTGACAACAATACTAAAAGCAAAAGACACCTATGTCCTGTGAAGAGCATAAAAATGCTAAGTGGAGAGAAAAAACAAAGCTAATGAATCGTTGCAATAATGAATTTGCCTCCCTTATTGCTTGAGGGATGGGGTATTTATAGTGTTGGAGAGCTCACAATGGGTGGGATTGATTGGGAAGTTAACTCAATTTGATTGAAGAGTTAACATGGTTGATTAAGGAGTGAACTCAATTGATTAATCAGTGAACTCAATTGATTACTTATCACTCATGGAAAAATGGGAGTTGGCATGAGAGGGAGGTGAGATAAGAATAGATCAATTGAGCTAATTATGGTTGGTTGGAATAGAAGAATGAGTTAAGAATAGGCTAGGCTCAGTTAGGGTCAGATTTGCATGTAAATTGGAGTCAAAACAAAGCTATTTTGGGCCTAAACTAAAGAGGAAATTGCATTTGAAAACATGAAAGGGTCATCCATTTTACTAGTAGGGTCACCCATGGGCAACTTGAGACTGAAGAGGGGCGACCCTAGATTGAAGAGGGGCGACCCTAGAAAGATGAAGGCTTGGGAGTGGTTTAAAAGGTTGAGAATGACCTTGAGAGGCTGAAGAAGATAACTAACCCTTGAAATGGGAAAAATGATGGATTAGAGGGGATCCCCACTTTTGATAGTAGGGTCACCCAAGGGCAACCTAGGGTCACCCATGGGGGATCCTAAAATTAAAAAGGGTGACCCAGAAAGGGGAGAAGACAAATGGAAATTAAAGGTTGGGAAAGGTGTAGGAGGTCAATTGGAGGCCTCTAGATGATTGAAATGAGTGAAATGGCTTGAGGAAAGTTGAATTTCCTAGGTTACGACACTAATGGGCCATGTCGATAAGGTTAGAAAGTGAAAAAGATGAAATGTCTACAAGGGGGAAGTGAAGGAAAAAAAGACCAAGAAAGGTTATCCAAGGGGAAGGAAGAGAAGGAATGAATGAGGGAAGCCCATCCACGTGTCACCAAGAAAAACACTTGCTGAGAGGCCATATTTACATGCTTACAGGTGCATGTTTAGGATTACATCTTAGATCATAGGATTACCATGTAGGCCCATGCACTTTTTTAGTGCTTATAGTCAACTTTGCCTTCGTACATTGAAAGTTGTAGTGCCATAAAGACCATAGCAAGAGGGTGTGTAATAATCTCATATGATACTAGTAGCATCCTTGAATTCCTCACCATCATGTCCATTTGCTCTTGCATTCACTCTCTTTTCTACTTGATCTATATTTTGCATGAGTGCACCTAGGATCGATGAAGGAAGGGTAACAAGAGACGGTTGAGGTCCAATAGGGTGGGTGTAGGTATGGGTATGGTTGGTATGAGGTATGAAAGTGGTGATGGGTTGGTAAAGAGGGTTGGAGGATGGAATATAATGGATAGTTTACATAGACCTAAATAGAGATATGGAGTGAGGTGGATATGGTAGAGAGGTGAGTGGATGAAGTGAGATTGACACAAGTGAGAGGGGTATTGGATATGGTAGGTGAGGTAGTGGTAGAAGAAAAATAAATGGATATTATAAATACACCATGAGGGATGTAGGTATCTCAAGAGGGGTATAGTTAAAAGGAATGCCATATAGAGGGGTGAAGGTAGTAAAAAAACACTATGTGGTGGAACACTAATAGAGGTAGCCCATGGAACTATGGGGATGGACAATGGTAGTGGAAGGGATAATGGTGGAGTGTGGGTGGAGGTAGAGGAAGTAGATGCACCCCAAAAAATGGTAGATGAAGCAATCTTGTCACTTGTAGCTTACAAGACCTCCAACCCTTGTGGCTTGTTGATAAATATGTTATGAATCATGTTTGGTAGTTATGTATGGCTTTCACATGAGCCAAGATAGAAAGTACATTAGCAAAATCTTACTATTTAACATGGGCATCATGATCATAATCCTCCATATTGCTAGATCAACATTGGCATATGAACAAATTTCAAGTTCACTAGATTGGGTGGCCATGTCAGGGTTTAGAAGAGCACCCCTTCTCAATAAAAAGATGGGGATTAGGATTAACTCATCCAACATAAATAAAACAATGAAAGATGGGTAGAAAATCTTACTTTAATATTTGGAAAATAGAAATATAAGTGAATATTAGATTTAAAAATGAAGCCTTAACAAGGTAGCTAAGGGTAGGTAAGGTGGGTAAAAAGGGAGCTCACAAATTAAGGCACAAACCTAAGAAAGAGATAAAATCAATGAAATTTTAATAGATAGGTACACAAACCCTAGGAAGATTTGAAAAATGATAATGCAATCAGAATTTCAAATTTGAAACCTTAAAAATGGTGAAGGTATAAGCCCTAAGGTCAAACCCTAGGGGTGTAAGATTAGATGAGTTCAAAAAAAATGTAAAGGAAAAATAATATTTCCCTAGGGTTAATCTAGGCTAAGCAATTAAATGCATACAATCAAACACAAATGAACCTAGATTAAACAAGTTGCAGCTAGGTAAATAAATTAGAATAATTGAAATCACTATTTTAGGAAATTAATGTGAACAAAAAGTGTACTTAGCTCTCAATTTGATGAGAGGGTATAAAGGTTGGTATGTTGTTGAATTAATTCACCTTAGACTAGGAAAACGATAAATGTGAAGTGGAAATTGTCCTTGAATTATGTGTAGGCTTAGAATATGGTGTAAGTCAATCCCATGATTTTGGGTCAACACCATGTGGATTTGATTTGGTATCATTTAAAAATACCTTGGGCTTAACTCAATTCCCTTGAAAGATCAACTTTATGGTCATGAAATTATTGATAAATGGTAGGTAAGCATGCAAGTGATCTATATAATGATTTTGATGCAATAATTGATTATTTTTAAAGCTCCAAATGAAAATACTCATATTGAATGTTTCTTGATTTTTTAGGATTTCAAATGATGATTGGATGATCGATTAATGCTCATATGAATGTCTTTTAATACAACACAAACATGTACCAAGAATTTTAAAAATTTGATTTTCGGGTCAGACCGATCCTACATGTCATGAAAATGACCCATGATAAGGGATGCAAAATCTAGGGATCAACGATAAACGTATGAAAGTCTAGACTAATAAATGGTACAAATACATATAAATAGATGTAGATAGAGTAACGATAAGGACACATATTATCAAAGCTCCAAATGAAAATACTCATATTGAATGTTTCTTGATTTTTTAGGATTTCAAATGATGATTGGATGATCGATTAATGCTCATATGAATGTCTTTTAATACAACACAAACATGTACCAAGAATTTTAAAAATTTGATTTTCGGGTCAGACCGATCCTACATGTCATGAAAATGACCCATGATAAGGGATGCAAAATCTAGGGATCAACGATAAACGTATGAAAGTCTAGACTAATAAATGGTACAAATACATATAAATAGATGTAGATAGAGTAACGATAAGGACACATATTATCAAAGCTCCAAATGAAAATACTCATATTGAATGTTTCTTGATTTTTTAGGATTTCAAATGATGATTGGATGATCGATTAATGCTCATATGAATGTCTTTTAATACAACACAAACATGTACCAAGAATTTAAAAATTTGATTTTCGGGTCAGCTCGATCCTACATGTCATGAAAATGACCCATGATAAGGGATGCAAAATCTAGGGATCAACGATAAACGTATGAAAGTCTAGACTAATAAATGGTACAAATACATATAAATAGATGTAGATAGAGTAACGATAAGGACACATATTATCAAAGCTCCAAATGAAAATACTCATATTGAATGTTTCTTGATTTTTTAGGATTTCAAATGATGATTGGATGATCGATTAATGCTCATATGAATGTCTTTTAATACAACACAAACATGTACCAAGAATTTTAAAAATTTGATTTTCGGGTCAGATCGATCCTACATGTCATGAAAATGACCCATGATAAGGGATGCAAAATCTAGGGATCAACGATAAACGTATGAAAGTCTAGACTAATAAATGGTACAAATACATATAAATAGATGTAGATAGAGTAACGATAAGGACACATATTATCAAAGCTCCAAATGAAAATACTCATATTGAATGTTTCTTGATTTTTTAGGATTTCAAATGATGATTGGATGATCGATTAATGCTCATATGAATGTCTTTTAATACAACACAAACATGTACCAAGAATTTTAAAAATTTGATTTTCGGCTCAGATCGATCCTACATGTCATGAAAATGACCCATGATAAGGGATGCAAAATCTAGGGATCAACGATAAACGTATGAAAGTCTAGACTAATAAATGGTACAAATACATATAAATAGATGTAGATAGAGTAACGATAAGGACACATATTATCAAAGCTCCAAATGAAAATACTCATATTGAATGTTTCTTGATTTTTTAGGATTTCAAATGATGATTGGATGATCGATTAATGCTCATATGAATGTCTTTTAATACAACACAAACATGTACCAAGAATTTTAAAATTTGATTTTTGGGTCAGATCGATCCTACATGTCATGAAAATGACCCATGATAAGGGATGCAAAATCTAGGGATCAACGATAAACATATGAAAGTCTAAACTAATAAATGGTACAAATACATATAAATAGATGTAGATAGAGTAACGATAAGGACACATATTATCAAAGCTCCAAATGAAAATACTCATATTGAATGTTTCTTGATTTTTTAGGATTTCAAATGATGATTGGATGATCGATTAATGCTCATATGAATGTCTTTTAATACAACACAAACATGTACCAAGAATTTTAAAAATTTGATTTTCGGCTCAGATCGATCCTACATGTCATGAAAATGACCCATGATAAGGGATGCAAAATCTAGGGATCAACGATAAACGTATGAAAGTCTAGACTAATAAATGGTACAAATACATATAAATAGATGTAGATAGAGTAACGATAAAGACATATATATGATAATATATGTAAAAAAAAAGTAAATGAAGGTGATCAATGATCTGAAAAAAATCTGAACTTAACACAAAAATACGCTACATATCTATATATTATCTTATCAATACATTCTCTCATAATAGACCCAATTGGCATAGATATACAAAGTTTCACACTTACAAAAGACAAAACACCAAAATTAATATGGCAAATCATGAAAGAGGGAAGGAAGTAAAGAGCGAATAAAGGCTTCATAAGCATGTCATCATCATCCTTAAACATGTCATCATCATCCTTATCTTACAAAGGAAAGCATAAAAATTAAGGAGAAAATTGTTTTTAAAACTAGGTAAAGAGGATTATTGAACAACCTCTCATCCTCATCTCCCATAAAATTATTAGAAATAAAAAACCCAAATCACATACGAAGAAAGATAAAGAAAAGGCAATAATTGGGTAGAAATGAATAGCTAGAGATCCAATTTCGTGGGGATGATACCTTCCAAATCCCAATGGTATATGCCAAAAGCCTTGCAGATAAAACACTGGAAAAGAATAAAAATTGGTATAGCAAGATCCGTTAACAGATATACACGTATTATAATGTGATTCCCCACACGTAGGAATATAGGCCAAAGAATCACATGTCAAGTTTCCTATTTCACACTTGTATAGTTTTTTTGGTGGCTTCGTGACGGCATCAACTCTCTGACTGACACCTACACAATCCTCTTATCCAATTTTTATTATTAAAAAATTATTAAGAATTAAGAAATAGAAGAAATAAAACAATGAAACTTCCCTTTCCACACGCTGTTAGGTACAGCTAGGCCGTGGGAAAGGAATGTGACCTCTAGCCTATAGCCCACCACTTTAAAAGCGGATAAAATGGAGTTGGACTAACCTAACTATTTATCTAGAAGGGAAAGAGATGGTTTAATAAATTGTTTTAATACATTCCTTGAAATTGTAATGGAGACAGCTATAAATTTCCTCTTCAATTTTTTTTTTAAAAAAAATAAGTTATTAACTTAGTGCCTCATATAGTGTTATAATATTAAAAAAAATTAAGAAATGAAAAAATATAATGTAAACTTTTTGGAATTACATGTAAATTAATTTTTTTATATTATTTATTTAATTTATTACAAGTTATTGTAAAATATTTAGTTAAAAGTTATGAAAGAATAAAGAGTAATAATACAAAATACTACAGACAAAGTATCTCAAACCATGTCAAAGTATCTCAAAGTATCTCAAAGTGTCTCAAACCGTGTCTGTATAGATATTACAAGACAACTATTAACACATTAAAACCATGGTTCAATTTGACTATTATTTTTATATTGGTCAATTAAAGAAAATATATTATTTTTATGTTTGTAAAGGAAAATAAACTTTCCTATAAGGGCTAGTCAATCAAATGCTTACGACTTTAACATAAAATAATTTAGATTAATGGTTGGGTGGTTTGTGGGTTGAATTATTATGAAATTAAATGTTAAGTTATGAAAATTAAATGTAATGGATTGAGGTGTTTGGGTCAATGATCGAAGATGTATGCCCTTTAATGATGATTTTAAACCTTCATTGCTGCTACTTAGAAAATGTGATTGCTTTGTCAGTGAAATGCCTTATAACCTATGC
This sequence comes from Cunninghamia lanceolata, assembly GCA_027924645.1. Taxonomy (NCBI): domain Eukaryota; kingdom Viridiplantae; phylum Streptophyta; class Pinopsida; order Cupressales; family Cupressaceae; genus Cunninghamia; species Cunninghamia lanceolata. The sequence goes on along the minus strand of BSBN01000737.1, from coordinate 7,587,520 downwards.
TAAATTTGTGCTCTATTTGGGATTGAGTCTATAGTTGTGGATTTGTCCTTTGTGTCTAGATTTGACCTTGTGTGACACATACCTCTACTTTGGTATTCGCCTACTTAACTTTCATTTTGCTCTATTATTCTCTAGTATCTAATGACTGGTAGTAGTTTAAAATACCTTGAAAGGGTTGTCCTTGTGTCACAAGGAGATATGTTCTCTTAGATCAACCCCACAAAATATGTGTGATGATTGAAGATAGCAAACAAGGGCCCTAGAATGATGTGTGTAGATTTGTTACTCTTTTTAGTGTACCAAATCCAAGTGTTTCACTATTGATTGTTCATTTATGCTCTAGATTAAGAGAGGGCTTTTGGATTCTAGATGTTTAAAATGAATGATAATGAATGACTTTAAATCCTAGCACATAGCAACAAATTTTGCAAAATGTGTACTCAGTTAGCTCAAGGTGGGAAAACAAAGGGGGTCAATTGGTCAAAATTTGAATTTTAAAAAGGTAGGGGTTAAGTCTTTGATCGTGAAAATGACCCTAGGTGAGCAAACGGTCATGTTCAAGTGTATAACAACTATATTGGGGTAGTTGTACAAATAAATGTAATAAATTTGAAGCTTAGGTGAATGTATTGGAATATGTGTGTATAAGCATAAGGTGGGGGTCAAGTTTATGAGAATGTGTGTGTATAGGGGTGGGTAAAAGCTAGAAAAATAAGCCCAACTTCATACAATACTAGCACTTGCACCCATATGAGGTTCAAGGAATACGACATAGGAACAACCGACCAATTTAGAAAATTTTTCGGCGTGAATTTTTTTACGGTGTGAGAGAATTCTAAGCACTATAATACTCACATATAAAAGCCTATCGACTAATTACACCATATATACATATATCAAGACATTCTCTCAAAATAAACACAAAATTAAATAAAAAATGACATATGTATACACTATTATATTTAATTTTTTTTTTTTTAAATATAACTCATTTTTTCCATTTATATTACTAAAGACAAAGAGACAAAGAGGTCTACTTTAATACAAATTGTGAAACATTTGTTGATAGAAAGAAAAAATAATAAAAATGCATTAACAACTTCAAAGTTTTCACTTCTTACCTCTTTATTTAAAACTATAAAACATAATTTATTTTTATATTTAAAACTTCTTTGTTGAGATAGATTTTTAAAAAACGATTTTATAATGTATGACACAATAAAATGAGTTTAATAACAATTTAAATAATGCCTCCAAGAAATGGTCTTCGTATCAGAAAAATCTCCCTTTCTTCAATGGATGATTTTTTTTTTAATTTTCAAAATTTTTTTGGGGGAAGTTAGGTAGACTAGTTAGCCGAAAGGGATTGTAACCTTCCAACCTATAAGAAACGAGCATAAATAAATTGGACTGTTTCAACTCTTGCAGGGTAAGACCATGGAAAAGGGAGTGCGTTTGACCTTAAACAGGGTTTGGTAGATGGCTCACATTTCTAGGACAGCGCGGGGACGGAGGGCAATTTGGGAGACTGGGTCTGTGCGTTAAGGAAAATTTCAAAAAATGAAGAAGTCGCTTCATAATATTAAATGCAAAAGTTTGTTTTCTCATGTGACCACGTGACTAACACTTTGCGGCGCTACAGTTTCTCTAGTCTTGTCGGGTTGCCAGCAGGCGTGGAGTTTGTAGCCGGAAAAGATTTCCCGCTAATCGAGGCGCCGGCCAGACTTTATTACATGTCCTAACAGTGACGCCATATTTTCGTCAGTCATCAGCCTCGCAGTTAAATAGGCTGCTTATCTCTTTTGCCGGGTAGAAATGACAAGTCAACAGTTAAATCATTTCAATTTAAATAATAACAAGTCCCGTGAGTTTAAAACCGGGGCTTTGGCGCAACCCCCGCCGCGGAAATTAACGACGTTAGGGTTAACCTGGGTTAGAGAGGCGGGGTTAGTAGAGGTCCCTACCACGTGGCGGCTTTGGGGACGTTGACTTGTTAGTGACGACGTGGAGCGTGGGGAGCCGTGGATTTGAGGGCGCTGTCCCAGTTGGGCAATTTCGCGGGCAAAACGGGTGAAAATGAAAGAATTAGGAAAAGGTGAATGAAAGGAGGCCACGCGAAGGGAACGCGGGATTGGGAAGTTGTTACGTTGGGGGAGCTGACGTGGCTGGTGGAAAGCATGGGTGCATGGTAATTGCTGCGCTGACGTGGCGGGGATACGTTGGGTTAGACCCCTTGAGAGGGGTGGAAAACTGAAACAGGGTTAGGAAAGTTGGTTCGAGGAGAATCAGAAGTAGTTTTAGGTAGATAGAGAGAGGGGGGGATGAGAAAGTTGCTTGCGGAGTACGTAATTCTGAGTCTTCTGTCTCACTCTGCTGCACTTTCTCTATAAATCTAGGCTTGTTGTCTGAAGAGTTTTTAATAACAGCCTTAAGAGATAGAGCAGTATTATAGGAGTTAGAGGGAGGCCCCCAAACCCTGAAACTGCCGCTTTTACTTGGTCTCTTTTATCTTTCTTTCTCTTTTAGCTTTTGAGAGCTGCAGTGCAGTGCCTGACAGGTCTTTGTGTTAGCTTCTTGTTAAAGAAATCTGTGTCTATCAGCACATTCTGAACATCATTCAATACATATACTACCCATTCACCATAGCTTCTTTTTTCTGACAACTGAACAGATACAGATACTGTTTGTTTGTCTGACTCTGTGCATGGGTGTATCATAAACCCATTCTGCTTAATTCTGTCATTATTGGTGTCCGAGTCCTGTAAGTGTAAAGACTTTGCTCGTGTGTGTAGTATAGAATGGAGGCCATGAATGGGAAGATGATGAATAGGATTGATGATGAGAATCTGCCCCCAGGATTCAGGTTCCATCCCATGGATGAGGAATTGGTGACCTATTATCTTCAACAGAAGGTTCTTGATAGCAGTTTTGCCTGCAGAGCCATTGCTGAAGTTGATCTGAACAAGTGTGAGCCTTGGGATCTACCAGGTAGGTGATTTGTTCATACTAAACCCTTTGTTTTTGAGATTCATTGCTGATTGTATGATTGTAGATAATTCCAAGTTTTGAACTTTTTCTTGGGGAATACCATGTCCTCAGTGGTTTTATGGGTTGTAGGTTTATAGCGGCTGTAAACTTTGAGGAGTCCAGGAATAGTAAAATTCTTACCATTTTCAGCCATATTTATTGAAAGGAGCTTATAACAAATCTAGGAGTTTCTAACCTGAGTTTAAAGTTTGTTGTGCATGTATAATGAATGAGTAGGCTGACTAACTATGAATGGAATGGATTGGTTTGGATTGCAGCCAGAGCCAAAATGGGAGAAAAGGAGTGGTACTTCTTCTCTCTGAGGGACCGAAAGTATCCCACTGGTCTACGCACTAACAGAGCCACACAGGCAGGATACTGGAAAGCAACAGGGAAAGACAGAGAAGTTTTCAAAGGGAGAACTTCTATTCTTGTGGGTATGAAGAAAACTCTGGTTTTCTACAAAGGGAGAGCACCCAAAGGGGAGAAAAGCAACTGGGTAATGCATGAATACCGCCTGGAGGGCAAGTTTTCCTATTCCAATCTCCCCAAGACCGCCAAGGTAATAAGAATCCCGCTGCTTTTTTTTATTATGAGTACTTTATTGATGCTTCTCTGTCAGCTTCTTATTGTGTGTGGGAGTTGTTATAGTGGGGCTAAACATGTGACAAGTTTGATTCCATGAGCTAAACTTGTTGAACAATATGATTGATTATGACATTCTATCTGTGCACAGGATGAATGGGTGGTGACAAGAATATTTCAGAAATCTTGTGGACCAAAGAAGGGCCCGCTAGCCCCGAGTAGGAGTTCAAATTATCTAAACGATTTGGACTCTCCAGCTCTTCCTCCACTATTGGAATCGTCACCTTACGTCCCCTCAAATGGACAAGGAGGCAGCAGCGAGTCAGTGGAACAGCATGTGACCTGCTTCTCCACTCCCATTGACAAATCTTGCAGCAACAACTTCAACAGAGATCAATTCAGGAATCCTTCTGATACAGTAGACTACTCTTTTCTCCACAATATCATGCAAAGTGACCCAGTTTACATGAACAACAATCCTAATGCCTTAAGGCAGAGCTCCCATGATTTACATATAAATACCCCACAGCAGCTTCCATCATTTTCCATGGCCCCAAATCCTCCAAACTTCCCAATGGTCTCTCAACTTTTCTCTCAAGGTGGTCTTGGGCTTCCTTCAAATTCCCTTCTTAGGGCCCTCTATGAAGGAGTTGGCACCAATGAAATGATGGGCTTGAAGCAATGCAAGATGGAGCCACCCTCTTCCTCATTTGCTCATGACAGAGTATGGGAAATGAATGCAAAATACAGATCAGTTAATAATTCTCAGCCTCAGCCTCAGCCCATGGTCAGCATGTCACAAGAGACAGGACTCACATCAGAGATCAACAACACAGAGATATCTAGTCAACTGACTCACTATCCAGAAGATCAGGGCAATCCTTCATCAGTTGACCTATCAGATTTCTGGTCTTCCTACTGATTTCACAACCAAGTGCTCTGTGTACATAGCTGTTTATTCAAACACCATGTACATCACTGTAAGTTCAAGTGGCCCAACAACACACAATGCCCACACAGCTGATCCAAATCAACACACCCATTAAAGGAACCAACTTTGCAAGTTTACACTTGGGTTGCAGCATTTTGGTTCAGTATTGATATGCATATGTTGTATATGTAATATTGTTGATAGATAGATACAAAATAGATATACCACACTAGTTTCTCTCTGTGTACATTGTATACCATACTTCCACTGCACATTAAGTTCTAGTACTAATGCTTCATTGGGCCACATTTGACTAAACTCATGTTTGATACCAAGTCCCACATTTTTTTGGCCCTGCTAAGGTGATGATGACATCTGAAGTTAATATAAAAAATTTCCTTGATTCACAGGGGAATTATTTAATGATGGTGAATTTAAGTTTATGCATTTGTTTTCTTCCATGGACAAACGTCTGTATGCTATTAGTGTATATCTGTTTGTTTTCCAATTATTGTGGTCGAATGGACCGCACGCCATGCTTTGTCATTATCGTGAGCTTGCGCAGGCTGGATTAGCTCTATATGCCTTCAATTATTGTTTATTGCCATTGAAGACGAGCCTTGGATTGTTGCCATGTTTGATAAATTATATTGCTTTGGTAGTTAACACAGACACATCATCGTCATCCAACGCGTTTATTCAGCAGAATATGCTCTCCATTTCAATTATTAGTGCCAAGCTTCACCGAGACACCTTACTATTTGCTACGTGACATTAAATTATGGAAAGTCGCTTCATCGATTCCATTTTTCAAATATCTCTACAAACCCAATATAAAAAAATATCTCTACTTAACCAAATATAAAAAAATCTTTCCATGGACTTCGTCGTTGTATTCGTAAAATATAATTCTCTTCTTTTAAAAGGTAATTTGTTCGGTACATGTTTTATTTATTAGATGGATAAACACTGTAGAGCACAGTCTAGTCCATGATGACCAGACTTTGGGATTACACGAACTCTTCCAATTCAAACTATGTTAGAGAACAACGCTTTAGACTTTTTCAAAGTACCCCCTTTCTTTGACTTTTAAATGTTTTCAAGTAAAAAATTGTTTTTGAGATTTTGTATTATTAATGTTTTAGATTTATTATTATGATAAGATGAAATTTAATTACCTCCTTTCTTTGACTTTTAAATGTTTTTAGTAAAAATTGTGTAGAGATTTTTGTATTAACGTTTGAGATCAAATTCCGTGATTTATTATTATGATAAGGCCAAATTTAATTACCCCCGTTCTTTGACTTTTAAATGTTTTTAGTAAAATATTGTGTATAGATTTTTGTATTAATGTTTGAGATCACATTCCCTAATTTATTATTATGATAAGACGAAATTTAATTATCCCTTTTCTTTGACTTTTAAATGTTTTTAGTAAAAAATTGTGTAGAGATTTTTGTATTAATGTTTCAGATCACATTCCATGATTTATTATTATGATAAGATGAAATTTAATTAATTTATAAGATTAGGAACTAACTGTAGAGACTTCTATATTAACATTTGAGATCACATTCCATGATTTATTATTATGATAAGACAAAATTAATAAAAAAACAACACATGCTCTTTGGAGTAGGTAATGCAAGATATTTGTAACATGAGATATCAAAAGGCTCTTTTCTTTTAATAAAAAAACCTAAAATACAAAGCAAACAAAATATGAGGTGGTACATCAAACAGATTTGCAAGATTCTAGACATCAAAAACTATAGATTTTGTTGGATTGAATATTTTTCCATTCCCAAGGAGAAGATCATTAGAAGGAATATAGAGAAAAAACAAACAAAAATTTAGAAAATGATAAATGAGGCCCACCTACTCCACTACAACAATGATTATATAACGAAATTTTTAAATATATAGTATCCATCTTTCACGCGGTATTTTGTAAGATTGAAGGTATCTCATGTTAAATCACATGTAAAATATTGCATTGGCTTGGAGAAGTGATTAGAAGAAATTAATATTCAATATTATTATATGTTGGAATCCATAAGTCCAAGTGTTGTGGAATGAATAATGAGTGAATGGAGGGCAATGATTTTAATTATGGGATGCCATTTTTGGGAGGAAATATAATAAAATTTTAATATATAGATTTTGCTTTTTGGATCTTTGTAAGAAGCTTGTTATTTTTTCAATAAACAACATATTTTATAATCCTTTAAATTTAAACATAATTTCAAAGTTACACACAGGGTGAAGGGGAGATTATTATTAGATTCAAATGCCATCTTTAACTTAGTTTTGTTTTTAAGTCAATCTTCTTTCCCCAATTAAATAAATGTAATTAATTAGTAAACAATTAAAGAGAATAAATTGGAATTGATAATAAAAATTAAATGTTTAAATAAATTAAAATGTAATATTTAGTTTGAAATTTAATGATGGAAAAGCATTGTGACAAATTTTAGAAGTTGATTCGTTAACATTGTAGAATTTTAGTATCGACTCAAGTAAAGATCTTAGACTAGATGTAAAATGATTTTTTTCTTCGAATCACCTACACAGGTTCGAATATGATCTCCATGAGTACAAATATGAACCTACACATAGATCTAAAATAAAACTCACAGATTCGAACATGTGTGTGGATCTAAATGGAAACAAATGGACATGAACTAACAAACTATGGACTACTAGAATTTATGTCACCTCAATTTATGTTATTTAAATGTGTTAAGGATAGGTAGTGATTAGGAATTGTATGCTATGAAATGTGACTCAAGCACAACATGAACGAGTCAGCATCGATACCACACATGAACAATCCCTCTCCTTGCTACGAGCAACCTCCAAGCCACTCACTCTCGTGGCAAAAGCCAATCGAGTGGAGGCGAGACTTGGGGTGGTTATGTCAATAGGGAAGCAGAATTTCACGGAGGACAGTTGGCAAGTCTGCAAGTTGATTATGGATTTATATTTGACGAGCTTGTTCTAAGATCGTTATGGTGGAGATAATTTATGACCTGAAGGATCACTAATCCTATGTCTCCTGTTAGGATTTCTATGGTTGCAACGTCTAGTTGGTAGATTGTTTTGCTTGTTGATGAGTCTAGAGCATTGTAACCTATCCTCGTTCGTTTGAATGCATTGTTGTATGATGTCTCTTTATTAGAAGATCCTAAGAACATGTTTTTGCTCTTCTATGGTTTGTTGTGTGTGTTGTGGTCTTGGGTGGATTTCATCTATCGCTTCGAGAATAACCTTGATCCAATTTTCTCTAATCCCTAGGCACATCGAATTCTTGGGAGAGAGTTTGTTGACTGAGTGTTGAATTTTGTTTGACTTTTGTTGACTTTGACTTGAGGTCAAAGGTTTGTTTTGCTTTTTGTTTGAAGGTGACTTGTACCTTGTGATGGGATCGAGGGTTTTGCTTTAAGTTTCCTAATATTTTTGTGCTTTTGTATGAATGCAACTAATATGAATGCAAAACACTTTTTTTTCCTTTTCCAACTTGAATATAACAATTATCTAATTAGCTAGAAATTGAAATATGAGATGCAATTAATATGAGTTTTCCAAATGCAATCTAATTCTATGCTTTTGTATTTTTGAAATTGAAATTGCTTTGAAAAGAAATAACTTGACTTGAAATCTAATCTATGAATTGCAATAATTCTAATCTAATCAATGCTAATCAAATGAAAAACCTATCAAGGAAAAAGTAGACATAAAGATTACTTCCCCCAAGAGAAAGAGTGCGTGATCTAATTAACTATGAAAGCATGAAAAACCTAGATTCTCTTTAGCACATGAGCTTGGCGTATCCTCAGAAGTCCTTATGTGGCAACCTCCTTTCCTCTGTAGCAATGGGGATCTCCACTTGCCAATAGGGAAAAAGAAGCAATTGATTGAAAATGGGATTGAGCTTTGAAAGCTATGATGAATGAATTAAGCTATTGAAGCACTATGGCTTGGCTTTTTTGAAAGCAACTGGCAAGCGTGACGATGCTATTGAAGCTTGGAAGCTTGGCAACTAAACTATGAAAGCAAAAGGTTCATAAGTCATGTGAAGAGCATAAGCATGCTATGGAGAGAATAATGAATTTGCCTCCCCTATTGCCTATAGGAGGGGGTATTTATAGGTTGGGAGAGTTCACAAATGGTGGAGCTGATTGAAGAGATAACTCAATTGATTGACGAGTTAACAAGATTGATTGAGGAATAAACATGCTTGATTAAGGAGTGAATTGGGCATGGAAGATTATCACTCAAGGAGGAAGAACAGTTAGCATGAGAAGAAAGGGAGATAAGAATAGATTTGTGGGAGCTAAGAATAGAGTGATTGGGAGTGGAGTTAGAGATAGACTAGGCTTAGTTAGGGTCTAAGAACCATGCAAACTAGAGGAAAAAATAGAGCTAATTTGGGCTTGAACTGAAGAAAAGCTTGCATGTTTAAATGTGGTTGGGTCACCTAGTTTGATAAGGCAGGTCACCCAAGGAAGATCCTGGGTCACGCCTTGGGAGATCCAAGGTCACCCAGGGGAGATCTAGAAATAACAAGGGGTGACCCAAAAAAACTAGGTTCTACAGGTGGTTTTAGGGCCTAAGAATGATACGAGAGTGCTAAATATGGCCTCAAGACCTGAAGAATGATTAAAGGACCTAAAGAGGGTGGCTTGCCTAGGGGAGATCTTGGGTCGCACCACCTGGGAGATTCAGAGTTACCTAGGGGAGATCTATAAATAATAGGGGGTGACCCAGAAAGGAAGAATAGACAGATGCAACTGATGATGGGGAATGGTCTGGGAAGTCAATTGGAGGCCTCTGCAAGGTTGAAATGGATGAAAGGGGCTTAGGGAAAGTGAATTTCCTATCTTGTGACATTGGTAGGTCAAGTCGACAAGTTTAGAAATTGACAAAATGCCGTGTCGACAAAGGGTGAATGGTGAAGAGATAAGACCTTAGAAGGTTATCTAGAAGATAGGAGATGTACAAACAAGATGAACTTTGATCCACATGTTGCCAATAAGAATGCTGCTGAGAGTTCATTATTACATGCTTATATGTATAAGTTTAGGACTATAGCTGGTACAGTCATGGATGGAGGGTTCAAAGAATGAACTGTCCAAACCATACAACTAGAGTAAACACAATAGAAATGACAAAAAAATATAGAATGCAATGGAAGATTCAAATGCTTAATATATCAGATAATCATAATGATTATATGCCAGAAACATGCAGGCTACAATCAAAGGGCTCACAGGCTTGCTTTCCAGGTTACAACAAATATGCAAGATATGGCATTGAAGTGCCTTCCTGAAAAGAATTCTTCTATCTAAACTATCATAACTATGAACTGGAGAACTAACTCCCTAATGCATCTAAGAGATCTATATATATATATCATCTTCAAGCTTAAATGATCCTCCACGTCGGTCACAAGAGGTTACAATATCCAATGAATGATGAAACATGTAGGTCAACCTTCAACATATGGTATTGCTCTGCGAATGAATGAAACTTGGTACGGACCTCAAGGAAGGTCTATCTGGTCCTTATGTGTTGTGTATGATGTCCCATTAGGCTCTACAAGTCACGGAAGTGCTCCACAAACCTTCTCCTCTCAACTGACTATATGAACACTCTGCTATGTGAAAGCTGGGATCTTCTGATAGCAATAACTTTCTATAGACAAATCCAAATCTCCTGAAATCTAAATATGATGTAGCTAGCATGGGATAGAAGATAATTCCTACTCTGTGAGCTTTGATATGAAGATGTGGTAAAATGCGATAGAAAATATTAAACTACAAATTACTGAACTGCAACTGAAATGAAATAAAAGAAAAGAATGCAAATGTTTTTGGTTGATGCAAGATTGCTTTGCAACTTGGGATGCTCCTGCATCAGACACACAAGTTTGTTGAAAAAGTGAGTCCCTCACTTTGCTGGGGCTAGAGGAAAACCAAGGCGGTCTACCTCAGCCTATGAAATCCATGATGAATCTTCTTCCGGTCTTCCTTTCCACTTAACCAAATACTCTTTGTACTACTTGCCTCTGGTACTGCATCCAACTCTGCTATCCAAGATGTTTTGTATCTACTCTGGTTGTTGCTATAGTAACTGATTCTTTAAACCATCTTCAATGTTGTCACTTGATTCTCCCTCATGATATTGATATAAGTCTGTAATGTTGAATATAGGTGATATACCAAATGTCTCCGGTAACTCCACTTCATATGCATTCCCTGAATCAAATTTCTTAAGAATCTTACATGGTCCAAACTTCTTCATCTTCAGCTTGTTGTATGTCCCCACTAGAAATCTCTCCTTTCTTAGATATACCATTACTTCATCTCCAACTGAAAATTCTTTGTCTTCTCATCTCATCTGCTTGCTCCTTATACTTACTATTCATCTCCTCCAAATGCTTCCTAACCTGATTATGTAGTGTCTCCATGTATCTTGCAAATTCTTCTAGTTCTACACTTCTCTTGTTGTCCATACTGATGTCTCTCAGCTTTGCCACTCCTCTGGGTTGTAATCCTGTCACAATCTCAAATGGTGTCTTCTCGGTACTCCTCTTCACTGAATTATTGTATGCAACTCTGCTTGTGGTAGAATTAGATCCCAATTTCCTGCCTTGTCTCCTACCAAACATCTCAATAAGTTACCCAGACTCCTATTTACCACTTATGTTTGTCCATCTATCTGTGGGTGAAATGTTGAACTGAACTTTAGGTCTATCTTCATCTTCTTCCACAATGTCCTCCAAAAATATCTAATGAATCTTGTATCCCTGTCTGAAACTATACTCTTATGTAATCCATGCAATCTCACAGTCTCCTTGAAAAATAGGTCAGCAACATGCACTGCATCATTTGTCTTCTTACAAGGAATGAAATGTGCCATCTTTGAAAATATGTCCACTACTACAAATATAGAATCATATCCTCTCTGTGTTCTTGGCAAACCTAATATGAAATCCATGCTTATATCTTCCCAAGGTCTCTCCGGTACTGTCAAAGATTTGTACAAACTAGTATTCTGACTACTCCCTTTTGCAACTTGACAAACTCTACAACTCTAAACAAATTTCCTTACATCCTTATATATCTAAGGCCAAAAATAGTGTTCACTTACCAAAGTTCCTATCTTATCAATACCAACATGTCCTTCCAATCCACCACTATGCTTCTCCTTGATCAAATTTTCTCTCTTTGAACTCCTAGGTATACATAATTGATTTCCTTTGAATAACATATCCTCCTGAATGAAATAGTCCAACCACTTACTTCTATCTACCACAACAGGTTCCTTACATGCTTTCCATGCTTCTGCAAAATCAAGATCTTCTTCATACATATGCTTAAGTTCCTCAAATCCTAATACTTCGACCCTCATCTCTATCAGCAAATTCCTTCTTTTTCTCAATCCATCTACAACTTTATTTGACTTCCCATTCTTATGTTTCAATACAAATGTGTAACTCTGCATGAACTCTACCCATCTCATATGTCTCTGATTCAACTTTCCTTGACTGTTTAAATAATGCAAAGCTTGATGATCAGTGTACAACACAAATTCCTTAGGCAACAAGTAATGTCTCCTCTTCTTCAAAGCTTGAATTATGGCATAGAAATCTTGATCATAAACTAAATATCTTCTCCTTGCATCATTCAACTTCTCATTGAAATATGCTACTACTCTCCCTTCTTGACTTAACACTACTCCTATTGCATTCCCACTGGCATCACAATCTACTTGAAATACTTTGTCAAAATCTGATAATGCTAACACTAGTTTCTTTGTCACCTTCTGCTTCAACAATTCAAAACTCTTATTTGCTCCTAATGTCCACTTAAAGTCATTTTTATCACCTCTCATTGTCTCTGTCATTGGTGTGCATACTGTACTGAAATTTCTAATGATCTTACCTCTCCAATGTTCACAAGTGTTGGCCACTCAACATTTGCTTTAACTTTCTCAGGGTCTATCTTCAATCCTTCCACAGAAATCACAAATCCCAAATATACAAATTCTTCCTTCATGAAACTACATTTCTTGATGTTTATCAACAACTTCTCTTCTCTCAACCTCCACAATACTTGTCTAATATGCCACAAATGTTCTTTTGTCTTATTGAAAATCAGAATATCATCCAAGTATACAATAACTAACTTAACCAAAAATTTATTCAAAACCTCATTCATCAACCTCATGAAAGTAGTTGGTGCATTAGTTAAGCCAAAAGACATCACTAACCAGTCATATAATCCTTCATTTGTCTTAAATGCAATCGTCCACTCATCTCCTTCTTTGATTTTGATATGATGGTATCCACTCTTCAAGTCTATCTTTGTGAAATATTTTGAAAGCTATGATGAATGAATTGAGCTATTGAAGCACTATGGCTTGGCTTTTTAGAAAGCAATTGGCAAGCGTAATGATACTATTGAAGCTTTTGGAAGCTTGGCAACTAAACTATGAAAGCAAAAGGCTCATAAGTCATGTGAAGAGCATAAACATAATATGGAGAGAAAAAAGAAAAGATGGACATGGATGTACAATAATGAATTTGCCTCCCCTGTTGCCTATAGGAGGGGATATTTATAGGTTGGGAGAGTTCACAAATTGTGGAGCTGATTAAAGAGATAACTCAATTGATTGCCGAGTTAACAAGAATGATTGAGGAGTAAACATGCCTGATTAGGGAGTGAATTGGGCATGGAAGCCTATCACTCAAGGAGGAAGAAGAGTTAGCATGAGAAGAAAGGGAGATAAGAATAGATTTGTGGGAGCTAAGAATAGAGTGATTAGGAGTCGAGTTAGAAATAGACTAGGCTTAGTTAGGGTCGAAGAACCATGCAAACAAACTAGAGGAAAAAATAGAGCTAATTTGGGCCTGAACTAAAGAGAAGCTTGCATGTTTAAATGTGACTGAGTCACCTAGTTTGATAGGGTAGGTCACACAGGGAAGATCTTGGCTCACTCCCTAGGAGATCCAAGGTCACCCAGGGGAGATCTAGAAATAACAAGGGGTGACCCAAAAAAACTAGGTTCTACAGGTGGTTTTAGGGGCTAAGAATGATAAGAGAGTGCTAAATATGGCCTCAAGACCTGAAGAATGATTAAAGGACCTCAAGAGGATGGGTTGCCTAGGGGAGATCTTGGGTCACACCCCCTAGGATATTCAGAGTCACCCAGGGGAGATCTACAAATAACAGGGGGTGACCCAAAAAGGAAGAATAGAGGGATGCAACTAACGATGGGGAATGGTATGGGAAGTCAATTGGAGGCCTCTGCAAGGTTGAAATGGATGAAAGGGGCTTAGGGAAAGTGAATTTCCCATCTTGTTATGTTGGTAGGTCAAGTCGATAAGTTTAGAAATCGACAAAATACCTTGTCGACAAAGGGTGAATGGTGAAGACATAAGACCTTAGAAGGTTAGCTAGAAGATAGGGGATGTCCAAAAAAGATGAACTTTGATCCACATGTTGCCAAGAAGAATGCTGCTGAGAGGTCATTATTACATGCTTATATGTATATGTTTAGGACTATAGTTGGTACAGTCATGGATGGAGGGTTCAAAGAATGAACTGTCCAAACCATACAGCTAGAGTAAACACAACGAAAACAACAAAAAAAATATAGAATGCAATGGAAGATTCAAATGCTTAATATATCAGACAATCAAAATGCTTATATGCTGGCAACATGCGGGCTACAATCAAAAGGCTCACAGGCCTGCTTTTCAGGTTACAACAAATATGCAAGATATAGCATTGAAGTGCCTTCCTGAAAAGAATTCTTCTATCTAAACTATCATAACTATGAACTGGAGAACTAACTCCCTAATGCACCTAAGAGATCTATATATATATCATCTTCAAGCGCAAATGATCCTCCGCATTGGCCACAAGAGGTTACAATCTCCAATGAATAATGAAACGTGTAGAAAACATGTATGTCAACCTTACCAAGGCAATCTACCTTAGCCTAAGAAATCCATGATGAATCTTCTTCCGATCTTCCTTTCCACTTAACCAAATACTCTTTACACTGCTTGCCTCTGGTACTGCATCCAACTCTACTATCCAAGATGTTTTGTATCTGCTCTTGTTATTGCTGTGGTATTTGATTCTTCAAACCATCTTCAATGTTGTCACTTGATTCTCCCTTATGATACTGATATAAGTTTGCAATGTTGAATATAGGTGATATACCAAATGTCTCCAGTAACTCCACTTCATATGCATTCCCTGAATCAAATTTCTTAAGAATCTTACATAGTCCAAACTTCTTCATCTTCATCTTATTGTATGTCCCCACTGGAAATCTCTCCTTTCTTAAATATACCTGTTACCAATTTTTTTTGCCTTGTTTCTCCAAGATGGGTAATATATTGCTAATTTCTTTCTTTGTTTGTCTTATTGTCTCAGTTGTTTTGTGTTCCTTTATAGTGTCCAAGATATTGATTTACACATTGTGTTTATCACATATTTCATGATATAGAATCTCTTTTAAGTTTTTAAAGCATTTTATCTTTTCAACTTTCCATGTCCACGTCCAAAAGGCTTTTAATAAAGAGGTGAGTTAGAAATACTTTCTTTTCATGTCTTAAAGAAGTGCTTCCAAGTTGCATGTGGTTATTTAGCCAATCAAGGAGTCAAAAAACATCTTTTTCCATGTTGATAACTTAGTTTTGCTAATAAACCTTGTACACTCAAATTGGAGGGAAGTTTCCATTTTAAAATCATTTATTTGGTTTTTTTCTTCCACAGTGAGGTAGGGTTTAAGTGGAGTTAGAGGTCAAGTCTTGGGGTTAGGTTAGGTTTTGTTTGTGTGTATTTGTGTTAGGTCTTTCCATCTCTATTGAGAGTTTTACTCACAGTGAAGTGGAGGCAGCTGGTTTTGATGTTGCATGGATGTCCAAAGCACAAGAAAGGCTTGCAACAATCCACATACACATCCCTCATATGCTCGGATCCTTCCAATTTGAGAAAAGAAAACTAGAGAAGATATTTCAGAAAGAGAGTGGAGATGAAAGAGCTTCACAAGCATTTGTCAAGGTTATAGTTGTAGTTTTCCAAGGTGCAAATATACTTGGGGAGTTTACAAGGGGTTTATGTACGTCTTTCCAAGGATTTATGGACCTATATCCACACTAAGAGGTTTACATAAAATGAAAGAGGTATTTGATACATGTTCAAACCTTTTTTGATTCTCAATGTAAGAACTACATAGGCATATAAACATCTAAGGAGTGTTGAGCTTTGTTGGTTTTACTTTGTTCATGGTTTGAAGATCTGCACATTTAACCTAGGTGCTTGCCTAGGGTTTTTAAGCTTTATCTTTAGATATTTTGAGGTTTGTTTAAGCCATACGGTTGTGTGAGTTTTGAGAGAAAGTGTGTGTGTGTGTGTGTGTGTGTGTGTGTGTGTGTGTGTGTGTGATCTTGTTAAGATATTGTTGACAAGAGTCTGCAGGTCTGTCAGTAGTCTTGGGGGACTGCCAAATGAGTTGAATGTCATTATTAGGGTTGTGCAAGGTTGTACCAAGAATGAGACAGATTCAGAGGTTTTAAAGAAGTCTTGAAGACAAGAAAAAATAGAGCACAACACAGTCTCAATATGGAATTTGTAGACAAGAGAAGCCTCTCATATCATTCTAAACTTTTGACATGAAAAAGTGCTTGTCATAAACACCATAGTCAGGGAAATGTATATACTATAGAAGCTAGTAGAGTAGACTACTTTGAAGGCACTTAAGAGTCTTTCTAAGGTTTTGAAAACCCTATCAACCTTAGGGTATGTAAAAGAAACAATGAGAAAAATAATTGACAGAGGCTATAATAATACTGTCATACAACCAAGTTTCCTTTAAAGAGGTAAGGCAACATTAAAGGTTGGTTGACTAGGAGGAGCTTCTACAGAACAATGAAATACAAGCTCTGTGTATATGCCTACAGGGGCAGGAAAAAAGCCATGAAGCAGGGTATTGGACAGTGTTAGAAGACAGAGGAATTACGCATATGAGATTGACAATAGTACAATGAGGAAGGTTTCGAGTAGCATTAACTCTGTCAAAGAGTGTATAGAGGTTTGTAGACTCACAAACCCTTTAAAATATTGAGGATATAATGATATCAATTTGTTCATCATTTTCAAGAATAGAGAAGCCTGTACATTGTCAACAAGAGTCCAAAAGACAAGAACAGTTAGGACAATTGTTTTGTTGATGACATATCTTGCATGATTTCTGTCATGTCTACTATGTTAAGTGACATGCATGCTCCAATGATCACAGTCCTAATTTGTTGGAGTAGGGTGAGATATAGAAAGAGTGGCAGTCCCTCATAAAATGTGTGAAAGGACAGTCACTAAAGAAGACTCTAACAATCATCAATGACAGTCATATGTCATAGAAAATAGTGAAAAAGTTTGAAATTTGCATGATAATGTAATAGTGGCAAGTTGCTAGAAGATGAATGATGGTATAAAGATTGTAATGAGTTTACAGAGATCACAAGTATACCATTGAGGCAGTGAAGACTTTGAGCATGCAAAGAACAAAGAGTGGGCACCCATAGACTGTAGCTATTGAGGGTGGAAGATCATCATCCAAATTTCTAAGAAGGGCACTAAAATGCTGCAAAGGCTATCTCATCTAGTCATGATCTCTCATGAACATACAAGTCTAAGGTACTATGAGGTGCTTCAAAGTCTCACAGGTCTCACAAGATGTTATGGATAGTTCAGAGATCCAAGACAATGCTTTAAAGATTGAAGAAACTTGTTATGATAACAAGAGAAACCAAATGGAGTAGTGGACAGGGGTGTGACAACAGTTGAAATGAATAATATGAAGACTCCTCTTCCTGCATAAAAGTTTCTTTTAGTATCTATGATAGCCCTGTTTTCAAAAGGCAAAGGACTAGTGTATGAAGCAATGGTTTGGAGAGGAAGTAAAGTAAATCAAGTTAGAGTTTTCTCGCCATGTTAGAACAATAGCAGGCTAGAAGAAAGGGTGCAAGGAGGTAGATATAAGTCATGTTATAGTTTTTTTCATTGCAAATCACTGTCAATTGTTAGGAATGTTGAGAGCTATGTTGAAGTACAATGACCAATACTATGGACAAAGTTGATGGAAGTCCATAGACATGCAAGAACAGTCAAGATGGAAATAGCATGTGTAAGGCCCACTCTTGCCTCACTGGTATGTACCAACTCATCGTATAGTTCTAGATTTAAGGTTAGAATGAATCAATTTTTAGATGATGTATTCAAATGACGAATATGAACCTAGTTGATTATGCATCCGTATTAGTCATTAGATGTCGCTTCGGCTATAATCTCTATTGTTGGATTTGATGTGTTGTCTTGAGTGTGCAGGTGGTTATTATACAGGTACTGACCAATGGGTGGATGTGGAGGAGGAGACATGGAATCACTAAACCCCTAGGCCACCTCACCCTACCATGTCCTTCGGTCAAATGGTTGACCTGGTGTCCATGCGGTATGTTAGTCTTGTAAACCACTTTGTTTTGATTGTGAATAGAGGACTTATTCAAGTGGGTTTCCCTCTTTGCCTTCAGCCGGAATCCTTCACAAGTCGGATCCCCATGCCTTGTGTACCCCGTATAGTGTTTGTGTTTATTGCGTATTCATAAGGGGTCTTGATTGTTCTTGCACCTTGGGGTTGCCTTTGATTTGTTGTAGTGTGCTTTCTATTAACCTGCTTACATTTGAGGCGAGGTTGTTCAAGTTTAACAAATCTCATGGGTTGATCCCTTGCTTTAGGGTCATGTGGTGACTTTCTTAATGATTGTGAAAGTGTGTGTGTGTTTTGTCCTTGTACCTTTTAATGCAAGGTCAAATAGTGTTGTTATTATTGTATAGGGGATAATTACCTTGTAATGGTTGTTTCTCAAATTTGATTCTTGGGTTAAAAGTTGGTCCGTGAGGTAAACACGATTATAGACTTGTTTTATCCAAGTACTTAATTTAGTTGGGATTATCGTCGGTCTGCCTTATTTTGTGTAGTCGTACGAAAGCATGACAATCTTGTCCCATAAAATTAACTCTTAGCTGTGCCTCTTCTTAGAACTCAAATACGCGTTATGGAATGCTTGCGTTATTCCTTGTGCTTTAAAAGTGAAGATGATTTAGTGTTAATGCTTCGTAGAGCTTTCGTTGAGGATGTTATATGTGTCTCTAATTTCTTTAGAAAAGAGAGACTTAGATTAGAAATTTATAAAATAGTTAAACTTGTTAATCTTGATGTTAGTTCTAATTTGAACATAGCTATTCATTACTTAAAAGTTGCCAATGTGTGGCATATTGAGCTCAATTTGTTAGTCGAACTTGCTGGTCAAGTAGTCATTATGAAAGTCATCCTTTCGGTGGTGCATTCGAAATACTATGGCCTGTTGTAGTATGAGTAAACGATATAATTACCTTGGCTTATCTTGTACGGGTAATATATGAAAACCATGTTATTATGACTATCATTACCAATAATAATTATTATTACAAATGTATGTGACAAACCATATATTTATAATTACATTCCTTTTTAAAATGTTGTCAGCTTGCCCAAAATTCTACCCTTGCTTATGTTTCGGTCTCTTTAAAAACTTCTAGTGTGAATGTCCTTTGGGCGAAAAGTTTATTGGTCTCATGGAGACTGACGTTTACATTTTTGATATCTAGATTTGTTCCTATGGGAAATTACCCTGAACCTCCTAGGGGTGCGAGTGGGAGTGGGAGTGGGAGTGCAAACTTTGTTAGAGTTTGATAGCTGGGGGGAGATCACTCCTTTCTTGCTATACGGTCTTTTTATGTTTTGGATTAATGAGAGTACGCGGGTTTTGCTTAGCAGGAGGGGAGAAATTCATTCTTTTACCTTTCACAAAAAGAATGGTCAGAGGATATCTTCTGGGGAGATTAGCCTTGGCCAATGGGAACCATCGGATGTGAATTTATGCTATCAACTGAGGAAAAGAGGATCTCAACCATTGAACGAGGGAGGGAGAGCCAAACGGGAAGGGGATTCTAGAGGGGGGATGTCTCTGAGGAGGAAAGTGACAGGGAAGAGCCCTTTTACAGGTTCACGACATTCTTTGTGGGGGACCACGACCTTCTGAACAGACCCGCGGCCTTGAATGGGAGGTGTGACCTATTTCACAGGGCTTTTACTTCCTTACAGGCACCATGAACAAAGGGGGCTGTAGGATCTCTCTGAAAGAAAAAGAAAAAAAGGAGGTGTTGGCATGGGAGAGAGGAAGATGGGTGTGGGCGACCTTGGAGAGAGGAGGTATTCCCCGTCAATAGTGTTTTTTTTTTATCCTATGATTTCTGTTTTTTGTGGAAATTTATCTTCATATGACAGTCTATAGATTTAAAGAAAGTAAGAGTGTTAAACACATTGTCCCACTCGATATTGGATGGTTCTGCAAGTTTCACAGTTTGTAAATTAAGACTCATGGCTCTTCATAGTGAGGATAGAGCTAGGCGTCTTACCTTTCTAACTGAGATAGAGAGGGGCAGACATATTTAGAATTTTGTTGATGCAAATAGTAGAGGTATTCCAACGAAAGAAGAAAGCCCAAATAGTCTTGGGCGTAGCAACCAAAGTAGGTGCCATACCCTGAAGTGGCGCAGAAAAACACTAGGGAGTATTGCTAGAAAATAAATAAATAAATAATGGATGCTTGCACTCAACTCCCATGCCCCCATTTTGTTAAAGGCAGAAAGGACGTTGGAGAAGGTTGTGTAAACTGCATTTTAACCTGTGGACTGCATTTACATGAAAGTTTCTAAGAACCCTTCAACTAACCCATTTCAAATATATCTTGAAAATATGGTATTCTACGAGATCATATTTCGTTTAGGTAGTTTATGAGCTAGACCAAGTGTTTTGTCTTGCTACTACAGTTTGCGTGCATGCCCACCAGGGCACTTGCATCTACAGCATCTGATAAAGACTTTCCGTGTGCATTATTGCAGTGCCAGTCCTATTTTCAAAATTTTCATACTGCAATACCCATTATCTCCACAAGAAAACATATCCCTGTCTGTAATGATGGAAACGGAACACATTCTTTGCATTGGCCTAGTTTCCCCTGTGACAGCCTGAACATACTATTTTAGGCTTTAACATTGTGCATTTCCTTATCTTGTGTGCTAAAAAGAAAAAGAAACATTGTTGGAGGTGTATTGTTGTTTTTTATTTAAAAATCTATAGCCTGGTAGAAAAATATTAACTAGAGTGCTTCAGTTCTTGAATGATATAGTTTTTACATGTAAGCTTGGTTGTGGGTTTGCATCTACACTTCAATGTAACGTTGCCGGTACTTTATTCTCCTTGCCTATAATAAATTTTGGTTGCATGTCTAATAGGGATAGGTTGTTTAGCTTTGATAGAGTTATTAAGACTGTATTTATTTTTAAATGGGAGTTTAGAGTTACCTACGAGGTCTTATGGTTCCTTATATTTGGTCAAATAATTATATAGTTACTCTAGATGTGTGATCACCATCTCTATAGAAGCATAGTGATCGTCATTATATTTTGTTGTGCCTTTGGGTAGGGAATAGTGGGTTGAGATAATATGGAAGTGGTATAGTTTAGCAATGGTTAATTTATTTATTTATTTATTTTTTCTACCATTTCTTACTTATGTCATGTGATTGAATAAAGCTAAAGCTTAGTTTTGTACGTAGTTTGAGTTAGTGAATTAAATCATCTTTGTTAAGGAGAGTGTGAATGGCCTAATTAGGAAGTAGTTATGGAAATGAGCAAATATGCCCAGTGTTTAAACTTGGACTTTGGACCATGATATGTTAATCATGTGTGGGTGTGCCTTGAATTCTTCTAGTTGTTTGATTCCCTTGACATTGTTTGGGGTGTGTGAGGAAACCATGTCTTTCTCGTGTGGCTCATCCGGTTGTCTATCTCCTGACTTTGTTGTGTGAGTTTGGCCTTGTTAGTGGTGGTTCCATGCTCTTCTCTCTCCATAGCTCGGGGGTTGCCTAGTGCGCAATGGACATCCATTGCGTTCGACGATGGCAACATGGTTGGGAGGAGGGCAACAGCCCCCATTGGTCTTCCTATTGGCGAACCCTATTGTAGTCTTGGCAGAATCTTAGCCTTTGTCTGTTGGAAGGATCATTAAGGTTAATTGTCTCTTTTGGTGTAAAGCAAGAATGAATGATGAATTTTATCTCTCTTGATGTTTCAAAATTCCTCTCTTGATGTATTCAGAATAATTAGAGTAATGTTTTATGCATTTAATGTTTATCCTAAATTTATGGACACAAAGGAGGATAATTAATGAGTGGTTTATCTTGTTGTAAAGAAAAGTGTTATTTATCGCTCGTATGTTAAGGAGATTAATTATTGAATGGTTTAGTCTCTTATTGCTAAGGAAATTATTACTGATTAGTTATCTCTCTTGTATAATAGGTGTATAGGTACTTAATGTATATTTACCTTCTCGATGTACTCAGAGAAATTAAGTATGGTTTATTTATTTCTATTGACACATAGGAAAATGATGGATGTATATTTAGCTCCTTGATGTAATCAGTAAACCTTTTATGATTTGGTCTATTGAGGTGTAGAAAAATGATTAAAGCATGTTTGTCTTTTGACGTACCCAGGAAAATAATTATTGCATATATATAATTCTACTGATGTAGAGGAAAATTATTAATCATTGTTATCTTTAATGTAGTTAAGGAGAATGACTGTCATTTTTACGTCCTCCTTGATGTATTTAATGTATAGACCAGATGTGGTAATTCTCTCTATCCCATTTTTGTAGCCATGTCTTAAATTAGTAATGGAAGTGAATCTTGTCTTGATGTCCACTTCTACTCTGGTAGGATAGATTGGCTAGATCGTACCACAACTGCCTCGAAGTGTAATATCCTATTTCTGTTGATGGATGTTTGAATTACATTATTCTTGCATGGTTGTTGTCTAGGTCTCTTCATGTCGTTATCCCCTCAGTTTAAGTTTTGACGAGGCATCGTGGGTGTTTCATCCATGCCTCATCTTTCTTCCCCGCCTTGCACAACGGGGATTTAGGGATAGGGAAAAAAAAATTTGGTGGTTCATGTCACGACCATATGGGAAAGGTGGGCGTGACATGTGGTTTCTCGTGTCATGGTCACTCGTAAAAGTGGGCATGACATTTGGTATCAAAGCACATGTTTCAACATTGGGAGCTCTAGGGTTTGTTTGATGTTGGGGTGACATGGAGTGGGTTCAGTGTGGTTTGACCCTTGTCCTACTCCGTGTAGCCATGAGAGAGCGAGGTTGTGGTTTGTTGACTAACCTCCACCTTGGAGGAATATCCACCCTCTTGTTTTGTCATTATGGTGGCCTTGTCACACGATTATCGAAGTCTTCCGCTTGTATTTTTGGTGATGGTTGTGTTCCTCCTCGTTGATTGTCCTCTCGAGTCGCTTGGCCTAGATTGTGGGGGTTTGTGTTGGACCCCTCCTCGCCCTTGTGTATTTTGTGGAGAGTAGTGACATCTTAATGCCCGTTTGACTTATTCTTGCCTTGTGAACTTGATGTGTGTTTATCATGATGTTGAATGGCATAATTTCTTGAATCCCTAACCCTTGTTATCATTGGAAGTTAGCATTACCTCCATTGGATTGATAACTAGAAAAGATTGCATGAAATGAATCTCACCATGACATTTATGAGTGCATATCGTGTGTTTGTGTTTTCCTTTTATGCCTTGTATTAATTGTGAAATATTGAGAAAGATGTGAAAATTAATTTTATGCATGGCAAATTGTTAAAAAAAAATTAACATATATTCTCAGATTATTTCAATGATACATTTGTGTGCTTGGTGACATTTGTGTAAAGTACTTCTACAAAATAAAATAAAATAAAAAATTTGCATTTTATAACTGTGTTCTTGTGTGAATTTGATATCATGTTATGCATACCATGTGTGGAAAAGATGTTGGGCTTCATAAAGTAGAATAGTAAAATTTGAGACTTGATCTTGCTATTAGATTCTTCTTGTGATATGCCTCTACTTTATGAACCTTGTGTTAGATAAATATGTGGTGGTTTCATAGTGCATATGTAGTGTTAAGGGCTATAGAGATCTCCATGATGTGTGAGATGTTGACCATCTTGCGAGTTGAAATAATGTTATTTGAGTTAATTACGACCTTGTATACAAATGCTAGTATGTTGGTATACTCACTTGAGGTGTATTGCATTGTCACTCAATGTGAAGTCATGATTGGATTCCAATATGCCTTAGATGGATTAATTTGAGTTAATGTTTGAGTAAATGTCTTAGAGAACCTTTATGGTTATTATTATGTGACCTTGGGGTGTGAAAGTTGTCCTTCATTAGGTAATGAACAATAAAGGAGAGTTGTGTTATGTGTTACCTTATGGATGTGAATACTTGTTATGAGCGTGCTTGCTATGCGTTGTGTACTCATGAGCTTGCGATACTAGGTATCCATTCATGGGTTGAGTGTATAACTACAAGTATGGTGGAGTCATGCTTGTGTGGCTGCTTGTTGTATACCCTGTAAGGTCCAATCTTGGAGTTGGAGACCTTCCATGTGTGGAGTTAAGTAGTGGAGAGGAAGAACTTAGGAAGCTATGGTGATATGTTGTGGCATTGGTTTGGGATTACCCAACCAACCATACCTTCCTATGCCAGAGTACCCCCTACTTCTCCTTAGTGAATGGACCTTTGAAAGGCCCATAGTGCTTTCCTATCGTGTTTTGTTTCCTTGACAGTACTAATGACATTTGACATGGGAGCTTGGTTATGTTTTGGTATGGGCATATGATTTGCTCGAGGCCATGCTACTTTGTGCAAGTTTATCCTTACCCTTGGTATCTTATTGAGTGGATGCATGGCATCCTAGAGACATTTACATTATGATGATGACATGTACCTTTGAGAAGGGCATGATGTACTATATTGATGATGTGTTACCTTTGAGAAGGGCACAATTTCCACGTAAGAGTACGTGAAGGCGCATTGATAATACTTACCTACATGATGTTAATGCATTGGTTGTGTTTGCATAACACATGTAGTGACCATGTTTCCCTCCTTCCTTATTGGAGAATTGATGTTAGTCACATAGTGATGTAATGTGCATTTTCTTGGATTGCAATTTTTTTGTTTCAGTTGTTTGGTGACCTTTTTGTACCTTGGTGGTGTGACCAGCCATGTTATTTTATCTTATCTGAAAGTAGCTTAGCCACAATCTTTGATTCTTCCTTTTTCACGTGACTCTTATGGTTACGTTGTTTTTAATATTGTAAATGCGCGCATTTATTTATTTATTTACTTTATTTCGATTATGGAAACTTCTCCTTTTGACTTTTCTGGAAATCTATGTTGGCTAAGCTAGGATCCTTCTGTTCTCTAGTGCTGGTCTTGTGTTGTGATGTTCTTCTCGCCATGTTGATGGAGTGACCTCTGGTAGAGTGTATATAAGGAAGCAGACGTGGGAAACTTATGAGGATGGGGGTAGGTGTGGACTAGTATGAGCTGGTCATTATCCACCTACCTTCCTAGTGATTTATGTTATATGTTGACTATCTCTTGGAGGCTAAACCCCTTATACAAACAAGAGGTAGGTCATTTGTGGGAATGTATGGTGAGGCCCCCAAGCGCATGGCCTTGAGGCCATCATTCCACTTGGTTCTTGGATCATTGGATTACTTGGCACTGGTATTTGGTTACGTAGTTCTATGATGAGACTATGACATTCCCCTAAACCTATTTGTGAACCTTGTGTTGTTATCCCTGTAATGTAGTTGAATGAAAATAGGTGTTTAGTTGTAAGATCTACTTTTGATGTGTCTGATTATGAGATGATAGTTTCTTTATAAACACGTTATGTGATGTATGAATTCCTTTATGCATGTGTGAAAATGAGTAATGATCTTGAGATTAGTGTGCTGAGTTTTGATCCATAGAATGTATTTTGTGAATAAGACTATGCATTTATAACATTTAGTTAACATGTTTTATAATATTATGAGTTCCTTATTGCATATGTATCTTTTGTACTTATCTTGTCTGGTGCAAGAAGTTCAGGGAGGTGCTTCTATCCTCCTCTGGATGACTTCCCAGAGTAAGTCATTTCCTAGGGGGGTAGTATGTAAGGCCTACTCTTGCCTCACTGGTACATACCAACTCATCGTATAGTTCTAGATTAAAGGTTAGAATGAATCGATTTTTAGATGATGTATTCAAATGACGAATATGAACCTAGTTGATTATGCATCCGTATTGGTCATTATATGTCGCTTCGGCTATAATCTCTATTGTTGGATTTGATGTGTTGTCTTGAGTGTGCAGGTGGTTATTATACAGGTACTGACCAATGGGTGGATGTGGAGGAGGAGACATGGAATCACAAAACCCCTAGGCCACCTCACCCTACCATGTCCTTCGGTCAAATGGTTGACCTGGTGTCCATGCGGTATGTTAGTCTTGTAAACCACTTTGTTTTGATTGCGAATAGAGGACTTATTCGAGTGGGTTTCCCTCTTTGCCTTTAGCCAAAATCCTTCACAAGTCGGATCCCCATGCTATGTGTACCCCGTATAGTGTTTGTGTTTATTGCGTATTCATAAGGAGTCTTGATTGTTCTTGCACCTTGGGGTTGCCTTTGATTTGTTGTAGTGTGCTTTCTATTAACGTGCTTACATTTGAGGTGAGGTTGTTCAAGTTTAACAACTCTCGTGGGTTGATCCCTTGATTTAGGGTCATGTGGTGACTTTCTTAATGATTGCAAAAGTGTGTGTGTTTTTTGTCCTTGTACCTTTTAATGCAAGGTCAAATAGTGTTGTTATTATTGTACAGGGGATAATTACCTTGTAATGGTTGTTTCTCAAATTTGATTCTTGGGTTAAAAGTTGGTCAGTGAGGTAAACAAGATTATAGACTTGTTTTATCCAAGTACTTAATTTAGTTGGGATTATTGTCGATCTGCCTTATTTTGTGTAGTCGTATGAAAGCATGACAATCTTGTCCCATAAAATTAACTCTTAGCCATGCCTCTTCTTAGAACTCAAATACGCATTATGGAATGCTTGCGTTATTCCTTGTGCTTTAAAAGTGAAGATGATTTAGTGTTAATGCTTCGTAGAGCTTTCGTTGAGGATGTTATATGTGTCTCTAATTTCTTTAGAAAAGAGAGACTTAGATTAGAAATTTATAAAATAGTTAAACTTGTTAATCTTGATGTTAGTGCTAATTTGAACATAGATATTCATTACTTAAAAGTTGCCAACGTGTGGCATATCGAGCTCAATTTGTTAGTCGAACTTGCTCGTCAAGTAGTCATTATGAAAGTCATCCTTTCGGTGGTGCATTCGAAATACTATGGCCTGTTGTAGTATGAGTAAATGATATAATTACCTTGGCTTATCTTGTACGGGTAATATATGAAAACCATGTTATTATGACTATCATTACCAATAATAATTATTATTACAAATGTATGTGACAAACCATATATTTATAATTACATTCCTTTTTAAAATGTTGTCAGCTTGTCCAAAATTCTACCCTTGCTTATGTTTCGGTCCCTTTAAAAACTTCTAGTGTGAACATCTTTTGGGCGAAAAGTTTATTGGTCTCATGGAGACTGACATTTACATTTTTGATATCTAGATTTGTTCCTATGGGAAATTACCCTGAACCTCCTAGGGGTGCGAGTGGGAGTGGGAGTGGGAGTGAGAACTTTGTTTAGAGTTTGACAGCTGGGGGGGAGATCACTCCTTTCTTTCTATACGGTCTTTTTATGTTTTGGATTACATGAGAGTAGGCGGGTTTTGCTTAGCGGGAGGGGAGAAATTCATTCTTTTACCTTTCACAAAAAGAATGGTCAGAGGATATCTTCTGGGGAGATTAGCCCTTGCCAATGGGAACCGTTAGATGTGAATTTATGCTGTCAACTGAGGAAAAGAGGATCTCAACCGTCAAACGAGGGAGGGAGAGCCAAACGGGAAGGGGATTCTAGAGGGGGGATGTCTCTGAGGAGGAAAGCGACAGGGCAGAGCCCTTTTACAGGCTCACGACATTCTTTGTGGGGGACCACGACCTTCTGAACAGACCCACGGCCTTGAATGGGAGGTGCGACCTATTTCACAGGGCTTTTACTTCCTTACAGGCACCACGAACAAAGGGGGCTGTGGGATCTCTCTGAAAGAAAAAGAAAAAAAAAGGGGTGTTGGCATGGGAGAGAGGAAGATGGGTGTGGGCGACCTTGGAGAGAGGAGGTATTCCCCGTCAATAGTGTTTTTTTTTTTAATCCTATGATTTCTATTTTTGTGGAAATTTATCTTCATATGACAATCTATAGATTTAAAGAAAGTAAGAGTGTTAAACACATTGTCCCACTTGATATTGGATGGTTCTGCAAGTTTCACAGTTTGTAAATTAAGAGTCATGGCTCTTCATAGTGAGGATAGAGCTAGGGGTCTTACCTTTCTAACTGAGATAGAGAGGGGCAGATGTATTTAGAATTTTGTTGATGCAAATAGTAGAGGTATTCCAACGAAAGAAGAAAGCCCAAATAGTCTTGGGCGTAGCAACCAAAGTAGGTGCCATACCCTGAAGTGGCGCAGAAAAACACTAGGGAGTATTGCTAGAAAATAAATAAATACATAATGGATGCCTGCACTCAGTTCCCACACCCCCATTTTGTCAAAGGCAGAAGGGACGTTGGAGAAGGTTGTGTAAACTACATTTTAACCTGTGGACTGCATTTACATGAAAGTTTCTAAGAACCCTTCAACTAACCCATTTCAAATATATCTTACAAATATGGTATTCTATGATATCATATTTCGTTTAGGTAGTTTGTGAGCCAGACCAAGTGTTTTGTCTTGCTACTACAGTTTGCATGCATGTCCACCAGGGCACTTGCATCTACAACATCTTACAAAGACTTTCCGTGTGCATTATTGCAGTGCCAGTCCTATTTTCAAAATTTTCATACTGCAATACCCATTATCTCCACAAGAAAACATATCCCAGTCTGTAATGATGGAAACGGAACACATTCTCTGCACTGGCCTAGTTTCCCCCATGATAGCCTGAACATACTAGTTTAGGCTTTAGCATTGTGCATTTCCTTATCTTGTGTGCTAAAAATAAAAAGAAACATTGTTGGAGGTGTATTGTTGTTTTTTATTTAAAAATCTACAGCCTGGTAGAAAAATATTAACTAGAGTGCTTCAGTTCTTGAATGATATAGTTTTTACATGTAAGCTTGGTTGTGGGCTTGCATCTACACTTCAATCTAATGTTGCCGGTACTTTATTCTCCTTGCCTATAATAAATTTTGGTTACATGTCTAATAGGGATAGGTTGTTTAGTTTTGATAGAGTTATTAAGACTATATTTATTTTTAAATGGGAGTTTAGAGTTACCTACGAGGTCTTATGGTTCCTTATATTTGGTCAAATAATTATATAGTTACTCTAGATGTGTGATCACCATCTCTATAGAAGCATAGTGATCGTCATTATATTTTGTTGTGCCTTTGGGTAGGGAATAGTGGGTTGAGATAATATGGAAGTGGTATAGTTTAGCAATGGTTAATTTATTTATTTATTTATTTTTTTCTACCATTTCTTACTTATGTCATGTGATTGAATAAAGCTAAAGCTTAGTTTTGTACGTAGTTTGAGTTAGTGAATTAAATCATCTTTGTTAAGGAGAGTGTGAATGGCCTAATTGTGAAGTAGTTATGGAAATGAGCAAATATGCCCAGTGTTTAAACTTGGACTTTGGACCATGATATGTTAATCATGTGTGGGTGTGCCTTGAATTCTTCTAGTTGTTTGATTCCCTTGACATTGTTTGGGGTGTGTGAGGAAACCATGTCTTTCTTGTGTGGCTCATCCGGTTGTCTATCTCCTGACTTTGTTGTGTGAGTTTGGCCTTGTTAGTGGTGGTTCCATGCTCTTCTCTCTCCGTAGCTCGGGGGTTGCCTAGTGCGCAATGGACATCCATTGCGTTCGACGATGGAAACATGGTTGGGAGGTGGGCAACAGCCCCCATTGGTCTTCCTATTGGCGAACCCTATTGTAGTCTTGGCAGAATCTTAGCCTTTGTTTGTTGGAAGGATCATTAAGGTTAATTGTCTCTTTTGGTGTAAAGCAAGAACAAATGATGAATTTTATCTCTCTTGATGTTTCAGAATTCCTCTCTTGATGTATTCAGAATAATTAGAGTAATGTTTATGCATTTAATGTTTATCCTAAATTTATGGACACAAAGGAGGATAATTAATGAGTGGTTTATCTTGTTGTAAAGAAAAGTGTTATTTATCGCTCATATGTTAAGGAGATTAATTATTGAATGGTTTAGTCTCTTGTTGCTAAGGAAATTATTACTGATTAGTTATCTCTCTTGTATAATAGGTGTATAGGTACTTAATGTATATTTACCTTCTCGATGTACTCAGAGAAATTAAGTATGGTTTATTTATTTCTACTGACACATAGGAAAATGATGGATGTATATTTAGCTCCTTGATGTAATCAGTAAACCTTTTATGATTTGGTCTATTGAGGTGTAGAAAAATGATTAAAGCATGTTTATCTTTTGACGTACCCAGGAAAATAATTATTGCATATATATAATTCTACTGATGTAGAGGAAAATTATTAATTGTTGTTATCTTTAATGTAGTTAAGGAGAATGACTATCATTTTTACGTCCTCCTCGATGTATTTAATGTTAGACCAGATGTGGTAATTCTCTCTATCGCATTTTTGTAGCCATGTCTTAAATTAGTAATGGAAGCGAATCTTGTCTTGATGTCCACTTCTTCTCTGGTAGGATAGATTGGCTAGATCGTACCACAACTGCCTCTGAGTGAAATATCCTATTTCTGTTGATGGATGTTTGAATTACATTATTCTTGCATTGTTGTTATCTAGGTCTCTTCATGTCGTTATCCCCTCGGTTTAAGTTTTGATGAGGCATCGTGGGTGTTTCATCCATGCCTCATCTTCCTTCCCCGCCTTGCACAATGGGGATTTAGGGATAGGGAAAAAAAAAAATTTGGTGGTTCATGTCACGACCATATGGGAAATGTGGGCGTGACATGTGGTTTCTCATGTCGTGGTCACTCGTAAAAGTGGGCATGACAGCATGACTGTTCTACAGAAGAGAACATAGAGATAATGAGGTACTAATGTGCTATCCATGGTACAAGGGAGATTCATTGTTGTACGAAAGGTACAATGAAGATAGAGATCTATTTTTGACAGAAGATTGAGATACCCTCACGAGAGATTTCCAAGTAAAAAGAATGGACAGTGACAAATAAAAGAGCAGAGAATAGCCATGAGAAAAGGTCTATAAGTGTTGAATCTACAATGAAGTTAGTCTAATATCAAGAAAGTGCAAAGTATAGAGACATGATAAGTGTCTTTGAACAGTCATGAGTATGGGGAAAGTCACTATATCCTCAAGATGGATGGATGATGGACAATGTCAGGGATAGTAACAAATCTGGGAAGAAAATGGCAAAACCTTATATGCTAATGGAGGACTGACAGCATGACAAATGAAAGACCAGTCACCTAGTAGACCAATCATGACTATCAAGAGGAAAAATAATCACTAAAGGACTATACAAAGACAGTGAGGACTTCCAAAGAGGTTACTAAAAACATGCTGGATAGTCATGAGCATACAATGACAACTAAATTGTAGAGGCTGCAAACTTAGTTTAAAGGTACTAGAAGGCATATTTAACCCTCAAGAAGACCCTACAGGGGTCATAAATGAAGATTCATTATTGTACGAAAGGTACAATGAAGATAGAGATCTATTTTTGACAGAAGATTGAGATACCCTCACGAGAGATTTCCAAGTAAAAAGAATGGACAGTGACAAATAAAAGAGCAGAGAATAGCCATGAGAAAAGGTCTATAAGTGTTGAATCTACAATGAAGTTAGTCTAATATCAAGAAAGTGCAAAGTATAGAGACATGATAAGTGTCTTTGAACAGTCATGAGTATGGGGAAAGTCACTATATCCTCAAGATGGATGGATGATGGACAATGTCAGGGATAGTAACAAATCTGGGAAGAAAATGGCAAAACCTTATATGCTAATGGAGGACTGACAGCATGACAAATGAAAGACCAGTCACCTAGTAGACCAATCATGACTATCAAGAGGAAAAATAATCACTAAAGGACTGTACAAAGACAGTGAGGACTTCCAAAGAGGTTACTAAAAGCATGCTGGATAGTCATGAGCATACAATGACAACTAAATTGTAGAGGCTGCAAACTTAGTTTAAAGGTACTAGAAGGCATATTTAACCCTCAAGAAGACACTACAGGGGTCATAAATGAAGATTCAAGTGTCTTCAAGCCTTTAAGAGGTAGTTTGGGGCAATTTGGAGTCCAAAAATGGTGGATTTATTGCCTTACACGCCCATAAGGAGTCCTAATTCATTCAAACAGCCTAAACACATGTCCTATTTCATTGGCAAAGTGGAAAATGAAGAAGTAATGAGAAGGTTGAGGTAGTTTGAGGTTTTTTATGAGCAGTTGGGTTATAAGGACAACAGTTGAAGTGATTTGTGGATAGTTTGAGAGCATCTAGGGGTAGTTCCAACAGTTTCCAAGGATGTAGGAGTCTCTAGAACAATTGGAGCACATTCCTAGGAGCTTGTTGAAGACCAAATCAACTTTTGAAGACCATATCAGATGAGGACTCTTCTTGGGCGTCCAAAGTAGGTTGACCAACTTTTGAGCATTCATATTAAGTCAAAAATAGGTCCTATATTCTCTCCAATGTTTGTGATGAGATATAGGACCCTTAGACTTAGTTTTTTCTCTAGTTCTCTCATGTTTTTTGCATTAGAACAACAAGAAATAACACTGTAACTCAGAAAACCAGACATTGTAATTAGTTTCAGCTATATGACAACACTTTTGTAATCATTTTTCAAGGCAATACAAGTCATTATCAGACTTATCAACTGTAAGGACACCTTCTTTTGAATAAAATTCAAGCATTTCACCTTCAAAAACTCTTGTTTTCATTGTGCATGGAAGAATATGAATGTATGTTTATGTGTTTTTCAGTTGAAACCTTAAACAAATGTTATGTTTGATGCCTTTGATAAAAACAACGCATGTTTCTGTGAGTTATAAACTGTGTCATGATTGAAAACAGTTCGAGGTTGTGAAAAACATGAAATTTCCTTCCTAAAACTGCAATATATCAAACCTCTTTATGACATACTGAGCCATAAGCAAAAATGATTTTGAGTTACAGTGTGTAGGACAACTAGTTTTATTGGGATTTGTGTGTCAAAACATTAGTAGTTCAGGTTTTAAACTCTTGGTGAATCACCTCTATAGGCATATAGTTTCATTTTAGTGTCCTTCACCCTTTTATCAGCAAAAACCAGTAGTTTAAGTCATTTTAGGTGAAATACAAAGGGAACTAGCCCTCTCTGGAGACTCACTCCTTTCTATGAGCAACCCGCAAGCTTAGGAGTGTTTCCATGCTTATCAACTGAGCAAGGGAGTCTAAAAATTACTCTCTAGGGTGCACTCAGGATTGATAACAATACCATTACTTCATCTCCAACTGAAAATTCTTTGTCTTCTCGTATCATTTGCTTGCTCCTTATACTTACTATTCATCTCCTCCAAATGCTTCCTGGCCTGATTATGTAGTATCTCCATGTTTCCTTCAAATTCTTTTACTTCTGCACTTCTCTTATTCTCCATACTGATGTCTCTCAGCTCTGCCACTCCTCTGGGTTGTGATCCTATCACAATCTCAAATGGTTTCTTCCCGGTACTCTTGTTCAGTAAATTATTGTATGTAACTCTGCTTACAGTAGAATTAGATCCTAATTTCCTGCCTTGACTTCTACCAAACATCTCAACAAGTTACCCAAACTCCTATTTACCACTTCTGTTTGTCCATCTATCTATGGGTGAAATGTTGAACTGAACTTTAGGTCTATCTTCATCTTCTTCCACAATGTCCTCCAAAAATATCCAATGAATCTTGTATCCCTGTCTGAAACTATACTCTTAGGTAATCCATGCAATCTCACACTCTCCTTGAAAAATAGGTTAGCAACATGCACTGCATCATTTGTCTTCTTACAAGGAATGAAATGTGTCATCTTTGAAAATCTGTCCACTACTACAAATATAGAATCATATCCTCTCTGTGTTCTTGGCAAATGTAATATGAAATCCATGCTTATATCTTCCCAAGGTCTCTCTAGTACTGTCAAAGATTTGTACAAACCAGTATTCTGACTACTCCCTTTTGCAACTTGACAAACTCTACAACTCTAAACAAATTTCCTTACATCCTTATATATCTTAGGCCAAAAAATAGTGTTCACTTACCAAAGTTACTGTCTTGTCAATACCAAAATGTCCTGCCAATCCACCACTATGCTTCTCTTTGATTAAATTATCTCTCATTGAACTCCTAGGTATATATAATTAATTTCCTTTGAATAACATATCCTCCTAAATGAAATAGTCCAACCACTTACTTCTATCTGCCACAACAGGTTCCTTACATGCTTTCCATGCTTCTACAAAATTGAGATCTTCTTCATACATATGCTTAAGTTCCTCAAATTCTAATACTTCGACCCTCATCTCTGTCAGCAAATTCCTTCTTTTGCTCAATGTGTCTACAACTTTATTTAACTTCCCACTCCTATATTTCAATACAAACATGTAACTCTGCATGAACTCTACCCATTTCATATGTCTCTGATTCAACTTTCCTTGACTGTTCAAATACTACAAAGCTTGATGTTTAGTGTACAACACAAATTCCTTAGGCAACGAGTAAGTCTCCACTTCTTCAAAGCTTGAATTATGGCATAGAAATCTTGATCATAAACTAAATATCTTCTCCTTGCATCATTCAACTTCTCACTGAAATATGTTACTACTCTTCCTTCTTGACTTAACATTGCTCCAATTGCATTCCCACTAGCATCACAATTTACTTGAAATACTTTGTCAAAATCCGGTAATGGTAACACTAGTTGCTCGGTCACCTTTTGCTTCAACAATTCAAAACTCTTATTTACTCCTGATGTCCACTAAAGTCCTTTTTGTCACCTCTCATTGTCTCTGTCATTGGTGTGCATACTGTATTGAAATTTCTAATGAACTTCTGGTAGAAACTTGTTAATCCATGAAATGATCTTACCTCTCCAACATTCACAAGTGTTGGCTACTCAACAATTGCTCTAACTTTCTCAGGGTCCATCTTCAATCCTTCCACAGAAATCACAAATCCCAAATATACCAATTATTCCTTCATGAAACTACATTTCTTGATGTTTATCAACAACTTCTCTTCTCTCAACCTCCACAATACTTGTCTAATATGCCACAAATGTTCTTTTGTCTTACTAAAAATTAGAATATCATCCAAGTATGCAATAACTAACTTACCCAAGAATTTCTTCAAAACCTGATTTGTCAACCTCATGAAAGTACTTGGTGTATTAGTTAATCCAAAAGGCATCACTAACCACTCATACAATCCTTCATTTGTCTTAAATGCAGTCTTCCACTCATCTCCTTCTCTGATCATGAGCTGATGTTATCCACTCTTCAAGTCTATCTTTTTGAAATATTTTGCTCCACTCAGACAGTCCATGATGTCATACATCCTTGGCAATGAAAATCTATACTTAACTATGATCTTATTGATTGCTCTAGAGTCTGTACACATCCTCCATTCTCCATATTTCTTTGGTGCTAGTACCGTAGGTACCGCACATGGGCTTAAACTTTCTCTGATCAATCCTTTCCTCAATAGCTCCTGTATTTGTCTATTCAGCTCCACATTCTCTGCTGGTGTCATCCCGTGTGCTGCTTTGTTAGGAAAACTAGATCTAGGTATAAGGTCCATATGATGGCTGATACTCTGGATTGGTGGCAATCCTTCAGGCACATTATCTGATATGATATCTTGGTACTCTGTCAACAATTTAGTTACCTCCTCTTGTAGTGGTTCTTCTTCTTTTGCTATGGTGTTTTCTACACTTAGGGTTCCACACTTCTTAGGAATCAAAGAAAAACACATATTCTCATGTCTCAATCTATCCATAATTTTCCTTCCATCAACCACACAAATTCTAGCATTCCCACATACTTCATTCTTAGGCTCATCTTCCAAAGGTATCAAGATATGTTTCTTCCCATTAGATGTTATAGTATATGTATTCTTTCTCCCATCATGTATAGCCTTTCTATCATACTACCATGGTCTTCCTAATAATATATGAAATACATCCTGTTAGTACTCATTTATGTTTAGGGTTTTAAGTTTGAATATTTGCTGATTTTCTCGTTCAAATCCTGAATTTTCTAAGGCGTTGGGTCTTGCATTGTTCTGCCTGTTCTAGTGATGGTTTTCTGTGGTGGGTTCCTGGTTGTTCAGTTTTATCCTCGTGCTTTAGTGTTCATAGGTTGACCAGCCCCCATGTAATGTTTTACCACCTTTTCCTATCACACTCATGAAAAATGTTAAGTTTGTATGTGCAATTGATCAAATCTGTTGACAAGCTTGTGAAATCCAATCGGCTTCCAGAAATGGTGAAAAAATTGAGTTATATGCATTTCTAAATGTATATCGGGTTGCATATACATTGGGGGAATCTTCTAAAAGATTCTGAGAATATTCGCCACTTGTATATCGGCCCTACTTGTATATCGGGCTTGTATGTGGAACATGCAAGCGAAACATACAAAGGAAAGATACATTGCAGGGATATTCTGGAGAAGATTCCTTGTTTGTATGCGTAGGGGAATGTACATTGAAAAATATACGAAGGCCAGCAACATGCAAAGTGAATGGTGCAGCGGATATGCAAGTGGGTTTGTACATGTTTGGCATACAAGGGAAATGTGCATTCATCGCATATTCTAAAAAGATTCCTTGCTTGTATGTTTGTGTTTATATATTCTGCATACAAACAAAATATACATTGAGGAGATACATTCCAGACCTGATGAAGATTTTAGGCTGCTGCATAATTATTTGGGGTCGGTGACTTGTATAAGTGTTTGTATATGTCGATATACAATCCGATGTACAATGATAGGATACAAGCCAGATTCCAAGAAGTGTTTGAATCCAGTAGAAGAAACATTTGGCATCCGCCTTGTATGTGTTTTGTGCTTGTATATGCAAAACATACAAAGTGATGGGTGCTGGATGGGCATACAAGCCAGACCCGAATTGAATTCCAGTTTGTTCTATAACTTTTGATGTCCACCTTGTATGTTGTATATGCATTTGGATTTGAATATACAAAAGTGATAAAGGTGAAATGAAAGGAGAAAAGGTCAGCGATAGAAGGTCAAGGTGCCTACGTGGCAAGATATTATTGGCTAGCGACTCTTCATGCATGTTTTGGGACCGTTGATCTCAACGATGGATTTTGGATCAACGGTCAGGTTTTGAACCCTCGGCAATGGTTTTTTTCCTTGTGTCTGCAGTCATTTTTTGAGCAGAAATTTTCCATGGGTGTGCTATTACAGTTTCCAAGAGAAGCTATGGGTGGTTGAGCCATTAATGGTAGGGTGCAGACGAGTATGGGCCAATGGTCAAACGGCCAGGTACCTGGTTTATGATAGAAAGTCTTCCAGTGGCAGCACAGGGCTTGAGCTCAACTACTCCTCGCCCTTCTCTTGCTCCTTCTCATTTTGTCCCCTGTTGCATTTATGATTTTAAGTGCCATTTTTGAATGCATTGTATATGGCAGATTTTTGTTTGGCCTTGTAATTAATTTTGCTGGGTACATAATCTTGGTATATAAGCCAGACTGTGTTACTCATTTGTGGTTGGAAAACTGGAAAATTTTTGGTGCTGCAGTAGGAATACAATCTTCTGGTGACTCTGTTTCAGGTGTCTTGCAAGTTTATGAATTGTATGTTGTATGTATTATGCACAGAATTATCAATTTCATGTTGATTTAAATGAATAATGCTTCATTGCGTGTGTTTTGTTATTTGTCTCCAGACTGAATGTGTTTTTCTTCTGACTCTGAACATCTAAGGGGTGTTATAGATTCTAGAATATAGGTTTTCTATATTGAATACTTAGTCTCTTACTTCTGCTCAAGGAGTAGATTGAATGTTTTGGATTAAGTGTTGAGAAGAATACATTGCAGTAAGGATGTTTGTAAGCAGAAATAACTAAATACTCTCTCTTGGGTATTGTCTGTAAGGCAGACATTTTAGAAACCCCTTGAAATCTGATT
The DNA here is from genome assembly GCA_027924645.1 of Cunninghamia lanceolata. Lineage (NCBI taxonomy): Eukaryota > Viridiplantae > Streptophyta > Pinopsida > Cupressales > Cupressaceae > Cunninghamia > Cunninghamia lanceolata. The sequence continues at coordinate 7,549,630 of BSBN01000737.1, read as the reverse complement.
ACTGTCTTAGGTCTGTGGTAAACATTTACATATATATGTCTACTGACTCCGAGCCCTGGATAGGCACCGATCTGGTCTGGTATCTCTGTTGTAACCCAAAGTCCTAGTTTTGCATCCATATATAAATCAAACTCAAACTTCAACTTCAAAACTTTTAGGACTTTAGAAGTAGTTTTAGGACCCAAAATCCTCTGTCTACAACTAAATATAGGCCCGAAGCTAGCCCCTTTGCACTTATCTCATAGTTTTGGTCTACATAAGAGAGGATTTATCTACTTTATATCAACATCCCAGCTAATTCATGGATGCATTTCATAGATGTTGAGTAGGGAATACCCCCCTTGGTTCTGCAGAGCCTAAAGAAGAAGAGGAGATATTTATAGAGTCTATCTCCTATACTGTTGGCCCCTGGCCCGGGAATCCTATCGATCATTGATGGTTACTTTGTAGGGGTGACTGGGAACAAGCATCCAGTCTGGGAAAAATACCAACACATCCATCGGCATAATATCACATAATACCTCATCATTATAAGATCCTATATAAAATTTCACCAAACATTGTTCACTCACAAGTACCTTGTGCTCATCTTGAATCCATGCTATCTTGTAGGGCTTAGGATGTTTCAATCTCTCCAAGTTTAGCTTAGTCACCATCTCTTCTAAAACCAAATTATCAGTACTTCCACTATCAATGATAACCTTACAACATTTACCTCCTGATTTGCATCTTGTCTGGAACAAACTTTTCCTTTTCCATGGTTCCTCAATTGTCTCTACTTGAAATAATGCTCTCCTCATGACTAATGATTCGCCTTTCTCTAGTTTTCCCACTGAACTAGGTGATCCAACAAGTTCTTCCTCTGCATAAGTTGCTCTTGCATTGTTCTTTGTCCTCTTGCTTGGACTTCCTTGATGACATTCAAATGCTCTGTGTCCTTCACCTCCACACTTAAAACAAGTTCCTCTGAATAATCTTTTGTCAAACCCTCTTTCATCTCTCTTGTATCCTTCATTGCAGTAAGAATTATGATTCCCTCTGCTGTTATGGTAGAAACTTCTATCATCCCTCCGGTATGACTTGCTATCTATGTCTTCCTTCTTATATGGACTACTTTCCTTGTTTTGCTCCACATAAGGTCTTCCACCTCTAGAATATGTTCTGCCTCTTTGAAATTTGCCTCCTCTACCTCTCTGTCTTTGCTCATGCCTCTTGTTCAACTTGTCTTCAACTTTCAGGGCAAACTAATATGGTTCGTCTACTATTGTCATCCTCACCAAACTTAGTTCTTCTTGAATGTTCATCCTCAATCCATTTATTTCTCTTGCCACTTTCTCCTTGCTAGCTTCACTATGTCTAGTCCTTATGATCATCTTATGAAATTCTTCAGTGTACTCCTTCACAGATTTCTCCTTTTGTCTTAGGTTTTGCAATCTCTTCAACATTTCCAACTCATAGTCAACAGGTATGAACCGATTCTTCAACTTTGTCACCATCCTATCCCATTTTATGATCTTCTCTTTTCCCCTCCTATTTTTGTCTAATTAAAATTCTTTCTACCAAATAGCAACATGTCCTTTCAACTTAGTTTTTGCAAATCTTACTTCGGATATTCAATTTCCTCATATTCAAGGTATTCCTCCAAGTCATTTATCCAGTCAATCAATTCCTTAGGATTCAAATTTCTGGTATAGTTTGGTACTTCCATTCTAGGTCTCTTTCCCATATTAGAAATAGCTTTCAACATCTTTACCTAATCTGATTCTTCTTCTTCTAGGGCTTCTTCATTTTGGTCAGTAGCTTGAAGTTCATCATCATCACTTTCATCTTCATGTCTAGGGTTTAGTCCTCTTCTTCTATCTTCTTCTACAACATCCAATCTAACCTTCATTGTTCTCATCATCTCTATCATTTCTTCCATTCTTCTAGCAACATTGGCCATAGTAGGCATCCTCCTTGGTGGCATCTCTTCCTAGGATCCGGTGCAACTGCCTCAATTCGGCGATCTGATTATAGGGTTGCAACTACCTCACAATCGGCACTCCGTTGACAAACACAAGTAGACTACCTCAATTCGGTACTCTGTTCACCACAAGATCTTCTAGAATGCCTTCACTTCCCAAAGGATTCAAAAATTCACTTTGATACCACTTGGTGCAGTCATGGATGGAGGGTTCAAAGAATGAACTATCCAAACCATGCAGCTAGAGTAAACACAACGGAAACAACAAAAAATATATAGAATGCAATGGAAGATTCAAATGCTTAATATATCAGACAATCATAATGCTTATATGCTGGAAATGTCTGGGCTACAATCAAAGGGCTCACAGGCCTACTTTCCAGGTTACAACAAATATGCAAGATATGGCATTAAAGTGCCTTCACAAAAAGAATTCTTCTATCTAAACTATCCTAAATATGAACTAGAGAACTGACTCCCTAATGCATCTAAGAGATCTATATATATCATCTTCAAGATGAAATGATCCTCCACGTTGGCCACAAGAGGTTACAATCTCCAATGAATGATGAAATGTGTAGAAAACATGTAGGTTGGCCTTCAACATATGGTATTGCTCCACGAATGAATGAAAGGTGTGGGCCTCAAGGAAGGTCTATCTAGTCCTTTTGTGTCATGAATGATGTCCCATTAGGCTCCACAAGTCACATAAGTGCTCCACAAACCTTCTCTTCTCAACTGAATGCATGAACGCTCTGCTCTGTGAAAGCTGGGATCTTTTGATAGCGATAATTTTTTGTAGATGAATCCAAATCTCCTAAAATCTAAATATGATGTAGTTGGCATGGCATAGAAGATAATTCTTGCTCTGTGAGCTTTGATAGGAAGATGTGGTAAAATGTGGTAGAAAATGTTGAACTGCAAATTACTGAATTGCAACTAAAATGAAAGAAAGGAAAAGAATGTAAATGTTTTTGGTTGATGCAAGATTGCTCTGCAACCTGGGATTCTCTTGCATCAATAGCTCATAATCGAATTACCATGTAGGCCCATACATTTTTTTTGTGCTTACATATTTGCCCCCTCGAGGATGGTAGTCTACATGAAAGGTAGGTATGATTCTCGAACTAGGCGTTACGTATTATCGTTATCCTGCCATTATACCTAAAATAACAAGTATTAGCTCAATTTAATGATATTCAACAATAAGTACTGAAATAGAAATGAGGGAACATATTGTCGATATGTGAGTCGTAGTTATACCTAAATCACCTCTCTCCACCATAAGGACCTACAAGAATGAAAGCACACAAAACGAGCGTGTAAGAGCACTACAAATGCAAAACTACATCTAAGTGCCAACAAATAAAACTAAGCTAAGAGAAGGTGAAAGAGGAGAAATTAGAAGAAATGAGGTCAAATGATGATGGAATCGTGCACAGAAGTAGCCAATGGAGAGCTAACGATGAGGGGATCAAGAAGATGTAGCTATCCTTCCTCTTGTTGATAATTAGGTATGAAAATGAGAAAAAAAACCCACACTTGTAACCCTAGTTTTTGTTTTTCAATTTCGCTCAAAAGAAACCATTGTTTTCAAGTTTTGGCATAGAAATATCTTAGTTTTCCTATTTCAATCAATTTGCTACCTTTTGTTTGTTGAATTCTAATCATTTCTGTGGTTTTCTGTGCTATTTTTACTATCCCAAGGCATGGAGTAGGGTTGCCCATATTTCCAGGGCAGGTCACCCAGGGGAGATCCTGAATGACCCTAAGGGAGATTCAACCCACCCAAAATGCTTCCAGATGGAATCTTCAAAAATTTGATGCATGTGATACTCAGTTTCATCCATTTGTCAATACTAACCTCTTTCATTTCTTACAATTTTTCTAATGATATACGCTTTTTGTTTTGAAATTTGTTCATGTTTTTTTTTTTGGTGATTTTATGAGTTTTCAAAGATCTAACTTAACATTCCTTATGTGTGATAGAATGGATGCATTCAATGGAATGCGACACATGATTAGGCTTCGTTTGTTGATGCTTGCGAATACTAGGTGTTCTTGTGAGAGGAGATCACCTTCATCTTCCTGAAAGTGAATTTGAGAGGGAGAGACTATCTTGGGTTATATCATGGGGGTCACTCATCTTGGAGACCAGACGAGTGTCTGACTCATTTCAATTCCTAGTCTTTCTATTTCACCTTTATGAAAGGTTATTATTGGATTGGCCACTTCTAGATTGTCAGGGGACAAGAGATTCTGGAGGCTTAGATGGTGTTGGGCACCAATCATTCAGAGACTAGAGCAAGGTGCAGTTTTTGCATGGGGGATTGATATCCTTGCCATGGTCTATTGAGACTTGTACCATATTTCGAGGCAAGGGGCACTTTCCTTCAGCCATCCTTCTCTTATCATGATGTGGATATATGAGCACATTATACCGTATCAGAGAGGCATGTCATTCATTGATCCTAGATTGTCAAGAACTATGTAGTGGGGCCACCTAGGTTACTTTGATGCTACTCTATGTGTCATGGCTACTTTCACTGATGCAGACTTTATTTGTAATCCTTACAATAATATGGAGGATTGATGGTCAGGTGATAGTCAAATTCAAGACTATTTTAGAGATATATTTCACCTGAGAGACATGAATGGCTTGGTTGAGTCTTATCACATCGATAGAGTGCTTTAGTAGTTTGGCAAGGACTATGTAGATGACTTGCCCCATGTTGAGACTTGCTATAGATCGGCATATGAGATGGTGGATTCTCAACACAAGGCATCCTTTTGAACCCTTTTGACTCCTAGTGTTTCAATCATGAGGCCTATTCATGGAGCGAGATAGGGATGTGTGAGGCCATTCTTTTCTCAAGGATTAGCAGTCATTGAGGAAAAGCTTGAGGAATCCACAAATGAGGATTATGTGTTAGAGTGAATAATTTATTTATTCACTATAGCTTAAGTGTACTTAGGTTGATGAGGTTAGACAACATCTTGTCTAATTGAATGTGCAACCTTTTAGGCCTAAGAGGTTACCTAGTTGTTTTGTAAACCTCATGTGCATATCTTTTGAAGTTGGAAGACTTTCCATATCATCTCAAAGGTCACTTTTGTAGTCATTCAACACTTATCACTAAGGTTGATGACTTGGTCAAAAGGTTGTTGGTTGTCGATTTCCATATTGTGAGAGTGAATATCAAGTGTTGCAGAGAATCCTTGGCTATTCCTACATGGTATCAGAGCCATGCTGCATACATGCTCTCCATTTTGAGGGGATCCAAAGGTGAGGCAAAAATCAGTGCATCTTAGAGTGAAACTGATCTCACGAGCAAAATTAAAAAAGCAAGTTTTTTTTTTTTAAATTGATTTTGCTATGTAATTTTGTGAAATTTTTTGTTTCAAAATGCAATTTTTTTTGCAAATTGAAGATTTGTAGGCATTTGAAGGGTTGGATGAAATCAAAGAAAGTGTTGTTTCGATTGTTGGTTCCGGTAACCTGATTTGCAAGTTTTGCTTTGTGCAAAGGTCATTTGTATTGTTGCAGAGGACGAGGGAATTCACACAGCCTGCATAAAGAGCCATAGTTTGTGCAAAGAGGATGAAGTAGAACCCACAAGAAGTTCACAACTTGCCTATTTGGAGGTGGCTCAGGCCACATAAAGGGCATCCACAACTTTGCAGGGGTTCGTATTCCCTCTCTGTGGATCAAATCTCGTCACAACAAGGTGTTTTTACATATCTATAACTCAAATATCGTCTCAGCAAGGCATGTTTACATCACTATGGGTCGAAACCCTCCTAGCAAGGCATTTTTACATCTCTGTGGGTCGAAACCCTCCCAGCAAGGCATTATTTTGATGTGCAAGACATTTTTTGAGCTGGGCAAGGCATTTTTTTGATGTGTAAGGCATTTTTTGACCTCAATTTGCCTCAAATCAATTGGTACCTACCTAAAATAGACCTGAGAGGAAGAAATTCAGCCCGTGGAGCTAAAATTTGGCTCTCCTTGCAATTTTTGGGCTCTTTTTTCTGTAATCCGCCCATTTTTTGCCCTATTTTTTGCTCATCAAAATAGCTTTTATTTTCTTTTTTAATAAACATTTAAATTATGTTTATTAAGATAATATAAATGCATAATTTTGGGGGGTTATTGTAAATTAGGAGGCAAATTCAAAGGGCAAATTTTTCAATTAATGGTTTTAAAACTCTTGTATCTTTGCCGGTCAAAGACGAAGGGAGAGGTCCGGTTTGGCAGGAGGCCAATACCCACTCTCAAGTCAAACCATTGTATTTTACTTTCTTTTCTAATTCCAACGAGTCGTTGGATGACTAGGCTTTCTCTTCCCATAAGCATTTTTTCTGTTTTAGTGCAAATGTATTAAATAGGCCATTTACGAGAAATTGTTTTTGTCATAAATTTTGATCAGTAGCTCAAAATTGAGCATTGTTTTTTGCAAAAGTTTATATTTTCCCAATTCCCACACATTTGATCTATTCACATTGTAAAAAACACTAAGTTATAAAGTGCCAAAATTTGGGGGTTCACCTAATCCAAGGGTTACCTAATGTGTTGGTTTCTATTGTCTAAAGGAATTAACCTATTTGTAGTCATGGGATATCAAATTCACTCTTCAGTAACCCACCTAAAACTAGGAAATTATAAGTCTTTGTGTGAAGGCATTCTGAAACATCTTAGGTTCCATAATCTCATACCCTATCTATATGCACTTGTCCCTGAACCAGCTAACCAATCTAAGAAGAATAAGTGGTTTAATAATTGTGATCACATTGTTGGATTACTCAACTTACATATACTAGATGACACTTTGTATGCCATCATGGATATTGAATGTCCACATGCATTATGGATCCAAATTTGGGACATATATGGAGACTCCAATGTTTCTCCCTTCCCGCATGATCCTGCTATGATCACAACTCACATCCTGTATAATGATTTAGATACAGAGTGTCCAGTTGACATAAAGGAAATCATCATTCCTCCACTACCTACTATTTCTTCATCAGATGTTAGTGTTTCTTCTTCACAAGCTTCAAGTACTTCTTTCCAGCAAGAGGGTAAGTGCACAAAGATGAGGGACCAAAAGGGGATCTTAAGATGCCACTTTTTTTCTAAAATCAGGAAACATTGATGTTGGATGAGAAATTGAAGATAGTTATATTCAAAATTTGAAGATGCAACAAAAACAAGAGTCCTAGTGCTCTTAATCTAGTCTCTAAACTACTAATTTTTTTTAAAATGGTTGAGATTAAGGGGTTCAAAAAGGGGGAGCACACAAATTGGTCCTATTTTTCTCAAAAAAACATAACATAGCATCTGGTGTGCTCCCCCTAAAATGTTAACTTTTTTAGTATTTCAAAAATTGCTCCAGTGAGAAATTAGCTAACACCATGTAGTTTATCCCTAATTTTTCTAATAATTTTTAAAGTGGAGACATCCTAAAAAATATAAAATTGAGCGTGCTCGCCCCTAATTTTTTTGAAAACTAATCAAAAATCAATTTTTTTAAATACATGTAGAATGGAGTCTAGTTTCTAAAAATGTAACTTATTTCAAATTTTGATGAATGGTTAAAAAAAGTCAAAAATACTAGACACTGGTTTTTGACAAAAAATGGACACACTAATAAAAGAAATTAAAGATGAAATCATTAACGTACTCAAAATGTGAAAAAAATTATATGGTTAGATAGCTAATAGAGAGCTTAAGATTATGTTGGTATTTTTTTTGAGTTTTCATTGAAAAAAGTGCCATCCTGATGGGGAGCACGCTCTAGATTATCTCAAAATTTTGCTAAAAATTGATAAAAACACGTCCAAACAAGCTCAGCATAATGCGAGCGCATTATAACACGCTCGCGTTATTCTGAGCATGTTTGGCTATACACATGCCAATTGCATTTGCTTGAAATTTTCTAAAGCCTTTTCAACAAATCCATTTTTTGTATATCTTGCAATCATTGTATTCCATTACAGAACATCTCTTTGATGTGTTTCATCATACAATTAACATGCCTTGTCTATGCTTCCACACTTTACATACATGTCTACAAGGGCAACTGCACTTCCTATTGTCTCTCTCACTCTCTACTTCCCTCCCCTCTCTACGTCCTACCCTCTCTCTGAGTCTCTGCTTCCCTCCCCTCTCTACCTCCTACCTTCTCTCTCACTCTCTTCTTCCCTCCCCTCTCTACTGTCTACCCTCTCTCTCTCTACTTCCCTCCCATTCCTACCTCCTACCCTCTTTCTGAGTCTCTACTTCCCTCGCCTCTCTACCTCCTACCTTCTCTCTCACTCTCTTCTCCCCCCTCTCTACGTCCTACCCTCTCTCTCACTCTCTACTTCCCTCCCCTCTCTACCTCCTACCCTCTCTCTTAGTCTCTACTTCCCTCCCCTGTTTATCTCCTACCCTCTCTCTCTCTTCTTCCTTCCCCTGTCTACCTCCTACCCTCTCTCACTCTCTACTTCCCTCCCATCTCTACCTCCTACCCTCTCTCTCTCTCTCACTCTCTACCTCCCTCCCCTCTCTACCTCTCGTCATCATTCTTCCCATCTAATTAAATTTCATAAATTATCTTGTTTCCATTTCATCACCCCAATTTATATCCTCATCCCTCTTTGCATGTCCTAGTTTTCTTGTTTCCATGTTCTTTGTCGACATGGGAGAGGAGAGGGAGGAAGAGGGATAGAGGATGGAGATGGAGGGGAGAGATAGGGTGATAAGGAGAGAGAGATAGAGAGAGTCCTAATTTTCTTGTTTTGGAGAGAGAGAGAGGGTTGGTCGAGTTTATGAGTTTAGGGTTGCTTAAGTTTAGGGTTTGGTGGAATTATTTAGGGTTTAGGGGTTTAGGGTTGCTCAAGCTTATGGTTTAGGGGTTAGGTTTTAAGGGCATTATTTAGGGTTTAGAGGTTTTGGGAGAGAGAGAGAGAAGGAGGTTTAGGGTTGCTCAAGTTTAGCGACATTATTTAGGGTTTATGAGTTTAGGGTTGCTCATACCTTTAGGGGCATTATTTAGGGTTTATGAGCTTCTAGGGTTGCTCAAGTTTAGGGTTTAGGGTTAAAGGGGAATTATTTTATAATTTCCCTCTAATCCTCCTAATCTTAACGCATTAGTCCACCCATCTCCTAATCCATCAATCCCTATCATCCATCCACCATATAACTAACCATCTAATCCACCATCAAACATTCTAAGCTCTAATCTATCAACCCATGAACCCTTGAAATTTTTTCTCTAAGACTCTTTACAAAATCCAAAAATAAAAGCAAAGATATGGAGCCATCCAAATCCACTGATCTAATTTCATCCCCCTCTAACACTCCCAATCCTAATCCATCCCCTCCTATATCCATTCACTTGATCCTAATCCTAACCCCACATCTTGCATCATTGTCCATCAACTATATGCATTTCCTAGTCCATCAACCCATGAAGCCATGAAGGATGTGACCCAAGGACTATTAGGAGGGAATCTAAGAACATCATATACTCAAATTCCTATCCTTGAGCCTAAAAAAGAACCTCCTAATAACATGTCTACCACTCCAACACCATCATCCACTCCTATGTCTATCCATTTCATTAAAGAGTATCCTACCATAAGTCCAAGTCAAATCCCATCATGTAGCCATGTTGTTAAACATCCAAAGATTATTGATCCCATCCAAGAACCCATCACATCCATCTAAGAAACCCAATAGCTATGTTAAGATCCTAGTCTAAAGCATGTGGAAACACCAACCACCCATCCTAATCAAAATGCAAACATCCCATCTAATCCCATCCCAGATCCATACCCATCTCATGGTGAACCCATCTACATTGATCCTCCAACATCTCCTAGTGAACGGACTAGAGTTGATCAAAATTGAGAGAGGTTATTATGGAAGGATCCCACGTGCACCTATAGGTCCAAATGTTCTCAACTGCCATGAATTCCAAGAACTGCTTCGTCAAAGTTTGGTAGTTTTCAGTCTTAGGATCTTAAGTGACTTTGCCGGTAGCCTACTGCCCCGAACGATTGGGACCCTTGGCACATGAAATGAGACCTCCCTTGGCATTTACCCACCCACCCTAACACATTAGCGAAGTCCATTCGGCTCCATGAGCTATGGAATGCAAAATGTCACTCCAAGCACCTTTCCACTACATGAAACTAAAGCATTTTGCAAGAATGCATTTGATTTCGGCATGGTCAAACAGACTGGAGTTGACCAAAACCAAGAGAGGTTATTGTTGATGGACCCCACGTACACCTATAGGTCCAACCATAATGTTCCCATCAGCCCCGAATTATGAGAACTACTCCGTCAAAGTTTGGCATTTTTTTGGTCTTACGAATCTTAATGGACTTTGTCGGTAGCCTACTGCCTCGAACGATTGGCACACTTGGCACACAAAATGAGACCTCCCCTAGCATTTACCTACCCTCCCCAACGCATTGGTGAAGTCCATTTGGCCCCATGAGCTATGGAATGCAAAATGTCACTTCTAGCACCTTTCCATTGCATGAAACTGAAGCATTTTGCAAGAATGCATTTGATTTCGGCACAGTCAAACAGACTAGAGTTGACCAAAACTGAGAGAGTTTATTGTGGATAGACCCCACATGCACCTGTAGGTCTAAATGGAACGTTCCCAGCTACCCCAAATTCTAAGAATTGCTCCGTCAAAGTTTGGCACTTTTTTGGTCTTAGGGATCTTAAGGGGCTTTGCTGGTAGCCTGCTGCCCTGAATGACTGGGGTGCTTGGCACACAAAAAAAGACCTCCCCTAGCATTTACTTGCCCACCCTGATGCATTGGAGAAGTCTATTCGGCCTCGCAAGCTATGAAATGCAAAATGTCACTCCTAGCACCTTTCGACTTTGTCGGTAGCTTGCAGCCCGAAATGATTGAGACACTTGGCACATGAAACGAGACCTCCCCTAGCATTTACTCGCCCATTTGAATGTGTTGGCGTAGTCAGTTCGATTCCATGAGCTATAGAATGCAAAATTTTAGTCTTAGCAACTTTCTACTTTATCGATAGCTTATAGCCCATAATGACTGGGATGCTTGGCACATGAAAGGAGACCTCCCCTAACATGTACCTACCCACCCCGACATGTTTTCGTAGTCGTTTTGGCCCCATGATGAGAAGAATAAAAAATATGGCACCTGGCAATGTTGTGTTGTATGAAACTGAAGCATTTTGCAAGATTGCATTTGATTTCGGCATGGTCAAACGGACTGGAGTTGACCAAAACTAAGAGAGGTTATGTGGATGGACCCCACGTACACCTATAGGTCCAAACAAAATTTTCCCAACTGCCACAAATTCTAAGAACTGCTCCATCCAAGTTTGGCAGTTTTTGGTCTTAGGATCTTAAGTCACTTTGCAAGTAGCCTGGTGCCCTGAATGATTGGGACCCTTGGCACATGAAATGAGACCTCCCCTGGCATTTACCCACCCACCCTAATGTGTTGGTGAAGTTCGTTTGGCCCCACGAGCTATGGAATGCAAAATGTCACTCCTAGCACCTTTCCACTGCATGAAACTAAACCATTTTGCAAGAATACATTTGATTTTGACACGTTCAAACAGACTAGGTTGACCAAAACTGAAAGAGGTTATTATGGACAAACCCCACGTGCACCTGTAGGTCCAAATGGAACGTTCCCAGCTGCCCCGAATTCTAAGAACTGCTCCATCAAAGTTTGGTATTTTTTGGTCTTAGGGATCTTAAGGGACTTTGCCAGTAACCTGCTGCCCCAAATGAATGGGCTGCTTGGCACATGAAACAAGACCTTCCATGGCATTTACCCACCCAGCCCGATGTGTTGGCAAAGTTCGTTCGGCCCCATGATATATGGAATGCAAAATGTCACTCTTAGCACCTTTCCACTGCATGAAACTAAAGCATTTTGCAAGAATGCATTTGATTAGAAGATTTGAACTCTAACTGTATTGGTTCCTTATTTTCCACCACCATTGCTCATGCATATATTTCTGTAGATATTAAACCATTTAATGAAGCTTTAGAAGTGTTCTGGGTTTGATATTTGGCAGATAACTGAAACCATAACAGAATGATAGAATTATATATGGTGTTCTCATTGCCCTGAGGATTCAATAAAGTAGTCCTTAGGTTGATATGACCATTCTAAGCTTGACATATGACTGCTACCATTTGCCTATAACTGTACATTTATAAAATGAGTGTTCTAAGATCTTTATAACACCCTTCTTTGTTTTGTTGGGACAACACTATCCTAATATATGTGGGACTAGCTTATGGATACATTGCCACCGGTGGACGACACGTTTCAATGCCTAAAACCTTAATCTATGCTTGCACATGTGTAAACAACATTCAGAGATGTATGTTATTCATTCTACTTGACTAGAGCCCATATTTCATAAGGTTTTTCGGGCAAAATACAAAGAGATAATGGATTGATCCATTGTTGTATTGACTGTGACAGGCATGATTAGAGGTCAAAATACATTGCATTTACATAATTTCATGCTATTTACATGGTGATTAACCTATTTGTGTGATTAACCCTAGTGTCCATGATAGATCAATGATAGCTCAATGATAGCTCAATGATAGATCAAATAGATAATGGTGAATAAGGGATAGATCAATGATAGCTCAAATAGATAAGGGGAGGTAGCATGATGTCTCCCAATATGGACATAGGATCAAAGAATGATATAACCAATAAGGATCAATACTAAACTCTCAAAATAAGATAAAAAAGTGTTGGATGATAACATGTATACTCTATAAAGTACATATTAAAAGATGAGATTATAAGACAAGATATAGTAATATGAGATCATGATATTTAAGATATACCAATGTAATATCATAAGGCATGGTATATAAGGTATAAAAATGTAGGATCAATGATGTAAATTCTCTAAAATAGAAAAATATGTCAATATTTGATCGTAAATGCTCATAATAGCTAGGTAGAAACAATGATAAGAGATGGACCATAGACAAGATGCTCAATATAATGATAGACCATGAATGTTCTAAGAAGCTAGAACCTCACTCAATGTGAGTATATTGGATAATGCTTTAAGAAGTTAGATCAAATTGTGTAAGAACATATGTAAATCAAAGAGCCATTAGTATCATTGGATACAAAACCAAGGATCAAAATATAAGATGTAAAGGATTAAGAGAAAAGACCAAAGAAAAAACATAATTAAGTAGACAAGACAAGATAAGACAATGTAAATATGAAATATGAAAGACAAAGATTGTGAGATCAAAATGTAACCCATCCATAAAACCATCATAAACATTGCATAATAACTCCTCACTAAGACTTCTAATATGATAAGTTGCTAATGTATCATCATAAAAGCATAAGCAATCATGTGAAGCAGTATAATAATCATGATGAGGATCATCATCATCATGTATAACGTGAGGTAGCACATTTAGAGAATCATCATGATATAGAGGAAGAATATGAAAAATGTAATAAATACAATTTTCAACACTAGGGAAATAATCATAAATATGTAGTACCAAAAAAACATGCATATATCTAATCTTGGAAGATGGTACATAATGAATAATATCATCATGGCATGTGAGAGGAGTATCATTATAAAATACAAGAATGTCAAAAGTAGGAGGTAAGATTATGTCATCAATGCATGTCCTATAAGGTGCATCACAAGGTCTAGATCATTAGTATGTATGTACTCACCACTATCCATATGATCGCCATTAGGCTTACTATGAAAAATGGAATATGAAGAAGAATAAACAATATCAAATCACAATGAACTATTTCAGCATCTATAGGTATATCATGCAAAGAAGGTGTGCTCAAAGGTAATAGTTCATCCTCCCTATCTGTACACCAAAATAGGATGTTTGGAACAACGTATGGACAACCATCAAAGCATAAAGAATATAGGAAATTTCTCACATGCTGTAATTGTAGCTGCCCTTGTAGACATGTATGCAAAGTGTGGAAGCATAGACAAGGCACGTGAACTGTTTGGCATGATGCCCCAAAGAAATGTCACCTCATGGAATACAATTATTGCAAGATATGAACAAAATGGATTTTTTGACAAGGCTTTAGAAACTTTCAAGAAAATGTAATTGGCGGGTGTAAAGCCAAATTCCAAAACCTTTGAAATGATATCTTTGGAACACAATATAGACATCCATCAAAGCATAAAGGATATAGCAATTTTGTCAAAAGTTGTAGCTGCAACTACCCTGCGAGACATGTATGCAAAGTGTGGAAGCATAAACAAGGCACATGGAGTGTTTGATACAACACGAAAAAGAGATGTCCTCTCATGGGATGTAATGATTGCAAGATATGCAAAAAATGGATTTATTGAAAAGACTTTAGAAACTTTCAAGTAAATGCAATTGGCATGTGTAAAGCTGAATTCCATAACCTTTGCCAGCATCCTCCCTATTTGTACACCAAAATAGGATGTTTGGAACAACATATGGACAACCATCAAAGCATAAAGGATATAGGAAATTTGTCACATGCTGTAATTACAACTACCCTTGTAGACATGTATGCAAAGTGTGGAAGCATAGACAAGCCACATGAACTGTTTGGCATGATGCCCCAAAGAAATGTCGCCTCACGGAATGCAATGATTGCAAAATACGAACAAAAAAAGGATTTTTTTGACAAGGCTTTATAAACTTTCAAGAAAATACAATTGGCAGGTGTAAAGCAAAATTCCACAACCTTAGCCAATATCCTCCTTGCCTATGCCAAAATGGACATCCAACAAAGTGTGGAAGCATAGACGAGGCATGCGAACTGTTTTGCATGATGCCTCAAAGAAATGTCACCTCATGGAATGCAATGATTGCAAGATATGAACAAAATGGATTTTTTGATAAGCCTTTAGAAAGTTTTGAAAGAAAATGCAATTGGTGAGTGTAAAGCCAAATTCCAAAACCTTAGAAATGGTATCTTTGGAACATGGTATAGACATCCATCAAAGCATAAAGGATATAGGAATTTTGTCAAATGTTGTAGTTGTAAGTACCCTGCAAGACATGTATGCAAAGTGTGGAAGCATATACAACAAATGTGAACTATTTGACATGATGCCTCAAAGAAATTTTGTCTCATGGAATGAAATGATTGCAAGATATGCATGAAATGAATTTTTCGTAAGGCTTTAAAAACTCTCAAGCAAATGCACAAAAGTAAATTTCAACCAAACGCAAATTTTGGTACGTCTAAAACCAAATTACACAACCTTATCCAAATTCCTCCTTGCCTATGCGAGAATGGGATATGGTGAACATGGTGTGGACAACCATCAAAGAATAAATGATATAGGAATTTTGTCACATGTATTGTATTTGCAGTTGCCCTTGTAGACATGTATGGAAACTGTGGAAGCATAGATAAGGCGCATGAACTATTTGAAATGATGTCTCAAAGAAATGCATAGTCCTAGAGAATGCAATGATTGCAAGATATGCCCAAAATGGATTATTTGAAAATGATTTATAAACTTTCAAGAAAATGCAATTGGCACGAGTAAAACCAAATTCCTGTAACAATAATTGGTCATCATATTAAATATTTAATATAAACTATCATATACATAATGTCATGAACATAACATCTAATTTATATACAAATCCATATAGGCATGTCCAAACAAAGCCATACAGGTATATACAAAAATATATAGATCGGTAACATACAAAAGTATGTATACAAAGCCATCTAGGCATACAAAAAATGTCCCAAAAACTAGTTTCCTATGGATTTTTATGAAATAATCTATGGCCCTTGCTTGATCATGAAGATGGAGAGCCAATCAATGACTCATCCTCTCTCTGCCGTCGAGTAGACCTCCTCGACAGAAGTTCATCCAGCTTCACCTGTTAATACAATCAAACAATATGCACATTAATAAATAGAAAATGTATGAAATATATAACATCACATATGTAATTGATCACTTACCACCACTTGATGATCACTCTCCATCATCTTTTCTCTCTCTTCATCCATACTTAGATGAGCTGGAGTTGTGACCTCCTGTGAGAAGCATCAAGAAGCAAAATTGACTAAATATAAATATCATTTATGTACATCAAATGACATGAGATAAAATAAGAAATATAAAATTATGACATTTTCATGTTATTGGCTCATACCTCGGTCAAAGGATTTGAAGACATCATGGCTGTAGCAATGCCTACCTATGCTAACTCACGAAGATGAGGAGTGTCCATATTCAGCATCTGAAAATCAAGTTCAAGATTATTCGACCAAAATAAATACATAACATTATTTAAATGCATATGATTAGAAATGGTTAAATTTACCTCCGTATAGGTGGTGGATTTGCGTCTAGGGGACCAAGGAAATCGTGGAGGTGCCGGTGATTGTTGAAATCATCGAATTGTCACAAAATAATATTACCATTGATATATGTACAATAATTATGAACATGTGGTAAACTACATACCTGCTGACTTGACCTCCTCTCATAACCCGCCAATGGACAACTAACGGAGGTAGGATGAAGACTCTAACCCTGGAATTTCATTGCGCAGACAATTACATACATTATTTTTCACTTATAATATAGATAGCCATATAAAAATAATTACAAATTTCAAATAACAATATATTAAATCAAGATGAAACTTGTAAAAAATTACCTGAGAATCAATACCAAATGTCTGTTGTAAGACATCATCGATAAGAACAATCTCATCCAATATGGATGTCTCCAACATTGGATGTTACCCCTACATCGCAACATCCTATCGAGAGTCCTGTTGTGTGTCCTGCATCCCATAATCACACAGGTTCCCACATGAACTACACAAATGTGGGCATAAATCACGCCTACTGCTCTCACCCTCATCATCCTGGGTAAGATCATTGACATGTTGTGCTAGAGACTACGTGAGAGTAGCTAATGAATGTAATGTTACCACCTCAACACTCTCCTTCAAAGTTGAAGGGAGTGACACACATTCTTGCCTCAACAGGGGTCTAGGTACATGGTTTTCATCTCTTTGAGCCCCATCTCTATCTTGGGCAGAGCCACCTCCTCTACCCTAGAACTCTTGAATGTCAAAATAATTGGGAATCTTATTGAGGATGAACTCGCAATAGAATTTCCTCAAGAAATATCATGGCACCTCATTGTTGTTACATGGGTGCTCATCGAAGACCATGTACCATCTATCCCAAAAGTTTTAGGATATTTCTTCATTCCTACACCAATGAGTAGGGAATCGTTTGCAAGTTTCTTCTAATCTTTGGCCAATTTTAGGATTAATAAAGTGTGCACATAATTGAGATTTTGTAATTTTTTCAATCTTCACTTGTTCATATGACAATTTGTTGGCATAGTATTGTCGACACCTCTCCCTATAGTCTTGAAATTCGGTGTGGGAAATAATCTCCTCTAATGACTTTGCAAGCACTCTCCTACGATCGGTGCTTGCACTTGGATTGTTTAGCATTTAAATAAGGGTTTGAAGATGTCTTTTGTTTTCTTCTATTTTCCCTAGGTAGTTTTCTTGTGTATCCCTTACATTGTGAGGACGTGAAGATGGGTTTAGAGGGTTTAGAGGGTTTTGGGGGTTGTTTTGACCCTCCTCAATTGGATTTGGGTTTGTTCTTGCCTCATTAACTATAAATGCAAATAAAAAACTAATCAAATGTTGCAAAAGTCAAGAATTCTTCTCAAACTAACAAAAATTAAACAAACACTACCTTCTCCGGCTGCTAGGCCCTCCAAATTTGCTTCACAACATCTTTGGCAGCGAGGTGGCATTGTGAAACTATCGATTTCTCCCTTGCACTTTCTTGGAGAGACTTTCCTTGAGCGCGCTTACGCTTTGAACACTATTTTTTTGCATACAAATTCCTTTGGTCGCGGGTGAATGACAGAAAATGAAGTTTTTTTGACTTTTAAAGCAAGTCAAAACACGAGCGTGTTATAACACGCTCACGTTTTGGCCTGTTTTGGACCAAAAAGTCCCATGGTGGTGACTTTTTGGTCCCCCATCTGTGCATACACCTAGGATCACTTTTGTCTTCCTAGCATTGTTGATTGGGATGTATATCTACATGGCATTTTGTGTGTGTTTGTAGAGTCCCACATTGCTGAAATGGAAGCACACATTGAGGACATCAGTCTTCTTTTTGATGACAACTTCAATGAAGTTACATCAGCCTTGTCTTCTTCAGATATGATTGCTCTTCCTTCACCTACATTAGCTTCTATAGTGAAAGTATCAGATTCTTATGGTTCTAGTTATCACCATACATTATGGTTCCTGTGGTTCTTGTTATAGAATCTTCTATGATACCTAATTTATTCCATCAATATTCGTCACATGACATCATTGGCTTGGAGACTCTTGAGCATTTTTTGAAGACATCATGGGCCTCACCTGAGTCTTTGAATCATGTGCATAATTCAAAGACATTTTGATGCAGGAGCATCCCTGGTTCAAGAGAAAGCTTACATCAACCAAAAACATTTGCATTTCAGTTTGTTTACAGTTTAGTTTGTTTCTTTTCTTTTCCTAGTTCAGTTTAGGTAGTTGATTCAGTAGCAGATTTTGCATCTTGGCCCAATAGTATTTTTAGATCTTATGGAGTTGGATTTAGCATCTACATCATATCCAAAATTCAGAGATCCGCATGTCAATACCAAAAACATATCGCTATCAGAAGTTTGACCGTTTCTCAGAGTAGAGCATTCAGATAATCACTGACAATCAGCTGAAGGAGAAACTTGCGGAATCATTTCCCAATCTTTGGAGCCTAATTACACATCAGTCGATGATCTTTGGTTCATGGCTGACCTTCCTCAGAGACCTGCACATCATTCCATTCATTTACTGGAAGTGTTTTATGCATTTAGGTTTGACCTATGTTTGTTCACACGTTACATCTCTTTTTTTGAATTTGTGATCTTCCTTGGCTGACACGGAGGAATCTATTGATCCGGATTTGATATATATTGATGTAATGGATCCTTAGGAAGGCAGTTAGCGATTGATTCATAATTTCTTAGTTTAGATTTTATGCAAAGGAACTTCAAGGCATTATCTTGCGCATGTATGTAATCAGGCCTGTGAGCCCTAATTGTAAGCCCACATGTTTCCGGCCAAACTCCATTTGAATTCTATGATATACTTGTTACCTTTTGAGTCACCCTTATTTATCTATTGGTAATATTTCCTAAACAAGAGTTGATTTGCTATGTTGTATTATTGGTCATACCTTTGTTTCTTAAATCGGCTCTTGATCCTTCAAATTTTACCCATTTATCATCTTTGTGTGTGAAGTTACTTAAGGTTTGAACCTTTGAACCTGAACCATTCTCAAAGTTCAAAGTTCAAATGGTTTGATATGTTCAAAGTCTCTCAAAAAGCAAGCTGTTTTGTTCTGTGTATTTTAAACATCTTCAAGTTTTCAGGTTGAACTTGAACCCTTTTTGTCAATAGTTCAATGGTTCCACGGTTCAAGGTTCAACATTCAATGCCTTCTAATAAGTCACGTCATGCAGTTATCTTGTGTAATTAATGTATCGTTGAACCATTCGCTCATACTCTATAGCAAAGTTTAATGGTTCACTGTCTCATAGTTGAAAGCCTTTTACAAAGCCATGTGACTGTTGGTCGGTCTATGTAGTCCTTGCATCTTTGAACCTTCATATTGAACCATATCCTAACAAGTTCAATGGTTCATGAGTCTAAGTTCAATATTTCTATAAGTGAACCCTTTGCCCCTTTGTATGATCGAACAACCGCATTGAACCACGTCCCAAAGGTTCGATGGTTCAATGGTTCAAGGATTTGGTGATTTTGATCTCATATCTTCCCAAGGCTTTCTAAGTCAAATTTAGTGGGGAAGTTGGAGGAAAATATGTCTGAGACTCATTATGAAACAGAAAGTTCTAATTTGGTGGAGGTTACGGATAATTATTATACATCATGATCGCGCATGAATAATACTTGCTATTAATGAAGAGGTTAGAATTCATGTCTTTTCAAACATTTTTGGCACATATTGTTTCGAGTAATAATTATTCAATTTGGTTAGTGCCATTATTAACAAAGAACAAGCCAAATTTAGCAAGTGAACATACTGTGTGACGCAGAGGAGAATAGCGTAGGAAGTGTAAGGTTCTTGTTACTCAAACTTCACAGTAAATTCAGATATCTTGAAGGTGAGTTCTGTTCTTCCTATATGCTATTCCTATTTCTTAGCTGGAAAGAAGTATCTCTTGAGTTTCTGACATTATTTTCAAAATTTGAAGTGTTTTTCATTTTATCCTCCAAGTATGGCTTTGAAATCTACTTGTCTGGGGAATGAACATGGCCCTGGTCTTACCTATTCTCACTCTAAATTTGGGGATATTGTGCTAGTGCAATATGATTTAGAAGAATTTAGAGAAAGGTCTAGAAACCCTGTGCAAACCCCTATGATGAAGAAAATAGTAGACAGTGGTTTAGTTGAAGCTGAGGCCTTTCCCAAGGTTGTACAGTGCCCAGAACTGGTTCAAGAATGTATGAATAGGTATGAACCCCAAAACAGATGCATTAGAAATGCAGACGGTGATGTATTGTTTCATGTCGACAGACAAACCCTGATGTCTGTGATGAGAATACCGCCTAAAGAGGCGATTCCAACCTCAACATTACTTCTTCTTATGGACATTTCTCAAAGAAGAAAACAATTTACAAAAGTGTAATAGCAAGAAATTGGCTGCTGAAGTTTCAGAAAGGTGGCTCAAGGTTGCCTAGACCACTTACTAGGGATCATATGATTAAAGAAGTGAGGGATATTGTGGTGTTATTACACAGACTGAAAGGTAGCCAACATGCATATTATTGGGAAGATTGGATGTACTTTTTCATATAAGTTATCCTCCAAGGAGAGCAATATTTGGACTGGGCAGAAATTGTAGCTGATTGTTTGCATCAGGGAGTAAGTAATTGTTTGGGAGATAGAAAGTTTTATATGTCTTCATACCTGTTTTATTGCTTGGCATCTACAAGACAGTGGTTGGGTCTGCCTCATGCACCTTTAGCAGAAAATAGTAAAATTTATGAATATTATTCACAATTGTAGATGCAAAATTGTTATGAAAATTACAAAAGGGTTAGTGATGTTTTCACTGGAAGGATGACTTATGAATTGGCAGGTAATCTGAATAAAAGAATGTCTGATGAGACAATGCAGTTAATTAGCATTTATGGTAGTTTCTTTATTCAATTTCCAAAATTCACTTACATCAGGGTTGGAGGATTCGACGGTGAACCTGTTAAGCTACCCGGGTATGCATTTGACCATTTTGTGCTAATAGAAGTATGCAGACAGTTAGCACATGTAGATGAAAAGTTCTCAGCAAAGAAGCGATCTGGTATTTCTTTCCCCATTGAACTTAGACATTATTCGTACCGGTCAAAATTTGATGCTTTGAATTTAGAGGTGAACCTTAAAAAGTTCAATTTCCAGTTTTTCACTGTTAGATCCCAATATGACAGCAAAGGCTTCATCAGGGATAACTTAGATTCTGGGGCAAGGCATTTGCATATCCCTGAATTGGAAGATTACTGGGAGGACTGCCCTGATGGATTTGAAGTCAGGAGGAGACTGTGGTGCAGATTCTCTTTGGGACAAATAATCACCCTTAATCTAAGAATGGACGTTTCTGGAGTTATTGATAATCAAGAGCAGATGATTGATCCCCAATTTGAATAGATAAAACAATCACACATTCTAGAAATTGACTGGAGTAAAAAGGAGGAAGATAACATTGAGGTGAAAACTTTCCCAGTGATAAGGAGGACAGAGAAATGGTTGAGGGAATAGAAACAGAAAGTGTTCCAGAATAAAGACACCCAACAGTGCATGTCAATGATTGAATCACCGGTCCAAATAAGCTCCTCTAATTAGCCTATTGCTATCTGTGGTGCAGGTACTTCCAAGCCAATAACTGGGAGGAGTCCTGCTATTAAAGAATCTAGAAAAGCCCTCACAACTATTCTACCTCCTCATGCCACCAGGTCGAGAACCAAAAGAAAAAGAAAGAAACAAGTTTCAGAAAGAATAGTTGTGGATTTGAATTCAGAAGAGGACTCAGCTGAAGCCATGGATGATAAGGAACTTGGTTCACCAAGAACAGAAGAGGTTAGTGCCAAACAACAATTAGAAGCTATCTTAGAGAACCCTGAAATAATGATGATTTCTGATGTACCCTCTGATAAATTGGATTGTGGGAAAGAAGCCTCACCCCTTTCCCCTAAGTGGCTGGAGAATTCTATCAGTGATAAAAGAAAAATAATCCCATTTTCTGTGCCTTTAGAAGATATGGTGAGCAAATGTTTGGGAAAAATGTCTAAATCCAAGAAGCTAAAGACGACATCCAAGGTAAGCATTGACCCGAACACCAGGAATTGGAGTGCTGAAATAGCTAGGCCAGCAGCTGATGAAGAAGTACAGGACCCCACTGTATAGGATTTCACTATTGAAAGGGTGGATCTTGGAATTGCTTCAAGAGCAGCAGATGTTCATCATCTTGAGACATCCACCAAAAGAATCGTCAACTAGGCCTGGAAGGATGAGAAGGATAAGAAAGAATTGAAGCAGACTCTGCGTACCATGGCAGAATACATAGATGCCATTCATAATCCCAGCCCGCAACCTGTCTCTCAGTTTTTCTCTATCTTTTGATCCTAAGTCACCAGCCAATTAGAAGATGTTAGACCAAGTTAACAGAAACAGAATGGTGACTAAAGTATTCGATGATTGGTTGGACTGCATTGTGCAAAAGGGTACTGAGTATATTCATGAACTTAAGAATATATATGGTCAAACTGCAGCCACCATCGAAGACCTTAAGGCACAGATTGCTTCTTGGGTGAAAGATGAGGGTAAGTGGATGAATGTGCTGAACCAAATTGATGAGGTCCAAAAATATGGGGTAATGAAATTTCTGTCAGAGAAAAGTCTAACAGGTATGGATGAGGATCTACTATACGTGAATAAGAAAAACATTCAATGGAGAAATTCGGTATCACGGCAAGGGCCTCTTGAACTCACGAAATTGATTAAGGAAATCACTGAGTTCACTCAATCACTGCAGCATGATTTACAATGCATTGATGTGAAATACATAAAAGATGATGGGAAACCAGAGGAGGATGTCGACACAGTGGTTCAATCCTTTAAGGATAAAATTAGCTTTGTCAAAGAAAGTGACAATATCTTAATTGAAGATTTCTCTCGAATCTCTAAGGTGGAGTCACTACTTTACCTCTGTATCGATGCACTTCTAGAACATAAGGAAAAAATTGGGAAAATACAAAGGGAGAAGGACGTCTGGAAGACAAGGGTGAGACACATAGGCATCCCCAACCTTCTGAAGATTCAGGAGTTTGTTACTACGGTTCAGGAGTGGAAGACTCAACATGCCTCCCCGACCGGCTATAGTAAATCTACAGATTCAAATCCGTTACCACTGTCGTGATCTTATTTGGCCAATTGCTTTCATTCAGTTTCTTTTTAGTTATGCTATTTTAAAGACTTGATCTTTAAAATTAATTTGTTAAGAAACTAAATCCCGTGTGGGTCAGAGTTACTTTAACTCTGGGTTGTTTTCACTTGATTAAGGAATTAGGGCAGTCATATATATAGGTTTTTCATTGCTTAAAAAGGGATATAGAGGAACAAAAGATATAGAAAAAAATTCTAAAGCTAAACTACTGTTATTTTTCATGAGCATATATGATTTTTGTTTGAAACATCTTTTTCATCTATGAATGAAAGGAAGAAACAATTGCTGCATTCTTGAATCTGTGTGTTTGAGTTTTTGAAATTGGATTTCCTGTGCGAAGTCTTCTTTCTTATGGTAATTGTTCTTTAGACAATTCATTATATGTGTTCTAAAAATTATTGGTTCAGCAACATTTATATGTTTATGTATCTGATTGATTTTTAAACCATAGAATCTGTGTATTCTATCATAAAATGGTGTTTTAAAAGGAATATCGTGTTCATTACATGGTGATGTATGAATGTTAGTTTGGCCTTTAGGCACTTTCTGGTTAAAAGTGTGTTGGGATAATTAATATAGATTGAATTCATTAAAGATCTTAAATGGAGCTGTACCTCAATTCAGAGGGGAACTATTTATGAAAGTTCACCCATTTGTTGATTAATTCGTTTGTTCTTTAAAGAAGGAAAAGCATAGTCAGAATAGAGCGATTTTGAATAAGGACAAACTTGTTAACCAACAATACTGAATGACTAAATCTAGATTTTCTCTATTTCTTTGAGTTGATTCCGTTGTGTTTACTCTTTCTGCATGGTCTGGATAGTTCATTCTGTGAACCCTCCTACCATGACTACACCAAGTGGTATCAAAGAAAAAGTTTGAATCTTTGGGAGCGAATTGAGTGAAGTTGGCGAGGGAATTTCATAAGATCTTGTTGTGGACAGATCACCAAATTGAGGCAGGTTACTTGTGTCGCAATCAATCGCCGATTGAGAGGTAGTTGTGACCTTGTAGCCCGATCGCCGAACCTAAGGCAATTTATACTTGATCCTAGGAAGAATGCCACCGCGAAGAGTTGTTACTGTTGGAACAATGGCTAGTAGAATAGATGAGATGATGGAGATGATGAAAACAATGTGAATTCATTTGGATGCTGTTGAAAAAGATAGGCGAAGAGGATTGACACTAAGACCTAATGTTGAAAGTGATGAGGAAGAAGAATTTCAATCTGTTGAACAAACTGGTGAAACCCTAGAAGGTGATGAAGAAGAAGAATCATATCAAGTAAAGATGCTACGAGCTATTTCAAAGATTGGAAAGAGACCTAGGGTTGATGTGCGAAACTATATTGGTAATTTGAATCCTGAAGAACTGATTGACTGGATAAATGATATGGAAGAATACTTTGAATATGAGGAAATTAAAGATCTAGAGAAGGTAAAATTTGCAAATACAAAGTTGAAAGGACATGTTGTTATATGGTGGAAAGAAGTTTAGTTGGAAAGGAACAGAAGAGGAAAAGAAAAGATTACAAAGTGGGACTGAATGGTGACAAAGTTGAAAAATCAGTTTATACCTACTGACTATGAGTTGGAGCTGCTGAAAAGATTGCAAAACCTAAGATAAAAGGAGAAATATGTGAAGGAGTATACTGAAGAATTTCATAAGATGATCATAAGGATAGGACATAGTGAAGCAAGCAAGGGAAAGGTGGCTAGATACATCAATGGACTGAGGTTGAACATTCAAGAAGAACTAAGTTTGGTGAGGATGACATCTTTGGAAGAAGCATATTAGTTTGCCCTAAAAGTTGAAGAGAAGCTGAATAAAAGACATGATCAGAGACAGAGAGGAAGAGGAGGTAAATTTTAGAGAAGTAGGACTTATTCCAGAGGAGATGGATCATTTCCAAAGCAAAACAAGTTTGACAACCCACTTAGGAAGGAGGATAAAGATAACAATGCTTATCAGAGAGATGACAGAAATTTTTACCGAAGAGGAAACCCTAGTGCATACCAGAATGAAGGATACAAAAGAAAAGGAAGAGGATTGGATAAAAGAACATTCAGAGGTACTTGTTTCAAGTGTGGAGGTGAAGGACATAGAGCATTTGAATGTAATCAGGGTAGTACAAGTAAGAGGAAATAAAATAGTGGAAGAATAGCATATGCTAAAGAAGAACCTATTAAATTAGATAACCCATGTTAACTTGGTAAACCGAAGAAAGGAGAATCATTGGTGATGAGGAGAGCACTATTTCAAGTAGAGACAAATGATAGTGGTAGTTCAAATAACCTAGTTTCAGAGGAGATGGTGACTAAGATGAAGTTGGAAAGATTGAAACACCCTAAGCCCTACCAGATAGAATGGATTCAGGATGATCATAAGGTACTGGTGAGTGAACAATGTTTGGTGAAATTTCATATTGGATCTTATCATGATGAAGTCTTGTGTGATATTATGCCTATGGATGTGTGTCATATCTTGTTGGGTAGACCTTGGCAGTATGATAGAAAAGCTATACATGATGGAAGAAAGAATACATATACTATAACAACAAATGGAAAGAGAATTACTTTAATTTCTTTGGAGGATGATCTGAAGAGTAAAGTATGTGGAAATGCTAGAATCTATTTAGTAGATGGAAGGAAATTTCTGGATGGTTTGAGACATGAGAATATGTGTTATGCCTTGATTCCTAAGAAGCCTGAAACATTGAAGAAAGAGACTGAAGAATCACAACCGGAGGAGATAAGAGAGTTACTGATAGAATATGAAGACATCTTATTAGACAATGTACCTAATGGATTGCCACCTATAAGGAGTATCAGTCATCACATGGATCATATACTGGGAGCAAGTTTACCTAACAAAGCAGCACACCAGATGACACTGGCAGAGAATGAAGAATTAAATAGACAGATACAAGAGTTGTTGAGAAAAGGTTTGATCAGAGAAAGTTTGAGTCCTTGTGTAGTACCTATAGTGTTAGCACCAAAGAAGGATGGAGAATGGAGAATGTGTACCGATTCCAAAGAAATAAACAAGATCACAGTTAAGTATAGATTTCCTTTACCTAGGATGGATGATATCATGGATTGTTTAAGTGGAGCAAAATATTTCACAAAAATAGACTTGAAGAGTGGATACCATCAGATCAGAATCAGAGAAGATGATGAATGGAAGACTGCTTTTAAGACAAATGAAGGATTGTATGAGTGGTTAGTGATGCCTTTTGGATTGACAAATGCACCGAGTACTTTCATGAGATTGATGAATGAAGTCTTGAAGAAATTCTTGGGTAAGTTTGTGATTGTATATTTGGATGACATTCTAATTTTTAGTAAGACAAAGGAGGAACATTTGTGGCATATTAGACAAGTTTTGCAGAGACTAAGAGAAGAGAGATTGCTGATAAACATCAAGAAGAGTAGTTTCATGAAAGAGGAGTTGGTATTTTTGGGATTTGTGATTTCTGCGGAAGGATTGAAGATGGACCCTGAGAAAGTAAGAGCAATTATTGAATGGCCTACACCGGAGAGCATGGGAGAAGTTAGATCATTTCATGATTAGCTAGTTTCTACCGAATGTTCATCAAAAATTTCAATTCAGTTTGTAACCCTATGATAGAGACAATGAGAAGTGACAAAAAGGATTTCAAGTGGACATCTGGAGAAGATAAAAGTTTTGAGTTGTTA
Source organism: Cunninghamia lanceolata (assembly GCA_027924645.1). Taxonomy (NCBI): domain Eukaryota; kingdom Viridiplantae; phylum Streptophyta; class Pinopsida; order Cupressales; family Cupressaceae; genus Cunninghamia; species Cunninghamia lanceolata. The sequence continues at coordinate 7,522,386 of BSBN01000737.1, read as the reverse complement.
AAGCAGAAAGTGACAGAGCAACCTATTTTGGCATTACCAGATTTCAATAGGGTATTTCAATTTGATTGTGATGCAAGTGGAAGTGCAATTGGAGTAGTATTAAGTCAAGAAGGTAGATCTGTAGCTTATTTTAGTGAGAAGTTGAATGATGCAAGGAGAAGATATTCAGTTTATGATCAAGAGTTCTATGCCATAATTCAAGCCTTGAAGAAGTGGAGACATTACTTGTTGCCTAAGGAGTTTGTGTTGTGTACAGATCATCAAGCTTTGCAATATTTGAACAGTCAAGGTAAGTTGAATCAGAGACATATGAGGTGGGTAGAGTTCATACAAAGTTACACTTTTGTGTTGAAGCATAGGAGTGGAAAATCAAACAAAGTTGCTGATGCATTAAGTAGAAGAAGAAACTTGTTGACATAGATGAGAGTTGAAGTGTTGGGTTTTGATGAATTAAAGAACATGTATGAGGGAGACACTAATTTTATAGAACCTTGGAAAGCATGTAAGGAACCTATTGTGACAGACAGGAGTAAGTGGTTCAACTATTTCATTCAAGAAGATATGTTGTTCAAAGGAAGTCAATTGTGCATACCTAGAGTTCAATGAGAGATAATTTGATCAAGGAGAAGCATAGTGGTGGATTGTCAGGACATTTTGGCATTTATAAGACAGTGGCTTTGGTGAGTGGAAACTACTTTTGGCCTCAGATACATAAGGATGTTCAAAAACTTGTACAGAGTTGTAGAGTTTGTCAAGTTGCAAAAGGGAGTAGTCAGAACATTGGATTGTATAAACCTTTGACAGTACTGGAGAGACCTTGTGAGAACATAAGCATGGATTTTGTAATGGGATTGCCTAAGACACAGAGAGGACATGATTCAATATTTGTAGTGGTTGATAGATTTTCAAAGATGGCTCATTTCATACCTTGTAAGAAGACAACTGATGCAGTGCATGTAGCAGACCTATTTTTCAAGGAGATTGTGAGATTGCATGGATTACCTAATAGTATAGTTTCAGACAGAGAGAAAGTTTGTTGGATACTTTTGGAGGACACTTTGGAAGAAGATGAAGATAGATTTGAAGTTTAGTTCAGCTTTTCATCCACAAACTGATTGACAGACAGAGGTAGTGAATAGGAGTTTGGGAAACTTGTTGAGATGTTTGGTTGGAGACAAGACAAGAAGTTGGGATTTGATTCTTTCACAAGCAAAGTTTGCATACAATAATATAGTGAATAGGAGTACCAAAAGAACATATTTTGATATTGTTATCAGAGTAAACCCTAAAGGAGTAGCAGAATTGAGAGATGTCAGTACAGAGGCAAAGAGAAGTGCAGAAGTAGAAGAATTTGCAGATCACATGAAGACAGTGCATGATCAGGTGAAGAAGCATTTGGAAGATATGAACAATAAGTACAAAGAAAAGGTTGATGAGAGGAGAAGACATAAGGAATTTCAAGTTGGAGATGAAGTAATAGTGTACTTGAGGAAAGAAAGATTTTCAGTTGGGACATATAACAAGTTGAAGATGAAGAAGTTTGGACCTTGTAAGGTACTCAGAAAATTTGATTCAGGAAATGAATATGAAGTGGAGCTACTGGAGACATTGGGTATATCACCTATTTTCACCACTTGGTGTAGTCACGGTAGGAGGGTTCACAGAATGAACTATCCAGACTGGGTAGCAAGAGTAAACACAATGGAATCAACTCAAAGAAATAGAGCGAATCTAGATTCAGTCATTCAGTTTATCATAGAATTCAAATGGAGTTCAACCAACAACATGCAGGCTTACAATTAGGGCTCACAGGCCTGATTACATACATCACAAGATAAGGCCTTGAAGTTCCTTCGCACAAAATCTAAACTAAGAAATTATGAATCAATCGCTAACTGCCTTCCTAAGAATCTATGCATCAATATATATCAAATCCGGATCAATAGATTCCTCCGTGTTGGCCAAGGAAGATCACAAATTCCAAAAAAGAGATGTAACGTGTGAACAAAGATAGGTCGGACCTAAATGCATAAAACACTTCCAGTAAATGAATGGAATGATGTACGGATCTCTGAGGAAGGTCAGCCATGAACCAAAGATCATCGACTGATGTGTCATTAGGCTCCAAAGATCATGAAATGCTTCCACAAGTTTCTCCTTCAACTAATTGTCAGTGATTATCTGGATGCTCTGCTCTGAGAAACAATCAAACTTCTGATAGCAATATCTTTCTGGTATTGACATGCGGATCTCTAAATTTTGGATATGATGTAGATGAATGAATTTAGATGGTAAATCCATCTCCACAAGATTTGAAAATGCTACTGGGCCAAGATACATAATTTGCTACTAACTGAACTGAACTACAAACAAACTAATATGCAAATGTTTTTGGTTGATGCAAGATTGCTCTTGAACCAGGGATGCTCTTGCATCACATTCCTACTTCTTCCTGTATGTTCCTATCAAGAATGGGAAGATTACTTGCACACTTCTGTGGTTCAATTTCTTCCTAAGGGTAGAAATTTGGTTCAACATTCATGGATTCTCTTCAGCATACTTCACTGAGCATCTACATGCACTACAACATATCTTATGGGGGGCTTCCAAGTCTCTCTTTGTATCTCCTATTTTGGGGAAATTTATTGCACACATATGATAGAAGTTGTTCTAGGGGGTAATGATATAAGTCCTCCTTCTTCACTTGTTTTCTTTTCATGCATTTTGTTTCTCTTTTTGGAGAAGAGTTTTGTTCCCTCAGGATTTTCTCCTTTACTCCACTTTATGAGAAACTTTGTACATGGGTACCTAACATGACCTAGTAGACGGGACCCATATTTATGTATCTCTTGCATTTTTGTAATCTCCCCAAGTATCACTTAAGGGGGGGTGTTAGAGTGAATAATTTATCTATTCACTATAGCTTAAGTGTACTTAGGTTGATGAGGTTAGACAATATCTTGTCTAACTAAATATGTAACCTTCTAGGCCTTAGAGGTTACCTAGTTGTTTGGTAAACCTCATGTGCATACCTTTTGAGGTTGGAAGACTTTCCATCTCACCTCAAAGGTCACTTTTGTAGTCATTCAACACTTGTCACCAAGGTTGATGACTTGGTCAAAAGGTTGTTGGTTTGCACATTCTAAGTGATCCAAAGGTTGACACCTATAGAAAACTTGTCTACATGCATGTGCCACATCATGAGGGACTTGTCAACCCACATGTAAGGTGGATTGCCTTATCCATGCCTATTTAATAAGGATTTCTTATGTAAATTATCAAGTGAGATTAATATATGTTTATGCTCAATTTAGATTCATCAATATCATTGATTTCTTATCTCTGTTTGTTGATTTCCATATTGTGAGAGTGAATATCAAGTGTTTCAGAGAATCCTTGGCTATTACAACATTATGACCCTGAGGAAGAGGAGCATGATGGGGTCAGCATAGGAGGAGACAGAGAGACTCCCTTTGATGAGGAGGCAGTACCAGTGACAACTCCTCCTAGACATGGTCCTTTTTTCAGATGAGGACATGAGACTTCATGATCCTATGTGGCAAGTTAGTGATCTTCATAAGAATCTCATCCCCTATTTCTCTTTTTGTTTTACTCCTTTATTTTTCATGATCTTAATCCTTGACTAACACTTATTCTTCTCTCTTTCTCTTAGGCACTTCTAAGGGATGGAGGGAGCTCTTTCGCGATGCCTTACTAGACACCCTAGTCCCTGCCATTGGTCACTCAAGGGAAACAGTACTTGTTGATGCTCATGTATTTTCCTTAGCTGGTTGTCATACTAATACCTAGCTCCTACTTACTATGCAGATCAACAACTCCATTCCCAGTGAGCTAGGATTTCTGCACTTGAGGCTAAGAATGTTTTTCTTTGAGAGATGGCTAACCTTGGGGTTCATAGGTAGGCTTCACAAAATGATATAGCTAGTCCTTCACGTGCTCCTAGTAGGGTTCACTTTATTCTCATAGGACTCATAGGGGTTATGATATGATAGATGGTCGTGGGAGACCTAGGAGCAGGAGCCCTGAAGGCTCTACTAGTCAAAATCATCCTTGAAATTCTAGGGAGTCTTAGTCTTCTATTTTGCACCCTTGCATGAGGAGACTTGCACACTTGAGTGTACTTTTGCTTATGAACTCAAAAAATTTTCTATGTACTCTAATTTGACTTAAGTTATATATCACATGCCCCATCTTCTATTTTTTGTGCACTCAAACTGTTGGAGTTTTGATTATTGACAACACAATGATGATGCAATGCTTTTGATATTTTTTGGAATATATATGATGTATGAAATGCATGGATGCAAGGACACATGAAATCATGAATGTAACACATTTCTATTTCTATGCAATGTTATAAACTATGACATAAAATTATTGCTTTTGATTTTCTCTTTGTAATTATATGATGTATGTGAATTGATCAAACATTACGACCACTCTTTAATAGGATTTTGACTTAAGAGATTGCAAGTTGACTTGGCATTGGGATACCTACTAAACTTTTGAGATTGGATTAGGGACTCAAGTAGGAGTGGGGAGGAGATGGAATGTTTCCATATTTTGGGCTTTGCAAAAGGCTAGATACTGATCCTTATCTAGACAATTTTTTTTACAAGCTTTAAACTTAGACAAGAAACAAATTTTATTAATACTTTCTAGACTTAGATCATAGATGGCCAACAAGATAGACTTGGGGTGAAGGAAAGGCTCTAGAGTAGGGTCAGTACAAGAAGTTGGGTCCACTTTTTGGCCAAAAAGTGTTTTTCCTGATTTTTAGAATTTGTCACATTTGACCTGAACATTTGAGGCACTTAAAGATTGAATCTTAAAAAATGTTAGTAATATGAAATGTAGTACTCAGAGTCTAGTTTCCAAATATGTAATTTATTTTAATACCCAGATGACACAAACTAATTTTCAATAGGCATTTCTAAAAACCACTATTTAAAAGTCATTTTTTTCTACCATACCATGCACGTGTATGGCCAACATAATTTCACCTAAATAAAAGTATTTTTCTAAATCCTTTTGGGGAAAGATGTGTAGTACAGTGAAGTTTGATGAGGATACTTTTTTATAATTTTTTTCTAAATATTTTTTTTAATTAATTTTTTATTGGCCCTAATTGTTGTTTTAAAAAACCCTCGTGTATGACCAACATAATTTGAGCAAAACTAATCATAAAATTAAAAAAAATTCATTGAGTAAAGAATGATGTGTAGATTGATGACATAATTTTTTAAAAAAAAACTTTAAAAATTAAAAGTTATTAAAAAAATACAAACACCTGTCATTTCACGTTTTTGGACCAGTTTGCTCATAAATTAAATAATAAATAGAAAAACAAGTCCAATAAAAAAATTACATATTTGAAAACTAGACACTGTCATCTGTAATGGGTTTTAATTTCATAAAAAAATTCAGAAAGCCATATAGGTAAACTCAGTCTTTTCTCTTGTTCTGTACTTAGAAAAAAACTTGCAGGTCCAAGGCAAGGGGTTGGCTTACCATGCCTTTCCCAAGACTAAGCTTTTAGGAACAGGTACCCATTCTAAAATGGGTACCCATTCCTTTTGTGTGGGAAACAAAAGCGCGCACGATTTTTTTCAAATTTGAATATTTATATAGAAACGAGTACCCGTTTAGGATCGGGCACCCGTTCCTAAGCGGGTACCCATTTAGGCTCGGGCACCCGTTTCCTTTAAAATAGGTACCCGTTTTTGTCAGGATTCCTTTTTTGCCCGCAACTTCCCCTCAATGTGGATCCAACTTCTTGCACTTACCCAGTAGAAGATGGTCCTCAAGACAAATGGACTCTTGTTTTCACTCAGCTAGTGCATGTGTGTGCTTTGTACCTTTTTTTTTTTCCTTTGATAGATGTCACCCTCATAGCTTCGATCTTAGATTTATCTCCACTCGAGAGTATGACAATCAACAATCTTCTTTTTCTCATTCCTTTTTTGTATTTTTATTTTTTTCACTCTTTTTTTTGTATTTTGCAATGTCTTTTCTATTTTTTTATTCTTTTGATACTTTGATGCTTTGATGCCTTCTGCTTTCTGCTTGCTTTGGCATTCTTTCTCTTATGATCTCTATTTTTATTTCTCACTCTTATTTTTTGATCTCTCTTTTTTTTATTCACTCATATTTTTTTGATTTCTTCCTATAGAGTTATGATTCCCCTAGCATTTTTGGCTAGGAAAGATAAGTGGCTAAGCACCACCAAGGGTTTTCACTATCTAGTCAGACTTCCCTTCTACTAAGGAGGAATAGGGAAGGTCTACTTGCAAGTTTCTATTGAGTACTGTAGAGGTTTGAAAACTGACTTTTCTTAGACTCAACATCATGGTTTGTTAAGATTGGGATTAGTGTTGTAGACACCCAAATTTGTCCCAACTTTGTTTATGTCTAGCAACACCTTGTCAAAAACATTATCCTAGACATCATGTAGCATTTTGTCCTAAATCCCACTCTCAATCCCATTTATCCATTAGCCAATTAATTAAATAAATTTTATTTATTTAATTAATATCCAACTCATATCCCAACTAATTCAAATATTTTATTTGAATTAAGTTCCCCACTATCCAATTAATTAAATAAATATTAATTTATTTAATTAATATCCAACTCATATCCCAACTAATTCAAATATTTTATTTGAATTAAGTTCTCATCATAAGCCGACTTTCCAATTAATTAAATAAATTTTATTTATTTAATTAATTTATCTTATCATTAAGCCGACATGTGTGCCTCTTTCATTTAAAAAAGGTAAGTGGTACTACAGCCTTTTATGTAATATCTTTCATATGTAGTACTTTTTATGTACACAAGCACACATGAGCCCTATTCTCCTCCACTTGTCAAATGACTACAACTCCCTTGAAGAGTGGGATAACCTAATCAATCCTAGCCGTCCACATCAATCATTTAGCTTTTTAATCTCAACCATTCATTTGAATCAAGCCTTTCCTATAACTCAACCCCCTCATAAGCCATTAGCATGCATTGAGCCTCAAGTAACATTATTCTACCAAATTATCATTAGCATGCATTGATTCTCAAGTATCCACATGCTGTTGAAATATCATTAGAGCCTTTGCATCCTTCATCTATCATTCATTCTAGCATCTTCATCTTAATGTTATGCTGCAGAAGTGAGCACCCAACATTCCTCCAACAATAATCCTTCAAAATCTTGCATGCTCATGCGAGGTGGAGAAGAGCAATGGAGATAAATCAAGCATAGCGTGGAGATCGGTTTGCATTTATATTTGTTATTTTGATTTTCATGTTGTCTTGTGCTTCATTGTGCATTGCTAGGGTTTTTAACATTGCTATTTATTCATTTGCCCTGATTTGCAATTTTACCCTAACTACAAGTGTAAAGCTAAGAGCTAGGCTTTGATTAGAACCATTGGGAAATGTACTAGGGGAAGAGTGATAAGAAGTAAACATGATCATAGGGGATTCCAAAGGCTTAGAGGGAAAACCTATACCTAAGAACCCTTAGACTCCTTACTAGGACAAAAATTGAACAAGAGCACGTCACTCACAAAATGCATGATGGAACAAAATGAAGAATACAAAATTTGATTTTTTCATGATTTTATACTTTTTTATGGATTTTTTGAGATCATTTGATATTTTTGGATTTTTTTCCATTTTTTTGATTTTTTTTTGGTTTTTCAGACATAGTATTTCTTAAGGTGGAAGGCATTAACTGTCTCACCAAACTCTTCACCTTCCATAGTGCACAAAAGATACACACCATTTCCAATGTCTTCATTGATTATATAGGTACCTTTCCAATTTTCATGAAATCTTCTTTTCTTCCTGTGTTTCTTGTTCTTTGTATTGCCCTTCCTAAGGATATTTTTTTCTATTCTATATGGTCTTGAAGGATTACTCTATTCTTGCGGACTTGGCTCCATGACTTCTCATGGTAACGTGATATGAGCCAAGGATTTGAGGGCCTGCTAGTGAGAGGGAGTCTAATATAGAACTTTGTTACAATTCAAAATCTCAATGAGCAAGTCACATTCATCCTACATATAGATCTTGACTTCATCACACTCTTGGACACTTTGTAGAAATTGAAACAATTCTAAAGGATTTTGTGGCTCCCTTTGCTTGTGTGGGGGAGCGGAGCTTATATTTATGTTTACATTTGGTTATGGTCGTAAGTCCATGGAATATCCTAAATATTTCTAAGGTAATTTAAGGATAACGAGATCCTCTATTCCTATGGTTATCTGCATCTTGCACTCTTTACAAAATTCTCCTTTACTAACCTCATCTTCATCAAGGAATATTTCAATCATTTCATTTTTGACAAGAGGTGTTTCCCATGTGTCGATATCGTTGGATTGTATCAAGGTCAAAGCGAAAGGTTGTTCTTGTGGGTTGGGAGCTATGAAAGCTCTAGATCATGCTTCTAGAGTGTTTGTTGACTCACTATAAATTGAATGGACTTCCTCATGGTTATTGGATTCTATTTGTATTGGAGGTGTCCATGGTGTATAAGTATCTTCAAAGGGTGAAAGTGGTACATAAGGATCACTTTCTTTTTTATTTTGAGGTACGTATTACTCACTTGATAACATTTCTTTTGGTGGCATCAAAGGAGTATAACTTTTTATTATGTCTTGCTTAGGATCTAAGAAGGCATGTGGATCTACCTCTTTCAAGTCTAACATTTTAGTTTCAAACTCAGACCACTTCATCTTTTGGGGAATCTCACCTATGCATCGGATGGTTCGATTAATCCTTTCTTATTCATCTTTGGGAAATACATTAATCGTGAAAATGTCCAAAGGGAATTGAATAGGACCATCTTTTTGTAACCATTCCATGATGTTGGCTATTGTTTCTTTCATGACTATCTCTCTTTGTTTCGACGACTCTCCTTTCTCAAAGGTTCTTATTTCTATTTTGTTTACCATTTCATTGATTGGTTCAATCTTCTTTATTCGTATTTATTACAAATCTAGATCTAGAACATAGATTTTATTTGTTGATAATTCATAGTCAATGGGAATTACTATCTTCTTATTGGTCGCGTTTTTCTTGATCATACTAAAAGGTTCAGGATCTCCCTTCGCAATGTATATCTTTTCAAGGTGTAAAAATCAAACCTCTTGGAATAATGTGGAGGGTACCGCCTTCATTCTATGTATCCATGGTCTTCCCAACAACAAGTTATAACTGGTGTCCTTATCAATGACATATAATATTGTGGGGATTGTCTTAGGTCCCAAGGAGACTGGTAGCATTATTTTCCCAATTGATGTTACTTTTAAATTGTCATAACCTTTAAGTGCATATTGAAATGCTATGATATTCATATGTCCATAATCCATCCTTTCCAATAGAGAAAATGGAACTATGTTTACTGCGACTCTATCATTAATTAAGGTCATCTTTATATAGGTGTCGTAAATCTACACTTTTAAATACAATGTGGGATCTCCTTTCTTAGTCAATTTGGCCTCGAAATGCATTTGCTTTAGGTCAATGAAGAACCTTAGGTATTGTAACTTGGAATTGGGTGGGTTTATATCAAGATCAACTTGATTGATTTGTTCGCTAGGCAGAGGAGTGATATGATCTAGGTATTTTAACCCTATTTCTTTTAAAGAGCTAACCGATGTGATGGTGAATTCTTAAGGAGATCTATGAAAGAGATGTGGGTGTAGGTCTTCTTTAGATCTTTGATTAATTCATATGGTTTGATTGGGGTAGGTATTGGTTCTACGGTCATAACTATTCCTTCATGAAATTATTTTTTTGTTTGTTGTTGGGTTTAGTGTCTTCCTCGTGTAATATTTATACTAATCCTAACATCCTTGTTTCTCCTTTAGGTCCTAAATATTTAGGGATGTTTGACTCTATGACCTTGGGAGGGTTAGCCGACCCTAAAGTTGTGTTGTTTATTTAATTATTCCTATGTACCAGAAAGGGGTCTTGGAAGATCTTCATATTTGCATTTTCTGGTAGGGTGGGTGCTTATGTTTGTTTTGTGTATTTCTTTGGCATAGCCTCTTGCGGGTTCAAGAACATTTCAATAAATAATCACTCTTGGTCATTAGGTAATGTTGTGATGAACCTATTGTATTCTCAACATGACTCGGTGCTATGCTCCCTTGTCCTATGAAAAGAACAAAATTAGTTTTGTTCATAGGGAGGTCATTTCTATGTATTATTGTTCTAATTTTGATTCCATGGCTATTGATTATCTCTTTGGTAGTATCAATTGTTACAAGGTCCATCAATTACAGTAACATTGGGAGGGAAGTAGTCTATTTCATTGAAGTCATCTCCAACTTTGTTTCTTATCAGGGATTGATCTGTCACCCCATATGTGGTCACATTTTTGTTATTCTTTAAGATTTTGATCATGGATGCATAATTTCCTCCATTATCACTTGTTTGTCATCAATCATCCATTTGTTTCATAGGTTATTTGTCCACTATCAATGGAAGATTGGTCAATTCGTAATGCACTCTCTAGTGCTTCCTCGAGTAAGTACATAGAAATGGGTGACAAATTAGTGGTCAGTCTTGAGATTTTCAGCAAAACACAATCATGTTAAAAACATAGCACATACATGGTTTAACATCTATCCAATTTTAATGCTTTGAATTCAAAAAATTTATGACCCTACCCATTTAGGGCTTAGATTTCCAAGCCTAAAGGTTGGACATCTCTTGTGGCTCCTAAATTTGTGTTTTTAACATAAAATAACTTGAATTCAAGCTTTGACCTCATCAGGTTTACACATTTTGCAACAAAATTTTATAAAACCACCACAAAAATAAAGAGATACTTCTTACCTTTATAGCCATATAATTTTTTTAATATTTTGAATAAGTTAAGGTATTTATTTTTATTTTCTTTGAAGACTGTCTTGATATACATATGTATTGTTTTTTTTAATAAATTTTGACCCACTTATCCAAATTTTAAAAATATATATGATTCTTCTACGGTTCATTATATACACATTCAAGAAAGAAAAATTATATTTTAAAAGTTTTTTGCAAGTTATGTGATGTACATGCTCAATGATGCAATTTTTAGGATGTATCCACTTCAAAAATCACAAAAAATATTATTCAATAAAAATATACAACTTGTAGTACTCACTATTTACTATATTTCCACCAAATGGTTTTTTAAAATACCTAATGTAGCCTAAACAATAGGGGGTGCACACTAGACACTATGTTATATTTTAGTGATAAAAACATGAACACTTTTGTGTGCACTCAACATTTCACCCTCTTAACCTTTACTATTTTTAAAACTAGATTCAAAGTACTACAATTCTTGTTCTTACCATATCTTTAAATTTTGAATTAACACGTCTTGAATTACTTGTCTAAGTTCAACTTTAGCCAATTTCAAAAAAAAGTGGCCACTTTTGATGCCCTTTTGTCCCCATTTCCATGCACTTACCCCCTCATAGGATTTGTAGAATAATTTTTGTACTTCCTCTTGTGTATCCCTATTAATGATGTGCAAGAAAAGGTTTCACAATTCTCTATGGTCCATGTTCAAGGCACTCATTGATGAGCAGAGTACTTGTATCCATCGTGTAAAAAAATGTGCCACTAATTCATTTACATCTTGTTTCATAGTTAGAAATTATTGTATCCATGTTTTGATAAGTTTATTCGTGTCAAATGCCATGACAAACTCTCCTATAAGTTAACAAAAGGAGTGGATTGAAGCCTTAGGTAATCAATAATACCAATCTAAGGCATTTTCTTCAAGCAGTTTTAGAAAATTCTCACGACAACTCCATCCCAATGAAGGAGTTATCTTACTACAGTTGTGTAGGCTTTGATGTGATAATTAGGATCTCCCTCACCCTTGAACTTTGGTAAGTCAGGGAGAGGTCGAGGTAACAACACATTTCGTATGACGTGGTTGAGAGGTTCTTTTAGGCACTCAAGATAAGTCCCTAAGAACACATCTTGAGATTGCGGGGTTGAGAGCATTAACCCCATTGGTGGGTTTTGTGGATTTTGATACCCAAGCATGGCAGAGTATGTTAGTCAAAATTTTTGAATGTTTTGATAATTATTCATCAGTTGAGATCCATTTGGAACTATGTCATTACTTCTATTTCTAGAGTTGTCACAGTATGCTAAGTACCTTCAGGATGAGAAACTTATTGTCAATAAGTTTATTAGGGGCTTGAATCCTAGGATAGTAGGACCAGTGCATGTGGCCAATCCCTAGAACATGAGTGAAGCCTTCGAGAAGGCATATATTGCTGAGGAAATTCATGGGCGGAACCATGAGTCACGTGCACAGTTTTAGAATCATAACCAACAACATGATCATGGTTTTCGTAGACCCCCACTCCATCAAAAGGGAGGTTTTAGAGTTGCATCCTTGCTTCCTAGGTCTCCACAACAACAACAGCAGCAAGGTGAAAGGTCTAGACCCTAGCAGAGAGCACAGGGTGGCCACACTAGAGGGTGGCACTCTCAAGGTCCACGTAGAAATCAGAGACATCATGCATAGGCTACAGGACCAACATGATCACAACAGTCTTTTAGAGGCACCCAGAGTAGCTCAGGTAGACTAGGAGCTCAATAGTCCAACAATACATAGTCGGTGCACATTCAGACGAGAGGGCCTTGCTACGTTTGTGGTGGCACTGGACACTTGGCTAGAGAGTTTCCCCAGGGGTATGCAGTAGGAGGAGGACAACGTGTTGGAGGTTTAGAGCAGACTGTAGGAGACATGGGTAGATCCCACCATGTGTTTGCAACAGTTGATAATTGCCAGGCTAATTATCAAGCCTCGATCATTGAGACCCCAGGTATGATTGGAGGTATTCCTGTTACTATATTGTTTGATTACAAAGCTACAAACTCCATTATATCTCCATCGTTAGTGGAGCATTGTAGGCTGGTGGCCTCTAGGCAAGATGTTATGTGGGAGGTTGAGTTATCCATAGGGACCAAGATGGTCATAGACTCAATGGTTTAGGATTGTGAGTTAGCACTTGGAGCCTTCACCACGATTGTAGACCTTAGAGTCATACCTTTAGGATCCTATGGTGTGGTGTTAGGTATGGATTGACTTGCGACTCATAGAACCAAGATTGATTATCGCCACAAGTGATAGATTGTCTCGACAACCTTGGCATAACAGTAGAGATTGTGGGCATTCAGAGGCCTATAGCTTTACGTATGATTTCTGCTATGCAACTTAAGCGTTGAATATGGAAGGGATGCCAGATGTTTCCGATCACTGTTAGTGATAGATCAGAGGATGAGTCAAGGACTTCACTTGATGGTCATCATATCCTTAGAGATTTCACAGATGTGTTTCCACCAAAGCTTCCAGGGATACCACCTTGCCGAGAGGTGGATTTTCATATTGATCTTGTACCAGGTGTTGAGCCAGTGTGTCATGCACCATACAAGATGACTACTGATGTAAAGGTTAGAGGGAGATAGAGCAATTTCAATGAGTTTGACAAAGCCTAGACTTATGGCTCACATGGGGTTTGACATCAAACATCCAATCTCTTCAAGATAGACATGTTGAGGACTTTTTGACACCATGAGGGACTTGTCCAAACCATCTACTAAGATCTCATGCTTGCACACATGGCACTTCCTTCACAAACTTGGTCCAACTCCTTGTATCCCTATTTCCAGGTCTGACAGAAGATTATTTTCAACCAGGACACTTTCAAGGGAAAATGAATATGGTTTGAGATACCCTTTTCATGCATTGACAACATATGAAAAACTCACTATGGGTTCCTTAAGGACATTTACCATTTCCTTCATGACATGCCTAATTGGAAGAGCCCCAATTAGCCCTAAATTACAAAGAGACTATCCTTCAAAGGGCTTACAGAAACTTCTAAACCATCTAGACACTTCAAACACATTACAAAAATATAGATTTCAAGGTCATTTGGGTTTCATAGTCGACTGTGATGAATTTCAACATGATTGTTCCCTTGGCTGCACCTAACACATGGGTCTTGTTAGGTGTTTAATTGGAAATCTCCACCAAACTCAATCCTCTACCCTAAATACCTTTACAACATATGAAAGAAAACATAAACAATTCCATTCCACTGATTTTGGAAGATCAAACCAATGGAATGGGGTAGAAATGCATGGTTTTATGCCAAAACCCTAAGGTAGGGTTTATCAACCAGTTCTCACAAAAATTCCTGGATCTCTGCTATAGAATTGTTTCAAGAACCCAAATAAGATGCAAATTAATCTTAACTCACCCCTCTATCATGCCATCATCATGAGGATCTGCACCTGTTCCATACAGGAGAATGGTATGGGCTGAAATAGGAAATTACACAGAAAATGAGCAGAAAATTGAGATTTCTTTATTTATTCTTCTTCAAACTTCATCCACACCAAAAATGATCATGCGCATGGATTTTTAATCATGTGGTCAACCTTGACAACTAATTGGGAGGTAGTTTGAGATCGGTGGGAGGCTAAAATTACTCTGCAACCACCAAACTACCTTGTTTTGACACTTAGTGCAACTACATTTTGTTTACAAGATGGATTATCCTTTGACAAGGTGTTCAAACTTCCTGAATGTGACTCTTATATGCCATGAATGGCTACAAAACATGAGACACATCCTATCAAAAACATGAGACTTCTCCTATGACTGTCACTTGTGTGTTTGCAACCATTGCACCATGGCCATACATCAGTGTCAAGTCATTATGAAATCAACATGAAATGGTCCAATGGACCTTATTACATAAAAAAAAACATAAGACAGCACAAAAAGACAAGACAAAGATCTTCTTGAGCTCTAGGTGCTCCTACACCATACTCCCGAGGGTGGAAAAGAACTCAAGTCCCTTGAGGAACCAGATCAGCAACAGTAGTACCATGCTTCAAAATATCCTCCTCACTCATCCAAGTGGCATCTTCAGCAGGTAGGCCACTCCATTTGACAAGGTACTCTTTGTAGGTTTTCTTCCTAGTCTTCTTGATCACTTTGGTGTCCAATATGCTCTGCAACTTCAATGGTTGGCTAGGTGGTAGATCCTTAACCCACTCTTCATCTCGTTATGTTGTCAAACCTACATCTAAACCTGCAACATTATCACCTTTGTAGGGAAACAAATCTGAAACATTGAAGATTGGGGATATAGCCAAGCCTTGGGAAGTTCAATCTCATAGGCATTAGGACCAAATTTGTGCACAATCTGGCAAGGACCAATCTTCTTCATGAGGAGTTTTGTTGGCTGCCCCTTTGGAAGTCTCTCTTTCTTCAAATGTGCCATCACCAAGTCCCCTACCTTATATTGCACATCTCTCTTCCTCGCATTAGATTTCTCCTTGTACTTTAATATATTCTTTTGGAGAGTCTCTCTCACTCTATCATAGATGTTCTTCATGGCCAAAGCAAAGTCTTCTCCTTGAGCACTCCTTCTCTCCAATCCATGTAGATCCCTTAGTTCTAGAATCCCTCTTGGATGAATCCCATAGACAACCTCAAAAGGAATTCTCCATGTTCTTCTATTGGTGGAATCATTATAAGCAAACTCTGCTTGAGGGATGATCATATCCCATGTCTTTCCATGCTACTTTGTGAGACATCTAAGAAGGTTTCCCAATGACCTATTCACCACCTCAGTTTGGCCATCAGTCTAAGGGTGATAGGCAAAAGTAAAAGACAATTGAGTGCCCAACTTCTTCCACAAAGTACACCAAAAGTGGCCCACAAACTTAGGATCCCTATTAGTCACAATGTTTAGAGGCAAACCATGTATCCTAACAATTTCTTTGAAGAATAAGCAAGTAATATGGGAAGCATCATTGGTACATTTACATGGCAAAAAGTGAGCTATCTTACTAAACCTATCCACCACAACAAAGATGCTATCAAAACCTCTTTAAGTCCTAGGAAGACCCAAAACAAAATCCATGCTAATACTCTCCCATGGCCTATTAGGAATAGGGAGTGGTTGATATAAACCTACATTGGATTATGTTCCCTTAGCCCTTTGGCATATGCTGCAGCCTTCAACAAATTTTCTGACATCTGATTGCAACTTTGGCTAAAAGTAGAAACTTTTCACTTGTTCTAGTGTTTTATCAAGCCCAAAGTGGCCCCTGCCACACTGCTTTTCTTTTATGATGTTCTCCCTCATGGAACACCTAGGAACACACAATTGGCTCCCTTTGAACAACAACCCCTACTGCAACATAAATTTAGAGAAATTAGTATGATAAGAATCAGAAAACTAAGTGCAAATCTCATATATCTCCTTGAAATCTTCATCATCCTTATACATTTGCTTGAGGGAATCAATCCCCACACTTTGCAACCAAATTTCTTGAACCATGCATACCCTCCTACCCAATGCATCTACCACTTTATTGGCCTGCCCCTTCTTGTGCTTGATAGAAAAGGTGTAGGCTTGAAGTTGTTCAACCCACTTCATGTGCTTGGGACTAAGTTTCTCCTGTGAATTCAGAAAACTAAGAGCATGGTTGTCAGTATAAACAATGAATTCTTTAGGCAAAATGTAATGCCTCCATTTCTTCAAGGCTTGTACCATTGCATACAACTCCAAATCATATGTAGAGTACTTCCTTTTAGAATCATTGAGTTTCTCACTAAAGAAAGCCACCAGTCTGCCTTCTTGACTCAAGACAACCCCTATGGCAAGGTTACTAGCATCACATTCCACTGTGAACAACTTATTAAAATTAGGCAAAATGAGAATGGGCTATTGTGCTACTTTATTTTTTAGATATTCAAAAGATTCATCTGCTGCCTTGGTCCAAGAAAACTTACATTTTTGTCCTCCCTTGATTGTATCTAGGATGGGTGCACATATGTGACTAAAACCTTTGATGAATTTTCTATAGAATGTTGCCAAACCGTGAAAGCTTCTCACATCACCTACTATCTTGGGAGTTGGCCATGACAAAATAGCCTCCACCTTTGCTGGAGTCATCTTCAAACTACCCTTGGAGATCACAAAACCAAGGTAGGTAAGTTCTTCCTTCATGAAGACACTCTATCCATATTGATCATCAACTTTTCATCATGCAACTTCTTCAAAACTAGGTTCAAGTGCTGCAAATGCTCTTCCTTTGTCCTGCTAAACACAAGAATAGCATCAAGATATACCACAACAAATTTGCCAATGAAGTCTTTCAATACCTCGTTCATGAGGCGCATGAATGTACTTGGAGCATTGGATAGGCCAAATGGCATCACCAACCACTCATAGAGACCCTCATTTATCTTGAAGGCAGTCTTCCATTCATCTCCTTGCCTTATCCAAATTTGATGATACCCACTCTTGAGATCAATCTTGGAAAAATAATGAGCCCCTCCCAAATAGTCCATTAGATCTTCAATCCTAGGCATAGGGAACCTATATCTTATGGTAATCTTATTGATTGCCCTAGAATCTGTACAAAGTCTCCACTTACCATCCTTTTTAGGGGCTAGGACTGTTGGGACAACACATGGACTAAGACTCTTTCTCACGAAACCCTTATCCAACAACTCTTGCACTTGCTTGGCAATCTCCTCATTCTAAGATGGGGTCATCTTGTAGGTTAGTTTGTTTGGCAATGTAGACCCTGGTATGAAGTCAATTTGATGGATTATGTCCCTAATAGGTGGCAATGTATTAGGCATCTCCTCCACCATGATACCCTTATACTTTTCTAACAATTGTTGCAACTCCTTGGGGACTTCTTCCTTACTGTGACTATGCAAATCAGGACTATTTTTAGGCTTCAAAATCAGAGCATACCCTTGGGTTCCTTCCTCCTTTAGGGTGCTAAGAAACTCTCTCCCACTCACTACCATGACACTTGACCCAATGTTTTTATCCACACTCTCATCTGGTAAAGGATCCATCTTATATTTCTTACCACTCTTGGTTATGATGAAGGAGTTTGTCTTCCCATCATGTTGGGACTGCACATCATACTGCCAAGGATGTCCTAACAGCAAATGACAAGCATCCATGGGGATTATATCACACAATATCTTATCCCTTTACTTCCTTATCTCAAAATCTACCCAAGATTGTTCATCCACTAAGACCTGTTGCCCCTTATTCAACCATGACACCTTGTAGGGGTTAGCATGAGGTGGTCTTTTCAATTTCAATTTGTCTACCATCTCTATATAAACCAAATTCTTAGTAGATCCTGAATCAACAATTACCTTACATAACTTACCATAGGCTTTGCATTTGGTTTTGAACAATGTCTTCCTCTAAGGGGGTTCTTGTGTTTGAGGCACCTTCAACATGGTTCTCCTCATCATCAAGCTTTCTCCATCATGGACTGGGGCTACACTTCCAATTGGGGAATTGACACTTTGGCAATCATCCTCTTGAATCAACTGGTTCCTTCTCTCTCCTCCATGAGAGCTTGAGGCTTTCTCAAGACACTTGTTCATGGTGTGCCCTACTTAGTTGCAGTTGAAGCATCTCCCTGTGAAGACACTAGGACCTCTGCCTGGTCCACCGAATCTACCCCTTCCATTGGGTCTCCTTCCTCTAAAGCCCCCTCTTGAACTTGAGTCTCCACTCTGTTCTTGTGGACTAGGCTCACCTTGATTTCTTTGAAACTAATTTCTTCCCCCAAAACTTCCTCTACCTCTGAAATTTCTTTACTGCTCACCTTTCCTCTTTAACTTCTCTTTAGCTCTAAGTGCCATTTGAAAACACTTGTCCACTGTCTCAGGGGTCAAGATGCTGATCTCATCTTGAATACTAAACTTCAGCCCATTGATATACCTTGCAACTTTTCCCTTCTCATCTTCTACATGCCCACATCTGAGAGCAAGCTTGTGAAACTCTTCAGTGTAGGTGGACACATCCATGTCCCTTTGTTTTAGGTTCTACATCTTCTTGTAGATTTGCACCTCATAATCTGCTGGTAGGAACTGAGATTTGATCTTCTCCACCATCCTGCTCCAAGAGGTGATCATGCTTCTCCCACTCTTCACCCTTTCACCTTGGGTATAGTTCCACCATGTGAGTGCAGCACCTTTCAATTTTGTTTTGGCAAACTTCACTCTCTTGTTCTTAGGTACCTCCTTGTATTCAAAGTAATTGTTTAAGGCCTCAATCCACTCCATAACCTCATCAGCATCTATCTTCCCACTGAACATTGGGATCTCCATTTGGGCCTCTGAAGAGTCTTTGCCTATTGACTTGATGGCTTCAAGGAAATATTTTTGATCTGTAGGTATCTCTATCTCCTACCTTTGGGGTTCTTCTTCATCAGAATCCTCCTCTAACCTCTTCCCTTTCCTCATTGCCTTTAGTTCAACCTTGAGTGCTTCCTTGACTCTAGTCTTGATCTTTTCTTCCATCTCTTGGAACTTCTTAACCACCTCTGTGGTCATCCCTTTTGGAGGCATGATGCTAGCCTCTCCTTAACTCTCTTCTACTAACATACACCAAACTTCCCTTACAACCAAGTGGTAGAACCTTTTGTGGCTCTAATACCAATATGATGCAGAGGTTAGAGGGAGATAGAGCAATTTCAATGAGTTTGACAAAGCCTAGACTTATGGCTCACATGGGGTTTGACATCAAACATCCAATCTCTTCAAGCTAGACATGTTGAGGGCTTTTTGACACCATGAGGGATCTGTCCAAACCATCTACTAAGGTCTCATGCTTGCACACATGGCACTTCCTTCACAAACCTGGTCCAACTCCTTGTAGCCCTATTTCCAGGTCTGACAGAAGATTATTTTCAACCAGGACACTTTCAAGGGAAAATGAATATGGTTTGAGATACCCTTTTCAGGCATTGACAACATACAAAAAACTCACTATGGGTTCCTTAAGGACATTTACCATTTCCTTCATGACATGCCTAATTGGAAGAGCCCCAATTAGCCCTAAATTACAAAGAGACTATCCTTCAAAGGGCTTACAGAAACTTCTGAACCATCTAGACACTTCAAACACATTACAAAAATATAGATTTCAAGGTCATTTGGGTTTCACAGTCGACTGTGATGAATTTCAACAAGAATTTTCCCTTGGCTGCACCTAACACATAGGTCTTGTTAGGTGTTTAATTGGCAATCTCCACCAAACTCAATCCTCTACCCTAAAAACCTTTACAAAATATGAAAGAAAACATAAACAATTCCATTCCACTGATTTTGGAAGATCAAACCAATGGAATGGGGTAGAAATGCATGGTTTTATTCCAAAACTCTAAGGTAGGGTTTATCAACCAGTTCTCACAAAAATGCCTAGATCTTTGCTATAGAATTGTTTCAAGAACCCAAATAGGATGCAAAGTAATATTAACTCACCCCTCTATCATGCCATCATCATGAGGATCTGAAATTATTTCGTACAGGAGAATGGTACGGGTTGAAACAGGAAATTACACAGAAAATGAGCAGAAAATTGAGATTTCTTTGTTTATTCTTCTTCAAACTTCATCCACACCAATAATGATCATGCTCATGGATTTTCAAGCATGTCGTCAACTTTGATAACTAATTGGGAGGTAGTTTAAGATCGGTGGGAGGCCAAAACTGCTCTACAACCACCAAACTACCCTATTTTGTCACTTAGTGCAACTACATTTTGTTTACAAGATGGATTATCCTTTGACAAGGTGTTCAAATTTCCTAAATGTGACTCCTATATGCCATGAATGGCTACAAAACATGAGACACATCCTATGAGAAACATGAGACTTCTCCTATGACTCACTTGTGTGTTTGCAACCATTGCACCATGGCCATACATCAATGTCAAGTCACTATGAAATCAACATGAAATGGTCCAATAGACCTTATTACATAAAAAAAAAACATAAGACAACACAAAAAGACAAGGCAAAGATCTTCTTGAGCTCTAGGTGCTCCTGTACCAACTACACATGAGCTTACAGAGCTTAAGATTCAGCTAGAGTAGTTGCTAGTGAAGGGTGACATTCGGCCTAGTGTCTCACCTTGGGGCGCGTCGATCATCTTCGCTAAGAAGGATGGGTCCCTTCACTTATGCATAGATTACAAGTAGTTGAATAAGGTGACGATGAAGAACTGATATCCTTTGCCTAGGATCGATGACTTATTTGATCAGATGCAGGGAGCCAGAGTGTTCTCTAAGATTGACCTGAAGTCTAGTTACCATCAGCTACATATTTTAGAGGCAGATAATCATAAGATAGCCTTTAGGACTTGTAATGGTCACTATGAGTTCATAGTGGTACCCTTCGATTTGACGAACGCCCCTGTAGCTTTCATGAGTCTCATGAATGGGGTGTTTTGCACTTACCTAGATTAATTCATATCATTTTCCTTGATGATATCTTGATATATTCATGGACTAAGGAGGAGCATGAGGAGCACTTGCATCAGGTATTATAGTGTTTGTGAGATCAACATCTATATGGCAACTTGGTGAAGTGTGCCTTCTTCCATTCAGAAGTTTAATATTTGGGGTATGTTCTATTTGGAGATGGTATCTCAGTAGATCCATCGAAGATTAGAGTGATTATGGATTGGCCAGCACCTACCAGCATGACAAAGGTTAGGAGCTTCATGGGATTAGCAGGATATTACCGTTGGTTTGTTGAGGGCTTCTCTAGGATAGCTCACCTTATCACTTCTCTTCAACAGAAAGGAAAGAACTTCTTATGGACTGGGTAGTGTGAGAGGGCCTTTGGGGTACTCAAGGAGCATCTCACTAGTGTTCATATTCTAGCAGTACCTAATCCTGCAGCAAATTTTATGGTATGCACTGATGCATCATTAGAGGGACTAGGCACATCCCTTATGCAGGATGGTCGAGAAATAATGTATGAGTCGCGAAAGATTAAGACCCATGAGCTAAACTACCCCACTCATGATTTGGAGCTCGCAGCGGTAGGTCATGCTCTAGTTAAATGGAGACATTTTCTTTTGGGATGCCGATTTGAGTTGCACTCAGACCATCATAGTCTTTAGTATATCTTCACGTAGCTGAATCTAAATGCCCACCAATGACGTTGGATGGAGTTCTTGTGCGAGTACAACTTTGATGTACATTACATCAAGGGTAAGGAGAACATGGTTGTCGATGCCTTGAGTAGGAGGTGACACGAGATCCTGACCTTGACCTTGAGCATAGACATGAGAGGGCACATCTCGCAACATCTACCAGAGGATGAGTGGTTTCTAGAGGTTCAGTGGGAGATTCAGTCACAGAGGGCCCTTAAGTTCAAGTTTATAGGATATTTCATTGAGGTAGATGAGCTTTTGTGACATCGACACCATATCTATGTACCCCTTACAAGAGATCTTCGCATAGTGGTTTTGACAGAGGCTCATAGAGCACCTTATGCAGCACATCCTAGGGTGAAGAAGATGCATGCAGACCTTAGATAGTTATATCATGGGGCAGGGATGAGATGTGACATATCAGAGTTTGTGGCTCGTTGCCTTAAGTGCTAAAGGATCAAGGCTGAGCATCAACATCTAGAAGGACTTCTATATCCCATGAGATACCTGAGTGGAAATGGGACACCATTTCCATGGACTTTATTGTTGGTCTACCTTTGTGATCTCACACTACCATGATGCCATCATGGTGACAATTGACAAGTTGACCAAGGTGGTATATTTCTCACCAGTTCATACTACGTATAATGCACCAGCAGTGGCGAGGAGCTTTTTGAATGAGCTAGTGAGACTTCATGGAGTTCCTCGTCGCATCATTTCAGATAAAGATTCAATTTTCACATCAGCATTTTAGAGAACACTACAGTAGGTGTTGGGCACTCAACTCAACTTCAGTTTAGCATATCACCCTGAGACAGATGGGCAGACTGAGAGGGGGAATCAAGTTTTAGAGGACATGCTTCACATGTATGTTATGGATCACCAATCAAGATGGGAGGAATACCTATATCTTGTTGAGTTTGCCTACAATAATGGGCATCACAACTCATTAGGTATGCCTCCTTATCTGGCCTTGTATGGCAAGCCTTGCAGAACTCCTTTGAGTTGGGACCGCATTGAGGATAAAGTTGCGATTGGACCAGAGATAGTACAAGACATGGAGCAGCAGGTTACTTTGATTAGACAACATTTGCAAGAGGCACATTATCATTAGAAGAAGTATGCTGATGCCAAGAGATTGGATCAGAGCTTCTTGGTTGGCGACAAGGTGTTCTTGAGAGTGTGGCCGCATAAGAGTCCAATATGTTATGGAAAGGGCTCTTGTAATTTGTCATACCTATTGGTTCTTTTGTTAATCTTAATAGTGTTATTTTTATTAGAATGTGTTCTTTCAAACTAGAAAAAAGATGCAGAAGGGGTTTTAGTTTTCCTGTAGATGTGTATTGCCGGAACATACAATATAGAGCATATATCTCAAACCTAGAAAATATACAATGAATATGGAGAAAATAACAACCTAGATCAAGGAATACCTCAAAATGAATTATAGATGAATACCCATCTCATGATTTACAACTTCATTCCGGTGTTGTACCTGGACCAGCAATATGCGAGCTAGTAAACACCTCCAATGCTCCAAAAATGAGAAGATTTTAACATACAAAGATTCAAAGATGATATAAAGACTCTAGGCAACCAAGTTACAAATTATAGCAACTCTAAATGAAGGCAAATGTAATTCCAATGATACCCACAAACTCCCTTGTGCTGTACAGCTAGGCTGAAGCATATATCAGTAACTAGTAAATGAAAACAACTCTTATTTCCCTCTATTTTATATCACAAATTATTGCATCTGCTAGGTGATCAGTCTAAAGCAAAGATCATAGTGAAACCTACTCCAAAACATCAGCCATGACCCTCATAATATGTACGGCCTCCCAGCAATGGTATGACCAACAACAACAAATAATAGGTAGCCACAAACCCAACATGAACTCACTTCAATCTATGCTCAACAATGATAATAGCTACTAAACACAATTTCTCAAAATGATATATCACTAAAATCCTCAAAACCATCAAAATATCAACTCCATTGAAGAACAAATGCGAATACTAGATGCATCTGCCAACATAGAATTTTCTAATGGAGGTTTTAGTCCCCATAACCCAAGATCAAATCAGTCTTGCAGAGGTTTTCATCTCAGCAAGACAATATGAAACCCCAGATCCAAGCTCCAGAAACCCTCCTAGGGGAAATCTCAAAAGAGAGAAGAAATAATAATCCAAGCATATCCAAATGAGAGCACTTTTCCCTCTTTTATAACTCTCCAAGAGGGATGATTCATTTTTGAGGGAAATATTCTTTTAATTTTACTTTTAATATTTCCCAAGGTGAGTGCTCCATAAAATGACTTAAGTGATGTTTAAATATTTTCTTTTTTCATCACTTAACCAATAAAACCCAATGTCCAATATCAAATAATAATATTGATTTACGGACTTTAAAACGGAGGCCCAAATGAACTCAGAATTCAATGATCTAGAGCTCACCGGAAAGGTCTCGACGAGACGCATCCAACCCCACTCTAAAAATTTTGATCTGACACTAAACTTAAACTTACTAAAAATAGTAACGGCCATACACAAACTGAGCCAACACAAAAGGTGCCAACTGGATCCACAAACCATCTGATAACTCTGAGCTCATTGTAAAGTCTAGGAGAGCCAATAGCTGACTACCAAGTCACCAAAATAGTGCCAAACTGACACTCACTAAAAATAGTAGTGTTCCCTGAGGACCAAAGAGAACAAATGCAAAAAACCTCAAAAAGATTGTCGACATGTAAGTACTTACTATAAATAGTAAGTACAAACAAGTTGTCTGAAATCTCTCCGGAAAGTGTCAACCAACTCCACTAGATCACCTGAACACCCTGGTGACATCAAAATACTCCTCTGGTTATGCTGTCACCAACCTAGAAAGTCAGTTCCAACTGTGTTGCAATAGGACTTGAAAATGGGGACATTACAGTCTGCCCTTCCCAAAGATTGCTTGCCCTCAAGCAATCTGCACCTGCATGCCAAAGCTAAACACCGGGATCCCAAATTAATCTGAAGAATGTACAACAACTTCTCCACTACATATGTTGGGAAGAGGTAAAACCATGCTAAACATCAATGTAAGTAGCTACCCCAGTATCGAACAATCTGCTAGACATAGGAGCCCCTAGGTCCCAAAGCCAATATGGAAGTCTACCATACACATCACTTATTGACTTCCACTACGCTACTCTGATATAACCTTCACCATGCAGAGAGTGGTGAAGTAACACAACAGAATCCAACTGAACTGACATGCCAAACCTGCCACCACCTGGATCCCAACACATAAGAACCTCACATCCAACAATCATGAAGGGGTAAGTAAATCTCGAAGTGTCTGAACCACAACATCCCCTATCATCCCCTACCAAACTCCTATGGATGTGCTAACTATCCAACATAGGTGCTGGAAGATATGAAACTGCTCCTCTCAAATCGAGGGAATGATAAAACTCTCCTCCATCATTGCTATAAAAACTAAGCAGGCCATCATGCGTACTGACACTGCAACCTCTCTGTAGCCATGTCTCCAATAGAAATTTTAGAGACAAAGAAGTTGCAAACTCTGTCAGGTGCATATCACCATGATGGTAATCTGATCTCTAACTCTGCAAATAATCCTCTGAATGTATCTAAGTCAACCACCTGTAATCCCTAGTTCCACCTTTTGTAGACGACAACCCTTCATCCCACAAAGGATGGTATAAATCCTGAGCCAATCCACACTTACGCATCATCAGGTCATCTGTGTGTGGACTAAAGGATAAATGATGAGAACTCCTCACTATGCAGTCAAAATAAAAGGTACCCGCCTGTGTCAATGGTTGACCATCATAGATATAAGGAACACACTCCTTATCACTCGAATCAGATGATGGCTCATGTCTCTGATTCTAAATGGCTAATTGGGTAGATAACCTGCAAGTCCTCTCTACATACCCAATAGCAAAGTCCCGATCTGAAAGCAACTAGAGGTATTCTGACTTAATCCACTCCATGGCATGCTGGATAGTTTGCAAATTAGATATAGAAGTGTCCGCTACTACCTCTATCTTCCTTTCCTCCAATTGTGCCATCCAAAAGAGATCCTCCACAAACTCGTGAGTACTTTCAATATGAGTTAAGGTTTGAACAACCTTATCCTTGGTAACCTTTAGCTGATCTCTCCATCCCTGTGACTCACAAAGCTGTCGATCAAAATCAGCTGCATGGGATGCAATTTTTGATTTGCTTCCAAGAGAGGGAAACAAATCAACATGAGAACCGATCTCCCCATTGAATGATGCCCTACATATCTCCTACAAAAATGATGGAGTAGTGTGGTGATCTGTCACACAACTCTCAAGGAAATCCACCAACTCATCACAAGAGCTATCAATAACCTACTCTGCATCACCTGTCATGTGACTAACCTCAGAGACCCCTGGTGCAACATATTGTTCCCTATTACACTCATCCAAAACAAACATCCCATCTGTGTGACCTACATCTGTAACTATAATGGATGTAGCCACATCCACAAAGCACTCCTTACCACTATCCATGGGTGTATGCTCATCCCCAATAACTGTCATAGAAATCAGAACTGTAACTACTAGAGATGAAGACTGTGATAAGATCAACTCCATGGTAAGCTCATCTATCCATAGCTTTGACTCTTGAAGGGCTGATTGAGTGCTCTTCAAAGAGTCTGTGGTGACCTCAAGCTCATAGGTGAGCTCATCAACCTCCTCTTCCTTTCCCCTTAGAGCATGATGATAAATACCATCGAGCATGAGAAGATTATCTCTATCTGATAACAGTTGTAGGTAATTATTCTTCATCACTCCAACCGCATCTCTAAGTGCCTGAAACTCGGCAAGGGAAAGTTCACTATTAAAATGCTCATGTGTTTCTAGATCTTGCAACAACAATTTACCAACAACTGTTGAGCAACATCAAAGTGTTCTATGGCTATAGCAATCATGCCTTCGTTCACCTTTAATTGCCCTGTTAAATGATTAGACCCCACTGACAAATTATCCCCACACAAATTTTTTGATTTGAAATCTGCACTATGGAAAGAGGTTGAATCATCATCACTCACCGATTGGTAACCATCCTCATGTGTGCTATCAAATTCACACACATCCTCATCAATTCTACTACTGTTATGAATCTCCTGGGATGGCTCAACTGACATCCCAGAGGCTGTTGAATTGCCAATATCAATGCACACCTACCCTATCAAAATAGATGCATGCACATCCGTCAAACAATCCTCGGAATCATCTCCATTAGGCAGCTCTTCAGTTTTACTCCCATCTTCTAAGGTCTGGTATACCAAATCAAACTCATTATGGCATGAATCCACAACACCTATTGCATCACTATCACCTGAAACTGGAGTGTCTGCAGTGGGTGAGTCCGCACAACCCTCATTCTCATGTGTAATGGCAGTAACCTCATGATGATGCAAATATATCATACTGTTGTCACAAAAATTAGAACTATTATGGATTTTATTCTCCTTGCTTTCCTCATGTTTGACACCCATATCTTGTGTGCCAACACTAGAAGTCTCTTCTACAACATTTTCCTCATGTGCCATAACATTTAAATCACAACTTTGCTCAAAAGAATGACTGTTGTCATAAAAATCAGATTTGTTATCAGCGCTGATAACAACTTCTTGAGCACTGAAAGTAACTTCATTTGCCAAACCATCATCACTTTGTGAATCCCTTTTATTCGTGCATTGGTGGATAGGCTCCCGAAATTCTTTGCAAGAGAAGCATAGACCTTGTCTTCTCATTTGGTTCTTGCTCATTCTTGTAACATGTAAACCACAAGCAATACATTCTTCTTCTGTCAAGAGATGTCTAACTTTCTCAATTTTTTGCTCAACCAAGAATCTTGATAACTCGTGCTATAGGTGAAACAAGTTGTTCTTTTCTCCAAATGCTTAGCAAGTTAGATAATAGCATCTTGGAGATATCGTCATCTTCATCTAAAATCATAGACAAGATAGTTTGCATGGCTGCTTTAACGTCATCTACATGTTATTTTCTGATTTTATCAAAGAAACAATGGAACATTTCAAGAAGTAAATCATTACACTTAAGATCAATCAAAAAGCCCCATGACCTGACTCGAGCCATGATTTCTAACATCTTTGCAATCTTTTTGAAAGATAGACTTCTAGTATCACCCAACCCATGAAAACTTTCAATAATTAGCTATAAGAACTCCTTCATTAAATCATTATTGTAAGGTGCTTCAAGAGCTAAAATTCTCATGATTTTACTAATGCATGTGATAACCGCCAATCTTACATTTTTATCTGGATGACTCAACAACTTAGGCTCACATAACCAAGTCTTTAAAATACCTACAGTCAGCAACATTTCATGAGGAAGTTGAGGAGCTTTAGATAAACATTTCTCAACTTCTTCGACAGCACTGAGAAATCTCTCATCTGACCAGTCCAAAGATCTAAGCTTCAAACCTGCATCAAAAAGTCTTTCATAAAGATCATCCTCCGTGAGAGATGCCATGAATTCACATTCACTGTTCAAATCCTATCAACTGCCCAACTCTGAACACTCATGCAAGTGTTGATCATTCACATGCAAATATAAGTTGCATGTCTCATATTTCATCTGCATGTCTAAATATAACCTTACAAGATGGCAAGATCTTCAGCCCTGATACCATTGTAATGTGTCGTACCTGTTGGTTCTTTTGTTAATCTTAATAGTGTTATTTTTATTAGAATGTGTTCTTTCAGACTAGACAGAAGATCCAGAAGGGTTTTTAGTTTTCCTGCAGATGTGTGTTACTGGAACATACAATATAGAGCATATATCTCAAACCCAGAAAATATACAACGAATATGGAGAAAATGACAACAACCCAGATCAAGGAATACCTCAAGATGAATTATAGATGAATACCCATCTCAAGATTTACAAATTCATGTCGGTGTTGTAGCTGGACCAGCAATATGCGAGCTAGTAAACACCTCTAATGCTCCAAAAATGAGAAGATTTTAACATACAAAGATTTAGAGATGATATAAAGACTTGTTGATGATGATTATTAATCATAACAACATGCATAAAAATTTGCACAACAAACCTTTATTATCTTGTAAAGTACGATCAACTTAGGATAAGTTGATGACTCCAAGTCTCCATTGATCAGGTCATGATCATCTAACGTTATTCAGAGGTTGATGTGACATGCTATTTTCCATTTCAAGGGGCCTTATGTTTATTTGAATGATCAGTAGATTCTATTTCCTGTAAATTTGCTGCACAGAGAGGTTATTCCTACTTTATTTCAAAGATAGCTAATGTATTTGCAAGTTTGATCAATTCTTCTGATTATTGATTATCATGAATTGTTCCTTCTTCTACACAGTATATTTACTCAAATGATGTGTCTGTAAGTAGATATATATGCATGAATTTCATGGATTTATGTGTGGATTTGCATGATATTTGTCAATTTAACATGCTTTAACTCTAAATATACTATGTATTTCCAAGTATCTATGAGATGTCAGCATATTTCATGTTATTTGCTTTTGATCTTCTGTTATTTGCAATTATGATGGTGAATTGTTATGAAATTAAAAGAAACTTAAAAGAATGCTTCTAATTTTGGTGAATCTTTAGCTATTGAACCACATACATACCATATACATTCATTAGGAGAAGAAATCAAACCATATTTTCACCAGGATGTTCCACAGCTAGATATAGATGATGCTAATCTTCAAAGGATAACGAATGAAAACAACACATGCAGACTGACAAGCACTCCAAGGGATGCAGCTGATCAAAGCATGTATCAAGATTTCAAACACAGATTACTCAATATTTATGGTGATTTGTAATTAAATTGTCTTCTCTTTCATTCAGTATGCAAAACATGTATGTTTACAACAACTTTGAAAGAAGTCCTGATATTTCAACAATCAAATTTCAATTAAGCTTCCAAATAATCAAAATATGGCACCCCTACACCTTTTATAGAATAAGGTGAGGGAGAGATTACAAATGACCTACGGTCAAGATTTGTCTATTAAGATCAACGATAGATAATCCTTCTTTAACTCAGTCAACTATCTTCGTGGCACAGGTTGCTAGCTGGCAACCATCTGGATGACTTATTATCTTATAAGTACCTGATGCATATGTCTCTTTGGGGATGCATCTTCATTTCATTCTTTGGGTTTCTCCTCTTTATCTTCTTCTTCTTCATCATGATCATGCTCCTATAATACCATGCTTGTATATTCCCTTCTGTATCCTTTCTAAATTTTGCCTTTTCCTGTGTAGACTTCACACTCTGAGATGTCATCGCCACTTTGTCACTTTCCATACACCTACATACCTGCCAACAAACATAAGTTTATAAAATGGATTTTTAAAATTCACGTCGATTTCGTCAATTTATACCTCTTTTGAATGTTAGATTGGCATTAATTATAGTAATTAATGCGCCAAAAGTTTGGCCTTCTACTGCAGTATTTGCTTTTTTTAACCTTTTTTTACCGTTAGTTTAATTGTGCATACATCCCCTTTTCTTTGTATGTTCTCTTTGTATATTTTAACATACAAACATATATGCAAACAACCACGACTAACGTTCTTTACCTTTTTCCCTTTTGTGTCCGTACTTGTATTTTCTGCTTTGCATATCACTCTTGTATATTTTCTTGTATGAGTGCATATACAAACAACCCTATGCAAACCTCCTTTCATTACCCTTTATCTCTTTCGATGCTTTTAATTTCTTTGTATCTCGGATTATGTCTATCATAAACATACAAGCATTTAAACATTCAAAGACTTTTCTATATTGAACTTCCTTTTGACATCCGGCTTGTATCTTTAACTTGTATCTTTCACTTTGCATATCGGCTTGTATATCGAAGATATACATTGTTATTATACAAACCCGACGTACAAGGGGTGGAGCCCACATCACTTTTTTGATTGTATCTTTCAAAATGTAACAATACTTGTATCCAATTTTTAGATACAAAGCCCTATACATACAAACTCCTTTGTATCACCTCTTCAGACTTATCCTCGTTATAAACCATAGTTTACTTACTTTTCAGCTCCGCGACATGTATAAAGTGCAATGCATCTTTTAATATACGTTAATTAGTGATGCATCATTTTAACCAGATTTTAACCTTTCTTGAGTTCAGCATTGTATGTATATTGAAATGTATGTCCCTAAAAAAAATACATACAAAGCATGAAACATACAACAACTTAACCTTATTTCATAATCTTTTCGGTTCTGCACTATGTATATAGCTTTGTATATCCACTTTGAATGTTTCATTTTTTGCCAAACATACAAACTTAAAATGCATCTGCCGAACTTAACTGATTATTCATTTAAACTTTGACTCTGTCGGATTCAACTTGTATGTAAAAATAAAGTATTAGCAAAATGCATACAAGTACATGGATGTAACAAACCCGATAACCTGACAATATCTTAATACAACTCATACCACGACCTGATATACAAACGACTTTGTATACGAGCAACCTTGTATACAAACAACTTTGTATATGTAACATACAAACCCTCTTATTGTACATTTTACTAAAAACATACATATCTTGCAAAATACTGGGAATTTTAAAATAGTTCAAAAAGCAACCCTCACTCATTTTTGACAAGGAATTCACCCATATTCTGCTCTAGTACTTAATACTTTTTTTTTTTTAACAAGAATTGTAGTTTTCACTCCCTTTTCCCTTTACCACCAAGCAGACCCACACACACAAGCAAAAGCAAAGCCACAACAGGTGTCCTCATTTTGCTAAGGAGTAAAATGGGGCATGTTGTGAGCATCACAACAACTAGCAACCAAACAAAACAATCAAATTAAAACCATTAAAAGAAACTAAATGAAATAAATTCATAACTTCCAACTATCTTTTCTGCAAATCGTTATCTAACTTGAGACCTAATGTATTCAATAAGGTGCATGAATCTTCTCTTCAGTTGAAGTGGGTGCACGTGATTAATAATCCTCATCTTGAAAATCAGTTGAACAAACCAGTGACTGATATTAGACTACCTAGTTGCTGTCATTCCCTCATAGCCAACCGAATAGAGCCTTGCTGCCAGCAAGTGTCCATAGCCCTGACAAAGTTATCGTTACAATTCTCCTAAGTAGAGCCCCACTGCCAGCAAGCGTCTATAGCCTCGGTAGAGTTACTTAGATGGCTTAATCTAGATTTTCAGTAAAATCTATTTTATTATTTTATTTATTTTATATTTTGGATGACATAGAAACTTCATAAGATATTACAGTTGTAACTTCATGATGCAAGGAATGATCACTGCTGAAATTAAGCTGAGAATTGTAATGGTAGCAAGGGTGACCTCTAATTTTTTACCTAATATCTACACTGGTAGGTTCAACAAACCCAAGGATTTTAGGTGTGTCATTGTGAGAAACTTCCCTTGAATACTCAACCCACAATTATTGAATACAAAATTTCACAAGTCAAACAAATTTCTACATTCATGACAGTCACAAGAAGTTATGCATAAATTTCAAATAATTAACCTGAATGTTCTAAATTTTCTATTGTTTTCAGTGGTTGTTAGTCTGCTCCTGCCTACCCTAAATCAAAATAAAGATCCCAACACACAGGAAAACAAAAAAGCAAACAAAACAAACAGACTGTACAAACAACTACCTATGAAAGGAAACAACACAAAGCAAGACAAGAAAACAAAGAAAAGAAACAGAACAACTATTCTACCAAACTATACACAAGTCTCTACAAGGCAAATAAAACCCAGGAAAAGACCCAAAGACACCTGTATTTGCATACTTCCTTAGATTGTGCAAGAGCATTAGGGCACTAGTTATGGTTCTAATCCTAGCAATTCATCTTTGTATTCTGAAAAATATTCTTGTATTCTAAATTCACTGTATTTAACAGAATAACTCTTAACGATTAGCAACTGAGGAAGTTCATCATGTTCATGACATATCCATATGCATGTCTTATCTCTTGAATTTCCATAATCAAAATAATAATCAACATCATTTACTGTGGAAAGGAAAGATACAACCTGGTGCATCTTTGGTTCTATTGGACATGCTTGTTCATTGACAGCTGGTCCTCCATTTAACTTTGTATTTTTGTTGTTTGGCTCAATGTCAGGTCTCCCTTCATCTTGAAGAATGAATGACTTTGAAGTATTAATTCGTCATCTTTATCTATCTCTATTCCTTCATTCTACATGTATATCTAATTCTTGACTTCAGGAAGCACCTCAATGTTTTCATTAATTTTTAATTCCATCATGTCTAAGTAGGCATCACAATCCCTTTCTGAATGTGCTTCGTCATGTAATTTGCACCAACTTTCAATCAAGATATCATCAGTGGGTAAACCTAATATTTGGCTACACTGTATATTTCTAAACAAGTACAATTCAAAATCCTTGAAGCGATCTCCTTCATCATTATCCAATTTCGTCTCTTCATTTTGTAAGCTTATCTAATTTTTGACTTTGGGAAACACCTCAACATTTTCTTTAATTCCTTGCACATCAACATCTAAATGAGTATCTTTATCATCATAACCTGATATACAGAAATTTATCATTTCTAAATCATTTGACTATAAAGGTGAAACAACTTTCAACTGATAGGAATACTCCCCTATTTCATTTTCAAAATAGTGTCAAATTGACATATGATCATGCACAATAGCTCCAAAGCTTTTTGCATCTTCAACTTTCATGAATTGTTCATCAAATACTTCACTTCTACCATCCAGTAAGGTATTTGGTTCCATTGTCCTGCAACAATCTTGCACTTGATCACTCAATTTAAAGAAGTCAGCTATGAAATTAGCCTTTCCTCTCTTTTCTATGACTCCATTAGTTGCTATAATAGGAACTTCATCAACAGTAGTGTGTTTAAATTGTTTCGCCACTTGTTTACACTTCTCTGTCCACACATTCTCATCATAACTATTAAGATCAGAATCAAAGACACTATCCTGACAAGTACAATTTAATAGTTCAATATATTTATCCAGTGTATCATGATACTATAATCTTCTTAATTTATTGTCTGATGACGTAAAACAAGAAGCACTTTCTTCTCTATGATTTTCAAAAGACTCATACCTGCAATCTGCCTCATCCATATTATTACTTCGACAGAGAAGCAGAGAACTGTCAATCTCACCATATATTGAGTCGTCAAAAGGTTCTTCATTATCTTCATCTTCCAGAACTGATTCAACCAGCACCTTTTTTGTATGTCTCCTAGCCTCTGAAGATGTATTGTCTTGTCGCTCCAGAACTCTTTCATTTTCCTGCCAGACTTCAGTCTTGTACACATCTAAGAAAAGAATTGGTCCTTTCAAATATAAATCTATCCTGGTGAGGAAAGTTAAACAATTAATTTCACCATGCTCCACAGAATTGTGTATCCTGCACCTTCCAAATAAACTGAAATTAGATAAATTTTGAGGATACAACTACTCATTTAGAGTTTCCTGAAAGAAAGGAATATCAACTTGAAAATTATCTTCAATGCATCCATCAAAATGAGACTCTATTTTTAATTTTTAGGATTTTGAAATTTAAATGAGATCTATCATATCTCAGAAAAAAACTTGAAAGCTCAGAAAATCAAACTAATCTTTGAGGTTTTGAGCTAGATCTTTGCAAAGATACAGTCAAATCTTCTCAGACAAGAGATATTTGCAGACATTAAACTCAAATGATGAAATATTTATGCAACATTTACAGAAATCCAAAGCTTTCAGTCATAGCCCTCCTTCTAGCACCAATTTATGTTGATGATGATTGTTAATCATAACAACATGCATAAAAATTTGCACAACAAACCTTTATTATCTTGTAAAGTACGATCAACTTAGGATAAGTTGATGACTCCAAGTCTCCGTTAATCATGTCATGATCATCTGACGTTACTCAGAGGTTGATGTGACATGTTGTTTTCCATTTCAAGGGGCCTTACATTTGTTTGAATGATCAGTAGATTTTGTTTCCTGTAAATTTGCTGCACAGAGAGGTTATTCCTACTTTATTTCAAAGATAGCTGATGTATTTGCAAGTTTGATCAATTCTTCTGATTATTGATCATCATGAACTGTTCCTCCTTCTACACAGTATATTTACTCAAATGATGTGTCTGTAAGCAGATATATGCATGAATTTCATGGATTTATGTGTGGATTTGCATGATATTTGTTAATTTAACATGCTTTAACTCTAAATATGCTATGTATTTCCAATTATATACGAGATGTCAGCATATTTCATGTTATTTGCTTTTGATCTTCTGTTATTTGCAATTATGATGGTGAATTGTTATGAAATTAAAAGAAATTTAAAAGAATGCTTCTAATTTTGGTGAATCTTTAGCTATTGAACCACATACATACCAGATACATTCATTAGGAGAAGAAATCAAACCATATTTTCACCAAGATGTTCCACAACTAGATATAGATGATGCTAATCTTCAAAGGATAACGAATGAAAACAACACATGCAGACTGACAAGCACTCCAAGGGACGCAGCTGATCAAAGCATGTATCAAGATTTCAAACACAGATTACTCAAGTTTTATGATGATTTGTAATCAAATTGTCTTCTCTTTCATTCAGTATGCAAAACATGTATGTTTACAACAACTCTGAAATAAGTCTTGATATTTTAGCAATCAAATTTCAATTAAGCTTCCGAATAATCAAAATATGGCACCCCTGCACCTTTTATAGAATAAGGTGAGGCAGTGGTTACAAATGACCTACGGTCAGGATTTATCTATTAAGATCAACAATAGATAATTCTTCTTTGACTCAGTCAACTATGCTCATGGCACAGGTTGCCAGCTAGCAACCATCTGGATGACTTATTATCTTATAAGTACCTGATGCATATGTCTCTTTGGGGATGCATCTTCATTTCATTCTTCGGGTTTCTCCTCTTTATCTTCTTCTTCTTCATCATGATCATGCTCCTATAATACCATGCTTGTATTTTCTCTTCTGTATCCTTTGTGAATTTTGCCTTTTCTTGTGTAGACTTCACCCTCTGAGATGCCATCGCCACTTTGTCACTTTCCTATACTTGCATACCTGCCAATAGACATAAGTTTATAAAATGGATTTTTAAAATTCACGTCGATTTCATCAATTTATACCTCTTTTGAATGTTAGATTGGCATTAATTACAGCAATTAATGTGCCAAAAGTTCGGCCTTCTACTACAGTATTTACTTTTTTTTAACCCTTTTTTACCATTAGTTTAATTGTGCATACATCCCCTTTTCTTTGTATGTTCCTTTTGTATGTTCTCTTTGTATATTTTAACATACAAACATATATGCAAACAACCATGACTAATGTTCTTTACCTCTTTCCCTTTTGTGTCCGTACTTGTATTTTCCGCTTTGCATATCGCTCTTGTATATTTTCTTGTGTGAGCACATATACAAACAACCCTATGCAAACCTCCTTTCATTACCCTTTATCTCTTTCGATGCTTTTAATTTCTTTGTATCTCAGATTATATATATCATAAACATACAAGCATTTAAACATTCAAAGACTTTTCTATATTGAACTTCCTTTTGACATCCGGCTTGTATCTTTAACTTGTATCTTTCGCTTTGCATATCGGCTTGTATATCGAGGATATACATTGTTATTATACAAACCTGATGTACAAGCGGTGGAGCCCACATCACTTTTCTGATTGTATCTTTTGAAATGCAAAAATACTTGTATCCAATTTTTAGATACAAAGCCCAATACATACAAACTCCTTTGTATCACCTCTTCAGACTTATCCTTTTTATAAACCATAGTTTACTTACTTTTTGGCTCTGCGACATGTATAAAGTGCAATGCATCTTTTAATATACGTTAAGTAGTGATGCATCATTTTAACCAGATTTTAACCTTTCTTGAGTTCTACATTGTATGTATATTGAAATGTATGTCCCTAAAAAAATACATACAAAGCACGAAACATACAACAACTTAACCTTATTTCATAATCTTTTCAGTTCCGCGCTATGTATATAGCTTTGTATATCCACTTTGTATGTTTCATTTTTTGCCAAACATACAAACTTAAAATGCATTCGCCAGACTTAACTCATTATTCATTTAAACTTTGACTCTGTTGGACCCAACTTGTATGTAAAAATAAAGTATTAGCGAAATGCATACAAGTACATGGATGTAACAAACCTGATAACCCGACAATATCTTACTACAACTCATACCACAACCTGATATACAAATGATTTTTTATATGAGCGATCTTGTATACAAACAACTTTGTATATGTAACATACAAACCCTCTTAGTGTACATTTTACCAAAAACATACATATCTTGCAAAATACTGGGAATTTTAAAATAGTTCAAAAAGCAACCCTCACTCATTTTTGACAAGGAATTCACCCATATTCTGCTCTGGTACTTAATGCTATTATTTCTTTATTTTCAACAAGGTTTGTACTTTTCACTCCCTTTTCCCTTTACCACCAAGCAGACCTGCACACACAAGCAAAAGCAAAGCCACAACAGGGGTCCTCATTTTGCTAAGGAGTAACATGGGGCGTATTGTGAGCATCACAACAAGACTCTAGGCAACCAAGTTACAAATTATAGCAGCTCCAAATGAAGCCAAATTTATTTCCAATGATACCCACAACCTCCCTTGTGCTGTACGGCCAGGATGAAGCATATATCAACAACTAGTAAATGAAAACAACTCTTATTTCCCTCTATTTTATATTAGAAATTATTGCAGCTGCTAGGCACTCAGTCTAAAGCAAAGATCATAGTGAAACCTGCTCCAAAAC
The DNA here is from genome assembly GCA_027924645.1 of Cunninghamia lanceolata. Classification (NCBI taxonomy): domain Eukaryota; kingdom Viridiplantae; phylum Streptophyta; class Pinopsida; order Cupressales; family Cupressaceae; genus Cunninghamia; species Cunninghamia lanceolata. Next base: position 7,484,418 of record BSBN01000737.1, on the reverse strand, counting down.
ATCGGCAATGACCCTCATAATATGTACGGCCTCCCAGCAATGGTATGACCAGCAACAACAAATAAGAGGCAACCACAAACCCAACACAAACTCACTTCAATCTATCCTCAACAATGATAGTAGTTTCTCAATACAATGTCTCAAAATGATATATCACTAAAACCCTCAAAACCATCAAAATATCAACTCCATTGAAGCACAAATGCGAATACTAGATGCATCCGCCAACATAGAATTTGCTAATGGAGGTCTTCTTCCCTAGAAGCCAAGATCAAATCAGTCTTGCAGAGGTTTTCATCTTAGAAAGATAATAACTAAACCTCAGAGCCAAGCTCCAGAAGCCCTCGTAGGGGAAATCTCAAAAGAGAGAAGAAATAATAATCCAAGCATATCCAAATGAGAGCACTTTTCCCTCTTTTATAACTCTCCAAGAGGGATGATTCATTTTTTAGGGAAATATTCTTTTAATTTTACCTTTAATATTTCCCAAGGTGAGCGCTCCATAAAATGACTTAAGTGACTTTTAAATATTTCCTTTTTTTATCACTTAACCAATAAAACCCAAAGTCCAATATTAAATAATAATATTAATTTATGGACTTTAAAACGAAGGCCCAAATGAACTCAAAATTTAGTGATCTAGAGCTCGCCGAAAAGGTCTCGACGAGGCGCATCCAACACCACTCTAAAAATCTAATCCGACACCGAACCCGAACTTACTAAAAATAGTAAGTAACGACCATACACAAACTGAGCCAACATAGAGGGTGCTAACTAGATCCACAAACCATCTGATAACTCTGACCTCAATGCAAAGTCTGAGAGAGCCAACAGCTGATTGCCAAGTCACCAAAATAGTGCCAAACTGACACTTACTAAAAATAGCAGTGTTAGATTGCCGACATGCAAGCACTTACTATAAATAGTAAGTACAGACAAGTTGTTCAAAATCTCTCTGGAAAGTGTCAACCAGCTCGACTGGACCACCTAAACACCCTAGTGACATTGAAATACTCCTCTGGTTATGCTGTCACCAACCCAGAAAGTCAGCTCCAATTGTGTTGCAATAGGACTCAAAAATGGGGACATTACAGCTCTAAGCTTGCACCAATATTTGTTGGACCTTTTGAGATTTTGGAGTGGATAGGACATTTAGCTTATCATTTAGCCTTACCTAGCCTATCACGTATCTGCGATGTGTTTCATATTTCTATTTTGAGGCGTTATGTATCTGATGTGGCTCATGTTCTAGATTGAGGTGTTTTACAGGTAGAGTCAGACGGGCAATTAGCTTTGGAGCCCATTCGCAACTTGGCTCGTCGAACACTGGCCCTTTGAGGGTGAGAGATGGACTAGGTCAGAGTACAATGTGACCGCTATCATGAGGTTTTAGCCACTTGGGAGGATGTTACATGTTTGAGGGCACTCTTTTTTGTTCGAATGAATGTTAGGGTTCTCTGCAATTTTTTTTATTGTTGCAAAAGGGAGACAAGGGCCTCGACACTTCTGTAAGGCAAGCCGAGGGTGGTGTCTGGGGGACCCCATCCCACAGAGCCCCCACCTCAGCCAAGGATGCCCATGACAGGTAGGCTGCTTGGCCCTACCGCCCGGGCTACGGCCCTTTTAAAACCCCTGTGTATTTTCTTTGTTTTGATGCCTTAACTATTTCATTCTATCACCTGTATATTGATTTTCATATATTTCTCTATGCTAGACTATTAATATTAGTTGGTATCTTATATATACATATGTATATAAACTTATTGCCTCTGTATATACACAACACTATGTATATATGGAGTTGTTTGTATATACTCAGTCCTGTGTATATACAGAGAGTATCCTTCTCTGGTTCTTTATTTAATCAATTATATATATATATATCACTGTGTATTTTTTTAGAACCTATTTAACTTGTATCGAAAAAAGAAACTTAGCACATTAATAAATAAATAAAAGTATATGTTAATCTTTCTTTTGCTTGTATTTCAAAACTATGAAGAAGAGGGAAAATGCTTGTAATCATTGTTAGAACTTTTAAACTATTGCCTTGCATAATGTTTCCTATTTTAAATTATTTTCCATCTCTTCTAAACAATTATTCAAAATGCTTGGAGGGAAAACTTATCTGGAAACTTTAAACAAATACTTGAAAACCTAGTAAAATGGAAAACAAAAGCTATAGCAATTATAAACTTTTGAAAACTAAAACTTTAGCCAACTTGACTTGGAGAAATAATCTTCCCTTGGGGGAAGAGATTTCTCTTTCCTCCTTTTTCTCCAAACCTATCAAACAAATTAACTTGTGAGTGTCAAATGAGACTTTAACATGCTTTTATAAACCTAGATTAGGGCTAGTTGTGTTGCCCTAATTATTAGGGCACTTTTAATCAAACCTTAGACTTTGTTACTTTCCATAAACTCACTTTATGGTTAGATTTAATTTATTGTTATAGTCTTATAGTGAAGGTGCTTTATTTAAATTTAATTTAATTTTTACATAGTTCCTTAAGTGGCATTATGCTGCCGAATTTATTTGCAAAATTATCCCCCGTGAAATGTTATGCTGGCGGATTTTTCTGAGACCCTGTATTAGGATTTGGATTTTAGATGGTATTTGATTTGGTATTTTTTATGGCAATTAATATTGAGTGGATTAATTTATTAATTTGCATAGTTGTTTAAGCTTTCTCTCTTTAATTTATTTATTTTCATGGTTAGATTATGTTTGTTAAAATAGATTTATCTATATTTAGTTCCTTTATTTTTCTACATTTTAGTTCCATTTAAGATTGTTAGATTAATTCTAGGGTTAGGGTTTTGACTTAGGTCGAAACCATTTTTTACCTTCACCTCAGAAACCCTAGGGATGGTTCCTTGATGGAGACTACCCCTCTTAGCGACGCTTGTTGTGACGCACACCCCCTTAGTTACTATCATCATCTAAGGGATTGTGAAAATAGTTTCACATCATCTCACATCATGTTTGACTTCCCCGCCTTTGTACGACGTGCCTAACACAAGTTGTAAATGCAACCACATTACATGCGTAGGTCACCGAGCATGCATGTTGCGTGCGAGGGGGTTTTAGAGTTAGGTGGGAAATTTTTTGATATTTCATGTTTCATGACCACATGTCAAATGTGGGCATGACAATACACTCCCGCATCTCCAATCCTGAAAAGATGTAAAGTGTAAAATGTTAATGATTAGGGATTACGAATATCCTGCGTTGCATGCCAACAAGAATGAAAACAATGATATCTTCACATAAATGAGTTTGAAAATAGAACAAGGCATACAATTAGGGATTAATATGTTGGGAACCTTATACCTGAGAAAACCATTAAGCATCTTCTTGACATACCAGCCCTGAAAGACTCAAGTGGAGAAGCATTGAAACAAGAAAAAATTTACAATTCCAACCCAAAGGACATGGTCTTATGAAGTTTGATGTCAAAAAAGGGGAAAAAATACCCCGACACTCTAACAATATCCAAACTTGGATCTAACAAAGGAAACATTAAAAAAAATCACATTTAAGACTAGGGTTTAAACAACCCCATGAAAACACATTGCCCCAAGGGTGAACCTAGGGAATGGAAATGGAATGGAAAGGTGATCCAAAAATAGGCAACATGGTATTCACTCAATCAAAATAAGACCCTAAAACTTGGGGGAAAACTTAAAACAAAAAAAATTAAATACACACAAGAAACTTAGACTAACAAACACTTAGGCAAACAAGAGAGAAAGAAAAACACATAAATGAGAAACAACCAATAGGGCATGAAGACCTTACTTGTACAACATGAGAAAAATGGCACTGCAAAGCATAAAGAGCATAGCGAATAGAACCCTAAAAATGTCCTCCACACAAGCCACAACCATAAGCCAACAAGATCCACATGAAAACTAGTAATTTACACTTGAAAAATCATTTGCAATGAAATAGGAAAGCAATAGAGCTCAAGCAAGCACAAATCACAAAGGTAAATTGAACAAAATGAGACCCAAATGGCTCTTTGAGTGAAAGTATGCACACTTGGGAAGCACCATTAATATAGAGCCAAAGCTTAGGTGGGTCAAGATTAGGTCAAAACCTTTACCAAGCGCCAGGTTTTAGAGTTTACACATACCCACAATCACCATCAAACTAGGAGCCCAACAAAGGAAAACCTGACACCCTAACACAGGTGACATATCCAAGTCCCAATGATAACCACGCCACTTAAGAAAAAACATGAAAACATTAATTTTATGCACTCAACAAAGGTAAGCATTCCTTTCATCATTCAAAAGTATTAAAAATAAAGATTCAAACAAAAGAAAAATACCTTAAACATCACAAGTTTGAATCCAATGGTTTGAAGTCATCTCTATTCAAGTCTTAAAAAAATACTAGACTCTTCTTCTCAATCCAAGAATCTCTCTCAAATACAATCATTTCCCAACTTCTCAAAAACACACTCTTAGGGTTTCAAGAATAACTTCTCTAAGCTCTTCAATTAACAATAATTCTAAGTGTTAAATGAATATTCCTCCTAAAGAACATGGTCAAGCCTTAACATAAGCAGCTCCAAGGATTAGAAGACAAGTAACTCCACTAACTCTCACTAAATAAAATAAGATAAATGTTCAAAGTCTCTGACTATGGTCAAATAGTCAATTTAGAGTTTTGAGGAGATAAATACTAAACAAAAAATAAAATTAAGTAATTATCTTCACCCAAAAGATAATAATAATAAAATAATACAAGTGGAGTACAAATTCTTTCCTAAAATAATTACACTTACAATTATTAACTACCCCGCAAGAATCCATGTGAAGACAAAGACCTTCAAACCAAATCAAATTTTATTTAATTTAAACTAATTTAAATATATTGGCTTAGAAGCCACCTAAGGATTCCTAGGTGCTTCCAAAGAATATCTATTATATATCTAAAAATATCAAGGCTTATTCTGCGCTACAATAAGAATTTTTTTTTCAAAGCAACTAAAATTATTGTTGTACACAAATCCAACCCCTTCACATTCCAAGTGATTTAAAATATTTCAAATAAGAATAAAATTTATTTCAACACATAATAAATATACCTATACATGCTATGATAAAATATAAAGCACTTAGATCACACTTTACTAATTTTCCACAAGGTGGTCCTAAGTCAAATTCAATTAGATAACTAGATTGCACAAGTATAATACGAGTCACATTCAATTATCCCATGATGAAGCAAGATAGTTAATGACACACACATACCCATGCAAATATCTCCATAATTTTTCACCACAAGTTTACATATATCTTATGTGCACTAAAGCACACATCAAACATATCATGCGAATTGATAGTAAAAGTGATAAAATAATAAATCAAAGCATAAATATACTCACACAAGGCACAATACATTTTTAAAAATAATGACCAAATTAAACACATACAATAGTGATTCTTTAATCATTAATATAATCAATATTATACATAAGGAAGAATGATTAAATCACATTCAACCATAATAAGCAAATAGAACTACACTACTAAAATTGATGTGACTAACAATATTACTAACATTTCATATTCATAATGGAAATAGTGAAGTTAAAAAGATTATAATAACTTTAATCATCAAACAACATCATATGTCTCATAATTATATAATTATGTCAATATCAAATGTCATAAGAAAGGTACACAATATCTCATATAAATAATTCCACACAAAATGTGTAGGCAAGATAAAGGGGCAATACCTTGGGACCTTACTAATTGTTTCTTACAACTTCTTTTTTGCATTGTTTTCCTACTTTTGTATTATGGAACAACAACAAATTCCTAATTAAACACTTCACAACTATTTCACATGAAAAACTAAGATGACTATGTTATTAAGAGTTAAATGGTTATTTAGAATAACACAAGGAACTAAAGTAGAACCTAAGGTTGAAGTTGAGAAAATTAAATGACTTAACAAATGTGATGAAATTTATGGCTTACATGTCTTGTTCTTTTTTCCAAACATACTTTTTCATGTTGATTCATTAGATACATCTAAGAATATTTGGAGAACACTATTAAAATTATTTGGATAGACTAACAAGATGAGAGAAAACAAATTAATTAATTTGAGTCCCAATAATTTTGATAATATTTTGGACTTCATTATTAAAGTTAAGTCTTCTAAAATTTAGCTAAAGGATTATAAAATTGAAAAACAAAATTCATTGTTAATTTGACTATGCTTTTTGAACTTGGGCTAGGCTATTCTATATTTTTCCTACCTTTAATGATATAAAAAGTGTTCTAAGAACAAGATTCACAATGCATTTATCTTATAACTTTGTTGAAGCATTCACTAGGGATCACGATAAATTAATTTTGATGGACACTCTTAAGTCTTTAAAGTTTCATGCATTAGTTGTCAACCAATTCATTTATTGATGCATGTTTTGACACACCAACATAGATCAAATAAATTGTTTGAAAGGAAATAACTTCCACCAATATTTATTTCACTTAGTTTAAACACACTTTGTTTATACAAAAGTATATGTGAACTATTGTTAATGAACCTAGTATATTTTCTAAAAAATTTGATTCTATGGTTGCTTGATGGAAGTATGTTTTTACAATGTGATTTAAATAAAAAACCCATGAGAGATTAATATTTCAAACTCAAAGGTAAACAAAGGATTTTTCATTTAAACTTGGGGATGAAATGGAATGATTTATCATTTTTGGAATGAGAAGTTAGTGATGGCTAGTTTGTCATTGATGTCAACTAGATTAGGACTCATCATGTTCATATTCATTTCATGTCATTGATGTGTACTGATGAAAGCTCAGTGTGTTCGTGTGATTCAAGATGTGACTCAGGTGAAGCTGATGATGAAATAAGGCGCTTCATATGAAACAAGGTGCTTCATCTCTATGTTGGATGATGTCATGCTACCTCTTGGGATTTGAATAAGGATGATGTGCTTCAATGACAAAGTGTTTGAGGTTTGATAGAAAAATGAATGAGGTTTCTTTTTGAGATGGTCACCTTCTTGGTCAACTTCTTGTCAAAATGGTCTCACTTGATCAGTTTGGATGATAGAAGGTAAACAGATGTCTTCATGATTGTTAAGATGACTTTCAGATTGAGATTAAACAAGGTTGCTTTGACACCCTCATGGTGATGTTGAAAAGAGAATGCAAATATTGAGCAAATTGCCTTCATTGTCTTCATATTTCAAGACCTTCCTGTTTTTCATATTTGACTTGCATATCAAGCTTACCATTATGAATGATTGTATAGGCCTTCATGTTTTGTTGAAGTCAATTTCCTCTCTGTCAAGATAAGCCTTCACTATGTTTTTACTAGGGTTTATTTTTGTCACTTGTATTAAGTCTTTAAATCCTAGAAAACTAGGTTGAAACTATAACAAGAACCTAGCCTACACTAAACCCTAAATCTTGTTGTTGTTGTAATCCATCCATGTCTAAGCTAGGGTTTTCATAGTGCTATGTCAAAGGGTAAAAGTTGGTTTAGGATCTATTGTATCTATTTTTCAAATGATCCTAAAACCCTAAATAGTTTAAACCCTAAACCATTTCATTGATCCTAATGCTAACCGTCTCTTAAGAGAACACTTTATGTTTTATTTTGAAAGTGACTTGTTATAAGAAGTCACATCACTTAAGAAACCGCTTGAAGGGTGTTTAAAACATTTTCTTGATTGGCCACTTTGTTTTGTCACCTTTTTTCTTCCGGTCACCTGAGCGCCCAAACAGAGATCAAAGGCAGTCTATGATAGTTGCAAAGGTGGAAAATCAGTTATCAATGGTCTAAATTTAAAGTTATTTCAAATTCATAATGAACTTTTTAACCTATCAAATTTGACGGGCAGTTCTTTGGAGAAGCCCTAACTATTTTTTGCAACAACCCCGTGGGCCAGGGAATTTAGTTATAGGCTTGGTATGTTGTTTAGAAAAGAGATAGTCGACGTGTTGGGTACATGAGAGACATGTCTTCATGTTTATATGTATAGTATTTCATTTGGCCAAGTGATTGGGTGAGTTTAAAAGCATTAAAACAGAAGCATATTTACCAGTATATGAGAGTATATGCAGGTTTCATTTTGGTCTACTTAAAAGTTGATGAAGGTCTCCTAATGAATGGAGGAGGTTTTTACCTAAGAGATATGATGTGCTATCTTCGGGAAGTAAGGTTCTTTTATGCAGTTTGAATGAGTTGAATCTCTGATGTATTGATTTGTAGTAAAAGGAGAAAGATGCAAGTTCCATAAGATGGTGTTATGTCTTATGTGTAAGGGTTTGAATGAAAGGTTAAGTGTCAAGGAGTATAGTGTCTGCCTCTGTTACATTTATGTATTTGCAGTGAAATGATAAGATATTTGTCACCTATGTCTTCATCATTTATTGTATTTAAGCAGATCTTGTAAAGGAAGAATGGATTAGTTAGGATTTGTAATGTAGTGAAGATGCTTGCTTGATTGGTTCATGATAATGTTGATACTCTTGAAGGCTCTTGAAAGTGAGATTTGTTTGCAAAACATAGTGGGGTTGGATACATATTACATAATGACATCATTGTGGTCAGAAGTTCATCCTTCTTGTACTATCTTTTTGTAATCTTGACAAAGGAGACATAAGCTATGTAATAGTGTTTGTTTGCACAAGATTGTCAAACTTGTATAAGAGGAGAGATAAGGGTTTTGGAGCTATATATGTTATTGCATTGTAATGAATCAGGGAAACCCCTTGAATTGAGTCTTTTCTTTCTTGTTCATCTGACTATTCAATAGCCAGTGAGGCATCCAAAAGCCAGTGAGGTATATTCATGTCAGTGAGACACATTTGTATTTGCCAACGAGGCATTTTTATGTAGCCAGTGAGGCATTTACTGAGTGGTTTTTCTACCACATGAGGGTTTTCCACTCTTGAAATATTTTTTTTATGGTCTCATTTGATGCAAGGTTCATTTGTCCTTCATACTTGAACGTTCAGTTATTTAATGCATAGTTTCTTGTGTTGATAAAGTCTCAGATCAACATCATTACTTTCTAATTTTTAAAGTTTGAAATGAAGTGTTTTTATCTACAACACTATTTTACCCCCCCCTCTTAATGTTGTCTATACTCCAACAAGTGGTATCAGAGCAAGGTTCCCTATAGAAGTCTAACAGGCTTGGGTAGGTCCTAATAGTGGAGTATTATAGGTAAGTGTAGAAGAAGAAAAGTTGTCAAGCAAAAAGTCATAGAACAAGCCTCAGTCAAGTCCAGTAATGAGTTGTTGCATAAGTCACCCCTAAAACTTGACACAGAGTGTGATAAAGAAAATGACTTTTCTATTGAGATTGATGGTGTAGAAGGAGATCTCTCTATGGATGAAAATGGACAGGAGTTTGATGAAGATGATTGTGTAGTAGATGTTGAAGGTGAACTTTTGTGTGCTCTGGATACAATCAAGCAAGTCAAAAAAGAGAATAAGAGACTAGAAGATCAAATTCAACAAGAAAAAGATTCAAAAGACAAGGTATGTTCAGAAGTTACAAAATTTTCTTTAGAGCTTAAAGAGGAAAGAAATCAGGTTATTAACTTAAAGAGTCAATGATGAAGGGGGTAAATCATAAAACACACAATAATAGAAATTGCACACAGAAAATAGAATGATATTTTATTAATATGGGCAAAATATTACATTACAGAAGCTCAAATACAATCAAAGGATGAATCCCCTACAGGCTACAACACATTACAGCTCCCTCTCTCAAGACTCTGGAATCTTCAGCCTTCTGTAACCCCAAATCAACTAGGGTTTCTATTTTCCTACCTTTTCTTGACTCTACACCTTCCCCCTTAACTCTACTACCCCAAGGGTTCCAAAAAATGGTCATATATAGCCCTTTTTGGCGGCCACCAGCTCAATTTTGAAATTTACATCTCCCCCCCAAAACAGGTCAACTTCATGGGGCCATAACTTTCGATCCGACCGTTGGATTTTCAATTATAATACCTTTTCGAAAAGCTCTTGAAAAGACAGTTGTGCACAAGCAGTACCTAAAGGTAGATTATTTGGGTTTTCCACCAAATTTTGGGCCCATCCGAAGCCTCTAAGTGCCTCAAATTTGACTTTGAATATTTCAATAGGATTTTTGGAATTTGAAATTTTAACATCTCACAAATGACAAATGATATTGAAGTGATTTCTTCACCATTAGCTTCAATTCACCATTCTGGAGGTCCGTGTAAGATTTTGTATCCAACCATGCACAAATGTAAACTTACTAAAAATAGTAACCCTGCCAAATTTAGCCCTTATTGAAATGAAACAACATTTTTTTTTGGTTGTTGCAAGACTGGTCTTACACCCTGGATGCTCCTGCATCAGACACTCGGGGTAATTTGAAAAGTGACCTTGTCACTTCTCATGAGTTAGAGAGAAACCAAAATGGTTAACCTCAGTCTCAGATAACCATAATGAATCCTCAACAAGCCTTCCTTTCCATTTCACCAAGTATTATGTATACTACTTGTTTCTTGTACTCTTACACATAGGGCTATCCAAAATGCCCTCTATCTCCTCCTTCTCTGAAGTAGGTGCTGGAATGTCCCACTATGTTCCTTTATCAAGTCCATCATCATGATACTCTGTCAAATCTAAAATGTTGAACACTGGTGAAATATTGATGTCATCAGGCAACTCTACCTCAAATGCATTTCCTGAATCATGCTTCTTCAGGATTCTACATGGTCCAAATTTCCTCATCTTCAGCTTATTATATGTACCAACTAGAAATCTTTCTTTTCTCAAGTGAACCATGACTTCATCACCCTCCTGAAACTCCTTATGTCTCTTCTTCTGATCTGCTTTAGCCTTATACTGAGAATTCATCTTATGGATATCCTTTCTTACCTCTTCATGCAAATTCTTCATGTGCTTAGCAAAATTTTCAGCTTCAACACTACTCTTCTCCCCCTTATCCATCCTCCTTAATTCGGAAGTAGTTCTTGGGCTACTCCCATACACAACCTAGAATGGAGATTTACCTGTGCTCCTATTGACAGAATTGTTGTAAGCAAATTCTACTTGTGGTAAAATCAAATCCCATCCCTTGGGCTTATCTCCTACTAAGCATCGTAGCAGGTTACCCAAACTCCTATTCACCACTTCTGTCTGTCCATCAGTCTGTGGATGGTGTGCAGAACTGAACTTCAAATCTGTCTTCAACTTCTTCCACAATGTCCTCCAGAAATAACCAACAAACTTGGTATCTCAATATGAAACTATGCTCTTTGGTAGACCGTGTAATCTCACCACCTCCCTGAAAAATAATTCAGCAATATGAATAGCATCATTAGTCTTCTTGCAAGGAATGAAATGTGCCATCTTCGAGAATCTGTCCACCACCACAAAAATGGAATCATGTCCTCTCTATGTCCTTGGTAAACCAAGAACAAAATCCATACTGATATCATCCCATGGCTTCTCTGGTACAGGTAATGGCTGATATAACCCTATAATCTAACTTGTTCCTTTTTCCATCTAACACACTCTGCAACTCTGCACAAATTTCCTCACATCCTGCTGCAACTGTGGCCAACAATAATTTTCACCAACAGTAGCAATGGTTTTATCTCTACCAAAGTGTCCAGCTAATCCCCCACTATGTTTCTCCTTAGTCAAGTTCTCTCTCATGGAACTCCTTGGAATGCACAACTGGCTTCCTCCAAACAACATGCCATGTTGGATTATGAAATCCAACCACTTTGTCCAGTCTAAAGTAATAGATTCCAAACAAGCTTTCCAAGCCTCTGCAAAATCTAGATCTTCAAGATACAAACTTTTGAGCTCATCGAACCCAACAACCTCTATCTTCATTTCTGTCAACAAATTTTACCTTCTACTCAAGGCATCTACAACTTTGTTGGACTTCCCACTCCTGTGCTTCAAAACAAAAGTATAGCTCTACAAAAACTCAACCCATTTTAAGTGCCTCTAGTTCAACTTTCCTTGACTATTAAGATACTGCAAAGCCTGATGATCAGTATATAAAACAAACTCTTTTGGCAACAAATAATGTCTCCATTTCTTCAAAGCTTGAACTATTGCATAAAATTCCTGATCAAAAATACTTTTTCTTGGCATCATTAAGCTTCTCACTAAAATAGGTAATGGGCTTACCTTCTTGACTCAAAACAGCTTCTATAGCATTGCCACTAGCATCACAATCTACCTGAAATACCTTATTAAAATCTAGAAGTGCCAAAATAGGTTTCTCTATGACTTTTTGCTTCAATGTATCAAAGCTTTTATCTACTCCTTTAGTCCATCTAAACTCTTTTCTATCCCCTCTCATTGTCTCAGTTAGGGGTGCACAAATGCTACTAAATTCTAGATAAACTTTTTGTAAAAACTTGCCAAACCATGAAAAGATCGTACCTCTGTTGTACTCCTTGGCGTAGGCCATTCAATGATAGCCCTTACTTTTTCTGGGTCCATCTTAAGACCTTCCTCTGAGACAACAAATCCCAGGTATACCAACTCCTTTGCAAAACTACATTTTTTCAGATTGATCAACTTCTCCTCCCTCAACTTCTCCAAAATTCTTCTGATATGCATCATATGCTCATCCCAAGTCTTATTGAAAATCAAAATATCATCTAAATAAACAATAACAAAACTTCCCAAAAATTCTTTTAATACCTTGTTCATGAGCCACATGAATGTGCTCGGTACATTGGTTAGCCCAAAGGGCATGACTAACCACTCATACAAACCTTCCTTTGTCTTGAAGGCTATCTTCCATTCGTCTCCTTCCCTAATATAGATCTGGTGATACCCACTCTTCAGGTCAATTTTCATGAAGTACTTGGCTCCACTCAAATAGTCCATTATGTCATCCATTCTTGGCAATGGAAACCTGTACTTGATTGTGATCTTATTTATGGCTCAAGAATCTGTACACATTCTCCACTCTCCATCTTTCTTTGGTGCTAGTACTGAGGTACCGCACATGGACTCAGGCTCTCCCTTATCAGTCCCTTCCTTAACAACTCATGGACTTGTCTGTTCAACTCTTCATTCTCTGCTGGAGTCATTCTATGGGCTACCTTATTTGGCAAACTAGCTCCTGGTATCAAATCCATTTGATGACTTATCTTCGTCACTGGTGGTAAACCTTCTGGTACATTATCAGAGACAATATCTTGAAATTCTTCCAACATTTCTGAGACTTTTGTTGGTACATCTTCACATTTCTCTTGACTAATCTTAGGAATCAATGCAAAGCAATGACGCTCATGCTTCATACCCTCCAAAAATTTTCTACCATCTACCAAGCAAATTCTGGCAGTACTACATACCTTTTCTTCCACTTCCTTCAAGGGCTTCAATTTATGATCAACTCCATCCTTTGTTAGGGAATATGTGTTTGCACGGCCATCATGGACAGCACTCCTATCATACTGCCACAGCCTCCCCAATAGCATATGACATGCGTCCATTGGTATGATATCACAAAGCACCTCATCATGGTAGTCTCCAATCTTGAACTTCACTAAACACAGCTCATTAACCAAAGCTCTGTGGTCCTTCTGCAACCATGCAATCCGATATGGATGTGGATGCTTTCTTCTTGTCAACTTCAACTTGTCAACCATCTCCTCTGAAACAAGATTGTCAGTGCTTCCACTGTCAATAATAATATCACAACACTTACCTTCACATTTACACCTTGTGCGGAATAAACTCTTCCTCTGATTGGGTTCTTTCTCTTCATTCAATAAAGTTCTTCTGACAACTAGGGTTTCTCCCCTTTTAGCATCTTCAGAATGCTCAGACTGCGCATCTTCATCTACATGTGCAACTCGTGCATTATCTTTAGGTCTTGTATTTGTCCTTCCTTGATGTTGTGAAAACTCGTATGCTCAATGCCCTTCTTCTCCACATTGGAAATAGGTTCCTCTGAAACCTCCTCTTCTAGGTCCTTGCCCAGGTCTACCTCTTCCTCTTCCTCTTTTCTCACCATTATTCTGGTCACGAGGGCGGTAGGTATTATCTCCTCTCTTATTTCAACTGGTTCCAGCTTCTTCACTTTTCTTTGGATCTTCATTTCGACCTCCATAGGGTCTTCCACCAGTCCTTCCGCCTTGACCTCTTCCCCTTTGCTTGCTTTCAAATCTCTTATTCAGCTTCTCTTCCACCTTCAGGGGAAATTGGTACACATCTTCTATTGTGGTCATTCTGACCAGGCTCAACTCTTCTTGAATACTTGGCCTCAACCCATTAATATAATAGGCTACCTTCTCCTTGTTGGCCTCTCCATGGCCTGTCCTAATAGTGATCTTATAAAAATCTTTTGTATACTCCTTAACAAACTTGTTACCTTGCTTCAATCCTTGCAGCTTCTTCAGCAACTCCATCTCATAGTCCACAGGAATGAACTACTTCTTCAATTTCTCCACCATCCGATCCCATCTAGTAATCTTTGCTTTTCCTCTTCTATTTCTCTCTAACTAGACAAACTTCCACCAAATACTTTCATGGCCCTTCAACTTTGTCTTTTCAAACTTGACCCATTCTAGGTCTTCCACATCTTCATACTCGAAATACTCCTCCATATCATTGATCCAATCAATAAGTTGTTCCAGATTCAAATCTCCAGAATAGGTAGAACTTCGATCCTAGGCCTCTTTCCGATCTTTGAAATGGCCCTCAACAACCTAACTTCTGCAAGATCTCCCGCAGCTTCTTTTTCTTCCTCGGATAGCTCTTCTTCAGCTTCATCTTCGCTTTCCTCTCTCCTTCTCAGCTCGAACCCTATTCGCAGCTCCTCTTGCAATGCATCAATTTATCTTTGCAGGGCTCTAAAACCCTCTTCTGTCAAAGCATTCCTCCCACCACGGTTTCTTCATGGAGGCATCTTAATCTCTGCAGCAAACCCACAACCTCAAGACCTGGTGCAAACTACCTCATAGTTGGTGATCTATCTACACACTCAGGAACCCTTGCTCTAATACCACTTGATGAAGGGGGTAAATCATAAAACACACAATAACAAAAATTGTATACAGAAAATAGAATGATATTTTATTAATATGGGCAAAACATTACATTATAGAAGCTCAAATACAATCAGAGGATGAATCCCCTACAAGCTGCAACACATTACAACTCCCTCTCTCAAGACTCTAGAATCTTCAGCCTTCTGTAACCCCAAATCAACTAGGGTTTCTATTTTCCCACTTTTTCTTGACTCTACACCTTCCCCCCTTAACTCTACTACCCCAAGGGTTCCCAAAAATGATTATATATAGCCTTTTTTTGTGGCCACCAGCTTAATTTTGAAATTTGCATCTCCCCCTAAAATAGGTCAACTTCGCGGGGCCATAACTTTCGATCCAACTATTGGATTTTCAATTATAATACCTTTTTGGAAAGCTCTCGAAAAGACAGTTGTGCAAAAGTAGTACCTAAAGGTAGACTGCTTGGGTTTCCCACCAAATTGTGGGCCCATCCAGAGCCTCTAAGTGCCTCAAATTTGACTTTGAATATTTCAACAAGATTTTTGGAATTTGAAATTTTAATCTCACAAATGACAAATGATATTGAAGTGATTTCTTCACCATTAGCTTCAATTCACCACTCTGGAGGTCCATGCAAGATTTTGTATCCAACCGTGCACAAATGCAAACTTACTAAAAATAGTAACCCTGCCAAATTTTGCCCTTATTGAAAAGAAACAACTTTTTTTTTGGTTGTTGCAAGATTGCTCTTACACCCTAGATGCTCCTACATCAGTCAAGTTGTTGAATCTGACAAACTAATTACAAGTTTAAAAATTGAAATAGAAGAAGTTAAAAAGGTTACTGACTATACAAAATCTGATCTTGAAGTCAAGACTAGTGAATGCTTAAAATTAGAGAAAGAAATAGTCTCTTTGAGAAAGGATTTGGAAAAAGCATCTTCTCAGTTGCACAAGAATTTGTTGTTTGAAAAGAGTACTAATTGTTTGAATGACATATTGAGCAAACAAAAGCATCACAAAGACACCACAGGGCTAGGTTATGAAGAAGAGCAGTGTTTTAAATCCAGAAATGCTCCTAGAAGGAAGATTGACTTGAATTATCACTTTGTTGCTCCTAATGAAGACAAGAAGGAAGCAAGAGACAAAGTTGCTGATGTTGGAAGAGGAAGAACAAACAGGCTCTTAAGACCTTCATTTGTCAGACAATATCATTCAACAAGGTATGACTACTCTCAATTTCATAGGTATTGTTATTTATGTAATGATTATGGGCATAAAGCAAGCTATTGTAGAAGAAGGCCTAAAAGAAGTCGATATGCATTCTCTGGAAATATGAATGTAATATGTTATAAATGTCATAATCATGGTCATGTTGCAAAGCACTGTAAAACTAGGAAAGTTTGGAGAAGGAAAGAGAAGGTTGAACCTAATCTTGTGCATGTTGCACAAGAAACATTTATAATAGTTTAAAAGATGCAGTATGGATTTAGGGGGAGTCATCCAATGTCTTATCTGTTAATCCCAAGAAAGTTTCTTGATGTATGTAGAGTATTCATATATTTGGTTGATGAGGGATCTCAGGTTATTGTCCATTCTTTTCCTTGGTGCTTGTGATCCTGGTTTGTTAATCATACCTGATAATGTTTGATGGTATGCTTCATGTTAGGAAGTTCACAGGATTTGATTGGTTGTGATGGGTTGTCACTGATTATTAAATGATATGTTTCTGATAAGTTGACAAGTGAAAAGGTTTTTTAATTTTGCAGTGATAAGTCCTCAACAATGACAGTACTTGCATGTTCCTTTGTATTGACTTCCATGATGAATGATTTATGATGGCATCCTATTGCAAGTGTTTGGATAGATAAATTGATAACATAGATAGTCTGATATATGAATGGAAAAACTTGATCCATAAGTTTTGCATAAACATATACCTATGTGTTAGACATGAGTTTCTAATCCAGAGATATAAAGTTTAAGGATGCAGATGAAAAGATGATATCCACAAGATCATGCTCAGAGATAGTGAGTAGTTTGTATGTATGTGAGAAGGATGCCAAGTGCAGGTTCTCTTGAAAGATGGTGAAGATTTGTATGTGTGGATCAGAGACAAATCAGAGATAGATGAATCAATGATTTTTGATGAAATTATGAATGGATTGCAGTACAAAAGGTGTTGAAGAAGGCAAATAACAAAGCATGAATAAGTGAAGGCATCAGTGTATACAAAGTGTTAAAACTGTTGCATAGGTACTCTTCATAGAAAGAACACCAGTCTTGCAAAGGTATGGAAATTGTGTTTTTGTATTGCAGAGAAAAATCATTCATATAATATCAAGATGATCATTGCTTTCAAGGAAGAAAAAGGGTGTAATTCTGCATGTGTTGATGTAAGGTTTTAGTAAGTGATTTGTTGTATGTTTGAAGAGTGGTCTATATATGTTATGGGTTATTATTTGTAGGGTTAGAATATTGAGTTGATATGTTGGGCATTCACTCTAAAAGTTGAGTTAACTATATGCAAAGAAAGAGGTTCTTGGGGTTTGAAATGGTGGCATTGTATCAGGTTTCTTGCATTATCATATGATGCTAATGTTGGGATAATGTGCCATTAACCTTGTAAATCCCATTATTGTATTATTCCATTTTTTATTTGTAATTACCCATAACGGATGTACAAGTTTCACCGGTAGTGGTAAAAATTATTTACTGTCCACGGTAATTATGGAGTTACTGCACAGTAAGTCTCGAAGTTACCGGTGGTAGATACGGGATGTCATTTACTATGGTAAATGGTAATTGGTCAAAGTGGGGTGCACATGTGGAGGAATAATCTATTTTTAGTGTTATGACACACGTCATAGATGCTATAAGGTGTAAGAGATTCTATGACAACTGTAAGTTGTCATAAGAATCTATGACACTAATAATAGCATATGACGCATCATAAGATGTTGTAAGTGGCTATTTTTAGCCCCAAGGCATTCAAGCTTGCATGGGCACTTCTTCCTAAGTGTAGGATGCATGTATGACTGCATTTATGACCCTGTAAGAGCCTATTCTTGGTCATGGACGCCCAAGGTTGTGTTGTTGACTCTTGACAAGTGTTATGGGCTGGTAAGAAGTCATTTAATGTCTTGAGGTTGTGTAAATTCTATATAAATCATAGCATAGTACATGAGAGGAATATAACAGTTTACAAGTACCTAGGTTCTGCCAGAGTGAAGGTTGGAGGACAAAGGAAGTGAATGTATTTGTAATCTCCTTTTGTGAAGATAATACAACTTGGCCTCTTTTCTTGGTGGAGTTTTTTACCCGCTAGGGTTTTCTCCACATTAAACACTTGTGTTATGTGCTTCAGTCTGCTTCTGGTATATTTTTGTATTGTAGGTTTATGTTTTGTTACAATCTCCATTGTTAACACACACTTGAAAGATTGCTGAAATTTATTCGAATCAGATTTCCATAAAGTAGTGTTGTTTTCATTTCTAACATTTGGTATCAGAGCCTAGCCAGCTTTGACTCTTGTGTGGTAGTGTGGAAGCTGTAGCTACAATGGGAGATTTGGTTGCATTTATTTTGTAGATCTTGTGTTGTTATTATGGCTGCATCCACTATTGCATCAACCTCTCGAATGGACATTGAGAAGTTCAACGAAACAGGGTATGAGTTGTGGAAGCTAAAAATGGAAGATTTGTTGGAAGAAAGAAACCAATGGTTGGCTGTCCAAAAAGAGAAGAAACCTGATGATGTCTCTCAAGATGAGTGGGATAGACTAGATAAGAAGACACGGGGAACCATCCAGTTGTGTCTTTCAGACTTTGTCCTATTGAATGTCGCAAAGGAAGAAACTACATACAAGTTGTGGAAATGGTTGGGTGAGATCTATCAAGCCAAGAGTATGGTAAATAAACTTTATTTAAAAAGAAAATTATTTTCCATGAAAATGCGAGAAGGTGAATTAGTTGCAGAGCATTTAAATTCTTTTAATTTGTTAGTGAGTCATCTTGATTCAGTAGATGTTGAGGTTAGTGAGGAAGATAAATGTATCTTATTTCTTTGTCCTTTACCTAAGTCTTGGGAGAATGTTATCCTTGCTATCACTACTAACCTCATGGATCCGAAGTTGGATGCTCTTGTTTTAGTGCTACTGTCACAGGAATTAAGGAAGAAGAGTTCAGATAGTTCAGGGGATGCTCTTAGTGTCAGGGGAAGGTCTAAGGAAAGATGACCTAAGGGAGATCAAAAAGGGGCTAAGGACAAGTCCAAGGGACACTCTAAGACTCCTGGTAAAAAGAACAAAGTTAAGTGTTGGAACTGCAATAAAAGGGGACATGTGAAGAAGGAGTGCAGAAATCCCAAGAAATAGTGGGAGAGTGCTTCGGATAAGTCCTCGAATGTAGGTGAAGAAATTTTACTTTCTGCATGTAATCTTGTTTCTAATGATCACTAGTTGGTTGACTCTGGATGCTCATTTCATATGACCCCGCATAAGGAATGGTTCTCCACATATGAAGAATATGATGGAGGTAATATCTACCTTGGTGACAACTCTACATATCTGATTATTGGGAAAGGAAAGGTATTGTTGTGTTTCAGTGATGGGAGGATTAAAACCCTCAATGGTGTTTTGCATGTTCTTAGATTAGCTAGAAATTTGATTTCAGTTTCAAAGTTGAATGATTTGGGAATGCATGTGACATTTGACAAGCATGGTTGTAGATTGGTGAGAGTGAACTTGGTGGTAGTGAAAGGGAAGAGATTCGGGAACTTGTTTAAGCTTGAAGCCACTACAGTTTGTAATGCCTCCTATATATCTGAGGCCACTACTGAAAATACATGTATGTTGTGGCACCGTAGATTGGGCCACACAAGCAATAATGTACTAAAAACTATTAAGAATAAAAATTTATTGGACGATTTCTCTTGTTCTGATGAGCACTTTGATTTCTGTGAGCATTATGTGTTTGGTAAACAAAATAGAAAATTATTTCCTTCAGGAAGCAAAGAGAAGTTAGAAACAGAGCAAAGAGAAGTTAGAAAGTATTCATACGGATGTGTTTGGACCTGTGGATAATGAATCTATTAGAAAATCTTGTTATTTTGTAACCTTCATTGATGATGTATCCAGATTTACATGGATTTATTTTATGAAGCATAAATCTAAAGTTTTCACTAAGTTTAAGGAATTCAAAGTCTTAGTAGAGAACCAATCAGGTTTAAAGATAAAAATATTAAGATCTGACAATGGAGGGGAATATTTCTTTAAGGAATTTGATGAGTTTTGCAAGCATGCAGGTATAATCAGACAAAAGACAACTCCGTATACACCACAGAAAAATGGTGTTGCAGAAAGGATGAACCAAACAATTATGGAAAGGGCCAGAAGTATGCTTAGTGATGTACAGTTGGATAAATGCTTTTGGGCAGAGGCTGTTTGTACTACTTTCTACTTGATAAATAGATCTCCTTGTAAAGCTCTTGATTCGACACCTTATGAAGTGTGGACAGGTAAGAAACCTTCTGTTTCACATTTAAGTTTTTGGTTGTGAGGATTTTGTTCATGTGCCTAAGGAAAAGCAATCTAAGTTGGATCCAAAGGCTGAAAAATGTACATTCATTGGATATGGTGATAATGTGAAAGGTTATAAGCTTTGGAATCCACTAACCCGCAGGATTATCTTTTCTAGAGATGTTATTTTTAGGGAACTTAGAGCTATTTCTGAACCTGAGCAGCCAAAAGAAAAAGATGAAAAGGTAAAGAAGGTGCACTTTGATTTAGAGTATCAAGATGCACCTCAGGAAGAATAGAATGATGGATTGGGGGGTGAAGAAGAAGAAGAAGATTTGAGTAGTTATGATGAAGATGAATCTGTTGTTACAGAAGAAGTTGGTGCAGATGATCATGCAGAAGAACAAGTAGAGTCTCTTACTCCACCCTTGAGGAGATCCACAAGACAACGAAATCCAGTTGATAGGTATAGCCCACCAGATTTCCATTGTGTATATGTTTTATTGAGTAGTAATGATGAACCTAGATCCTATAGGGAAGCTATTTCTGCAGATGATAGTGAATCTTGGTAGCTAGGCATGTAGGAGGAGATGATGGCTTTAGAGTCTTGTAATACCTGGGATCTTGTTCATTTTCCCAAAAGAAGAAAGGCCATAGGATGTAAGTGGGTCTTCAAGAAGAAGTTTGGAGCAGATGGGTCATTGGAGAAGTACAAGGCTAGACTGGTAGCCAAGGGCTACTCCCAGAGAGAGTTGATTTTGGTGAGATATTCTCTCCTGTTGCTAAATTGACTTCTATTAGATTTCTCTTATCCCAGCTTATGATTGGGAGATTGAGAAAATGGATGTTAAGACTGTGTTCTTGCATGGAGATCTTGAAGAAGAAATTTCTATGTAACAGCCTACAGGTTTTGAGGTAAAAGGAAAAGAACATTGGGTTTGCAAGTTAAAGAGGTCTCTTTATGGTCTAAAATAGTCCCCCAGAATGTGGTATCAAAAGTCGATTCATTTGTTTTGAAATTGGGTTTTGTTAGAAGTGAGGAGGATCATTGTGTTTACATTCATTGTGTTGATGATTCTATACTAGTTATTGCTTTGTATGTTGATGACATGTTTTTTAGCGATACTAAGGGTGTGGTCAATGAGCTTAAAGCCCAACTTTCAGGTGCATTTGAGATGAAGGATATTGGTGCTGCAAGGTATATTTTGGGAATGGAGATTAGGAGGGACAGATTTAATAGAAAGATTTGGTTGTCACAAAGTAAGTATGTGAATACTATTTTACAAAGGTTTAGTTTGCAGGACTGTAACCCAGTTAGAGTTCCTTTACCCATTGGTACTAAGATTTCATTAGATATGTGTCCAAAGACTGAGGATGATCTTGAGGATATGTCTAATGTGCCATATGCTAGTGTTGTAGGTAGTTTGATGTATGCAATGGTTTGCACTAGACAAGATATTGCCCAAGCAGTGGGAGTTTTGAGCAGATTTATGTCTAACCCTGATAAATAGCATTGGAACTATGCGAAGATGGTGTTTAAATATCTTGTAGGTACTCCTGATCATTGTTTGATTTATTCTGGTACTGATAGTGTTGATAAATCTTTGGACATATAGGGTTTTGTTGATGCAGATTGGGTAGGTGACTTGGATAGTCGAAGGTCCACTAGTGGCTATGTGTTTACTCTATTTGGAGGTGCAGTGAGTTGGATGAGTAAGAGGCAGCCCACAGTTGCTTTATCCACTACAAAAGCAGAGTATATGGCTTCTACTCATGTCTCTAAGGAGGCAGTTTGGTTGAGGAGACTATGTATAGGTATTGGTTTTGATTGTAGGATCATTCAAATTGGTTGTGATAGCCAGAGTGCTATCTGTTTGGCCAAGAATCCCATGTATCATGCTCGGACTAACCATGTTGATATTTAGTATCACTTTGTTCAAGAGTTAGTTGCAAATGAATAAATTGAGCTAAAGAAGATAGACACTGAGGAGAATGTTGCAGATTCTTTGACCAAGCCTGTGAGCACAGAGAAGTTCATGTGGTGCAGAGAGGCCATGGGCCTTATTTCTAGTGCTTGATTATTTTTCATTTGATTTCCTATGGGTTGATTTACAATGTATAATGTCAAGTGGGAGAATGTTGGGATAAGGTGCCATTAACCTTGTAAATCCCATTATTGTATTATTCTATTTTTTATTTGTAATTACCCATAACGGATGTACAAGTTTCACCGGCAGTGGTAAAAATTATTTACTGTCCACAGTAATTACAGAGTTACTACACGGTAAGTCCCAGAGTTACCAGCAGTAGTTACAGGATGTCATTTACTATGGTAAATGGTAATTGGTCAAGGTGGGGTGCATATGTGGAGGAATAATCTATTTTTAGTGTTATGATGCATGTCATAGATGTTGTAAGGTGTAAGAGATTCTATGACAACTGTAAGTTGTCATAAGAATCTATGACACTAATAATAGCATATGACGTGTCTAAGATGATGTAAGTGGCTATTTTTAGCCCCAAGGCATTCAAGCTTGCATGGGCACTTTTTCCCAAGTGTAGGATGCATGTATGACAGCATTTATGACCCCGTAAGAGCCTATTCTTAGCTATGGACGCCCAAGGTTGTGTTGTTGACTCTTGACAAGTGTTATAGGCTTGTAAGAAGTCATTTAATGTCTTGAGGTTGTGTAAATTCTATATAAACCATAGCATAGTAGATGAGAGGAATATAATTGTTTACAGGTACCCAGGTTCTGCCGGAGTGAAGGTTGGAGGACAGAGGAAGTGAATCTATTTGTAATCTCCTTTTGTAAAATAATACAACTTGGCCTCTTTTCTTGGTGGAGTTTTTTACCCGAAAGGGTTTTCTCCACGTTAAACACTTGTGTTATGTGCTTCATTATGCATCTGGTATATTTATGTATTGTGGGTTTATGTTTTGTTACAATCTCCATTGTTAACACACACTTGAAAGATTGCTGAAATTTATTCAAATCAGATTTCCATTAAAGTAGTGTTGCTTTCATTTCTAACAACTAAGAGGTTGTTTTTAATGAATGATGTATTATTTATAGTCTTGTTTTGTATGAAGTCTTCTGTGAACATAGTATTGCAGAAACATAAGAGATGGAGTAGTGATGTCAAACATAATAAATGACAGGAGTTTAAGCTCATGCTAGGAGCTCATATTACGTTATGCATTTATATTTTTGAGTAATTCAGATTGATTCTCCATCAAATGTTGTAGTTGATCTACTCTTTGCTATCTTGGTTATGCCTCTCATGAAAAATGTTACAATGTGGAGATCTCAGGATAGATCTTGTAAGATTGCCAGTTTATTTGCAGTGCTTAAGAAGTGTTGAAATAATAGTGCATGGAGGAATAGTCCATTTTTCTCATTGCTATCATGGAGTATGTTTGATGATCTCAGTGCAAGGTTTTAAGAAGGAACATATTTTTCTTGTCAAAATGTTACATGGTTATTCCAAAATGAATGTGTTGGATAGTGAAACCTATGTATCAACTGGGGATAGTCTTGAATCACATATCAGTAGACAATGTTTTTTTGTATCAAAAGAGTAATGATAGTTTTTTTTTTAAATGTATCACATAGTCTTACTTGGACAATGACTTATTCACTCACTTGGAAATGTCACTTCAAAGGAGTTTTTACAGGACAGTCTACTGAATGCCAATAATAGTACAGTGAATGGTACAGTGATCTTGGTGCCTTCAACAGTGATGTGATACAATGATACTAGTTTGATTCTTTCAGTTGATGTTTGATGCTTGTTCTTTGACAGTGAGTGGTAATAAGTGGAGTATGTTTGTCATTTATTGGATTGATAAGTAACTTTACAGCTTCTAGTTTTTGCACTTACTTATATGCTTCACTATTTCTATCACCATCCATAGTCCTTTGTTGTCAAAAGGGAAAAGACCATATGGTTTCAGTGCATTTGAGTTTATCAATGTAGTTCAATGCATTTATTAGTGCATCAGTGTTTTCTCCCTCACTATGGACTTTTAGTTGTTACAGTGATTTGGTTGAAACATTTGGAATTGAAAAGAGTTGGTTTAGAACATTATCCTGCCACTTTAGTGACTTGCTACTACATGACAATATGCCATATGCAAACAGGTAAATGAAGGAGGTCTACATTAGTGTCCCAATATTCTCAAGATTATGAAGTATGTTGATAGGGGGAGTATTTGTTTTGTTCACAATGAGATTTCTGTCTATAATAGCAAACAAGGGAGAAGTTAGTCCATTTGTCTCAGATAGACAGAGAATGCTTGAGGACAGTCTTGTTTGTGGACTGAGAGAGAGTAGTTGTTTATGGACTAAGACAGTGGTAGGATAGTATCAGTTCTTGCAAGTGCATGAACACTCTTACTCTAAGATTCTGATCTTGTGCAGATTGGGGGAGAAGTTTGACAGTGACAAAGTTGTGCAAACATGGTTTAGAGAAGACATTAGATAGTAGAATAGTGGCCAAAGCAGTCGTTGTAGTGTTCTCATGTTTCACTTATGCTTACTCACAGGGGGAGCATTTTCTCCTTTGTCATTGAATGACAAAAAGGGGGAGTTAGAGAGAGGTATCAATGTAGTTTTGCCATCAATGACAAAGGGGGAGATTGATGGCTAGTTTGTCATTGATGTCAACTAGATTAGGTCTCATCATGTTCATATTCATTTCATGTCATTGATGTGTACTGATGAAAGATGAATGTGTTGGTGTGATTCAGGATGTGACTAAGGTGAAGTTGATCATGAAACAAGGTGCTTCATATGAACCAAGGTGCTTCATATGAAACAAGGTGCTTCATCTCTATGTTAGATGATGTCATGCTGCCTCTTGGGATTTGAATAAGGATGGTGTGCTTCAATGACAGAGTGTTTGAGGTTTGATAGCAAAATGAATGAGGTTACTTTTTGATATGGTCACCTTCTTAGTCAACTTCTTGTCAAAATGGTGTCACATGATCAGTTTGGATGATAGAAGGTGAATAGATGTCTTCATTATTGTTAAGATGACTTTCAAATTGAGATTAAACAAGGTTGCTTTGACACCCTCATGGTGATGTTGAAAAGAGAATGCAAATATTGACAAAATTGCCTTCATTGTCTTCATGTTTCAAGACCACCTTGTTTTTCATACTTGACTTGCATATCAAGCTTACCTTTATGAATGACTGTATAGGCCTTCATGTTTTGTTGAAGTCAATTTCCTCTCTATCAAGATAAGCCTTCACTATGTTTTTACTAGGGTTTCTTTTTGTCACTTGTATTAAGTCTTTAAACCCTAGAAAACTAGGTGTAAACTCTAACAAGAACCTAACCTACACTAAACCCTAAATCTTATTGTTGTTGTAATCCATCCATGTCTAAGCTAGGGTTTTCATAATTCTATGTCAAAGAGTAAAAGTTGGTTTAGGATCTATTGTATCTATTCTTCAAATGATCCTAAAACCCTAAATAGTTTAAACCCTAAACTATTTCATTGATCCTAATGCTAACCGTCTCTTAAGAGAACACTTTATGTTTTATTTTGAAAGTGACTTGTTATAAGAAGTCACATCACTTAAGAAAACTACTTGAAGGGTGTTTAAAACATTTCATTGACTAGCCACTTTGTTTTATCATCTTTTTTCTTCCAATCACCTAAGCGTCTAAACAGAGATCAAAGGTAGTCTATGAAAGTTGCGAAGGCGGCAAATCAGTTATCGATGGTCTAAATTTAAAGTTATTTCAAATTCATAACGAACTTTCTACCCTATCAAATTTGATGGGCAGTTCTTTGGAGAAGCCCTAACTATTTTCTGCAACAACCCCATGGGCCAGGGAATTTAGTTATAGGCTTGGTATGTTGTTTAGAAAAGAGATAGTCAGTGTGTTGGGTACAGGAGAGACATGTCTTCATGTTTATATGTATAGTATCTCATTTGGGGAAGTGATTGGATGAGTTTAAAAGCATTAAAATAGAAGC
Source organism: Cunninghamia lanceolata (assembly GCA_027924645.1). Lineage (NCBI taxonomy): Eukaryota > Viridiplantae > Streptophyta > Pinopsida > Cupressales > Cupressaceae > Cunninghamia > Cunninghamia lanceolata. The sequence goes on along the minus strand of BSBN01000737.1, from coordinate 7,457,872 downwards.
ATATTTACCAATATATGAGAGTATATGTAGGTTTCTTTTTGGTCTACTTAAAAGTTGATGAAGGTATCCTAATGAATGGAGCAGGTTTTTACCTAAGAGATATGATGTGCTATCTTCAGGAGGTAAGGTTATTTTATGCAGTTTGAATGAGTTGAATCTTTGATGTATTGATTTGCAGTAAAAGGAGAAAGATGCAGGTTTCATAAGATGGTGTTATGTCATATGTGTAAGGGTTTGAATGAAAGGTTAAGTGTCAAGGAGTACATTGTCTGCCTCTGTTACATTTATGTATTTGTAGTGAAATGATAAGATATTTGTCACCTATGTCTTCATCATTTATTGTATTTAAGTAGATCTTGTAAAGGAAGAATGGATTAGTTAGGATTTGTAATGTAGTGAAGATGCTTACTTGATTGGTTCATGATAATGCTGATACTCTTGAAGGCTCTTAAAAGTGAGATTTGTTTGCACAACATAGTGGGGTTGGATACATATTACATCATGACATCATTGTGGTCAGAAGTTCATCCTTCTTGTACTATCTTTTTGTAATCTTGACAAAGGAGACATGAGTTATGTAATATTGTTTGTTTGCACAAAGATTGTCAAACTTGTATAAGAGGAGAGATAAGGGTTTTGGAGTTATATATGTTATTGCATTGTAATGAATCAGGGAAACCCCCTAAATTGAGTCTTTTCTTTCTTGTTCATCTGATTGTTCAATAGCCTGTGAGGCATCTAAAAGCTAGTGAGGTACATTCTGCCAGTGAGGTATATTCATGTCAGTGAGACACATTTGTATTTGCCAATGAGGCATTTTTATGTAGCCAGTGAAGCATTTACTAAGTGGTTTTTCTACCCCATGAGGGTTTTCCACTCTTGAAATATTTGTGTTATGGTCTCATTTGATGCAAGGTTCATTTGCCCTTCATACTTGAATGTTCAGTTCTTTAATGCACAGTTTCTTGCGTTGATAATGTCTCAGATCAGCATCATTACTTTCTAATTTTTAAAGTTTCAAATGAAGTGTTTTTATCTACAACACTGATTCACCCCCCCTTTAGTGTTGTTTGTACTCCAACAGTTAGTGAAATTACTTATTCCAATAGTGATGAGCAGTCGACAATGAGTACACCATGCAAAATTGCATGTGGAAGTGTCACTCGCGCTTTTATGTATGGAAATATTTCTTCGGAAGGATTTGTTTTTTGCATGTGTTTTTTCATGATTATCTAAGTTAGTCGAGTTTGAATGCCAAGGCACATGAGAAAAAGTTTTTGTAACAAAAAATTTTCTTCTGAGAATAAAATTGAGAGATCTTTGCCCATGGTTTTTTCCTGGTACATTACCAAGTTTTCCACATAAATTTGTACTGTAACTTTGTGCATTTAATTTCTATTTCACTGTTATTTCAATTCTACATTGCATATTTTTCTAATAGTTGGTATCAGAGCACACGGTTTTGTGTAGAAATTGTTTTGAGGGTTTTTATCTTTATGAAAAGCAATTACAAGAGGCACGATTACCAGATTTGAGGTTCAAAGATTTAATGGTTCCAATTTTTCTGTGGAACCTAAAGGTTCAAGCCTTATTAGTGAAGGATGGATGTGCCTTGGCTCTTAAGGGGACATCATCAAAATGTGCAGCCATGAAGCAAGAGGAATGGGATGAAAAGGATAACATGGCTAGAGCTACAATTTAGTTATCTCTGGCTAATTTAGATTTATTTAATGTTGCAGAGGAGAAAACGGCACATGACTTCTGGACTAAGCTCAAAAAGTTGTATGAGACCAAGCCATTGGCTAAAAAAATTTTGTTATGACAGCAGCTGTATAATTTAAGGATGCATGACAATTCTTCAGTCACAGATCCTCTTAATAATTTTAACACATTGATTAGCAAGTTGGCTTCAGTGGAGGTGAAAATTGAAGAAGAGGATAAAGTGGCTATACTATTGTGCTCTTTGCCTGAAACTTGGGATCAACTAGTTATGGAACTCAATAACTCAGCACCGAAGAGGGAACTTATCTTTGAAGATGTGGTAGATGTAGTAATTTATAAAGATTCAAGGTGGAATACATCTCAAAGGACTTCTTCCACTGATGCCCTTGTTGAAAGGGGCAGAACTCCAGAAAGAGAGAAAGTTGAGCATGGACAAGCTAGGTCAAAATACAAGGGGAAAAAAGAGTTAAATGTTGGAACTGTAGAAGAATAGGACATGTCAAAAAGGATTGCAGGTTGCCAAAATCAAACAAAGAAAATTCTAGCTCGCAAACATCGAAGGCAAATGCAATAGAAGTTGAAGAACCATTGGAAGATGGAGAGGTTTTGCCTGCTAATCTGAGAGGTTCATTTCATCATGTTTGCATCATTGATTCAGATGCCTCTTTTCACATGACTCCTCACAAGGACTAGTTTTCTTCTTACCAATAATGTGATGGAGGTATGGTTTACATCGTAAATGATAACCCGTGTGAAGCTATTGGTGGAGAGTTCAAAATCAAGATGTTTGATGGGATAGTAAGGACTCTTCAACATGTCAGACATGTACCAGGATTAAATAAAAATCCGTTGTCACTTGGAGTATTCAATGAGCAAGGTTACCGATTCAATTGTGAAAATAGTGTCTCAAGGTAACAAAGGGAGCATTGGTGGTGCTAAAGGGAAAAAATGTTGGCAATCTCTATAAGTTGGTTGGAGAAACTTGTAGTGGAGAGGCTTTGGTGGTATCAGATGCAAAAATAGATTCATTATCTACTTGGCATCAATGGCTAGGCCACATGAGCGAGCATGGTCTCAAGGTATTGCTAGATAGAAATCTTCTCCCAAATGCTAAATCTAGATATTTGAATTTTTGTGAGCATTATTTGTTTGGAAAAAAGAATAGGTTGAGTTTTTCTAGTTGCACTACCAGAAGTAAAGAAGTTCTAGATTTAATTCATTTAGATACTTGGCAAGCACCTATTACATCAATTGGGGGTTCAACTTATTTTTTCATTTATAGATGATTATTCCTGTGAGGTATGCATTTATCTATTGAAGAAGAAATCTGATGTATTTTCTTATTTTAAAAAGTTTAAAGCTTTGGTAGAAAATCAGAAAGGAAAGACAATGTAGACAATTAAAAATGTCCTAAGCTTGCAAGTAACATTTTCATGTCAATTTCTTCCTAAGGTCCCATTCCTCTATTAATTAAATAATCTATAATTATTTAATTAATTCATTTTCCTATTTTCTAATCTATAATTAAATAAATTTTATTTATTTAATTATTCATCTATTTTTCCTCTATTTTCTCCTATAATTAAATAATTATTTTTAATTATTTAATTATTCATTATCCTATTTCTTCATTACCCAATTAATTTAAATAAATAAAATAATAATTTAAAATTAGCTCCTACCTTTTAATTAAATAAATCATATTTATTTAATTAAGTTTCCCACTCATTCTTCATTCAAATTAATTAAGTAAATCACAAATTTATTTAATTCTCACCTCCTCTTCTATTTAAAAAATAAAATAATCCCACTCTTGTCTTCTTGTGGAGGGAAACCCTATTCAATCTCAACCGTCCACATCACCCAAAGTCAACTCTCAATCCTCACCCTTCGTTTGAACTCAAGCCTTCTATAAAAGAAGCCCTCCAGCGTCATTTCAGCTACAACCATAGTCATTATCTTCAAGATTTTGTTAATCATTTCATATTGAGCTTCTCATGAATCTTGTATGTCTACAAATTTGAGACCAAATTTAGAGCAAAGTTAAGAAGAAGAATGGAGGAGAGCCAAACTTAGCATAGGAATTTAGATATAGTTGTTGTTTCTTGTGATTTCTATGCTTATTTTGTACTTCATTGTTGAATTAGGGCATTTTACCTTAGATTTATATAGTTTGTGGTTGCTATGAATGATTCAAGCATGTTATCCCATCTTCCCTAATCTACAGACAATAAAGTATCTTAGAATAGATAACAAAGGAGAATTTTGTTCAGGTGAGTTTAATTAGTTTTTTTGTGAGCATGGTATTGCAAGGTAGTTGACGGTTCCTAGAACACCACAACAAAGTGGTGTTGCTGAAAGGATGAACCGTACAATTATCGAGAGAGCTAGATGTATGTTGAGCATGTCATGCCCACATTTCCCATGTGGTCACAACACACAACGCACGTGTCATGTCCACATTTGTTATGTGGTCATGACATGAAACATCAAAATCTTTTCCCACCCGACTCTAAAAAACCCCTCGCGCACAACATGCGCGCTAGGAGATGATAGCACAAAGGTGAAGACCTCAGTCAAAGTCAAGGAAGTGCGAAGTCCTTTCACACCCCCTATGAAATGATAGTCTACTAAGGGGATTATGCGACATGAGGAGCATCGTCAATAGGGTTAGTTTTCGAATTGAGTCTAACCCTAAGATTCCTAAGTGAAGTGGAGTGATTACAACTCGTGTCGAAATCCAACCCTAGGAACTAGATTAATAAAATTAAACTAAATACATCTATGACATAATTTAATCTCTCAATAAATAAATGCATTAAAATGGATAGGAAATAACCTACTAAGTTACTCAAAATATTCTAGATAAATTTCAGCAGCATAGCGCCTCTTTAACATACATGGAAATTAATTAAAAATAACTCCTACCAAGTCTTCCACATAAAATAATTAATTATTAAAATATGCCCATTAAAATAATCATTTCTACATTAACATTTCCGGCCAAGTACTTAGGTTAAATAAAATAATTAGAATAAACTACACCATTAAAGGCATTAAATTAAAATAAAAATAATCTAACACCTAAATTATTCCTAAATGCAATTACTTAATCCCCATTAAAAATCCCCTCATTGCAATACTAAATCACTAGTCAAAATAAAATCAAAAAAGCAATTAACCCCACTCAACTAAATTAACCCAAGGAATAAAAAGGTTTTAAAATACAACTCATTTTAAAAAATAGGGATGAGAGGGAAGAAATTCACTTGCATACATTTTTTTCTAAATTATAATTCCTATTTACTCCCCAACCCTAAAAGTTTAAATTATATTCCCTTGCCTATCCTAACCCTAACCTCATTTCCTTTCTATTTTGTTTTCTAAGTTTCTCCTCATCCTCAAAACCCTATTTCCCTTTTTGTTCTCTTCTCTAGCAATTTGGTTTGCTTGCAGATTTCCCAGCTTACTCATGGAGGTTCAGAAGTAGAACTAGAGGCTTGTTTGGTAGCCACAGAGCATATATATATATATATATATATATATATATATATATATATAAAGTATCTACCGAACCTCTTTTTTTCTCTGTGCAAGGACCAGAGAAAGGTTTCTTTTTTTAAGAACAATGAATATACACAAACCCGGATATATATAAATATATAACTTGAATGTTTAAACTACATGTTTCAATGGTGCATAGAGCAGAATGACTCACGACAACCAGATTGTTGACGCAGCGAGGGTTTCTGAGAGGGGGGCCACAGAGTATAGTGGCATTGGCGCCATTTAAAGAGGAGGAGAGGGGGTGGGATGAGCTCCCTGCCCACCCTCCACATATATGTGGAGGGTGGACGAGGGGTCCGTCCCCCACTCCACAATAAGCAAAGTCTAAGTCGCCGCCCAATTTTTGTCTGGTTTTTATTTTGAACACAACCCATAACCCTAACGATGTTCCAAGGAATACCACTCTTGTTTCTCTTTTTTATCTTTTATTTAAAAGTTTACTAATATTTAATAAGAACAATAAGTATTATGTTTGATATATATTATGTATATGTACTTATATATTATGTTTTGCATTTTATATATAACAATGTATTCACTTGTGTGTGTGTGTGTGTATATATATACTCACATGAATAATATCTCTAATATATATATATATATATATATATATATATATTGTTTGCAAAAAAATAAACCTCTAGTACTAGGTTGAACTAGCAACTTATAATAAGTTTAAAAGGCAGAATTAAATATATGTATAACTACATGTGTCACACAGTGTACTCATTCTATTTTTCACCTTTTTTATAACTTTTTAACTAATGTCCACTGTGCATTTATTTATTATTATTATTTTTATGAGATAACAGAGAGCCCATTAAATTAAAAAATGCAGCAACTACAATAAACTTAATTTCTCTTTCAAATACACAGTAATTATTCTCTTTCCCACAACATAATTTTGTATGAAAATAACTTGAAAAATTCTTGAATACATTTATACATAAAAACACTTATGAGTAACTATGAAAAAAGACAGCAACTTTTCCTTTTTACACAGCAAGTTAAGTACTCTTAACTTAATTTTCTGCAACTCTATTTCTTTCTTTTCTTAACTCATAGCAATGACAAACAGGTTTCATTTTTTTTTTTTTTTGAAACAACTTTAACACTAATGCAATCGCATTTTCTTGCTTTTGAAAATAACAAAACCTTTGCAACACAAAAATGATTGATTACATTTTCTTTCTTTACAACCATTGCAATATTGACAGCAACACAAAGAATACTTGAAACATAAAGGTATTTTTCCGGTTCACTACAACATTAGAGAGCCCATTCTCTCTATAAATTACAACAAGGCCTTTTGGCCATGGCTTCAAACAGCCATACAACACAAAATAGCACTTCTAGATACAATACAACTCCCTCCAAGCTCCATATGCTCAAGACTCCAAACCTACAATTAAACAACTCTAAAGGAACTTTCCCATGCCCATCAAAATGCTCTCCACCCTACCATAGACCCGAAAAGGGGTCACCCCTAAGCTAGGAGATCACCTTCACACGGTTTCACACCACAACCACATTGAACAAAAACACTCACAAGCAAGAAAAACACCCACCCAAGGTTTTACACACAATGAAATCCATTCTTCATGGATTTAGCGGGTAGGAGAGTGGACAACTCTCTACTCAAGAGGTGCACTCCTAAAACCCAAAATCTCATAGTTCTCAAATACAATTCCTCAAGCCTTAAATATCTCAAAAATAATATTACATCTCCAATGTTGGCAAGAGACGTTGCTTCGCATGACAGTTGTTGTCATTGATGGCAAATAAGACTATTCCACTCATCTGCATAACATAATTTGTTTATACCGGAAGTTAGAATTAGAATTTATGTAAGTCTGGGTAGCCAGAAACAGAGCATGTGACAGGGTCTAGTATCTTGGTCTGGATCTCTCTGGTGGTAAATCAGAGTATGTTGCAGATCTGAAGGAGTCGTAAGGATTGTCACAGCAATCTAAATATAGAATTTTAATCTTTGGTAATGAAGGATTCAAAAGTTATTTGCTTCTGAGTATAGGGTTACAGTTTGACAGTGCAGACCGCAGAAGAACAGACCGACCTTGTAATTGATCTTGGCTCCGGATAAATGGAAGTTGTCAGTTGGATGATTTGTGATGATCAGTGATAGTGGCTGACATGATTGATGATTTGTGAACACAAGTTTTGATCCGCGTTACAAGTTATGCATGGATTTAGCTGACAGAGCAAAGTCTTCAACAAAGTTCTAAGTGTTCTTGAAGCCGACTAAAAAGTGATTGAATATCATGATGCGGATATATATAGCTAATGGATTTAAGTGAATTTGGTGTGTGTGTGTGTGATGTGACTATGGAGAAAGTGTGAAAAGGGTAAAGATCTAAAGTTTAGATGATAGAAGAGCAGTAAACAGGGCAGAGTGAAGATGAAATGTGTAAGATCAGTATTTTGTACTTAACCAGAACTGAATTCTTGCATTAGTAGATGCTATTCATCAGTTCAAACTTCTTGTTATCCTCTTGTAATCATCTCTTTAGGCAATGAGCTTTTATTGAGCAGTGAACTCTAGGTAATGAGCCTGAATGCATGTGCATTCCCATTTGTAAAATACTTTTAACAAAGTTTTAATCTTTGTGGGTTAACCCCCAGTGTGGTTTTTCTCTTAATTGGGTTTCCATGTTAACATTCTTGGTGTTAAGTGTGTTATTGTGTTGCTTCTCATATGTTTATGATTCTTGTTTTTCATGGTTAAATTATTGATCTATTGTTAAGTGATAAAAAAAAAATTAACTGTATAAAGTATTGAAGTTTTGAGATAACTGATTCACCCCCCCTCTCAATTGTCTGCCCTAATTCCAACAATTGGTATCAGAGCAAGGTCCCTTTGAAAAGTTTAACAACTTGAAGAAGATCTGGGAAGGCAATAAAATAGATGATTACAACCTCCAAGGACAATTTAAACTCGCATTAGAAGATCTTGAGCAGTCCAGAACAGAAGCCAAAGAGCTGCAAGAGGACCTTAAAAATGCTAAAGACTTCATTGAGACCTTAAAAGAAAAATTGAGCAAATCCAATAAAAAAAGGAAGGAGCAACCTCTTCAACTGGGAAATCACTATGAAGACAACGACAACGACAAGGCCCTGAAAGAGAAAACAAAATAATGTGAAAAGTTAGCTAAAGAAGTTATTGTCCTAAAACATGAGATGGAATTTGGGGTGATGAGGCTAACAAAGGACATTGAAAATAGGAAGAAAACTGAAGAAGACCTAAATCAAAATCTAAAAGAAAGAACTAAAGAATGTTGTAGATTGGACGGAATAGCTGGCCTCCTAGAGTTTAATCTACAAGAAAGCAGAGACAATGAGAAAGAACTTGAGAGACAAAATTGTCATTCTCAGACATGACCTAGAAGTTGCAAATGAATACAAGAAGTTCAAGATAAGCTTAGCTAAACTTGAAGCACTGCTTGAAGGTCAGAAAAGGGGTGATGACAAGCATGGTCTTGGCTATGAGAAAGGTGAAAGCTCTGGATCTAGACAAAGAAACTTTCAACCAAGGAATAGGAGAAATAGACCTAGAAGACCTCCGGTAAGACAGCCTAATGCTCAAAGATATCCATCATTCAATGGAAATTGCTTCAAATGCAATAAATTTGGTCATAAAGCTACTCAGTGCAGAAGTAGAGTAAATTAAAATGGTCCATCCTTCTCCGGTCAATGCTTCAAATGTAAGAGGTATGGTCATAGATCAAATGAATGCAAAAGTATGATAATGAATAACTCTAGAGGAAATGGCAACTCTTTCAATGGTTACTACTTTACTTGCAATGGATTTGGACACATGGCTAATCAATGCAGATCAAGATAAAATCAAGTATATAAGCAAAGAAATGTTGTGTGCTTTAATTGCAATAGATCTAGTCATATTGCAAGATTCTGCAGAAGTAGGAATAATGAAACAAGAGGTCTGGCAAACAAAAAATTGGATGAGCAAAGACAAGACAAAGGCAAGGGCAAAATTGATGTGAATAAGATCCAGAATGAAATGAGCAAGACATGGGTCAAGAAAAGTGTTGTGAATAATAATAATGGGTCCACACCGGAATCTGGTGTTGATAATTCCGTCAGGAATTGAATTTGGAGCTTTGGCTTAGGGGGAGCTGCATTGAAAATCAAATTCCCCCAGCCAGTAAGTGGGTGCTTGGATCTGGCACAATGAGAGAAGATATTTTGAATTGTTTCAAACTTTTGGAAGGATTTTAGGAAGAAAAGATGTTGATATGAAAATTTGCAGAGTGATTCATGAAGAACTGTTCAAGAAATAGAGTAACCGGATGAAGTTAGGGCAACACATTAAATATTACAATGTCAAATTAGGTTTTGTAGAAGATAAAAGGTCACTTAGTCATGCATTTGAATCACTTTGCCTTTGAAGGAAACAAGAAGAAGAGCATATGAGCTGCACATCCAGAGATTGAAGCACGAAGAGCGAATTCAACCGGTGATTAATCAACCCTAACCCTACGGAAGAAAAAGGTACTTCCCTATAACGCTTTGAATCTAAAATCTGTTGAGATGGTTACTCCTCTTGTTGTTGATATTACTGAAAGGCCTCGACCAAAATTTAAAAAGCATCCACACAAGTCAATAGAAGTTGACCCATTAGGTGCATTTTCAAGTGTTCCATTTGGTGTGCTGCATACTGAAGATATTAGGGTTTATATTCATGTAAACATAGATGAATTTGGAGACTCAAGGTATGCAAATTTGTTTGAGAGTCATCTCAAGGATGAAAATCACAAACTTAAACCCGAATATAAGGCACTACTTGATAAACATTTTATTCAGATTATGGGGTTTCCAACATTCGATGAAGATGAGTGGGTCTGGTATGTTTTGAGTTGGATGCATGATGAATTCATATGGATGTTAAAACCATTCAAGATTACCAAGGATGTTATCAGAATTGTGACTGGGTTAAACTCAACCAGTGGATTACCCATGTTGAAATCTGTAAAAAACCAAACTGTTACCAATGCAACCAGTGCAAAGTTTGATAAGAGGGCAATGACCATAAATGACATTATAGAACCGGATGTGAAGTTTGCTTCCATGGTGATTGGCTACAAGATCTATCACTCTAGAAGAGAAAATTTAGTCTCTAGAACTGACATATATGCAGCATATCAAATGTTGAAGGAAAATGCAGATTATGACCTATGTGAGCTATTACAGAACCAATTGATTGAAAACTTGAACAAAATCAAGAAAGATAAGAAAAACACTTATAAATATGGTACATTGGTTCTATGCTTGTTTTTCTACTATATGAATGAAGTACCTAGAGTAAAGGGTGTTCACTGGACTAATGATGAGCCAGCTGCAATTCAGATCAAAGATCATCTTCGCAGCATTGGTGATTATAAAGCTCAGAAAATTGTAATCTAGGGATACTTCAAGAATTTTCAGAGTATGATGCATTCAAGGGAAAGAATCCCTAAATCAATTGTTGACAAGTACAAGAATGAAATATGTTTTATGGTTGACACTGATCAGTGCTTAATGGAAGCAGTGGAACCCAGAACTATTTGGATCATGCCCATGGGGTACGAAGTAGATGGAAAAATCTTGAATATGTATGCTCAACATCTTCTAAGCAAGGCCAAAAGACACAACAGTTGAGAGATTTGGGACATATGAGCAGCTAAGTTTAAAACTGCATATTGAGCTCAAAGAACCTGAAACCAACAGAAAAGTAAGGAAAGAAGTTGAGCAGTTGGCCGAGAATGTAGGTCTCCCAAAGGAAGTCGTGAGGCAATTCAGGGAAAGAACTGAAAAGACAAAAAAGGAGAAGTAGGATAAGAAAGAAGGAAGTACTCTGGTAGGATCCTCCTCCACATCAAGGACTACTAGAAGCTCTATTGCTGCCCTTATTCCTCCAAAACCTGCCAATCCTGAGAAATCGGAAGAAAAATCATCAGGAAAAGAAGGGAAAAGAGTAAAAACAAAGGCCACAAGAACCTATAAGAGCACAAAAATTGATATAGAAGAAACAGATTCAAATGTTGAGGTAAAGGAGCTGAAAGCCTCTGGAACAAAAGTTGCCAAGGTGACTAAGGAGAAGCCCTCTGGAAGCAAAATGGAAAGCAAAAGGCAGAAGACAGATACATATGTTGAGAAGCCCATACTTTCTGTGGAAGATGTAATAAAATCAGTCACTGTGGATGGAAATTTGAAACCCATGACTGAATTCTATGATGAATACAGTGATACAGACAAGATGGTGTTAGAGGAAGCAACTGTTAGATATCTAAATATCTATAATAAGGTCCTGATTGAAATAACTTCTGAGATCCCTCCAAGTCTTGCAAAAATTTTGGAGTTGAGGAAAGAAAATGCAAAAAGTAAGGATATGGAGCTTAGAGAACATGTATTGATAAAACTATGCCTTCAGATCACTCAAGTTCAAATGAATATGATATTCAAAGAAGCAAAGGATGAATTCAAGAGCAAGAAGAGAATGAACAAACTGATGCTTGGAGAATTGGACCAAATAGTTAAAGAAACACAAGAAATACTTCTAAGTGCATTGAAGAGACACAATCTTCCATTTTTTGAGGAGGAGACTGATGATGGGATTGATTCATCAATCCCGGATATTGAAAAGATGAAAACTGATGAGCAGCAAACCAAGGTTGATGACTCCTATGTTCCAGAAGAAGAACAAATAAACAAAGAAGATACAGAGATGGTGGATCAAACTGATGATGTAGGAGATACTCTAACTTCTCCTAATCAATTCGGAAAAGAAGATAATGTTGAGAATACTGCTGCTACACAAGATCCTCAGGAATAGATTGCAAATAGTGAGGTCAAAGGAAAGAATCTGACTATAGATAATACAGAGAAAGGTGAAGAAGAAGAAGTCAAAGGTAAGGAAGATAAAGCAGAAGAAGATGGTGCAAATGTTGATAGTCCTGATACTATGAAAACTCAAGGAAAGGAAAGTGGTCCAGAAATGGTGGCAAGAGACACTGTAGATGTAGTGAAAAGTTTTCTGAGTAAAGAGATGCTAGAGTTTGATGAACCAGAACTGATTCAAGGACCAATCAACTTGGATATTCTCTCTCCGGTCCAAATGATGAAGATAACATCCTTCACATAAGCCAAAGCAAGTGAAAAGATATTGAAATCTCACATAGAAGATAGCGAGCTGTTAAGTCTTGCATCTAGTGTATTGGAGAAGATAATACCAACTTTCCAGAAGAATCCATCTGATTCTCCCTTTGGAAATCTAAAGAGCCTTGTAAATTTTGTAAATACACATTTGGAGTCTATTGACAAATCTGCAAAAACTAAAGTCAGGAATGAATTTTTGGACAAGAAATTTAGTGAAACAAAGAGCCTTTAATAGGGAATGATAGGATGATACTTAGTATCAGTATAAAGAGCATTCAAAATGCTCTAAGTGATGGAGGTGATATATACAAATTTTGTCTATCCTGGCCCAAAGTCAGTAAGGATATTGAGAAGAAGATAAGGAAGCAAGAACAAAAATTGTCAAATCTATCTCAAAATTTTGATCCTCTAACAGTTTCTCCTATGAGTTAGGAATGTCAAGTAATCATCTTGACCAATGAAATAAAGAAGCTTGTTAAAGAAAAAGGCAATATTGTGAAGAGAATGTGTGAGCTCCAAGGATTGATTGCCCCCAAGTTAGAAACAATGTTTAATGCATTATCAGAAGCTCAAACTGTAGTTCAGACAAGTGATCATTCGGATCTAACAAAGGAAGAAGCATATGCATTTCTACTGAGTGGACACATCTCAATTTTGGATGGCATGAAAAGAAGTTGGGCCTCTGAACTTAAGCAATTGAAAAGTAGTTTTGCAAATATTCTCATGTTCATGTAAATATAACTTAATGATTGAGTGTACATATGCGGCACTGTATATAGATTTTTTGAGAATTTTGGCTTGCAGACCCCATCCTTTGCCATTGATGTCAAAGGGGGAGTGAAGAATAGTAAAAAATGAGGAATCCAGCAAAGGGGGAGCTCCAGAATCAATGGAGAGCATAAGAGTATAGAGTAAGGGGGAGTAACACTTAGTCATTTTTCTCTAAGTGTTGCCATCAATGCCAAAGGGGGAGATTGTTGGCAAGAGACACTGCTTCGCATGACAGTTGTTTTCATTGATGGCAACTAAGACTATTCCACTCATCTGCATAACATAATTTGTTCATACCGGAAGTCAGAATCAGAATTTATCTAAGTCTGGGTAGCCAAAAACAGAGCATGTGATAGGGTCCAGTATCTTGGTCCGGATCTCTCCAGTGGTAAATTAGAGTATGTTGCGGATCTGAAGGAGTCATAAGGATTGTCAAAGCAATCTAAATCTAGAATTTTAATCTCTGGTAATGAAGGATTCAAAATTTATTTGCATCTGAGTATAGGGTTACAATTTGATAGTGCAGACAGCAGAAGAACAGGTCGGCCTTGTAATTGATCTCGGTTTCAGATAAATGGAAGTTGTCAGTTGGACGATTTGTGATGATCAACGATAGTGGCCAACATGATTGATGATTTGTGAATGCAAGTTTTGATTCGCGTTACAAGTTATTCATGGATTTAGCCGACAGAGTAGAGTCTTCAACAAAGTTCTAAGTGTTCTTGAAGCTGACTGAAAAGTGATTGAATATCATGATGCAGATATATAGCCAATAGATTTAAGTGAATTCTATGTGTGTGTGTGATGCAACTATGGAGAAAGTGTGGAAAGGGTAGAGATCTAAAGTTTATATGATAGAAGAGCAGTAAACAGGGTAGAGTGAAGATGAAATGTGTAAGATCAGTATTTTGTACTTAACCAGAACTAAATTCTTGCATTGGTAGATGTTATTCATCAGTTCAAACTTCTTGTTATCCTCTTGTAATCATCTATGTAGGCAGTGAGCCTCTATTGAGCAGTGAGCCCAAATGCATGTGCATTCCCATTTGTAAAATACTTTTAACAAAGTATTAATCTTTGTGGGTTAACCCCCACAGTGGTTTTTCCCTTAACCGGGTTTCCACATTAAAAATTTTAGTGTTAAGTGTGTTATTGTGTTGTTGCTCATATGTTTATGATTCTTGTTTTTCATGGTTAAATTATTGATCTATTGTTAAGTGGTAAAAGGAAGAATTAACTGTAGAAAGTATTGAAGTTTTGAGACAACTGATTAACCCCCCCTCTCAGTTGTCTGCCCTAATTCCAACATCTAAGGCACCCATGCCTTCTCAAAATAACTCATAGGCACTCATGCCTTCTCAAAATAAACTCCATACTTCTCCAAATACTCTCATGGTCATCAATATGTCACATAGATAAAGATGATGACCTCGAGGAGGTTCACTCCTCTCCCACCCCATACAAGATGTGCTCTCCAAAATGGGAGCATCATCCATACACTCACAATAAACCCCGCATAACAACAAGATTCAAACACACAAAACCAACAACCACACTATGAAATGTAAAATACATGAGAAAGGCTTCAAGCCTTGAAGCTTACCTATTCAAGCTCAATAATGGAAGAAATTTGATGAAGAGCTTTCCAACCTTCTCCAAGCTCTTACCGCCAAAGTGTCTCCAAATCTAGCTAACTCTCCCAGAAAACCATCAACAAAGAAAAACAAGTGAAAAAGAAGAACCCTCTCCCTCTATCAAAGAGGGAGTATTATAGGCTACTCTCAAGAGCCTTGAGGAATGAGAAGGTGACACCTTCCTCCTTACAACCCACTTGCAAGCTCCATGGGATGTGGAGGTAACACATGTCACTCTCCGATCTCACCAAGCCTCACTCTCTCCACATGTACTCTCACACATATGTGAGAGCAAGGTGGAGAGAAGGAATCTCACAAGGTGGACTCCAAGAGGATAAGGGTATGACACTTGTCATAGTCCTATCCTTCAAAAAAATCTCATTCACTCTAAGATGCTCTCACACATGTTTGAGAGCATTGGAGATGGGTTTCACACACTTGGGAGTCTTGAAGACTCCCCAAGTCTTCAACGTAAGGAAACCAAAGCCTTGGAAAGAGGAGTTGGTCATGTTTGAATACTTGATCCATCCACCACTCCTTCCAAAATTCAAAATTCGTCACTTTACTTCAAGGTGAAGTTAGAGTGACTAGATAGAGGTTACCATAGGGTTTAACATGCTCAAATGGGCCCTAGACCCTAGGGGTATAACCTAAGGTCAAAATTAACCCAAAATAAACACCTTAAGAAGCCTAAAATCACATGAAAAAGCCACAAAAATAAAAAGCACTAAATTGTGCCAAATCAAACATTACATTTCACAACACCTTAATTAAATCAAATAAAAAAGGGTAGACCTAATCGAAAGGACATAAAAGGCAGATATCATGAAAATCATCATGCAATAACACATAAGATCTTGGTCCCTCTTGGGACTAGATCAGTTTAACACAGAATTCACATAGGGTGTGGGATGATCTACGATTTTCCATGGGCATGGAAAATCATCTGCACACTTACGAAAAATAGATTAGTAACACGTGTTCATCATAGCTGAAACAAAAGAAATGCACACACACACACACACCATGTTGCATAATCATCTAATCCTCAATAATCAACACATAACATTATTGACAAGATTTATTATCTACTGCATTTCTAATCATCAATTCAAGATCAAAATTGCATAATAATTCATTCATTAACACAACCACTAACATTTTAATTTCATCAAAATCAAGTAACGCATAACATTATAATTTTAAATGAAATCTAACATGTAAACTATAATCAACATCATAACATAGTCTATCTAATCCAATCATAGCATATGAAATAAATCCTGAAGGTCTGCAAAAAAAATAGGATCAACAGTCCCAATGTCCATATGTCATCAAAATGTAAATGTGATATAAGCAAAATATAGGAGTGAGATAAGTAGGCCTCACAGAGCACTACTGGATTGGAGCAAAAATTTTGGGGTGAGGTTGTTTAGATACATGTTTCTTGATTAATAGATCATGCACTACAGCTCTAGATCGTAAAATTCCTGAAGAAGTATGGACAGGTAAACCTGTTGATTATTCATTTCTTCATGTTTTTGGTTCTGATGCTTATGCTCATATTCCCAAAGAGGATAGGAATAAGCTGGATGTGAAGTCCATGAAATGTATTTTTCTTAGCTATGTAGAAGGTACAAAGGGGTACAGGTTGTGGGATACTGCTGCCCGCAAGATTATTATTATTAGCCGAGATGTTTATTTTAATGAAAAGTCAGTGCAAACAAGTAAAGAATGACAAAGTATAGAAATTGTTCTAGTAGAGGTGGTAAAGTATGATGCTAATATGGAGGTGCTAGAAGAAAATCAGCCACCTATTCATGAAAATCAACAAGATAATAATTAGAATCAGTTATATGATGAGGTTGAACAACAACCAAATGAGCCACAAGGTAACACATTACCCCTTATGAGGAGATCCACTAGAGTGATCAAACCACTAGCAAGGTACTCTCTTAATTATAATTTAGCTTATGCTTTATCTACTGATGTCGGTGATCCTAGCTCATATCAGGAGGCTTGTGAAGATGAAGATGCAAATAAATAGAGAGAATCCATGGATGAGGAGATGAGAGCTCTACATAAAAATAAAATGTGGGAGATTGTACAATTGCCTAAGGGGTGAATAGATATTGGCAACAAGTGGGTCTTCAAACTAAAAAGGGATATAAATGATAATGTGGAGTGATATAAAACTTGGTTGGTGGCCAAGGGGTATGCACAAAAATCTGGTATTGATCTTAATGAAATCTTTTCACCTATGGTGCGGTTAAGTACAATTGGAGTTGTTTTTCTCTTGTTGCTAGTCTTGATATGAAGTTACAACATTTAGATGTTAAAATATCTTTATTGCATAGTGATATTTCCAAGGAAATCTATATGCAGCAACTAGAAGGTTTTGAGGAAAAAGAAAAGAAGAATCTAGTATGCAGGTTGAACAAATTATTGTATGGTTTGAAACAGGCACCAAGGTGTTGCTACAAGCAATTTGATTCCTTCATGATGAGTTTGGGTTTTAGTAGATGTGAGGTTGATCATTGTACTTACTTTAAAAGGTATGAAGATGGCAGTTTCATTATTTTATTTTTTTATGTAGATGATATGTTGGTAGCAAGTCCCAACATGCATACAATCATCGAGTTAAAAACTCAACTTGTTAGGGAGTTTGAAATGAAGGACTTAGGAAATGCAAAACAAATTCTTGGAATGAGGATACACAGAGACAAAGAAGAGGAAGATTTGGTTGTCACAGAAGACATATGTGGGGAAGATTTTACAGCGCTTCAATATGCAAAATGCACAACTAGTTAGTACTCCATATCTTGTTTATATTAAATTGTCTTCGAAATAGTGTCCTAGCACAGAAGCAGAGAAGACACAGATGTCTTGTGTACCATACTCATTAGCAGTTGGCAGTCTTATGTTCACCATGGTGTGCACTAGACTAGACATTGCACAAGCAGTGGGAGTAGTCAGTCATTTCATGGTGAATCCAAGTTGTGATCATTGGACGGCTGTGAAGTGGATTCTCAAGTATTTTAGGTGCACTTCTGATTCTACTATTTGTTATAGTGGGAGTAGTCTTTAGATTAATGGATATGTGGATGTGGATTTTGGTGGAGACAGAGAAAATCTACTACAGGTTATGTTTTATCATTAGCAGGAGGTGTTGTTAGCTGGGTTTCAAAGTTGCAAATAGTGGTGGCTTTGTCTACTACTGAAGCTGAATATATGGCACTAATACAAGCTAGCAAGGAGGCAATCTGGCTTTATAGACTCTTGGGTGAATTAAAGGTAAAGGAAGATAACATGGTGTTGCTTTGTGACAACCAGAGTGCTTTACACTTAGCATGGAATTCAATTTATCATGCCAAAACAAAACATATTGATGTACAATATCACTTTGTACGTGAGGTGGTGGAAGGATAGGTCTTTTTGGCTAAGATACACATTGATATAAATCCAACAGATATTTTGACGAACCCTACTAGTAGAGAGAAGTTCATATGGTGTAGAACTTCTATTGGCTTGCACATCACTTGATGATAGGCAGCAGTGGCATTGGTCTTTCAATAGGAGTTATTCGCAAGGCAAAAACTTGACTTCAAGTAGGAGATTGTTGGAATGTGAAGTCATTTTTACTTATTCTAGCAGTCATGAGCAATCGACAACAAGTACACCATGCAAAATTGCATGTGAAATTGCCACTCACGCTTTTATGCATGGAAATCTTTCTTTGGAAGGATTTGTTTTTTGCATGTGATTTTTCATATTTATTTAAGTTAATCGAGTTTGAATGCCAAGGCATGAGAAAAAGTTCAAATTGGGAGATCTTTGCCCATAATTTTTTCCTAGTACATTACCAGATTTTCCACAAAAATCTTTATTGTAATTTTGTGCATTTTATTGTTGTTTCACTAAATTATATCTTAAACTAAATGGAGAGAAAAATGTATTTCGACCTACTGTCTATCTATTTCCAACCAGCTGCGGAAAAGTTAGACTTTGCACGACCTTCAACTACAACCAATGCAATCTTCAAAGGCAATGTGACAGAAAAGTTTCTAATCTCGCCTCAACCGCGAACCTGCATAAAGACCGGATGTATAAATTGATTTAAAATCAGGTTTACGAAAAAATCTTTTCAGATCATACCAAGGATTCGTAATAAATAAATGGAAACTCATACTAATGATGCATACACAGACAATAGCCAACGGTGACAAAACAAACAGATTTTTTTTAAATAGTTTAACTTTATTTCTGCTCTCGGGTTTTTCCTCAATTTCAATTTATACTATGTTTAAAACACCAGATTACATCAATTTTTCTAATGCTTTCAGGATGATTCAGTTACAATGGCATCTTAAGGGCAATGTCTATCCAGTATAGTGGATTCATATTGACAAAAATTATAAATAATTTAAAAAAATCCAGTATGTATCGAGTTTACAATAGCTATATATAATATTTCCCAGGAAGATTGATGCCTTTTTTAATTATAGCAGGGAATAATAAATTTGTAACTTAAATTTTCATGGGCTTAGCTTTCAGATAATGTCATGTCTTTGTCTGCTATTTCTTAAATATCATTTATTTCAATAGTCAAAGATCAATTTTGATAACGCCATGTTTTTGTGGGCTATTTTTAAATATCATTTTTTTTAATAGTCAAAGATCAATTTTGGTCAATAAAAAGAGGACAAATATTTACTACTTTTGTTATGAATAAGGTATAAAATTGTTACTCTCTATTTAACCATTGAAATGAATGATATTTAAATAGAGTGGCCTTTTGCCACATAAATTAGGATATAGGATAAGATTGGTTTCAAGATTGCTTTAGGATAAGATAATGTCATGTCTTTGTGGGCTATTCTTAAATATCATTTATGGTTAAAGATCAATTTTGGTCAATAAAAATAGGACAAATATTTACCACTTTTTGTTATGAGTGAGGTGTAAAATTGTTAAGGACTGTTTGACCATTAAAATGAATGATATTTAAATAGAGTGGTATTTTATTAAGATATAAGATAAAATTAGTTTTAAGATGTTTTCGGATATCTTGACATGGCAGCACTATCATAATGACAAATTCCTTTTTGGCCTTTATCTCTTCTCTGCTGATTCTTTCAAAATATTCTGCCCTCTGCATGTATTCGCTAAGCCTTTTTCATCATTTTGCTGCCCATTTTTCCTATACAAGACAAATGATAAACTGAAATCTATAACTAACCGAGTTTGGGCATTAGATTCAGAAAATAAACTCATTATCTTTTGAGCATTAAGACTACGTCCGAATAGTTGTCGTCTTCCTTCATATCGTACACTGATACAAACTCCAGGAAGTTTTGTAGAATCATCACTTCAGTCAAGGTGTATAAATGGCAATCTTCTTGTGGGCCTTTTCAATATGTTTTTTCTTGCTGTTGGCGCCCAGACTTAGTCTCTTTTCAATTTATTATACCTTAAAAAAATATTGTGAAACTGCACGGCGCGTCTTATTCAGCACCGGGTTTGGATTGACAGGGTGACATGGAGGTGGAATCCACCAATTTCTTCCACTGCACAGTAAATGCCATGTTTTAAAAACCACATAGATTGTGGGAAACTTTAATTTTTATTTTTATTTTTGTTCTCTCTCCCTGTCTAGCTCAATTGATTTCATAAGGAAGATAAAGTAATAAAATATCTGAAGATCTATTCCAATAAAATATGGTATTGAGCTTCACCTTTCCAAATCTGAAGAATGCATATATGGATGTTTCATTGAAGAGGATGCAGTCGTGTCTAGTTTCCTCCTCAGAAATTCTCCTTCATTAATTCTGTTAGATTGCTCTAAAGATATTGATGAGGAGTTCAGAAATAGATTGTTAAGTTTGAGAGGGACATCTACAGCTGGCTATTCTTAAACATCATCCACTTCAATAGTCAAAAGTTAATTTCGGCCATTAAAATAGGACAAATGTTTACCACTTTTTGTTGTGAATGATGTGTAAAATTATCACTCACTGTTTGACCATTGAAATGGATGATGTTTAAGGAGAGTGCATCTAAAAGGTGAAAATAAAAATATTGAATAAGGGCAGTGACAAGTGACAGGATGAATAAGAATTGTAGACATCTAAATTTCACCTTACTTTTTCAATATTAAAATTGGCCTCTTCTAATTCCTACCACACTAAGAGTTCTCCATTCATCAATTAATTAAATAATTATGTTATTTAATTAATATCCATTATCCATCATCAAATAATTAAATAATTATGTTATTTAATTAATATCCATTATCCATCATCAAATAATTAAATAATCATATTTAATTAATTTGCTTTTATCCTTCAATTAATTAAATAATTTATTATTTAATATTCCAATTATCCTCCATGCATAATTAAATAATTCATTTATTTAATTATCCCTCTCAAGTGCCACGTCACCAATTGTTAAATTAATTAATATGTTTAATTAATTAATTTGACTAATTTCCCACTCTTCATTCCACTTAAAGGCTATTAAATTGAAATAATTTAATAGAGTAATGAGGAGTCAACTACCTCATTTAGTAGTTAACTACTTCATTACATCTAACCACCCACCTTCTCTAAAAAATGACACATCCAAAAACTATTTCAAACCCATTAATACTTGCAACCAAAAATATTAATGAAACTTGAATAATTCAACCATTTTCTCCATAATTTAATCATAATCCTTGATTTTGTTTTAAAATCTTAGCCATCAAATCCAAAAATCAAAACTCTATAAATAAAATCGTTTTATTTAAAAATTCATTGTGAATGAATCAAACTTATACTACAAAAACTTTCAAAGAGTTTTGTCTTGAGCATCTACATTTTATTTGGAGCACGTCCACTTTACAGTGGAGTTTCATGGTAACTTTGTTTTAGTCTTTGTTTGTGAATGAATCAAACTTATACTACAAAAACTTTCAACGACTTTTGTCCTGAACATCTACATTTCATTTGGAGCACATCCACTCTACAATAGAGTTTCATGGTAACTTTGTTTTAGTCTTTGGTTGAACTCCATTTTACATGTTTTATCTGAGATTTACATATTAAATTTTAGAATAGATTTATGACTTTTATTGAATTTCGCTTGCTAATGGTTTTCTAAATTTTTGCATGTTTACATTTTGATGACTCTATTGGAGATTGCACCCAAAATCTCCAATTCTTTGAATCCATTAATGTGAAGGAAAGAGCTATTATTTGCATTGATGTGAACCATTTCCTAACTCTATTTACTCCCTGAGGGGTTTGGTCTCTATATTTATTTTAATAGTTTGGTTTATGTATTTATTTTAATAGTTTTGTGTATGTATTGGGCTTGATGCTTTAATTATTTGGTTATAAATAATTTATAAAAATGTTGTATTGATTTTCTCTTCTTCTCTATTGAGAATTTGGGATCTCTATCTTGGCCCCTGTAATTTCTATTGTTTGAGTGTTAGGAACGATTTTGAACTACATCTGAGATGAGTCACTATTGTTGGTCCTAAGCAATTGTATGCTCCCTCTGTTCGAATCATCCTCATTTTTGGTAGTCTAATTTTCCTTCACCCTCAATTTGACTACAGCCATCCATTGAAGCTACAAATGTAATTATATTTGCAACAATGGATCTTAATTTATGTGTAGAAAAACAAAGAACATTTTTTATATTATTGTGATACAAGTAGGAGCTCCATGAATGTTTCTTGGGTCATCCCACAATAATGGGTTACACTTTTTGGCCAAACTTGACATTGAAATCAATATTTTGAACTAAATATTCACTTTCTGACACCTATAGTTGTTAAACCGTTAGGAATTTGAAGATGATGTGAACTAGTGATTTGTGAAATTTTGTTTTTAGATTCTAAATATATATTTTTTAAAAAATTTGGAGTTAAATTATAAATTTTTTTGTGTCTCATTTGATAACTAGTTTTTAATATTAAACAACATTTTTTTAAAGTGATGTGTATTCTATAGCACATAACTTTTTTTCTACAAAGGATAAAATTTTGATTCTTTTGAATTTATATTGGTAACACTGATATATAGGGCATGCATTTGGTTTCATAATGTTTTGTTGAATATTTTTTTTTAATTAAGTTTTGAAGTCAAACCAATTATAATTTAGACATAAGCGTATTCTATAAAACATAACTTTTTCTGTATGTACCAAAATTTATTTTTTATTTTTTTGATGAAACAAGGACATCAATACCTAGGGCATAGATATTTTTCAGAATTTTTTTTCACTAATTTACTAATTTTCTATGTGTGCAGAACAGAGAACTTGATGTTCAGTGAAAAACCTACATTCACAAGAAATAAAAAATAAATATAATAATCAAATTAAATATATTTAAAATTATACTTTTTTGGAAGCTTATAATAAGGACTACATACTTACAAAACATAAATTTTAAATGAATTCATTTGATCCCCCAAAAGGTAAATCAAAAGTAGTTTTTATCAGCATTTTGATAGTTGTAGAGGAGACTCCATTATAGGTATGGTTTAAAACCAGTGAGGTTCTATCCAAGGGGGTTTGAATCTAAGGGGGTTTGATCAAACCCTCTTCAATTAAAATCCTTTAAATGGAACCTTTCAAGGCTTAAATCATTATATTTTCTAAAAATATGTGATTTCAGCAAAAATCAAGATGTCCAAGAAAGTGTAAGCCATTATTGTGGCAGCACCCTCTTAGTTTGTTTGCAATGCCATCCAAGAGAATGTGAATATTACAAATATTGATAAACCTAAAAAATTGCCCACAGCTCATGAGGTTTGAATAAGTAAGAACAGGTATATTACTAAGGACTTGTTTAATGTTGATATTCAAAAAGTTTTTATTCAGAAACACACAAAGTGGAAATGCCCCCAAGAGGTCTGGATGAAGCTAAAATTTGACGGATGCTCAAAAGATAATCCTGGTAAGGCTACTTATGGTGATATCATGAGGGATGATCAAGGTATCATTATTGAAGGATATGCTAAGTGTATTGGTTTTAAAACCAATCACAAAGCAGAGGCAATGGTTATATGGTGGGGGATCAAAAGAGTCTTCCATTATGGTATTTAACAAATTGAAATAGAGGGGGACTCTAAAATTATTATAAATTTATTTAAGAATGATGAACCTCCGTCTTGGAAAATAAGGGAGTATATTGAGAAAGTTAGGAATTCTGTAAAAAAAATTAAAAACTATACTATCCACCATATTTACCATGAAGGAAATAAAGTTATCAATAGTTTGGCTAACATTGGGCTAGAGGTTGATAGTTGGACATATTGGACAAATGGCAAAGATCTCCCGACCCCTATGGTTAGTATACTTAATGATGAGATCAAATAATAGGTGCAATAATTTTTTGAACATGACCAACTATTACACTTGTATCTTAGTGTGCAATTTGGAGGTTTGTTGTGGTTTCATATATAATAAGTTTCTAAGTTAGTGTTTAAACAAAGACATGTGCGGGATAATCATCAAAATGAATGTAGTCCTCAAGCCATTTGTGTAAGGACTCTGGATAAACTTGTGAGGACTAATGATAGATTTTTTGTTGATGGTCGAAGGGTAAATTCCATCATGAATTCCAGCTGGAAGTACCACTATTCATATGATGGGTTTATTATTGTTGATAGAGATTTAACCTCTATGTTATTTCTGATCGTCTACATTCAAGTTTACAGTGTGAATTGTGGTAAGAGAAAAATGGGAGGAAACCGAGTAAGAGTTGAGCCCTCTTCCTGCACTAACCTAAAGAAAAATGACCAAATTTGGAACATTTTCGAGCGAGGCATCGAGCTTCCTATTTTCATGCTATACAGGGATACAGTGAGGTCCTTACTACTCAGGTTGTTAGCTCTTGGGATAATCAAAAAGTCATCATTGAAGGAATTCAGTTCACAGTTACTGAGAATATGATTAGCCAAGCTATGGGTCTAAGTTGCAAAGGTAGAAAGGTGTCATGTCTAGGGAGGAGTAAGGAGAAGGAATTTATAGACTACTTCCTCGAGGAAGGTGAGTCCCTAGTTCATCATTAGAATGGATATGGGAGGGCAGCCCTACCTTCACCTTAGCCTATTGTAAGTTGGTATCTTATCAAGTACTTTACATTAGAAGGTATATTCTCTATCGTTCATGGCTACCACTTCCCTTTATTGGATCATCTTAGGCATAATAACTTGATAAGTTTTCTTTTTTTTGCTATCATCCTTAGAATGTTGTATTAACAATGGGGCTTCCCCTCTGCTTCCTCAGGGATTAATCTATTGTCTTTATCAGTAAAACCTTAGTTTAACACCTTCCATCTTTACCACTATTGATGATCCCTCTTCCTCATTGAAAACCCCTACTAAGAGTTATTACCCTAACCCTAGCGATAATGGTAAAAAAGAGCAATCTGAATCCTATTTCTTCTAATGCCTCTCCTGATAGGTCAAAAGTTTCTAATCCTAGTGATAAGGGTATGAAGAAACTTTCCTCTATTGGTGTTGTTTCTAGTCCCTTCATTTCCCCAACTACTGGTGATGTAGATAATGATAATGTTGGTCCTATGCTAAGCACCCCTACTCAAAAGACTAAGGTTAATAAGGGTAAAAGGAAAAATGTGGCTACTCCTGATCAAATTCTACTATCTCTAAAGGAGAATGAAACTGATATGGGATATCCTTCTAAGGTGCCTAAGAAAACTGTTAGAATTCAATTTTCTTTTGGTAACCTTGATATTGGTGTGGCCTTCATGCCTCATGTTTCCAAAGGGAAGGATGATAACCTTGCAAAGGTTTATGCTAGGACTGTTGGTGGGGGAGAAGGCCTACCCAGTTGGCTACGACTTCTATTGTCGTCAGTGATGGGAGATGCTCTATTGGTAACGATGACAATCAGGAAGGCGAATTGAATGTGTATGAGATAACCTCTAATTTGATACCTTCTTACAATTCAAGAAGTACTGAGGATGATCTATTTGAGGATGAAGGGGGTTTTGAATCCCCCTATGGATTCTAATGACATTGTGTCTCTTTCTCTCAATAGAATTGAAGAGGATGTTGAGGAGAAAAATGAGGAAAGGTATAAAAAGGAGTATGAAGTTTTTGACGATGACATGATGGATGATGTTTGCAGGGATATGAATGGTAATGAAAAATTGGCTAAGATGAGTGACAAGTTAGATGATCTCCTCATTAGAATGAACAATCTTAAATATTTCACTAGGAAAGACCATATTTGTGACAGCTGCAATCATAAGTGGATGAAAATGTATGAAACTAAGAAAACTTTCTAGAATAGGTTGACTAAAATTGAAGAGGTGATGAATGAGCTGGTCAAATTTAGTGATTACATGATGAGACATGCTGCCTTGGGCATTGTCATTCTTCAGGCTGAGCTTAAGAAACATAAACAAGTGCAGGACAAAGAAAAAGAGACTTCCAAGAAAAAGATGAAAAAGATTGAATTACAAATGGACATGGGTGCTACTATGTGCTCGATGACAAACTAAAGACTATGTGCAAACACTGGGAAACCTTGGTTTCCTATTATAGGGTGTGAATTTTTGCTAGTTGGTGTTGTTTTGGTTTTGTTCGTTGTGTTGTTTCTTTATTTTTTTAGGGTTGTTTTCTATCTATTTTTTTATGTGATGCATGGTTTGGATTTGTTTTTCCATCCAATGCTTCTTGTTAGTTATATCTTGATGTATGGTGTTTTGTTTTATGCTATGTTTCTAAATTATTTTCTTATGTAAGGGACCAGGGCCCTTTTCCCATCTTATGTAATCAAAAATATTTGTTATAAATTCTAATTTTTCATTATCTGATATATCAATGTGCATGTTGTTTGAGCCATTTAAAATGCATAGTTCATTTGAAGCAATTGTTGCAAAAAGGATTTACCTTACTTTGGTCAACAAAACATTTGTTGAAAGAGGAAATAGCAAAAAAATGTGCCTTAACTAGATCAACAAGTCCCCCATCGATTATTCTAATGCATATGCTTATGTTGCAATTGACAAGACACAATTCAATTTTGAAAATGGTTTTTGGGTTTTTTCATTCTGAAAATATTAATGGATAATTTTGTATTTTGATATTTTTGGCATAGGGCGCAACCCTAAATTTTATCATGTAATTTTTTATCAATGAAAATCTATTTAGCCTCAACAAATCACATACTTGGTGTAGGTGATTGCAATATTTGTTTTTTGTTTACATCACAGATAGTTTAAGCATGGTTTGTATTTTAGATGTTGACAAAGATAAATAGTTGGTAGTAGGTACTCCAAAAAATTCCATTGGACCAAATGCACACATAGCTTCTGTTTCTTTTAATAGTTAGAGATTCCTTCATTTTTTCCAGCAAACTCCTCCTCTCTTGGAGGATATCAAGAGAAAAGTTCACAGATGACACCTTCTGTCTCAACAGAAAATGATAAACATGTTGCATGAGATTTCCCCTTTCCATTTGGGACAAATCTTATAAATAGAGACACATTAGTTATCTCCGTCTCTGGGTTGTTTTACCATAGCCAATTTCACCTACTATAAGCATGACTTGGTTAGATTCCACTACTAACATAATTGTATCCTTGAAAGATGTAATTGGTAACTTCAATCTATCATCTACTATCTATTGAAAAGCTTGGGATTTACACAATTAGCATTTTCCTTGAGGTTTTCTTCATATAGCTTGTCCATTCCATTGCTTAATGAGTAGTGGCCATGATTTTTCTCTATAAATGCTTGATCTAGAAATTGTGTTATGTAGCTTAAACATCCTCAATAATCTTTTTCTTATCTAGTTCAAATTCCCCCAAAGCATTTCTATCAAATATCCTCCCTTTGTCAATATGCTAATATTTATGGCCATAATGCATTATCCTTTGATTTTCATTTGCAAGTAAGGATGATAGAAAAGATCATTTGTATACAATTTAAACTTCCATCATGACTTTCTTTACAAATTTTGGGTTTGACTTTTAGTTTTTTCGATTTTGAAAAATAAAATAAAATTAACTTTGTGAGGGGTTTTTGTACCTAATTCATTTGTGAGTGCACTGATTTTTCATATGACAAAGACCAATCTTTTGACAACTACTAATGCATTGTTTGCAGCTTTATTAGTCAAAGAATTTATTTTTTCAAACCTCACACATTTGGTTTTTTCCTTTAAATTAATTTGTTTTCTATGTCTTTTTAGATTAGTTTTGTGTCTTAGTGGGTCAAATTTGTGTATGCTCTCCTCATGCATTGCTTAGGCGATCTTGAGGATCAAAAGTAGTTCAACTTGCTTTATTTTTAATCTTGAAAGGTGAATACGTATGCTCTTCCCTTGCATGTCATGATTATCTTTGGAATAAAAAATATTTATTTTGTAGCGGGCCTACCTAGAGATTTCGTCACCTTAGGGGACAATCCACACCCACATGTTCTAGTGGGGTGTATAAATTTATGAGAGAATTAAAAGACGCTCCTATTGGAGTGCCTTTGTTATTTGGCTAAGCTTGCAAGAACTTTACGCCTTGTAAAGTGATGGAGGACAGCGGGTTACTCTCTCGAGCTAGGCCTTTAAACATACCCTTCATTTCATGGACTTAGGCCTCCCATACCTTCAAGCATTTTTAGGACATCCCCTAAAAGCCTTGTTTATCCTAGCTTAAGACCATTTGGTCATATGTACTTGTAATGCACCAGTTAGCGATTAGCCCAGAAAAGTTACTCACCTCACACAAGTGCTTATGCCCTCTAGAAATGGATGTGCATGCCATGTATGTTCTCCTCTCATGCCTTTCAAGTAATCTTGGGTGATCAAAAGTAGCTAGTTTCCTCATCATGGTCCATTGCACATTATGCCTAAATAAAGCCGACAAGGTGAGATTATAAGTATATACACACCCATTTGAATAAACTAAGATTTTTGGTGTGTTTGGTGTGTCTTCTAATTGTGTAAAGTTTCTAAAATCTAGAACAAAAAAATTTTAAAAAATTAAAAGTCCAAAAAAGTCTTAGAATCCAAAAACATAAATCCCAAGTACACTCACATGTCACCTATAACTAGGCATCAAGAAAAATTTGACAAGAAATTCCTTGAAGAAAATCCTTTTCTTCTTGAGAACCCATGTCTTCAAAACTAGTACCTAGTCGAAGAAACCTCTTGTCAATTACCACATGAAATCCAAGAAGATAATGATAGTGATAGCGATAGTCTTCCCAATCAAAGAAAGTATTCCCATCACCATCATGATTTCTTTGACTCTAAAAAAAGTATGTACCCTCATAGATCAATTCATACATCACAATAAGGATGACATACTTAGGAGTCTTTTCAAGTCAGGATCCAGATTGCCTATTGGTTATAACTTAGATAACCTTAATAACATCATAAACCAAGATCCCTCTAATCCAAATCCCAATACCACCAATGTTGATCAAACTCATGTGGACCTCAACAATGTTATTCCAAAAGCTTCTAACCTAAACATAAAGCAGAAATCACAAGGTGATTCCCAACATCAAGGCAAAACCAAAGCCTCATCCCTCAAATTACCACGGCAACCCAATCCATTATACTAATCTAAACCTTATTAGGAATTAAGGTGTCTCAACCTTTGCAAGTTCCTAATGTTGTATTTATTTATTCAGCACCATATTGTACGATCCCATGTTGACTTAGCACAGATTTGCCATGTGTCGGCACCTTGTGTACATGCAGCAAGATAAATTTTGGTGACTTTTTCAGCCACAGTTTCCCCCCAAAATAATTAATGGGGGAGTACAAAGGGGTGGAGCCCCTCCTGCAGGGCCCGAGGGGCTTATCCCCCCAACGGGGGCTCAAGGGCAAAGCCCACGTAGGGGTTTGGGGGAAACACCCCTAGCGAGGGTTGCTAGGGGCAGTGCCCCCAACCGGGGGCTTGGGGACAGCGCCCCTAAAGAAAAAAATGCCCTATATTTAATAAAGGCGTCAACAATTAGTTTGTTATTGGCCGACATGGATAAACCAATATTGGATAACTACCAAAGAGGCTTGATAAATAAGTGGTTGGAGAATGTGAAAGGTCATGGGATGCAAATGAGAATCGACATTGTGTACTCCTGAAAGAGCTTGCATTTTCAAGTGTGTTGTAATCATCTTTTGATTTGATAATACATTGTGCAGGTTTTGAAGTGTGGGATTTTTTACCCAAAAGGGTTTTCCCCATGTATATCTTGTGTTGTGAGCATTGTACTAGTTTTTGATGTGTTATTACCTTTCTGTTAATGTGCATCTATTAACCTATAACTAGTAAAGATTAAAATTTGCATAACTTCCCTCATTAGATCAGTGTAGGAAGTTGTTTCCACATACATTGCTTCCTTTCAAACCCAACAATCAAAATCCTCAACAAAATCAAAACAACCAATCAATCAACACATCCCAACCAATCAAAACAACTTGTGGGATCAATCCAACCTGTCATCAACCAAATCAATCCAATCTCAACAATGGAACATACCTACAATATGTGCATAATCATAACAAGCAACATAGCCAACCACCACCTCCTAACATATCATTTGACCAAGAATGGAAAGCCATGAAGGACACCATAAGAGGCTTACAAGAAGGAAACCAAACCCAGTGTAAGGGATACATATTTGAAGAGTTATGTCCCTATCTACTAGATAGATCGATAACACAAATGCATTTTCCTCATCATTTTGAGATTCCAAAGTTTAATAAATATAAGGGGAAATGAGATCCTCAAGAGCATGTTAAGGAATTTTTCATGGTTAGTCAAGAGGTTTCATTTGATGACATGTACTTTCTTAGACTATTTCCATGTAGCTTGGGTGGACAAGCACTTGAATGGTTTTTGCATTTACCAAAAGAATAGCATCACTACATTCAAAGATTTAGCTAAAAGATTTGTTGCACATTTTTTATACAATGTAGAACATGAACTCACAATGATGGACCTCTGTAACACCAAAAATCATAATGGGGAAATTTTATCTTCCTTCAAGATTACAATGATGGAGAGGTTTAGCAAGTTGATTCCCTTGGCCAATACTTGAAAAACAATTGGTCAATATTTTTCTTCCAAACCTAAACCAAGAAATGGCATTTCACCTACAAGTCCATTGTGTTTCTACTTTTGATGAATTATCGAGAAAGGTGTGCAAATTGAAAAATCCCTCATAGTCAAAGGACTTGTTAAAATCTTTTCCAAAGATCAAGGTCAATCTAAAAATCCCAAATTCTTTACCAAAAACAAACATGTAGTAGGTGGTGGTGTTATTGACTCAAAACATGTTCAAGTTGTCTAAAACACCCCTAACATAACAATTCCTGCTGGACAACCAAAATAAGACATAAAACATAGACAATTTACACCTCTTGGTGAGCTATTAGAGGTAGTCTTTCATAAATTGGTCAAAGAAAACATGATTGTCTTTCCATCTACCAAACCATTTGATGAAAGTAAGCCTAAGCTAGCCTGGTACAAGGAAACAAAATATTGTGAGTACCACAAGATCAACAAATATTCTATTAACCAATGCATGAAATTGAAACACTATGTCCAAGACCTCATTGACAATGGGGATATTGAGATAGAATGGGCCACATCATTATCGCCAAATAAGCAATTAGGGATATATCAAAACCCCTTTCTGAAGCATGACCAAATGCATCAATTGTCAAACCAAAGTCAAAATGCCCATGCTAATAATATCTATTATAATAAAGTTCCCTATACATATGATTCTATAGTAGGTCATATCCATCATTCTGGAAACCAAATAGCCATAATCAAAATCAAACCTCCTACTTGTGTTGTTACCACAAGACGTAGAAAAGTCACTATCCAAGGGCCTCCCTCATCTACTCCTAAGAATCAATACAATCTCATTGAGAAATTGGAGAAGCCTCTAGCATAAATATCAATCATGGAGCTTCTAAAAACATCCAATGTTTATAAGGATGTATTGCACAAATTCCTCCAAGAGTCAAGAGTCCCAAATGATATTGACCCTTCACAATTCACTCTTGTAGGACATATATCCTCAAATCATCATCTGACCTTTAGCCAAAGCAACATGCCTTTTGTAGATCCATTCCATAATATTCGTCTATACCTTGAAGTAATTGTTTCCAAACATAAAGTAAAAAGGGTGCTTTTGGATAATGGGGTCGATTTGAATATTTGTACTTCGAAGTTGATTGGGCAACTTGGGTTTTCATAAGAAGCTTTGAATGTCGATCCGCAGCACAAGGTTCTAAGAATAAGGGCTAGGCTATTCTATATTTTTTCCTACCTGGAATGATATAAAAGGTGTTCTAAGAACAAGGTTCACAATGCATTCCTCTTATAACTTTATTTCTGCTCTCGGGTTTTAACTCAATTTCAATTTATACTATGTTTAAAACACCCATCAATTTTTGTAATGCTTCAGGATGATTCAGTTACAATGGCATCTTAAAGGCAATGTCTATCCAATATACTGGATGCATATTGACCAAAATAATAAATAATTTTAAACCAGTATGTATCGAGTTTACAATAACTATATATAATATTTTCCAGGAAGATTGATGCCCTTTTTTAATTATGGCAAGGAATAATAAATCTGTAACCTCAGTTTTCATGGCATAGCTTTCAGATAATGTTATGTCTTTGTCTGCTATTTTTAAATATCATTTATTTCAATAGTCAAAGATCAATTTTGATCAGGACAAATATTACCACTTTCATTATGAATGAAAAGTAAAATTGTTTGACCATTGAAATGAATGATATTTAAGTAAAGTAGTCTTTATCACAAAAACCATGTAAGATAAGATTGGTTTCACCTTGACATGGCAGCGCTATCATAATGACAAATTCGTTTTTGGCCTTTATCTCTTCTCTGCTAATTCTTTTAAAATATTTGCTGCCCTCTGCATGTATTCGCTAAGCCTTCTCATCATTTTGCTGCCCATTTTTTATATACAAGACAAATGATAAACTGAAATCTATAACTAACCGAGTTTGGGCATTAGATTCGGAAAACAAACTCATTATCTCTTCAGCATTAAGACTACGTCCGAATAGTTGTCGTCTTCCTTCATATCGTACACTGATGCAAACTCAAGTTTTCAGTCAAGGTGTATAAATGGAAATCTTCTTGTGGCCCTTTTCAATATTCTCTTTTCAATTTATTATACCTTAAAAAAATATTATGAAACTGCACCGCGCGTCTTATTCAGCACCGGGTTTGGATTGACAGGGTGACATGGAGGTGGAATCCACCAATTTCTTCCACCTCACTGTAAATGACATGTTTTAAAAACCACATAGATAGTGTCATGTTTCGAAATTGTGGGAAACTTTAATTTTTTTATTTTTTTTTAATCTCTGTCCCTCTCTAGCTCAATTGATTTCATAGGGAAGATAAAGTAATAAAATATCTGAAGATCTATTCCAATAAAATATGGTATTGAGCTTCACCTTTCCCAATCTGAAGAATGCATATATGGATGTTTAACATTAAATAACTGAGCTGCCCCTTCATTGAATAGTGTAACATTAATTCTGTTAGATTGCTCTAAAGATATTGATGAGGAGTTCATAAATGGATTGCTGAGTTTGAAATGGACCTCTATAGTTGGTTATTCTTAAACATCATCCACTTCAATAATCAAAAGTTAATTTCGGCCAATAAAAATAGGACAAATGTTTACCATTTTATGTTGTGAATATTATGTAAAATTATCATGACTGTTTGACCATTGAAATGGATGATGTTTAAGTAGAGTGCATCTACAGAGGTGAAAATAAAAATATTGAATAAGGGCAGTGACAAGTGACACAATGAATAAGAATTGTAGACACCTAAATTTCACCTTACTTTTTCAATATTAAAATTCACCTCTTCTAATTCCTACCACACTAACATTTCTACATTCATCAATTAATTAAATAAATATGTTATTTAATTAATATCCATTATCCATCATCAATTAATTAAATAATTATATTTAATTTAACTATTTTCATCCTTCAATTAATTAAATAATCTAATTATTTCATTAATATAATTTATTCACCTCTCGTGCACAATTAAATAATTTATTATTTAACATTCCAATTATCCTCCATGCATAATTAAATAATTCATTTATTTAATTATTCCTCTTAAGTGCCACATCACCAATTGTTAAATTAGTTAATATGTTTAATTAATTAATTTGACTAATTTCCCACTCTTCATTCCACTTAAAAGTTGTTAAATTGAAATAATTTAATAGAGTAATGAGGAGTTAACTACCCCATTAATAGTTAACTATTTATTACATCTAACCACCCACCTTCTCCAAAAAATGACACATCCAAAGTGTTAGTGTATGTTTTTATTTTCTAGTTGGGTTATTTATTTTTCCCTATATTTGTAAGTTTTTCCTACACTTCTATTAATCTCGCTTAAGTTATTAAAGCATGTCTTATTAGGTGAGAGGATTATGAGGTGTCACCTTCCTACATGTGAGCATCCATTAGCTATCTTGAGAAGATACTTTGTTATCTTTAGTCCGATAGATGGTTGCTCCTGATTGGTCGGTGTTGCCACCTCCTCCCTCTCCCTGGTCTATATAAGCATGCTACCTGGCTTGTATTTGGTATCTTTTGTTTTTGCATCCTCTTAATGCTATTTTGCTTCTAACATTTGCATTACTCTCTTGGAGACTAACTATGTGTTGTTATTTTGATTTCATATCATTTGCATTCATAGTTTAGATATCTATTCTTTGCACTAGTTTTCTGGGTTATTAATCTTTTCAGATTCTAACACAAAGACCATTTCAAACCCATTAATATTTGCAACCAAAATATTAATGAAACTTGAATAATTCAACTATTTTCTCTCTCATTTAATCATAACCTTTGATTTTGTCTTTAAATCTTAGCCATCAAATCCAAAAATCAAAACTTTATAAATAAAATTAAGTTTTATTTAAAAAATCATTTGTGAATGTGAATCAAACTTACACTACAAAAACTTTCAAAGAGTTTTGTCTTGAGCATCTACATTTTATTTGGAGCACATCCACTTTACAATGGAGTTTCATAGTAACTTTGTTTTAGTCTTTGGTTGAACTCCATTTTATATGCTTTATCTCAGGTTTACATATTAAATTTCAGAATGACTTATGACTTTTATTCAATTTCTCTTGCTAATGATTTTCTAAATTTTTGCATGTTTATATTGTGATGACTCTACTGGAGATTGCACCCAAAATCTCCAATTCTTTGAATCCATTAATGTGAAATAAAGAGCTATTATTTGCATTGATGTGAACCATTTCCTAACTCTATTTGTTTCTTGGAGGGTTTGGTCTCTGCATTTATTTTAATAGTTTGGTTTCTGTATTTATTTTACTAGTTTTGTGTATGTATTAGGCTTGATGTTTTAAATATTTGGTTATAAATCATTCATAAAAATGTTTTACTGATTTTTCTCTTCTTCTCTATTGAGAATTTGGGATTTCTATCTTGGCCTCTGTAATTTATGTTGTTTGAGTGTTAGAAACTGTTAGATGTGAAAAGTGGGAAAGATAGTGGATAGTGTCAAAGTCTATCAAATCAAACCCTCCTTTCACAATAACACTCGAGGACAACAACCGAACCAAGTCAGTACAGATGAATGAGGACTCAGCTATACAGGTTGGTGTACTCAAGAATGATATGGAAAGATAGATTAGATTGAGAGATTTGTCAAACCCTAGATCAAATCAAACCCTCCTTTCACAATAATGCTCAAGGACAACAACCGAGCCAAGTCACTACAGATGAATGAGGACTCAGCTATACAGGTTGGTGTACTCAAGAATGATATGGAAAGATAGATTAAATTGAGAGATTTGTCAAACCCTAGATCGAATAAGCCTCAAAACCTAATTATAATGAAATTGGGTATAGACAGATAGAATGTTACAGATAACCAAATAGGAAGGACTTAAGAAAGATCAAAAACATACCAGAAGTTGGATTTCTAGAATTGAAGACTTTGCGGACTACAGGACGGGCGCCCAAGTCTAATAGAGCAGTTTTTCTGCAGTTCCAGAATAGTGAGGTATGTTGGATGATATCCTAATCCTACTTTCGGGATGAATCCTATTGGGAGGACTATGGGGCGAGTGCCCTAGTTCAGTATGTGTGAATATCAACAACTTTTCTCTAGATCCCGAATCTATATCCTCTGAATTGCTGCTCTGTACCTGCACTTTTTCCAATCCCGCACATGTAACCTACAATCACAAAGAGAGGGGTTTGGGGGTTGTGGTGTTTAGGAGCTTGCCTCGGTCAAGCCCTAGAATGACATTCAAGTCTTCTAACATCATTGTTAGATAGAGTGTGTGCCCAAGGAGGGCAGAGGCTAGATCCAATGATAAAATAAAATGATTGAAACACAAATAGATGTCACCTTAGAGGTGAAGGCCTCATGGAGATAAAGATCCTTCAAATCATGAGGAGATGGATTGATGAATCCAAATCTGTAACAAACAAACGTGCAATAACAACACAATTCTACTCTGCAACATAATGAATGCCTTGAAATCCCTTAGCTCAATATCACAAGTTCACGTTATCCATCTAGGTGTAAAATTAAGTCATAAACTCACTTATATATGCATTCTCACTAACATTCGTAATTTAAATTGAATAGGCCAACAGAGGGAAACCTTTTGAGAAGGCCCAAGCCAACACATTTAAATTTTGATCCCAACCAAATAGGTTGGACTTGGGCGCAGGTTCCCAAGTCCCAAGGCAAATTTAGGTCTTGTTTAAGCATTTAGAGTGGACCCCTAAGTCCCATTTGACATGGGTTTTGGGGGAAATTGCTTCAGGATAAGTATTAAGCTTGCATAATGTATACACGGGGACCTAGGAGCTAAACTAGGAGGTAAAAAGGCATAGGGTTACTTTTTATTCCATAACATTTAGCCCTCACTTTAATGTATGTATGATCTTACGATTCCATGCATGCATAGAGTACAATTAAAAACACATCAAATACACTAGGCACATAGAGCCAAGGCATACCCAAAGGTTGGAGGACTATTTCTAGCCCCCAATCTCAGGTAAGCACTAGAAAACACATGGAAGACACACAAGATGCAAGGAAGACAATAAGAAGCATGCAAAACACCAAGAATACAGTGGAAGCATGCAATACACAAAGAAGACATTAGAGCAGTCACACAATACAAAAAGAATACATTGATTTAACAATTAACATAAATCCTAAACTAGGGGGCGGAGTGAGCTCATCACTACGTGCCTTTAGACCATCAAAAACATGCAAAACAAAACACAAAATGTGGAGGGAGCTCATCGCTACGCACCTTTAGACCACACCAGGGGGAAAACATGCCAAACAAAGACCCAAGTGTGAAGGGAGCTCATCGCTAAATCAATTCATAGAAGCTATGCATAAATCATATATTAGATCATATCAAAGACCAAGGCTACACTTGCGGGTTTAGAACCGAGTATAGCCATTGGGCTATATTGCAAGTATCTCAGAATTGAGTGTAATAACAAGGTGAGATACAAAACCATCCAAAGTGCACGGAGTAGATTGAGAGTACTGTAAAATATTTGTTACAAGAGATATCACAATATGATACATCACACAAAGTGATTCTACTAGTCAAGCGTCGGATATTTATCAACCCCATCTTCATATATGGACTAGGTCCATTTTTGCTTTTCTTGTTGAAGGGATACACAATCCTTATAAGTATTTGTTTGTTTTCGTCATCTACCGACTAGGTAGAATCATTGAAGAATGTAAACAATAAAAATGAGAGAGGAGAACAAGTGCCTTAGGAACACCATGTAGGAGGATGCCCCCAAGACATCTTCTGTAATGCTATGTCCCTAAGGCACGACACACAACAATAAAATAGAGGAGAGAAGAAATAGAAGAATGTAGACACAAATAGAAGAATGGTCACAACAGAGGCGGTCTCCTTGTATCCTTGACCTTACAAGAGTATCAAGGGTCATCCAAAGAGACCTAAAACCCACATAACACAATACAGGGGAACACCAAAATGTTAGATGAGAAAAGTGGGAAAGATGGTGGATAGTGTCAAAGTCTATCAAATCAAACCCTCATTTCACAATAACACTCAAGGACAACAATCGAGCCAAGTCACTACAGATGAATGAGGATTCAGCTACAGGTTGGTATACTTAGGAATGATATGGAAAGATAGATTAGATTGAGAGATTTGTCAAACCCGAAATCAAATAAGCCTCAAACCCTAATTATAATGAAATCAGGTACAGACAAATAGAATGCTACAGATAACCAGACATGAAGGCATTTAAGAAGGACTAGAAACATACCAGAAGTTGGATTTCTGGAATTGAAGACTTTGCGAACTATGAGGCGGGCGCCCAAGTCTGATAGGGTAGTTTTTCTATAGATTCAGAACAGTGAGGTATGTCAGATGATATCCTAATCTTTCTTTTAGGATGAATCATGTTGGGAGGACTACGGGGTAGGCACCCTAGTCCAGTAGGTGTGAATATCTGCAACTTTTCTCTAGATCCTAAATCTTTATCCTCTAAATTGCTTCTCTGTGCTTGCACTTTTCCCAATCCCGCACCTATAACCTGCAATCACAAAGAGAGGGGTTTGGGGTTTGTGGTGTTTAGGAGCTTGCCTCGGTCAAACCCCAGAATGGCATTCAAGTCTTCCAACACTATTGTTAAATAGAGTGCATTCCCAAGGAGGAAAAATGTCAAATCCAATGATGAAATAGAATTATTGAAACACAAATAGATGTCACCTTAGAGGTGAAGACCTCACGGAGATGAAGATCCTTCAAATCATGAGGAGATGGATTGATGAAGCCAAATTTGCAACAAACAAACACAATAATAATACAATTTTGCTCTACAACACAATGAATGCCTTGAAATCCCTTAGCTCAATATCACAAGTTCGTGTTATCCATCTAGGTGTAAAATGAAGTCATAAACTCACTTATATATGCATTCCCACTAACATTCATAATTTAAATTGAATAGGCTGACAGAGGGAAACCTTCTGAGAGGGCCCAAGCTGACACATTTAAATTTTGATCCCAGCAAAATAGGTTGGACTTGGGCATGGGCGCCCAAGTCCCAAGGCCAATTTAGGTCATGTTTAAGCATTTAGAGTGGACCCCTAAGTCCCATTTGACATGGGTTTTGGGGGGAATTGCTTCAGGATAAGTATTAAGCTTGCATAATGTATACACAAGGACCTAAGAGGTAAACTAGGAGGTAAAAAGGCATAGGGTTACTTTTTACTTCATAACAGGAACTATTTTGAACTACATCCGAGATGAGTCACTACTGTTGGTCCTAAGCAATTGTATGCTTCCTCTATTAGAATCATCCTCATTTTTGGTAATATGATTTTCCTTCACCCTCAATTTGACTACAACCATCCATTAAAGCTACAAATGCAAATATATTTGCAAAAATTGATCTTAATTTATGTGTAGAAAAACAAAGAACATCTGTTATAGAATTGTGATACAAGTAGGGGCTCCATAAATGTCTCTTAGTTTGTTTGCAATGTCATCCAGGAGAATGTGAATATTATAAATATTGATAAACCTAAAAGACTTCCCACAACTCATGAGGTTAGTATTATCAACTAGGATTGCACCCATGATGCAAAGCTATGAGGCTCAGCAATCCTGTGTAACATGGGAATACCTTCACGTTGTGGGTGCCCTATGGTGAAGGTAGACCTCCAGATTGTGGGTTGGTTCCCTTATGATTGATCTAATAGTAAACTGACTTTGTAGGAAAAAGGATAGAAAGAATTGCAATGGAACAATAAACTAAGTTTGAAATTGTGGTGATGCACCTATATGATGGTAAAACTTGCAGAATGATTCACAACTATCTCCAAGAAAATTGTTTACACAGTTTAGAAATGATGACTTAATCATAAAAGTGTTTCTAAAGCAGGCCAAATAGTTTGTTCTTTCAAGAGGAAAATAAATTTTCACTGTTTTAAGACCAAAATGAAAACAAGCACAACTTGAGACCTGTGATGGATGCACAATAATGAGTGAGACAAACTTAAAGGCTTTAATGTTTAAAACACAATAATTTCATCAAATCATTCATAAAGGTAATTGCATTAATCTAAAAAGGATAAATTTGACGTATTATAAATGAAAAATAGAAGGAAAAAAGCACTGCATAAGACAAAATATGAACCTGTAACCTGCTGTATTGTATAGATCTAAAAATAATGAGTTACAAAACACTCATATTCTCTGCAATGTGTGAGAGAAAAAAGAAGGCAAGAACTTCCGAAAAAACATGTTTTTTCTCTTATATACAAAAGATGACTCAAGTGCATGGAAAAAGCAGTGCAGTTCAACTACACTCTAAAAATAACTCCTCCAAGTTGATTCACAAGAAAAAGAGAAAAGCCTAGAAATGAGGCCTCATAACTGATCCAAATTGAGCAAAAATAGCTCCAAACTGCCTCTCACATCCTGTTTGACCATGTGGAACTCCAAACCTCTCCTATTTTGACCATAAATCAAGGAAAAGACACCAAATAACTTAGCCAACTCTACCTCCTGACTTTGCATGATTTTGGAGATGAAGAAAACAATGTGAACAAATAATAAAGTAATCGTCATGATTTACTTTACTATTTGTTATGAATTTGTCTATTCTTGCTTTTACATTTTCATGACAAATAATAAAGTAATTTATAATTTATTACTTTATTATTTGTTTACATTTATACATTGGTTTCCAAATCATGATAAACTAAGGAGATTCTAATTATTTTTCCATTTCTTTTATTCTCACTTAGTTTAAAAGTCAAAATAATATCTCTCCTTATAACTCCCCTTTGACTTGCATAATCTCCTCATGCATCCTATGATGATTTCAATAAAAACATACTCTCCTCACATGCACAAGTCAAAACACATTATCATATGCGAGATATGATCAATAAAATCATAGATTAATCCCTTATATCTCCCATGCCATAATTCTATATCATTGGACCTCATGTCCAATCCATGCACAAGTCAAAATAAAAGCATTTGATTATACAAATCACTGCACCCTTATGACTCCCATATCACATCCATCACCATAAACATGCATAT
This sequence comes from Cunninghamia lanceolata, assembly GCA_027924645.1. Lineage (NCBI taxonomy): Eukaryota > Viridiplantae > Streptophyta > Pinopsida > Cupressales > Cupressaceae > Cunninghamia > Cunninghamia lanceolata. The sequence goes on along the minus strand of BSBN01000737.1, from coordinate 7,416,818 downwards.
GATATCCCCTTATGACTCCCATGTCATCATGGCATTTTCATTCATAAGTCACCTTTGCATTATTATCTACATTGACTTAACATTTCAAAACCTTCAGAAAATCAAAAAGAAAAATCATAGCCCTCACGGGCTCTCCTTGCACCATTAGGCTTAATGATATAGAGATTTGACCACGGCCAGCATTAGCTTGGAGTTTGATTTTTTGATAAAAATGTGGAAAAACACCACAAGGGGGACGAACCACCATTGGAACTCATGCATGCACATCCAAAAAACAAAAGTTTTTGCCCTAATCAGGCTCATTATGCATTTTTCATTTCTTTGAGAGGATGTTGCCGCCATGAACTAGGGTTCTCTCGAGCTCTTGGAGGCTTTCTGAAGGCTTTAACTATCGTTTCTGAGCTATCTTCATCACCATTCTTGTTTAGGTAAGCTTCCTTTTTGTATATCTTTGTATTCCTACAAGATGAAATGGTGGTAAAACCACATTATTTGTTGCTACCTATACATACTCCTTTTTTGCTCTATTTTTCTACAAAACAAGGGAAGAAAGAACACTTTTTATATTGGTTTTCTACAGCTTTCTGGGTATCTATCTCTGTATATATTTCCTCTCCTTGCTCAGCTTTCATTGTTAGTGTTGAGACTTTGAAAATTTCTTGGAAATGAGGACTTGCAGCTCAAGTCTCCTTATGTGCTTTGCTCTTTGTATTTGCTTGGCTGTTGGAAAGAAATGATAAAAGAAGGCTCTATTTCTTAGTATAGGTAAACCCTTATAGGGTTTGATGAACAACACTCTCTATTCTTGCCTTTTTCTATCACAAAAAAGATATCACTATTTTTAACATATTATTTACTCTTCTCTGCACTATCTTTGCTCAGGCTTTCATTGGAATGAAGTGATGAAAGAAGTTTTTCTCTTATTTATCACAAACCCTACTAGGGTTTCACCTACACTTACACTCTTAAAGCTGTGTTGTGCATTGTCTGTGGTGACAGTCATCTAAAAAATGACTATTCTCTTATCTTGTAAGATTGTTGCTCCCTGGTAAGACAGTCCTTGTCTCTATGCTTGTAGTTATGGCTTTGCTTGATGCACCTTTAGCACTGTGCAATGGACAATGATTATGCCTTGTCATTTTGTATCAGTTCCATCTACTATATCCCAACTTTGACTGTGTTCACAATAAAGCACCTTTCACCTTATAACTACTTTCAACACATGGTTTGTGTCCTTTGCTTCTACTTGAAAATGGCTTGAGAGGTTTTCATGACAATGGCCTTGCATTTCCCATGAATGACTGTCTAGTAGCATTCATGGTTGTAATAGTACATGACTATCCCTCTTATGTATGTCTAGCTTCTGTATGCTATCTGGAGTAATGATACTCTCATGACAGTGGCCTGGTATAAGATACATTTTAGACTTCATAAAACCCCCCTCTCCAAATTGTGGGATAGTCATAGAGGATGCAAGTGACCATAGCTCTAAAGCAATGCAGACTATGAGAATAGAGCTAGCACATATTACCATGACTGTAGACTGCTCTTTATTCTTGTGGTTGCACCTGTACTCACATGTATACTATAGGCTCTTATTTATTTGTCAAAGCTTATCTCCTGATGATAGGTCCACAAGAGTGCTCAAACTTAGTCTTTTTAATGCACTATGTGTGAATGTTGTCATCATTCCTTGCAATCTGGTCATGAGCCAACTTGTATTCCCTGTATTGTTTTCATGGCACAATGTTTCTTGTTTTGAGAATAACATTCATGGCAACAACAAATTCCTTTATACTCCATGGTTGATCCTCAATGAAGTGGTTGTACCTGTAGCCTATGATTTTTCTTCATATTGCAGAGGTATATGGTGATCATATGATGAATGCTCTATCCTTAAAGTGATTGTCACATGGCTTGATGGCATTATAAGTTTTCATACTTTCACCAAATGCTTCAGATGTTAATGAATCCTTTGCATGCTTATGCTTGTCTTTTCTTATGTTAATGTATACATTGTTATGGAAATGAAAAAAATATTGCCTCTTTAATCCTCTCAATAAACATAAAGAGAGTAGTATGCTGGGCTCAACCCTTGTGAGAGCCACATTTTCTCCACATACTATTACAGTGATTGACCTTGATATATTTCACCTATACCTGCACAATGAACAAACAAGTTAGCAAAAACAATGAAGCTTGGTCCTCTTCCTGATGATTTGACTTCCATTTGATGAGTTGATTTAATGCATCCTGAATGAAGGTTATATTTCTGTTCGTAGGACATATGATCAGAGTTTATATCTGGAGCTCTAACCCAATTCTTTCATTATCATGCAGGTTCATCTGAAGATCAGCAACAAGGAGGAGCTGAGAGCAAAGAAAATCAATAGAAGACTGCCCACAGGGAATGATGGATATACCTTCTGCTCATGTGTTTTTTTTCTACTTTTACCTTCAGTTGTATAGCTTTCCTTTATGCTGTATCAAATCAATCATGCCCATGGCTTGTGTGGGACATATTTAAACATTTCTTTTGAATACAATCAGTTATTTCATATTATGTAATGACTTATGTGTACTAAATTCTTTATGAATCAATTACATAGCATGAAAACAACTGAACTTCATTTAAAACACATATTTAAATATGATGAATTGACGGTTTATAAATACCTCCTTGAAACTGCACTGAAATGTACTGAATGAACAACAATATCATAACTGAAATATGATCTCAAATAAATACCTGTCATCTTTTGAATGCTCGTTTTCTTATGTTTTCTCATTTTCACTTACCAAGATGGTGTAACAGCCCAATTTGAGCTGTTACATGATCTTGATGAATGATCATAAAATAGCTCCCTTCCCAAGAAATTAGACATTGACTGGATGATCCTGTGTATAAAAAATTTTCTTACCCCCCTTCTCAACAACTGTTGTTAGGCCTTACTAAATTAGGCTACAAACATAATTTAGTAACAGTTAGAATAAGTAAGAACTAGAGTATTACTAGGGACTTGTTTAATGTTGATATTCAAAAAGTTTTTATTCAGAAACACACAAAGTGGAAATGCCCCCAAGAGGGTTGGATGAAGCTAAAATTTGATGGATGCTCAAAAGATAATCCTAGAAAGTCAACTTCTAATGGTATCATGAGGGATGATCAAGGTATCAAGATTGAAGGATATGCTAAGTGTATTGGTTTTAAAACCAATAACAAAGCGGAGGCAATAGCTATATGGTGGGGGATCAAAAGAGTCTTACATTATAGTATTCAGTAAATTGAAATAGAGGGGGACCCTAAAATTATTATAAATTTAATTAAGAATGATGAACCTCCATCTTGGAAAATAAGGGAGTATATAGAGGAAGTTAGGAATTCTTTAAAAAAAATTAAAAACTATACTATCCACCATATCTACTATGAAGGAAATAAAGTTGTCAATAGTTAGGCTAACACTGGGCTAGACATTGATAGTTGGACATATTGGACAAATGGCAAAGATCTCCCAACCCCTATGGTTACTATACTTAATGATGAGATCAAATAATAGGTGCAATACTTTTTTGAACATGACCAACTATTACATTTGTATCTTAATGTTCAATTTGGAGGTTCACCGTGGTTTCATATATAATAAGAAGTTAGTGTTTAAACAAAGACATGTGCAGGATAATCATCAAAATGAATACAGTCCTCAAGCCATTTGTGTAAGGAATCTAGATGAACTTGTGGGGAATAATGATAGATTTGTTGTTGACGGTCAAAGGGTGAATTCCATCATGAATTCTAGCTAGAAGTACTAGTATTCATATGACGGGCTTATTATTGTTGATAGAGATTTAACCTCTATGTTATTTCTCATCATCTGCATTCAAGTTTACAGTGTGAATTGTGGTAAGAGAAAAATGGAAGGAAAGCGAGTAAGTGTCGATCCCTCTTCCTACACTAACCTAAAGAAAAATGACCAACTTTGGAACATTTTTGAGCGAGGCATCTCTCCCTATTTTCATGCTATACAAGGATATGGTGAGGTCCTTACTACTCATTTTGTCAACTCTTGGGATAAATGAAAAAGTCATCATTGGAGGAATTTAGTTCACAGTTACTGAGAGTATGATTAGACAAGCTATGGGTCTAAGTTGCAAAGGTAGAAAGATGTCATGTCTAGGGAGGAGTAAGCAGAAGGAATTTATAGACTCCTTCCTCAAGGAAGGTAAGTCCCTAGTTCATCATCAAAATGGATATGGGAGGGCATCCCTACCTTCACCTTAGCCTACTGTAAGTTGGTATCTTATCAAGTACTTTACATTAGAAGGTAGATTCTCTATCATTCATGGCTACCACTTCCCTTTATTGGATCATCTTAGGCATAATAACTTGGTAAGTTTTTCTTTTTTCTGCTATCATCCTTGGAATGTTGTATTAACAATGGGGCTTCCCCTCTACTTCATCATGGCTTAATCTATTGTCTTTATCAGTATAACCTTAGCTTAACACCTGCCATCTTTCCCACTATTGATGATCCCTCTTCCTCATTGAAAACCCCTGCTAAAAGTTCTTACCCTAACCCTAGTAGTAAAGGTAAAAAAAGAGCAATTTGCATCCTATTTCTTGCAATGCCTCTCCTAATAGGTCACAAGTTCCTAATATTGGTGATAAGGGTAAGAAGAAACTTTCCTCTGTCAATGTTGTTTCTAGTCCCTTAGTTTCCCCCACTACTAGTGATGTAGATACTGATAATGTTGGTCCTATGCTAAGCACCCCTACTCAAAAGAATAAGGTTAATAAGGGTAAAAGGAAAAATGTGGCTACCCCTGATCAAATTCTACTATCTCTAAAGGAGAATGAAACTGATATGGGATCTCCTTCTAAGGTGCCTAAGAAAATTGTTAGAATTCAATTTTCTTTTGCTAACCAAGTGATATTGGTGTGGCCTTCATGCCTCATGTTTTCAAAGGGAAGGATGATAACCTTGCAGAGGTTTATGCTAGCATTGTTGGTGGGGGGAGAAGGTCTACCCAGTTAGCTAAGGCTTCTATTTTCGTCAGTGATGGGAGGTGCTCTATTGGTAAGGATGAAAATCATGAAAGCAAATTGAATGTGCAAGAGATAACCTTTAATTCGATACCTTCTTACAATTCAAAAAGTATTGAGGATGATCTATTTGAGGATGAATGGGGGTTTGAATCCCCCTATGGATTCTAATGACATTGTGTCTCTTTCTCCCAATAAATTTGAAGAGGATGTTGAGGAAGAAAGTGAGGAACCTAAAAAGGAGTATGAAGTTTTTGATGATGACATGATGGATGATGTCTATAGGGATATGAATGGTAATAAAAATTTGGCTAAGATGAGTGACAAGTTAAATGGTCTCCTCATTAGAATGAACAACCTTGAAGAGTTCACTGAGAAAGATCATATTTGTGACGGTTGCAATGAGAAGTGGGTGAAATGTATGAAACTATGAAAACTTTCTAGAACAGGTTGACTAAAATTGAAGAGGTGATGAATGAGCTGGTCAAATTTAGTGATCACGTGATGAGACATGTTGCCTTGGGGATTGTCATTCTTTAGGTTGAGCTTAAGAAACATAAACAAGTGCAGGAGGAAGAAAAAGATGAAAAAGATTGAATTACAAAAGGACATGGGTGCTACTATGTGAGAGGACAAACTGAATACTATGTGCAAACATTGGGAAACCTTGATTTCCCATTACAGGGTGTGATTTTTTGTTGGTTGGTGTTGTTTCGTGTTGTTCATTGTGTTGTTTCTCTATTATTTTTGGGTTGTTTTCTATCATTTTTTGATGTGATACCTAGTTTGGATTTGTTTTTCCATCCAGTGCTTCTTGTTAGTTATATCCTGATGTATGGTGTTTTGTTTTATGCTATGTTTCTAAACTCTTTGCTTATGCAAGGGACTGGGGCACTTTTCCCAGCTTATCTAATCAAAAACATTTGTTATAAATTCTAATTTTTCATTATCTAATATATCAATGTGCATGTTGTCTGAGCCATTTAAAATACATAGTTCATTTGAAGAAATTGTTGACAAAAGGATTTGCCTTAGTTTTGTCAACAAAACATTTGTTGAATGAGGAAATAGTAAAAAAAAATGTGCTTAACTAGATCAACAAGTCCCCCATGCATTATTCTAATGCATATGTTTATTTCGCAATTGACAAGACACAATTCAAGTTTGAAAATGCTTTTTGGGTTTTTTAAGTCTGAAAATATCAATGGATAATTTTGTATTTTGATATATTTTGGCATACGGTGCAACCCTAAATTTTATCATGTAATTTTTTATCAATGAAAATCTATTTAGCCTCAACAAAGCACATGCATGGTGTAGGTGATTGCAAAATTTGATTTCTCTTTACATCGCAAATAATTTAAGCATGGTTTGTATTTCAGATGTTGACAAAGATAAATAGTTGGGAGTAGGTTCTCCAAAAAATTCCATTGGACCAAATGCACACATAGCTTCTATTTCTTTTAATAGTTGGATATTCCTTCATTTTTTCCAGCAAACTCCTCCTGTCTTAGAGGATATCGAGAGAAAAGTTCACAGAGGACACCTTCTGTCTCAACAGAAAATGATAAACGTGTTGCATGAGATTGCCACTTTCCATTTAGGACCAATCTTATAAATAGAGACACATTAGTTATCTCCTTCTCTAGGTTGTTTTACCATAGCCAATTTCACCCACTATAAGCACGACTTGGTTAGAGTCCACTAATGAATAATTGTGTCCTTGAAAGATGTAATTGGTAACTTCAATCTTCATCTACTATCTATTGAAAAGCTTGGGATTTGCACAATTAGCATTTTCCTTGAGGTTTTCTTCATATAGCATGTCCATTCCATTGCTTAATGAGTAGTGGCCATGATTTTTCTCTTTAAATGCTTGATCTAGAAATTGTATTTTGTAGCTTACATCCTCGATAATAATTTTCTTATCTAGTTCTAATTCCCCCAAAGCATTGCTATCAAATATGGTCCCTTTGTCAATATGCTAATATTTATGGCCATAATGCATTATCCTTTGATTTTCATTTGCAAGTAAGGAAGATAGAAAAGATCATTCATATACAATATAAACTTCCATCTTGACTTTGTTTACAAATTTTCGGTTTGAGTTTTACTTTGTTTAATTTTGAAAAATAAACATAAAATTAACTTTGTGAGGGTTTTTGTTTCTAATTCGTTTGTGAGTGTAGTGATTTTTCGTATGATAAAGACTAATCTTTTGACAACTACTAATACATTGTTTGCAACTTCATTAGTCAAAGAATTTATTTTTTCAAACCTCACACATTTGGTTTTGTGCTTTAAATTAATTTGTTTGCTATGTCTTTTTAGATTAGCTTTGTGTCTTAGTGGGTCGAATTCATGTATGCTCTCCTCTTGCAATGCTTAGGTGATCTTGAGGATCAAAAGTAGTTCAACTCACTTTATTTTTACTCTTGAAATGTGAATACGTATGCTCTTCCCTTGCATATCATTATTATCTTGGAAATCAAAAATATTTATTTTTTAGTGGGCCTACCGAAGGATTTTATCACCTTAGGGGACAACCCACACCCACATGTTCCAATGGGGCATATAAATTTATGAGAGAATCGAAAGACTCTCCTATTGGAGGGCATTTGTCACTTGGCTAAGCTTGCAAGAACTTTATGTCTTGCAAAGTGATGGAGGAGAGTGGGTTACCCTCTTGAACCAAGCCTTTAGACATACCCTTCATTTCATGGACTTGGGCCTCCCGTACCTTCAAGTATTTTGAGGACATCCCCTAGAAGCCTTGTTTATCCTAGCTTAAGACCATTTGGTCGTATGTACTTGTAATGCACCAGTTAGAGATTAGCCCCGAAAAGTTACTCACCTCACACAAGTACTTATGCCCTCTAGAAATGGATGTGCATGCCATGTATGCTCTCCTCTCATGCCTTTTGAGTGATCTTGGGTGATCAAAAGTAGCTAGTTTCCTCATCATGGGATTGCACAGTATGCCTAAACAAAGCCGACAAGGTGAGCTTATAAGTATATACACACCCATTTGAATAAACTAGGCTTGTCGGTGTGTTTGGTGTGTCTTCTAATTGTATAAAGCCTATAAAGTTTCTAAAATCCAGAACAAAAAAATAAAAAAATACTAAAAGTCCAAAAAAAATTAAAAAGTTTTTAACAAGTCCAAAAACGTCTCAAAATCCAAAAATATAAATCCCAAGTACACTCTCATGTCACCTATAACTAGGCATCAAGCAAAATGTGAAATAAAATTCCTTGAAGAAAAATCCTTTTCTTCTTGAGAACCCATGTGTCCAAAACCAGTACCTAGTTGAAGAAACCTCTTGTCAATTCCCACATGAAATCCAAGAAGATAATGATAGTGATAGTGATAGTCTTCCCAATCAAAGCGAGTATTCCCATCACTATCATGATTTCTTTGACTCTAAAAAAGTACATACCCTCATAGATCAATTAATACATCACAATAGGGATGACATACATAGGAGTCTTTTCAAATCAGGAGCCAGATTGCCTATTGGTTATAACTTAGATAACCTTAATAACATCATAAACTAGGATCCCTCTAATCCAAATCCCAATACCACCAATGTTGATCAAACTCATGTGGACCTCAACAATGTTATTCCAAAGCATCTAGCCTAAAAATAAAGCATAAACCACAAGGTGATCCCCAACATCAAGGCAAAACCAAAGCCTCATCCCTCAAATTACCATGGAAACCCAATCCATTATACCAATCTAAACCCAACAATCAAAATCCTCGACAAAATTAAAACACTCAAAACAACCAACCAATCAATCAAAACAATCAACACATCCCAACTAATCAAAACAACTTGCAAGATCAATCCAACCTGTCATCAACCAAATCAATCCAATCTCAACAATGGAACATACCTACAGTATGTGCATAATCATAACAAGCAACATAGCCAACCACCACCTCCTAACATGCCATTTAACCAATAATGGAAAGCCATGAAGGACACCATAAGAGGCTTACAAGAAGGAAACCAAACTCAATGCAAGGGATATACATTTGAAGAGTTATGTCCCTATCTGCTAGATAGATCCATAACACAAATGCCTTTTCCTCAACGTTTTGAGATTCCAAAGTTTAATAAATATAAGGGGAAATGGGATCCTCAAGAGCATGTTAAGGAATTTTCATGGTTAGTCAAGAGGTTTCCTTTGATGACATGTACTTTCTTAGACTATTTCCACGTAGCTTGGGTGGACAAGCACTTGAATGGTTTTTGCATTTACCAAAAAAAACCATCACTACATTCAAAGATTTAGCTAAAAGATTTGGTGCACATTTTTATACAATGTAGAACATGAACTCACAATGATGTACCTCTGTAACACCAAAAAACATAATGGGGAAATTTTATCTTCCTTCTTACAATGATGGAGAGGTTTAGCAAGTTGATTCCCTTGGCCAATACCTGAAAAACAATTGGTCAATATCTTTATTGCAAACCTAAACCAAGAAATGGCATTTCACCTACAAGTCCATTGTGTTTCTATTTTTTATGAAATTATCGAGAAAGGTGTGCAAATTGAAAAATCCCTCATAGCCAAAGGACTTGTTAAAATCTTTTCTAAAGATCAAGGTCAATCTAAAAAGCCCATATTCTTTAGAAAAAATAAACATGTAGTAGGTGATGGTGTTACTGACTCAAAACATGTTCAAGTTGTCCAAAACACCCCTAACATAACAATTCCTACTCGACAACCAAAATAAGGCATAAAACATAGACAATTTACACCTCTTGGTGAGCCATTAGAGGTAGTCTTTTATAAATTGGTCAAAGAAAACATGATTGTCTTTCCATCTACCAAACCATTTGATGAAAGTAAGCCTAAGCTAGCCTGGTGAAAGGAAACAAAATATTGTGAGTATCACAAGATCAATAAACATTCTATTAACCAATGCATGAAATTGAAACACTATGTCCAAGACCTCATTGACAATGGGGATATTGAGATATAATGGGCCATATCATTAGATCGCCAAATAAATAATTAGGGTTCTATCAAGACCCCTTTTGAAGCATGACCAAATGCATCAATTGTCAAACCAAAGTCAAAATGCCCATGCTAATAATATCTATTATAATAGTTCCCTATACATGTGATTCTATAGTAGGTCATATCCATCATTCCGGAAACCAAATAGCCATAATCAAAATCAAACCTCCTACTTGTGTTGTTACCACAAGACATAGAAAAGTCACTATCCAAGGGCTTCCCCCGTCTACTCCTAAGGATCAATACAATCTCATTGAGCAATTGGAGAAGACTCCAGCATAAATATCAATCATGGAGCTTCTAAAAACATTCAATGTTCATAAGGATGTATTGCACAAATTCCTCCAGAAGTCAAGAGTCCCAAATGTGTTAGGTGAATATTTTGTCGTTTAGCTAACCAACGGCAAAATGGTTATATCGCCACAGCAATAATGAGACTAAGTCTCTCCTCTCAACAAGGGGAGGTTCCCTCTAGATAATGAGTTCTTTCTAACAAGCAACTTTTAATACTTAAATAAACTAAAACTATTCTTGGGGTATTTTCATTGCATCCTATTCTCTTTTTTTAGAATAGATGTTTCTCTCTTTCAAAATGACAACTTCAAAAGAAATGATATTTAATAATTCCTGAACCGAGACAAACCATAGAAACACAAAGTCTTCTATTGTTTGACTTATTTACCACAAATAAACTTGATTGAATTCAAATGTAGCTCAAAGTCTCCACTTTCACCCAATATGATATAACTAACTTGAACACAACAGTTTACAACACAAAGTCTTTAAACAATACTATCTGCACAAATGTAAACAAAAACTCCTGCAATGAGAAAATAGCACAAAGTCTATTTAACCAAAACAAGAACACTTCTCTCAATTTCCAAAAGACTCCACAATTCCAGCAATGATCCAATATAATATAACACAAATGACATAAGAACATTGATATCATAAAATAATATGATTCAACTCAAAGTTTGATACTCAAATTGCCTTCTTATATTGATATTCACTTGAAAATTTGATAATAAACATAAAAAGCTCAAAGTCTTGAAATGTTTTCCAATTCGACAGAGTTCCTTTGCAATAGATAAAATATGATATTTACAATGGGGGTCCTCTTTATTTATAGGAGAGACCGAGAGCAAAAATAGGAAAAGTGCAACTAACTATGACTTATTCAACAAAGGAGTCCTTTTTGATTTGGGACTTCCTATGTTTTTACATGTAATTACATCTGAGAAAAGTACATGTAGAAACATCCAAAACTAATTCAAAAGCACATATGAAAAATAGAAAATAAACTAAGTTATGAAAAGTTGCTTCAACTTGTACTGCCTTCTTTCTTCAAATGGGCATCATACATGGTAAATGCAACTTGCATCCCCAAACTATCTGGACTAATAGTGTTCCTAAAAATCATCCAGGCTCTGACTATTGCATCCCTTACTGTTGTGATTACTTTAGCATGACTAGTTAACTTGGCCTTTAGGTTATCCAAAGTTAACTGGTTGTCCAGAATATTATCCATGGAAGAAACTAAAAAGGTTTTATCTTCAAACTCCTTCTGAAACATGTTCTCAAACTTTGGTCTCCGTTTGAATTGCTTAATGGTCACCAATTGCATCTCAGTCTCCATAGCTCTGGCCTTTGCTGCAGTTGACACTGAGTACCTGCTAATTTAAACTGGAAACCTAAATCTTGGTTTCTTAAGCTCTATTTGCTTATTATGCACGACAATCATTTGTCTACATAATTCCATCAGAACAAGTTTATCTGAAGGAAATCTCGGCAACATGTAAGGATAGCCTTGGAAAAAGCCAACCCTTAGATATGAAAAAGTCTGAAACTGTAAAAACATACACCTGTAACCATTCACAACTGACCAAGCCTCATCTGAAACTCTTCTCTGTTCTAATTGAGGATCAAAAAGACACAGGAACACTGAAAAGAAGGCATCATTTACCCTCCTAAAGTGATGGATTGAACCCTTCAATGTTAACTGAGGATAATATTGATACACAGGAACAACCCTCCTATTTCCTTTAGATGTCAAACCCGAAAAGATCCTCATTGAAGCTGCTATGTACACAAGATAGGAAGTCATATAGAATTTGAAAGTAGTATGCACCTTGATCAATTGCTCATGGAGAGCATTGCTGATTTGTTCTCGCCAGAAGATTTTTTGTTGGTCTCTGAGAATCACCTTGATGAAAGGATACATCCATTCATGAAAAAGTGAAGAAGAAGCTAATCCCCTCACTCTATTGAGAAGAGTTATTAAATCACCTACTTCCTCAACAAAATCACTTCGAGGAAAGCTCCTTGGCCATCTGGACAAATTTGATCATGGAGTTTTCAGCCACTTGGTGTTAATTACCTTCTTAGCCTTCTCAGTGTCCTTATCATATTCTTATTGAGCAATAGTAAAATCAAGTTTTACAATATCAACCAAAGCGGGACACATGAAAACTTTATCAATAAACTTTGGGTCCAATCTTATGATCACATTACCATTTGCATCCACTACTGCCCTAGTGTCTTTGTTGTAGAAATGAGCACACTGAAGAACAAATTATGTATTATGAGTTGCCACTGGAAATGATGACACCAGGTGAATGTTGCTAGATACAATCTTCTTCATCAGAGAACTAGGGTTATTTGACTTAGTCCTTTCAACAAACTCAGCCATGTCTACATGGCCAATCTCTGTATCCCGAATATCATCAACATTAGAGGTAACTGAGGTAATCAGAAAAACACATTGATACTTGTACTTCATTGCTTTTGACTTCTTCGGAGACAGCTCAGTCATTTGGAAGACCAACACCTCTGTAGGAGTCAATAATTAGAACAAACTCGCAGAAGAATCTACAGCAAAAAGCCATAATCATGCAGTTAGGGGAAATACTAGTAATTTGGGAAAATTGCATGTTGATGATCATGACTATAGGGGTAAGCTTGAAAGGGCTAGAGTGCAAGCGGGTCGAAAAAATGGAGGAAAGCGGGCTCAGGAAAGAAAAATGGAAAATCTCCTAGAGTTAGAAAAATTTGAGGGAGTGAATGCACGGGCGGCAAAATTTGTCGCCCTTGAATGTTGGGGGATAAAACTATCTTTCATGTCCGAGCGGCAATTTTTGTCGACTTCGCATGTTAGGGGTAGATTTGCAAGTTTTGTGTAATGGTGGCAAATTATGCAGACCATACACTTGGTAATTCATGAGGTTTATGTAGGGTCGGCAGAAATTACCGACCATACATCTTGGAAGTTTAATGCAAGGGTGTGCAAGTGGTGAAAATCACCAATCTAGCATATTAGCAAACTTTTGAGAACACGTGCATTGTCGGCAAAATTTGCCGACACAACACATGTGCTGGGTCGTAAAGTCGTAAGTGTTCTGGCGGCGAAAATGGCCACTTTCACATATATGCGGATGATGAGTGCCAGGTAGCACCCATGAAATACATCTTTTTACCTCTTTTTTTCTCCCTTCTTATTCCATTGTCCTGATGACTGCACCAAAATAGGCTAACAAGATTGTTTTAATGGTGATTAATAAGAGATGAATTACTTAAGATCATGATTTTTGATTGAAGGACTAATGTGCATTGAATTGATGGAAATATGCAGAAATCTTCTCTTTTTGAATCAACAGGTGCAGGTGTTCAGGTAGACAATTTTGTACATCTCCGGAGGTAGTCCTAATGATTTCTGGAGCCGACATCAGCCTGCCACGACTGGTCTCCAATGTTTCAAATTTGATTGGAAAGGTTTTTGGGATAAGAAGGTGAAGCATCTCCGGAGCTGGATTGAAGTCTTGGCATCTCTGGAGCTGAATGAGAAGGTCACAAACATATCTCCAGAGCTACAGACAAAAGCATACATCTTCGGCGCCTCTTTAGAACAGTACATATTTCCAGCACAGCTATCGGTTAGACACTTCTAGTGGTGATCGGGATGCTCCTGATATTACTCAAATCATCACCTGAGTAATTAAGGGCAGTCTATAGTTAACTGCTGGAATTTTTTATCTCTTTTTGCACGAGTTACTGATAAACTGATTTAATACCTATATTTCAGGGCCTCGCTGCCCATTTGTATTTAAAACTAAGACTCAGATTCAGTGTGGACTTTTGTTCCACTCAATCTATTTTTATTGCATGGATATTTATTTTGTAGTTAGACAGTTAGTAGAATAAAGAGATTGATGTCATCTCATAGAAGAACTAGTAGTTAAGATAAGTGATATCTCATCACTGACTTTAGATATAAACTTACAGAAGAAGCAGCAAAGGAAGCAACGATTATTCTTCTAATTTCTGTAATCTCATTTGGATATCAATATTTTCCTGAATACAAAGCTGATGAAATTAGACTGAATCGAGTTGTGATATTATTCTCTTGTGCTGATCCTTTAGTCTTCAACCCTAAGGGTGTAGAGCAAGGGCCCACTCTCACCACCAAGGCAGAAGGCTAGTACTGTTGTTTGTTATTTTAGATTTTGTTTAAAGAGATACTTATTGTTTTCATAGATAGATGCATGTTTCAGTTTATAGATTTGCTTTAAGTAATTCACTGTTTAGTTTTGTTTTCAATATTCTTGGAATTTATTTTATAGAAGATAGATCAATTTCTTTAAATCAGTAAAGGTCATTAGAATTAGTTAGGTATAACTGGCAACTATAGGATTCCTAATTGCAGATAGCCAAGGACACAGCCCTGGATTTGACATCTGAAATATGATTAAATGATGAGGTACAATGATCCTTGTCATTTTTGGCACTGTTGGCGAGGATGTATTGTGTTAATTAGGAAAACTTAGCTAAACAGTTTTAGGATAGATCTGTATGGTTAGAGCTAGAGATTCAAAAGGAAGATACATAAAACAGACACCCCATCAACAAACTATAGGAGAAAGCAGTGGGGTGGCACAAGATCTTGTTGAAGAGAGACATCTAGAACCTACCTTGGAAGTTGCATCTGAAATTAATAATCCTTTCAATCCTTTAAATCTTCCACTCGCTGACTATATCCAAGAATTGCAACAAAAATTCCAAGTAGATCCTTTGATAGAACCTAATTTCCTAGAACGTCAAGGAGAAGAACCGGTACTAGACATGGATGATAATCATGATAATCATGAAGATGAGGAAAATCAGGCTCCAAGAACCTTCTCATATCCCATTGTTCTGGCTGCTAGAGATAATGTCCCTATGAAAAATATTTCACCTGCACACTTGCCAAATTTTAGGGGTCTTGCTTCTAAGGATCTAGATCAGTTTTTGTTTGAATTCAAAGTGGTATGCCAGACTTATGATTATGGATTAGATAATCAAAAACTCAAATTGTTTCCCTCAACCCTAAAGGATTCTGCAATGAGATGGTTTACGGTCCTGCCCCAAAATTCCATCCATTCCTGGGATTAGATGGAGACAAAATTCTTGGGAAAATACCAGGACTATTGTAGAGTTAGTGATAAGAATGAGGAATTATTCAAAATTAAACAGAGGAGGAAGAGGCATTAGAGGATTATGTCGATAGGTTCAACTTCACTTTGAGAAGGTATGGCAACCCAGTAAATCACTTTTTGTCCATAACCCTATTTGTAAAGGGATTAGATAAAGAATCAAAATAGGCACTAGATCTTATGGGAAAAGGGAATATCAACAAAATGGATATGCCTGCTATAGAAGAACTCTGTAGGAACTATTCCAGAACCCAAGATGGAGTGAGAACGCCCAAATCTTTCAAAGGGAAGAATGAAATAGGACAGTTAATGGAAAAGATTGCAAATCTGAAAATAGATATTCTGGTCCAACTAAATACCACATTGGATGGGACTCAGGCAAAAACTAGAACAACTGATCAAGGTAGAACAACTGATCAAGGTAGAACAATTGAACCACTCTCCATTTATTGTCCTAGGTGTAGAAACAAGCATCTGTTGAGAGAATGCCCTCTAGACAAGTCAGAGATCTGCCAGATCTCTGACAAGGAACATCCTACCAGTCAATGTATTCAACTTATAGCCCTGAAAAGGCTGAGTAAGAAGAATGCCATTATAGAAGAAGAGTTGAACTATGTAGGACAAAAACAAGCTGGGAATTTCCCTTATAATTAGTATCCAAACCAGCCTTCTTACAGAGGACCTTCTAATTGGGAAAATAATCAATGGAATCCAACTTGGCATGGGCCTCAAAATAATCCTCCTTAGGGACAGCAGGATTGACCAAATCAACAATGGCAAAATCAGCCTTAGGGAAATAACAGTGGCCACCACAGTTCGGATCACAAAACATGCAGCCTCAATGCGGTCCTCAATAGGGATATAATCAACAATACCAGGGACAACCTAGACATTTCCAACCTCAACAACAACAATTACTAACTGGACCCCCCAACACACAAGGCCAGTCACAAAATGAACCAATTAGCCAACCACCCTTACCAACTCAACCTATACCAAATCCATGAAATAAATAGGGAGCAGCTGTTTACATGATAGAACAAGAAAACATAGCTGGTATTAACGCTATATATCCCAATAATCTCCAGGTACGCTCTGGGAAAGCATTCCCAAGACCATCTCCTCCAACTATAGTTGAAGTAACCAATGATGTGGAACCTGAAAATTCATCCACTCAACTTCCAGAGGAGATTACTACTGAAACAATACAAAAAGAATCATCCTTGGATAACTTCAGAGTTCCTCCTAAAATGCTAACTCCGGAGATACTCTGGAGATGGAAAAACTAGCACCATACCCAAAACGACTCAAACAGCATGTTCCCCAGAAAAAGATCTTACAAAAACAAGTCCAATCTACCCTAGAATCAGAACTGTTATAAGAAATTAGACAACTGAACATTGAAATTCCACTCCTCCAAGCAATTAGAGATGTGCCATAACTGAACTAATTCATCAAACAACATTGTGTCAAAACACAGGGCAGGAAGAAAAACTTCCCTTCTACCATACAGGTGGAAGGGAAAGTAGTAGATCTACTGATGGGAGAAATGCTCCTCCCAAAATATGGAGACCCTAGAAATCCTGTCATAACTGTTTACATCTCAGGGGTAGAAATTTCAAATGTTTTGGTTGATTTGGGAGCAGCAATAAATGTGATGACAGTTCATACAATGGACAAATTAGCCCTCACAGGTATCCAATCCATATCTACAATCCTTCAAGTTGTTGACCAGTCAGTAGCGATTCTGAAAGGGTGATTACTGATGTTCCAGTTGTGATAGAATCATAGGAATTCCTAGTAGACTTCCTGATAATAGAACCAAGGAACCAGAGAAATGCTTATCCACTTATATTAGGAAGACCATGGCTGGCTACAACAGCAGCAACTATTGATTGTCGAACTAGGGATATGGTCATTTCTAATGGGATAG
The DNA here is from genome assembly GCA_027924645.1 of Cunninghamia lanceolata. Classification (NCBI taxonomy): domain Eukaryota; kingdom Viridiplantae; phylum Streptophyta; class Pinopsida; order Cupressales; family Cupressaceae; genus Cunninghamia; species Cunninghamia lanceolata. The sequence continues at coordinate 7,399,339 of BSBN01000737.1, read as the reverse complement.
ATTTGAAGAAAATATCTTTGTATCCTCCAGCTAAACCATCAATACATTATACAGGAAGAGTATGGGTGGATGAGCTAGATAACATAGAAAACAGTGCCTTAGTAGCTATGGTCACCATCAAGGAACATTTGGGTGAGTTGGAAGAAGAAATCTACTATGATACAACAGAAGATATTACCCACATCCTAGTCAATGAGGATGTAATGGAGCTTGCCCAAGATTCTAGGAAAGAACTTCTCACTTCTGCTCATTGTACCCTAGCAAATATCATTCCTTGTGGAGAGACCTTTTACAGAGACTTAGCCACATTCGACATGTTGCTTCCACATTCTTGTCCCCTCAATACCATGACTCCAGTATATGGATTGACTACATCCATGGATCAAATCACAAAATAGGTCATAATTTTACCAGGAAAGACATTTAATATCAACAACCAGTTAGCAGCAAATCAGGAAGAAAAACTTATCCAACTCCTAATTTCCCATTCAACAGCTTTTGCTTGGGAATACCAAGATATGAAGGGCATTCCTCCTGAGATCTGTACCCATCATATATACACTAAAGATATCAAACCTATCAGACAACCCCAAAGAAGATTGAATCTTGCTTTAAAAGACGTTAAGACTAAAATAGAAAAATTGTTGCAAGTAGGGTTTATATATCCAATCTCAGACAGTCAATGGGTCTCACCCCTAGTCATAGTGCCTAAAAAGAATGGGAAATGGAGAGTGTGTATTGACTATAGGGAGCTAAACAAAGCTACAAAAAGGGACTACTTTCCCTTACCATTCATTGACCAAGTGTTGGACAACCTTGCTAGGAGAAAGTATTTTTCTTTCCTAGATGGGTTCAGTGGGTATAAACAAATCCAAGTAGCACTTGAAGATCAGGACAAAACCAATTTCACCTGTTCTTGGGTAACTTTTTCCTACAAAGTTATTCCATTTGGACTATGTAATGCTCCAACTACATTTCAGAGGCTTGTTTTAGCCATTTTTGTTGAATTAGCTAATGAGTGCATGGAGGTCTATATGGATGACTTTACTGTGTATGGGGACAACTTTGAAGAAGCTCTCATAAACCTTGAGAAAGTACTAAAATGTTGTGAGAAGAATCAATTATCCCTGAGCCATGAAAAGTGCTTCATGATGGTGGAGGAAGGAATTGTATTGGGACACCACATTTCAGCAAACGGGATCAAAGTGGACCAGAACAAAATAGAAGTGATCAAACAATTACCTTCACCCAAAAATCAAACAGATGTTAGAAGTTTTATGGGTCATGCAGGCTACTATAGGAGATTTATAGAAATTTGTAGCAGAACAGTTGCCCCCTTGTTTACCCTGCTTAACAAAGACAGAATTCTTATGGACAAAAGACTGTCAATCAGCATTTGAAACCCTAAAAGAGAAGCTTACTGTCACACCTGTTTTGAGAGGACCTAATTGGACTTTACCATTCCACATAAAAACTGATGCTTCAAATGAGTCCATTAGGGCAGTCTTAGGATAGAAGGAGGAAGGAGAAAGTATGCATGCCATCTATTACATCAACAAAAACCTTACCTCTGCAGAAAGAAATTACACCACAACTGAAAAAGAATTCTTGGCAGTCATCTATGCTATAAACAAATTTAGGCATTATATCACTAGATATAAAATATTTGTTCATACTGATCATGCAACCATCAGATACTTAATGAATAAGCTAGTAGTGGGTGCAAGGATCATTTGGTGGTTGTTGCTGTTACAGGAATTTGACATTACCATAGTTGATAATCTAGGCAAATTTAATTTGGTTGCTGACTTTCTATCAAGATTGCATACATAAGGAGAGAACCAGCCAGTGAAGGATAGGTTTCCAAATGAACATCTTTTTGCTATCTCCTCTACTGCACCTTGGTTTGCTGACATAACTAATCTCTTAGCTACAGGCTTGTATCCATCCCATTTTACCTCAAAACAAAAGAAACGCTTAATTAAGGAAAGCTTATCTTACAAATGGTTAAATGGTTTGCTATTTAAATGTGGTCTTGATTTCATTTTATGCAGGTATTTAAAAGCTAATGAAATTTTTGATGTGTTGAGAGCATGTCATGATGAACCATTTGGTGGGCATTATTCTTCCCACAGAACTATCCACAAGATACTGGGCGCTGGTTACTATTGGCCCTCTATTCATAAGGATACCAAGAAGTATGTGCAACAGTGTGATCAGTGCCAAAGGATGGGACATCCAACCTTCACCCAGGAGATGTTACTGCATCCTCAAGTAATGATGGAGCCATTTGAACAGTGGGGTCTAGACTTTGTGGGACCAATTTCTCCACCTTCATCAGGCAAAGAGTATATTCTGGTATGCCCAGACTATGTGACTAAATGGGCTGAGGTTCAAGCTTTGCAATTTCCAAGAGAAGAGAAAGTTGTTGATTTCCTTTATAATAAGATTTTCTTGAGGTTTGGAGCCCCAAGATCCATAGTTTCAAACAGAGGACCTTAGTTTACTTCACACGTAATTAGAGCATTCACATATCTATATCAAGTCAAGCACAGGAAATCTTCACCTTACCATCCTCAAGCCAATGGGCAGGTAGAGGTGACTAATAGGGAACTTGAGAATATTCTGACAAGGACAGTGGCAATGAATACAAAAGATTGGGCTAACAGATTACCTGAAGCAGTTTGGGCTTATAATACCACTTGGAAGTCCACAACGAAGTTCTCACCATATGAATTAGTTTATGGAAAAAAGCCTATTCTGTCTATAGAATTTGAACTCCAGACACTTAAAACGGCATTAGATATTGGTCTACCATTGTCCATAGACCAACAAAATAGAATTCTTCAGCTCAATGAGTTAGATGAAATCCGGATAGAAGCCATTCAGCAAACAGAACTGGTCCAGTATCAAAGGAAGCAATGGCATGACCAACACATTAAGAGGAGGATATTTCAACAAGGTGATTGGGTTCTTCTTTGTGATTCTAAATTCAAGGAGTTCAAGGGGAAGCTACAAACTCATTGGATGGGTCCTTATCAGATAAAGGAAGTTTTTGAGAATGGAACAGTGTTGTTGGAACCTGATGTAGACAACCACACACACTCAATAGAATTTTGCCATTAATCATGTGAGAGCCAAAGATTTGAAAACTAGAACATAAAAAAAACCTCTATTCATCAACTATGTTGCTACAATGAGAGGAAACTCTCTTATATCCAAGAAAACAAAAAAAATCAAAAAATTACCTTTTTTGGCAGATTTTGACAATTGTCAGATTTTGCCATTTTAGGTAATTTTACAATCATATCTTGAGAATCCAATTTTTTCCCAAAAGCTTCCTAAAACTAAGGTAGGACGAAAGCCAACTAATATTCTAAATTTGAAACAAGAGTTCCGATTTATTACAAAAGCAACTTTTTAAAAATCTAGAAAAAAAAACACTAAATTGTCATTTTGAGGGCCAAGATGAAAATTTCAAGCCCTGAAAAAGTACCAAGATGGGGTCCAACCGACTAGGGTGGGTTGGGAAACCACTTACCACCTCATAACGCATCCACCTGTAAAATCTCGTAGAAAACCCACATCCGAGTCAAAAGTTATGACCTCCGAAAGTCCCTGCATCATTCTCCTCTGGTTGAAAAGAATGCAGCTCCTGCAAATGAATGTCTTCGAACTGCTGCCACTTGACTGGATCCAACCTCTGCACTTCCCACTCTATAATCCACGTGTTATCTGTTGGTGGCAATCCTTCCCACTGTACTAAATACCTGTTGTAATGCCCTTGTCGAGTGTAGATAGTCTTCTTATCAAGAACCTGTGCAATCTTTTCCTTCTTATGGGGAATGTGGTGGTGCCATGCCACTTCTGGTTGACTATCTTTAGCATCATCCTCACCATGGAATGCATATAAATCAGAAACATTAAACATAGGAGAAATATCAAGATCTTCTGGTAAACTGACCTCATATGCATTATCATTGATCTTCTTTGTAATTTTGCAAGGACCAATTTTCTTGTACTTCAGCTTGTGGTATGTTTCAGTAGGAAACCACTCTTTTCTCAAATATACCATCACTAAGTCACCTTCATTGAATGTCTGATGTCACCTACTAGCATCCACTGTATTCTTGTACCTCTCATTACTGTCCTGCAACTTTTGTCTCACATCTTTCTACAACTGTTGAAGGTGTTCCGTAAATGCTTCCCCATCATCACTGACCCTATCTTTCATTGGTAGCTGTACCAAATCTAGAACACCCTTAGGATTTCTTCCATACATAATCTAGAAAGGGGACTTTCCCGTTGATCTGTTAACAGAACTATTATAGGCAAATTCGGCCTGGGGTAATGCCATGTCCCATTATTTTGGCTTTTCTCCAACAATACACCTCAACAAATTTCCCAGACTCCGATTGACTACCTCTGTTTTCCCATCTGTTTGAGGATGATAGGCACTATTAAACTGTAACTTGGTCCCCATCTTCTTCCATAAAGTCCTCCAGAAATGACTGAGGAATTTGGTATCCCTATCAGAGGTAATAGTCTTTGGAACACCATGTAGTCGAACAACTTCTGAAAAAAATAACTCTACTACCCTCATTACATCATTAGTTTTTTTACAGGCAATAAAATGAACCATCTTGGAGAACCTATCAACAACTACAAAAATAGAGTCATTACCTCGTTGAGTATGTGGAAGTCCCAACACAAAGTCCATGCTCAAATCAATCCATGGTGCAGTTAGTACTGGTAATGGCATATACAACCCTGTATTTTGTAAATGTCCCTTAGCCACTTGGCAGATCCTACACCTTGTTACATACCTGGTTATATCCCTTTTCATCTTTGGCCAATAATATTTATCTTCTATCAAGGCTATTGTCTTGTCCTTACCAAAATGTCCAGCCAACCCACTACTATGAAATTCTCTGAGAACGTTTTCCCTCATAGAGCCTGCTGGTATGCATAGTTGTTTTCCTTTAAATAGATACCCATCTTGCATAAAATATTCACCCCTAAAGTGATCCAAGTTACCAAATACTGGTGCCTTCAATTGTTCCATAATCTCCCAAAAATCATCATCAGACTCATACAAATTTTTGATGGCATCAAAACCAATCACCTCGGTTTCCATTGTGGTCAAAAGTGCAACACGCCTACTTAACGCATCTGCAACCTGGTTTTGTTTTCCAGACTTATGCTTCAACACAAAATTGTAACCCTGCAAGAAAGAGACCCACTTGGCATGCCTACTATTCAACTTTTTCTGTGTGTTCAAGTATCTCAATGCAATATGATCTGTAAACAATACAAACTCCTGGGGAATTAGATAATGTCTCTAATGCCTCAATACTTGAACAATTGCATAAAATTCCAAATCATATGTAGAATAATTCTTTCTCACTTCATTCATCTTTTCACTAAAGAAAGCTACAGGTTTTCCATCTTGGCTAAGCACAGCACCTATTCCCACATGGGAGGCATCACATTCTACTTCAAATACCTTATCAAAATTTGGCAATGCAAATATAGGTGCTTCTATTACCTTTTGTTTCAAGTACTTAAAGCTCTCCTCAGCATCTGTGGTCCATACAAACTCCCTTCCTTTGGTACAATCTGTTATAGGGGCTACAATACTACTAAAATTTTAAATGAACTTTCGATAGAAAGTGGCCAAGCCATGAAAACTTTTTACCTCTGTGATGTTGCTTGGACTAGGCCATTCTAGAATTGCCCTGACCTTCTCTGGATCCATTCTGACACCATCTTTAGAAATGACAAAGCCTAAAAAAACCAAATTGTCCTGCATGAACCTACACTTCTTCAAATTGGCATAGAGCTTCTCCTTTCTTAACACACCAAAGATGATCCTCAAGTGTTGTAAGTGCTCTTCTTTGTTGTTACTAAATACCAAAATATTATCAAAATAAACTACCACAAACTTACCAATGTAAGGTCGTAGTATAGTGTTCATCAATCTCATAAATGTGCTAGGTGCATTTAATAACCCGAATGGCATAACCATCCACTCATATAATCCGTGTTTAGTCTTAAAGGTTGTCTTCCACTCATCCCCTTCTCAGATCTGGATTTGGTGGTAGCCACTTCATAGGTCGATCTTGCTGAAATATTTAGCCCCTGCAAGGAAATCCATCATGTCCTCCATACGAGGTATAGGAAATTGATACTTGATGGTAATCTTATTAATTGCTTTGCTATCAGTGCACATCCTCCATGTTCCATCTTTTTTGGGGGTCAACAATGCTGGTACAGCACATGGGCTCATGCTCTCTCTCACCACACCTTTACTTATGAGTTCTATTACTTGCTTATTCAACTCTACATGTTGTGTCAGATTCATCCTATAACCTGCTTGGTTGGGTAGAGTTGCTCCTGGAATCAAATCAATATGATGCTGAATATCTCTCTTTGGCGGTAGACCATCAGGTAATTCATCAGGCACAACATCAACAAATTCTTTCAATAACTCTGCTACTTCTAGGGGAACTGAAATGTCTTCCTCTTCACCTTTTTTCACTACTAATGCATAACAACACCCTATTACCTTCATTTCTTTAACAAGATCTCTTTCAGACAACATGGTCTCACCTTTTCCTTCATCCTTGAGAGGTAACAAAATCACCTTAGAGCCATCTTTCCAAAAGGTGTATGTGTTTTTCTCTCCATCATGTATGACTTTTCTATCATACTGCCATGGCCTTCCCAATAACACATGATAGGCATCCATTGGGACAACATCACACCATATCTCATCCTGATAGATCTTCCCTATGCTAAACTTAATTAGGCATCTTTTATCAACAGTGACTTCATTTCCCTTTTTAAACCATGCAATGTGGTATGGATGAGGATGTTTTTCACAGTGTAAATTCAATTTGTCTACCATTTCTTTAGAAACCATATTTTCACAACTACCTCCATCAACAATAACTTGACATACCTTGCCACCTGAAGTGCATCTGGTTCTGAAGATATTGGTTCGAAGCCATGAACCATCAGAGCTTTTGGTTTGTGTTTTCTCCTTCTCTAGAATCACCATTGCTCTTCTCATCATGAGACTTTCTCCCACATCTGGTGGAACCTCTAGTTCTGTCCCTTCCACTTCATGTTGCATTTGAATCAAGTTCACCCTAGGTTGTCCTCCTTAATTTTTGTCTTGCATGTTATAATTTGAGCATTCAAATGCCCTATGACCTCCACATTTGAAACAAGTGAAAGGCCTTCTCTGGTTTTCCCATCCTCTACCGCTACCATAACCTCTACCTCTTTGAAATCCCCTTCCTCGTTCTTGATTCGGAGGATCTTGTCGAGTGTCTGCTTATTTTTCTAATCCATGGGATGACTCTCTCCTGCCATAATTTGAACCTCCTCAAAATGGGATTGAAGTACCCCTTCTTCCTCCTCTATTCCTCTATTGGAATTGTCTGTTTTGTTTTTCTTCAACCTTTAGAGCCAATTGGTAAGCCTCTTCCATACTGTTGAGTCGATGCATGCTCAATTCATCTTGAATAGAGAATTTCAGGCCATTCACATATCTAGCAGCCATCTGTTCATCGGTTTATTGATGCTCTATACATATAGACAGCGTATAAAACTCATTTGTATAATCTTGCACATAAGAGAGATTCTACTTTAAATTTTAAAACCTTCAAAAAAGGGTTTGCGCATAATCTATGGGCAAAAATTTTTCTCTCAACTTCTCCATTTTATTCCATGTCCTGATCTTATCCTTGCCTTTCCTTGTTCATTCCTTTTGAAGATGATCCAACCAAATCATTGCATGACCCTTTAATTTGGTGCATGCAAATTTCACCTTCTTTTCCTCTGTCATGGATTTCCATTCAAAAAAAATTCTCATATCATTCAACCAGTCTAACAACTCCTCTGGTTTAAGATTACCTGCATAATCTGAAACATCTACCTTGACCCCTTCATTTTTCCCTTCTAAGGCCCTGAGCATCCTCTCTTCAAAACTCATGCCTTCTAATTCTTTTTCTTCATGTTTTGTATCTTGATCTGCGCCTCCTCGACCTATCTCTTCATCAGATTCGTCTCCTCCTCTACCCAGTCTTTGGTTTTCCATCCATGTTGTAAGTTCTGCTACTTGCCTTTGCAGATTTTGCATTTCTCTATACATCTGGGCAAAACCGCCTCTTCCTCTTCCTCTCCCAGCCATCTTCCTGCTCTGATACCAGATGATGTAGACAGCCACACACACTCAGTAGAATTTTGTCATTAATCATGTGAGAGCCAAAGATTTAAAAACTAGAACATAAAAAAAACTTCTATTCATCAACTCTGCTGCTACAATGAGAGGAAACTCTCTTATATCCAAGAAAACAAAAAAATCAAAAAATTACCTTTTTTCGCAGATTTCGACAATTGTCAGATTTTGCCATTTTAGGTAATTTTACAATCATATCTTGAGAATCCAGTTTTTTCCCAAAAGATTCCTAAAACTATGGTAGCATGAAAAGCCAACTAATATTCTAAATTTGAAAAAAGAGTTTCGATTTATTACAAAAGCAACTTTTTAAAAATCTAGAAAAAAAATACTAAATTGCCATTTTGAGGGTCAAGATGAAAGTTTCAAGCCCCGAAAAAGTGCCAAGATGGGGTCCAACCAACTAGGGTGGGTTGGGAAACCACTTGCGACCTCATAACGCATCCACTCGTAAAATCTCGTAGAAAACCCACATTCGAGTCAAAAGTTATGACCTCCGGAAGTCCCTGCATCAGAACCTATTGATGGAAGCACACACATTTTTAGTGAATGGCCACTGAATTAGACTCTATAAAAGGCCATCCACTAAGGAAGAGTTCATCAAAGATTTGTGTTTGGTTACAAGGGACACATCCTCTGTCACAGTTTTGGACTAAAAAAAAAAGTGAGAGAGAGAAGGTTGAAAATCAACAAATGGCGGCCTTGAAAAAAGAGAAAAAAAAAGAAAAGGAAGATAGAAAACCAGTAAATGGTTGTCTTTCTCAACCAAGGGGATTGAAAACCAACAAATGGTGGTTCCCTTCTTCATGTTAGATAAGAATAATCAAGCTATGGAGGTGATCAGGTGTCGGGAATTACTCAAAGACACCTCCGGCGCTTGCAAATAAGGAGCACCTCTGACGCTTCACGAACTTGGAGCACCTCCGGCGCTCACAAACTAGGAGCACCTCCAGCACTCCACCAATAAAGATCTATCCATGAATATAATAAATTGGGAGGGGACCCACCTCTCCAGGTAATAAAGTACAGATGTCATTTGATGAGGTCAGCATGACTCATCCTCCACTTTATGACAGGGACAAAGATGAAGTCAACATGCATTCTGGGAGAAATCATTACTCTTGTTTGCACAGGTACTTACAAAGAACTGCACTGACGTCACCTAGATACATGGATTCTCAAACCACTCTGCGGGAATGATTGCAGGTTGCATGACAATAAAGATGTTGACATCATTTCAAGCCATGAAGAAGCTGCTCAGGTGCCACGTCACGTCAAGTCTCATCAACGTTGCAGCATTTCAGCCAAGTACATCGGGTCCTCATCATTAATATTGGTTCAGGTAATTCTCTCTTAATTAAATATAAATTAGCAATTGTCTTGTCATTTCTATTTTGGGTGCCATCATTATGACACGTCCTCCTACCATTATTTTCCTTCCTAAATTCATGCATGCCGCCATCTTTGCTACACTGTCACCATGCCTACGGAGTGTCCCATCACTCTGCTACAATTATGACCACATAGGCACTCTAACCAATTTTAAGTTCTTTTTCCATAGTCCAAGCCATTAAACGAATTGACATAATAATCCTCATTCAAAACTACAAAATACCCTAAAGAACAGAGTCAGCTAATACAGTCCTCCGGAGACTACGGAGTTAAAGGAGGAAGAACAAACTACATAGGAGAGTGAGGGAGATTTTTAGCACAGAGGGTGGAAAAAGGACTTAGAAATGGTCTCATAATAATTGCAGCATTAATTGAGAAAGTACAGAGCCAAGATAAATAATTGACTTGGGCCAACAATAAAATAGATGATCAAGAGGAATATATTCGTGAGTTAGTTGGCCCAGGGGCAACCAGTGAACAGGAGGTACAAACAGATCCATATGTGGGTCCAATCCCCATTGATATTTCTAAGGCCATGTTCCATTGGGAAAGGAGATGTAGACAATATGAGGCTTCTAAGCCTATGCTACAATTACAGAGGGAGTTACTGCCATGACAAAAAGAGTAGAAACCCTAGAGGAAAAAGTCATTCAGATAGCCTTCATTTCTTCTAAGATTCTATGTTGCAGGCCTCCAAGTGCCAGTTATGCTATGTTTTTACAATAGAGAGTCCTGCAGAGGAAGCTATCTTTGGTCCTGTCTGATCTGACTAAAAACATAAAAATAGCAGAGGGGTTCATGGAAGCATATACAAGGAGTTTTGATGAAGAAAAAAAATTTCTGTGTGACTTATATTTGCATGGTTTCTGTGTTGATGATATGACCTTCATTATTAATTATTTTGTAGGGGAATGTCAGCTCAAAGCATTCATGTCACTGATGAGAAATCATCAGATTTGGAATGAGAGAATGGAGGCTCATCTCAAGAAGGATACAGAAACAAGTCTTTTCATTAGAAAGGAGTGTCCAAACCCTCATGCTTTTAAGGTCCAATTCAGAGCATATGTCTATCACCTTGAAAGTCAGACCAAGATTTTGCCATTGTATCTAAAAAATTTGCAGTAGTGTTCCATTGATTTTGGTCTTTTTATGAATAGTTCAGCTAATCCGGTGCTTGCAGTAGCAAAGAAAAGGTGGAACATTCTAACATCAGAGCAAAAAATGAGAGAAGTGGTGACTCCTGCTAACTTAAGATTATTTATGAGGAAGGCAAGATTAATATCTAAAATGATGGATAAATACCAACAGGAGTGGATAGGTGGCCATTTCAGACCCCCTCTCATCATTGAACCACTACCTGTCTAGGTTGAACAAATGGAAGATGATAAGTTGCAGGAGTGGATGAAGTAGGTTGATCAGTACAGGGGAAATGGTAATACAGACCCCACCACTTGGAATACCTATGCACAGGACTACAGCTTGACTGATAGGGTACTCCGCCAGAATAAGTCCAGATTGTGAGAAGCAGGAGGACCTGCTAATCCTTAAGTACGGGGGGATAATGAGTGCCAGGTAGCACCCATGAAATACATCTTTTTACCTCTCTTTTTCTCCCTTCTTATTCCATTGTCCTGATGACTGCACCAAAATAGGCTAACAAGATTGTTTTAATGATGATTAATAAGAGATGAATTACTTAATATCATGATTTCTGATTGAAGGACTAATGTGCATTGAATTGATGGAAATATGCAGAAATCTTCTCTTTTTGAATCAACAGGTGCAGGTGTTCAGGTAGACAATTTTGTACATCTCTGGAGGTAGTCCTAATGATCTCCGAAGCCGACATCAGCTTGCCATGACTAGTCTCCAATGTTTCAAATTTGATTGGAAAGGTTTTTGGGATAAGAAGGTGAAGCATCTTCGGAGCTGGATTGAAGTCTTGAGCATTTTCAGAGCTGAACAAGAAGGTCACAAACATATCTTCGGAGCTACAGACAGAAACATACATCTCTGGCACCTCTTTAGAACAGTGCAGATTTCCAGCACAGTTGTCGGTCAGACACTTCCAGTGGTGATCAGGATGCTCCTGATATTACTCAAATCATCACCTAAGTAATTAAGGGAAATCTATAGTTAACTACTGGAAGTTTTTATCTCTTTTTGGTTTTTGCATGAGTTACTGATAAACTGATTTAATACCTATATTTTAGGGCCTCGCTGCCCATTTGTATTTAAAACTAAGATTCAGATTCAGTGTGGACTTATGTTCCACTTAATCTATTTTTATTGGGTGGATATTTATTTTGTAGTTAGACAGTTAGTAGAATAAAGAGATTGATGTCATCTCATAGAAGAACCAGTAGTTGAGATAAGTGATATCTCATCACTGACTTTAGATATAAACTTACAGAAGAAGTAGCAAAGGGAGTAGTGATTATTATTCTGATTTCTGTAATCTCATTGGATATCAATATTTTTCTGAATACAAAGCTGATGGAATTGGACTGAATCGAGTTGTGATATTATTCTCTTGTACTGATCCTTTACTTTACTCTTCATCCCTAAGGGTGTGGAGCAAGGGCCCACTCTCACCACCAAGGCAGAAGGCTAGTACTGTTGTTTGTTATTTCAGATTTTGTTTAAAGAGATATTGTTTTCATAGATAGATGCATGTTTCAGTTTATAGATTTGCTTTAAGTAATTCACTGTTTAGTTCTGTTTTCAATATTCTTGGAATTCATTTAATAGCAGATAGATCAGTTTCTTTAAATTAGTAAAGGTCATTAGAATTAGTTAGGTATAACTGGCAACTATAGGATTCCTAATTGCAGATAGCCAAGGACACAGCCCTGGATTTGACATCTGAAATATGATTAAATGATGAGGTACAACGACCCTTGTCAGCAGATAGGTAAACATTCAAAAGACATGTCTCGTCAATGAAAATCGCCATCGATACATGTGGTGGTTTCTATGTAAAATCAGTGGATAAAATTGATGATACATACGACAGGATTGTTAAAGGAAACTTCATGATTGGTGAAAAAATTCTGATCATACACACATGAATAAAAATAGAGAAACCCTAACCTAATACAAAACAAGAAACAAACAAAGACCTGTGGGGTTCAATCGATTAGGGTTTAGCTGGTTTCAAAATGACAAATGAAAAAGAAAGCAAACAATACTTACATATTCAAAACGTTTTGTAAATAATCACAAACACCAAAAAGAAATCTAAACAACATTTTTACAATTCAAATACAAACCCTAATATGTAAAAATGAAAACAACAAAACAAAAACCCTACCTCATCCAGGAGACCGAAAACCCAGGCGCAATTTCAAAGGCCAAAAATTAGCTTGAATCTGATCGAATCCGCAAGTCAAATGGTCTCCAAGTGTTATTACTAGGCGTTGGAGGGTGGAGGAATAAAAAATAAACTAAACAAAATGAATTAAAACGATTAAAAAGGTTTAAAATGAAAACATAAATGCCAACACGAGGGCATTAATGTCACTAGAGTTTGAGATCGGTCGAGATCTGCTTGGTCAGTGATTTTTACGGACAATGCATGTCTACCTCTATATGCATAAACGATAGATATTACCACCACTACACATTCAAAACCCGACAAGGAAAATGCATGGGCGATGATTTTCGCCGCCCTTACATGTTAATCAAAAATGAGACAAACATGTATGAGCGGTAATTTTAGCTGACATTACATGTTAAAACACAAAGATATGCAAGAGCATTGTTTTTAATTGACTCTGCACATGAACACTCAAAAATTTTCTAAAACCTTAAAATAATCAAAATTGATATTTTGATAGGCTCATAACTTAATCGTTTTTCACGAATCTCGAAGAATCAACTTAGGGGAATGTTACAAACCATTCTACGGTGTTAGATGACTTCACACAAGGCCAAGAAAACTTGCCTCGATTTGCGAACTTAGAGTGTAGGCTACGAAACTGATTGTCTACAAAATGAGCGCAGCTAATTTTGAGAACAAAATGATATTAACACTTCACAATTCACTCATGCAGGACATCTATCTTCAAATCACCATCTCACCTTTCTCCAAAGCAACATGCCTTCTGTAGATCCATTCCATAATATTCATCTATACCTTGAAGTAATTGTTTCCAAACATAAAGTAAAAAGGGTGCTTGTGGATAATGGGGCCGATTTGAATATTTGTACTTTGAAGCTGATTGGGCAAGTTGGGTATTCAAAAGAAGCTTTTAATGTTGATACATTCACCATTAAAGCTTATGACAAAGTAGAATAAGAGTCAGTTGGAACAATACACCTACCTCTTGAGGTGGGGCCTACAATACAAAAAAAATTATTAAATGTCATTGGTCTTGATCTCCCTTACAATATCCTTTTGGGTCATCCATGGATCCATACAATGCAAGTCATACCCTCCACCTTCCATCAATGCATCAGATTCCCACACTTACACATTGAAGCAAAAAACAAATTCTAATTCTTAACATTTTCAATATTATATAATGTTGGAAAATTGCTATGAAAAAATTAATTATTGTCCCCTTACTGATGCTACCTTGGATCCTAAGCCAACACAATCATCTTCATACATCGATCCATACATCCTTACATCTACATCTAACACATCACATCCTAAATCCCATATCAAGATCGTTGACAAAGGTTGTGGAGAGTATGAAATCCATGATGCCTTTCATATAGGCAAACTTCCACTCTCTCCCTGATCTTTTGGCAAGCCTAGTAGCAATTTGAATAAAGACAAGACCTCAGTTTAGTATGGATCGACTACCTTCATAAAGCATGGGCTCATAACAAATGAAGAAGAAGAGGATGTAAAAGGCTCTCGGATCAATGACGAGGATAGATTTGCATCCTATTTTAAAAGGAATAAATATTCTATAACCAATAGAATATGCAAAAATATGAATTGCAAAGGAAAGGGCCTTGGACAAGTCATGAACAAGGAATTCTAGACCCTATGAGTATACATACGAGTATAGCAAACTAGTGGCTAGGATATGTCCCCTATGATGAGCAATCCAATGAGGTCAGTGATACTTCCAATGTTGATAGGAATACTTCTTGCGATATTGAACACATTGAAATGAAGTCCATTCATGACCCCTATGAAGACCTTGTTGTAACTAATATCTTTTATGACACCATCATTCTTACCATCCACTTGGATCTTAAATACCCCAACCTTATCGATTGGTACCAACAAGAACCCATATCATTAGATACATTTGAAAATGAGGAAGCACTTGCAGAATTCATGGGACTTCGAGATAGCATGCCATCAAGGGATCATAAGAAAGAGTTTGAGATCAATTTAGACACATGTGCATACTTTGGGGAATAAGAGGAGCTCATTAGTCAAATAAATCAAAAGAAAGAAAAAAAAACAAAACAAAAAACCAAAAGAAACTAAAAAAGTAGAATGAAAAAAATAGTGAAAATCAAGAAAATGAAGACATGTCCATTGGTGAAAACCCCTTTGGGGTGCTAATGGATGAGGATCTCAACCTTCCTTTTGCACCTAGGTACCTACAGGATAGGCCTGCATCATTGGTGGAAGAAGTTGTAGAAATTGATCTTGGCATAGGAGAAAACAAAAAGATCACTCACATGGCTACAACTTTAGATCCTACATAAAAGGAAAACATCAGTACTAAACTCAAGAAATTCACAGACATTTTTGCCTGGTCAAATGTTGACATGCCTAGGTGAGACCCATCCTTAGTGGTACATCATCTTGTTACATGCATCCAGATGTTAATCCTGTGAAGTAGAAATTAAAAAAAAATGCACCCCAAAATCACTCTCCTAATCAAACAAGAAATGCAAAAGTTGTTAGAGGTGGTTTCATTCAACCCATTGACTATTCTGACTAGATCTCAAACATTGTCCCTATAAGAAAGAAGCCCAAAGGAATCCACGTGTCCATATATTTCAAAGACCTTAACAAAGCATGCCCAAAGGATGATTTCCCCTTGCCAAATATTGACATGATAGTTGATCTCATAGCAAGATATGAAATGTTGTCACTCATGGATGGATTTTCTGACTATAATCAAATTCAAATTGCACCTAAGTATCAACACAAAATAGCTTTCATCACTCCTTGGGGGATGTTTTGTTATCGAGTTATGTCTTTTGGCCTGAAGAATGTTGGTGCAACGTATCAGAGAGCTATGACAGTAATATTTCATGACACGCTCCATGATTTATTGGGCAAGTCAAAAACTAGAGTAGAGTATCCTGAAGTTATAGAATGCATTTTTCAAAGACTAAGGGAATATAAAGTACACCTGTAACATCCCAACTGGAATATTAAATACCCTTAAACACAATTAAGCAAAAATCTCACTTTTCTTTTTTTTATAAAACTCATAATCAAAATATTACATTTGCAATATCTAAGTACAATATATATATTTCAAAAGATGGTCGCTTCACATGCGACTAACAAATTGCACATATAAAAAATGGTCGTATTTCTTACAACTTACAATTTTATCAATATCATTTACAAAATAAGCAATGTGTTCATGTTCACAAGTGTTCGGCAGTCAACTATAGGAAAGAGAGAGAGAGAGCATCACCCTGGTGCTTTTCCTCCAACCACAGATCGGCGGTCCCTCGCACACCTTCCTTCTAGAAGTGGTCATTCCCTTCGCAAGGGTAATAGATAATGAGAATCAACTGATTCTTTATGCCATCTAAGAACTAGTGAAGTGTCCTAGCTAATAACAATTGGATTTAGAACTCTAGTCTAGCTCTAGCTATGTATTACCCACTCTGACTGTTTACCTATCTGGTACACAGTGAACTGACAATGCAAGCAATGACTTTTGCATTACTTTGGCTAAAGTTTCATATAAATAAATTCATATGTTCACTCACTCGTTTCTCGACTTGGAGACAACATTCTTATAATTTAGTTTATAACATATATATATATGAAAACACTCTTTGTCTTGTTTATACAACATTAGTCTTAAAGACATACAATTTTCTCTTATCTTCTAGACAACTAGATAAGTATAGGATGAGAGCTTAGGTGACTTATGCAACATACAGTGAGTCCCTCTTTGCATCCTTGCAATCACGGGTCTATGACATCCTATCATCTACTCAATGGCTTGTCTACATATTTCCATGCTCATTTGTATTCCTCTATCATAATTTACAAGAATTTGACATTTAAGTCATATGGATTAATGACTATAGACTCTTTTTGTCTTAGTCTTAGAATATATAATCGACTCATAATCTGTTGAAGTTAAACAATAACTTATAACATACGTATTGAGTACACTTTCTCATGAATATCAAAAGAGAATTCCAACATTAACTAGTAGTCTAAATCTTGGCCTCTCATTGCCATAGCGAGTATATATCTGAACAATCTTGTGGCTATTCTTAGCCTAGGATTGGGCAAAACGAATATTCCTCTACAAAATTAGGATTAAGATAGTTTAAGATAACTCTAGAAAAACATCTAAAAATAACTTATACTTCTTCATTTATACTCAGAAGTAGCAGTCTAATGTCAAGTGTACCTACACAAAGGCATAGATTCATTTACTAGCTTTAAGCTTACCAATAAACTCTCTACCTTCCTTACTAGCTACTGCTATGAGTGTAATTCTATGTTTAACAAACAACCTTTTCATAAGTCTCTCAATAAACCTGTCATCGACCCATATTGAGTCTTTGAAACAAAACATGGATTCATTAGCAATTGGACCATACTTAACATAGTCGGCCTTGACTTAACACACTCAGCCTTTATCCTTCATAGTCAGCCAATGTTTAACACAGTCAACCTAGACTTATCATAGTCGGCTAATGTTTAACATAGTTGGCCAATGATTGACAGAGTCATGCAGAGGTTATACTACATACAAAACCTACGTTAAATAGAATTACCATCAGCTTGTTGACACAGTCTTTTGACTGTTACACCACCGATTCTACTGTGTAAGGTTATCAATAGAGAACAACACTTGTCTAAGATATATATAAACATGACACTCTTAACCAAAAGCATCAAAATGTATAAACATTCAACAACTATCTCTATTCGACATAGGATAACATATTCTTCAGAGTTATCATAACTCTTTCAATTTCTGTCATGCAATATAAAGATACAAAGATAATCCTCTGTCAAGGTTAAACAATCGACAAGTTTAACTATCATTCAAATCATTGATAATCATTATGCCAATTGGCAGTAAAACAATAACTCTTACACATCTTACTTATAAATATCAGCGAACATGAAGCAATGCATTTGACTTATTTCATGAGATATGATAGGCTTAGTTGTTCAATGTAACAGGTCGTAGCTCACCGAAGCTTCTCTTCCTCTCAATGAACCTATGCTCCTATCCTTTCCTCCTTTGTCCACCGTGCTTCCGAGCCTCTTCCAAAAATGATAAAGATTTCTCTACCTTTATCCACACTTCTCATGCTCATGCCTAGTTATGGGTTGAGCAGTAAATGCTTCACCACCAATTTCTCTCCACTCCCTCGCAGCTCTTCACATGCAAAAATAAGTGGAAGGTATGGAGCTACTGCTCCTTCCCCCACTTACCAAGCATCTAGGAAGAACGCCTAGGGTGAAATAAAAAGACTTTTACCTCTTACTAGACAATATTCTTTAACCAAAACTAGGCTTAAATAAAAGATAATAATAATATATAAAATAAACAATAGTACACCTATTGTATAGATATCACTAATTTGCATATTGTTGAATACTTAATTATGCTAATTCATGAGCACAATTATCGACGAAGGATTCTCGCAAAGTTGACTAAAACCTCAACGACAAAATATAAACTTGTTTAGTCGATTTCTCGCATCGATTTGCCATTCAAAGACAAATACTACGTTACTATATGTCAATAAAGAAGATTTAGCCATCGACTTAACACTGACAAAAATTGACAAGAATAAAATGATCTCAATACTTTGAAAAGTGTTTCTAAGATAACCAGATACATAGGGATTAAGAATTAATCCAAAACTAACTTATCTTCCAATAAATATATGTGTGTGTGTGTGGGTTTCCAGATGGCATAAGGATCGTTGTATTCACGCAATCTAGCATCCTCTCCATGGTGATACTCTCTCTCCTCATCTCAAATGGAATAAAACATTGTTCATGCATCCACCTCAGTTGCACGATAGTAGTTAGCCCATTACATCATTAACCACATGATCAAAATAATGGCATAAACAATTATTCTTTGCATATAAACTAATATAAAGCAAATGCATTACTTTAATCATAACATTTTTCTTTGACTAACTATCTGTCTTCTCAAAAATAATGAAAATAAATACATTAGTTAAAAAACGGGGTGTGACAACACCTCAATCATAAGTGTGCCTTTGGTCTCACATCAGGAAAGATATTAGGTTTCATCATTTCTAGAAGAGGTATAGAAGTGGATCCTACAAAGGTAAAAACAATTACAAAAATGCCTCCACCATAGAATCTCAAAGAGCTTCGTAGTAGCTTTAGGCTATACGTAGATTCATTACACAACTTGTTGATAAGTGCCAACCATTTTCCTGTCTACTAAATAAGAATATATATTATCACTAGGATGAGCCATGTCAACATGCTTTTGATCAGATAAAACAATAACTCACCAATCCACCAATTCTTATGGCACCAACCCCAAATAAGTCATTGCTTCTTTACATTTTAGCTACATAATTTGCCTTGGGAGCCCTTCTAGCACAACAATATGATCAGGGAAGAGAAATGGTTATTTATTATATCAGTAGAACCTTGGTTGCATATGAATCTAACTATACACCTGTGGAGAAGGCATGTTTGGTTGTGGACTCTACTTCATAGAAATTAAGACATTGCATGCTCAATCATCAAACTAAAATTATTGCCAAAAGTGATCCGCTCAAGTATCTTTTATCAAAACCATCTCTAACACTTGCCGAATGGCTAAGTGGGTTATGTTGCTTAGTGATTTTGATATTGAGTATGTTGATCAAAAGGCAATTAAGGGACGAGTAGTAGAAGATCACTTGGTAGAATCGCCATTGGAAGATACCCAACCATTGAATCTTGATTTTCTAGATGAATCCATTCTATCCCTTTAGGAGTCACCTCAGTGGAAGCTCTATTTTGATGGTTCCTTAACCAGCCATGGCTCAAGAGAAAGAATCTTGTTCCTCATGCCACAAGGTGACCTTATACCAAAATGATTCAAAATTGGATTTTCCTGCACTTAAAATATTGTTGAATATGAAGAATTAATTTTAGGTCTCAAGCTTGCAATCTAATTTAACATCCAACACTTGTCATTTTTGGTAATTCCCATCTAGTCATCAAACAATCCAATGATGAATATCAAACTAAGGATGATAAACTCATCCCTTACAAGAGAATGGTTGAAAGCTTCAAGTAATATTTTACTCACATTCAATTTGAACAAATTATCTTGTTTGAACAATAAGGTAGTTGATACAATGGCAACTATTGGTTCTCTCCTTAGCATGCATACAAATACTCCAAAATGTTAGTTCTTGGTTGAGAAACTCATGATCCCAGCATATAATGTCCCTGAACCATAAATGATATGTAAAATTGTTGGTCCCAACTCCCTGTGGTATCATGACATTTACACCTACCTCAAAACTCAAACCCTCCCATCCAACCTTGCATCCACTCAACACAAATCCTTTATCCAATGAACATCTCGTTTCACTCTCCTTGGTGACACACTTTACCATAGGGGTTATGTTGGCACCTTGTTACGATGTTTAAAGTCGCAAGAAGAAAACTTAGCTATCAAAGAGGTTCATGATGGAATCTACAAAGTGCACTAGCAGTATGGTCCTAGAAAAAAATATTAAGAATAGGATATTATTGGCCCACCATGGAACATGATGCTTGTCAATGTCATAAAATGTACATGTTAAAAATATGGAGATCTAATTCATGCACCTTCTCAAGCACTTCAACCCATCACGAATCTGTGGCCTTTTTCTACATGGGAGCTCGATCTCATTGGAAAAATAAATCCCTCTTCCTCTAATGGCCATAAACATATTATCATTGCAATTGAATACTTCACTAAGTGGGTTGAATCAATTCCTCTTACTTAAGTGACTGGCCAACAAATTTCCTAGTTCATCCTCAACCATATCATTTTTCACTATGGTATCCTCATTGTCATTATCACAGATAATGATAAATCCTTTAAAAATCATGTACATACCTTTTTTGACAAATTTCATATCAAACACAAATGGTCTACACATTATTACTCACAAGGCAACGATCAAGCAGAGGCATCTAATAAAACCCTTATTAAAGTCATCAAAAAGATTGTCAATCATGTTGGTCGCAATTGGCATCTTTAGCTCTATCATGTCACACTACCATCCGTACACCTACTAGCACCACTCCCTATTCCCTTGTCTTTGGTTATGAAGTCATTTTTCCAGTTGAGATTGAGCTACCATCCTTGCACATCTCTTTACATGACCTCAACACTGATGAAGACTACAAAGTGGCAATGACTATATGAACTAGATATTCTCAATGACCACTGACTCAATGCACTAAATCACCTTAAGGCATATCAAAATCAGTTGTGTTTTAGCTACAAGCACATAAAAACTAGAGAATTTGAAACTGGGGACCTTGTGTTCAAAGAAAATCAAAAGAATACAAATCACAACCATGAGAAAAAGAGAAAATTTGAGCCAAACTGGATGGGTACCTATGTCATCATTGCCAAATATGGTTCAGGGGCATACAAGTTAATAACATCTGAAGATCAAGAGCTAGAGGAACCTATGAACATCGTGCATCTCAAGCAGTTTCATTCATAATCTAGCAACAATGGTTTCATAACATCACAAAAGTCAAAAAAAATCAAAAAAAACAAAGCAAAAAAATAAAGAGAAAAATCACCCTCTAGTGAAAATTATGCTTATGGCACCTTAGGCAAGTACCATGACGAAAACCCACTCATGGGCATCTTGTGTAAGTACATGAGTTCCATTATCCACAAGCATCTTTGCACTTGGAGGCAAATATCAGCATAGTCCACCTTGTTTATTCCATATAGTTTCACTTATGTCCATTGTCCTAATCTTATTTGCATTCATCCACTCAGCACCTTTTTCCTTTGGTTGGACCTTACATTACATTTTAACTCATGCTTCAGATAAGGCACATTGATTATTCCTAATTAGAAAATTTGACGTTATGACATGTTCTCTATTATCACTCTATCCATGTTGGAGCCTGTGTCCAGTTTTCTATCTTTATGCTCATGGTTAAATTTTCAACCCAATCTGTGAAAGTGCCATCTCAATTTGAGTCCCCTTTGGTGTCATAACTTGCCTAAACCAAGTCGAGCAAATGTTTTGTGTATACATTGCCCCATATCAAAAGTCTCGAGCTTGTAAAGTGTCATGTTTGCATAAAAGGTCCCCTAAAATGATCTGGTAAAGTCAATTTTTGTTTAGGTCTAAAAATAGTAACCTATTATTTTTAGAAAGTTTACATTTAAGCACGTATGGCCCTAAAATTTTATCCAAAGCTCCAAAATTGTAAAGTCAACCTATGATGAAAAAAATAGCTAAAGATCACTTGCAGATAATGAGATATTAAAGTTTCAAGGTTCCAAAATCCTATAAAAATATTAAATGTGAATTTTGGACCTTTAAATGCTCAAATGAGGCTCTAAAAATTTATGAAAGATTGTTGTTCTGGAACTTGCGTCGCATAGAGCACTTTGAGCTCTTCAGTTTAAAAAGAAACAGGCTCAATCGGGTACCTGGATCAAAAGTTATGGGTATCGCAAGTTGTGCTACATCAGGAATTTCTGACTATCATACCCAAATGCCCATAAAAGTAGAAATAAAAGGCAAAAAATTTCAAATTCAAAAGTTAAACGAAATTAGAAGATTCCCAACAACATGATGTATTGATTTTCTAAAAATATTGTAATAGTTCACCTGACTTTTCAGAAAAGGTTCTACATATTGAAAAATCTTTTTCATTTGTAAAAAAATTGGGAGAAAAGCTTGTAAAGAAACCCTATGATATTGTAATGGGTTTTCCAAAGGAATAATAGATGTTTTGAAGATTGTGTTCAATATTTTGATGTTAATGAAATTTCTCTATTCAATTATATGAGAGGGCTTTGATCTAGATTGTCTCTTTTGTTGTGTTATATGTTATTGAGAGTACATTTTCAAAGAAGATAGAGACTCTTGCTCACATATTTCGTGTGTGATTTGCATGTTTAGTTAGTACATTTTCAAGGGCAATGATAAAGCTTTCTGAACAACAAGTGGGATGTGTAATGATTACAAAATTAGGAAGTAGAATCCAACAAATTTGCAAATCATATTTGTGGGTTTATATCATTGTTAGGCATTGATATTTGTTGTCAAGCCCCAAAGTTAAGATCTTGTTAGTATAAATAGAATGTACTAATCTTTGACTCTATTTTCTCAAGGAGCAGAATCAATCTTATTCCCAATTCATTCACATATTTAAAACATGAAAAAATCATACTATGGTGTTGTATATTAGTAATTTAGGTGTTATGTTCATGCCTACCCATCAAAGGTACAAGGAAATTAATATTGTGGAATTATTTTCAAAACCCTTGTTATATTTGCATGAACCATTTATCTTCTTTTTCATTGTGATAAACCCATTGTGCTATGAATATTCAGTAGTGTTATTAGGTTTACCCACTCATGTAGGATGTGTAAGGATGTTTTCTAGTGTCATAGGGATTGTCTTTAAATATGATGTCCTAGGCACCAAGTTGTATATTTTAGCATGCAAGCTAACACACAAAAATCCAACTTGACACAAGGGTCAACTTGAGATAAATGAAAAGCATGCTTGAATTCAAAGGATGTGATTGCAAACACAATTCTATCTAGGGGAAAGAATTTCACCTATGATCCAATCTAAGATTTTTATTTTAAGTATGAATCATAATGGGTCTAACTTACTGGGGCTAAAAAGGCTAAACGCTGATGGATTTTCTAGATTTTATCAACTTATGAATAAAATGTATTAAAATAAGTATCAAAATAGCGTATCTTAAGACAAGATCCAAAATGAGTGCAAGACTAACACACAAAAAAAGCATAGTATACACTTTTCTCCCATACAATGTGAAATAAACTAATTAATCCATCAAATTCTTTAATTCTTGAATTCAATAATTAATTTTGAATAAAAACTAAAACTTATCTAATACACAGGGGCCCTCACAATATCCTATTGATTAAATATTGATTAAAGGACCCACAATTTGACTTAATGTTAAACCTCCATCTCTATTAAGGTTGTTCTCATGACAAGCAATTTATGGATCTTCCTCTCATGTAGTTACACTCACATGAGATCACTTTAGCATTCTTCAGATGTGACTTCTAGCCTAACTATTCTCCTTGTCTCACCAATGTAATTAGAGTCATAATCGCAATAATTGATATGGCACACTCCACCTTTAAAGCTAATTTATTTATTTTTTCAATCTATTGCCTCCGTTTGTGTTTTATTTTTGTCATTTAGTAAGCTTGGATATCCAAATTCCTAAAATAATATTCTACCCAACATTAGAATGTAGCGTGTTTGGCGTGAAGATGCCTTCCACTATACAAGAAAGATTCGAATGAATAGCTGGTTAGATAGATGCATATGACATGAATCCAAGTACACATGATTACAACATGTACCTCATCATGGCACTCGATATTTGGTCTAAACCAAATTTATCAAGGTTAATAATGTGATTATTAACAAATGTATATGAGAAACCGTTAATGCACAATGATAAGGCATTTAAAATCAATTTGCCTTGAAATTTCCAAGGAACTAACGAGTGACTCATAGAAAGCTTACCTAAGTAAGGCCTCCTAGATATAGGCATGTCGCCATGCCGATGCTTAGCTTATTTTAGTTTGCAGCCACTGTTTAGGATATATTTGTGGAGTTAGTGATTTCATGAATATTTTATTTTTCTGTTTAAGTAGTTATCTTAATTTATAGTTTTTATTATATAAAAAATAAATACAAATTATTGTAATTATCTTAATTTACAAGAAAATTAATTTTAAAAAAAGGAAAGGAAACATATGCAGTCACATGGCATACCAGCCCCCTTTTTTCCACAACTTATTTGCAATTCCTAAACAGTAGCTGCTCCACAAATATAAGGAAAGATTCTATATTATCCTTTTCCCTAATCCATCTCTATATCTATTTGTAATTGGATGAACTCTCACATTTATGGATTTCTTGAAAAAACTGCATTGCAGGCCCAATCTATAAAGAAATATTTTAGAGGTTTGCAAGAGCTGCCTCAAGCTTGAACAATTAAGATATTGTGAAAAGATTGCTGTAAAGAGGTCTTGTGAAGTTACAGTTGATACCCTCCGTAGTTGTCTTCAAAACTTACAATAGAGACAAGATAAAAAGAGGCTCCCAAAGGCAAACTCAAGCTTGAACAATGAAGATTATGATGATTAAGCTTTGTAAGCAATGCGTTGAGCTAGAGAAGCCATTTATAGTAAGCATTAGAATGAAATATTAAGATTAGTCTTGTTATAGAATGAAATATTAAGATTAGTATGTCCCTAATTTTATAGACCTGTGCAGCGCTTTAAAGAATGTAAAACAGTATGGTATCAATTCTACTTGGTCGTGTGAAAGATTATCAATAGGGGCCTGTGTTTCGGTCCCTATTTCCTGAAGTTGACTGCAGGGTATCCTCCCATGGCAGGGCAAGTCTTTTGCGTCTGTAATAGGTTCGCGGATCCGCCCCTCATAGAAAGATATGCTACGGCCCCTGCCATGTGCTCATCCTCCTCAGGCTGTTGTTGAGAATGAAAAGTTTTATCAACACTATGGGGTGATTTGCAGATTTAATAATAACTTGTAGCCATCCCTGTCCGACTTGTATAAATGGGTCTCAGGTTCTTGGAAGCTCCTTGTGGCGAGCAAGATTGAACTCTTCTAGTGTACAAGGGGATTCTTCATCGTGACTTTTTCAATCCCCAAAGAGTGGGCGAAAAAGATTTTAGTGCTTCACGGTCAGATTTGGTTGTGGAGTGTGCACTCCCTCTCCATCAAACCATAGTCCATCTCCTTCAATCCACTCACCGAACCCCTCAACATCAAACCAATATAGGTTAAACTCTCAATCTCTCTGTCCACTTTTGGGAAGATTCATGCTACAAGGACATTGGCAATGCAATTGGTCACTTCCTAGAGGTTGACTCCACTACCTAATTCATGGGACACTTCATTTACTCATATTTTGGGATAGATACCTCTAAAACCCTTCATGAAGATATAATTCTAATGGTGGGAAAAAAGACTTGGACACAAGAGTGCAGCTACATGGTCACTCCGTTTGTCCCCTCCGTTTGTCCCCTCCGTTTGTCCCCACTCTCGTCACAAGAGTGCAGCTACATGGTGGATGGATATTCGTGATGATCACTTGACTATTAACGCTTCTGACTCTTCAATGAATAGATCTTCCCAAGATTTTGTGCCTTCTCCGCTCATTCACCCTACAAAGCACAGTCCCACGGGGCTGCTAGCGGGCAAGGCTACAATGAACCCCTCAAACTTCTCTCAAGCCCTCTTCTTCTTACCAAACTCAGATTGTCCCTTCATTGACTCACCTAATATATTAATTGGGAGCGTCTTCATTTGTGAATAATTAAATATACCCTTAATTTTTATTTTTACCTCTTAATGTCGAATTTTAATTCCTATTTGAATAGGCCTCCTTTTATTATATATCATGGATATCTCTTTTCTTTTAACAATATTTCTTAAACCCCCTATTTATTTACAGAGCTCGTATATTTGATTGAACGTTTCATTTTTACTCCTATTAAAAACATTCTCCAAATATTAATATTGAATGAAACTTAATTGGATTTATTATGAAAATTAAATACATTAAAAACATTTTAAAGCTAAACTAATTTTATGTTGATCTTTAATTTTATGTCTAACTAAAGAAATTAGGGGGAACATATTTATGTGAAGAAGAGGTCATTAATTTTAGATCAAGAAAAGAAATTAATATTTATGTATACAGCAAATTGCAAGAAACTAGAAATATAATTGTTCACCCATCTTGGATCTATACACAACATTGCAAAATTATTCTTAACATTATCATGTTTCAATCCTTCCAATGAAGTCTGTCAACCCTCCAAATATGTCAATGGAAATATTAAAAAAATATTTCAAAATGGTAGAGAAACATGAAAATTGTTTTGATTTAAACTGTCTGGCAAAACTCTGATTTGATGCATGGAACCTCTTGGTGAATGCCCACCATTGGATTCATTTCTCATTTAACTTATCTATATTTTTACAAGTGTACATACCGTACTCTTTTTTAAATCAAATCTATAACTCTTCTATGAAGTACATACACCATTTTTAAGCCCACTTAGAATTAAACAAATTCATTTTAAGTCTTACTTAAATGCCATAAGCAATTCCTCTCAGTACCCTATTTAAGCCCCCAAAAAAAAAATTACACTTTTGTTCTGTATTCACATAAATTCACATCCAAGGTATACATACCATATCTTTTTAAAACCAAATCTATAGCTCTTCTATGAAGTACACAAACCATTTTTAGACCCACATAGAAGTAAACAAATTTATTTTCTAAGTCTTACTTAAATGCCATAAGCAATTGCTCCAGGTACCCTTGTGTAAACCCCAAAAAAAAAAGATTAGTTTACATTTTTGTTCTTTTATTCACATAAATTCCCATCCCTTAGATGAAACCCACCCTTGTTCAACATTATTGCCTTCAATATTTAAGAAAAATATTAATAAAATTATCCCCTCTACCCCTAATTCTTACGAACATATTTATCTTTTTTTTCAATATTGAATATCCCATTATATTACCTATATAGTGATGCCCCTGGGCATGAGCTATATTTAATGTAACACTGTTGTCTGCACCAAAGACACATTAGATGTGACTTCAAACTTTCAAGCTTCACATGCCTTTTTGAAGGGCTGCTTATAAAATAGAGATACATTATAGTAGAAAACTATGTCAGTTATATCATAATGGTCATTTTTGTATGTTGCATGATCCCATCTCTAAATAAGTTCATTTAAAGCAGCAAAATAAGGAGTCCATTAGAGAGACAAAAAAAAAAATTAAGTCCAGAACCAACACACGCCAATAGTTGGCAAAAACTCTATATACAGTAATATAAAACCTGTACCGCCCTCAGGAATGACTTTACTTGGCATTTGTTAAATGGAAAGAGATATAATACTGAAGATCGCTTTAAGAGATGTGAAATTATCCTGCAAACCAACAAATGGCATCTAGATTAGTTCACCCAAAAAAGAGATGACAATAGAGTAGGCAACTGTAGATCTTACTGTTTCAAAACTTACAGTAGGGGACTATCTTCCAGAGCTGATTCTCTCCCTTCTTCCACTCCCAGAGAACTAAAGGGTTACCATCTTTGATCCCTCCTGATTTCTTATCGCCGTGAAAAGCATCCACATTCAGACGAATATTGTTTACTTGTCTTAATGTTCTGTACCCGTGGCCCATATCCTCACTCATGGTCCATAGAATAGACTCATCAAAGGTGTCTGGTCGATGTTCTGTCAAGAGAACCTGGCAGCATTCATCTAAATAATTACTTGCCATATAATTTCCCTGTGCTGAAATTCAAATATCTTTGTTCTTCTTGTTTTAAATTTAAAATTCTTCCATTCATTATTCTGGACAGGAATTACAATGGTAATGCTTCATTTCAAAATACATCAATATCCAAATCCTAGGGAAAACCTACAATAAGTGCTTGATAACAAATGCATTACTTATTGATGCACCTGCACGTTCTTCTCTTCAGAGGATAGAGGGGCTGCTAACACACATCTGTGCAGTTTTGTATGTCTATCAAAACTATCACATGCCAACTAAAACCAACTCTTTATAATTGAAGAAACTCATGCTCCTCTAATTAGAAATCAGCGCATGAGTTCATTTAATGAGAAAGTTCAAGTTGCTGGCTTGGCTACTGTGCATATATTCTTTTAGAAAATTTGGAGCAGGCATGGAAATTGAAAATAAATCATTTCAGAACTCTTGTTCTGACAATATGTGTGCAAGGAGCAGGGTTCATTTAGAGACTTTAAGTGGAACAGTTCCAAGTTCAAGACCTATCATACAGCAGGCTAATGATCCAGAGCCTAGAGGTGACTAGGAGGACAACACATTAAACAAATTCAATATATTATGTGCAGAAACATATTAAGGATCATAACGGCAGCAACAATCACATAATTCAGAAGGTCGAAATGAAGAGATCTCAATGACATTAGAAAAACGTGCTAGAGCAAGTTTTGTGCAATGATCTCAGAGGTTGAATCAAAATGTATCAACTAAAATACTCCTATTAGACGCTTGCTCCAGGAATTCCTGTCACATACCTTTAGAAAAGGAATTGAAGAGATGTCATCATGGCAGTCACAAAAAATGCAATCGGCTTGCCTTCAGTTGGTTCATATTCTTTGTTTTGCTGGTTATTGCAAGTACCATTGAGTGTGTGTGGGGTGTGCCACTTGGTTCTCATTGTGGAGACTAAGGTTCAAATCCCCCGAGTGGTGTGTTGTTTCATGTACCCAGTTCATAGCTCTGGTCAAAAACATTTACCCTAAAAAAAAAGTACCATTGAGCAAGTCTGCTAAACACAGCTGACACTGTTTGAGATGTGTGGTATCGGATACAATGAGTATGGGCTTCACAGTTTGACCACGTGTGGTTGGTATGATTCTAAAGCTAGTGGTGAAGCCAGCAAGTGGCACATAGTACAGTAATTGTACTGCAAGGTGATCAAAGTGTCAGGTCCTCCTAGACCTATTGCCCCCCTTGAGATGCAATGATCCCCATTGCAGCATGTTAAGAGAGTAGAGACGTTGAAAGTGTTAAACAACTTCAGCTCTGGTGTGCCATTTCTCCTGATGAAGAACTTGACCTATCTTGTCAGATACAATTTAGTAAATAGGTGATGCATGGGCATCTCAAGGGTCATGCCATCAGCATCAACAAAAAGGATATTTTTTAGGTGCAATTTTGGATTTTTGTAGTTTAACCCTGTGTTTCCCAGGTATAGGAGGCAATCTCTACTCTTCAAATATGTAAATTCAAATGTTCTCTCATTTGAGCCAAAGTTGCATGGACATGGATATGGATACAGCGATTTTTCAATACCCCCTAATATGGATATGGCTGGATACGACTATATATATAGATAATTAAAAATATATATTATTAAATAATCTATTATATTAAAACTTAAAAATATAATTCCCCTATTTATGGGGTGGCTCGGGCTCATTTAGCGTCCAATCCAAGAGCAGATGCAAAGTGGATCCCACCAGATGCGGATTTGCATAAACTAAACTTTGATGGTGCAGCCAAGGGAAATCCGGGCCAACCCGGAGCAAGATGCATAATCAGAAATCATCACGGGGAGATAAGTGTAGCAGCCAAGAAACTTACAAAGGGAACAAATAATGTATTGCTTGGGCTTCAAACATGCAAAAAATTGAGACTATTGAAAGTCCAAATAGAGAGAGACTCTAAAATAATAATTAATGCCATCTGAAAACATAGAACTCCATATTGGAAGATGGACAACATATTGAATCAATGTTGGGCTCTACTCGATCGGCTTCAAGAATACACAATCAACCATGTCTACCAAGAAGCCAATGTAGAAGCTGACGCAATAGCAAACGTGGCGATCAACATGGAGAGGGATTATTATTGTACCAACTCTTCGGACTCATGGTTGGATTTAGCGCCAGATTTGCCGACCACACTCGCATGCTTGAGCCAAGGAATGACCAATGGAGAATTAAGGAGCTGCAGCCGACGCGCTTCTCGCCAAGGGAGTACATCATAGATGAGATATTGCAATTATGAAGACAACTTCGCGGCGTACAGAGATGGGAAATTCATATTGCAATGCTATGTTTGACATTTTCAGCATAGCTGGAAATATGGACACTATGGTTTGCCTAAAAAACAAGAATAGGCAAATAGCTTTCATGGGGGAGGTGTCGGATTGCAGGTTGAAGAAGATTTTCAAAACTAAGTCGGTGATTGTACTACACGCTATTCAAATGGTTTTGGGAGAAAAGTTTTTGTCCACAACCCATCGATACAGAGTCAACACGAACATTTCTTCAATGTTCGTTGCAGTCCTTTTGGACCTAGGAGAATATAAGGATGCTATCACGGTGGTGGTTGAATCCCTAATCAAACTGAGATGGTGTTGCGGGTTGAAGAGGATACTGGACAATGCGGTCTTGGGATTTGGCTTTCTCTCCAACAACAAAACTTGGCTAGTGATTCACCTACCATATAATGGCCCATGGGTTCCTTTGATCATTATGGTTGTTGGACAAAATGAGGTTGAATGCAAACACGAGGCAAAGTGGGGAGCCAAATTCCTGAAGGCGATCACTGGTCTTGCTCCCTCACAGGAGGTCGACTGGTCCTCTGTGTTGTGACCAAATCACACATCGCCCCATTGCAAATGGGGACCCCCCTTTTTTTGAGCTCTGATACTTTGCATTTAGTTCTGGATGATGTCTTAGGTTCATTTCCTCTGCGAATCCAACAATAAGTCTCTCTCCTAGAAGGTTTTGCTTTATAACTGAAGGTCTCATCTGGAAAATGAACTGGCAGTAATGAAGAGTCTTGATCAAATTCCATCCAAGTAATGAACACTGAGACCGAACCTGATGTATGTTTGAGATCCTGAAAATGACTAAGTCTGGTAGCCTAAAATCCTGAAATCCTAAAAATTTGACTAAGTCTGAAATCTGGTGGACTCTCCAAATTCTACAATCTGCATGTTAAATCCGGTGGATTCGAGACCTATCTCAAACATCCTGAAAGGTATATTGAAAAATATTTGAAGTATATACTTAAATATATTTTTTAATATACCTTCACCCTGAGAGACCCTAAAAAAATGGCTACGTACTCCAGAGGATCCAAAATCCTTGACCAGTGCGCCAAGGCATAAGAGTGGCGCAAAATCTTGATGAAATGCGCTTTTAATCAAAGAACAAAATGTGGAACCATTGCGCCAGAACCAATGCACCTCATTCAACGCGCCATTCGAAGAAGAGGTGTAGATTGAGGTTCTAGGTGAGTTTTAAGATGAGCGCAAAATGATGATCTCTTGCACCTAAACCAATGCACCTTTGTAAAGAAGAGGTAAGGATGGTTTTAGAGCATATTTTATCCAAGCATCAAAAAGCTCATCTAATGCGCCATCTTTGGAAGGTGATTTAAGTCCAACTTTTGACATCATGTTGAAGAAGGATCCAAAACTCTCATCCAAGGCGCCAACTTTTGACATCTTCAAGGCAAGCTTTAAAGAGGATCCGGATTCTTTATCTAATGCGCCCAAACCACTAGTTTCAAGGAGGTATCAAAACCCTCAAGTAATGCGCTTAAAGAAGAGGACACTTTGTGTGATGTTAAGAAGACTTTCAAACTAGAGAATAAATTCCTCATCTAATGCGCCATTTAGGAATGCAAAGCGAATTGAGTTTTGAAGAAATGTTGAGAAAGGATCATGTTGATCCAATGCGCCACTACTAGTGGGAGATAAATTTCAAGTATTAAGTGTAAGTCTATCTAAAACACAAAATGATGATCTAGGGCGCCACCTTAATAACTTGTTAATGAAGATCTAGAACCTTCATGTAATGCGCCTAGTCTAATACACCACTTTGGAGGATAAGTTGAAGTGAGTTTGAAGATATATTTTAAGGAGAACACAAAATAGTCATCCAATGCACCAAGGGTAAAGGAGAAGATTTAGTCCTCCAAGTGAGACGAAGATCCCAAACACATCAAGTGATGCGCCACTCAAGTAGGAGGATTGAAAGTATATCAAGATTTCAAGGAGAACTCAAAATCTCAATCCATTGCGCCACCTTGAGTAGAGGGGTAAATTATACTAGATTGAAGATGAGATGAAGATTCAAAATCTTGATCTAGTGCGCCAAAGCCATGAAGTGCATAGAAACCTCATCTAATGCGCCATAAGGAATGATTAAATTGGGTGAAGAGAAAGTTGTCATGATGTTAAAAAACAAGAGGATTCAGATCTTTGTCTAGTGCGCCACTTCATTAAGAGAGGTCAAAACGTTTGAAGAGTCTCATAGAGGATCCAAATACCTCAAGTGCTGCGCCCCTTCAAGGGTGGAATAGATGTAGCATGAAATCAAGTTTTAAACACTTTTTAAGAAGTCTCCAAGTTATTGATCTGCTGCGCCACTTTGGAAGTTAATAACAAGAGGTGTTGATTGAAGTCTTATGCAACCTTTTAAGAGAGGATCTAATTTCCTATCTGCTGCACCTGATATTAAAGTGGTTTGAGTTAGTCTTTTTTGAGTGGGTTTTTTTTTAGGAAATGTCATCATTTTATGTTTTAAGTCATTGAGATGTCCAAAGTGAAGTCAATTTGATGATAAGAATGTTGAATGATCCTTATGTATTATGTGTTATCAAAAGGGATTGATGCTGTTTCTCTGTTTGTGTTGCAGCAATAAGGATGAAGCTAAGGAGTCATCAAAGAAGAAAAAGCTTGAACCACCTTTATGCTAGGAGTGAAGTCAACAAGTTGCCATGTGGAGAAAACATCATAAGTTGCTCAAAGTGATCACTTCAAGTTCAAGATCAACATACTTCATCTTCAATTGCATCCTGATCACAAGACAAGGCTTTCATCCACACTCTACTTCAAGTTCTTTCAACCTTCAAGATCATCATGTTGAAACACTTCATCTTCGTATCATCAAGCATTCCAAAGGCATCTCCAAAGTTTCAAGTTCCTCCAATGCTTTCAAGTCTCCTGGAAAAGTTATAAGGAAGATGTTATCATCTATATCTTCACGCCAAAGGACCACTTCAAGATCGTCAACAAGGAAGCATTTCATCTTCAATAGCATCATGTCAAAGACACTTCATCCATTCAACTTCAAGTTCCATTCAACCTTCAAGTCCAAGAGAGATCTCCTACTCCGATTCATGAATGAAGCATCATCATCTACAAGTTGAGAAAGAAACATCATCATATACAATACTACTCACTCTTCAAGAAGATGCATCCAAAGAAGATCAATCTACAAGTTACCTGCAAGAGGAGAAGAAGCATTACAAAAAGTTAAACCAAATGAGCAACACATATCATACATCCAATTTACAAGAAGATGAACAAGGCAAGATCAACAAAGTATTCCTAAACATTCAAGTTCAAAGTAATCACATCGAAGACATCACACAAGATGATACATTTTGGGAATAAGCTAAGGTGGCACCTACATGGCAGACACTCATCATCAAATCAATCACAAGTCGCCACATCATTTGACAAGCAAAAAGACAGAGAGGACGCCTATGTGGAAGATACTCCAAAAATTCCATCTTCTTCGAAAGCATGTCTTCATTGCCTGTCATATGTACTAAAAATAGCAGTTTGTTGTAACTAACTTGTGAGGTGGCATGATCTAAGCCCTTGGCTACATGAATTGATCCTAGCCTTTCATTGTAACTCTGGACCTCTATATAAAGGACTTGTTGCCTCATTTGTAAATCATGAGATTAGAGATTAGATTGTAGAGTAGGAGTAGAATAGAAGAGACTCAAAATTCTCTAAGAGGGCTTGAAATTGTTGTAAATATTTCTCAAGATTAATGCAAAAACATTGGAGTTCATTATTTGGTGTTAAGTGTTATCTTGTGGAATCACATGGTTTCTTGTACTTTGATGAAGTGGAGAAGTGTTTCAAATTAGAAGTAAAGTAGATTAAAAATTCATTGA
The DNA here is from genome assembly GCA_027924645.1 of Cunninghamia lanceolata. Taxonomy (NCBI): domain Eukaryota; kingdom Viridiplantae; phylum Streptophyta; class Pinopsida; order Cupressales; family Cupressaceae; genus Cunninghamia; species Cunninghamia lanceolata. The sequence goes on along the minus strand of BSBN01000737.1, from coordinate 7,364,725 downwards.
TGTAATGTATGTTGTATTGAATATTTGATCAACTCCTAGCTCATGCTTTTAACATTCATCGTCAGTGAAGTGTTGTGTAAAGCTAGTCTGAGCCTTGTAATTTGCTTAAGTTCGATTGTGGATGCTTGTTTGAGCTGTGCCGTTTAATGGGTGCTTATATGAGCCTTCATGATTTGAAAACCATTCGTTTACCTTAGGAGATTGCACCAACTTCATATAGTTGTAGGCATCCTTGGCGAAGTGGAGTTAAGTTAATTTAGGAGTTTGTTTATTCAAGCATCATCATTACTTCATTGACCTTAGATTAGCTTTCTGAATCCTTATCTTTTGCTTTTCTTTATTATTGATACATCGTCTACACTGAAAGGAGGAATAAACTAAGTGAAGTATGAAGAAGTCTAATGTAAGTCCCTTTGTGATTATCAGCAAGATCACATGTAATCACTGAGTTAACCCATCATGAATCATAAGTAAGGAACCTTGGAGTTACTTCACTGGATCACATAGTTCAACCTTTGAAGAGCTTTATTCAAGAGAGAGTGGGATACTCTAGTGTTTTTCTCTATTGTTGCCCTGTCTAAAAACAATCATCAACACTTTGCAATTGAGACAGGTGGCTTGAACTCCAATGAGGATGAGGTTGTGGCAGAAGCACAACAGGGATGAAGACACGGGAATGTTTCTTTTTTCTATCGAATGAGATGTTGGGGGATCGTGTGACGAAGTGGTGTTGTTTCCAAATATGCTAGTTTAGGCAAATAGGATACAATAAATAGAAAATATACAAGGCAAAATATATATGTTAAACATAGTTCTACATTTGCAAGACAAAATGTATAGAAGTTGTAATGGTGTTAATACAAGCATGGGGTTTTTGTACTTAAATTTCAAAGAAATACAGTAGATCTGAGGGGTTTTATACAAAGGCCCTCCATTGGAGCAGCCGGTTGATTTCCTACGGTTAAGATTATTACAGGAATTGCCCCCTCTAGCCAAATTCGCCTATCAAAAAAAATGAAAATAAAAATATAATTTATTATTTTATACCTAAATCTTATAGTTTTATTATTAATAAATATTGAACTTATTAGATTTAAATACTAAATACAAATAACTACTATCAATAATAAACGATATTGAACTTAATAAATTACAAAATTATTTAATATAATTAATATTAATAAAATTATAAATTACATATTAATAAAATTAATATATTAATAAAGTTATAAATGAACTTAATATTAGTAAAGATAAAATTCAACTTAATTTTCTTCAACCATAAAGAAAATTACCTTAGTTTTCCTAGGGGCCACCACTTACTAAATCGGGAGAATCCACAAAAGGTGTCTGAGGATAAGACTTGGCAGATCACATCAAAAGGCCACACGGGATGTAGGGGAAAAGACCCAATACCTGAGATAGTTCCAATGGCTGAGATAGTATTTGTGCATTTAAGGCCCAATAGTTTTAAATGTTTAGCACTAGTAGTTGTGACTTTAAGGTTGTTAGTGTTGACTATAAGTACTAATAATTGAATGAAATGTGCCCTTTAGATCTAAAAAGCAACCAATCATGTGATGACACATCAACGCACCAACAAAACATGACTTAATGCACACCTATTGGTCCACCCTTTTTTGGGGGGGACTATTTGACACCTCAACAAAAAGCATGCTGATGTGGCATCATATTTGATGATGTGGCATCATATTTGATGATGTGGCCCTGAAACTTTAGTTATAAGCAGGGGGATTGCCAAGTAAGCTACTGTAAAAAATTTGGAGTGATTCGTAATTGCCACATGATTTTGAGAGGCATGAAGTTAGGGTGCTCAACTACTGAGTCCTCTCCCCTATTTCAGTAGAAGAAAATAAATTACTTTAAATAATACACTATCAAATAAGAAATAGTATTAAAAGATAACTGTTTAAAAATTTCGCAAAAAACGATATCTCAATAATGCGCCAAAGTTCACAAAAGATATAATTAGACTGCTCGTGATAAATTAGCAGTCGTGGATAACTTTAACATCTGCGATAAAAAACCAGGGAGAAAAAAATTGGCCCGCCATCCTAAAATTGCACTACCCATGATTTAAGGTTTTTTTAACATTTTAGGGTTTTTCTTTGACATTTTAGTGTTTAAATTTTTTACTTTAAAAAATGTTAAACTTGGATATGGCAAAGTCGAACACTCAAATTTTTTACTTTAAAAAATGTTAAACTTGGATATGGCAAAGTCGAACATTCAATTTTTTTACTTTAAAAAATGTTAAACTTGGCTATGGAAACGTCAACTAGGTCACCAAATCCAAGCATATCTCGTGCAGCTCCAAGTTTGCTTGCATTTTGGGTACAGGCAAGCACGATATCCAAGTAATATCCATGCATATTGTACCAATATCCGTACCGAGTATGCTAGTATGCGTACCAAGGGGGTGGTATATCCAATAACACTGATTTGAGCATTCCCCTTTGGTTGGAATCTTTGGATGGCCCCACTGACACTTGTACACTTGTTCATGGCACACCGTGAAAGTTGAAAAGTTGCAATTCCATAAGGGCATATGGGATGGTGAGCCACTTGCATGTTGCTTGTTTAATTTGCATGTTTGACCTTCATTTGTATGCCAATATCTTTGAATGGGGTACCCATGTGTGAAGGAGTTACAAATTGAGGAGAATCTTGCATGCTTTGTCTTAATTGTGTTAACTGGGTGGACAGCTTTACAAGTTGACTCCTTGATTCTTGAGGGCGAATAGAGTTACAAGTTGACTCCTTCATTCTTGAGGGCGAACAGATTTACAAGTTGACTCCTTTATTCTTGCTTTGACCCCTTCTAGATGGTGACACATTTGGAGAAAGAAATATGGTGTGAGTTACATCAAGTCATCCTTGGTCAATGCTCTTGAATGCTTGGAAGATTGGAGCCACTTGGAGTAGTTACACTTGAGGAGGCACAACTTTGACTCTTCCTATGCAGCTTCTAGTCTTGGTGCCATACTTCGAGAAGTTCTAAAAGAAGAGAATGGAGATGAGTTTGGTTAGCTATCTATGGTTTTCCCCTAAGTCACAAGGTTCACCGAATTTCGGCCATGGGGTTCAAAATTCGGCGAACTTCAAAACATTTACAAAAATTCATTGAAATTCGCCAGAAGTTCGTCCGATAAAGGGCGATGCTTTTTAAACGTAAAATATATTTTTTTGAAAACGTTTTTTTAAGGGTTTTTTTTTCGCTTTTTCCCTTACGGGGGAGAAGCCGACGCATTCAGAGTTTGGGGAGGTATTTCTTCACACTGGGCTCGTCTCTGTGTCCAAGAATACGTCGATAGGAACAATCGCAGAGTTTAGAAAACCAGCACTTGCACCCATAGGAGGTTCCAGGAATACGCCGATAGGAACAATGGCATCAGAAAATTTCCCCGCGTGAATTTTTTTGTACGGCGAGACAATTCCCGAACAATATAATGCTCACATATAAAGGGCCTATCGTCTAATTAAAGTTCAAGATAAGAGACTCGATTATTTTGGACTTTATTTGTAGTTTGTTTTTATTTTATTTTTTATTTTTTTAGATAAAATTTAATATATTGAATTGGAACCAAATGGGTAAAAGTTTAATATTTTAAAATTTAAAAAATTGAATTTTAATATATTTAATATAATATAATTTAATAATATTTATAATAGTTAATATACTTAATATTATATAATTTGATAGATTTATTATTTATATTTAAAAAATGTAAATTTAATATATTTACTATTATATAATTTAATAATATTTATAATAGTTAATAACTTAATATATGTAATATTATATAATTTAATATATTTATTATTTATTTATATTTTAAAAAATCTAAATTTATCTAAGGAGAATTTAATCACAAATTTTTTTTCAAGATTTTTCTTGGCGAATTGATTCTGAATTTCATGCGTGCCGAATTCGAATTCGAATCTTGTGACTTAGGTTTTCCCTGCAAGTTGAAGGTGGAAAAAGGCCTTTGAAGACTTTATTTGCAGGTTGGGAGCTCAAGGGTGGAGTGCGGTTCAAGTTGGAGTTATAGTTGTTAATCTAGGGTTTACAGTTTTTCTCATAGAGCTTGTGTATGTTCCCTATTTTTCAGTTTGGGTGTTCTTAGGTCTGACATATGTTCATTTTGTAAGGCGAGACTGTCCAAATTCCCCCCTAAGATCTGATGTAACCATTGTTCTTCATATGCTATAAAAATCAGCAATTTCCCTATATGTCTATTATCTCTGTGAGATTCAAAAAATCAGCAAGAGGAGAAATAAATCCATGTCCCTGTTTCTGGTTTTCAATTCAGTAAATTAGGGTCTTGTAATAAACATTGGGTCTGTTACAAATCAGTAATACAGGTCTTTGAATATCTATCTAAGTCAGATCCAAATTTCAGCTTGATTGGGTCAAGTTTATGTGGCTAGTTTTCCAAACTTTCTATCTCAATGTTGATCTGTTGATCCTGGTTTCTAAATTAGTTTGTATTTTTGTAATAGATCCCATATTATGTGTCTTGAATAAGTGTTGTGAAGTCTTGCTACAATGGAAAGATCACTATTCATTTGGCTCCCTACCCTTGGCTGCATCAATAGAAATTGCTTGAATCCTTAGCCTGGGTTCATTTCTACTAGCCAACTAAATCATGATTAACTTCTGCTACTTGAAGTTCTTTTGTTGCATTTGGTGCGTCTAGAGAAGGTGGAAAGTAACAACACAAAACTTTCACATTGACAACTAGATGAAGACCGATGGGAGTTACACCACTGAGCTCAAAGCCTAAAGGCATTATCTCCAATCTTTAATTAGTGATAGTGTATGGACCTTACCAAAGAAACGGAACTCACAGTAAGGTCTTGTTAGCATTTCCTTCTACAAATGAAGCCATACCCTACCACCAGCTTTGAACGTCTGCCATGTTCAATGTTGAACAGGGTGCTGCTTATATTTAGCAGTGGTCTTCTGTAGAATGATTTGCTCTTGCTGCTGAATGTGCTAGACATGCCCAATGAAGTTGGCTGCTTTGTCAACTTTAGTAGAGATATTAAGAGCTAAGTTTTAGCTACAGTAAATGAAAGGTAGGATTGCATCCCAAGTGCAATGTTTCTTGGAATTGCACATTTAGAAAAAATTGGAAAATCACCCCATTCACCACTTTTGTTTGTCCATAAGTCTACGGATGGAGTTTGGTAGACATCTAACTTTGTGTCCATCATTGACCAACAAAGTGCTTTCCAGAAATTGCTCAAGAATCTATTATCTCTATCAAATATGATGTTAAAAAGTAATCCAAAGAGAGTCCATACATTTTAAAAGAGAACTGCACTTTTCCCTAAGCTGAAATGGCTTTTTCACATGGCACAATTTGAGAACATATCCACTACTGCATATATACACAATCATTGCCATGCTTGGTAGTAGAAAAGCTTGCAAGGAAATCCATGGAAATTGATTCCCAAGGTCTACTAAGTTATAGCAAAGGAGACATTCCTTGCTTCTTGTTGACCAGCTTACCTATCGTGCATGCAATATAGGATTTGATGTATTTTGCAACGTCCAACCTGAGACGTAGCCAAAAGAAATACTTCTTCAATGCCATGAAGTTCTTTCAACTCCAAAATGATAAACATGCCAAAGACCATTTCTAATGCCAATTTTGCTGCAATTTGTTATGCATCTCAAAGAATTGAAACAATGTGTCACCTGTATGGATAATGATCTCCTTCCCAATTTCCAATATTTACATGCCTAGACAATAGCATAAAGTTCTCGGTTATATGTGAAATATTATCTTTTAGTGACAGAATGTTTCACTATGGTAAACAACTAGTGACCAAATTGAGTGAAGACTACTCTAAGCATTGGTCCATATCTCATATTGTTGTTGAAGATCAAGTAATGTCAGTACTAGCATGGAACAGAATTTGTATGTCAAATCCTTGAGCAGTTTTATTGTATGGTTGACCAACTTAAGTTTGCATCCACACCACCCATGACGACTTGACTCAAAGGCAAAATGATGTGAGCAAAATCAAGTACAAACTTCCTATAAAAATCTGCCAACCCCAAGAAACTGCAAAGTTTTGTGAGGCTCTATGGTGTAGGCCATTATTCGTAAATAACGTGCATCTTGGTCAGATCCACAAGTACTTTGTGGCATCAACAATATACCCAAGGTGATCATGGCAAAAGAATTTTCTTGAGATTTGCATACAACTTGTGTTGCCAAAAAGTATTAAGCAAACACTAAAGGTGATGCAATTTTTTCTTCCCATATCTTGCTAAAGATGAGTATGTTATCAAGATAGACAACAACAAATGAAGTTGTGAATGTCCAACGAATGTCATTCATAATCTACATGAATGTCACTAGAGCATTGATCAAGCCACAAGGCATGACAAACCATTCAAACAAACCTTCTAGCATGTTGTTTCATGCAAAACCCACATGTACCAAGTGATACAAGAGTTCATCCTGCAAGTAAAAATCTAGAATTGACTTCAAGAAGAAATATGGAATTGACTTACTGCTATGCAATGCCTAACAGATTTCTACATCTGAATCGTATTGCTACATTATTGGCCAAGTGTTGGTGTCAAGTCCACATGCGTCAAGCACAAAGTGAAGAGCTTGAACCAAAGGTTGACTCAGACAATCTACTACTATATTGGCACTTCCTTTCTTATGCGTGATGTTCACATGGAGCTGCTAAAGGTATGAAAACCATTGCTAATACTGATCTTGCTGGAATTTGTTATCAGGAAGAACTTCAACAGTGTGATATATGTATGTATGATGTCTTCTTTACCAATATGTAGTGCTTCCAATGTTTACATGCCTAGACAATGGCATAAAGTTTTAATAATATAGTGACAGTGAGTGTTTCCCCATGGTAAGCAACTAGGTGACCAAATTGAGTGAAGACCACTCCAAGCATTGGTCTATATCAAAAATTGTTGCCGAAGACCAAGTAACGTGAGCACTAACATGGAATGAAGTTTGTATGTCAATTTCTCAAAACACTTTTTATTGTGTGATTGACCAGCTAAAGTTTCCCTTTCCACCCTTGATGACTTCAATCAAAGGCCAGATGATGGGAGTGAAATCAAGTACAAACTTTTTATAAAAAAATTGCCAACCCCAAGAAGCTGCAAAGGAGCATATGAAAAACATATGGAGCTTTTAAGCAAAATGTATGGAAGATAGGAGTGCCAAGATAGTTTTTCAGATGCTACCAACTGAATGCTTTTGAACCTAAAGCTTCACCAAGTATTCAAAACAGCAAGGGGACAAGCTTTAGAAACAACAAACCCCTAAAGCCAGAATAGGTAGGGTCCACATAATAAAGAACTTTGGAGTAGGCTTTTGAAGGAAATGTCATGAAAAGATGAATGGTGAAAACGGCCAAGGATACCCACAAACAAAATCAAAACTCTAGGAATAATAACATCCTACATCAAAAGTTCAAATATAGAGATTGAAAATAGATGGGAAAAAGTTGTGCCACAACCACTTTCTCTTTGTTGGGAAGCCTTGGAATCTATGTACCCTAGGGACACATCCCCTACATTTTTAGACCCGTATCGTATAAGGGGCATTTTGAGGATGCAGGGACAGATCGGAAACATCCACCAGCCATACCAAATTTTCTAAAAAAATCGAAAACACCATTTTTTCTCAGGAAACGACAAGGGCAGCAAGGGACAGCTAGTTGTCACCTACAACCCAATCAACAAAAAAAGCAATCTTCTTTTTTTAAAGCACAAGGACCCCACACCCTAAAACAGCCACACTAACAACTAAAAACAAGAAACAAACTCATTTTGCCATTTTCCATATTGTGAAGAAGAGGACAAAGAAAGAGAACAGCTATGAGAAGAGAAGAGAACGGCTCTGAGAAGAGAAGAGAAAAGCAATTAGAAAAAGGCAAAAGAGCATCAAAATTACATCATTTGAAGCAAGTTTACTATCAATTGTTCATTTGCGCAAATTCCTTTGCATTCTTTTTTTAATTTCAAACAGTAAGGGGGATTTTTTGTTTGCATTTTTGTTTTATGTTTATACTTGCAGATTTGTTTTTAGTTTTCAATGAAAAAATAATGAGCAGCAATTAAGGTAGTGAGGGTAAAGAGGTTCAAATTCAACAAAGAGGCCATAGAAGTACTATTGGGGATTCTTCTGGGAGTGGGTGTGTTGCAAGGACTGTGAATTCAAATAACCTATCTAAATGTCCTTTTGAACTCCTCAAAACTTATGCAAAGGGCCCATTTAATCCTAAAAAAACCCTTTTACAATTTGCAAGAACCATAGATAAAGAAGAGAAAAAATATTCAGGGGGGAGTAGAGTATGATATGATCCTTCCTGCAACAGATTAGCCAAATAACCGAAATACAGAAAATATACTACAAACAAAGACACAAGAACTATATTGCATTGAAATGACAAATTCGCATTACAATATATTGCTAGCCTCTTTGAGGGGGCAACCTCCTGGAGCAATGCTCAATACAATATAATCCATGGATAACCCATTATTCTATCTCAACCCTATATTTAAACTAATACTACCCAAAAGAACTCCTACTTCCCATGCATGTCGGATAAACCTATTAGCAAAAGAGACACCTTACAAAGCATATGCATCTGATGTTTTTATTAATAAAGATTTAATACAAAAGTGATTAATTAAGAAGAAATAGTTAGGACCGTGGGTCCTAACATTCCCCTCCCCTTGAAAAGCTTTGTCCTCAAAGCTTGAGATGAGGAAATTGTTGCTGCAATTGGAAGAGGGGTTCCCACGTGGCATCTTCTAGTTGCAAACCATGCTATTGGATGAGGACCTCAGTGATGCTGCAGTTGCAAAGTTGGCGCGATAATTTGTCAAGGATAGACTCATGTGTCAGAAGAACAGATCGTTCTGTATCCAACTCAAGTAATGCAGACTGTGCACAAATATATCGGCCAAGAGCCTTTTTCAAACAGGAAACATGGAAAATTGGATGGAGCTTTAAGGAGGGAGGAAGCTCCAACTTAGAGACAACTAAACCAATTTTTCGCAAAATTTTATAGGGCCCCTAAAACTTGGGTGCTACCTTCTGGTGAGTCTACATCTTCAAGGACAATTGTTTGTATGGTTGTAAGTGATGGAAGTCCATGTCGCCAACAATGAAAGTGCGCTCTAAACGGTGTTGATCGACTTGCTACTTCATGCAATTCTGTGCCATTTGTAAGTTGTTCTTGAGGGCACAAAGAATGGTGTCACATGTGCAAAGGGTGGAGTCAACTGCCTATACCTTGGAGCTACCTGGTATATATGTTGTGTGATAGGTGGTATTCTACCACCATTCTGCTAATGTTAACCATTTGGTCCAATGATGTTGATCGGAAGCAAAGTAGCATAAATAGGTTTCCAAGCACTTATTGATAATTTTTGTTTGGCCATTTGTTTGTGCATGATATGCAAAGCTCATTTTAAGTTGGGTACCATGGTGCTCAAAAAGTTCTCACCAAAAATGACTAGTGAAAATTGGATCATGATCATTGGCAATGGAAAATGGTATGCCATGGAACCAAAAGATTTGGTCGATGAAGGTGTGGGCAACAGTGGAGGCCAAATGGGGATGAGCTAGGGCACAAAAATGGGCATATTTGGAGAGGCAATCTACTACCATCAAAATCATTGATTTTCCTGCAGACATTGGAAGTCCTTCAACGAAATTCATGGAAATGTCAGTCCACACTCGGAAAGGAATGGGCAATGGTTGAAGCTGGCCTGGAGTGGCAACACTCACCTTTAGTGATTTGACAGATCTCATTTCGCCACAAACTATTTGGTGTATGTTTTCATACCTTCCCTAAAAAAATTGCAGCTAAGTCTTTCACATATTTTAAGGAACCCAAAGTGACCAACAGAGGATTTGGCATGGAACTTTGACAAAAGTTTTTGGTGCAAAGTTGATTGGAATGCCAACACTAGACGACCTTTTTATCACAAATAAGATTCATCCTATGAATAATTGGGCTTCAAAGAGAGGTGACTAGACACTTGTTGGATGAGGTGTTGAATGTGACTCTTGCTGACACTATTGATGTAAGTCATTGAGCCAAGTAGGTGTGGGTAATGATAAAGCACTCGAAACTGGGTGGTCTTCAAATTGGCATGATAACGCATCTACCACAACATTATCTTGGCCTTTTTTGTAGGTAATCTCATAGTCATAGCCCAGCAACTTAATGACCCACTTTTGTTGCTCTTAAGAAGAGACATGCTATTATAAAAAAAATTAATGCTAAGATGGTCAAATGTAATGCAAGAGTGTCTACCAACAAGGTATGGATGTCATTCATTGACTACATGACAAATGGCAAGCATTTCCTTCTCATATAGGTGGGAATGGGTGAGATTTTTCACAGTTAGGGTATTACTTGTGAAAGCGAGGGGTCGCCCTTCTTGCATGACTACAACACCCAATCCAGAGCCCGAGGCATCACTTTCAATGATGAATGCTTTGAAGAAGTCGGGCATAGCAAGAACAAGTGTAGCGCACATAGCCTACTTGAGTATATCAAAGGCCTCTTCTATAGTTTTGGACCATTGGAATGAATCTTTCTTCAACATCCTATGAGGGGGGTGGCAATTTTTCCATAGTCCCTAACAAATCTGCAGTAATATCCTGTGAGGCCTAAAAAGCCACAAAGGCTCTTCAATGTTTTGAATTAGGCCAATTCTTCATGGCTTCAATTTTTGTTGGATCCACCTTAACTCCCTCTTCAAAAATAATATGCCCAAGGTATTCAATCTCTATCTCGCCAAAGGAGCATTTGGAATGTTTGGCACATAACTAGTTAGCAAAAATAATTTGAAGGGCTTGGTCTAGGTGCAATAGGTGCTCTTTCCATGTTCGACTCTAAATAATAATATCATCAAAGAAGACTGAAATGAATTTCCAAAGTAAAGGGCAGAAAATTTTATTCATCAAGCTCTAAAATGTAGACGGTGCATTGGTGAGGCCAAATGGCATGACAAGAAACTCATAATGACTATCATGTGTGTGGAAGGCGATTTTTGCAATGTCCTCTTCTGTAATGCGGATATAATGATAGCCTGACTGTAAATCCAACTTAGAGAAGAAGCAAGCACCATGGAGTTCATCTAAGAGCTCATCAACTGCTGAAATGGGATATTTATCCTTGATGGTTAGTTTATTTACCTCTCGAAAATCAATGCAAAGGTGCCAAGACCCCCTCTTTTTTGCACACCAATAAGGCCAAGGAGAAGTAAGGCCTAGTGCTTGACCAATAACCCCTTGGCGTAGCAATTCTTGGGTTAATTTCTCGATCTCAATCTTTTGCAAAAATGGGTACCTACAAGGGCAGATATTTCAAGGGGTGCTCCCAAGTAGTACCAAATGGCATGATCTTCGATGTAGATTGGTGATAAGCTAATAGGTTCCAGGACGATCGCTGAATGACGGGGAAAAAGTTCCTACAAATCCTTGGGCTGGCTTGATGCAAAAGAGTCCTTGAGCTAAATAGCATAAAGTTGTGCAATAATCCCATGAATGCCCTTCTTAAGTAACTTTCCCATGCAATGAGAGCTAATGAGACTAACTGAGCTAGGGGTTACTCCTCGTAAGGTGTGTTGTTGACCATTATTTATGAATTGCATCTACAATTCTAAAAAGTAAAACAAGATAGGACCAAGAGTGTGGAGCCATTGTGCCCCTTAAACAATGGCACAACCTCCCAAGGGTAGGACAAACATGTCAAATTTGACAATATAGTCCCCCATTGAGATGCGAATATTTTGACACTTGCCCTTACAAGGTAAGGTTCCTCCATTAACAATCATTACTTCAAAACTAGAACAAGGGTGGACAAAACAATTTGCTTGCTTGGCCAACCTTGGATCAATAACATTATGAGTGTTGTCAAAGTCAATGAGAATGGTGAGAGCATGTTTCTTAAAAACACTTTGACTTTCATTGTCTAGGGAGTGGTGACACCAACCAATGCATGCACAAATCTTAGGCCAAAGTTCTACAATCAACTCATCAATCGGTAGTTGCTTCTCATTATAGGCCTCTTTGGCATCTTCCCATTCCTCAACCTTGCGTGGGGATTCCACATCAAGCAAATACAACTTTTGTTCTACACAACAATGGCCAACCAAGTGTGAATTTGTCATCACAATTATAACATAGCCCCTTCTCTAGACGGGCTCGCATCTCTACCTCAATGAGACATTTGATAGGTGTGGGGTGAGGGTTGGGGGTTGTGACAAGACGATTCAACATAGTGGTCTTGAATGGAGTGAACTTGAAGAATCGACACTAAGTTGTTAGCTTATCTTCTGCACATTTTGCCAACCCTGTGGCTTCCATCATATCTTTGGGTTTGAACATTTTGACCTCGGCTCAAATTTCCTCCTTTAGGCCACTTATGAAACAACTCATAAAGAAGTCATTTGTCAAGCCATTAGTTTGGTTTGCAAGTTTCTCAAATTTAGTCTGATAGTCACAAACAAAACCAAGCTGCCTCAATTTGGTTAAGGTGCCAGTAAAGTCTTCATAGGCACTTGGGCCATCAGATCAGGAGAAGCTCTGTAAATTTAGTTCAACTCAATTGAGAATTAGACTTTTCGTACCATTTGCACCACTGAATTGGTTCTTTTTCTATAGGTTGAATGAAGCAATAAGGACCATGTCCTCCCAAGGAGTATTGTGGAGAGTAAAATATTGTTCAACATATCCAATTGGCAGGTTTTGTACCATCAAATTTAGAAAAATCAAGTTTTGGACCCTAGGGCATTCGACTGGAGTGAAAACTAGATTCATGGTTATCGAAGTGGCCATGGGATGAGTTGTGCAAAATAATGCAACTACGAGATTCCAACATTTGGGCTTGTCCATCACTAAGGGATGAGATGCGAGAGTCAAATTCCTCCAATTTAGCAGCTATTGCTACATCCATTTCCTTGAATTGGGTGTTCACCATGATGGTCCCAAGGTGGCTTGAAAAAAGGTGTTGGTATTATAATCCAAAACAATTAGCTTGAAGAGAGGGTTGTAATGGGACAATTACTCAAAGAGGGGAAAGAAATTATGATTTTTCTTCTCTTTTTTTTTCTCCTAGGGTTTTTACAATTTTAGATCCCTTTAGGACAAATCTTCAACCAAAAATTTTATGCGGTGCCTAGTTTGAGAATTATTGATTGTTCATTGCATGTGTTGCAACAACCCTATGGAATGTTGTGCCTTTGCAAGCTATACTCAACCGACCCTTAAAATAACCATTAGTGGTGGTATTCTCCAACTTCCAATAGGCTAAGGAAAGAGAACAAGTAAAAAGGAAGGTTTCTATAGGGATTGTCTAGTCTATGAGCTTGTGAATATACAAATCCAAGCGAATCTAGTATGGTTCAAGTATATTCCCGAGGCTAGCCACTTACCAGTGCATCACAAGTGACAAATGGTTGATGGCTTGCTAGGGCTAGGTTTCGAAAAAGCTTGAGTCTTTTGATATACTCAAGGGTATGTAGAAGCAAGACCATATACAAGGGTTGCCTAATGGCGTGGTTTGAGAGGGCAACCCCTCTAAGCTTCAATAGAACCTATATGGAGAATCCAACTTTGCCCAAAATGACAACTCTTCTATAATATATATATATATATATATATACTACTAACAAGAGCCAAAAAAACTAGTAAATTTTGGGTCAACTCATAGTGTCACTACTTCTGAAGCCACTTTTAGATCACCAAGATCCCAATAGAGCAAGGTGAGTATACGGACAATTGTGTAATGCCCTAAATGGAAATGCTACAATAGAACAAGGCCAAATAAAGAGCTCTGATACTAAATGATATGATCCTTCCTACAAGAGAATAGCCAAACAACTGAAATAGAGCAAATATATGACAAACAAAAACACAAGAACTACATTGCATTGAAATGATAAATTTGTACTACAATATATCGTTGGCCTCTTTGAGGGGGCAACCTTCTAGAACAATGCTCAAGACAATGTAGTTCATGGATAACCCATTATTCTATCTCAACCCTCTATTTAAACTGGTTCTTTTTACTTCCCATGCATGTGGGATAAACCTACTTAGCAAAAGCGACAACTTACGAAGCATATGCATCCAATGCTTTTATTAATAAAACTTCAATACGACGACGATTAATTAAGAAGAAATAGTTAGGACTATGGGTCTTAACAAAGTCTGCCTATGTCATTTGTGCAACAAGGATTATGGCGGCAATTACACAACGATTTACTCTCATCTTTTGTGCATTAGTGGATGAGGGGTAAAAAATTGTGAAAAAATAGCCCTAGTTGAGAATGTCAAGGTGACTAAGTTGTACATGGAGGGTGAGGCAACAAAGAAGGGAATGCCAATAGAGACTATGCAATCTAGTATGTCATTGCCTACCTAAACAATAAATGGAGAATCAAAGGGGAAAGAGTTCTACCAAGGGAAAGGGAAGGGCTACAAGTGTTGTAGGGATATTCAATATGCAATCACAAAAAGTGATTGAGTCTTCTGTTGCCAAATTTTTCTTTGCCCATGTCATGCCAGTTCATGTGGCACAGACTCCCTATTTCAAACAAATGTTCTAAGATGCAATTGTTGTTGATCCCTCATTTGCCCCCCTTGGAGAACATAAACTATGCACCACCTTCCTTGATAGAGAGTATTCTAAGGTGAGTGTAGTGACAATGAAAATGAGGGAAAGCTATTGTATCATCGTGGATGGATGGACCAATACTAGACATTAGCCACTCATCAATATCATTGTCACATGTTTAGTTGGCTCTTATTTTCTTAGAGCTATTGATTTTCAAGGAAAAGGAGGGATGCAAACTTCCAATTTTAGATTTGTAAGGAGGCCATAGAGAAAGTTGAGCCCTCTAATGTTGTACAGGTACTGACCAACTCAACCCATGCATGTAAGTTAGCTGGCTTGATGGTGGGGGGTGCTTAAAAGCATATTTTCTAAACTCCATGTTGTGTTTATGCATTGAACAATGCATTGGAAGACATTAGGAAGATAGATTGGGTGAAGACAGTGGTGGAAGAAGCTAGAGACACACAAATGTTTATTTGCAACCATCACATCTCACTTGCTTTAGTCCAAACTTTTTCAAGGCAACAATTCCTCAAGCCCATGGATACTAGATATGTCAACTACTTTATTTTGTTAGAGAGGATGCTTGGGATGCAAGAGCCACAGTTAATGATGGTTAATTCAAAGTGGGGTAGATGGCCAGAGGGAAACACATCTGAAGGAAAAAATGTGAAACAAAAGATCCTTGATGATGGTTGGTGATCTACAATGAGATAAGATATTGCTGATTTTATTATTAAATTATTAAATTGTTAATTTATTAATGTTTCTAACTGGTAAATTATTTTCATTCTTTGTAATGCAATTTCATTTTGTCATTTGAGTCTTTTCTATTTTTGAATTTTATTTTTTTTTGTTTTAACTTGTTTGCACATAGGGTTGGCTCCTTCATCTCACCTATTGTGTGGGTCATAAGATAAGCTCATCTAGACTCTCCTAGTCTTGGAGAGATTTATGAGACATTTGACAACATGTCATGTCCCCTCGTTCTCTCACAAATTAATTATATTTTTTAATTTAAAAATAGTGTTTTCTAACACTAATAATAATATTATTATAGCAATAATAATATTAATAATTTTAATAATAATAACAATTTTGAATTTTGGTGCCGACTTTAGGCCCTCATGATCAATCCTAAACAGGTATAAGGAGGCAAATTGTTTTCATTTTGCAATCATTTGATTTTGGTTATGAAAAACTATTGTTTGAATTCTACGCCACTTGGAACGGAACCCTTAGGAAGGCGTGTTAGCAGGTTCTTGTGCACTAAGTGGAGAAGTTTATAATCTCACAAACTGTATACAAGCATTCGCCTGTTTATCATCAAAATTGTGGCAACACTACACATAATCTTCGCACAACAAATAAGTGATCACTCCTACCTCTCATAAGGCTAGTTCGAGAGTTCGCCATATCTATTAGCAAGCACAAGCTGGCCCGAATCCTACAAAATCAAATTTGCAATGTCTTATCGCTCAGGTAGTGATAGATGGTGGATTCCCATAACTCATCGATGAACCTGTTATAGGAAAGCACATATCGATTTGACTATGGAGTAGATCAAGATGTGAGCAGCCAGAGATAACACGCTATCAAGGAGTATCCAGAAGAAATCCCAAGCGGCTGAGTCACAATCTTATACACTGTCAGGTCTGAAATTCATTTCCTTTAACTGCGATTATATGTACTTCATACTCTTGTTGTTAACAAATAGATCTACCATACATTTTGTATTACTGTGAGTTGTGTGAGTTCCTAGAGATCTACAAACATTATTACTAATGTATGTCATATACTTCTACTAATATCAGTGTTATCAGTGATTCACAACTTCATTAATTACTTGTGTTCACTTGTTTGTTGTTCTAAATCGAGGATAAGTAACAATCCCTATGAGCAGCTAAGTAATTGAAAACACAAAAATCTGTTAGGGATATTTCACTGGTATCAGAGCCATTTTTCTTGCCAGCCTGTGGACTATTGTAATGCAGATTCATGCACAAAAGTGATAGGGAAATCAAGTACTAGCGAAGGGAAAAGAAGAAAGAGGAAACCATGGGTGACGAGAATAAAAAAAATATGTAGGAAGTAATCAAGGAAAATAAAGGGTTTCAATCCTCCATGAGAGACTCAATGGCAGAGCTAGCTCAAATCCTAAGGGGGGTGAATCAACAATGAAGTGCCGGTAGATCCAATCAACCTTTTGCAAAAGGAAGCAACTCAACTAATGACAGGGTTTCAATTAACCCACCCACAACAACATTCAAAGCCAAATTTTTACGAAGAGAAGAGGCGGATCCCTTTGAGGAAAAACAACTCATACTAGCACGACAGAAGGATGAGATGGCAAGGTATCATGTTGAATATAATGCCCTGAACCCAGCCATCCGTCGTGACATGTCTTTCATTGAGTATTATGAGATGAGAACAAGAAACGGGCATAGAAGGAGAAGGTATGAGGAGCAGCCCCATAGAGACATACAACAACGTTTGGGAAAGATTACTATACCTACATATGATGGATCAAACAATTGTTCAGCTACGGCATGTGGATACATATTTCTCATTGAATCCCATGTTTGAAGGAGAAGCCATTAAGTTTGCTACTCTACATTTGGAGGGTGTAGCTCATGAATGGTGGTACCATGGCATTGGTGACACAAGGGCATGGTTCCATTACCACCTAGGAGGAGTTCAATCAGAGATTGATAGAGAGATTTGATAGGAAGGATCCAAAGACTTATTTCAGGGAGTTGCACAATTGAGACAGGAGAGATCAGTTGAGCACTATGTAGCAGAGTTTCAAAGGCTTTCAATGAGAGTTCCAAACGTGACAGAGAGGAGACTCATAGTGCTTTTTGTGGAAGGTCTAAGTGATTCACTCAAGGGGTTGGTGAGGGCATTTGAGCCAGGATCGTTACAAGAAGCCATCAAGAGAGCTTTGAGCTTGGAAGATTCAGTGGCTAAGGGCAAGTTCAACCCCAAGCCATCTCCATTAGAGCCGCAAAAGAAACCCTTCCAAAGGAATCTCCCTCCAACCAAAGCGTTACCATCAAGACCCAATTGGAATGAAGAGACAAAGTTTCTCCTACAAGGAGTCGTGGGTGCCTGGGCATAGGTGTTTGGGCAAAGGACAGGTGCATTTCATAGAAGTATCCAATGATGATTCAGAGACAAAAGAACTTGAGGCCGAGGTTGTACAGGATGTAGAGGAACATGAGGCAGAAGAAGGTATTTCGGGATGCACACTTGCCACTCTTTCAAGAGCACCTAGATATCACCCTTTTCAAGTTCATGGAGTATTGCAAAGTCATAAGGTGACAGTCTTGATTGATAGTGGAGCTACCCATAATTTCATTGATGAGGGTTTGGTGACTAGGATGAAGTTGAAGATAGATAACTTTGAGGGGTTCAATGTGATTGTGGTCAATGGATTCACTATTCCATGTACACGAAGGATTCAGCAACTTGACATCACCTTGGGGAGGCACAGAGTTCACAATGACTTCTATGTGGTTGGCATTGGCGAGACAAATGTAGTTTTGGGTGTGCAGTGGTTGCATTCACTTGGTGAGTTTACCCAAAACTATCAAACTATGGAGCTAAAATTCAAATCAGAGGGTAAGGAGGTGGTTCTTCAGGGATTGTCTAACAGAGCACCAAGGGTTGTTTCCGCCAAGAGGATGGAGAGAGCTTTT
The DNA here is from genome assembly GCA_027924645.1 of Cunninghamia lanceolata. Taxonomy (NCBI): domain Eukaryota; kingdom Viridiplantae; phylum Streptophyta; class Pinopsida; order Cupressales; family Cupressaceae; genus Cunninghamia; species Cunninghamia lanceolata. Next base: position 7,346,363 of record BSBN01000737.1, on the reverse strand, counting down.
TGCAAAGGACAGGTAGATTGGACGGCACAGTGTTTGATCACGAATGATTTTTCACCCATGAGTGAAAAATCTACTCGTGAATATTCAATCCATTATGGACAAGCATAGCATGGTCTTCAATGATATACCTCCAGGGTTACCTCTAGATAGAGGGTTCCAACATGTCATAGAGCTAGAAGAGGGATCCAAACCAATCATCACTACACCTTATCGCCATCCAAAAAGGTGCAAGGAAGAGATTGAGAAGGCAATTAAGGAATTGTTAGATATGGGCCACATATGACCGAGTTCTAACCCTTTTGTTTTGTCAGTGATGTTGGTTAAGAAGGATGGTACAATGAGGATGTGCTACCCAATCCCCAGGATCGATGAGTTGATAGATGAGCTTCATGGTGCAGTGTATTTCTCCAAGATTGATTTGTGATCTAGGTACCATCAGATAACGATGAGAGAGAAGGATGTGCGTTATGGGCATTATGAGTTCCTAGTCATGCCATTTGGGCTAATTAATGCACCCGCCACATTTAAGTCTTGCATGAACCAAGTATTTGTCAAGAAATTATGGAGATTTGTATTGGTTTTCTTCAATGACATATTGATTTATAGTAAGACGTGGGAGGACCATTTGAGGCATATAAATGAGGTACTGGGCATTCTTGAGCAACAGTCACTTTTCGCCAAGGCATCCAAATGTGAGTTTGGGATGACCGAGATCTTATAATTGGGGCATAAGATTAGTGCCCAAGGAGTCAGTGTGGATGAGGAGAAGATTACGGCAATAGATGATTGGCCCCAACCCCGAACTATCACATTTGAGAGGGGCTTGTGGGACTTTATAGTTATTATAGGAGGTTTGTTCAAGGTTTCTCACAGTTGGTTGCCCCATTGACCAACTTGATGAAGAAGGGGGATTTCTCTTGGAGCAATTCAACACAGGAGGCTTTTGACAAGCTCAAAGAGGTAATGAGTTCATACCCATTTTAGCTATTCCAAATTTTTCACTTCCATTTGTTTTGGAATGTGATGCTTCAGGAGAGGGCATTGGAGCGGTATTGATGCAAAACAAACATCCTATAGCATTTGAGAGTCGGATGCTCAAGGAGTTCGAGAGGAGTTTCTCTATTTATGACAAGGAGATGCTAGCCATCATGCATGCATTGGCTAAGTTCAAGCAATACTTGGTTTGCGAGAGATTTGTGATGAAGATGGATCATAACAACTTGAAGTTCTTCCTCAATCAGAAAGATTTGAATGATATACAGCAAAAGTGGGTAAGTTGTAGGCTTATGATTTTGATATCGAGTATGTTAAGGGAAAGAATAATGTGATGGCGGATGCATTATCTAGGAGGCCTTATTTATACTCCATGACTGATATTTATGTTGATTGGAGAGCTTTCATATTAGTTTAGTATGCCAAGAATACATTTGCTATTGACATCTTTGTAATGTCCCCTTTTAGGATATTCCTGATTTCTTGGCCTACATACAATAAATCGCTAGAAGGGGACATTACTAATATCAAAGATCAATAAATTAAGATAATATTCAATTCATAGCATCATTCTTATTAAATTCATCTATCATTCATATTAAGTTCATCTATCGTAACATAATTATTAATGAGATCAATACCTCATAACATAAATAATGAGATCAACTCATCATAGCATAATCAATATTTAGTTCAATACATATATTAAACAAGCACAAAGTATACACACCATACATGAAGCATACACATAATTCACGAAGTATACATATAATCATTTCTAGGTTATTCCCAATGGTCAACCACATAATGAAATTCTATGAGAAAGCCTATAGGGCGCCGGGAACCTGTCGCCATTCAACCAAGCCCAAGGGCAGGTACGTCCATACCGGATAATTCACCCCCTTGGCCCACAAGTGGCAAAACACCCGTCCATCCAACTTGAGGTGGCCTACTTGATGAAGGGACCAGTGCTGCTGCTTGTCCCCTAATATGCATTCCTCTGTCCTGCTCAATCAAGCCCAATGCCGGGTACGTCCATCCCGAATAATTTATCCCCTTGGCCCACAAGTGACAGAAACACCTGTCCATCCAACTTGGGGTGGGCTACTTGATGAATGGACCATTGCTGCTTTTCACATTCATTCCAAATGTGATGACTCATTGGCTTAAAGTACCTCTTTCAAGTTGGGTTCAAGGATTGTAATATATCCTTCTTTGCTGCTAACACTTGTCGTATAGCCAATATAGATACTTGATAGATTCTTATATAACTTCCTTTGATTGCTAATTGAGATCTCAGATGTTTGCTGATGTGATTGATTCAATAATAGAATCATAGAGCAATAGAATCATAGAATAATCGAATGGGAGGATGATAGAGTTATAGCATGATAGATTGGCTGCAATACATAATTCTCTGCTGCTAACAATCATTGCATTTTTATCACTGCTGATGTATGCCTGCAGACTTATCTCTGCTAAAATATATATTTCTTTCTTCCTTATTTAATTCCTTTCATATTCCTTCATTGATATATGTACCTCTGCTGTTATAAATAATGTCTCTGCTGTTCACAGTTGTAAATATATCACTGCTGATATATTCCTTTCTGCCTTTTATATTTAATTCTGCTTCTTTTATATTCCAAACAATGATTCTTCTATCGATTTCTGTTCTAAAATCTGAATTAGATTATTGGAATTGCTTATCTACAAAACAGATTTTCACAGTTGTAAATATATCACTGCTGATATATTCCTTTCTGCCTTTTATATTTAATTCTGCTTCTTTTATATTCCAAACAATGATTCTTCTATCGATTTCTGCTCTAAAATCTGAATTAGATTATTGGAATTGCGTATCTACAGTACAGATTTTCTCTTACCTTTTATATCTTCTCAAAGCATGAGATAGACATACCTTTTTCATAAGGGATACTTCCTTTCACATGAGACATTACATTTCAAACATGATCGCTGCCTTTTCTATTGTAATTTTCCTCGCCACATAAGGCAGATCACTACCTTTAAACATTAATCGCTGCCTTTAATTTGAATAGCTGCCCTCATAAATCAAATCACATCTCTTCACCTTAATCAGCGCACCTTTTACATACATATATACCTTTGCTTGTCGTTTTTCTTTTGTGAGGTCGGCACTATAGTTTGTATGAGGTCAGCCATATAGTGAAGTCGGCCATGTAATTTGTATGAGGTCGGCCCATATTATGAGGATTTCAATTTAACTTTAAATTTTTTCCTTTGTGAGGCACAATCTTTAAGTTGGCCTATAACACATATTTCTCAATGTTTAAATCTTTAATTTAATTTATTAAACTCTTACTCGATCTCCTTGTACACTGTCTGGCGGGGGATATTACAATCTTGGAGGGCAAGTTGCAAGATGACAAGTACAAGGCGGTTGAGGAGCTCATTCTCTATAAGGACCGAGTATACCTTGCCCCAAGATCGAAGATTTTGAGACCATGTCATGACACTCAATTGGTTGGTCATCAGGGGTACTACAAAACATATAGATAGGTGAGAGAGCGGTTTTCTTGGAAAGGCCTCAAGGGGGATGTTTTGAAGCATGTGATAGAGTGTTTCACTTGTCCAGCTGGTTTGTTGCAACCCTTGCCCATTCCAAATCAGAAATGGGAGAGCATTTCGATGGATTTTAACACGGGTCTTGCCGAAAGTGCAAGGCAAGGTTTGTATCTTTGTGGTTGTGGATAGAGTCACTAAGTATGCTCATTTATATGCTATATCCTCCAAATATCGAGCTCCACGGGTGGCTGATTTGTTCTTTAGAGAAGTGTTTAGATTACATGGGCTGCCTAGAAACATTGTGAGTGACAAGGACAACAGGTTCATTAGTTTGTTTTGGCAAGAACTTTTTCGGTTGACAGGCATAGAGTTGACTCCAAGTACTCGCTATCACCCTCAAACAGATGGACAAACAGAGATTGTGAATAAATGATTTGAAGGGTGTTTAAGGAATTATGTTACAAAGCAGCAAGAAGCATGGATTAAGTGGCTACATCTTGGGGAATATTGCTACAATTCCACTCATCACATATCAATCGGTATGACTCCTTTCAAAACACTCTATGGTTATGATGCATTATCATTTGTGGACTTGATTCTTTCGAATAGTAGAGTTCCTAGAGCTAGAGACTTGGTACAGCAGAGTATGGATATTTTGAATGCACTCAAAGAGAACTTACAGCAGGCCCAAAATCAATAGACGATGAAGCACCATTTGGAGAGACATTTTGAGATAGAAGACTTGGTATTTTTGAGGTTGCAGCCCTATAGGCAATCCTCCCTCAAAGAAAGTGGTGCGGAGATACTCAAACCTCAATTTTATGGACCCTATAAGATCGTATGGAAGATAGGTGAGGTTGCATATGAGCTGGAGCTACCCGAGCACAGCAAAATTCACAATGTTTTTCATGTATCTCAACTTACGAAAGTGTTGGGGCAGCATGTCACACCCTCATTGGAGCTGCCACCGCTTGATGACGAAGGGTAATTGATCTTAGAGCCGGAAGCCATCATCGACATTAGAGAGAAAAGGTTAAGGAAAAAAGTTATTCTAGAGTATTTGGTTAAGTTGAAGAATCTACCCCTTGAGGACGCTACATGGGAAGTGTTGATGATGTTTTTGTGACAACATAACAATAGAATAAAATACCGAGTATCCTATCATCTCTTGATCAAAGCTTCCTGAACGCTGAATTATATGATCAAACAAGAATGCTCCAAGGTTCCTTTGATGTCAGGTCTTGACTTGTACATGGATCGACTCAGTTAATAAATGTGATCTTGCTGATAATCACAAAGGGGCTTACGCTGAATTCCTCCTCCTTCACGAACATGGATGAAATTCCTTGCTCCTTGGATGTGAATGAATGGAACTTCTTCAATCAAACTTAAAAGAAAATGCAAAAGATAAGGGTTTAGAGAATCTATTCTAAGGACAATGAAGTAATGAAATATGCAAAGATAAGACAAATTCCTTGAAAACCTAGCTTCGCTTCACCATGAGAACCAACAATTACACGAAGTCGGTGCAATCTTCTAAGGTAATCCAAGGATTTTCATATTGTAAACATTCATCCAAACACCCACAGCTAGCACAATTTGAACAAGTATTCACAATCGAACTAAAGCATATGAAAATTCAGGCTAACTTTGCAAAATGGCTTATCTTCAACAAGTCATGAAAAGTATAAACCAAAAAGGAATTCATCAAATATCTCAATATAAACTCATTACATCAATGCACTTCTAATCTACTATAATCTACTATTTAAGCTACTTGAAAACACATCTTCATCATCTTCAAGAAATAAGAAACCATGCGACATTCCAACACAACACAATCGTCACCAAGCTTCAATGAGAATGCATTAGTCTTGGAAGCAATTACAACAATTTCATGAGTTCTCTCCAACAACTTAGAAGAGCTTCCTCTACTCTAGTCCTACTCTACTTTCTAAAATCTCTAATCATCCTTTACAAATGAGAGAAGTTAGCTTTATATAGAGCTCAAGAAATTACATGAATGGCTAGGACTGATTTGCAAATCAATGGCCAAGATTACACCACATAAGGAGTTTGTTACAACTTGCTATTTTTAGTAAACAAGAGAGGCAATGAAGGCACGCTTTCCAAGATGATAAGCTTGAAATGGAATCTTTGAGAATCTTCCAACGTAGGCGCCAACTTTAGGTTGTTATTTGTGCATGCATTGAATAAAGATGAGTGAGGTGGCAAAAGGTGATAGGATTGATGACGTGTACGTGCCACCTCAACCTGAAGCGAACTGGTTTGCTCTTCTTCCTATTCACACTTCTTGAAATGTTTTCCCAAATTGTGGATTTTTTGAAGTAATCTTCGATTTTAGATTTTCAACTTTGGAACTTTGCATTGTTCAAACTTGCAAATTTGGGAATTTTGGATTTCTTCAAGTTGTCTTTCATGCCTTAGTGTAATTTATGGATTTATGATGTACTTTCTCATTTCTCTTCTCATGTGATGTTGTTCTTGCAAGATTCTAACTCTGGAATGTGGAAGTGGGACTTGACTCTTGAACTTGAAAATGAATCCCTGGAAATGAACTTCTTGATGAAGGTTCCTATCATGATGCTGGATTCTTGAACACGCAAAGTGGAGTGGCTTTCTTTGTTTTGGATGATTGAGCTTGCAAGATGATGATGAACTTCTTCCTTCACTCTGGCGATGAAATTCTCCTCTGGAAGCAGGATGATGGTGAACTTGATGATGTTTCGATGAAGTATAGTGTTCTTCCGCTCTAATGACGACGCCTTCTTTGGATGTAAGGTGAATGAGCTTGATGATACTTCAAGCTTTTGGATGTTCCTCTGGATTCCTTGCATCGGAATGCTTTGATCCTTCTTCTTGGTCTTCATTCATGTGGATTTGCTCCAAGTTGGTATCGCTCTCCTTCAACACTCGCTGCTCCATCATCAACCTACAAGTGAAAACACTTTAAGTTAGTATGTTACCATGATACATGATATAAAGGAAATTTAACAACTAAATTCGCCCTCCTCATGAATGTGGGACAAATAATCATGATTTTAACACACTTTACATATATTTATCCTAAATTTCTTGAGTTGAATGCAAGGAGAACATATTAAACCTTAAGAATTTGGCTTTTTTTGATATTTGCTTGAGGGTGGAAATTCCTCCTTGGTGAGGAATTCGCGCCCTAGCAAGGGCACATAATGCTCTTTAATAAGGATTTTCTTCTATTTTCCTTGGCGCATACTTCACTTGCATTTCTTTTACTTTACTCACTCCTTAGTGAAATCTTAAAATTTCTCGATCTTCTTCTTAGACTTTCATTAGGAATCATCTTTGGAGTTGTTGATTTGAGCAAAATAGAATGGAACTAAGAGGGCGCATTCTCCTCTTTAATGAGGATTTTCCTCTATTTTCAAAAGAACTTATCATTTCAACTTTCAAATTTCCTTCCTTATGGGCAAATTTCAAACTCTCGCATTGGATCTTGATTGAACCCTTAGCATCTCCTTCAAATGGGAGGCTTGAAAAGGGCACATAATCCTTGCTAGTGAGGATTTTGCGCTCTAACTTAGGCATTTTCACTTCTTAGACTTTATCTCCTCTCACTCTTTAGGCGGATGAAATTGGGCTCTTAGCGAATTTAAATAGATTTCCATAAACTTCACGCAACAAGCTTGACCTTTGAAACATTTACTTCATGTGAAAGACTTTCCTTGTATAGCAAGAGGATTTTCCACCTTTTCACTTAGTCATTTTCATTGTCAAGTTTCAACTCCTTTCACTCTTTTGACGTGGATAATTAGGAATTTCAAATAAGTCTCAATGCATTTTGATGAATTTCAAGCAAGTTTGATCTTAAGGCTTCATCTCACATGAGCGCATAATCCTCATTGATGAGGATTTTCCTCTATTTGCAATTGAATTGTCATTTTCCTTCAAACTTTCTTTTACATTCTTGGCATGGATTCTTTAATGAAGCTCTTCTTCTATATGTTGTTCCCATGAGTTTCCTTCTAGGATGACTCCAACTTTGTCACATTCCTCGTACTCCTTCATGATTTCTCTCTCCAACATGTCCAGATGAATGATTTCCTTGGGCGTGAATTCCTCATTGATGAGGATTTTCCTTGATTTTGAATTTCCCATACTTAGTCAAATTTTCAAAAGATCTTGGGCGCATAATGCTCTTTAGTGAGGATTTTCCACCTTTTGGGGAGCACATAATCCTCTTTAGTGAGGATTTTCCTCCTTTGCAAATCACAAATTTTTCAAGTGTTAGAATGACTTCCTTAGGATTTCCAAAAGTTTTCAATATTCAAATCTTTATTGCATGACTATCTCTAGCTACAAATGCCTCATCACTCAAGGCGCAAAATGCTTTGTGGTGAGGATTTTCCCTCATTTACACTTGACACTTAGCCAAATTTTCAGAAGATCTTCTCTTGTTGCCTTCAACTTCCTTGAACATCTTGACATAATTTCCTCTTGCATTCAATAAATTCGACTAAGGAGAGTAGTATTTAATCATCTCGACTCAAAAATGAGATCCTCTCACTAGGCGCAAAATGCTCTTTGGTGAGGATTTTGCGCTCCACCTTGATCATAAAATTTTCTAAGTGTTGTGATGTATTCTTCAAGGGGAGTTTTCAACGATTTTTTCAAAGACCACATTTGATTATCATACCATTTACGTGCTTAGATGACTCTACTCCCAGGGCGCATTGTCCTCATAGGCATGGAATTTCCACTCATCCTGGGCACATTATCCTTATGGGTGAGGAATTTCCACTTGAGGTCCAAGACTTAAACTTTTTTGCAAAAAATTGAAGGTGAAGATCCCTAGGTGGAAGTATATTTAAAAAATATATTTAAGTATATTTAAATATTTTTGAAATATACTTCTAGGATGTTTGAGATAGGTCCTAGATCCATAGGATTTAACATGTAGATTCTAGATTTTTGAGGATCCACCAAATTTCAAACTTTTTCAGGATCTCAGAACATCAAACTTAGTCAATTTCAAGAGTTCAGGGCTCATTCATTATTTTTCATGGAGACTAGTTCAACAACACTTCCAGACCTACAAACTCAAAGAAAACTTGAATCCTAAAGCAAACCTATGACAGAAAGCAGAAAAAAGAGGGGGTCCCCATTTGCAATGGGGCGATGTGTGATTACGTCACAACAGGAAGGAGTAGATATTTTTTATCATCCAAATCTGAAATTTCTTGAGGGCAAGCAATTTGGGGAACGGAGGACTGTCATGTCCCCTCATCCTCTCACAAATTAATTATATTTTTTAATTTCAAAATAGTGTTTTTTAACATTAATAATATTATTATTGCCCCCGAGGTTTAGCTCGAGTGGTACGGCTGCCCGCTCTAAGTGCATGGGAGTCCGCCCACCCGAGTTCAAACCCCGACTCACCCAGCAACGCACGTCGTGGGGTAGGCAATGGGATATCGCGTTGGCCCAGAGGGGACTTGTCTCGCTTGGTAACGGAAACTTAAGCAAAGCCCGGCCGATCGTGGGGACACCCCTCTGAGATATCAAAAAATAATAATAATAATAATTATTATTATTATTATTAATTTTAATAATAATAGCAATTTTGAATTTTGGCGCTAACTTTGGGTCCTCGTGATCAATCCTAAATAGGTATAAGGAGGCGAATTATTTTCATTTTGCAATCATCTGATTTTGGTTATGAAAAACTATTGTTTGAATTCTACGCCACTTGGGACAAAACCCTCAAGTAGGCGTGTTAGCAAGTTCTTGTGCGCTAAGTGGAGAAGTTTATAATCTCACAAACCGTGGCATAGGGAGAGCGATTTATCAAGAAGAGTGCCCGACGGTATACAAACATTCCCTCGATTATCATCAAAATTGTGGTAACACCACATAATCTTGGCGCAACGAATAAGTCATCACTCCTACCTCTCATAAGGTTAGTTCGAGAGTTCACCATATCTATTAGCAAGCGCAAGCAGGCCCGAATCCTACAGAATCAAATTTGCAATGCAAATCTTATCACTCAAGTAGTGATAGATTGTGGATTCCCATACCTCATCAGCGAACCTGTTATAGGAGAGCACATATTGATTTGACTGTGGAGTAGATCAGGTCGTGAGCAGCCACAGATAACAACACGCTATCAAGGAGTATCCAAAAGCAAACCCAAGCGGCTGAGTCACAATCTTATACATTATCGAGTTTGAAATTCACTTCCTTTAACTGCGATTATATGTGCTTCATACTCCTGTTGTTAACAAATAGATCTACTATACATTTTGTATTACTGTGAGCTATGTGAGTTTCCATACATCTACAAACATTATTACTAATATATGTTCTATACTTCTGCTAATATCGGTGTTATCAGTGATTTGCAACTTCATTAATTTCCTGTGTGCACTTGTTTGCTGTTCTAAATCGAGGATAAGTAACAATTCCTGTGAGTGGCTAAATAATTGAAAACACAAAAATCTGTTAGGGATATTTCACAACATGATTGAGCAAATGAAGCAAGTCACTCATAGCAAGGGTCCTAATTTGAGATTTTATGAGGAGCATATTAGGCCCATTGTGACGTGGCAATGGAACACTATGAACACCCCACTTCATATGACAGCCTATGCTCTAAATCCCAGATGGTATGCACCAAGGCCTGCGAGAGAGCCTCCATCCAAAGATAAAAAGGCAAAAGAAGGGCTCATGAAGGCCCTTCAAAAGATGTATACTAATGATGAGTCTACTTTACTTCAAATTGAGTGGCTAGCCTTTCTCAATCTCCTTGGTCCAACATTCAACAAACCAAAGGCTAGGACAAATAGAGCTATATTAGCTCAAACTGACCCTATTGGATGGTTTACATGGCATGGCAACGATGCACCAAAGTTGAGGATACGTGTCCCTCGCCTTCTTTCACAGCTTGCCAGTTCCTCTGCTGCAGAGAAGAATTGGTCCACATAAAGCTTCATTCAATCAATCAAAAGGAATAGGCTTACCTCTTGACTACAAAGAAATTCGTGGCCCCACATAGTGCCTTGCAGCTTCAAGATCAACGCACTCCTAAGTATCGTCAAACTCCAACCGCACGTTGGGATGTTGATCCTGAATATGCCACACAAGTTGATGAGGCACATGGAGGATTGGTTGGGGTTCCATTGGATGAGGCAGCCCCTCATAGTGACAGTGACTTAGATTCATACTCTAATTTTGATGCAGAGTTAGCAAATGTTGATTAGAGGCAACAACAGATTTTCTATGTTTTTATCATTTTGTAGTTGAAACTTGCAGCCTTTGGGCATTTTGTTGTAATTTTTGTATCATATATGGACATTGACAATCAAAGCAATTGAATTTTGTTAACTTATTTGTCAATTCTCATATGAAATCTCAATTCAATTCTAATGTTATGTATTAAGATTCTATAATGTATATGATGAATGCCTTATCAATGTTATCATATAAATATTTGAAATTTCCTATATTTTTAAATTTTCTCTATTTTTTTTTAACAGCCATCCCCTACCATACCCTAAAAAAAGGTCTCAAAAGAAACATGTCCCCCCTCCCCTGTCATCCCCATCCAGGGAACTTGGTGTCACATAGCTTGGAATCCTTTTTCTAGATTCTCAAGTTTGAACAAAACAATTTAAAGAGATTATATAGTTTTTCTTAAGATGCAAGCAATGGAACAAAATCAGTAAGGAACATGCCAATTTGTGGCCTACTACAGCGTAATGAAGAGGACTAAAAGTACAAGCAAGGGACTCCCGTCACAATCCCATGAATGTGTTCAAAAGAGTGACAACGCATCAATAATGGCAATGTTTTGATGCAAAAACAAAATTTTAGCCTTAGAGATTATTGTTAAACCCATTCACCAAATTAATTTGTGATTTTTATTTTTTGATGAGGTGGAAGGGCTGAAGGGGTATGGTTAGTTTGGTTGAGAAGCCTCGTGATCAATTGTAAAAGCTCCATGCTGTTGTATCTTTCTAAATTTAGATTTAGTTAAAAAGTCATTAGGACTTGATTTATGGGGAACAGGGAGTTCCTAGTTTTCAAAATCTGAACAAGAAAATGAAAGAAGAAGACTGTGTACATGCCACCCTGTTTTCATTCTTTGAATTTTATAAGGTTCTGAATGTTTACAATAGTCCATAACTTCTGACTTAGCATGCTAAAAATAACATTCCTCTGTAAAGTTCATTTGTTTTGTTGGAGATTCTTGCAAGTTTTGGTGTTCATTCCAACAGAGATTAGGACGCCCTCTGCATCCCCATTACAGTCAAGGAACTTACTCAGACTCTCATCTGTCTACAGGTCAAAATGAGAAGAGGCAAGGTTGTGACAAGGATAATCTGTATTATCTTCTAGGGTTTAATGGCAGGCTATATTACTATTTGAATCCAATGGTTAAATTCAGAAATTCTGCTGTATTAATTCGGATGCAAGTTGGGTACTTGCTGAATTTTGTCTTATAGAGTACTTACTGTTTATATCTTATGGTATTCATCAAGCATTATAACAATTTGGGCTTTCGTTACCAAATATCAAAAAGGATAAGAGAAAGCAAAAAGACAACTCACAGGCTGTGTTTCTCCGAGACCGTGCTTCAAGGCCTGACCGGTTGCCTTGTTGACCAGAGAAAATGAAGGATAACTACGCTCGTCCTTCACTTTGACACTGTATGTCTCATCCTTGATCCAGTGCTACCATCAGTTTAAAAACAATGACATTTAAATCAGAAATTACATCACCCGAAAGACTAGAGCATATCCTACCTACTGGAATAAAGTAAACAGCAAACATAAAGGTTGTTATTGCAAAACTAAGAACAATCTCAAAAATTACATTTCCGCAAAAGGAATCCACCAGCCTAATAACCAAATATTAATATAAAAATTATGATTGCAAAGCTAAAAATCGTCTCCGACATGACATAACACCACCAACTAGAGCAGCCCATCTACCCCCGTACAGTAATCAATTTCAGAAAGAAAGTTTGGGAAAGAACATTATGATCCCAAACAAAGAACCAACTCTTACAAACTAAAACTGGCAGATGGACCCACACAAAGCTACCTATGAAAAAAGATTGTCACACTTACTAAAGGTTATGACTTCACAATAAATTTGATACATTATACAGCTATTTGCAGTCATAAACTAACCTTACTATCTAACCTAGTATATGAAAAGACAATCAAACAAGTCTGGCAGAATTTATTTTACATCTGAAAACCCATTAAAACAACCTTCTTAACATGTAAACGACCATAGATATGCCCAAAAACCCATACACTAAAAGCCAACTTACCTCATCTGCTCCTAACATTTCAAGCCCAGAGAATGAGTCGACTCAAGTCATCTGATCGTAACATTTCAAGCCCATAGAATTAAAAAAGTGAACTCACCTCATCTGATCATAGGGTTTCAAGCCCAGATAATTAAAAAAGAAATACCTGAAACTCATCGTTGGCATTGGCATGAACCAAAACGGCGGACCCATTTCGTATTGAAAGAGAAAAATCAGGGTCAGCCTTGCAGGAAACCCTCACAACCTGCCCTCGAGGCAGATCCGGCTGCTTCCTTCCAGGTCGCGGGATCGAACTCCCAGAAGGCTCATATCCAGGACGCGGGAAGGAAGGCTCGTATCCAGGTCGCGGGAACGACTCCCCGTGAGTCTCATACCCAGGTCGCGGGTATGGGTTTGGTGGGGGAGGCCCAAATTCGGGCGTATTATAAGATGGGTATGCTTCGTGATGTATTACTTGACCAGTACCCTGGTGCGAATGGTGCTGTACGTTTGCAAAATGCTGAGGGGGCTGAGGGAATTGAGTTCCTGGTGGAGGGTATGGATATGGTGGAGAGTTCGAATCTCGTTGTGGGTAGTGCTGGTGGGAATGCTTTCGCCTTTCTTCTTCTTCTTCTTCTTCACGATGGTGGTGGTGGTGCTGAGAGTGGCCGAAGGGGAATTCCATTTGAGTTCTTGCGATTCGATCCTTGAACGTCTACAATAGTAAATCAGAGCCTCTACGCACTTAGGACGATAGCTTGCTTGAAGAAAAAGGTGATGATATATAGTACGTTTCTTAACCAGGAAGCATTGGAATTTGGGGATATGACAACACAATTGCTTCCCCGTACAAAATTTGTGGGATAAGTCCAAAGATATTTATTACAAGGATGGGCCCGTATAAATCTCGTGGAGTTCATGTCCTGGCTATGACAGGAATTGGTCCCAATGCTCTGCTTTCCCCATTAAATAAATGGCGTTTCTTAACTAGGAAGCATTGGAATTTGGGGATATGACAACACAATTGCCTCCCCGTACAAAATTTGTGGGATAAGTCCAAAGATGTTTATTACGAGGATTTGCCCGTATAAATCTCGTGGAGTTCATGTCCTGGCTATGACAGGAATTGGTCCCAATGCTCTGCTTTCCCCATTAAATAAATGGTAACGTTGGACGATCGTGTTGTGTGGGGATTGGGTTTGGGCTCTTACGAGATAAGGCCGTTGGCAATTTGAGTTTGAGTTCTTCCTAGGAAGGTAGCCCTCTTATGTTGGATTGAATTTGAGCCTTATGTTCGAGTTCTTCTTAGGGAGGTAGTCTTGAGGTAGTCTTGTTGGAGTTCTTCCTAGGGAGGTGGCCCTGTTATGTTGGATTGAATTTGAACCTTATGTTTAAGTTCTTCTCAAGGAGGTAGTCTTGTTGGTAGCCTTGTTTGAGTTCTTCTTAGGGAGGTAGCCCTATTATGTTCGATTGAATTTAAGCCTTATGTTTGAGTTCTTCTCAGGGAGGTAGTCTTGTTCTCTGGAGATGGGGTTTGAGTTTTGTTAAGTAGAAATTGGGTTAGGAGATTTTGTTATGTTGAGATAATAGATAAATTTGAGGTTGACCTTAATTCAAAGTAAAATTGTTATGATAGGTATATGTCTAAATTGTTTTTATATGTTGATACGTTTTGTGGTTAGAATAAGAAATACCAAAGAATTAAAAATATATATTTATTATAATTCTTTAAAATTTTGACAGTCCACCCAAAACTTTAGCATTCATTCCATATAGTCTTTAAAAAAATTAATTGCATTTATAGTTGTAATGGTGGAAATTGTATCCATGTCATTTTCCCTTGTGTTTTAGGTCCACTTCAATTAGAGTGACCTTTATGTAATAACAAGCATACAAATGGCATGTTTTTAGCTAAGAGTGGACATACAACCCAAGCTTTAGTTGTTCCTATCCACACTTATTCCCAAGGACCGAGCCTAACCTTCAATTTACGCCTTTCCTGCATCAAGTCAAATCCATGGTCATGAAAGTGATTGGTACTTGTGGAACTAACTCCTTAACTTTAAAAATTAGAATTCAAATATGGGGTTGATTTTACCTCTCTTTATGATCCTTATGTGCCAACTTGATGTACAAAACATTTTATTTGTGACCTTTGGTGTTGTGTTTAAAGGGGTAACCCTAGTTCATTTTAGAGTGTCCAATCTGTTATAACCCACTTTTTAGACTTAGTATTTTTATAATGTTTTGTAACATTCTCATTAATTTGATAAATTAAGTTTTGGGAATTTTAACATAACATTAGATTAATTTAATTTGTAATTATTAAGAGAATAAAGTTAAATTAAAACAATGAATAAGATTGAATAGATTAATTGACACTTGGAAATTAAATTAATTATTAATCATTGATTACTACTTTGCTATTTGATGATCTTCAGTTTCAAAAATTTTTAAGGAGTTTTTAAATAATGTATGTACACATGCATGTTAAAAGAAAGAAAAATAAATAAATCAACAAATAATAAGTCTTAATTTTCTTTTCTTTATCATTTACATGCAAATGTGAGAGTCACACAAAGAACTCAAGAAGCCAAAAGCAACCTTCCACAAGAGAGTAGCAAAATAATAATGTTATATTGCTAGAGAAAAAAAATGCATACAAAAGTGCTCTGATACCATGTAAGAGTCCCCAATGGACTCAAGAGGCCAAGATCACCTGCAAAACCTAATATGGCCTTGTAGTTAGGACCCATCGCATCATTTGCATTTTCTCATTCTCCCTAAGTTGCACTTAAGAGGGGTGTTGGTGTAATTAAATATTTAATTACTTTATTAAATTTACTTAGGTTTTTTAAGCACTTAGGGCTTTTTTATCTTGCACACATAAAAGCAAGATCTCATATGTAAATTATATTTTTAATTCACTAATTGCACCCATATTGAACTTGTGCTTTTTTTCTCTTATAGAAGGCAATATCAGGTTTTGCACAGTTAATTTTATTTTTATTAAGATTTATTTTAATTTGATCACTCAGTTTGAGTGTTGCATGTAAATACATGTATAACTATTAAAAAACTCATTCTTTCTTCACTTTTTTTTAGTAGGAGAATCTATAAATTTCATAAAATAAAATAAAATAAAAATAAATTATAAGTTTTATAAAAGGGGATATGGGGTATGCATTTGGAAAGGGGTAGCATTGAAGGGGCAAACTATAGGACCAAGTATGTGTCTTCAACTTGTCTAAATTTTGCCATTGATATTGCTTGTATTTTTTATTTGGTACAATTTTCCTTTTCTTGTATTATGAATATGATTTGTATTTGAAGAAGTCATTTTTATTTGGATTTTATCTGAAATTTGATACACCTTTTAGATGTCATGAGAAATAATTCCTTTTCCACCTCTTTCACAACATTAAGTAAATGTCTTAAATCTGGAAAATACCCCGTTGTTTTCTTTTTCCAAGCCAATTTCTCTAACTTTGCATAGATCTCTTGTGTTTATGGATGTGATTTGTCTCCTACACAAAAAGTGTGTACCATTTTATGGCCTTCAATCCAACTGCATCTAAGGATCTTTTCAATTCCTTTATTTTTCATCAATCTCCTTACCATTTGAACCTCATCACACCTACCCACTTCTAAATAGATGTTTGAGAAAAATTTAAGTTGTGTAGCATTTTTTAGGATTGAATTCAAAAAAAGGAGCAATGTCACTACCTAAGCTTATATTTATATGTGATCTACAAGCATCAAGACAACACATCCACACAACCACCATAGGTTTAATTGGCATCTCAATGATAAATTTCTAATGCCTTTTCAACAATCCATATCATTGATACCTTGCAATCATTTATTAGTCAAACATCTCATATGCCTTTTCTATACCTTTATATTTTTGTAAGAAAATGTACCATGAGATCTTTGGCTTTTATTTACATATTATGAATCTGTGTTGTGAACAAGGTGTGGCACCCAAGTCCAACATAAACCAATGGGCCCTCTTTGTTGAACAACCCAATGCTCATCATATTGCCTTCTTGTGTGTTCTCTTTATGTAATTACACAAAATAGTTATATGACAACATTATAATAATGTTGCATGAAAGATGGATTATGTGGTATCCTCTAGTGGTTGCATAATTGATGTTTTGCTTCCAAGGGGTGTGAATCAAGATTATTGTTTAAGAGTAGAAAAATATATCTAAAGTACATCGAGAGATATCCTTCTTGAGGCGCCTATTTTGTAATCAATTTGTCATATATAAGTGAAATCGATGCCTTGAAAAGGATATCTCTCGACAAATTTTAGATATACTTTTTAAATTTAAATATGTTAGTTGTGATTGAATTTCTGAACTATGGTAGACTACCTAAATATTCAATAACTTCAATGAAAATGAGACAAATTCAATAAAACAAAGATATACCTTGCTAAACCGATCTACCTTGTGTCTTCCATTGTTGCCTATCTCTTCCTTGATCTTGTATATGATAATGGAGCTCTCAGAAGTTGTACTTCCTTGTTGTTTCAAGATGAAAAAGAGGGAATGGCTTTGTGGAGGATTATGCAAAGTGAATGGTTTCTACAATGCAATACTAAGATGAATGATGGAGATAATGATATGGATATGCAGCTAGATGAGATAATGATACTAATGGATGCAATGCAAATGAAGGGAGCCAAAGGCACACTTGATAACTATGGTGGAATTTCTATAGAATAAGATTGCTAAAGCTTGAGTGGTTAGAAAATGAGTGTGAGAACCTTGCTTTTATAGGCTAAGGATGGACCAATTCCAAGTGTCATAAGATCCACAATTGGAGGAGTTATTTGTGACATGTACGATTGAGATGGAGTTGGTTGGGATGAGGGAGATAATCACGGGAAATGGTCCTACTACGTTTACAAGGTAGAGGAATATGTGGATCCATAAGCCACATGTCATTGTGCTCACAAAGACCTGTGAGTTAAAAGTGGAAGACTATGAGCATATTGTGGAAGAAGGACTCTTGATTTGCTGGAATGTGAGAGATAAACTAGGATTTGAAAGACAAGTGTATTTAACCTTGGAGAAGATTGAGAAATAATAGGACACATGTGGATGAGGATAATTAGCTAATTAAATATTAAAAATATTCATTTATGTGTGCAACATGGTGAGGTGTCCAATATGACATGGAGGAATGACATGGATAAGATGATGTGGAATTCAGACATAAGACTTTGACTGAGAAGAAAAGATTAAATAATTTAGGATTATTTAATTAGACAGGACATTAGAAGGATTAGGATACTTAATTATATTAATTGATTTTTATTTAATTATTTGGAATAATGAACCAATTAAATAAAGTAGGATATTTATTTAATTAATAGAGGAATAAGAATAAAATAAATATTAAAATATTTATTTAATTCCACATGAGCCATTTTTAGGTGCATACACTAGTATATATTTGTATTAATAGACTTTTAATCTATAAGATCCATATTTCCATTGCATATATATGAATTTATTAATACACTTTATGAGAATAACTTGTATTCACAAAATTCCATACATTTGTAAATGTTAAAAAATATATAATCCAACATATCAAATAAAAAACCCTAGATGCTTAATGCCTTTTCGTCTTTTGCTTTTATATTTTTTGTTCTCTTTTGTTGTGGAGGGAAGGTCGAGTGAATGGAGGTAGTGGCGAGCAATTGTTGGAGTCTTAATAACAGGGAGGGACAACCAAAGCTATTGTTGGCTCTATTTATTATTATTATTATTCTTTATTATTTTCTTTTCTTTTCTTTGTTTTGGGCCAATCTTCCTATGCCCTGGCACCACCACTTAGGGACCTACACAGGGGCATGCCCCTTTCCGTTTATTTATTTATATATATTTTTAAAAGCTTTTATTATTATATTTTGTTTTGACCTTAAATCTCCAGCTATTGTAATTGGTAGGTGCCACAATTTTTTTTTGACAACATTGTTCTGATTTATGTCAAAACAAAAAAATAGAAGCTTTTGGAATGAGTTTTACAAAATAAAGAAACATAAACATGGCCTCATCATGCATAGAAGTGAGGTTTGGTTCATGTAAGGCATGACGCATGAAACCACAATTATTCCAAGCATTATGTCAAGAAGTCTACAAATGGAGGATCAATAAGGCTATCAAAAAAGGTTGTTCTTAAACATCATCCACTTCAATAGTCAAATGCCAATTTTGACCAATAAAAATAACACAAATATTTACCACTTTTTGGTATGGATGAGGTGTAAAATTGCTATTGATTATTTCACCATTGAAATAAATAATGTTTAAATAAAGGGGTCAAAGAATATGTGAAAAAGTAACCAAGCCACAATAACATCGTTTGCATCTTTATCCTCCTTCAAATTCAAATAGTTGTTAAATCTACGGTTCTTATACTATTGATTTAAATCCTAATGCTACTAGTTTGAAGGCTACTTCAACCACAAATTTGCCAATTTGCCTAAAGATCGGTCTTGGTTCGAATCCTGCCGCGTTCTTCGCATGAAGCTTCTTCTTCGACATCTACCGAGCTTGGAAACCCTTTTGAGGGAGCTTCTTCCTCGACCCATTTAGGGCTATTCCCCTTGCTAAAAAAATGAAAAAAAAAGAAAAAGCAAATAACATTTTTGCAGGTCGCTCTCCCTAATTCGACCTCCCTATCCTATGGTTGTCTCCCGCCTTCATTGATTTGTTGTCGCCTTCTTTCCATTGCCTGCAACATAAACCCCATTTACAAAGACGTATCCATTGACCAGAGCTTCCTCCACATATTCAAAACCCCATTCTCTCTGTAGATAAAAGTCCTGCATGAATATAATGAATGTTTTTTTTTTAACGAGAGGAATCAAGGTTTAGCCTAGCGACCCGGAACTCATTTTGAGCTCTATTGACAAGGCGAACCCCCCCTATAAATTCTCGTGCGATGTGCAATGGACCCCCAAAATATAATGAATGTTAATAGTAGGGTTAATGTTTAAAAAATTAGAAAATCCATTATGGACGTGATGCTAAAAGTGCCCAAAAATCTAGACGCTTCACAAAACACCTCTGCAATTTAATTTAAAGAGAGTGCCTAATTTAAAGTTAACACCACCAAGAAAACATATTCCAATCTATTTTTAGATTAATTTAGAGTTAATTTAGACAACACCTAATTTTGGGGGGGTTTTTTAATATTCCAATCTATTTTTAGGTTTTTCTTTACACGGGAATCTGGAATCTTAAGGCTCTTCTCTTCCACCCCGCTGTGAGTGTAGAACGTCTCTCGACATAATTACTTGGTATTAGAATTAAAATGCCTTCTTTTCTTCTCCATAGTAGGATTGTTTAACCAACCCCACAGTCAAAGTGTACCTCAAATTATTAAATTCATGCATTTATTAGTGTTATGGTAGAAATTGCACCATTGATGACAAAATTTTATCTTGCCTCAAAGAAGAATCACTCGCGTAAATTTGTGTAAAGAAAACTAAAGTAATATTTATTTAAAACCAATCTACATTCGCTTAAAATTTTCTAAAGTCCTTTCTTCATATTATGCAATCATTATATTCTATGAGATGTCATCTCTTTGAGACATTCTATCAAATCTAGTTTATGTTCTTTCTATGATTCCACTGTTGCATTCATGTTTACCCCAAGCATTTCAACTATAATATCTGGTAAACTTTTGTCATGATAATTCTAATTTTTATTCGAAGTATGAATAGGCCCGGTACAATTTGGTAGGAAAGAATAGGAAATAAGAGTTGTGCAGCAACAGGAGTCCCTGCCAAATGCTGACAACACAGAGCGTGGAAAGAGAAGAGCATGAAAACTAGTCAAATACATATAAGGAAATGAAAGCCATAGTAAGTATCTAATGGTGTAGTGGTCCAACTATAAATTCAATATTAATTGGATACATTTGCTTTTGAGGCATGATATGCTCTAAAATTCTGATGTCACTAGGATAGAATATTGAGAACATAGCAATCCAATGATGGGCTCTCTCAGAAGCTAGACAGGAAATACGTCCTTCGCAAAGATAAGCTCCATTCTTGGTGATCTAACATACATGCAACATAAATTTTCAAAAAATTATAAATACAAGATAAAACCATAGAAAATTCCATGTATGTATTTAGATACAACACATAAGTTGGATCCATCTATATCTGAATTCCTTGCAATCTTTATCCACTTTCCTTTATCCTTCAGTAGAAGTCAATGTCCTGTTCAGTGACAGTATTTGAGACTAACCCCAAATGCTAGCTAACTGTATAGAGGTGTAAGGTCTAGTCAGATTTTAAAGGCAAATTATGTTAAAGATACACTGATGGTTAAGAGATAGCTCACCTTCAAGAAAATATTACCCATTTATGAAGGAGGTATCTAGTGTTCTATAACACGAACCAAAAAGAATATTAAAAAAAACATAATGAATGATGCCTGATTACTGCAATTCAACTATTATAATTTGTTCCTTGCTGGAGTTAAAGAACATGTCGAAACTTGGGCTCTGATTGGTTGGATAGAAATTAGATCTATTGCTTACTTAGGTGCATAATACCTTAGGCTATTTGGAAGACTAGAAGAATGACAACCACTATATTAACTTAATCATTTATAAAAAATAATAGGTTGAAGCGAGGCACATAATGTGAATTGAATGAACACTTACACAATTTAAGATGGATTACTTTTCAGGGCAACAAGAAGCTCAAATATATTCTTTTTATTTTGCTTTTGCTTTGTGATTGTAATTTAAGGGTAATTGGTTGATTGAGTTGTATATACATATGTATGTGGGGAAAAGTTAAAGGCTACACCTATTATTTGTTGAATATATTCCTGAATTTAGCCTCCTAATTATAAATAGTGGGGAATAAAAGTTTATGCTTCTCATTAGATTCATACCTCTAGCAATGGAAGCACAGATTAGGCACAGGCAAGTAGAGTGTTAGTTGCATCAAATAAAAGTTTCTAAGTCCTTTCTAACAAATCCATTTTGAGCATGTAACACCATCATGGCATTCCCTTAAGCCACATCTCTTTGAGGCATTTCATCAAATAGGTTGCTTGCCCTGTTTAGGCTTCCACATTTTGAATATTTGTTTATCCCATTATGTGTGGAGAGAGGGGGTTTTGCAATTTTATCATTGAGCTATCACTTAATATACCCCTATATGCAATAACTACAGATTAAACAACCTCCTACATGTCGCATACCCAACTTGGTATGGCATCTAATATAATTAACTAACAGTTTAATTATGTTCAACCACAAGGGCACACACAGAATTTGCCCATTAAACACTATAGCTATATAAATCACATGGGCGATGCCTATTTACCACAACTAACAAACAAAGAAAATAAAGGCAGTAGCAAGTTAAACACTAAACATGCAGCAAGGAAAAATAACCTTCAAAAATAACAAAACACCAAAAAAAGTCTAACCCTGAGCAAACAACCATTTTAAAAACAATCTTCAACCATGGACCCTATCAAGGCACAAAAATGCGTTTATCTCGTGGGCCTTTAGAAACAACATATAAAATATCAATAAAACTTACACAGAATGCAACATATGCAACAAGCTCTTGCGCCAAATCTGGTCGTTCACATAAATTCAACCAGGTAGAGTGCACTACTTCTCTCATATTGTTTATGTTTTGTGTATACCACGGGACAAATTTTGTGAGTTTAACATTATAGCAGGCAGCCACACATGCCCTAGACAAGCCTTGTGCAATAGCCACCTGCATCCACACCTGTCCAACAAAACGCTCTCGAATGAGAACCTACAACCCACAACAATGCCACGTTCACAATCCTGGACAACATTACAAACCCTCAAACATTTTCCCTATGTTGGTTTTTGATTGGGCAGAGTATTTAGCCCTTTCTTACAAATGCAAAAAAAAAAAAAAAAGTCTGCTAAAATGACAACAACCAATCATAAAAAGGGAAAAAAGCTCTACAAATGGCAGATTTCACAAAATATTATAGAGCAATAAAGCCTTCGAAGCACTTCATGTAATAAGCGCTATAAACTTCTACAAGTTTTTGAATAGTGTCCTTTCTTATAGAAACTTGTAAACAAATTCTAGTACCATTGAAGAAAATTAAAAAATGGTAGAGGAAAAATTTAGTGTTGGGATTAAGGTAACATCAACCTTGTAAATCCTACTGCATAGTTTCCACTATTCTTAGAGAGTTCCAAGGTTCTTGGAGATAGGGTGTTAATTTGTAAATTTATTCATAAGGGATGAAGGTTTCACCATCAGCGGGAAATTATTTTTTACTGGTATGGTAAATAATTATTTACTGGCCTCAGTAATTAATTAGTTATCAGTAGGTTGTTACAAAGTTACTTTTACTGCTTAAAGAATCTTGATAAATAGTAAATGAGGTGAGGTGGAGAATCTTGGTGCCTATCTTAGGGAAATGTATTTTTGGGCTGTTATGACGCATTTCATAAGTTTGTAAGAGCATCTATGACAACTTACAATTGTCATAGGGTGTAAGAGATTCTATGACAACATATGACAACAATTATTGTCTTGTAAGTTCATTTTCTTGGTTCTAGGCACTTAAATTGGGAAGATGCCTATGACAAGTGTAAGGGAATCTGTAAGAAGATGATTTTGGTGTATCCCAAGATAGAAATATTGGATTTTGTCCATACCCCATGAATTTCTTTTGTGGGTACTCATTTTGTATAAATATGAGACTTGAGAGTGAAGTTTGGTTGAGTACCAGTGAGAGGATATCTCAGTTTACAGGTACACAGGTCCTGTTGGATTGAAGAATGAAGAGGAGACTGGAAGTGGATGTATTATAATCTTGTTTTGAAAATAATACAACTTGGGCCTCTCTTCTTGGTGGAGTTTTTTCCCGCAAGGGTTTCTCCATGTAAACACTATGTTATGTGTTTGATCTTCTACTCCATTGCTACCTTGTGTTGTGAGATCTTGCATTCTTATGTTGTTGATTTGTGCCTCTTTGTTGCTACTATCTTATGGTGATGTTATTGTTGTTATAAGTTCATCTAAGGTGTTTTTATCAAGCATGTTAGAGTGGCTAATTTTAGCATCATAAAGAAGTTGAATCTCTTCATGGTATTTCAAGGATTAAGCAAACTTAATTTTTAGATTTTTATTTTGTAGTAGTCAAAGCCTTATATCTCACCAATTGGTATCATATCTTTGTGATTTGATGATTAACAATTGGATTAGAGATTGTTTATTTATTCCAACAATTGGTATCAGAGCTTAAGGTTGTTCCATGGCTTGCATGTGCTTGTATGTGCTTGCATGCAAGTTGCATGTACTTGCATGTTGCTTGCATGTGAGTTGCATGTACTTGCATGTGGTTACATGTGAGTTGCATGTACTTTCATGGACTTGCATGTTGCTTTCATGTGATGGATTCATGGTAATTTGGTTCTGGGTATTCCTCCATTTTTTAATTTAGCCTGTAAAGCTTGTGAATCTGTTGGAAGGAATTGTAGAATGTTGGAGGTTTTTTGGGCTGCAATGGATGTTCTGTATGTTGGCATTGTTTTGTAGATCTGTGAGATTGGAAGCTGTGGTATCTAATTCTCAGATGGGTATTGTCAATGAAATCTATGTTGGGCTCTTGAGGCTCAGGGTTATGGATCTTCATGGAGTTGATCTTGTGATAGTAATATGGAGCTCTAATTTGGCAATATTTGAGTATCCTCTATTTTGGTGGTTTTATTCCTTTACTTTGTGGTCATGTGAAATGAATGGGTTTTCATGTTGGGTGGTTGATTTTGGTGCCCTGGTCACATGGAAGAACATTTATTTTTTGGACTATAGTATGGAGTGCTTATGTTGGATTCATGGTTTTAGCCCTTGGTTACATGAAAGCATTGGATGATTTTCCACCGATTGCATGTGGGTTGTGGAGTTGATATTTTAGTGATATGGAAACTCCTGGACAACCTAGTTCCTTTTCATTCATATTCATGTTATTTTGGATATGTAGGTTTTACAATTTTCCTGTTTTAAAAAGTTGTGGAGGGTGGGTGCAAAAAGTTGGAGGGCCAAAAAGTGGCCAATTTTTTAAAAAATTTAAGCCATAACATGAGCGGGTTATAACGTGCTTGCGTTATGCTCTGCTATTTTAAAAAAACATGTGTTTCATTTCATTGTTTCAAATTACATTTCACAACAAACTCGTGGCTTGGAGACAAAGGAGAGCGCACTCGCGTTATTGAAGGACATATCGTCAGCAATTTGTCGCCGCCTCATCGTCAAAATGCCACCATGATGTCGGGGAGGCCGAAGGAGTAAGTTCTATTTGCTTTCTTGTGTGAATTTGTTGCTAAATAGGTAGGTTTAAGTAGTTTTTTGATGTAAATTTCTTTAATTTATAGGAATTGATAATGCACCTCCTCCTCCTCCTAAAAATCCATAAAATCCTCCATCACTTGAACAACAAATACCTGCTGAAGAACAACCCCAACAACAAACACCTCCATTCATTCCTCAATATGCCCCTGGAACACAATAAAATATAATGGGGCAAATTGAAAACAATAAAAAACAAATTGAGGACATAATTGGAAGGTTGAAAGAACCTGCAACTTCAACCTCGCATAGATCCATGCTTGCTCAATCTCTTGAATCTATGTTATCAAATGTAGATTCAATTAACAAGTAAATCTCTAGTTAGTCAGAAAAGAGGAGAGAATTTAGAGAGTTCTATGTAGACAAGTTGTCCTATGAACAAGTTAAAAATTAACAAATTACAAAATTGGACTTGTGTTCCATTTTCACAAACCCACGAACAAATCAACCTCTACCCCTTACATGCAAGAGGTTCCCTATCCATTGGTACAACAACCAAGCGATAAGGGACAATTTTGGGTACAGGTGGTGGATGGTTTTTGACCATCCTCCATGCAACAATAATGAACTTGTCCCGCAATACTTTTTGAGGAAACTCTACTATGAGTTTGTCAAAAATAAAGTGCCAAACTATTTTGATATGCGGGAATTCCAAGGTAGAGGTGGGGGGTTAGCACAAGATAGACCAGGGGCACATGTTGACCCACAGCGGCCAGTAGGACGAGCACTCGCCAAACTAACCCATGAGCACGTGTCTATCCCTTCCATTGTGAAGGAGAGTGTTGAGGTCAAGACACTTCAATCCATTAGTGCCTTAACCTAGAGCATCATAGAGTATGCCAGTCCTGCAACAGCAAGGAGTAGGGTTCCACCCCATACTTGTCAGGGTTGCGGAGCAGCTTGTTGTCATGATCCCATGGATAATCAAGATGCAGGTGCGCAGGCTACATCTGCAGTTGAGCAGATGGTGATGACAGATGCCCTCCTGAGTGAGACTTTGCCTTGATACTCAAGTTCATTGAATTTAATTTATTAAATTTCATTTTTGAAATGCAAGATTAACTAATTTAGTTTGATGCTTTTAATAAAATTTTAAGGTCATAGCATTGATGCAGTTTTCAATGATTCTCCACTTACATATTACACTACAACATCTACTGCCGGGGTATGTAACTAGTAAACAATTATAAATATTACATGTGAATAGCATTGTTATATGAATGGTATTCTAATATCTGCTTTTGGATGTTGAATAGGTTAATCTTGGAGATTTCACGGCAACACCTGCCAGTGGTGGTGGAGTTTAAATCTTCACTCAAGTAATAAAATAAACAGTTTAACTAATGAATTGTACTTACTAGATTTTTGTATTTTATATTCATATCATTGATTACATTGCATTGCACATCTTTCAAACTCAAAGCATTACTAGACATTACATAACTAATAACTAGATGTTGATAGATGACAAAATCTCAATTACAATATAGTTATTTGAAAAAATTCCTCAAAGAAATGTGGTCTCATGGAATGCCATGGCAAGCAGATGCATAGACAAGGATATCACCGTGAGACCACATTTCTTTGAGGCATCTTTTCAAATAGCTCACAGCTGTGTCTATGCTACCACATTTTCCATACATGTCTACCAAAGCTTGTTGATCCCCTCCACACTATTCTTCGACAAATTCTCTCCAATAAACTCATCCAATTACCACCAATTAGACCCTAGGACATGACACTAGAGAGGGGCACGAGCCTATGACATCTTATATAGAATATGATTGACTCTAACATCATCTAGGTTTTAGGTATTAAATATTGGGGCAACAAGTCACCTCTAACTAAAATCTTCAAATCTACACTAACCCATTCCCCTGCAAACTATGTCAATCCTATTGGCTCAATTTCTTCCATCCCTACTTCTGATCCTACATCTAACCCACCTAAGTCTAATGAGGACCCTTCATTTAATACTACTATATTCTTTAAGATGAAAGAGAGCACAAAATCCTCAAAGAACTCACATAAACATGTACCAAAAGAGCACAACAACAATCGAGACTTGAGGAAGCATAAGAAAGAACTATAGTATATCACCAAGAGAGCCAAATCTTCACAAGAGTTCACAACTAGTTGAAGAGCCAAGAGAGTTCACCATAGAATGCATGAGAATCAAAAGTGAAATTCAAAAATCCACCACATGAGATGGAAAACCTAGAGATAGAGTCAAAACAAAGACATTCTGAGTTGCAAAGAGGTGTTACCGAAATCTTGAATCATGAGCCTAATATATTCTAACAATGGACCATGACCATTTCCATTCCTACAACCTGATAATGTTTCATTAGTTTGATATGTTTATAAATGAAACTTGACTATTTTGACACAAATATCTTCACCAATGAACCACCATTGTTTCGAGCCTATAATTTAATAATTGCTTAATAGGTTGATAACTTCACCAATGAACCATGATTATTACAAATTTGCACTCTAATAAAGGTCCATGTAATTTATGTCTAAACATCAATAAACCATGACTATTTCAACACCTAAACTAAACATTTTTTCATGAACTAATATATTTTCCAATAAAATAGGACCATTTCAACATCTACAACCTAGTATTTTCTTTTCCTAATTTCTAACTTATTAAGGGAACCATGAACTTTTCTTAAAATTATCAAACTCTTCACTTCAAAATTTAAAAAACTTTCAACCCACTAAAGCTTAAAATTTAATATTTTTTTTTTTATCAATAACACTATGTTTAAACCAATCAACCTAACCAACATTAATATCTACAACTTAATATTCAATATCAATAGACCAAAAAGCATAAGACTCTATAAAACCTTAGGGTTTAAGTAGCACAACCCCTTACCCAAACTAAACATACCACCATATTTCCAAGGTGTTGATATCATACAAATTCTCATGGCTCCTTTATTCTTCTTAAGGGCAAAGTAAAACACCTTTTTAAATACACAACCACCTTTTCTACGGACCCCTTAACCTTTGAAATGATTAAAGTTCCTCATATAATATACTTTACATACTTGGAGCCTAGTAGGGTTCTAATTTCTATCCATAAGGGAGTCGATCCTATCTTCCCTATCCAAAATAATAAAGAACTTATTTACAATTTCAATGATTGTTACCTCCAACATTCATAGTTCTCAACCCAAGAAGCTAGATCAATAGATTAAACTCTTGGTTGTGATGTTTTTGATGCCCATACCTAAGACTTTACTATGGGAATTGATGGTGAAGAATGTGTATTATGTGTCAATTTGTATCAAAGTGATGCATTGGTGACAATGAATGTTTTTTTTAGTACAATACAAAGCTTCATTACAATATCTAGACAAAGTACATTCTACATATTTGGATACCTTTAACATGTTATTTGTAGAGTTAGAACATGTTATGTATTTAGATGGAGCCCTTTTACATTTATCTGATTGGTTGGAGTCCTTTCTGCATAGTCAGAGTTTTTATCACTTTTAGTATAATTTAGGTGAACATGACTTGTGTACTTTATTGTGAACATGACTTGTGTGCTTTATTGTGTGTACTTCCACGTTTAGGTGAATGTGTGTGTATGTTAGAAGCCATGACTTGCATCACTATTCTAGTTTTTGTTATTAAATAATGTTGTTTTATTTTCAGATGATGCAGGCTGCAGAGACACCTCCCGAAGTTCATAGGGCAATGGAGCATGGTGTGTCCTCTGCGATTCATAGCTCCATGCCTTTGATGGGGGTGAGGCAGATTAGTAAATTTCAAATTACATTCATTGTTATCTAGTTGTTTATTTTTGAAAAATTAAATGATTATTAATTTGAAGTTTAATTTCTATCTGGATGGTTTCTAAAGGATATGACATCGCCACAGCCTAATCTTGGTACTGAGGCAAATGAGGAGACAAATTTTCTAGTAGCAGTAAGTGATTATTTTGTTAGATGCTTCATTTTTTATAATGTAATTTCTATATATTAATGTCTATACTTTTTATTGTAACAGCTACAGATCCATGAACAACTAAATAGGAGGAGTAGCCCTTGGGTTCGTAGTAGACCACCCTCATACGTGTCTTCATCCCCTCGAAGAGCAAAGGCTGCCTATGATCTATTCTCTTCACTGGACAAAGGAGAATGACTTTTTATTGGGTTCCTTTGTTGTGTGCCTAAATGGCATTTTTGGACATATATTTTGTATTGCATATAGTTGACACTGTATGCCTATATGGCATTCTTGTAAGCCTATATGGCTATTTTGTATATATGTTATACTTATATCGATAGATATTGATGTATGCATATATGGATATTTAGTTAATACAAATCATTTTTGTTGATGGTGTCCATATTTGCATTATAAATCCATGCTTCAATGTATATTTATAGATGATTTACTTCAAATATTTAAAGTCCAATTGTATTACATAGTAGGATTTTTTAAAATTCAATCCTCTCTATGACTCTCATAGTCCACTTAGCACACAAAGCTAATCCTTTGAAGACACCCAACAAAAGAGTCCTTTAAAATAAAAATGAATCATCATGTTGAATATCAACACGAGATTGTATATTAACGTCATTAAAACTTGGGTTGTGTGTGGTGAATTTAATATAGTGGAAGT
This sequence comes from Cunninghamia lanceolata, assembly GCA_027924645.1. NCBI lineage: Eukaryota > Viridiplantae > Streptophyta > Pinopsida > Cupressales > Cupressaceae > Cunninghamia > Cunninghamia lanceolata. The sequence continues at coordinate 7,316,450 of BSBN01000737.1, read as the reverse complement.
GGCATCAAACAAGTATGGTAATTTCTCCCCATGTAATAGACAACTAGTGAGATGGAAGCTTAGTCCTACATGCACAATAGATTGGGGCTTTCTTATCTCAATATTGTATGATGTCACAATCACTCTCCATGGTATATGTGGAATAATCTCTAATTAGAATATGTAAGGGTTTTCAAAGGGCTTGAATGACCATTTATGACATGTTTACTAGAATTTGGAGCCACATCCGTCTCATTAGACTAGCTAGATTGAATGGTGAAATAATACTATCAAGCATACATGCCACTTTATTCACATTTATGGGTGCTAGTTGGTGCATGTTCACTATTATTCATAAAAGGTCACCACCATAGAGCTCTATCATGTCACTTCTGAGTTGAAATAACAACTATTGAAATAATAACAAATGAAATAATGCTTTCTTGATAAGTTGAAAGAGCTTGACCCTTAAGAGGGCTAATGTTTTTTACTAGTATGTGAAGTGCTACATGAATGGTTGATGCATTGATGTTGAAAGAAACATAATTTATTGGGGTGAGAAATAAAAAAGATGATAATGCATGGATAACATTTGCAGAAAGTGTTATCTTGATGTTCTCACGAATACTGATGACATTTCAAAGGCGAAAAGTTGTGACCCTTCGAATAGGAAAGACTATGACCCTTTTATAATGAAGGGCAATGACCATGCGTAGCGTATATGTGCCCAACTGGATGTTTTGCCGCTGACGGTTTGGCCCCATGAAGAATAAAACAAAAAGTAGCCTACCTTACAACTTTACACTACATGCTTCTGACAATTTTTGGAGCAACAGAAAATCTTTCACCACAGGCAAATTCCTTAGAGATATCAAAAAATGAGAGAGGTTATTATAGAGGGGTTCTATGTGATCGTGTATCCTCAAATGAAATGTTTCTAAATGACACAGTTTTTGATTAACAGCTCATCAAAGATTGCCACCTTTCTGCACTTTGGTCTCTTAAGGGATATCGCCGGTACAATGTAGCTCGGACTATTTTAGCATGTTTAGGTGTGAAACAAGACCATGCCTAGCCTAAACATACCCATCTAGATGCGTTGGAACTATCGGTTTGGCCGCATGTGGAGTAAAACAAAAGTTACACTCCTTTGCAACTTTACACTGCATGCATCTAACCATTTTTGGAGTAGCAGAAAAACTTTCACCACGGGCAAACGCCTCAGAGATTAAAAACTGAGAGAGGTTATTGTAGAGGGACCCTACGTGATTCCGTACCCTCAGACATAATGTTTCTAAGTGAGACAGTTTCCAAGTAACAACTCGTCAAAGATTGCTGCCTTTTTGCACTTTGCTCTCTTAAGAGATATCGTCGGTACAATGTAGCTCAAACCATTTTGAAATGTTTGGGTGCGAAACAACACCATGACTAGCCTAAACGTACCCATCCAGATGCCTTGGAATTGTCTATTTGGCCGCATGAGGAGCAGAACAAAAGATACACCCATTTGCAACTTTACACTACATGCATCTGACCATTTTTGGAGCAATAGAAAAACTTTCACCACGGGAAAACGCCTCAGAGATATAAAAAAATGAGAGAGGTTATTGTAGAGGGACCCTACATGATCCCGTAGCCTCAGACAAAATGTTTCTAAGTGACACGGTTTCCAAGTAACAACCCATCAAAGATTGCTACCTTTTTGCACTTTGGTCTCTTAAGGGATATCGTCGGTACAATGTAGCTCAGACTATTTCAGCATGTTTGGGTGTGAAACAACACCATGCCTAGCCTAAACGTACCCATCTAAACATGTTGGAACTGTCCATTTGGCCGCACGAGGAGCAGAACGAAAGTTACACCCATTTGCAACTTTACACTGCATGCATTTGACCATTTTTGGAGCAGCACGGGCAAACGCTGAGAGAGGTTATTGTAGAGGGACCCTACATGATCCCATAGCCTCAGATGAAATGTTTCTAAGTGACACAGTTTCTGAGTAACAACTCATCAAAGATTACTGCCTGTTTGCACTTTGGTCCCTTAAGGGATATCGTCGATATAATGTAGCTTGAACTATTTCGGCATGTTTGGGTACAAAATAGGACCATGTCTAGCCTAAACATACCCATTTGGATACGTTGGAACTGTCCATTTGGCCGCACGAGGAGCAAAACTAAAGTTACACCCATTTACAACTTTACACTGCATGCATCTGACCATTTTTGGAGCAGCAGAAAAACTTTCACCACGGGCAAACACCTCAGAGATATAAAAAATTAAGAGAGTTTATTGTAGAGAGACCCTACATGATCCCGTAGCCTCAGACGAAATGTTTCTAAGTGACATGGTTTCTAAGTAACAGCTCGTCAAAGATTGCTGCCTTTTTGCACTTTGGTCTCTTAAGGGATATCACCGGTACAATGTGTTGAAAGTTGTTTGTCATTGATGTCAGAAGGTCAGGAGGTGTTGATCATATCCATGTTGGTGTTGTTGTCAAAGGATTAGGATGCTTAGTTATGGTGTTCATGTTTCATGGTATGGTCTTCACAAGATGCCTTCATTCACAGAGCTCACATGTCTTTCATGCTTTAGGATGGTGTGTTCATGTTTCACAAGAACCCTGCAAGACATGTATGCAAAGTGTGGAAGTATATACAACGACGGACTGGAGTTGTGACCTCCTGTGAGAAGCATTAAGAACCAAAATTGACTAAACATAAATATCATTTATGTACATAAAATGACATGAGATAAAACAAGAAATACAAAATTATGACATTTTCATGTTATTGGCTCATACCTCGGTCAAAGGATAGGAATCCTCAGCAGAATGGAGTGGTTGAAAGAAAGAATAGGATTGTTCAAGAAGCTACAAGGACAATGGTAAGAGAAGCAAACCTACTGGAGGTATACTGGAGGGAAGCAATTCATACTACTATTTATATACAAAACAAAGTACAAGTAACCATCTAGGAAAGTTTTATGCATACTTACAAATTAATCCAATGAACCATCCAGGTATGTTGTACTCTTTATTGTGTCAAGTATTGCCTCATGGTCAGCCTCTCGCACCTTCGACAAGGTCTTGTTCAAAGGTCTACCCTGAAATTATATCAAATGAACATTGGATGCCACGACAAGGTTCGAGTAAATGAAGAATCTTTCGATGCGTGTCAAAGTCCTAAAACAGCCAAACATTAACACTCTTATGTGGGTACCTTCTAAGTCATGTTCCAGTAACAACCACTGAGCTTGTAGGGTATTCGATGTTTTCTCCATCTGTAACTGGGGCCTCCAATTTCTTTTTGGCCTCAACACAACGACACAAGTAATAATCCGTTCCCTTTTCATTGTATTCATCTACAATAACTGCATAAACATGCCCTACATTGATATGTGCAGTAAATTAGATGAAATTAGTCAACATTACAAAACCACCACAAAGTAATATAACATTAGGAATTTCAAAAACTATGTAAGTAGATATATTACCTGGTTGAACTAGATATGATATGTGGTCAAAGTTAATCGATGATTCCATCTGTGTTAGTTCCAGTGCCATCAGGGGTCGATACGTGTCAAGTGGGCTAAGATATCTTAACCGCCATTCATCAACCCACTCCTTTGACTCACACTCATTCCAGGATTGAATTGTACATGAAGAAAAAAAGCATGCCATCTTTCGCATATGGATACTCCATGAACCTGCAATTAAGCTTTTGAAAGAGTGTGGCTCACTTGATCCTGTCAGTGTACAACAATCCTCATATGGTGCAATGTTAGTATCATCTATCAACCAAAAAAATCTACGAACTAAAGACTTACCTTCATTACCTGGACCCATCAAAGCATTACACCACTCGACGATTGATTTTGCATTTGTCAACTTTGCATTTTCTTTATACTTTAACTCTTCTCGTGCTATGGATCTTTTGATACATGCTCATGCACTATCATGCTCCCCCTTTCCATGATCGGCCTCACAAAAGTTCCACATATGCTGAACACCTATAATATTATGCCTCCTGCTTAGCTAATAGAAATTTTGCGAGTTCATGAATTGTGATGCACATTTATTTGACCATGTGATATGCTGACTGAATGATATGCCCCTTCTAGCCAAATCATTGTAGAACACCTAAAAGCAACCTTTCACAAACTCCGTAGAATGCGTGCGATCATCACTAATATAAAAATAATACTTCCTTATGATCTTTCTTTCATCCTCTGTACTATCATTCGTATGAATGAATGAGGTGTGTACAAATATAGAAACCTATGTGGAGTTGTAATATTATGATTGTACTTCATGTTGTGGCTATAGACTGTAGTTCTCTACAAAGTTGACGACTGAAACAACGCTACCAAGTGGAAATGTGTCATTGCATAAATTAAATTGCAAGTCTAACCATCGAGCTCTATGGGTATGCCTTGCATACTCATACACTATACTGTCACGAAATGTAGACATAAACTGATACACTAGAATCTTATGAATAACCAAATCACACATCTTTGCTTCTTTACCATCTTTTGTATTGTAGGCCACTATTTTATACTTTCTGAACTCTACTAGTTCATTTCCAACTACATGTGTTGGTGCAGGGCACCTAGGAGCACCTTGATTCTAAGATCATTTTGATTCCATTTTTTTTGAAAGGTTGTGGTTTTTGTTTAATGTGATCTGTAATAAGGCTGTAGCCATGGATGTAAGGTCCTCTTGTGTGGTCAAGATGATTGGGGTAAACATATAAACCTCAATCATGCTTAGTCCAATTGGATCCTTGTTGTACCAATCAGGCCTAGAAGGTCTAAGTATTGGTTTTTGAGTTTTTTTGATTGTTTTTGTGTTTTGTCATGTTTTAGGGAGTATGTTGGTCATTTGAGATCCATTACACAAGTTAAACCAATTGGTTTCTTTGTGTTAAGGCCAAAAATGCCATAGTGTCAAGTGTTGTCAATGGTGTCAATGACACATTGACCGGTTGCAACTTCATTTTGGTTATTAAAACTATTTGTAGAAATTGTATACTGACCTAGATAGGTTGATATGGAGGACATCTTGCTCCAGTACGGAGGAGAAAGTTTCTGTAAGGAATTTGGGCACAAAAATCAAGAAAACTAACTATTTTTCCCTATTTTTCTTGCTATGTACGACCTGTACAGATTTTCCAAGTGAGAAAATGTACTTTTTCTGAAACTAGACTAAGTCAAGGTTCAAATGCAACTAGTTTGAGGTTTTGAAGTGGTCGTAGTGAAAAGTTATTGCATTTTTAATCCGGACTGGTCTAGAAACCCTGTTTTCTAGGGCTGTCCCACAAATTTGGCCCTAGAATGCATTCCCACTGATGAAATTTCATACCACTCGGTGAAATGCAGGCTAGGGGTGTATACTACTTGATTCCAAAAGTTTTTTGCTGGGAAAGGCAGTCTTCTATTTTTAAGGTGATATGTAATGAAATCACTTACACAATATCTGAATATAATAGTAAATATTCTGCAAATACTTGATAATAATATGCCACTTCGAGGGGACAACCTCCTAATCCACTTCGAGGGGGATACCTCCAATAGTCTTCAATGAGAACCAATACACAATATGATAATCTAATAAGATTCACTACCCCTATATATACCTATTTATGCCTAGGATATCACCCAGGCTAACTTAGATAGCCCTATAGAAGCCTTAGGCTGACCTAAACAACTAAATAACAATATAATAATGATAATATGACTTAATTAGGAGTTAAGATAGCCACAAGCCGACTATTCATAACCATATACACTATAGAAGTAAGGGCATAACATGCCCCCACCTTTACAAAAGCGTTGTCCTCAACGCTGATCAATTATGGTAGTTTCTTCATATAATCTTCATCATCCCATGTGGCAACTTCAACTAGAAGATATTTCCTTGATGTCCTCAGCTTATTCAGGTGTGTTTGGAAAATTAACTTCAGCTCCAAGATGTGTCTTCCCTTTGCATCTAGCTATTGATGGTGATGAATGTGTTCTTCCTTTACTTGAACCTTTTGATGTGCCATAGAGGAAAAGGTGAGGAATAGTCCATGGTACCCTTGCATTGGTTGAATAGCTTGACTAGGAAGTTCTTCTTCTTCTTTCACTTCTTCCTCTTCATGGCCTTTTTCTTCTTCTTCTTCTTCTTCTTCTTCCACCACTTCTTCTTCTTCTTCTTCTTCTTCTGCTTCTTCTTCTTTTTCTTCTTCTTCTGGTTCTTCTTCTTCTTTGTCTACTGTTTCTTCTTCTTCTTCTTCTTCTAGTTCTTCTTCTTTTTCTTCTTTTTCTGCTTCTTCTTCTTCTGGTTCTTCTTCTTCTTCTAGTTCTTCTTCTTCTTTGTCTGCTACTTCTTCTTCTTCTTCTTCTATTTCTTCTTCTTCTTCTTCTTCTGGTTCTTCTTCTTTTTATTCTTCTTCTGCTTCTTCTTCTTCTGCTTCTTCTTCTTCTGGTTCTTCTTCTTCTTTGTCTGTTGCTTCTTCTTCTTCTTCTTTGTCTGTTGCTTCTTCTTCTTCTTCTGTTTCTTCTGGTTCTTCTTCTTCTTCTGGTTCTTCTTCTTCTTCTGGTTCTTGGTTGCTTGAGACCTCCTTTCTTGTTTCATTCATTAAGGTTCTTAACATGCTTCGTATGTCTGATATATCTTCTCTTAGGCCACACATCACCAACTTGAACTTACTCATTTCCTCATCCTTATCAGAGGATTTCCCCAGTGTGACAGCATTCTTTTTGCCCCTTGTTGTAGGCCCCGTCATGATGGAAACCAATATTTTTGAAATAAATCACAAAAATGAAATGTAAATTTTCTAAAATTTTACTGTAACTTACTAAGGCCAAGATACCACTTACCCAGAAAAACTTGTGAAGAAATTCAAAATTGTGCCGCCTGGAGAGAGAAATTGGTGGAAACCCTAATTTATAAATAACTCCCTTTATTCTGCTCCAATTGTTCTCAAATCTGGACTGTAGTAGCTTCACTATTATATTGAAAAACCCACAAAAACTCTTTTAGAGATTCGACAAAATAAGAGAGATATAGGCTTCTCAAAAAATAAGGGTAGAAACCCTAATTCTACTATAACTCGCTTAATTTTGCTCCAAATGCTCTGAATTCTGGACTGTAGTAGCTTATGTTCTTCAAAAATCCTTTTAAAATTAGAAAAAAATTCACCAAAATTTGAAAGTTATGCGCTTTCCAAAATGACCTCCAAATCAGAAAAAAATCGCCTAGTTTTTGTCTTCACGGTGCCAAGATCATGCTCTGATACCACTTGTAATGAAATCACTTGCACAATATCTGAATATAATAGTAAATATTCTGCAAATACTTGATAATAATATGCCACTTCGAGGGGGCAACCTCCTAATCCACTTTGAGGGGGATACCTCCAACAGTCTTCAATGAGAACCAATACACAATATGATGATCTAATAAGACTCACTACCCCTATATATACCTATTTATGCCTAGGATATCACCCAGGCTGACTTAGATAGCCCTATAGAAGCCTTAGGCCAACCTAAACAACTAAATAACAATATAATAATGATAATATGACTTAATTAAGAGTTAAGATAGCCACAAGCCGACTATTCATAACCATATACATTATAGAAGTAAGGGCATAACATGATACCCTAGGTCAAATATCTCTATGTATTTGACTGAAATTATGCAATTTAGTGATGTAAATGACAAAAGTCTGATAGAGTGAGTGAATGAATGGTGGATTTGTGTTGTTTCGGGATGGTAGAGTCATTCCAAGTTCCTGCCCTTGGCCTATGCACCCAATTTTGAGCACTTGCTTTGTAACCTAGCCTAAATTGATCAATTAGGCCTAGAAGACCAAATGAGTGTTTTGGATTGCTGGAGTAGAGTTGGAATAGGAGACTTGGGAGTTTGATAGGGTTCCATAGAGGGTATCTAAAACCATCATTTGTTTGCCTAGTCATTTGGGATTTTGTCAAGTTTTGTTGAGAAAACCTAGTTTGGAGGGCTAGTAGCCTTACTAGTCAAAGTATAGGTTGGAGAGTTTTGGGAAGTTGGGAATCAAACCAACTACATAGGAGGTGTTTGTTGACCTGTCTTAAGGTGTTGGAGAAGCCTTAGGGGTTGGACAATAGTCTGGACATCAAATCCTTCATATGCCTTGAATGTGCCTTTGATTGTGTTGGATTGAAGGAGTGAAGTGGGTGAGTGGGCTAAGGAGAACAAACCAAACTTATCTTGTGTTGATACCTTCCCTTGTGCCACTCTGCATCATGTGTGCTTTCCATATGTTCACATATTGGCATACGTTGCAAGCCTCTGCAATGCTGACATGTGCCATCCAAGCACAATTTCTTGTAGAATATTTGACCTTCCTCTCTTTCATATAAATTTTTTGATATGAGGTCTCTTGAAGATGGTGGTGGGGCATGTATGCCACAATCATGCAAAACATTGTTAGTATGCAAATCTAAGCATATAGACCGATAAACATCAAAATGGTTAGAAAATTTAATATGTAATCTACAACAACAAGTAGTACGTGTGTGATTTATTTTGACATAGAAAGGATTTAGCATTTCAAAATATCTTTGAGAAATTTTAATTTGAGGATACATCTCTAGAAATTTACCAAAAAACTGTGTTTGAGTCATATCCAAAAAATACTTTGGATGTGGTTCACGGTTTCGACTACCGATTCTCCTTTTTACCACATCCCTTTGATTCAGAGATACCCTTGTGTAATTCTTCCAAAAGTATTCAATTAGTGATCTCAATGCTTCAACAATTGGTTTAATTTTCATGGTAGTCTCCTCGACAAAGCCCATAATTCATTAGTATCAGTGTCCTCAATTCTTTGGCACCTTCCAATGGCTCTTGATAAAGTTTTTCTATTAATTCTCAATGCTTGACTCGTCTTTCTAATGAGACGAGATTTCCTCGTTTGATTACTTACTATTGTTGATGTAATGACACGTGTGATATTACTATCTTTTATGCGTGAGGTGTTATCCACGCTCTCATATGCACTCATTAGATTCTTGACAATAGATTTTTCACTTGAAGCCTCTGATGTTCTCAACCCAAGAATCTTCATGATGGACCTATACTTTATACTTCGCATCATTTCAACGAATAGTTGACATCTTGCAGTCTCATTTAACATTTCAAAGAACACTCTCTAAATCTTATGAGCATATCTTCTACAAGTGCATTTTGGAATCTTACCTTCCATTGGCTGCAAAATATTCTCATCAATATCAATCAAATACTTTGGCTTTCTATGCAAAATTATAGGTGGTGTTAAGAAAGGTAAATTCATCTCAACATTAGGAATTTCATCAGTATTTAAATGAGATGGGCTAGATGGCATATCTTCGATTGGAGATGGAATAGATGACATAAATTGAGGTTGATGTGGGAATGATGGCATACCTCCTTCCTCACATGTGAGTGATGATGTTGGTGGAGGAGCACCTAACACAAGGTGGCCTCCGTGAGGCATTTAAGTTTATGTTTGTTTAGAAAACCATGTTTGCGTTGTAATAAGGTCTATTTGACCAATGCATTTTTCATTTTAGTTTGTATCTAGGTTCATTTTGTAAGTCCCAAGTGACTTAGGGGACATTTGTCAAATTGTAACCGCATAATGCCAAAAATAGGCAGTTGGGCAGTTGGAGGCTATTTAAAATGGTTGTCTCCTAGCCACTTGGATTGGTCTCCCAGCCGCTTGGAGTTAGTTTGGTACTACTCTGGGTGAGTTTATAAACCCAGGGAATTGAACAAAGTCAAATATATGATATTGTAATTGAATGCACTTGTGCGAATGTAACCGAGCATTGTGAAGGAGAAATCAATCTTTTCTGTGTTGTCTATTTGTTTCCGTTCTCTGTAAATATGAAATTGCATAACTATAGATTTCTTTTCCCTTCTATATTTTTGTTGTTGTGAAATGTCAATGTGAAGCATTCCACTAGTGAGATTTCTGTTGAAATCAGTGGAATGGCTTCGTTGTACAATATGTGTTTTTCGTTTCCTGTTATGTTTCATGATTTTGCGATGTAGATGTTCCAGATTGCGGGTTGTGCACAGTAGATCACCTAGCATCTCCATGTGCTAGGGTTTGATCAGAGGAGTTGGAGTTGTTTCAGTGAGACAGAGGCCATCGATGAAACATTCCTTGCTCATAGCGATGAGGATAGTCTAGCCGAAGGGAGGATCGAGCCATTAAAAGGAAGTCATGGTCTAAGATGCATATTGGAGTGACAAAGTATATCAGGCAGACAACGAGATGTTGAGCCAACAGTGGAGAATCTGGTCGACAAGTATGGTCTGAAGGTAACATCAGCGCATTGGCCTAAGTGTGTTTCACTGAATGTATGTTGCGAATGTATGTGGAGGATGTACATTTCAGCAGATACAAATGGTGACCGTCCATAACAGTAAGTTAGGGTATTGCCACTGGTAATAGCAAGTCACGCCAAGCATATACTAAGTTAGTGTATGAGGCTCCCCATCATATTGGTATCAGAGCTAGTGAAATCTCTGGGTAGAGGTGTTGTGTATTTGATTTTCTGAAGGTAGATGAATCTTATTCCTGTAGAGTGTGGGTAGACGATGATGAGGTCTGTCGAGACCATTCACCAATAGAGGTTTAGCTGGAAGAGGGCGCAGAGTGAGGCCACTGTGAGAGAGAGTGGTAATGCATCTCCAGGATATGTTGTTGGACGAGAGGAATGGGTTTGTGAAGCAGCATGTAGGATGGATAGCTGATTGAGCATTATGTTGTAGTCAAATTGAGGATTTGCAAGAGTGTTGGCGTTTGGGTGTTGTCTGTGAATGTTTATGTCAGACAGAGAAAGCGAAGGAGAGGCTAGCGATATGCCTCCAAAGGGGATGACCACCGAAGTGGTCAAGAAATTTCAAGAGATGGAAGAGATGATCAAAACTGGAGTCAAGGAAGCACTCCAGGCAGAATTGAAGGCGATGAAGATAGGCAAAAGGATAGAGGAAGATTTAGATGAAGAAGAGGAGAAAGAGGAAGAAGCAGAAGAACAAGAAGAGGCAAAGATACCAGCTGAACAAAAACAATTCCTGGAAGCCATCAAGGCAATTGGCAAGGACTCTTTAGAGGCTCGGATAGATATTCCCATGTTCAGTGGAAAGATGAATGCTGATGAAGTTATGGAGTGGATTGAGGCTTTGAACAACTACTTCGAATACAAGGAAGTTCCTGACAGTAAGAGGGTTAAGTTTGCAAAAACTAAACTCAAAGGTGCTGCCCTTACATGGTGGAATTACACCCAAGGAGAGAGGGTAAAGAATGGGAAATGTATGATATCTTCATGGAGCAAAATGCTGGAGAAGATCAAGTCTCAGTTCCTTCCATCTGACTATGAGGTGTAGATTTACAGGAAGATGCAGAACCTTAAGCGAAAAGACATGGATGTGGCTACTTACACCGAGGAGTTTCACAAATACACTCTCTGTTTTGGGTACATGGAGGATGAAAAAGCCAAAGTAGCAAGGTATTTAAATGGTCTGAGGATTAATATTCAAGATGAGATAAGTTTATTTACCCCTGAAACCGTGGAAAAATGCTTTCAAGTAGCATTAAGAGCTGAAGAGAAGCTAAAGAGGAAGGGTGAGCACTAGAGTAGAGGAAGAGGTGACAGAAATTTTAGAGGCAGTTTTGGAGGCAGAAGTCCTAACCAAAGGCCTAGTGGTGAGTCTAGCCAAGAAGAGCAAGCTGGAGACTCAAGTAGCAGAAGAGGCTACCATGGAAGAAGGACAAATGAAAGAGGTGGGACAAATGGATCAGGTAGAGAATCTAAGTTCTCCAACATGAGATGTTATAACTGCAATCAGATAGGGCACCTGGCCTATAAGTGTCTAGAGAAGGCCTCAACTTCTCATGGCAATGAGAGGAGAACCACATTGACTCAAGAGGATGCAGGGAGTGTGTCATCACCTGAAGTGAATTTGTAGTCAGAAGTGGGAGAAAATCTAATGATCAAGAGGACGTTGCTCAAAGAACCAGTGAAGACTGAACCATCACAGAGGAGAGCTCTTTTCAGGATCAATTGCAAAAGCAAAGATAAAGTATGCAAGGTAGTCATAGATTCTGGTTTAATCGATAATATGGTGTCTAGGGAAATGGTGGATAAATTGAACATAGAACGGATTCCTCATCAAACTCCTTACAGAGCATCTTGGGTAAGTGATATTCAATCACTTTTGGTAGATGACCAAGCATATGTTGATTTTCAGATTGGCGAATATAAGGAGAGAATTTTATGTGACATTTTGCCCATGGAGTGTTGTCACCTACTTTTAGGTAGGCCATGGCAATTTGATAGGCAAGCATTGTATGATGGATATGCTAACACATACACCATCAAGAAGGATGGAAAGACTTTTGTGATGACACCATTGTAGGAGGATGCTGAAGCAAAGAAGGCAACCAAGGTCATTTTGATGGGTAAGAAAGAGTTTGTGAAGATCAATGAAGAAGAGACAAGGAAAGTTGAGGATACCTCAAGGAGTGGGGTTACCAAAGATCATAGTTTGAAGGTGATTTCAGTTTTGAATGATGGAGATCAGATGGTGATGTCTGAGATGGATCAGAAGAAGGTTAAAGTGCAGGTCTGCAAGCAGCCACAAGTTGATTGGAAAGAAGAGGATGCTATCCTCGTAGGGACTATTGTTTGTCCTCTAGAGCCAACAAGAGTTGAAAGGCAAACATATTCTACCATAGCAGCAGTACAAGAAGCATCAAACAAGGTTTTGAATGTAGGTGTTCAGGCAGAGATGACAATAAGGAAGAATGGAGAGCAAAGTATGGGTTTGGTTGCAAACACTCACTCATGGCAAGGTGTGAGTAGAGCCTACAGTGCTAGGCACAAATTTTTGATTCCATGGCAGCAAGTTGCAGTCCAGCGATCATGGGAAAGGCATGAGGTAGCAAAGGATACAGATGGAGCACGACAAAGAATCAACTCATGGGACATGATTTCTTTTCTAGGTGGGGTGTATGGTGCAGGAGCACCTAACACAAGGTGGGCTTCGTGAGGCATTTAAGTTTATGTTTGTTTAGAAAATCATGTTTGCTTTGTAATAAGGTCTATTTGACCAATGCATTTTCATTTCAGTTTGTATCTAGGTTCATTTTGTAAGTCCCAAGTGACTTAGGGGACATTTGTCAAATTGTAACCGCATAATGCCAAAAATAGGCAGTTGGGCAGTTGGAGGCTATTTAAAACAGTTGTCTCCCAGCCGCTTGGATTGGTCTCCCAGCCGCTTGGAGTCAGTTTGGTACTACTCTGGGCAAGTTTATAAACCCAGGGAAATAAACAAAGTCAGATATATGATATTGTAATTGAATGCACTTGTGCGAATGTAACTGAGCATTGTGAAGGAGAAATCAATCTTTTCTGTGTTGTCTATTTGTTTCCATTCTCTGTAAATACGAAATTGCATAATTGTAGATTTCTTTTCCCTTCTGTATTTCTGTTGTTGTGAAATGTTGATGTGAAACATTCCACTGGTGAGATTTCTGTCAAAATTAGTGGAATGGCTTCGTCGTACAATATGTGTTTTTCATTTCCTATTATGTTTCATGATTTGGCGATGCAGATGTTCCAGATCGCGGGTTGTGCATAGTAGATCACCTAGCATCTCCATGTGCTAGGGTTTGATCAGAGGAGTTGGGGTTGTTTCGGTGAGACAGAGGCCATCGATGAAACATTCCTTGCTTAGAGCGACAAGGATAGTCTGGCTGAAGGGAGGATCGAGCCATTGAAAGGAAGTCGTGGTCTGAGATGCATATAAGAGTGACAAAGTATATCGGACAGACAACGAGACATTGAGCTGACAGTGGAGAATCTGGCCAACAAGTATGGTCCGAAGGTAACATTAGCGCATCGGCCTAAGTGTATTTCACCGAATGTATGTGGAGGATGTACATTTCAGTAGATACAAATGGTGACTGGCCATAACGGTGAGTCAGGGTATTGCCATCGATAATAGCAAGTCACGCCAAGCATATACTGAGTTAGTGTATGAGGCTCCCCATCAGATGTACTCTCAACTTGAGATGCGGTAGATGATGTCCCTCCATCTTGACTTGCGGTAGAGGATGTGTCTCCAATTGTGGTATTCAAATTTCTCATAGCACGAAGATTTTGCATTCGTTCTGTTAGGTCTCAAAAATGTAGGTTTTTAACCTTAAGAGGATGCCAAGCTCTCTTAATGCCTTTGGCTAATGAAACAGGGCTGATATGATTGAAATCACCCTTCTCTTTAGGTTCTGCCAGACCTAGGTGGGTGTACCTTGATAACTGATGCAAATTTGTTTGACCTTAGTAATCTACTCACAGTGGCATATGGATGTGAAATAGATGTAAGGCAATGAATTATTCCTACTCCTAATGTTTGAATCTTGAATATGTGAATAAGGTTTTGAAATGTTACTTTGTAATGACCAGTGTTTTATCTATTATGGGCAACAGGGTCAGGATGTGTATGATAGACGTATCCTCTCTCTTGGTTTAACTCAAATTATTTGGCACTTTTCAATTGTTTATACCTTGTATAAACATGCAAGAATATTGGTTATAAGGCTCTTCTTATTGATCCCAATGATATTCTCCCAAGTTACTGTGATCAATTGAAAGGACTTTTAATTCTGGTGTGAAGGAAACCAACCGAGATGATTTATTTAAAGGGTTTTAACCCCTGGTAGAGACCAATAAACATAAACCACTTAGAAGGACTTAAATCAACTTCTCATACAAACCAGTCAAGCAGATCACACAGAAGCAACAAATGTGCTCTGATAAATTAAACACATCCTTGATATATTCAATTTAAATAACAAAGGAAAACCATTCTGGAGACATCATAGATAACACATATGAATCAATATTAACAAATAATTGAACACAAGAAAGGTTGGACACCAGATAAAAATATTCCTCTCCATTAAATTACTTCAAAAAATTTATAATTCATGCTTGGAAGTCTTTATTTTTGGTGTATTTCATTTACTACCTAACCCTAATGATTGCTCCTACTACTGCTTATTACCCTTTTTTTTCCAACTTGCTCTTATCTTCCATTTATACTTTGCATTTTTAGGGTTACAACCCTTCAAATATCCATCAGAGGCAACTTTTCATTAAATTTGATTCAATTTTGTTTTCCCGCTTTCACAAATATTCAATTCAATCTCCCTTTTGTTTTCACATCCCGAGAAAATAATTTTTCCAATGTATTTTGTAATAATAACTATTTCCATCCTCTCTTGTACACTTTTTCACTTAATCTGGAAAATATATTCTTCAGGTAAGAAATAATTACTCGCCCACAAAATAATATTAGATTCTTATTTTCAATTAACGCCTTGGTGAAAACATTTCTCATTTATGTGAATTTGATTTCCTTCATAAAACTTACCATTGAAATATTATTCACGAATGTTCAATATTTCTATTTGGCCTTCTCGTGAAATCATTTTGTGAATAACTTCCTCATCCATTTGGTTTGCAAATACTTGCTTGGTATTTTATCCATGAAATATTTCCTCTTTGCATTTTGATTTTCCTTAATATCTATTTCATCGTTACAAATTTTTCTCACCTCCATTTCACTTCTACGTGAAATCCATTTACTCGACTGTTTTACCAGCAACTACCTCCCGATGTAATCCCTTTTATGAAAGTGTGAAATTTACATTTTATTTCACTATAGTCACACTTTATTTTAAATTTTCACTTGCACTTTGGCAATGTTTATTTTCCCTTTGATGATGTTTATACTTTGTTTATTGCTGTATCAGGTTTTTGAAGAGACCCTCAACACACTCACTTCTATACTTCGATATCTATTTATTTGATTTCAACTATCTATTTTATGGGGATGTTTATAAAATATAGTTTTTAGGGGCCCACTTCTATGATCTCTTACCCATATAATATTTTCACCTCCCGATAAATACTTTGCAAAATTATATGCCTTTCAGAATGTCGAAGGGATTGAATAAATGGTTACTTTGATATGGTAAAGCCTCCCTGATCTTTATTTGGTATACTTTATACCTTTTAATCTCGGCATTTAAAAGCCTTCGGGACCCACCTCATCAGCAGATCAGAGAGACTGAAAATGATTTACTCTGATATTTTATGGTTTGCCCGATATTAGGGTTTCTTCTTTATTTTTCATCTTTTTGCCCTAACCACAATCTTGTTCCAAAGCTCCTGTCTCGACACAGGCATAAGGTTGTGAGATCTAGCTTTACATTGAAGCTTCTGGATTTGTAGACATGGCTATGAGGGTACTTGCAGTTCAACAATGTTTGACAAAAATGTCCTCTCCATTTTGTTCTAATGAATGCTTCAAACTTATTGGAAAGCTCCCGTTAGGGCACAGACCAGGAGGATACTAGCAAAGGTAACTCAATTTTGTGCATAGCCTGCAATCATCTCATCCCATGAGATGGGATCTCTTTGAAGTATTTTACCAAATCATTCACAGGCTTTGTTAGCTTCTTATCTTCTTAATATTCACTTTCTCCATTCAGAACATGACAACTAATATGGAGGTCATGGTAGGGACTGTATTACTCATTGCATATGAAAATGGGAAATTGTGTTTTGAGAATGCAGGTCTATAATAATTGAAGATATATGGAGTAGTCTTCTGGGGAGTTGTGTGTAGTGACCAAAATGTGCAGCACCTTCTTTAATCAACCCTCTCTTCATAATGCCTTCTTTACATAAAGTTATGAGATTAAGATGAGTTATCGATGGCAATGGTGTTTTATAATTGTGGTTGGAGCACAGAAAATGCGTAGTGTTTTTTGGTACACATTTCCCTCAACAATTTCACTTGCAACAGTATTGAAAGAAATCCTTGTTGCACCGTGGCAGTTAACACATACTCGGAGGTTCTTAACAACTATAATAGTTGTTTCATAGGGCATAATCAAAATACAATTTCAAACTTTTCATTGTGGTGGCAAAAGATAACTCCTCTTCATCCATTCATGGTAGCTTGCCCCTTCGAAGCCATCTCAGCTCACTACTTCTTATCAAACAAATGATAAATGTGTGGAGATACTAAAATCCTTTTAACAGTGCGAACATCCATAAGCCTGAAGGAGATGATTGATCCTCCATGGTGTTATTAGTGCATCCCCTGACTTTGCGATGGATTTGGTGTTCTTTGACAATTAGTCCATTTTGATGTTGTCTCGAATGCTCTTAAGACTTTGAATCATCAATACATACAATGTCACTTCTTTCAATTTTAGCCAATAACTGTGACTGTATTATCGGCATAATGAGGTCCCTGTGTAGCTTCCATATGCACATATAGATTGATCATATTATCTTCAGAGATTGCAGGGGCACCCATACTAGGCTCAGCTTTTGCAAGATGAAGAGCTCCAATGATGTCCATTTCTGATGACTTAGAGCCCATAATAGATCTGATTACTTTGATCTTTTCATTGTTTTTATTGCTGCCTATCATATGATCCAAAAGTAAAGGAATAAAAGGTGGTACAAGCAAACCTTGAAATTCTTCTGATGATCTGTCCATCCTTTACAATAAATGGAGCCTCTCTTGAATGCATACTATGAGTTATGTGCATTGACAGTGGGAAATCCATATTATAAGAGTGTCATTTCACAATGGTGTGCCTTCAAATATTTAAAGACCTAAGGACCTTGTTTGTGCCAATAGGAAGAAAAATTCCCTCCATCACATATTTGCAATGTTTATCAACATATTTTTGAAAAATATCATCACCAACAAATTGCTCTATTATAGGCCTCATCAACTATGCTTATGTGACACAAGTCAGGTCCCCATGTGGGCCCAACTAAAAAAAATCATTTTGAAACAAGTTTTTACCCTGAATTGATCTGACACTACATTTGTATGCTCGTGAGATGAAAAAATGAAATGGGTTGTCATCAAAATCTATTTTTTGGCACCTTTGTACAGTGACCAAAACAAGCCAAGTAGCCTTCAGAATAACCCTGTAAAACTAGTTAAACCATCTCCTGAAGCCATGAAAATGCATAGGTATGTACACATTTGATCCAACAATTCATTGCAACAAACAGTTTGGCAAGATCTATCCTGAGGTGCAAGATATTCAATGTCAAAGTAGCTCATTCATCCTTTTCTGAAACTGTACTTATTAAAACCTAATTAGGGCTCACCAACTTGTCATTTTGAAAAAAATATCAAATCTGATTCTGGGAAGCTGCAACCTGGGGGATTAACTCATATAGGTCCAATGAGTATGTGTGTAAGAGGATTCTCACCAGTCATCTTCCTTCAAAAAATATTGAAGGTCAAAGTTGACCTCTTAAAAATGCAACTGTGAAATTAGGACAAACTGCATTTGCTTTTGATTTTGAAAAAATAGTAAATGAGATGCTGGGGTTATGAAAACTAGCATGAAAGTACATTATCATGAGGAAAATCTGAAACATTAATTAGATCATCATGAAAATCATCCAGTTGCTAGATATTAGCCTCCAAAGTTGACCTCCCGAGCAAATTTCACACTGTGCAGACAACAAACCTTACCTGAACCCTCCAGCTTGATGCTTGAAAACCCAGTCAAATATGATCATGGGAAACTAAAATTAGATATGCACACTAACATATGGTATATAAACATGCTCGTCAATTTATTTGACATGAAACTAAATAGGCTCCGAATTATGACCCTCCAAAGTAGGTCATTGGGGCAGTTTTTTCAGGTGCATTTCTAAGTGTGGTACTCAAATTTTTCACCATGGGAACCTAAAGTTTTGCCAAAATTTTAAGGTTCCAACATGTTCCCTTTGTATTGCCAATACCATATCTCTTGTTGATGGTTGAATTTCCTCTTCAATTGGCATGTCTTCGACAATCGTGTCCAATTTCCTCTTGTCATGAAGTTCCCTCATACCCGCTGCTTTCTTTGCATTCTTAGCTTCTTTCTCTTCCCGTGTTGGTTTCCTTGGCATGATAGAGAATTTATCTGTAGCATGATAAAGATACAAATATTAGTTCCTAAGAAATGAATATGGTTCCATATTTTAGGTCTGTTGCCCTCAACATTTCTAGCACTTCCCACACTTTCCTTGCAGTCAAAGAAGAGTTTTCAATCACATGGTGGAGGATTTTTCAACCCATTACCATTGTTGAAGTGTTCTCAGCTAGTCAAAGAAAAGTTTTCAATTCACTTTTAAAGGACTCTTGCTAAAATTCAAGGTTAAAGCACTTTACATAAGAGGCTCTATAAATTGCTGCTAATTTTATGTCTATAAGATATCAACATTGCAAGTGCATACTCAACTAAGTAGTAGATTTCATGGTAAAATTTTGGGTGGACAAAGAGCACCATATAGCACCCTACAACCATCAAACCAATTCTTGGGTTGGAATATAGATATTCATTTAAGATATATGCCTTATTAATTTTATGCATCTTTGAAGGCCCTTATAAATTCCCCTTCCAAATTGATGGTCAAATTGTGACCATTTTTGATCTTTCAAGCCCTATAAATCAATTCCATTATGATGTTTTTGGGGCTCTTAGAGTTGATCATGGTAAGTGTACTAATCTTCCCTATGCCAACTTAACTTCTCATTTCAGCTTTAAGTTGGGGTGTGTAATGCAAGTATTGACATTAATTGTAAAGTATGATATTTTCTAAAAATTAAGGCACTGAATTTTTTTATGGTGGTTTCAAATTGGTTAGTTGAGTAGTGGTTATTGGGGGTGGTGCTTGTGGCTTATTATTAGGTGGATAGGTGTAATGTCTCTTAATTCTAATGAAGGTAGACCTCGTGACTCTTTTAGGAAATGTGTAATGTCAAACAATAAACTATCTTTAATTTTTAATTGCTCCTCTCTAGCTGCCTTAAAGTTTGTCAAAGATATCTAAGGAAGGGGTGTGGATGATGAGTGCATTGAGACTTAAAGAATATATTAGAAGTGATTTTGTGGAAAATCTAGCTACTTTCATCCCTTTAATGAAATGGTGGTTAAGGCTTCTCAAGTTTGTACTCCCAAGCCACTTTGAAGGTATGTGTTCAGCACCACTAGAAAATATCTTCACAAGTAAGAACTTACTTTTGGTTGTATGGAAATTGTTTAGGTTTTCCTATATCTTTGGTTGGTAGCTATGTTTGTTTAATAGTTTTTAGATCATTATTAGATGTTCTATGGTTGTCTTGACTAGTTTATGTTGGAGAGGAGTGTATTTTAATCCCCTTTTTTTTACTTTTTGAATTTGAATAAAGGAACTCAGTTTTGCAACTAGGATACTATGTTCCTATTGATCATTTTGATAAATTCATGTTTTGGATTGATGATATCTTTCATGAGCAACTACAGGTCTGCAAGTATAAAGAAGAATTTCAAAGCAATAGAAATTTACAGTTGTTTGAGAAGAAATTCAAAGCTCGGGCTGCAAATTCCCTATTAGACATGTATGCAAATTGTGGAAGCATAAACAAGGCACATGAACTATAAACACAAAATATAAACACAACTGATATAAACACAAAATATATAAACCATACAAGTGATATAAACATGTATTCAATGAGGCATGATAAAGTAATTCAAATAGAATTAAGGAAAATGTAACTTAGAACATGTGTAAAGACTTGACATACCTAAAAAATGAAGATTCAAATGGAGAGAGTACCCAATTATGTAGTCTTTTTTTCTTCTTGCATCAAACTCCTCAACAATGTGAGTTTTTCACCACTTGCTTCCATTTCAATGTTTAATTGAATAACACTCAAATATAATTACTAACAACAATACAATTAACCAATGTATAATGTCAAATTCCTACAATTCAATCACAATTAACATTGCAACACTACAAAAATTGAAACTTGAATTGATCTATATCAAATTTGATGTGAAAACTATGTTATTTCCTCCTTCTTAAGTTAGCAAACAAGAAAAAGGTGGTGGAAAGTTCATGCAAAGGTGGTAGAATGTGAAAAATGTGCATGTGCACTTCCCAACAACATGAAAAAGCTTTTTTTTTTTGGAACACATGCATAACCAAAAGAAAATAGAGCATGTGGGTCTGGATCATGGGTATCTTGGCCTTTTTACCATTTCAATAGCAAGCCACAATGCACTCCCATCTCACGTTATAACGTGAGTGCGTTATGGCTTGCTATATAAAACTCTATATTATTCACTCTTTCATGTATTTATTTTGTCTCTCCCTTAACTATAAACCCTAATCCCTTATCTCTAAACCCTATCCCTCAACCCTAATCCCTCAACCCTAAACCCTAGTCCCTTATCCCTAAACCCTATCCATAAAGCTTCAACTCTCAACCCTTAAACCTCAAATCCTAAACCCTATCCCTAAACCCTCAACCCTCAACACTATACCTCAAACCCTAATCCCTTATCCATAAACTCTAAACCCTATCCCTAAAGTTTCAACCCTCAACCCTTAAACCTTAAATCCTAAACCCTATCCCTAAACCCTCAACCCTAATCCCTCAACCCTAAACACTAATCCCTCAACCCTAAATCCTAATCCCTTATCCCTAAACCCTAAACCCTATCCCTAAAGCCTCAACCCTCAACCCTTAAACCTTAAATCCTAAACACTATCCCTAAACCCTCAACCCTCAACACTATACCCTAAACCCTAATCCCTCAACCCTAAACCCTATCCCTAAAGCCTCAACCCTAAACCCTTAAACCTTAAATCTTAAACCCTATCCCTAAACCCTCAACCCTCAACACTATACCTCAAACCATAATCCCTCAACCCTAAACCCTAATCCCTCAACCCTAAACCCTAATACCTTATCCCTAAACCCTAAACCCTATCCCTAAAGCCTCAACCCTCAACCCTTAAACCTTAAATCCTAAACCCTCAACCCTTAACACTATACCCTAAACCCTAATCCCTCAACCCTAAACCCTATCCCTAAACCCTCAACCCTTAGACCTTAAATCCTAAACCTTATTCCTAAACCCTCAACCCTAGACACTATACCTTAAACCCTTATCCCTTATCCCTAAACCCTAAAGCCTATCCCTAAAGCCTCAACCCTCAATACTATACCTTAAACCCTAATCCCTCAACCCTAAAGCTTTAAACAATCAACCCTTATCCACCCCTCTCCTCCCCTATCTGCCTCACTCCACCTCTCCCCTATCTCTCAATCCTTAGTCATCTAGGTCTCTCACTTATCCCTAAAGTCTCAACCCTCAAGGTCCTTAAACCTCAAATCCTAAACCCTATCCCTAAACCCTCAACCCTCACCACTATACCTCAAACCCTAATCCCTTATCCCTAAATCCTAAACCCTGTCCCTAAAGCCTCAAGCCTCAACCCTTAAACCTTAAATCCTAAACCCTATCCTTAAACCATCAACCCTCAACACTATACCCTAAACCCTAATCCCTAAACCCTAAACCCTAATCCCTTATCCCTAAACCCTATCCCTAAAGCCTCAACCCTTAACCCTTAAACCTTAAATCATAAACCCTATGCCTAAACCCTCAACCCTCGACACTATACCTTAAACCCTAATCTCTTATCCCTAAACCCTAAACCCTATCCCTAAAGCCTCAACCCTCGACCTTTAGACCTTAAATCCTAAACCCTCAACCCTCGACACTATACTTTAAACCCTAATACCTTATCCCTAAACCCTAAACCCTTATCCCTAAAGCCTCAACCCTCAACCCTTAAACCTTAAATCCTAAACCCTATCCCTAAACCCTCAACCCTCGACACTATACCTTAAATCGTAATCCCTTATCCCTAAACCCTAAATCCTATCCCTAAAGCCTCAACCCTCAACCCTTAGACCTTAAATCCTAAACCCTATTCCTAAACCCTAGACACTATACCTTAAACCCTAATCCCTAATCCCTAAACCCTATCCCTAAAGCCTCAACCCTCAACCCTTAAACCTTAAATCCTAAAGCCTATCCCTAAACCCTCAACCCTCAACACTATACCTTAAACCCTAATCCCTAAACCCTAAACCCTAATCCCTCAACCCTAAAGCTTTAAACCATCAACCCTTATCCACCCCTCTCCTCCCCTATCTGCCTCACCCTATCTCTCCCCTATCTCTCAACCCTTAGCCATCTAGGTCTCTCACTTATCCCTAAAGCCTCAACCCTCAAACCTTAAACCTTAAATCCTAAACCCTATCCCTAAACCCTCAACCCTCGATACTATACCTAAACCTGTAATCCCTTATCCCTAAACCCTTAACCCTATCCCTAAAGCTTTAACCCTCAATGGTTAAAGATTAAATCCTAAACCCTATCCCTAAACTCTCAACCCTTGACACTATACCTTAAACCCTAGTCCCTCAACCCTAAAACCTAATCCCTCAATCCTTAAACCTTTAATACCTCAACCCTTAAACCCTCAACCCTTAAACCCTAAACCCTTGACCCTTAAACCCTCAACCATTATCCACCCCTCTCCTCCCCTATCTACCTCACCCCCATCTCTCCCCTATCTCTCTCACCCCTCTCTCCCTAGGTTGTAGGTCTCTCACTTGTATATCTCTCACAGCTCTCTAGATATTTCCCTTCCTCTCCACCTCTCTCCCTCCTCCTTACCCATATTTCCCTTAAGTTGTCAACTTCACTCTCTCATTTTATTATATCTCTCCCCTCACCTCCCTATCTCTCACCTTTGTCTCCCCCTCACCTCTCTACCTCTCCCCTCTCTACGTCTCTTAGTCACTCCTTGTCTGCCTCTCCATCTGTCCTTAGCCATCTAGGTCTTTCACTTTACCCTAAACCTTATCCTAAAGCCTCAACCCTCAACCCTTAAACTTTAAATCCTAAAACCTATCCCTAAACCCTCAACCCTCAACACTATACCTTAAACCCTAATCCCTTCACCCTTAACCCTAAACCCTATTTGTAAAGCCTTAACCCTTAAACTTTAAACCCTAAACCCTTTACCCTCGACACTATACCTTAAACCCTAATCCATTAACCCTCAGCCTTAAAGCCTCAACCCTCAATCCTTAAACCTTCAATGCTAAACCCTATCCCTAATCCATCTACCCTTGACACTGTGCCTTAAACCCTAATCCCTCAACCCTTAAACCCTTAATCCCTCAAACCTTAAACCCTAAACTCTCAACCGCTAGATACCCTTAAACCCTATACCCTGTACACTTAACCTTGGACATTCAACCTTGAACATTATCCCTCAACCTTCAAACCTCTACCATCTACCCTATACCCTTAACCCTATACTTATGCCCTAAACCCTCAACCCTCATCCATATGCCTTATACCCTCAACCTTAAACCCTAAACCCTATATCTTAGACACTCAACCTTGAACATTATCCCTCAACTATAAACTCTCAACCCTCTTCCCTATACCCTCAACCATATACGTAAGCCCTAATCCCTCAATCCTCAACCCTATACCTTAAACCTTGAAGCCTACACCCACAAACCATCATCCCTATACCCTATAACCTCACCCTTATACCCTAAACCCTGAATATTGTGCCTCAACCCTATAATTAAAACCTAAACCATACACTCTCAGTCCAAGTCACCCTATGCCTTATATACCCTCAATCCATATCGTAAAGCCTAAACCCAATATCTGAAACTCTAATCCCCATGCCTTACACACTTAATCTTATACACTCAACAAGCTGAATAGTATCCCTCAACTGTAACCCTCTACCCTCTACCCTCTACCTATTACTTAAGCCCTAATCCCTTAACCCTCAACCTTATACCTTAAACCCTAAACCCAAAAAACTCAACCCTAAAAACTATACGGGCTCAGGTCCTTATATACCCTAAACCCAAAACCCTTACATACATACATACAGGCATACATACATACAAGTACATACATACATACAAACATGCATACATATATACATACATACAAGCATGCATACATGTACATACATACATACAACCATATATACATACCTACAAGCATACATATATACATATATACATACATCAAACATACTTAAGAAACTTGAAAATATATCATTCAAAGGCAAACATAATGTGAGCGTGTTATAATGTGCTTGCGTTATGTCAAATTGGGAAAACATCGGGAAAACTTGAAAAAAAGAAAAAAATGCAAAACATAACATGAGTGTGTTATAACGCGCTCACGTTATATTTTTCTTTGGGAATCCCAAGCCTTAGGCTTGGGATTTGCTTTGGATTTCCAACCCAAAGGCTTGGAGTGCCTTCCCAACATCCAAAGATGTGTTTTTGCATATTCTACAGGATTTCACATAATTTTGTTCATGCTAACCCTCAGATTTGTACGTGTTTCAAGGTCAAACAAATTGAACACTTGGGTAATGTTAGGCTTTCTCTTAGCTATTTAACGATGTAATTTTTTCACATTTTGACAATGTTAAGCCTTTCATCTTTAATTTCTTTTGTTTTTGTGTCCGTTTTTGGTCAAAAACTAGTGTTTGGTCTTTTTTTCATTATAAATTAACCGTTCATTGAAATTTAAAAAAAAATACATTATTATAAACTAGACTCCATTCTACACATATTAAAAAAAAATTAATTTTCAATTAGTTTTCAAAATTTACAGGGGTAGCACGGCCAAAATTCTATTTTTTAGGATGTGTCCACTTTGAAAATTAGTAAAAAAACAAATATTCATTAAAAAATTATCAGAAAAATCGGACATAAACTACATGCTATTAGCTAATTTCTCATTGAAGCGATTTTAAAAATACCAAAAAAAAAATTAACCTTTTGAGGGAGCCACAAAACACACTATGTTATGTTTTTTTGACAGAAACAACACCAATTTCTGTGGCTCCTTTTTTTGAACCCCTTAATCTATACCATTTAAAAAAAATAGTAGTTTAGAAAGTAGACTCAGAGAACTACGAACATTGTTTTTGTTGCATCTTCAAATTTTGAGTCTAACTATGCTCAATTTCTCATCCAAGGTCAGTATTTCCTAATTTCAGAAAAAAAATGTGGCCACTTAAGACCTCTTTTTGGCTCCCCATCTTCTTGCACTTACCCTGGATTCATAGATCTGTTATATTTCATTATTTTAGATGACATATATGGTGTGAATATCTGAATGTTTAAGTGATTTCAGATTTATAGAGAGATGGTTTTGCATGTTTTACATGTTAACTAAAATCTGTGGTTTGTAGATCTGTGGAAAGATTGTATTCAGACTCTTAGAGCATTCTGGATGGAAACAATTACAGATTTGCAGGGCTGCTTGATGGGTTCGTATGATCTATGGTTACTCTAATGTGGATTTGTTTGGCAAATTGGGTCTAGCATTGATCCTGGTGTTTTAGTCTTGGAAATCTACATATCATTCCTGGTTATCTTTGTTCTGCATGTTACTGATGTGGGGATGAATCTAATTTTTTTAGTTATTTGAGATTGGAGCACTGACCATGTTTTTCTCCTTTGAGATGGTGCATGAGTGTAGATCTTGTAAATTGTCTGATGAGGATTCTGTTTGGTTGGCCTCTTCTTGGTCACCTTGATTGCATTAGTATGTTTATTGCAGTGAGACAAAAGGATGGTTTGGAGTACCAAATATTGTTTTTCATTAGAATCTATAGCAGTAAGTTATGGTGCATGAAAAGCTCTGTTCACTTTTAGTGGAATTTTGGTAATGATGTTGGTCATGACACCATGTATACAGCTCAGTATCACTTTCAGTGAGAGTTTTGTGCAGTTACATAGTGTGCTCTATCTTCTTGATTTGGAGATTATGGTTTACTTGACCTTTTGGGAGCTATTTTCATTACTGTGGGATTCTTTGATTGTGTTGAGGCCATGAATGGTCTTCATTTAGGAGATGGTTATCACGATGTCATGGATAGCTTGGTTACATGTTTCAATGGGAGCTTTTTATAGTGATGGTTTGGTGTTTATCTTGTTTCCATGTATAGCTCGACATCACGATTCAGTGGGAGCTTTGGCAGGATATGGTTATCTTCATGTGATTTGAAGAGGTTTTAACATCTTGTTTCATGGAGGACCCTTAGAGTCTTTGGTAAAGGTGTTGTTGTTCTTCCTTTAGAGAGGATGTAGTTCTCTTTGGCTTTAAGTGTTAATAATTTGCTTGGAGCTTCATGATTTTGTAGGTTGCATTTGAAGTTGGCATGGATTGATTGGTGGGTGCTCATGGATATTAGAGAGACTTGGGTTAGGCTAGAAATATCTTGTACTTAAGATATATGTGTTGGAATGGTTACTTGTTATGAAAGTTTTTCAACAATAAAGACCGGGGAGCCTACACCTGGAAATGGATGTCAGTCCATCATAGACCTGATGAGAAGGTTGTCTTTATTTAAAGCCTATATTGCTTGTTGTTGTATGCACATGACAATATTGTATCCCACTCTTGGTGTACTCAGCAGGTAAATGATCCAAGAGGTGTTGCCCGCCTAATTATTAGATGCATTCTTTATATGTATCTTGTCTTCTCTTGTGCATTAGTCTTGAAAGTTGAGTTTTGAGGGCTTGTTGAGAAGTAGATGCATGATTATATGTATTTCCATTGTTCTCCTTGTAATCTTGAACTTGGGTTAGTTTTGAGGATTTGGTAGGAGAGGTATAGGAGATGGTTAGTGGCTTTGGGCATATTCCCTTATGTTGTGGGAATGTTTGGCTAGTTTGATCTACTTTCTGTGAGAGGTTTACATCTATTTCTGCCTTGTTTTCATTTGAGTTGAATGGTTAGATGTTGATATCCTTTCAGTTTGGGAGTGTTGAAGGAGATCTTACTTTACACAGTTTGGCACATGTTAGTGTGGTATAAGGACATGGTTTGATTTGTAGGTTCTCTCTTTCTAGGTATATTATCTTCTTCTTGAAGGTTCTTATGTTTATGGAGTTGAGGTTTTGATTAATGGAGTCATATGTTGTTGTTTGTACTTCATTATTTTTTGGCAACAGTTTGGTAGCTCCTTGATCTCTTTCTTCATTGGTTGGAAGACTTGGGAGAGTTTTTTGGATTGGTAATGAGAGATGTATTTTACATATCATTATATGCTTCTTTGACACTATGATAGAGGAGTTAGCCACATCCTCTATGTGAAGTGCTATAGGAGGACTTGTTAATGCTATGATCTTGTATTCAAATTTGACATTACCTATGTAGTGGGAGTTCCATAAGGTATATGTGTTATGTATGGGAGGGGCACCTCTCTTGGACTGGTTACACTTTACTGTAGTAAGTTACTTCAGAGGTTCTTTTATCGCATGTCTATGTGTGTTATTACCTTGGAGTCTTCTTTTGCAGGATGGTGGATATACAGAGACTAGTTTGCAAATTTGGGTTATTATGTTGACAGCATGAAGTTCTACCTATGATAGTTTGTTTACCTTGGTTTGAGGTATGGATAGTTTGGATGAGCTAGCAACTGGCTGTGGTTGCTATTCCAATTTGGTATGAGTGTCGCAGTCACTCAGAGTCATTTGTTATCATTTGGATTTGATGTTTGTGTTCATGTATAGATTTGTGCAGGTTTTAGTGATAGTTGATATGTTTCACCTTGGCATGTTCCTTGTCCCATCATGGGTAATATGATGTGAAGATTTGTTGCTTGAGATGGTGGTTATCATGGTTTCTTTTGTAGGTATCTTGTTGGAGCACAAAAGCATGTTGAAGAATCAATGGTACATGGTTGGCTAAGGGATGTTTTTCCCTTGTTAATTTTTCCTATGGATATGTATTTACAATGTATGATGTCAAGTGGGAGAATGTAGGGATTAAGGTGCCATCAACCTTGTAAATCCTATTGCATAGTTTCCACTGTTCTTGGAAAGTTCCAAGGTTCTTGGAGAGTTCCAAAATCCTTGGAGATAGGGTGTTAATTTGTAAATTTATTCATAAGGGATGAAGGTTTCACCATCAGCAGTAAATTATTTTTTACTGGTATGGTAAATAATTATTTACTTGCCTTAGTAATTAATTAGTTACCGACAGGTTGTTATAGAGTTACTTTTACTACTCAAGGAATCTTGATAAATAGTAAATGAGGTGAGGTGGAGAATCTTGGTGCCTATCTTAGGGAAATGTATTTTTGGGCTATTATGATGCATTTCATAAGTTTGTAAGAGCATCTATGACAACTTACAATTGTCATAAGGTGTAAGAGATTCTATGACAACATATGATAGTAATTATTGTCTTGTAAGTTCCTATTCTTGGTTCTAGGCACCTAAATTGGGAAGATGCCTATGACAAGTGTAAGGGAATCTGTAAGAAGATGATTTTGGTGTATACCAAGATAGAAATATTGGATTTTGTCCATATCCCATTAATTTCTTTGGTGGGTACTCATTTTGTATAAATACGAGACTTGAGAGTGAAGTTTGGTTGAGTAACAGTGAGAGGATATCTAAGTTTACAGGTACACAGGTGTTGTTGGATTGAAGAATGAAGAGGAGATTGGAAGTGGATGTATTGTAATCTTGTTTTGAAGATAATACAAGTTGGGCCTCTCTTCTTCGTGGAGTTTTTTCCCACAAGGGTTTCTCCACATAAACACTATGTTATGTGTTTGATCTTCTACTCCATTGCTACCTTGTGTTGTGAGATCTTGCATTCTTATGTTGCTGATTTGTGCCTCTTTGTTGCTACTATCTTATGGTGATGTTATTGCTATTTTAAGTTCATCTAAGGAATTTTTATCAAGCATGTTAGAGTGGCTGATTTTAGCATCATAAAGAAGTTGAATCTCTTCATGGTATTTCAAGGATTAAGCAGACTTAATTTTTAGATTTCCATTTTGCAGTAGTCAAAGCCTTGTATCTCACCAATTGGTATCATATCTTTGTGATTTGATGATTAACAATTGGATTAGAGATTGTTCATTTATTCCAACATTTAGAAATGTAGATTACCTAAGCATTGAAGTGTATATCCAACAAGCAACATACCTTCTTGTCAGTAAACGCTCGGCAACATTTTTAATAAGCTCAGAAGATACATATCTAGGATTGGTTTTTGCTATCACACATGACATTTACAACTTGAATTAATATAAAAACCCCAAGTGAAAACAACTAGAGCCCTAAACTGAAATAATCAGTGTGTTTCTTGGCCTTGCGAGCATGCTAGTTGAACTAGGTCTTAACGTAGCACTCCTAGTGCTTCTTGAATGCCCATTGGGCACAAAGTTATTGTGCTTCACCATGACTTACCTACACCAAAACCCAATATGATAAGCTTCCTAGTTTTAGACCATTAAAAATGTCTGAGCTAAATGAGTTAAGTAAAGAAGAGAAGGCTACTTATTATAACGAATTGGAGCATAGGGAAAAATGATTCATGAAGAAACAATTGAAAGAAGAGAGGGCGCGCTAGAGGTTTATGAGGAATATGAAAGCAACTACAAAGGAGAAAGCTAAGAACATTCGTAACATGGAAGAGGAGAATGTTGGCCCAGAGTTTGTGCCTGCGCCAATGCTAGATATGGCTTTGCCACCATCCTTTGATGCTAATAATCCTACTCATAAGTAACGCTATCTTGATACTATAACTAACAATGCATTCCACAACAGAAGAAGAATAGTAGAAGCCAATGTGTGGCCTTCCAATGCTGACGAATCCTTTGGAAAGAAAAAGATAGAAATAAATGTGGACGAGGGCATGCAAAGCAAAAAAGGAACTAGCAATAGATCAATCAATTACCTATCATGTTGCATGAACTCATGGTGCCACCTCTTAGGAGATGTGAAGCAACTCCTCGAACCT
Source organism: Cunninghamia lanceolata (assembly GCA_027924645.1). Lineage (NCBI taxonomy): Eukaryota > Viridiplantae > Streptophyta > Pinopsida > Cupressales > Cupressaceae > Cunninghamia > Cunninghamia lanceolata. Next base: position 7,285,674 of record BSBN01000737.1, on the reverse strand, counting down.
AACACCTGTCCAAAAATATTAGAACATTAGATATACAAGATTGATATTGTATGCCTATGATGCCATTGGACACTATTTATTTTTCCTATTTTCAAAATTAAAAAACAAAAACTCTCCAGGAAAAAATAAAGCACCCAATCAAAAAAATAGAAAATCAACTAAGAAATTGGAAAAATTACCAGACATTAGAAAGAGAATGATTTTTTTTGGATAGCACAAGTTTCAAGGTGAAATTAATTGAAAATAGACAGGTGAAAACAATAGTCTCGACAAGTACTAACAATGCTAATGCTTCAACCACCCTTAGGTCATCTTTCTAATTTCCTAGATAGCTGAAATTAAACCTCACCCCTCTGTGTACTTCAATATTGATGTTTAACAAAAGAACATAAGTCCCATTATTTATTTTTAGGTTCCAAATCAAAAAGTTCCATTTTGGTGCGAGTACGAAGCATGCTAGCAAAGGGTGTTTAGTCTAAATTTATACTTGTTGATTGCATTAGCTTGAAAGTTTTTAAAGTATTTTCAATGATTCATATTGTGCAATCATTGTGTTCTATAAGATGTTATCTCTTTGAGGCATTTTGTCAAATAGTTACGTGCCTTATCTATGCTTCCACATTCTACATACATTTCTACCAAGAAAATTGCAACTACAACATTTGACGATATTTCTCTCTATTGTGTTCCTAAATTCCCATTTCAACACAGGTAGGGAGGACACATAAATTGGTTGTGGAAATTAGCTTTGTGTCTGCTAATTTGCATTTACTGGAAAATTTCTAAAGTTTTTTCAACAAAAATCCAATCTACACAAATCCATAACCCCACCAAAATCATACCAATAGGGATCCACCATGACAATTGCTTCATAAACTTAAACTAACCAAATAAATACCTACCAAACAATTGAAAGGTGGTGATGACTAGTTGCCATAACATATTCTGCATAGAAAAAATCCCAACTGCATATAATCAAATGAACATTTGTCAAACATAAAAATGAAGGAAAACACATTTGATACCACTCCACAAATATATAATGTGGGTAAAGATGCATCCACGTTATAACAAAAAAAAAGTTCACTTGTACAAGAAGTATCATAAGTATACTACAACTGCACGTAGCTAAAAGAACACTCATTGATTTAATCTAGAAACGATCCTTGTTTAATATAGAGTTCAAGATGGATTAATTAATTATTAGTTACTTTTTGAAAAGGATTTATTATAAGTGGTTATCTTATCTAGTGTACAAGGTTTTGCATATTATGTCTAACTTAAGAATAAAGTGAGAATATCATGTTATTCTTGTTTAATGGGAATAATACTTCCCTGTGATAGAACAACATTATTCTCTATAAGAAATTATATCACAATTATAGACTCTAAAGGGTTGGAGATATAGAACTACTCGTCAAAACAAATAGGGAATGTTGCTAAAGATTATTTGAAAATAAATTGATAAGGATGAATCCATTGCTTAAATCTTAGAGTTATTAAATAAACCCTTTGGTTTAGATAATTTTATTGGTGAGGATTTAGTTATGTAGAGTTTAGTGATTTTATGATTATTGTAAATCAACAACTATTGTAATAATAATTGTCCAAGGACAATTTTGTAGCTTTGTTTAAAGTCTTTAAGTAGTTTAACTTATGATTACATTGCTTAAGAAGACAAGTACCTAAAATACTTCAATATGCATGCATTAGATAAAATAATACAAGATGCATTGCAAAAGACTCATAGGTTGAGTTATAAATGGAACAAGATATTCCATTACAAGAACTAATAACCATCTAATGTAAATTAAGTCCAAAATAGCCATTAAGTTAAATTCACACAATAAATGAACTTAAATGAGACTCATGTCGTGAATCTTGTGATTACTTAATTATTTAAATAATATTATATTACTAAATGAGTAAATGTAGATTTAATAACCTTGGATTCTAGTGAAAAACAATGTAGAACCTTTGGTCGAGCATTACTTCGTAAGAGATGTCAACTACAATAAGATTGACTTAATTAGATAATCTCTCTATGAGGTATAGTTTACAACATGCATCATTAATTATTACATAGAGTTGTTTGAGTTATTTTGAATTCTAGTAGTTATGGGTAGGATCAATTATCTTGTGAACATATATGTGTATTTCAAAGAAAAATTGGTCTTCTAATCTCATAAGGATAAGCAAAATGATCTAATTTTTCATGCTAGTTATTTGTGATTCAATCTAATTAGTTAGAATTAGATTACTTGATTGATTTGATTTTAGTACAAGTTTATAATTTAAAAATAGATTAAATTGACTAAGTTAATTATTTTAGATTAATTAAGAGCAAAATTAATTATTGGATTGATTGATTTTAAGTTGTATTTGGTTTTCTTTAAAGTAATTTCTTAGGTATTGGGTATAGTACACCCAATAAGCAAAAACATCAAACTTTCACAGTGTTTGGTATTTATGATACCTCTAGTTCACATTTATGAGTAATGTCATCGCACTTGAACTATTACATCTATGGCCTAACATAGCTGCAACAATAGTGTATGTGGTATCATCCCTTTAAATCGTCAAGGAGAAATAAGGAAAACTAAAACTTAATAAGTCTGATGAATGGGATATCTGTTGCATATGGGTTGTCATTGATGTTAACAGTGGTATGGAGTGCTGCAGTATGGAAGAGTGTAAGTGATGTCAAAGGGAGATTGCAGTAGTATGGTGATCAATGAAGACATTATAGAATAAGTGATCAGAAGTATTGTGAAGCAAAGAGCAAAGGGATGAATATATGCTCTACAGCCAAAGGAGTAGATCAAGAAAGAAGGTAGAAGGAGATGGATCTATATCATCTATACACGATCATATCATATCCTTTGAAGTTCTTGTGTAAGTTCACAACCTTGATATATTTATGTTTGAAGTCTGTGATGAGTAGAGTTGGGGTCTTGCTAAATGATGATGATATGAACTCATGATACTTACCACATAATAAAGAAAGTTGTAAAAGATTGAAGGAAATTGCCTTAGTACAAGTCAGGGAAGGAGTCACAGATTCACAAGAAGGTATCACATTCTACTACAGTTTGTCTACGAATTGGACTAATGGCTAGATATTTGTGAGGACCGCCCTTTTTACTACTGTTGTTATGACTATTTACAGTACTGTTATTGTTACTTTCATATTTGTGGGATAGCAGTTCCCAGAATTTGTCAGACTATTTAACTTTATTATGTTTTCGGAAAAACTAATTGGGTGATGTTTGGATAAGTTTACTTTTCAGAAAAATGAATTAGGTGATGATGGAAAATTGTAATATGATTTTTAATTATGTTAAATTGTACTAGGGCATGAGAATGCATGTGTTATTTAAGTTGCTTCGGCTATGATGAATTTATGTGGTTACTGATCTTGTAATTGAGTGTGCAGGGATTACTAATCGAACCACAGATTTCAGAGATCATTCCACACCTTGTTATTTGTTATTCCCTGTTAAGCCGATCTGGTTCCACGAGGAACCAAGATCTCTTTGTGTTTGATGTCATGATGTAATGTGGTCTTTCGTATGGTCGAGTGGGTTAGGTTACCCTCATGTAACATTATTTTTATAAGTGTTGTAAAGAGATTGAATTTGAAATTTCTTATTTTATTTAAATTATGAGGCCCTTTTTATACATTTGGAGGTGTGGAGTGGGGCGGAGCCCCACCCACACCCCACGTCGTGGGAATGTGGGTGGGGCTCCGCCCCACTCCACATCCCCCCCAATCCCTTATGCCTCCCGCGGCCTGCTCAGGTCCGCCGCTCTGCGGCCACCGCCGACCCTGTCCGCCGCTCTGCGGCCACCGCCGACCCTGTCCGCCGCTCTGCGGCCACCGCCGACCCTGTCTGCCGCTCTGTCACTGCGGCCACTGCCGCCCATGGCCGCCGTCGGCTGTGGAATCTAAAGCAATAAAATGTTAGGGCTTGGGCCCTAACATATGATTGGTTTATTTAAATATAAATACAGTTTTTATATAACTCTATATATAGGCATATATATATTCTATATATGTCTATGTATATAGCTATATATATAATATAATAATGATTATATATCTATCTATATCTATATATATATATATATACATAGAGATATAGATATATAAATCGTGGTAAACCAATTTCGTCCTATGCATAGACATTAAAATAAATATATTATATATATATGTATATATATATATCATCTCGATATATATAAATCGTGGTAAACCAATTTCGTCCTATGCATAGACATTAAAATAAATATATTATATATATATGTATATATATATATAGATATATATATATATATATCATATCGATAGGAGTAAATCTATGAACCATTTTGTTGGACCTTCGTTTTAAATCGTTATAAACTATGTCTCATGGATATAGAGAAAAAAAAAAAATATAACAAATTATATTCTCACAGTAGATGTTATTAAGTGTTGAACACAACAACCAAAGAAGATATATTACCATGAACAGAGTTTTATAAAGTGGTGAACCACCTACATCTATTGACAGCATCATACGAGTCACAATTAGTGTATGAATCGTAATTAAGAGTAATAGTAACAACAGTAATTCTAAACAAGAGAAAATAAAATTTTAATGTAAAAGAGAGTTTAGGAATATTCAGTGATTCTCTGGAAAGAGTTTCTCGGAAGTTTCAACTATCAACGTACTAACAATCACCCAGAAAATGAAGAGGAAAATTACACAACTCCTTGCTCAAAAGAACACTGGAAATAAACTTAAGAAGCCACCACTGACAATCCATGTGGCCATATTAATCTCAACTGTAGCAAACGATCTCATATGTAAACCTGTAAGAGGGTCCGAAGAAGAAAAACTAACATTGGAAAACACAGAGGAGAAAATGCGCGACATTTCTCACACGGGATAAGAGAACTAAGTTGACGGACCCTTCTGCCAAATTTGCTTAGGAACAAGTTGACTAAGTATTTACGAAGAGGAGGAACCTAGATCGGGGAAGATTAGGAGACCGAGTCCAGCGAAATAGTAAACCAGCCTTTGTGACCTAGATCATCCTGAAATTAGGTTTAATATCAACAATAACTGCAGTGATAACCCTGATTGACGTAAATCATGAAGAAAGGACAGGATGCACATAAAGAAAGCATATAAAACGAAAGAGAGAGAGAGACCGAAATATAAACACACTAAATGAACTAAGAAATAGTTAAGGTAAGGGCGATAAAGATATAATCAAAATTAAGAACTTGTGAAAAGGGAAGAGAGGGCAACCAAACCGCCTTGTTGAAAATGCTAAGTCATAGGAGGAGTATGTTTCAGGAAACAAGAGAGGAGACAGACAACCGTGCCTGGCTGAAAAATGACTAAATAGGGAGATCACTAGCCGGTTTAGTCGGAACAAGGCGTCGTGGGGAGTGGTTCCTCTATCAGCGAACCACGTGCGTAAATGAGTGCAGCGTAATTCCCACTAACGCCGTAAGGCATTATGCTACCGAACATTGCCGAGGGTTCGATTTAAGAACTTTGGTAATCTCACTCTTGCAATGACGTTAGCAGCGTTGTATAGACCCTCTTGTTGATCTATATGCTTCTGGTTGCACGCCATTGTACTTGTATTCCGCCGATGAGTATAGTGTTTCGCCATGAGAGAACACCGTTGAGCATGCGTACGCATGCGAAAGGGGTTTTTAGGACAGTGTGAGAAAAGTTTTTCATATCTCGTGTCATAACCACATGACAGATGTGGCTATGACACGTGCGATGTGTGTTGTGACCACAAGGAAAATGTGGGCATGACAATATTACACTCAGATACCTATGTTTCAAATTTGAGGTCATAACGTTTACTGCAAAATGTTTTGGAGACAGAAGTGTGAAGACAGTATTGAAATAGGGTAAGTGCAGTCACAGGGAGATACGAGAATGCTTCACACCTCTCTGCAAATGAAGATATGATGTTGCAGTTTAGAGGATAGTTAGGTATGAGTCAAAGGTATGTTGCTTCAAGTTTTAGGTGATAATATGTACCGCAGCTACTTCTCCGAAGTCAGCTGTGTGAAGACATGACTTGCTACTAATTGAAGTAAGCAGAGGAAGATAGCTGAGGCCACCGTAGTTCACTACACAATGGTAATTGGCCTTGCTGATTGAGTGATAAGCTCATAAGGCTGGTTGGTATGCGTTGTTCAATTTTCAAATGATTTTGTTCACCGTAAGTATGGTTTTCATTGTTTCATCTTAAGACTGTGTAAGCAAAGGTTGTTAAGGACACCAAAACCATAGATCAAGTGTTTGCACCAACATGAAATATCATGAGGTGATAAGAGAAGTGTACAAAAATGTTTTGTAAGTCATATAATATTCAGTATGTGGTTTGCATGATGTAATTTTGTCTCCTCTAGTACCGCTTTGGGTCTGGAGCCAAATACAAGGAAGGATAAGTTTTTGCAGAGCTGACTTGGTGTATAATAAAAATTTTGCCATGTGTGTGGAGTGTGTGCCAACTTGGAAGAGTGGGCTAAAGTAAATTAGGACCTGATTATGCTCTATTTTTGAACCGCACTTGATTTCTACTTACCACATATGTTTTGGAGCTGACTATTGTGGCCACTACACGTTCCATGTTATACGTTTCATCTTGGCCAACCAAGGAGAAATATTTTTTAATCTTGCAGAGGATATAAATGCAAGATCAAAGACGTTGAGTGAAAAAGGGTTGTGCATTTTGTGAGAAACCATTGATAATGCACGAATAAACTTACTGTAGAAACATATATAATGATGAAGAGTGGAAGGGATCAGTTCATGTAAAGTAATACTGTTGCGAAGGTGATTGTAGAAGTTGTGATAACTAAGAAGAGTTTTTGAAGTTGTTTTGATGTTGTGGAGGTTGGTATTGTAGTTGTGAAGAGGTGAGATTGTTTTAGAGAGGTTGTAGAGGTCAACAGAAGGTTGAAGTAGTCAGTGTCTTGTGGAAGACACTTCTGAGTTAGATGAGTTTTGTGTTACAGAGGTTGTAGAATAATTGTGTAAAATTTGTAAGTGATGTATCTGATTAGGGAGTTTCAGCTTCCTTTGGGTTGTAGCCCATAAATAATATTGTAATCTTGTTTTATTTGTGAGGTTGGATTTGAACAATAGATCCAAGCAGCATGCTCACAGTGATTTTTCCCTTCTAGGGTTTTTGTTGTACATCTGGTGTTATGGTTGTGTGCTCCTGTGTTCTTTTATTTCTAATGCTTTAAATGCTTTCATTAGTTTGAATACTATTGGAAGAAAAAAGAATTTGATTAAGTACTGATTCACCCCCCTCTTAGTACTTTTGTGTGTTCAACAATTGGTATCAAAGCTAAGTTCCTTGAATACAGTCTAATAGCTAAGGTAGATCCTGGAGTGGAACACATGGGAACTGAAGTACTGTTTAATGGCAAGAATCCTCTAGAAGATTTTATAGACATGACAGCCTATAATCTAGAAGACTGTGTAGTTGATTATGAAGGAGAACTTATTTCTACCCTAGAAGATTTGGATGCAACAAGGAGTAAAAATGAAGAATATAAGATTGAGCTCAAAGAATCAAAAGAAGCAATTATTAAATTGAAAGTTCAAGTTGAGGAAGGTAAGAAGGTTGTAGATTATCTGAATGTTAAGCTCAATGACAAATCAATTGAATGCTCTAAACTTGAAGAAGAAATTGTCTTTCTTAGGGAAGAATTGGACAAAGCAAAGGATCAGATAGACAAAGGTTTAAAAACAAAGAAAAGTACCAATATCCTTGATGAGATAATCAGCAGTCAAAGACCTATAAAGGACAAAGGTGGTATTAGATTTGAGAAAAGTTAGAATCCTAAAATAGATATACCTGAAGGCATGAAATGAGAAAGGAAGAGCCCTGCACTGAAGACTCTGAGGAGACTAGAGATGAGGAACATGAGTTCGATGATGACGACTTCATACAGGTTAGCAATTAGAAGAAAGTTCTCAAGAGATCTCCTAGACAAGATGCTAATCCCAGGTTCTCTCAATCCTTTTATGGTTATTGTTATTCTTGCAACAAGTTCGGTCATAAGGCTATTGATTGTAGAACTAAGGCTAGAAGAAATGATAACATGAGGAAGAATTCATATGTGTCTCCAAAACATGATATTGTGATCTCTGATTCCTTCTATGGCTATTGTTATGCATGCAATAAGTTTGGTCACAGGGCTATTGAGTGTAGAACTAAAGTAAGGAGAAATAGTGTGGCTCTAGAATATATTGTTATTTGCTACAAGTGCAACAACTTTGGGCATAAAGAAAGATTCTGCAAGATTGGTTCTGTGAAACCACCTGTTCAACACAAGAAGACAAAAAGAACTGTGACTTAGCAAAAGAAAGAAATTGTAAAGATATGGAGAAGGAAGATAGGACAAGATGATGAGAAGAAGGAAGAATTTGTGCTTCTTCCTAGTGTAGAAGACTTCATTGTTGATTGAGATATGGCATAGGTTCAGGGGGAACTAATAAAGGCATATATATTCTTTCCCCCCTAAATATTTGTGGCCTTTGCAAATGGAAGCCAAGCACATAGATTAGTTGGAATGAAATCAACTGGTGAAGATGTTGATAAGGTAAAACAGTTTCTTTTCCCCAAATTTTTGGAGTAAAATATTATGATGTGGAGGATTGCGGAAGGTTCTTGAGTCTCTGTGAGTTCACAAAGCAATCCAGAAATAGTTTACCTAACTAGACAAAAGTACATTAATGAGGAATGTTAGGTCAAAATTGAAAAGTACTTATGCTTCCTTTGAATGATCAAATCTCATTTGAAGACAAAGCTTTTGCATTTGGAGCTAAGGATAGAAGAAAACTTTTAGATCACTTGGCAAATTGAGCTAAAGAAGAATTCTGAATTCTGAGCACTCAAAGTTGGAACCCTAGCAGAACAAAGGTATTTATTAGATTTGCTAAAACCCTAGTTTTTGAATTAAAAGAAGCTTGATATGGTGACTCCACAAGTAGTTGATGTCTCTGAAAAACCTAGATCGAAATACAAGAAGTATCCGTTCAAAGCAATGAAGGTAGATAGGGATGGAGCTTTCTCAAATATTATGGCATATGTTGTATACACTGAAGATGTTATAATTTACATTCTCTCTAAGTTGGATTAAATTGATCATATGAAGTTTTAGGAGCTTAGGGATCAATTCCTAGATGATGGTGTCAATTACAAACTAGAATTTGCCAATGTGGGGACCAAGCGCCTGGAATTTGGAAGGATTTTCCTAATTTCTGTGATGAGAATGAATGGGTTAGATACATTCTGAGCAGGGTTCATGATGATTTTATCTTTCTGGATAGACCACACTAGATCACCATAGATGCAATCAGGGCAGTAACTAGGTTGTGCTCCATCGGACCCATGCCGATGATGAAGTCCATTAAGAATGAGAAGGTCATTGAACTAATAGGAGCAAAATTTGATAAGAGGACCTTGACAGTGAATGATATAACTAATCCAGGTGTTAGATATGCTACTATGGGGATAATATATAAAGTCTACTATACAAAAAAAGAGGGTTCTACTACTGGTACACCAATCCACACTGCTTTCCAGGTGGTTAAAGAAGGCAAAGACTTTGACCTCTGTGAAGTCATGAGGGACAAAATTTTGTAAAACCTAAGGAGAACAAAGGAGACTGGGTATAACTTCAGGTGTGGTACCTTGATCATCTGCCTTGCACTCTATTTCATGAACGAGTTACCTAGTTTGAGAGGAAAGGTTTGGCAACAAAATGTTTTTGCTGCAACACAAATTAAAAGTCATATAAAGAGTTTTAGTGATCCTAATAACTACAAACAAATGTACTAGGGTTTCTTTAAAAACCTGCAAACCAACATGCAAGCAAGAGATAGAATCCCAACAGGCATTGTAAGGAAGTATGAAGGAAAAATTACCTTCTTGGTTGATAAGGACTTCACCTATATGGAAGCAGTTGAGCCTAGGACTGTTTAGATTCCCAGATTAAAAATGAGGTCTCAACTGAAGATATTAAGGCCTATTATGATATTTTTCTTAGCAAACCTAAGGATACATCTACTGAGAGGTTTGGGACTTATGATGAAATCATGAACAAGATGCACAAGAAAATGCAGAAGAGCATCTTGAGAAGAATAAAGGTGGGTTACATAAGAAATGGGGAATGTCATCTAAATCAACCTCTGAAGCCCCTATGGAAGAAACACAACATGCTCCTACTATTCCTCCTACTATACAAGGACCAAGAAGAAATAGCAAATCCACTTCTACTACAGTGAATGCACTACATCCCTCTGGATCAACTCAAACTGCCTCAACCAGGAGGGGCTGCATCTGAAATTCTAACTTAGATGAAGGTAGGTGAAAAGAAGAAACCAAGACAACAGTAACTTTCCAAAAGAAAGAAAGTCAAGATTGAGGAAGCATAAGAGAGTGAAGAAGAAGAAAGAGAGGAAGCCACCTCTCAACCTAAAAAGAAAGAGAAGAAGTCCAAGAAAGATCCTCCAGTGGTATATGAACATGCACCTCTACATTTAGATGCTATCTTCAATGGAATTGTGCATTATGACATTCTAAAGGATACAATAGACTTATATCCAAATGTGCCTTCTAAAGACAAGAGCACTATTGAAAAGGCCATTGTAATGTATATGCTCAAATTTGATGTCTTCTTGAATGATATTATTGAGCAAGTTCTGGAAAGCCTTGCAGATGTTTTAAGGCAAAGAAGAGAAATAGATGATGAACTGAGACAAGTACTTGATAAGGTTGGATCCTCCTTGTCACAAGAGGAAAAGGATAATTAGCTCAAATACAAGCTCAGGAATTGAGAACCAAGCAAAGGGTAGATACCCTTATGAGTATGGATGAAGGAGATAAAGATAAAATTTAGAGAAAAACTAAAGATGTGATGAACAAGATAATTGAAGGTATGAAAGTTGTTGAGAATGTCAAGTAGCCACATGATTCTCCAACGCACAGTGCAATATCTCCTCCACATGACTCACATCAACAAGATTCTCTAGAGGAGAAAGAAGAGCCAACAATATAAGATGAAGAACAGGTAGCACATGGTCATAATGTTGTGCATGATAACTCTCCCCCGGAGAACACTAAACATCAAGGTTGTTGAACACACCATGATAATGAGAGGGGGGTGAATTAGTATCTAATCAAACTTTAAGTCCTCCAAAGCAGATTAAAACTTAAGCATTACAACATCAACATAAACATGAAAGATTAACACAATGCACATCAACACATAACACCAGATATACATGGAAAACCCAAGAAGAGAAAAACCATGGTGAGGATTAACTCACAATATATGAAGCTCAAAATTACAACTTTATTTTAGGGCTACAACCCAGGGAAGCTACTACTCCCTGAAAACTTTGATTTAGGGTCACTCCCAAGGAAGCTACAACTCCCTACAGACTTTGTTTTAGGGTCACTCCCAAGGAAACAACTACTCCCTGAACTAAGAACAAACTCAGAAAATATTACAATATGACAGTCCTACTACCTAAAAACTGACATTGAAGCTCACATCTTTGATGATTACAATTCTACTTCTTCTGATGATTGAATCAATTAGGCACACTCTTCACTTCCTCCTGTCACAAAAATGTCTTCAAGATGAATCAAGGCAACCTCTAACATATCTACTCTTTCTCCTTCAGTCAGACATCACAATGCATATGATTTTCTTATTCTTCTCTTCACACTTTCATATTTTCATTTTTGTAATCATACTTTGCTTAGACCAACTAGGTTTACAATATATACATGACATTACATTGATTTCATAACAAGTCAGCCAATACAACAAGAATATTACATTTTACAAGTCAGCCAGAGATCACACAACATGAAACATGCATAGGGCAAGCCCTATCATGAACTACATGCTACTTCAGGAGAAATCGCATGCCTTACAAATCCCAATACATGCTTAGTCTAGTCCTAAACATCATTCACATCATCATTCATCAAGGAATCACCTCTGCACACATCGTTCATTTGAAATAGGACAGCCTTAAGCAGGAAGACATGAATTTTGAAGTATAATGGTCACCACCACTTGGAAACCTTGTGCGGTACTAGAAACACAAAATATCTTCATGAAATTCTTCTAGATGAGTCTTCATGACTCATACAACACCTTCAGAAACACCTCTAACTCCGCACAACAAATACATTGTGCCACATACCCTAAAACATGCACACTGAGATCAAACAACAATCCAGAACACACTATCATAGAGAAACTGACCTTGTGGAGCACTACACCACTTGAAACTACAAGGGTGTACATGATACACATCATTGAACATGTCCACAAAACTGCATAGGCAATTATTCTCTCCCAGAGAAATGCAGAGCATCTCAACAAGCTTTCAACACAACTTTTCTTAGACATAATGCAAACTGAAACTCTACCACTTATAACTTTCACCGCGGAAGATCTAGAGGCTTAAAACTTTGGAAATAACACCTTCACAAGACACTGAGCTTAACTATTGAATTGTGGGACCTTATCTTTAAATGCGGAGGAATGCAGAGCCAAACATTGCCGCACAGTGAATATCTTCTTTAGAACGAACATTGTCTTCAAACTGTCAACTACAAAACACCCTTCTGGTAATCCAAACACCATGAAACTTGGAACATACATGCTTTGACACTATATGAAGCTATCTTCCAATCCATAGAGGCTCAATACTAACAACAGGAAAATGCAGAGCATTCTCCCAGATAGTCTTCAAAGCAATCTTCCTGTAGCAGAAACTTTCACCAACATCTGGAAGCCAAAATCTTCATGTAACAACACATACATCCTTGGAAGAAACATGAAGGATCATAAAACATGCCACAGATCCTCAGAAATATCATCTCATCCTCAACATAGCTTAATGTATCATCATTCATCTTAGTGCTTCTAATTCCCATCTTAATATTTCATCATTCATCTTTGTGCTTCTAATTCCCATCTTAATATTTCATCATGAACTCATCTTTGCACTTCTAATTCCCATCTTAATATTTCATCATGAACTCATATTTGTGCTTCTAATTCCCATCTTAATATTTCATCATGAAAACATCTTTATTGACCAATAACTTGACTTGACATGACATCCAACCATGAACATCAACAACCCACTATGAACATCGGGAACATCACTAGATATTAGCAACCCTAAGCATCAACAACACCATTATATCTCATTGCATCTCTGTCACCATACTAATATATCATCATCACAAACTATGTGCTAACCTTACACTAAGTGTTGACATCAATGAAAGCACAATGAAAACACATATTTCCAACAATCTCCCCCTTTGTCATTGATGGCAACACATACTCCCCCTTAGATATACATTTCTCTCTCTCTCTCCCCCTTTGGCATCAAGGAAAAAGGGAAACTACTTCTTCCTCTTAGGACACAAACTCTCCTCCTAAGGTGCACTCTCTCTCTCTCTCATATTCATACCTTCTTTCTTGAAACAACTCAGGGCTCCCCCTATCAGCAACAACCACTGCTTGCTCTCCGTGAGAGGTAGCCACCATTAGTCCAGGAAAAAGGATATAGCATGAACTCCCCTTGGATAGATGCACCAACATGCATCTAGAAAGAGGAAGGAGGGGCAATTACCCCTAACCTCTGCCTAAGATCTTCAAAAGTGTCCTTTGCAAGAGCCTTTGTGAAAATGTCTGCAATTTGATCCTTTGTTGGAACATATTCCAACCTTACTTCCTTATTTGCAACCTTCTCTCTCAAAAAGTGATACGTGATTGCTATATGCTTGGTTCTAGAATGCATCACTGGATTCTTGGAAATATTGATGGCACTTGTATTATCGCACAAAATAGGAATAGGCTTATCATACATCACCTTTATATCCTTTAGGGTTTGCTTCATCCACAACACTTGTGTACAGTAGGATGCTACTGCAATATACTCTACCTCTGTAGTTGATAAGGACACTGAATCTTGCTTCTTGCTTTGCCATGAAACCAATTTGCTTCCTAGAAAGAAAGCACCACCACTTGTACTTCTATCATCAACACAACCAACCTAATCAGCCTTAGTGTAGGCACTCAAATCAACGTCATTACCTTTTGGATACCATAAGCCATAATCTAGAGTTCCCTTCAAGTATTTGAATATTCTTTTCACCGCCTTCTCATGTGTTTTCTTGGGATTAGCTTGATATATGGCAACCACACATACTGCATGCATGATATCAGGTCTAGAAGCAATCAAGTACAACAATCCTCCAATCATAGATTTATAGGAAGTCTGATCAACCTCCCGAGACTCATCATCTTTGCTCAAGTGACATCCAGTGACCATGGGAGTTGTTGGTGCCTGAATTCACTGTCAGTTATTTTAGCAATTTTCATGCAGGCACCTTCCCAAAAAATCCAAAAAAGTTCTAAGTCTTTGGGCCTCCTCAGCATGTTTTAACATCAGCATCATATTTTCTTTGGAGGAGGTCATCATCATCATGTTTCCAGACATCACCCTGATGTTGCTTACGAGGGTCATCATATTTTCTGTCAGCATGATCTTTCGCTGGGGTGATATTCTAACATCGGGTGATCTTACTTAAGATCATCCTGATGATGTTGCTGCAAAGTCCTAAGTATGATCCGATCTTCATCGGGGTCATCATATTTGAACATCGGGTGATCTTAGTCAAGATCATCCTGATGTTGTTTTATCACTTCATGTTCGTTGTTTTATCACCCTAATGATGCTGACGTCATTCTTATGTCAGGGTGATATCCGTTTTTCTACCTGTCTGCATCATGATATTTCCGAAGGGAGATATTCGCCTGTCGGCTTCATGCATTGTCCAATGGGGGTGATCATTTCAAATATCAGTCACATATTCATATATCACCCCGATCTTATAGTGGAGCTACAGTGCAGCATGATATGTGTGCATCAGGATGATATTTCCAAATATCCGGTTATCTTCCGAATATCATCCTGATGCCGATGTATGGTGACATCATCAAGGTCCGAGGGGGTCATATTTCTAACATTGATCATCTTGTGGAGATCCCCCGATATTTGCAAACATGACGATGACGTCATCCGGATATGAGGAGGTGCGCGATAGGCAGATATGCTGATGACGTCAGCAGGATATGACGGTGATGTCATCAGGATGTTCATCGGCCAGACATTTGGTATCGGCTAAGCAGGAGGATCTTCCTCCGATGCATCAGGTTGTGCCGATGAAGGCGATTATCATGTAGGTGATATTGCGATGATGATGCTGACGTCAGGGTGATATTTCAAGCAACAGGATATCATGCTGTTGGAGGATGATGATGAAGGCTTATACTAGTGTCATCGGGAGCAAAAGCACCGACATCATATATGCTCGTGGCCTAGTATATAAAGTGTTGAAAAGGTCGCCGTGGGGTGCATGTGGGATAATTGATATCCTGCATATTTTGAAATATCACGATGAGGTATTTTGGCGGGAAACGGTTGCGATGCACTGTTTGATGTTTTCCCGATGGCTGCGAGGTAGATGAGCATTAATGGCGAAGGTTGCAGAGGTATGGATGGATATGGTACCCGATTGAAGGTGTACATCAACGGACAGTGGCGCAGGGCTCGAGGTTTCTTCCTGTCTCCTCCCCTACCTACTGCATTCATGTTTGGGCGCCAATCTGGTAATGCGTTGAGCACCATTTTTCTGATACTGTGTATCTTGCGGGATTTTTGGTCAACCATGTAATTAATGCTAGAGGTACACTTTCTGGCCAATATAGGCAGACTGTGTTACCATTGTTTAGGTTGTTGAAAACTGGACATTTTGGCTCTGTAATAAGATACAACTGGTTTTGGTTGCTCTGTGCAGCTAAACTTGTGAGTTTATGTATCTCCTGTTGTACGATTTGGCATGAATCCACTGATTTCATGGTTAATCTTATATGAATAATGCTATGTTTGCATGTGTTATGCTGATTCTGTCTCCAGTTTTGCATGTATCTTTCTTACTGCAATAGGGATGCCATAAGTATAGACAGCTTAACACTCTGTATTGGGAGATATCTGTAAGGCAGATATCATGTGTATCCCCCTGAAATCCAGTTTTAGCTATTCATGCTGATCATTCACAGGTGTATGTCTATCGACTCCAAGCCCTGGATAGGCACCAATCTAGCTCTGTGTTGAGGTTATACACCATGTCCAGCTTTGCATCCAAAATTCAAATCAAACTATTTCATCCTTCCATCTGTTAGTTGTAGGATTAGGATTAGGAACCTCTGCATGCTCTCATACCTAACCAGACATTATGTCCAAGAATGTTGCCAACCTTGTGATTTGTTACACAAATCTTGGTCCATACATGAGAGTATTCTGCCTGTTGATGTCAAGTTAAATCCTTCTGTCATTGAGCTAGTCAAGGTTATACTTTTATCAAGTAGGGAAACCCCCCTTGGTGCGGCAGAACCAGAAGTGAAGGGGAGGAGCTCACGCAACCTCCTGTATTCAGTTGGCTGAATCTGCCTGTGCATTAGAACTGGCAAACCCTAATGCTGATTCAGAAGAAAAACCAAGGTTATACTTTTATCAAGTAGGGAAATCCCCCTTGGTGCGGCAGAACCAGAAGTGAAGGGGAGGAGCTCACGCAACCTCCTGTATTCAGTTGGCTGAATCTACCTGTGCATTAGAACTGGCAAACCCTAATGCTGATTCAGAAGAAAAACCAACAAAATGGCGACTCTACTAGGGAGAAAATTGATGAAAAAGTGTTATATCTTGTGGCCCATCTAAGTCACCAACAAAATGATGCTCTGCTGGTGGAATGAACCTGGAAAAGTAGCTTTCAGCTATTGAAAATTTTGTCCTCTCTGGAGAGGTGGCGACTCTGCAAAAGATCTGAATGCACATGAAAGATGGATGTATGTGATGTGACAAAAATGTGCTGTTCATATTTCAACATCTGTATGAGAAAAGGTATCTTGTTCCTTCCCCTTTATATTTGCTATTTTATTGCATAAGTTAGATGCCAGAGGAAGCCTTAGGTCTTAGGCAGACAAAGGATGTCTAAGAGTAAGATTTTTATGAATCCAAGTATGAATTATCCCGTACTCAGTGGTGAAATGTTGGAGAAAAGAATAGAAGAGATAAAAAATAGGTTGATATTCTTAGAGGCTGAGCAGGCCCGGTTAAAAAGCAATAACCCTGTTATGTCTGCCAGTCAGAAGGCTAAACCTCTTCTCAGCCCTTTTGATCCTTTGTATGACCAACTGGATTTGTCATGGGTTGATTATAAAGTAGAAACTATGCCTGCTAGGATATATCGTCAGATGCCTAGATTTAGTGGTCACAGTGTATGTGATGGGAATGCACATATCCAAAATTTTCACAGTTTCATGGGAAAACATTCATTTAGAGATGAGGATATGTGGATGAGGTTTTTTGTTAGGTCCTTTGATGCAAAAGCAAAAGACTGGTATTTGAGCCTTCCAAAGAGATTTTTTGCCTGTTGGGATGAGCTTGCTGACTGTTTCAAAGAAGAATTTGCAAGAGAACCTGCTGATCTTGTTGCAGAATTGATGAACATCAGAAAACAAGATGAAGAGCCATGTGTTGATTTCAGTCATAGGTTTGCAGTAGCCCTTTCATAGATCCCAGAAGTCTTCAGACCTGATATTTTAGCCTGTGTTGGCATATTCTTTGAGGCTTTTGAGGAGGGCTCTAGTGCATTACTGAGGGATTTCAAGGTGACAAGTATGCAGATGGCATACAAGTTCATAGAAAAAATAGAAAAAATTAGAAATGTGCACCTGCTGAAATCCCTGTCCCCTGGCCTTGGTGTGAGAAATAGTTGTGAAGCTGCAAATGACCAAATAATTAAGGCATCATGTGTAAATAAAAATGAAAATGAAAGCATAGAGGTTGAGACTGTTGTATTTGAACATAATGCTAACAATACTGCTCAACTGGATTGTTCACCAGTTGAGGATGCCAATGAAGGAACTAATGAAGACTCCCATTGCAATGATGAGGCAGCTGGCCATGAAAAGAATAACGAGGTTGTGGACAGCAATGAGCAATTTTTGGAATGGACCTGTGGAGACAATTGTGAGTATTGTACTCAAGATAGAGAAGAAATAAGCATACAGGCTGATACTCCTCCACAAAGGGAATCCATTGGTGATGAAGATGCATGCTCTGCTGCCCATGAACAAATGGCATACTATGATGAAACTGATGCACCTGGGTCACCCATTTATGACACATATGGCGATGAGGATCTGTCTGAGTATGGTGAGGATCTTGACACTGTTTTTGACTTGGATTCTGTTTCTCATCCTGATGAAAGAGAGACCAACATACGTCAGGTAAGTGATTGTAAAAATGTGCCTGATTTGAAAGAGGTGCCAGAGCCTGATCTTTTCCAGATTGGTGTACCAGATGGTTGTGTGCATGATGTGCACAATTGTGAATTTGAAGGCTTTTCTTTTGAAGTGCCAGCATATGATACAATGAGCCCTGATCTTCCTAGCTGTGTGGTGGACTCTGAATGTTTCTTATTTTCAGTCCAGCTAGGAAATCATTTTGTAATGCATAGTGATGATAACCTGTGTTCTATACCATGTGAGTATGCATTTCCTGATACATTCTGCATCCACTTGTTGCCAGATGCTGAAGGTTATCTGTACAAGGATGACAATGACAAGCCAAATCTGAGGGTTGAATATGCAGATGACAAGGTTTGTTTGTGGGAAGGTCACGACAGTGTCTCCAGGCTTGATCTAATGTATGCAGATGAAAACAAAGTGTTTGACAAAGGGAGATACATGTTTTTCTTTTCTTGGTGGCCTTAGGCCATCAAGTGTGTTTGGTGATGCAGGTCAGTGCAGTATTCGACTCTGTGCCCAATGGATAAGGGACTGGTCTGCATCCCAGAGATCTGGGGTTCTCGCTGCAGTCTTGCACCTGCACGTCCCCAATCAGAGCCACTGTTGGTGCCTGAATTCACTGTCAGTTATTTTAGCAATTTTCATGCAGGCACCTTCCCAAAAAATCCAAAAAAGTTCTAAGTCTTTGGGCCTCCTCAGCATGTTTTAACATCAGCATCATATTTTCTTTGGAGGAGGTCATCATCATCATGTTTCCAGACATCACCCTGATGTTGCTTACGAGGGTCATCATATTTTCTGTCAGCATGATCTTTCGCTGGGGTGATATTCTAACATCGGGTGATCTTACTTAAGATCATCCTGATGATGTTGCTGCAAAGTCCTAAGTATGATCCGATCTTCATCGAGGTCATCATATTTGAACATCGGGTGATCTTAGTCAAGATCATCCTGATGTTGTTTTATCACTTCATGTTCATTGTTTTATCACCCTAATGATGCTGACGTCATTCTTATGTCAGGGTGATATCCGTTTTTCTACCTGTCTGCATCATGATATTTCCGAAGGGAGATATTCGCCTGTCGGCTTCATGCATTGTCCAATGGGGGTGATCATTTCAAATATCAGTCACATATTCATATATCACCCCGATCTTATAGTGGAGCTACAGTGCAACATGATATGTGTGCATCAGGATGATATTTCCAAATATCCGGTTATCTTCTGAATATCATCCTGATGCCGATGTATGGTGACGTCATCAAGGTCCGGGGGGGTCATATTTCTAACACTGATCATCTTATGGAGATCCCCCAATATTTGCAAACATGACGATGACGTCATCCAGATATGAGGAGGTGCGCGATAGGCAGATATGCTGATGACTTCAGCAGGATATGACGGTGACGTCATCAGGATGTTCATCGGCCAGACATTTGGTATCGGCTAAGCAGGAGGATCTTCCTCCGATGCATCAGGTTGTGCCGATGAAGGCGATTATCATGTAGGTGATATTGCGATGATGATGCTGACGTCAGGGTGATATTTCAAGCAACAGGATATCATGCTATTGGAGGATGATGATGAAGGCTTATACTAGTGTCATCAGGAGCAAAAGCACTGACATCATATATGCTCGTGGCCTAGTATATAAAGTGTTGAAAAGGTCACCGCGGGGTGCATGTGGGATAATTGATATCCTGCATATTTTGAAATATCACGATGAGGTATTTTGGTGGGAAACGGTTGCGATGCACTGTTTGATGTTTTCCCGATGGCTGCGAGGTAGATGAGCATTAATGGCGAAGGTTGCAGAGGTATGGATGGATCTGGTACCTGATTGAAGGTGTACATCAACGGACAGTGGCGCAGGGCTCGAGGTTTCTTCCTGTCTCCTCCCCTACCTACTGCATTCATGTTTGGGTGCCAATCTGGTAATGCGTTGAGCGCCATTTTTCTGATACTGTGTATCTGGCGGGATTTTTGGTCAACCATGTAATTAATGCTAGAGGTACACTTTCTGGCCAATATAGGCAGACTGTGTTACCATTGTTTAGGTTGTTGAAAACTGGACATTTTGGCTCTGTAATAAGATACAACTGGTTTTGGTTGCTCTGTGCAGCTAAACTTGTGAGTTTATGTATCTCCTGTTGTACGATTTGGCATGAATCCACTGATTTCATGGTTAATCTTATATGAATAATGCTATGTTTGCATGTGTTATGCTGATTCTGTCTCCAGTTTTGCATGTATCTTTCTTACTGCAATAGGGATGCCATAAGTATAGACAGCTTAACACTCTGTATTGGGAGATATCTGTAAGGCAGATATCATGTGTATCCCCCTGAAATCCAGTTTTAGCTATTCATGCTGATCATTCACAAGTGTATGTCTACCGACTCCAAGCCCTGGATAGGCACCAATCTAGCTCTATGTTGAGGTTATACACCATGTCCAGCTTTGCATCCAAAATTCAAATCAAACTATTTCATCCTTCCATCTGTTAGTTGTAGGATTAGGATTAGGAACTTTTGCATGCTCTCATACCTAACCAGACATTATGTCCAAGAATGTTGCCAACCTTGTGATTTGTTACACAAATCTTGGTCCATACATGAGAGTATTCTGCCTGTTGATGTCAAGTTAAATCCTTCTGTCATTGAGCTAGTCAAGGTTATACTTTTATCAAGTAGGGAAACCCCCCTTGGTGCGGCAGAACCAGAAGTGAAGGGGAGGAGCTCACGCAACCTCCTGTATTCAGTTGGCTGAATCTGCCTGTGCATTAGAACTGGCAAACCCTAATGCTGATTCAGAAGAAAAACCAAGGTTATACTTTTATCAAGTAGGGAAACCCCCCTTGGTGCGGCAGAACCAGAAGTGAAGGGGAGGAGCTCACGCAACCTCCTGTATTCAATTGGCTGAATCTACCTGTGCATTAGAACTGGCAAACCCTAATGCTGATTCAGAAGAAAAACTAACAGGAGTACTCACTGGTTTTGAATCCTCCATACCAAACTTCTTCAACAACTCTCTAACATACTTAGCCTGAGAAATAAAGATACCACCATCTAGCTGAACAATTTGAAGTCCAAGGAAGAAAGACATCTCACCAATCATAGACATCTCAAACTCTTTTTGCATATGTTCTGCAAACCTCTTACACATATCATCATCTCCACCAAAGATGATATCATCAATATATATTACAACTATCAATATCATATCTCCTTCCTTGATGTAAGGATTGCTATTTGTAGTACCTTTCTTAAAGCCCTGCTAAAGTAAGTACTTATCCAACCTAGCATACCAAGCACTAGGTGCT
The DNA here is from genome assembly GCA_027924645.1 of Cunninghamia lanceolata. Classification (NCBI taxonomy): domain Eukaryota; kingdom Viridiplantae; phylum Streptophyta; class Pinopsida; order Cupressales; family Cupressaceae; genus Cunninghamia; species Cunninghamia lanceolata. Next base: position 7,263,900 of record BSBN01000737.1, on the reverse strand, counting down.
TGCTTGAGACCATACAATGCCTTTTTGAGTCTACACACCATGTCTGGATCTTTTGATATCTAAAAAACATCAGGTTTCTCAATTTAGCCTTCTTCCTCTAGATCACCATTCAAAAATCCTGACTTGACATCCATCTGATAAACCTTAAAGTTCTTGTGAGTAGCAAGGGTAAGAAACATCTTGATTGCCTCCATCTTGGCTACCAGAGCAAATGTCTCCTCAAAATCAATGCCTTCAACTTGTGAGTAGCCCTTACAGACCAATCTTGCTTTATTCCTCACAACTTCGCCATCTTCATTCAACTTGTTTTGGATCACCCACTTTGTTCCTATGACATTCCTGTTGGCTAGTCTGGGAACCAATTCCCATATTTGATCCAATTCTTCTTCCATTTATTTTATCCATCCATCATCTTTGCTAGCATCAACAAAGGTTTTGGGCTCTACTTTTGATAACAAACATAGGTTTACTTGCTCATGTGTCTTAGCAAACCTTCTCCTGGTCTGCACACCTTCATTCTTATCTCCAATGATCTAATTTGCTGAATGGTTCTTGTGAACATACTTTGCTAGAGTCTTAGGCATCTTCTCTAGTTCTTGTTCCTTTTCTTCTTTCTCTTCTTCTTCTTCATCTTCAATGCATGGAAAGATATTAGATCCAGAGTCCTTTGATTCTTGTGAGATCTGATACAAGTCTTCATCTACTTTGACATTTGTGTTTGCAATCATCTTTCCCAATCTCTTGTTGTAGCATCTATAGGCCTTGCTTCTAGTTGAGTAACCAAGAAAGATCCTTTCATCACTTCTTAAATCAAACTTTCCTAGGTCTTCTTCATCTCTTCTGATATAGCATTTGCTGCCAAAGATCTTGAAGTATCTAATAGTGGGAGGTCTTCCATACCATAGCTCATAAGGAGTCTTAGTGCTGTTGACCCTTAGTTGCATTCTATTAATTAGATAGACAACAGTGTGAACTACTTCCTTCTAGTACATATCAAGTAGATCTGCATCTTTCAACATTGCCCTATACATCTCTTGCATAGTCCTATTCTTCCTTTCAACTACCCCATTTTGTTGAGGGGTCCTAGGAGCTGACAGATGTCTCCTAATACCATGATCTTCACAAAACTTTTCAAATTCATTTGAAGTAAACTCATCTCTTCTATCAAACCTTAAAAATTTGATCTTAGCATCCATTTCATTTTCAACCATAGCTTTGAAAACCTTAAATTTATCAAGGGCATTTGATTTCTCTCTTTAGGAAGTAACCCAAGTCATTCTACAATAATCATCAATGAGAAACATAAAATACCTTTCACCTTGTTGACTCTTTACTCTTATAGGGACACATAGGTCAGTGTGAACCAACTCCAATGACATTGAAGAATAATACTCCTTGCTTTTGAAATTTGTCTTTGTCTACTTTCCCATTTGGCACTCCTTGCATAATGTGTTTGCATGCTTGGTTATCTTAGGCATATCTCTCATCGCATGAATAGAGCTGATCTTTAACATATTGTCAAAGTTGGTGTGTCCCATTTGCTTGTGCTATAACCAACACTCACTGGATTGAGCCAATAAGCATGTTCTTCCAGTTACCTCCTTCAAATGATAGATATCACCATATGACTTGATGCCTTCTGCAACTAGTTTTCCAGACCCTGCCTTCTTAATTTCACAACCTTTGGCATGAAAGGTAAGACTGTGTCCTTTACTACACATCTGATTGACACTGGGAAGATTATGCTTTAGCCCTTTGACATAGAGGACATCTCCAGTCTTGTTCTTTCCATCAATAGTTATAGCACCCTTTCAACATAAGTGTGCTGACTCATCACCAACAAACTTAATAGCTCCACCATTCCACTTCTCAAGGCTGATAAACTTCTCCTTGTCACTAGTCATATGATTAGAGCAATCACTATCAATTACCCAAGCCTTGGCTTCTCTTGCATGAAAGGTAGTCCATACAACCATTGATCTATCATTATTTTGGTCAACTTGCAAGTTATCGGTCTTTCACCTTTTCCAATATCATCCTTCTTGTCACCAACATTTAAGGCCATGAAAAGTGTTTCATCATTTGAATCATCATGATCCTCATCTTTTGAAGAGCAACTGTTCTCTATGGAATACAGGCTCCTTTTCAACTTGTCTCTCTTTTTACTACCCCTTGATTCTTTAAGAGGACATTTAGAAGCAAAATGACCAATTTTTCCACAATTGAAACATTTGAAAGGTAAATTACCTCTGTATTTGCCTATGCCTTTCTTCAATGTCTTTACAAAGTTTTCTTCTACCTCATCCAGGTCATCACCTTGATCAGCTACTTCATCTTCTGTTTTCTTACTTGCTTTGAATGCTGTTTTCTTCTTTGGAGCACCTTTGTCAAATTCTCTCATTTCAAAGGTTGTGAGAGAGCCAAATAATTGATCTATTGTGTATTTATTCAAATCTTGAAATTGTTCAATGGCAGACACCTTATGACTATAATATTTAGGAAGAGATCTTAAAACCTTCTTCACAATTTCATCTTCTTTCACTCCCCCACCAAGACCTCTGATGCCATTGACTATTTCATCCACCTGGAGCATGTAACTAACAATGTCTTCATCTTCGGTCATCCTCAGGGTTTCAAATTTGCTCTTGAAAATTTGCATCTTGGCTTGCTTCACTTTAGTATCTCCTTCATAAATGCTTTCAAGTTTATTCTAGACATCCTGAGTAGATGTACAACCCATTATCTTCATAATTTTTGAATCATCTAGTCCACTCATGATAGCACTCTTTTCCATGGCATTGTTCTCACATAACTTAATCTCATTTTCATTTTTAGGATCACTACTAGGAATAGTGTAGCCGTTCTTGACTGATTGCCAGATGCCATACCCTAGAGAGGTCAAATGATTTTCATCCTTAGCTTCCAAAAGGAATAATTTGTCCCATCAAACATGGGTACTTTGAGAGAGCCATTTCGAGCCATCCCAGACCTTCCTCAAGCGGTTAAGCTTCTTCTGAGTAACTTGGCTCTGATACCAATTGTTGATCACACCAGGATACTGAAGGAGGGGGTGAATCAGTATCTAATCAAACTTCAAGTCCTCTGGAGAAGATTAAAACTTAAGTGTTATAGCATCAATATAAACATGAAAGATTAACACAATGCACATCAACACATAACATCAGATATACATGGAAAACCCAAGAAGGGAAAAACCACAATAAGGATTAACTCACAATATATGAAGCTCAAAATTACAACTTTGTTTTAGGGTTACAACCCAAGGAAGCTACTACTCCCTGAAAACTTTGATTTAGGGTCCCTCCCAAGGAAGTTGTTGGCCCATGATTGCCATTAAACCAAAAGGTCGACCTGTCAATTTCTAATACAAGTGCCAGAGTTAATGAATCCACGGGAGGCAGTTAGTCCATGTCACGAATCCCATGGGGAGCACTGACCATTTGTCAACAAACTCCCCCCAGCATTACCCAGGGGGATTCAAACCCATGACCTTTTGCTTTGATACCAATTGTTGGCCCATGATTGCTGTTAAACCAAAAGGTTGACCTGTCAATTTCTGATACAAGCGCCAGAGTTAATGAATCCACAGGAGGTAGTTAGTCCATGTCACAAATCCCATGCAGAGCACTAACCATTTGCCAACAGAAGCTATAACTCCCTGTAGACTTTGTTTTAGGGTCACTCCCAAGGAAGTAACTACTCCCTGAACTAATAACAAACTCATAAAAGATTACAGTATGGTAGTCCTTCTACTGCCTGAAAACTGACATTGAAGCTCACATCTTTGATGATTGCAATTCTACTTCTTCTGATGATTGAATCAATTAGGCACACTCTTCACTTCCTCCTATCACAAAAATGTCTTCAAGATGAATCAGGACAACCTCTAACACATCTGCTCTTTCTCCTTTAGTCGGACATCACAATGCATATGATTTTCTTATTCTACTCTTCACACTTTCATATTTTCATTTTCGCAATCATACTTCACCTAGAACAACTAGGTTTACAATATATACATGACATTACATTGATTTCATAACAAGTGGGCCAAGACAACAAGAATATTACATTTTACAAGTAAGCTAGAGATCACACAACATGAAACATGCATAGGGCAAGCCCTATCATGAACTACACACAACTCCAGAAGAAAACACATGCCTTGCGGATCCCAATACATGCTTAGTCTAGTCCTAAACATCATTCACAACCTCATTCATCAAGGAATCACCTTCGCACACACCGCTTATTTGAAATAAGACTGCCTTAAGCAGGAAGACATGAAATTTGAAGTATAACGGTCACCACCACTTGAAAACCTTGTGTGGTACTCAAAACATAAAATATCTTCACAAAATTCTTCCAAACGAGTCTTCATGATTCATACAACACCTTCAGAAACACCTCTAACTCTACACAACAAATACATTGTGCCGCATACCTTAAAACATGCACACTGAGATCAAACAACCATCTGGAACACACTGTAACACACTGCCATAGAGAAACTGACCTTGTGAAGCACTAAACCACTTGAAACTACAAGGGTGTATGTAATACACATCCTTGAACATGCCCACAAAACCACATAGGCAATTCTTCTCTTTCGGAGAAATGCGAAGCATCTCAACAAGATTTCAACACAACGTTTTTGACAGAATACAAACCAAAACTCTACCACTTATAAATTTCACTGTGGAAGGTCTAGAGACTTGAAAAATTGGAAATAGCACCTTCACAAGACACTGATCTTAATTACTGAACTACATGACCTTATCTTCAAATGCAGAGGAATGCGGAGCCAAACATTGCCACATAGTGAATATCTTCTTTAGAACCAACACTATCTTCAAACTGTCAACTGTAAAACACCCTTCTGGTAATCCAAACACCATGAAACTTGGAACATACATGCTTTGACACTGTATGAAGCTATCTTCTAGTCCTCAGAGGCTCAACACTAGCAGTGGGAAAATGCAGAGCATTCTCCTAGACAATCTTCAAAGTAATATTCTTGTAGCAGAAACTTTCACCAATATCCGGAAGCCAAAATCTTCATGTAATAGCACATACATTCTTGGAAGCAATAGGAAGGATCATAAAACATGCCACAGATCCTCATCAACATCTTTTCATCCTTAGTATAGCTTAATGTATCATCATTCATCTTAGTGATTCTAATTCCCATCTTAATATTTCATCACGAACTCATCTTTGTGCTTCTAATTCCCATCTTAATATTTCATCACGAACTCATCTTTGTGCTTCTAATTCCCATCTTGATATTTCATCATGAAAACATCTTTGCTAACTAACAACTTGACTTGACATGACATCCAACCATGAACATTGGGAACATCACTGCATCTCACTACTTTGTTAACCACAAGCATGCTTAATATACCTTGTCTTGACATTAATCTAGGAATGACATCCAACCATGAACATCAACAACCCACTATGAACATTAGGAACATCACTGGATATCAGTAACTCTATGCATTAGCAACATCACTGTATCTCACTACATCTTTATTACCATACTGATATATCATCATCACAAACTAAGTGTCGACCTTACACTAAGTGTTGACATCAATGACAACACAACGACAACACATATTGCCAACAAGGGTAACCTAGAACAACATGAGGAGCAAGTTAATGTTGATATAAGAGAGTGCTCAGAAAAAGAACAAGACACATATTCCTCCTCATCTCCAGTTGATTCAATTAAGGAGTTCTTAGCTCAACAGATGCAAATACATTTGGTAGTTACTCCACAACTATTACAGTTGCCTATGCTAGATGGACAAGTTAACTTGTTTGGGATATCTCCCCTTCAGAAGCTACAACTGGGAGACATGCTCCAGTCTACTGCAAGAAAAGAGATTCTACAGCAACACGTGGAAGGAGTTGAAGTATTGGAAAAGGCAATCAAGATAATACAGGAAGAATTACCTGAGGCAAAAAGAGATCCATCCTTGCCACCTACTCAACAAATGAAGCTTATGCTGGAGTCTTTTAAGGCTCATTCATCTTACCTTGAGAAGCAAGCTAAGCTAAAGATAATTGAGTAGATAAATAATAAAAGATTAGTTGATGGCTCTGCTAGATGTGCTAAGGCACACATTAATTTGTAAGAAAATGTGAAAAATATTCAAAAATGCATAGAGGATGCCAAAGTTTTGTATCAATTTTGTTTGAATTGGCCTGCAAATACTAAAAGCATAAAAGATCAAGATGACTCTATTGAGTCACAACTAATTCAAGCAACCAAGGCATATGATCCTTTGAAAGATAAAGATGTAACCATTAGGTTCCAAATAGAAAATCTCCATACTTAGTTGAAGCAACTCCTGGATCAAAGGGAGCAGGCAAAGAATGAAATTAAACAATTGAGAGAAGCCTTGAGTATGAGGCTAGCAGTTTTGACTAGCATTCTGGTAGAAGCTAAAAATGTTGCACAAAAAGTGAAGGTGCTAGCCACTTAGGAGGAAGTAGAAGATTTATACATTTAGTTTGAAAGTCAACTGCACATCTTATCTTCTGCAAAGAAGAACTGGGACACTACACTTGCCCAATTGAAGGTGATCTATAAGAACGTTCTACCTTCCAAGTAAATAGAAAATTCTATTAAGGTACGATAAATTTTGATGATTTTGTAGATATGCAGAGAATAAGTTAGGAGTAATAAGTGACAGGCACTCTGTATATATCATCCATGTATATCTTAAGGAAAATGAAGAACCAGTTTTTGCCAACTTTAGTTTTGAAGAGATAGAGACCACTCCTTAGGGGGAGTTGATTGATAAAAGGTGATAAGAAATATTCAGAAAGGGGGAGTCTACTTATTTTTGCTGGAATAGAGGAAGACCACTAGTCCTTTACCATTGATGTCAAAGGGGGAGAAATATATGCATATCAAGTCAAGTGTTGCCATTAATGACAAAGGAAGAGATTGTTGCATATGGGTTGTCATTGATGTCAATAGTGGTATGGAGTGTTGCGGTATGGAAGAGTGTAAGTGATGTCAAAGGGAGATTGTAGCAGTATGGTGATCAATGAAGACATTATAGAATAAGTGATCATAAGTATTGTGAAGCAAAGAGCAAAGGGATGAATATATGCTCTATAGCCAAAGGAGTAGATCAAGAAAGAAGGCAGAAGGAGATGGATCGATATCATCTATACATGATCATGTGATATCTTTTGAAATTCTTGTGTAAGTTTGTAGTCTTGATATATTTATGTTTGAAGTCTGTGATGAGTAGAGTTGGGGTCATGCTAAATGATGATGATATGAACTCATGATACTTACCACATGATAAAGAAAGTTGTAAAAGATTGAAGGAAATTGTTTAAGTATAGTACAAGTTAGGGAAGGAGTCATAGACTCACAAGAAGGTATTGCATTCTACCATAGTTGAAGGTAAGGGTCTGTAGATTGGACTAATGGATAGATATTACACTCAGGTACCTATGTTTCACATTTGAGGTCATAACATTTACTGCAAAATGTTTTGGAGATAGAAGTGTGAAGACAGTATTGAAACAGGGTAAGTGCAGTCATAGGGAGATAGGAGAATGCTCTGCACTTCTCTGCAAATGAAGATATGATGTTGTGGCTTGGAGGATAGGTAGGTATGAGTCAAAGGTATGTGTACTTCAAGTTTCAAGTGATTATATGTACTGCAGTTGCTTCTCCGGAGTCAGTTGTGTGAAGACATGCCTTGGTACTAATTGAAGTAAGCAAAGGAAGATAGCTGAGGCCACCGCAGTTCACCGTACAATGGTAACTGGCCTTGCTGATTGAGTGATAAGATCATAAGGCTAGTTGGTATGTGTCATTCAAGTTTCAAATGATTGTGCTCACCATAAGTATGGTTTTAATTATTTCATCTTAAGACTGTGTAAGCAGAGGTTGTTAAGGACACCGACATCAGAGATCAAGTGTTTGCATCAACATGAAATATCATGAGATGATAAGAGAAGTCTACATGAATGTTTTACAAGTCATATAATATTCAGTATGTGGTCTGCATGATGTAATTTTGTCTCCTCCGGTACTGCTTTGGGTCTGGAGCCAAATACAAGAAATGATAAGTGTTTGTAGAGTTGACTTGGTGTATAATAAAGATTTTGCTATGTGTGTGGAGTGTGCGCCAGCTTGGAAGAGTGGGCTAAAGTAAATTAGAACCTAACTTTGTTTTTTAACCGCACTTGATTTCTACTTACCACATATGTTTTGGATTTGACTTTTGTGGCCACTACACGTTCCATGTTATACGTTTCATCTTGGCCGACCAAGGAGAAATATTTTTGAAGCTTGTAGAGGATATAAATGCAAGATCAAAGATGTTGAGTGAAAAAGGGTTGTGTGTTTTGTGAGAAACCATTGATAATGTGCGAATAAACTTATTGCAGAAACATATATAATGATGATGAGTGGAAGGGATCAGTTCATGTAAAGTAATACTGTTGCGGAGATGATTGTAGAAGTTGTGATAACTAAGAAGAGTTTTTGAAGTTGTTTTGATGTTGCAGAGGTTGGTATTGTAGTTGTGAAGAGGTGAGATTGTTGTGTAGAGGTTGTAGAGGTCAATAGAAGGTTGGAACAGTCAGTGTCTTGTGGAAGACACTTCTGAGTCAGATGAGTTTTGTGTTACAGAGGTTGTAGAATAATTGTGTAAAAGTTTTAAGTGATGTATCTGATCAGGGAGTTGCAACTTCCTTTGGGTTGTATCCCATAAATAATATTGTAATCTTGTTTTATTTGTGAGGCTGGATTTGGACAGTAGATCCAACCATCTTTCTCATCATGGTTTTTCCCTTCTAGGGTTTTCCACGTACATTTGGTGTTATGGTTGTGTGCTCATGTGTTCTTTTGTTTCTCATGCTTTAAATGCTTTCATTAATTTGAATACTATTGGAAGAAAAATAATTTGATTAAGTACTGATTCAACCCCCCTCTTAGTACTTCTATGTGTTCAACAATATCTTGCTTGGACAAAATGTATAATCTAGGCAAACGTGAAAATCTTCACATAATCAAAACTTAAACATCAAACACCTCCTCAGAGTGTATTTGCAAATTAGTTTATTTTTCTTTATAGGATTTCATCCCTGTTTCACCTAAGTGGGGGGCAACTGATGAAGAACTGTCTAGGGAAAGTGGGCCCTAGAAAGGGCTATGTACCCACTTGTACAATTGCATAAAACATAGATTCAAATAGAACTACATATATACATACACCTGATTCTCATGCTCCTTGATCATGTGGATACAAGGTATATAGGTAGTCTAGTGAATGAAGGATGTTCCGAATACATAAACACATAGAACATTATGATGACTTTAGCACTACTATTAAGCATAAGTAGAATTTGAATCTAAGAGAGTAATCAAGATAAAAATATGATTGACTCTGATACTTAGAAGAATCACAGGGGTGGAATACTTGTACCTAGTGAGTAGGCCAAAACCTGAGGTGAGGTATAAGATACTTATATATCTTCTGATTGACAAAGCCCTCGACATAGTATTATGGGCATATTGTGGTCTTTCAACGAGTGACTCATGGACACAAATTGGTCCCGAGTCTCTAATCAGAGCACACTTGGGATTATCTATCCTTATAAGCCCATATGGCTTAATATGTTGCCTATCCTGTATTAGATAGAAGAGCTTGTATGTTTGGGGAAATTGGGCCCTAGAAAGGGTTGTGAACCCACTTGTACAATTGCATAAAACACAGATTCAAATAGAACTACATATTTATGTACACTTGATTCTCATGCTCCTTGATTATGTGGATACAAGGTATGTAAGTAGTCTAGTGAATGAAGGATGTTCCCAGTACATAGGTGCATAGAATATTATGGGGAATTTAGCACTACTTTTAAGCATAATTAGAATTCAAATCTAAGAGAGTAATTAAAATAAAATATGATTGACTCTGACACTCAGAAGAATCCTGGGGGTGGATTACTTGTACCTAGAGAGTAGGCCAAAAATTGAGGTGAGGTATAAGATACTTATATATCTCTTGATTGACAAAGCCCTTGACATAGTATTATAGGCATATTGTGGTCTTTCAATGAGCGACTCATGAACCCAAATTGGTCCTTAAAGAGTCAAAGTCTCTAATTAGAGCATGCTTAGGATTACCTATCCTTATAAGCCCATATAGCTTAATATGTTGCCTATCTCGTATTAGATAGAAGAGCTCGTATGGTTGACTATGTTATCTACCCCTTAGTGAATTGAGTAATGGCCTAGTTTAGCTATGTTAATTTGTCTTGTATGGACAAGTGAGCCCAAAGGATAGAAGAGCTTGAATTGGCTAATGAATGTTCTATATTGAATAGGATAGTCTGAATTGGCTATTGTCATTCCCTGAGTATCTAGTTAAACTAAAAGTTTGCAAAGAGTAAACACATTAACTTTGAGTATGATTATTCAATTTAAAGAAAAAATTATAGCTAATTTCATCCAACTTTGTGATCAATGTGAAGATGAAGGAAACAACAAAAGCGTGAAGACATGAAAATAAACTAAAACCAAAGTGATTATACCTTCCAAAATGCCTTTGAAGTCCTCCACTCCTTGATAAGGTAGAAGGAGCCACCCAAGACTCCTTAGCTTCACCCAAACTCAATGAACTCAATGTGGATATGCTCCCAAATAATACAAACTCAAATGGACATGATACGGGTATAATGAGAGAATTTGAAGGCTATTTTAGCATCATGAGGCTACTTGAATTGAGTTGTGAAAATGGCTTGTGGAGGGTCATATTTATAGGCAAATTTGGAGGAAGATTGATCCAACGGTGGAGATTGAAAGTTGGAATCAATGGATGAGATGAAAGAATGAGATCAAGGGTTAAGATCTCATCAACAAAAATAGAGGGCTAGGAATAAAAATGAATTAAAAATTTATTTTTGGGGAAGGCTTTGCATTTAATGTGACTTAGACATATGAGGAAATAAAAAATTATTTCCTTGGGATGAGATGGAATTTAAAATTCTATTTTATGTGGAGTGGTGAGAGACATGTGACACATGCACATTTTTGGGGCCTTACATTTGGAAGATAATTTATGGAAGATGTTTTCACATGAAAATAGAAAGGGTGAGTTGGAAGGGTCATGTGATTTTTTTAATTTTTTATTTGTGGGTTGTGGGAGAAGGTGTTAATGAAGGTTTGACCAAGTTAATCAGGGTGCTTAACTTAATTAATGTGGCTGGAGAAAATTAGTGAATCGACTAATCAGGGTTTATAATTAATTAAATAAGGATTTATTTAATTAATTCAGGTCTAGGGATCATGTAGGCTCGGCTAGCTAATTAAATAATAGCTATTTAATCAACTAAACTAGGTTTTGGTTGATTAGTACGACAGATTAATTAAACAAATATGATTTATCTAATTAATCAGGTTTAGGGAAGTCGACAAATTAACCAAATAAATATTTAGCATATTTATTTAACTAATTGGGATGAAGTTGGTAAGGTATAGTGTTGAATTAATTAAATTAATTCAGGACTAAGGGTAAATTGATGATGAATGGCTAAGGGAGATGATCAAGGATGATGTAGGTTAATTAATTAAATATTTATGAATTTATTTAATTAATCAGATGAAAGTTGAAATTAGAGATATGGATGATGCATAAATATGGTTGAAGGGTTGAGACATTTTTAGGTGTCTACATCCCTCATCCATTTTCACTCCTTCCCATCAGCTGGGGAAAAATTGTTTGACTTGACACCATTTCCCTACTAGGTCACGACACCACGTCAAAGAGGGGCAAATGTAGACACCTAAAAATGTCTCAACCCTTCAACCATATTTCTGCATCATCCATATCACTAATTTCTCCTTTCATCTGATTAATTAAATAAATTCATACTTATTTAATTAATTAACCTACATCATCCCTGATCATCCCCCATAGCCATCCATCATCAATTTACCCTTAGTCCTGAATTAATTTAATTAATTCAGCACTATACCTTACCAACTTCATCCCAATTAATTAAATAAATATGCTAAATATTTATTTGGTTAATTTGTCCACTTCCCTAAGCCTGATTAATTCTATAAATCATACTTATTTAATTAATCTGCCCTACTAATCAGCCTAAACCTAGTCTAGTTGATTAAATAGCTATTATTTAATTAGCTACCCTAGCCTATATGACCCCTAGACCTGAATTAATTAAATAAATCCTTATTTGATTAATTCTAAACCTTGATTAGCCCATCACTAATTTTCTCTAGCCACATTAATTAAGTTAAGCACCTTGATTAACTTGGTCAAACCTTCATTAACACCTTCTCCCACAACCCACAAGTAAAAAATTTGAAAAATCACATGACCCTTCCAACTCACCCTTTCTATTTTCATGTTAAAACATCTTCCATAAAATTAGCTTACAAATGTAAGGCCCCAAAAATGTGCATGTGTCACATGTCTCTCACCACTCCACATAAAATGAAAATTTAAATTCCATCTCATCCTAAGGAAATATTTTTTCCTCATATGTCTAACTCACATTAGATGCAAAGCCTTCCACAAAAATGAATTTTAAATTCATTTTTATTTCTAGCCCTCCATTTTTGTTGATGAGATCATAACCCTTGATCTCATCCTTTCATCCCATCCATTGATTCCAACTTTCAATTTCCACCGTTGGATCAATCTCCCTCCAAAGTTGCCTATAAATATGACCCTCCACAAGCCATTTTCACAACTCAATTATGAAAGGAAGCAAGGTATGTGGAAACGCTTCCTACACTGATCTACTGAGGAAATATTTATGCAAATTTTAACTTTTACAGTTACAGGTTATTAGATGCACATTAATAGAAAGGTAATAACAACATCAAAATGCAAAACTCACAACACAAGATATATGTGGGGAAAACCCTTTTAGGTAAAAAAAATCCCAGACTCTAAAGCGACCAAATATATTATTCAGAAATCAAGAAGATTACAATATACTTGCAGAGCAAGATTTCACAGGAGTATAACCAACCAGAGATCTAGGAGGTAACTCAACATCTATAAGACTCTTACACACAACCTCCATCTCAAGCTCCTGATATATAGAAGATACAATACAGTAAATCATCAATGGTAATTACAAAACCATGAGCCAAAACCACCTAAAAGTGGTGCCCAAATTATATCTAGTTAAAGATGCCTTGTGATGTGTCAAACCACACACCAACACATGTAACTCTCCCCTTTACAGCTCTTTTGAGTGTCCAACACATTTTTACATTTCCCAAAAATAGGAGGTCCAACTTCTGGAGGCCATAACTTTTGATCCGGGTGTCCGATTGATGAACCGTTTGATGCGTTAGAAAGCTTGTGAAGAGATCTATCACTCTATAACCCACTTTGTCAGTTATGACAATTTTCAAAGCATTTAGGGACCTCTAAGTGCCTCAAAATTGAGTTAAAAACTTTTTTTGGTAGTTTCAAAAATAGAAACTTTAATATCTCACGATCCAAGTATGATCTTGAGTCGAAACTCACCCGAGATGTTTACTTAGCTGTTCTGCACCTTCTGGAAAAATTTTAGGTCAATCCAAGGTCAAATGTAAAGTTACTAAAAATAGTAAGTCCTTCCATTATTAGCCCTTTTGGAAACTTTGAAAGTTCTAGATCATTCTTCAAGATAAATGGTATTCGAAAATACCAAAATTAGGAAGAATAGTAACCTTTCAAAGGTACACGGTTGATACACTTTTCTTAACATTATCCCACTTTTTGAACACCTTGCAAGAGAAAAGGGAGTATCAACACCATGATTTAATTGCTAGGGGCCGAGAGGCCCATAGACTCTGAACAACATCTGAACTTCTCTGTGCTCACAGGTTTTGTCAAGGAATCTACAGCATTCGTCAAAGTGTCAACTTTCTCCTAGTTTACCTTCCCATCCTCTACCATGTCATGAACAAAATGGTATTGGACATCAATATTCTTAGTCCTCACGTGGAAAGTAGGATTCTTCACCAAACATATGGCACTCTGACTATCACAACAAATAGTAATCTTCCCTACATAAAACCCAACATCAGAACATAATCTCTTAAGCCAAATAGCTTCTTTACAAGCATGAGTTGCTGCCATGTACTCATCTTCAATAGTGGACAAAGTGACTACAGGTTGCCACTTACTCATCCAACTACTAGCACCACCAAACATAGTGAACACATAAGCACTGGTGGATCTCCTACTGTCAATGTCACCTGCCCAATCTGAATCCACAAATCCATAAATACAAAGTGAATGTCGAGGTCTTGTAGGATAACCATGATAACATAAGGAATACTCAGAAGTACCCCGCAAATATTTGAACACTCTCTTCACTGTATCCCAATGTACCCATCCAATATTAGCCATAAACTAACTAAGGACTCCCACTGCTTGGGCAATGTCTGGTATTGTACAAACCATCGCATACATCAAACTGCCAAATGCACTAGCATAAGGAACTCTACTCATATCCTCTGTCTTAGAAGGAGACTTTGGACAATATGCAATAGATAACTTTGTCCCCACTGTAACAAGAATAGTCAAAGGTTTGCAATCCACCATACTGAATCTCTCCAACATAGTGTTAACATACTTACTCTGGCCTAACCAAAGTTTTCTGTTTGCTCTGTCTCTTCTGATCTCCATTTCCAGAATGTACCAAGTTGCCCCTAGATTTTTCATCTCAAACTATGCTAACAACTGAGACTTCAAATAAGAAATCAAACTTTTACCATTCCCAATGAGTAACATATCATCGACATACAATGCAATAATGAGAATGCGATAATTGTCCAACTTGTAATAAACACAATGATTTGATTTCAATCTCAGAAATCCAATACTCAACACAAAGACATCAAACTTCTGGTAGCACATCCTAGGAGACTGTTTCAAACCATACAAAGACTTTTTCAACTTGCAAATTAGATTTTCTTTACCTTTTACCACGAAGTGCTCTAGTTGTGACATATATATTTCCTCCTCCAAGTCACCATGAAGGAATGTTGTCTTCACATCCATCTGTTCCACATCTAGATCATACACTACTGTAAGAGATAATAGGAACTGAATAGATGTCAACTTTATAATAGGAGAGAAAATCTCACCATAGTCAATTTCCTCCACCTGAGAATACCCTTTCACAACCAACCTAGCCTTATATTTCTCAACACTGCCATCTACACTAAATTTCTTTTTGAACACCCATTTGTATCCAACAGGTTTTCATCCTTTAGGAAAAGGCACCAAGTCCCAAGTGTTATTCTTTTCCAAAGAAGCCTTCTCCTCTTCCATGGTCTCCTTCTAGGAATTTGTATCTTTCATACCCATAGCCTCTTTCATAGTTCTAGGCTCATCAGTGTTAGAAATCAAAGAAAAAATACAACTAGAATCATGCAATGAATAACCAAACCTATTAGGTTGTTACCTTATCTACACAGACCTCCTCAAAGATTGAGGTTGAGGTTCTTCATCTTCTTCTAAACTTTTAGAGCTACTATAGCTCTCCTCATTATCAGGTCCAATAGATGTTTTTGGTTCAACTTTCTTAGGGGTGGAAGGAAGTTGAACCACATCATCTTTCTTCTCTTCTTTCTCTAGATGCAAGACAATAGAAGAAGGATTGAGCTCTCTGAAGATCACACTTCTGTTATACATAACTCTCTCAGCCACTGGATCCCAAAGCTTGTACCCTTTCACATCGATGCCATAACCAATGAAGATACACTTCACAGCCTTGTTCTCCAACCTAGACCTCTTCTCCTTAGGCACATGTGCATATGCCTCACAACCAAATACTTGAATGTGTCTTAATGAAGGATTTTTACCATACCATACCTCCATAGGTGTCTTATCAATGAGCATTGATGTAGGAGACCTGTTAACTAGGTAACAAGCGGTAGCAAAATCTTCAACCCAAAACTTTTGTTCAAGGCCAGCTCCACTTAGCATACTCCTTGCCCTCTCCATCAACATTCTATTCATCCTCTCTGCAACTCCATTCTGTTGAGGGGTATACGGAGTTGTCTTGTGTCTCTCAATCCCTTGTTCTTTATAGAACTTGTTGAAATATGCTGAACAAAACTCACCACCATTGTCTATCCTCAAACACTTAATCTTTCGATGCTTATGATTCTCTACAAGAGCTTTGAACTCTTTGAATCTATTAAATACTTTAGATTTTCTTCTAAGGAAATACACCCATGTACTTCTACTGTAATCATCAATGAATGAAACAAAGTAAATAGATTTTGAAATTGAAGGAACATTAACAGGACCAAACACATCAGAATGAATCAAGTCCAACATCTTAAAAGATTTGTGAGAATTGGTATAAAAATGAACATGGTTTTGTTTTCTATAAATGCAATATTCGTAGAAATTAAACTCAAGATTATAGTCATTCATACCCTCAACAAGATTTTTATTTTTTAGGGTCCTCAAATCCTTTTCACCAATGTGACCAAGCCTTTCATGCCATAACATTATCTTCTCAGCTGTAAGTTTCGTCTCCATAGAATGAGCACCCTTAGGTACCCAAAAAGAATGACCATCAAAAGTAGATGCAACAATCCTCTTTGTTGCTGGTTCCAATGGTGAGAATGACGACTTTGAAGTTCTCTTGTTCGAAACAGAGGCACTATTGCACTGAATTACGTATGCATCAAGCTGAAATAGAGTGCCAATCCAAATACCCTTAGCCAATACCATAGATACTCTAGTCATCTTACATCCTCCATTTAAAAAAACAACTTGCACACCCACATCATTCAACTTACTTACAAAAAGAAGGTTCCGTGCCAAACCAGGGATATGCAAAACACCATTGATTCCCTTCACTCATCCATTAGGGAATTGAATCAAGACTCTTCCATGTCCAACAATCTTCAGGTGAGAATAATCACCCAAGTACACCTTTCCACCATCATATTCTTCATACTTTGAAAACCAACCCCAATGCGAGGTCATGTGAAAAGATGCACCAAAGTCAATAAGCCACACATCCTCAGATGCATGCATTGCCAAGGCAGTGACAAATGCTTCTCCTTCATCTTGAGAGGACTTGTCAGAATCTAAATCATAATTCTTCTTCTTCTTCTTTTTCTCCTCCTTGCACTCCTTGTAGAAGTGACCAGGTTTGCCGTAGTTCCAACACAGGGCTTTGGACTTTCCGGGAGACTTAGATCTCCCACAAGATTTGGATCTTCCTTTTTCTTCCTTCTTCTTATCCTTTTTCTTTCCCTTTTCTTTAGATCTACCACAAACCGCAAGAGCCTCCTTAGCTGATTCAGAAGACTTTCTTCACATCTCTTCAGACAATAGTGAAGAAACCACTTCATCCATTTGGAAGGTGGTAGTGGTACTCCCAATGGCCATAACAAGGTGATCCCATGAATCTGGTAAGGAACACAGTAATGTCATGCATCAATCCTCCTCCTCCATCTTCACACCAACAGAGGTCAACTGGGCAACAAGCATATTGAATGTATTTAGGTGATTAGCGACAGATCCTCCATCTTCCATCCTTAGAGAATACAATTTCTTTCACAGGAATAACTTGTTCACCAGGGATTTAGCTTGATAAACATCTCCAAGCTTCTTCCAAAGATCCTTTGCAGTCTTCTCTTCATGGATATTCAGGAGCACTAAATCAACCAAACAGAGTCTTATCAAACCCTTAGCTTTTCGATCTTTAAGATACCAATCTTCTTGAGATATAGTCATTGGTTTTGTACTAGCTATGGCATCCCATAAATCCTGATCTACAAGCATGTCCTCCATTTTGAGTTTCCACAACTTGAATTTACTGCCATTAAACTTCTCTATTTCAAACCTCCCAGATGTGCTCGCCATCTCTTTCCTGCAAGAAAGATTTAAAAATCCTCTGCACAAGCTCCCACTCAAATCAAGATCAGCTCAAAAAACCCTCTACCCAACAACTAGAACCAAAGGCGATCAGGCTCTGATACCAATTGAAAGGAAGCAAGGTATGTGGAAACACTTCCTACATCGATCTACTAAGGAAATATTTATGCAATTTTTAACTTTTATAGTTACAGGTTATTAGATGCACATTAACAAAAAGGTAATAACAACATAAAAATGCAAAACTCACAACACAAGATATACGTGGGGAAAACCCTTTTAGGTAAAAAACCCCACACTCCAAAGCCACCAAATATATTATTCAGGAATCAAGAAGATTACAATATACTTGTCGAGAAAGCTTTCACAAGAGTATAACCAACCAGAGATCCAGGAGGTAACTCAACATCTATAAGACTCTTACACAACCTCCATCTCAAGCTCCTGATATATAGGAGATACAATATAGTAAACTATCAATGGTAATTACAAAACCATGAGCGAAAACCACCCAAAAGTGGTGCCCAAATTATCTCCAATAAAAGATGCCTTGTGATGTGTCAAACCACACACCAACACATGTAACTCTCCCCTTTACAGCTCTTTTGAGTGTCCAACACGTTTTTACATTTCCCAAAAATAGGAGGTCCAACTTTCGGAGGCCATAACTTTTGATATGGGTGTCTAATTGACGAACTGTTTGATGGGTTGGAAATCTTGTGAAGAGATCTATCAAACTATAACCCACTTTGTTGGTTACGACAATTTTTAGAGTGTTTAGGGACCTCTAAGTGCCTCAAAATTGAGTTTGAAACTTTTTTCGACAGTTTCAAAAACACAAACTTTAATATCTCGCGATCCAGGTATGATCTTGAGTTGAAACTCACTTGAGATGTTTACTTAGCTATTCCACACCTTATGGGAAAATTTTAGGTCAATCCAAGGTCAAATGTAAAGTTACTAAAAATAGTAAGTCCCGCCATTTTTAGCCCTTTTGGAAACTTCGAAAGTTCTAGATCATTCTTCAAGATAAAGGGTATTCGAAAAGACCAAAACTGGGAAGAATAGTAACCTTTCAAAGTTGCAAGGTTGAGACACTTTTCTTAACATTAAGTAGCCTCATAATGCTAAAATAGCCTTCAAATTCTCTCATTATACCCTTATCATGCCCATTTGAGTTTGTGTTATTTGAGAGCATATCCACATTGAGGTCATTGAGTTTATGAAGCTAAGGAGTCTTGGGTGCATTTACTTCTACCTTATCAAGGAGTGGAGGACTTCAAAGGCATTTTGGAAGGTATAATCACTTTGGTTTTGGTTTATTTTCATGTTTTCATGCTTTTTTTGTTTTCTTCATCTTCACAATGATCAATAAACTTGATACCAAACCAAGTGGGTCCTTACATGATCATTAGAACATATTTAGATCTCTTCATCCAAGAGCTTTCATTTACTACTTGAACACATTATTAGGATCACTTCATATTTATGGAACTAACCCCTAAACTTTGAAAATTCAAATTTAAAAATGGGGTTGACTTTACCTCTCTTTGTGATCATTATGTGCCAACATGACATGCAAATAATATTGTTTGTGACCCTTAGTGTTGTATTTAAAGGGTAACCTTAGTTCATTTTAGAGCATATGATCATCAAATTATATCTAGATCTCTTCATCCTAGAGCTACTATTGACTAATTCCACATATTATCATGAACATTTATCAAGGTATCTACATTGCACAAGCATCTAAAACATCTTTCATGTTTGAGAGTCTTATTCTCAATCATTTATCTAGACATTAAATCAATATCTTTACATGGTTTAACATAAGGGAAATAATTATCTCTACCATGTGCAAACCATCAAACACCAGAACTAGTTGTCATGAGGGGAAATACTAAGAATATCAAGGCAAGTAAAAGTGACATTCTAAAAGTTTGTAGAGATCAAATCCACAGGCCTAAATCAAATTCATGATAGATTAGATCCACAATAGCAAGATAAAATCTATAGCCATTGAAGTGAGCCAAAGAAACAGATAGAGTTTCCAAAGCACTATCTAATCTTTATTAGCATTTTTGCACTATTGGTGAATCACATTTTTTCATCTATCATAGTTTTTCAATTAAATACTTATGTTATTTATTTACCCTAGATTTGTGTAAAAGGGATTTTATTCATATTCTCATTTAGGAAAGGATTATATATTTTCCATTTCATTTTAGTGAACCCCTCAACAACCCCTTAGGGTCCCCATCCTTAGGGTTTTATCTTTCGATTTTTCTAATTATCATATCTAAGAGTGATTTATATTACTTTATCTTTGAATCAATCTCTTCAATTTAGAGTTTATTTATGCCATGAGCTAATCAAAATCTTATTCTTCGTTTACAAAGGAGTGTTCACTTAACCCTCATATGGTTAGCCACTCAAATGAAAATGGCCTTCCTTTTAACATGAATGCTAATAATGCTTATATTGGAAACCATTTTGAAGGACCTGAAGAACAATAAGGCTATGATCATGATACATATGTTTCTTAACAAGATTTTCCCTTATAAGATAATTACTTATGGATGCACTCCATAGTGAATCTCCCCAACGATTGGCTACCACTTTACATAGTGCATTAGTGGTTACCCCTTATGGAAAGAATACTATTTATAATATTGGCATTCTCATGGCTTATACCAACGGTGTATCCTCTTCTCTACCCACCTACCCTTCATCATTTTCCAATCCTTCTTTCTTTCATCATATAATTATTACTTCCATGTCCTCTACCACCCATGTTTTCACTGCCAATTTTACTAATTCATCTTCCATTCCTACTTGTAGTATCACTACCACCTTTCCCTCCACCAATGTTCTAATTACCTCCCATCTTTCCACATCTACTCATAACCATGTGGCTACTAGTGTTATCCCCTACTCCTATGTTTCTCATACCACTCCTTCTAAACCTATAATCACATTACCTTGTAGTGTGGCTCCTCCCCCCACTACCATGTTATTACCTCTTATCTCCCACCCTCTTTACACATCCTCCATTGTATCCCATGCTCCTCCTACCACTACTATTCCCACCTCGACATTGCATACAATATTGAATGAATTTAGTAGCTTAAGAAAAAAGTGGATACTTTGTCTATTAGCCATGAATTTATCACATACAATTATCTACATCACACACCTATTGCATTTCAAGATGTTACATATCCATTTCTCATTAACTTTGTGGCACCTAAATTTGAGTCATATTATGGAAAGGTGAACCAATGTTTAGTTACAAGTTTTTAATGCTACATGTCTAGATTTTGCATATGAAGATAAAATCTTAGGTAAATTATTCCATGAACTAGGGTAGATAAATATGTCATTCAATGGTTCCACTCCTTATCTCTCAAATTTATCCATTCTTTTGATGAGCTAGCCATAGATTTCTTATGATATTTATGTGTCAGTATGGACTCAAAAATAATTGTGACTAATTTGATTGAATGTGCCCAAGGACATAACAAGCCTATTAATGACTATCATTCACTTCCAATTTGTATGTGGTAAAATTAAGCATCAACTAGATGATGGAGCATTACAATCCATCTTTCTTAAGGAACTTCTCCTCCCATCAAGGATAGAGTTTACTTAAATAGTTATGCTCATGTCATGGATTTGTGCACATATGAATGAAATATTGAAGTTAAATTATTTACATCTATTGGTTTAAAGCATGGGGCCTTACCTACTTGCTCCTACCCTTAATTTTTTTTAAATAATGATACCTTTCAAAAGGGGAGAATGTCAATAAAGAATCTACAACTAGTGCCAATTAGGTGGCTACTACTTCCAATTACATGCATCTTTGAAACCTCAAGGGCCTAGAAATAATGTGATCACCCTTCCTCAATCCATCCATTAGATCCCTATAGAGAATTACTTAAGGATTATAATGAACAAGCTTTTTTCAATTTCCATAAAATTTAATAGACACCATACACAAATGTGTATGGAACTCAAGAATAAAATATAAGATCTCATTGATAATAATGTGATTCATATTAACAGTGGAAACTATTCAATTGCTTCACCAAATGAAAATTTGCAAATTTATACTAATCCTTTTCCATAACATACACGATCTAACAATATTGAATATAAACAGGTACTCAAGTATCCTACTAATTCTATGGTACATACACATATGACTAGATATCCTATAGATATAGAGGATGTTGGTTCCTTCTCACACTCCTACAAATAAATTTGTGGGCCTGAATCATAATATTTATTCTTATGTACCTCTAGTTATTCCGATTTATGAGAAGGAGATCCACAAGAATAATTGTTTGTTAAATACATAGTGAACATTATAGCGACAACATTAAACTAACTGTATAGAAATTCTTGTGTTCATGTATTAACCAATATGTAAACAGAAATGGAGAAAACATAAATCAACAAACTATAATAATTTAACATGACACTGGATGTACATGGAGAAAACATAAAATCAACAAACTATAATAATTTAACACTACGTTGGATGTACATGGAGAAACCCTTTAGAGAAAAAACTCCATCATCAAAGAGAGACTCAAATATGTATTAATATTCTAAAATAAGAGTACATAAACAACACACTTCTCCCTTTAATCTAACAACATTTTAGCAGCATGTATGTACATGTAAATTGTTAGGAAAGGTGTCTCAACCTTGTAATTACAAAAAGTGTGATTTTTTGATTATAAAAACATAAAAACTCAATTTCTGGGCTATAGGGTTTGTTTTTATCCAAATAAAATTTATGGGTGATTTGAACTACCATCGATGGTGCTCGATGCGTAGATCTCTTAGAGCTCTTCAATTTTAAAAAAGGGGCCCAATCGGCCTCTTGAGTCAAAAGTTATGGCCTTCGAAAGTTGGGTCTCCCGTATTGGAAAATGAAAAAATGTGTTGGACATAGAAAAGAGCCATAAGGGGGACTTACACTTGTTGATGCATGTCTTGACATATCATAAGGCATCTTTGATTGGAGATAATGAAACCCTAAGAATTTGGGCACCACTATTGGGTGGTTTTAGCTCATGGATTTGTAATTACCATTTGACAATTTCAAGTATTGTATCTCCAATATGTTAGGTGCTTGAGATGGAGGTTTTGTGTGAGAGTGTTATAGATGTTGAGTTTCTCTAGATCTCTAGTTGGTGATACTCATGTGAAAACTTGCTCTATAAGTATATTGTAATCTTGTTGGATTTTGAATAATATATTGGGCAACTTTTGGAGTGTGGGGTTTTTATTGAAATGGTTTTCCCCATGTAATTCATTATTTTGTGGTATGATTGCTATTTATGTTTATTTTTTGTATAATTTCTGTAACTATTATAAAGATCTAAAATTTTTTACATAACCCTCCTCTCAAGATTAGGTAGGAAGTTGATCTGCTACCTTAGATTCCTTGCAAGTGGTATCAAAGCTTGATCACCTTTGGTTTTAGTTGAGGGTGTTAGGGAGAAAAGAGATCACAAGCTTAAAAAGTTAAACTAGTTCATCCCTCTTCTACAAAACATTGGGGCACAAACTGAGCATGGCTTCTATCCAAGGAGGAGAGCCAAACTACATGGATCTGCCCATATATTGTATATAGAAGGACCAACCAAGTTCAACCAAATCTCAACAAGCAAGCCAAGACTAAGGTTAAATCACTAGATGATGAATAATAGGCTAATACAGACCACTAGAAACAAACCATAGATATCAACAAGTACAACAGAGGTAAGGCAGTAATTCAAAACCTGCAAACTTTAGCAGAAATGTCCAAGACAATGGTGCTTGGGTGCCCTGGGCCCTTTTAAGGGTTAGGCAAAACTTTTAACTTTGTCAGATTTGTATTCGTTTGCACTGTCTTCTCTCTAAAAATCAGCCTTCGAAACCTGCTCTTCTTACCTGCACACATAGAAAGAGGGAAAATGTTATGTTGTTTTAAGGGCTTGCCTTAGTCAAACCCTATGTTGGTGCTCCAACCTCCACAACAATGATTGATATGATCCAAGAGTGCTTGGCCTCATAGGGCAGAGGCCATATCTACAACAATATGATAGATAATGATGATAAATGATGATAATAACAACATGGTACCCAACCTTAGTTGATGAAGGCTTAGCACCAACAAAGGAGAGTGATGAAGAGGGCTTCAAACTTCCTTCAAAGCTTGCAAACAACTTCAATAGCATTCACAAGTAGAACACAATCCAAACATGAAGAATCCTTGAGCATAGAACATCATCTAAGAATAATTTCGCATTCATTCGGTTAGTATGCATCTAGGTGTAAAATGAACTACAACACACACACTTAAATATGCATTCCCGCTCACCTTCAGCAAATAAAACAACTTTAGGCTGACAAATACAAACTAGAGGAGTGTTCCAAGCTGACACCACAAGTTGGGACTAAAAATCCCAAGTGGGACCAGGGCACTTGGGCACCTTAGACCTTTAGCCCATAAACTTTGTAAAGTGTCTTTTAATGGGGGCTTAGTCCAGTCCTAACTTGATTATGCCGAGTTTATTTGTCAAGATCGCAATATTCATCGTTTAGAGCTCAAAAAGGTGTTAAAATAGGTCTTAATTAACAAAGGCAATAAAATAGGTCCAACCTAGGAGCTAAACTAAGTGTAAAATGCTAGTGTACACATTTTATGACTCAACATTTAGCCCCTACTTTAGTGTGGGTGCAAACTTATGTTCAAACTCATACTAAAGGGATGGACAAAACACTCAAACATAAAAGACCCAAGAATTCTGCTAAGTTGTGAACTACAAGTAGCCCCCAAACTCAGGATCCTAAGGTTATAAGCACATGAACAAAGAGAAAACACACAAGGCATTATTAAATTAATTCACACATATGTAGAGTACTAAAAGCATACACAAGAATACATGTAGAAGACACATGGAAGACACACAATACACGAAGGTAATACATTGCAAACATGAAGCATACACACAAGGTACAAGGAGTACGCATAAGGCACAATGAATACACATAAGACACATAGAGAACACATGGAAGACATGATGAAGACAGATGCAAGTATAAGTTAAAACATAACACATATAAGAATACACACGGAACAAACACACAAGGCACATGACTCTGATGCTACCTTGCTTTATCGCTAGGGTCATGTGAATAAAAGTGCCAACATGGATTACACACTAGTAAGGATCGCTAAATTACTAGGTGACCATGCTAAGTCACATGAAGCACACGAGCTAGCCAACTTCATTACACTAGGTGGCTCATGGACCAAAGAGGAAGCATCACAGGCTAGGGAGGACCGTCGAATCACTAGGTGAGTTCCACACCAACAAGAAAATATGCAACCAAAAGAGAGCATAGCACAATGCATGCCCCCACCTTAAATTGATTGCTAACTCCTATTAGGGAGAAATTGCTTTAAGGTACAACAAATCACAAAACATATAGGAGAGCTTTTCAGAAGCACATGCCCATAAGACACATGTTTCTAAAAACTACATCGCACAAAGGGGTTGCCCCCACGACAGGCAAATTGAGGTGATGCTACGAGCATGATACACAATGGCTTGTGTAGTCATGGTATGATGCTGAGCATAGCAACAAGGTGCCACAAAATCAAAAAATAAAAGAAACAACAAATTAAACAAAGTAAAAACACATAGGGATCTACCAACCGGTGTCAGTATAGGAATGGTTGTATATAGGAGACATCTCAAGACCCTATATATGGAATTGTCATCATCCGCCAGCTAGTAGAACTATGGAGACAAAGGAAGAAGTATCACATGAAATCAAAATAAACATCCCTTGGGTCAACAAGGGAGAATGTCAAATCATCCTACTCCTTGCATCATCCCAAGGACACAACAACAAGACAAGTTACGACATATAGATGAATGATGATACAAATAGAGAGAATGTCACAAGGGATTTCAGTCTCTATGTATCCTTGCACCTACAAGGGCGTCAAGGGCCATCTAAAGAGAGCTTAACAACACAACAACAATAACATGAATAACAATACTTAAACATAAATAAAGTATCAAGCAACACATCACAGGGGAATCACAATCACATACACGCAACACAAAAAACAAGCTACCTCACATGTGAGTCAACCTAGAGCAATTCATCCTCCTCCCAATCTAGTTCTTCATCCATTTGAAAAGGAAGACAAGATGCAAGAGGAACTATAGCATGAGAGGTATAAGGAACAATAGCCATACTTGTATTATCTTAGAATCACTATCAAAATGTAGTACAATAGGCTCCATAGTGGCTTTCAAAGCTTCTTCTTTCTCTGCAGGAGACACAAGATTAGTAGCTTTCTCTTTGACATCTATTGGTCATAAACGCTTGCGAGGAGGGAGATTCTCCTCTCCTACAGCAAGGCAAGCCATTGCACAACAACACTTCCTTCTTTCTCATGCAATCTTATTTCTCTTATCCTTATTCGTGATGTTCTTAAGGGGAACCGTAGTATCTTCCAGTGTGGGTTCCTTTTCTTCCTTTGTTTCAGGAACATTAGAAGAAACAGGAGGAACCACTGAAGGCTGGCAGACCATGGGGGAGGGTTCCTCAAGGCGGGAGGTTCTTCCTTCTCAACTTGTAAGGTAGGCAAAAGTATAGGAGCATCCTCAAGCAGTTGAGAAACCTCGATAAATAAAACTTGTACAATTGATTGACCACCACCAGTCTCCTTAGAGGCAAGTGGAACATAAGGTATATTATAGTTGTGAGGAGGTTTGTTTTATGCATGAAGGTTGCCTGATTGTCCTTGAAAGGATGGCGGAGGGGAACCTCGACATATCTACCATACGCTCGGGGACTGGGAAGAACCTTCGGTTCAGGCTTAGCTTTATTCACTACCTATGGTATAGGAGGAATTATAGCTGGATGCTTAGAAGATCGAGGAGGTTTAGGAGCATCACCAAGAGGGATATTACTAAGTGATAATTCAACTATCTTCTGTGCTTTAAATTTCTAATATGATAAGAAGAATAAATCATCTCTCTCTCTCGAGTGACTCTTACTAGTTACAGCCAGAAGTAGTAGATTGAAAAGAGGCCATTTTGAGCAACAGGGAGATACTGACTATGATGTACAACATGCACTCATCCCTCAAATGGAAATTTCAAACATTTATGAAATATAGAGGGGATCGCTTTCATGGAGCAGAGCCATGGGTAGTCCAACTTCACATGAAATAGATCCGATGTAGGAATGATGACAAAATGAATGTCTAAGGCTCTTGGCCCAAATTTAACTTCAAGAGTTAAATCTCCAAGGGTTGCATAGATAGACCCATTGTGTGCTCTAATATCCACCTCTGATACCTCATATGTATCTTGGTGAAAACCATGCATGTAGAGAAACTCTCCAGTTACTACATTCACCATGCATATAGGATCTATCATAGCACCATGAATAGGTTTATCATTGATTCAAATAGTAATGTAGAGAGGTCCATCAGGTGCTTCGATAGTAGCATCATGTGGAGTGAAGGTTATAGCAGGCTCCACATTTACTCGTTCTTTATGAGGGCAAGCATCTACCATGCAAATATCTTCTGTTGGCAAGAGACACTGTGTGGCTTCATAAGTGTTGTCATTGATGGCAACAAAGTCTATCCCACACATCCGCAGTACATAATATGCCTATACTGGAAGTCAGATTGAAGATGGTTTTGATCTGGTGAACAAAGAACAAAGTATGTAACAAGGTCCGACAATCAGGTCCAGATCTCTCAGATGGTGTAACTCAGTAAGTTGCAGACTTGGATAAGTCAAGAGGGGTACCATGACTATCATATTCCAAAGATTTAGCCTTCGGTGATAAAGCATAAAAAATATATGAGCATCTGAGTGTTGGATTCAAGGCAGGCAGAGCAGACAAAGGAAGAACTGACCGGTAGAGTATCAGATCTCAATCTGGATGTGCAAAACATGTTGATCAAGAAATTTGTGGCATTACACAGTGTTGGTTGACATGATTAATGACTTCTATGCCTATGTCTTTGATGCACATCTCTAATCAAGCATGGATTTAGCCGACAGATCAATAACTTGCAAATATATCAAGTGTTCCTGTTGCCGACTAAGAAATTGTTGGAAATCTTTGTTGTGGATATATATACCTGATGGATTCAAGTCTATAAGTGTGAGGAAGTAATAGAATGTATGATTAAATGTGAAGAAAAGCAGAGATAAGAGTGAAGGGAGTAATTCAAGCCCAGAATGTGACAGGAAAGTAATATTGAGCAGAGGAAGGATGAAATGTGCCAGATCAGTATACTGTACCTAATCGAAACTAGAATCCTACTTGTATAGATGTTGTTCATTAGTTCAAACACCTTAGTATCATCTGTAAGCATTTGTAGATTGTAAGTCTCTTGTAGGCAGTGGGCCTTTTTGTGAGCAGTGTGCTCGGGCAGTGAGCCCTAATTGGCAAGTGCCAAATTTGTACTCTATTGTTTTAACAGAGAATACAATCTTGGGTTAGTCACCCTGTGGTTTTTCCCTTAACAGGGTTTCCACGTAAAAATCCTTGTGTTACCTGTTAATTTCTTTTCTGCTCTTATGATTACCTTGCTTTGGTATAACAATAAATGACAAGTTAAGAAAAGAAAAGAAAAATAGAAAAGATATAAGATAACTGATTCACCCTCCCTCTCAGTTATCTACATTGTTTCCAACATCTTCATCATAATCTTTGTCATGAGATATGTTCATTTCATTAAATTCATGATGAGGTAAAGGATCAGTGTATATTTGAAGGTTTTGATTAGGAGCCACCACCGATTTATTCCCTTTATCATTAACACCAACAACTTGGATGACATTAGCATCGATGAGGTCTTGAACTTCATGTTTAAAACACTTTCATCTTTCAATGTCATGGCCAATAGAGCGGTGGAATTGACAAAAAGATTTTTCATCAAAGGCAGATGATTGCATCTTGCTTAGATTGAGAGGTCTAATAGGTGGAAGCTTGAGAAGATTATAAAGTAAAAGTTGTGTCATGATAGAATGAATAGATTCAGATAAAGGTGTAAAATTTCTTATTTTTAGTTTCAATTTCTAAGAGGCGAGAGTAGGGGATGACACTGTTGCCACATGTCTTCTAATATTATTTGTTGAAATTTTGTTTATCTTGATGAAATTCTTGTTATGTCTTTTAAAATAATGATTATGAGAGCCTTTAGATTGACCAACCAGAGCCGATGAGGGATGATGCTCATACCGACTAAACAAAAGTTGATAATCATGAAGAGCCATGCAAAGATGAGTAAATGAATCATACCGCATCAACAATATCTGTTGGCAAGTATGAGGTGAGCCAGTGTTGTCATTGATGTCAACATACTCATATTGCATTGACAAGAAGGATTTGATGAGCTGTGTGCTGAGGATATTGAGAAAATTAGACTCAGTCAGGAACAGTGAAGAACAGTGATAAGAAGAAGGTAAATGTACTGTATAGGATGAGAACCGGAGGATGTGGATCAAAGGGTTAGTAGATATGAGTCTTGAGATGCTACAGTTAAGATTTCAGAGGTCCGCATGAAGATCTGAAGAAGTTGTGGCTGCCGGTAGAGAACCGGGTCCGGCAAGTATCCGGAGGTGACAGAGGATCACAAAAAGGTCCGGTGAGGTCCGGAATTGTATTATCATAATTTGCGGATTGGAAGGAGTGTTTGAGATGTTCTTGTGATGTGTCATCCTGATTTGTGTGTGATTTGGAGGTCCGGAAGTACCTCTTGCATTATGACAGTGGCGACAGACTGTGTTCTTGAAGTTCCGGATGAGGAAGACAAGAGATCCCAGTAAGCAGAGGAAGTGCGGATGTATCTGGACATTCAGACAGGCTTGTGAAGGTTCCTGGATCATGTTTAGGTTGTGTTGTTGGTCCGCATTAATGGTAGAGCCCGGAATTGAAGTTATTCTTCCGGATAAAGTTATTGCTCTGTTTAGCCGACCGGATGAGTTGTTCATCCTGCGAATGTTCTTGTGATGGCCGACCGGATGTGTTATTCATCTTGCGGATACTCCTATGGTTGTTTGCCGACTTAGATGTTTGTTCCTAAGTTGATGTCTTGTATAAATAACGGTTTGT
The DNA here is from genome assembly GCA_027924645.1 of Cunninghamia lanceolata. Lineage (NCBI taxonomy): Eukaryota > Viridiplantae > Streptophyta > Pinopsida > Cupressales > Cupressaceae > Cunninghamia > Cunninghamia lanceolata. The sequence goes on along the minus strand of BSBN01000737.1, from coordinate 7,233,793 downwards.
GAGTTCATTTCAAGGTGTGGAATGTGGATGAGCATGATATAGCGAAGAAAGGTGCGAAAGGCAGAGCAGAGATTGTTGGGCTTAATTGGAACTGATCCGGACATGGTAGAGATGTCATTCTCCAGTTCAAGACTGTGATTTTTATCACTTTGTAGACAGTGTGTCTCCTTGTAGACAGTGGGCCTCTTTGTGAGCAGTGTGCTCGGGCAGTGAGCCCTTATTGGCATGTGCCATTCATTTTTCCTTATTCTTCTAACAGAGAATAATTCTTGGGTTAATCACCCCGTGGTTTTTCCCTTAACCGGGTTTTCCACGTCAAAATCTTGGTGTTCAATGTGTTGATGCTTATCTGCTCTTGTGTTTATGTATTGTGCTTCCATGAATGATTATTTGATATGCTGCTAACTAACAACAGAGAATTAAGTGTTTGAATTAGAAGAAGTTCTATACAACTGATTCACCCCCCCCCTCTCAGTTGTATGTCCTAGATCCAACAATTGGTATCAGAGCTAAGTTCCTCTGATAGGAGCTTAACCGCTTGAGGTGATCCAGGATGTCGTCTTACAAGAAGGATAGTCTGAAGTTCGATGGAACCAACTTCACTCTCTGGAAAGGTCGCATGAAGTGTCATTTGGAATGTATGGGAAAAGCATACTTGGCTATGATTTCAAAACCATATATACCCCCACAAGGTGGTCCGACAACTCCAGATGAAACCACAGAAGCTGAAAACAATCTGCGGACCAAGGAAGCTCTTCTAAGCGCATTGAATGACTCAGATCTCTCGAATGTCATTGACCTACCAACTGCATATGAGATCCTAACTAAACTGGAACTTCTGTATGAAGGAGATGAGTTTGTCAAAAGTGCAAGGTTGCAAAGTCTGAAAGGGAAATTTGAAAGATTGAAAATGAGAGATGATGAAAACATTACTACCTTTATGCCAAGAGTAAATGAGCTGGTATGTGGAATCAGAAATGCTGGTGGAACTCTAGATGAAAATGAGATTGTCTGCAAAATCCTAAGATCCCTTCCTGCTGCCTACAAAATCAAAGTTGCTGCCATTGATGAATTCAGAGCCCACACAACTGTCACAAGAGAACAACTGGCTGGCAAACTAGCTGCATTTGAAATGACCGAGTTTGGAGATGATCCACCCAAGACTGAGTCTGCTTTTAAAGCCAGTGCCTATGTGAAAGGCAAACAGAGATTTGATCCGGGTGAAAACTCATCAAGGAAAATGTCATGGTATGATCAAGCAAGAAGAGACATGGAAGAAGAAGAAGCAGAAACAGCTCAACTTGAAGCCCTCATTGCAAAGAGACTGCCAAGAGGATCCGGTAAGTATGAAGGAAAACTACCCTTTAAGTGTTTCAACTGCAATAAGATTGGTCATTTTGCCTCAAGATGTCCGGAGAGATCTGCAAGATCTAATACTCACAGACAAAGGTTTCAAAAGAATTGCTATTATGTTCATGAAGAAGATGACAATGAAGGAGTAACAGATGATGAATCAGATCCAGGAAGCAAATCCGGAAATGAGTGGGTGTTTATAGCCATCAAGGAAGAAGATTCCTTGCTCTCTGAATCTGTCAATCACAAAGTTGTTGAAAAAGCCTTGGCTGCTCAAGTGGAAGAAAAGGATGATTGGGTTATTGACAGTGGATGTTCTCACCATATGACTGGTGACAAGAATAAGTTCTTAGACTTGGAAAGATATGAAGGAGGAATGGTAAAGTTTGGTGACAATTCTGCTGGCAGAATCAGAGGTAGGGGAACTATTTCCTTTGATGGTAAGAGCAAAACAGGAAATGTACTGTATGTTGAAGGATTGAAGCACAATCTTCTCAGTGTTGGTCAGTTAGTGGACAAAGGCTATGATCTCCGGTTCAAGAATGGAAAATGCAGAATCTTTACAAGCTCCGGAACTGAAATTGCATCCGGTACTCAGACAAGAGGTAACATCTTTCATCTGGTTGGTTCAAATAAAAGTTGTTTGTTTGTTCAAATTGATCAGAGTTGGTTATGGCATAGAAGAATGTGTCATGTAAATTTTGATAACATCATCAAAATAAGCAATACTCAGGCTGTGAGAGATCTTCCAAAGTTGATGAAACCTACAAACAGTGTGTGTAAAGAATGTCAGTTAGGCAAACAAAGCAGAGTCTCTTTTAAAAGCAAAGATCAGTCTTCTACCGGATTGTTGGAATTAGTACATACTGATCTATGTGGTCCGACAAGAATCAAGAGTCTGCAAGGTGATAGATATTTCATGTTGTTAATTGATGATCATTCCCGGATGATGTGGGTTACCTTTCTAAAAGAAAAATCAGAAGCTTTTGAGAAGTTCAAAATCTTCAAAGCTATGGTGGAGAATCAAACCGGATTGAAACTAAAGTGTCTAAGGTCTGATAGAGGTGGTGAATTTACATCTGGTGAATTCATTGACTTTTGTGAGAAACAGGGTATAAGGAGACAGTTGTCTGCTCCTAAGACTCCACAGCAGAATGGAGTAGTTGAGAGAAAGAACCGGACCATCCAGGAAGCTGCTAGGACAATGATGTTGGAAGCAAATGTTCCTCAAATGTTTTGGAAAGAAGCTATCAGCACTGCAGTCTACACTCTCAATCGAGTTCAAATCAGAAACAACACCGGTAAGACCCCCTATGAACTTTGGTTTGGCATCACTCCTATTGTGAAATATTTCAGAGTATTTGGTAGCAAGTGTTATATTAAAAGAGATGAAGATCTAGGAAAGTTTGATGCTAGAAGTGATGAAGGAATTTTCTTGGGCTACTCCACTCAAAGCAAAGCATACCGGTGTTACAATAAGAGATTGAGGAAGATGATAGAAAGCACCAATGTAAAGGTTGATGAAGGAATTGAGAAGCCTTCAAGATTTTATGAGTTTGATGAAGATGACCAAGATAGTGTTCAAGGACCTCAATCCTCTCCGGTGAAACAGAGTCAGCCTGATCCGGTAAATCAGGAAGAAGAGTTAGGTTTGAATGAGCCTGATCAAGAAACAGCAGTACTGGATACTCCCAAAATTCCAAGGTATGTAAGACTGAATCACTCTGAAGATCAGATCATAGGTGACAGAAGCAAAGGTGTACAAACTAGAAGGAATATTGCTCAAGATCAGAATGAATGTTGTCTGATTTCAAAGATTGAACCTAAAACAATAAATGAAGCCTGCAATGATGTAAACTGGACCAAAGCAATGGAAGATGAACTGATGCAAACTGAGAAAAATCATACTTGGGATCTTGTTCCCAGACCTAGAGACAGAAATGTAATTGGAACCAAGTGGGTCTTCCGGAACAAACTAAATGAAGCTGGTGAAGTAATCAGAAACAAAGCTAGATTGGTCTGCAAAGGCTACTCTCAAATAGAAGGAATTGACTTTGAAGAGACTTTTGCTCCGGTAGCAAGAATTGAAGCAGTCAGATTACTTCTTGCATTTGCTGCCTTCAAAGATTTCAAGGTATATCAGATGGATGTCAAGTCTGCCTTCCTAAATGGTGATCTGGAAGAAGAAGTCTACATTGAACAACCGGATGGATTTCAATTGTCTGATAATAATGATATGGTCTGCAAGTTGAAGAAAGCTTTGTATGGATTGAAGCAAGCCCCAAGAGCATGGTATGAAAGGTTGGATAAGCATCTTGTGCAGATTGGATTCAACAAAGGTACTGCTGACAGCAACTTATATTTCAAAATTGATCATGAAAACATTCTGATTGTTGAAGTGTTTGTGGATGATATCATTTTTGGAGGAAGAGATAGTATGTGTAAAACTTTTGCAAATCAGATGAAAAGTGAGTTTGAAATGTCTATGCTTGGTGAAATGAATTTCTTCTTGGGTCTGCAAATTACTCAAACAAAAGAAGGGATCTTCATCTCTCAGACCAAATATGCGAAAGAATTGTTAAAGAAATTTGGTATGGAAGACTCAAAGCCTATGAACACTCCTATGGCAACCGGATGTAAGTTAAGCAAAGATGATGATTCTCCAAAGGCAGATCAGACAAAGTATAGATCAATGATTGGTGGATTGTTGTATCTCACTCAAACTAGACCTGATATAATGCAGGCTGTTGGTCTTGTGGCAAGATTCCAGGCTGATCCTAGAGAATCTCATGTTATGGCAATCAAAAGAATTTTTAGATACTTGAAAGGAACAGTTGAGTATGGTCTTTGGTATCCTAGAGATCCGGATTTCTCTCTTCATGCTTACACAGATGCAGATTGGGCAGGAGATGTGGATGACCGGAAGAGCACTAGTGGTGGAGCATTCTTTTTGGGGAAGAGATTGGTTTCTTGGCTAAGCAAGAAACAAGATGCAATATCTCTGTCTACAACTGAAGCAGAATACATTGCAGCAGCAGGTAGTTGTACTCAAATCTTATGGATGAAGCAGATGCTAAGAGACATCAAAGTTGAATATGAGGAGCCTATCACAATTTTCTGTGATAATTCAAGTGCAATTAATATTTCCAAGAATCCGGTATTGCATTCTAAGACTAAGCACATATCTATCAAATTTCACTTTTTAAGAGAACAAGTAAACAAGGAAGAAGTCAGATTGGAGTATGTTCCCTCCAAGGATCAGATTGCAGATATCTTTACAAAACCTCTTCCCAAAGACTCTTTTGAATATCTCCGGGAAAAGTTAGGGGTCATGGCCCCTCCGGTGATCAACTAAGATGCACTGATGTGCATCAGTCCGGTGGCTATCACAGTCATATCTTGTGATCCGGACTAATGGGGAGCTGCAACTAAGGGGGAGCAGCTGGTATGATTCTGATGCATGAGAATTGCAAGTATGAGCCCTTTGCCATTGATGTCAAAGGGGGAGAGAAGACATGTGAAAAACAAGTGGTTGATGATCAAAGGGGAAGCAGCAAAGGAAGACATGTGAAGAGTTGTTGTTGATAGGGGAGCTGTGACAGAAAAGAGAAGTTCTTGTCTTGATGGTTTTTCACATCATATGTTGCCATCAATGACAAAGGGGGAGATTGTTGGCAAGTATGAGGTGAGCCAGTGTTGTCATTGATGTCAACATACTCATATTGCATTGACAAGAAGGATTTGATGAGCTGTGTGCTGAGGATATTGAGAAAATTAGACTCAGTCAGGAACAGTGAAGAACAGTGATAAGAAGAAGGTAAATGTACTGTATAGGATGAGAATCGGAGGATGCGGATCAAAGGGTTAGTAGATATGAGTCTTGAGATGCTACAGTTAAGATTTCAGAGGTCCGCATGAAGATCTGAAGAAGTTGTGGCTGCCGGTAGAGAACCGGGTCCGGCAAGTATCCGGAGGTGACAGAGGATCACAAAAAGGTCCGGTGAGGTCCGGAATTGTATTATCATAATTTGCGGATTGGAAGGAGTGTTTGAGATGTTCTTGTGATGTGTCATCCTGATTTGTGTGTGATTTGGAGGTCCGGAAGTACCTCTTGCATTATGACAGTGGCGACAGACTGTGTTCTTGAAGTTCCGGATGAGGAAGACAAGAGATCCCAGTAAGCAGAGGAAGTGCGGATGTATCCGGACATTCAGACAGGCTTGTGAAGGTTCCTGGATCATGTTTAGGTTGTGTTGTTGGTCCACATTAATGGTAGAGCCCGGAATTGAAGTTATTCTTCCGGATAAAGTTATTGCTCTGTTTAGCCGACCGGATGAGTTGTTCATCCTGCGAATGTTCTTGTGATGGCCGACTGGATGTGTTATTCATCTTGCGGATACTCCTATGGTTGTTTGCCGACTTAGATGTTTGTTCCTAAGTTGATGTCTTGTATAAATAACGGTTTGTGAGTTCATTTCAAGGTGTGGAATGTGGATGAGCATGATATAGCGAAGAAAGGTGCGAAAGGCAGAGCAGAGATTGTTGGGCTTAATTGGAACTGATCCGGACATGGTAGAGATGTCATTCTCCAGTTCAAGACTGTGATTTTTATCACTTTGTAGACAGTGTGTCTCCTTGTAGGCAGTGGGCCTCTTTGTGAGCAGTGTGCTCGGGCAGTGAGCCCTTATTGGCATGTGCCATTCATTTTTCCTTATTCTTCTAACAGAGAATAATTCTTGGGTTAATCACCCCGTGGTTTTTCCCTTAACCGGGTTTTCCACGTCAAAATCTTGGTGTTCAATGTGTTGATGCTTATCTGCTCTTGTGTTTATGTATTGTGCTTCCATGAATGATTATTTGATATGCTGCTAACTAACAACAGAGAATTAAGTGTTTGAATTAGAAGAAGTTCTATACAACTGATTCACCCCCCCCCTCTCAGTTGTATGTCCTAGATCCAACAATATCTTATCATGGATGTGAGGTTGTAAGTTTCCTATGAAGATTCTTTGCACATCAGCATTCAGAATAGAATATTGGATTTGTAAAATGAGGGCTTGATAACGCCCCATGAAATTAGTTATTTTCTCCTTCTTTCCTTGTTTACAATGAACCAAGTCCGTCAAAGAGACTTGAGGTCTAATGTTCGCTTGAAAGTGCTCAAGGAACTTATTTTTGCAGAAATATGGCTGTGTCCTTGAGTGACCTAGGAAAGAGCTTTGCTAAAATCACATCCTCAAAGTAGAAGTCACTACACATAGCAGTAAAAGCTGCCACATGGTTGTTAGGGTCTCCCTTCCCATTATATTTCTGAAAGCGAGGAGTCTCAAACTTCTCTGGCATAGGATTTCTTAGGATAGAATAAGACAAAGGGCTACATAGATAATGTGTTGTGATACTAGTTTTAGGTAGGCTATTACTCATGCTAGCTAATTGTTGTTGCATGGAGGTCATGTTCTTCAACAATTGGTTTATGACGGGGTCAGAAGCGGAATCAAGTAAAGATTGAAATGAAGGAATAGATGATTATGTACGAGTAGCCTTTTGAAATGTAATGGGTGGTAAAGATGTAGGTAGAGTGACATTATGTGTAGAGTTTGTGTAATTATAAGGAATGGAACCATAATGGCAAACAAGATTCCCGGTAGATAACCCAACACATGTTGTAGCAACATTACTCGGGTGTGCAGTAGTGGTAAGAATAGTAGATGAATAAGTAGGCATACAGAGTGAAGGTATAGGTACCGACACTTGAGTCCCTATTTGATTAGGAGAAATCACATTCGTTATGATCTCAACACAACTAGCTACCGTTAAAATGTTGTTATGCACTATGTGAGCTAGGCCACGCAAGACTTCTACTCCATCTTGTCCTTCAAGCAACAACCCTCTAAGATTCTCAACGATAGGGATGGCCTCCTCAGCTATATGTTCCTTGCTTACAAATTGCTAAAAGTTAGCCAACTCCTTGTCTAACTTTCGAATTTGGGCCTCAGGAACATGAGTGATAAGGTCATCAATGTTAATGGACTCTTGAACAATTGATGTTTCATGAATAAGTGTGGTAGGAAGTTGAGTGACTTGATTAAGAATTTCATATTCAAATGCATCAACATTAGAACCCATAATTCAAATGCTTCTTCTCACAAATGTATTAGAATCGGGGCACCAAGTCACAAAGCTCATAAAGTGACTACAAGCTTTAAAAAAAACATAAGATACCCAAATAGAAGAAATTGATGATGTAACAAAAGAAAGATTTGAAATCTCTTTTAAATGAAGCAATAATATTCCTTTGATCAAATACAATTCAAGCAACAACAATGCTAATGCTAAAACATAACTTTCAATGCAATTTTCAAATCTAAGATGCAATTTTTCTTTTTCAATTTTCAAATGCAAGAATACAAAATGATTTTAAACAACAACTAACAAGAGGTGCAGCGAATGCAAATACTCTAATCAATGCAACAAGATCTAAACAATTTTCAAATTTAAAACCCTAGGATTACAACTAGCAAGATATTCTATAAATGCAAAGCTTTAACAAACCCTAGGTTGAAATTATGCAAAATCTAACTATGTACGAATCTAAAGCAACCATAGAACACACTCCCAATCAGATCTAAGATGATCATCAACTTAGATCTGAAAGAAAAAGGTGCAAGAAACGATGGGTTCACCAAAATGTTAGGGAGAAAAGAGATCACAAGATTAAAAAGTTAAAATAGTTCATCCCTCTTCTACAAAACATTGGGGCACAAATAGTGCATGGCTTCTACCCAAGGAGGAGAGCCAAACTACAGGGATCTGCCTGTATATTGTAAGCACCACAAGAGTGGTTTTCACTATTGGATGAATTTATTTCTCTCTACTATTTTTGATTTTTTGATTTTTTTGAATTTTTAGATTTTGATTTTGCTACTTCAGGTACTAGGTCCTTGTCAATCTAATGTAGTCATCTTGGATGCTTTTTTCATGATGTTCCAATAATACCCTACCTGGCCTAATTATTTTGCTAGGATCATTCCACTATTGTACAATCCACAAGTGTTGTGATGATCTTTGATAGTTCGGTTGGATTTATCTAAATGTGCACATCTCAATAGGGTGCCATCATAGCCCTTATGGTAAAGTGTCATTACCAGGATATGATAGATTAAAGGTTTTGAATGCTGGGATGTGAGGTGTAATTTTGGATTTGGAAGGGGATGGTGGATATATAATTAGGTGATTGAGGTTTGTAGGATTTAGGTGGATAGATTGGTGATTTAGATTAGGTTGGAGGGTTCTTGACTCACCATACTTGGGATAATGGATTATGGAATTTGGATTTTAAGTCAAGGTGGTGATTAGGACTAACATTCTTGTACAATATAGAATGCAGTTGACACCTATTATATGCAAGGTGCATCTTTTGATGTAACTCCAATTTTAGAGTGATTGTTGGATTTGGGAATTGAGGACTAACATTATTGTACAATTTGGAAGGTTGTGGACACCTATTATATGCAACATTCTTATTCATCTTATGTGTTGGAAGTGATGATAAGCTTGAAGATGGTGGACACATATTATATGCAAGGTGTATATTTAGATGTGGCTCCATATTGTGAGTGATTTCTTGATTTTTATATTTATCTTTGCTTGATTTGATTGGTTCACTTTGCTTGGGGAGCCTTTGTATTTTATGTTTTATCCTTGATCTTTGGATTCATTCACCTTTGATGTTTTATTTGTAGCATTTTCTTTGTATGGATTACAATTGTGTTGGTCTCAATCAATGGGTTGGAGATGTAGATGATAAGGTTTAATGGGATGGATAGTGGAGGGGGTGAAAGGATTAGTGGCAACAAGATTATTGCAGGGGCTATGAATGGCCTCTATGTTGATGTTTGCATTGGATGAGGTTGCCCTAATTATCATCAAGGTGTCATCATTTGATTATTTTCTAGAAGATGTGTAGCCAATGCCTTGATATCCCTAATTTTCATATATTGATATTGGTTCTAGAATACCTTGTTCATGAAGGCCTAAACCTTTTCCATTGTATCCCATGACTTGACAAAATTGTTTTCCGATGGGATATCTGTTGTTTTTAAACAAGATGAAAATCCATCTTTAGGCAACCATGACTCACTAGAGAGGTCTATTTTATCATCTGCAAGAAGGCCAAATTTTATGAAGGTGTTGGAACCACTCTGGTAAGATATTTATGCATTCCTTATCTGTGATCGTGATATCTTGACCAATGATATGCTCAATGTGATCAATCTTATCTTGTGCATCCTCATGCTTGATAGAATCCATGTAATTTATTTCATCATATATGTGTCAAAGGGAGGCAAGCATCCCATCTTTGGAAATGGAGGTTGTTGGAGTATGGATGTGATCAACTTCAATTTTGTGGTCATGGATGGGATACAAGTGGGTGAGGGGATCATTTTTGGCTTTGTGGTCATAGATGGGATCTTGATCAAAGATTGGACTATTTTGGATAAAATTTTGATCAAAGATTGGATTAGTTTGGAGTTCATGACCATCTATGGGGAATGATTGGGTAACTTGATCTAGATTCAGAATGGAGCTTGTTTCATCATGCTTTGGGCTTGGCTCTTGACATACATATAATGGCTCAGATAATGGGTTGTGAGTTTGGATAGGGATGTGGGATTCTTGGATGGGCTCAAGATTTTGGTATGGAAATAATGGATCTTGGATAGGAAGCTCTTGAGTGGCCTTGATAGGTGGTGGAGTGCATGATGGTGCTATGGACATGGAGTTCTTGGATTTTTTGGCTTGTTGTTTATCCCATGCGATTGGTGCTCAGATAAAGTATTTAGTAGATGGATGAGACCAATCAAATTTCCAAAGATGGGTGTATTTTGGATAGGATGGGATAGAGGATTTAGATGAGGATATGGATGGCATAGAAGATGTGGACTTGGTATACTTAGAGGATTCAAAAGATTTGAGTGGCAATTATTTGGAGGAAGTGGATACAAATGCTTTGGGAGATTTAGTGGAGGTGGAGGAGTTGAAGGACTCCAATGATAATGATTGGGAGAATTTAGATGATTTGGATGTAGGAGATGAGGGACATGATTTTAGAAGGGTATTTCCATTACAAATGATGGGATAAGGATGAGTCTTGGACTGTTGCTTTTGGTTTATGAAGTAGTTGGCACTAGGGTGTCCTAGGTATTGGAGGATATGGATGTTTATGGTTAAGCATGGAGGATCTCTGGGAAACTTTCTCATGCCTATCTCATCAATGATGTTTTGGTCAATACTATCATTATCATCATAGGGGTCATATTCAGGCTAGTTGACATCATCATTATCATGTTCAAAGGGCTCATATTCTGGTTGGTCAACAAGACTATCATCATCATATGGATCATATCTTTGTTCATTAACAAGGTTCTTATAGTCATTATGCTTGGCTTGATTAGGGAAGAGGATTTGATCTAGGGGGTTCATGGTGTTTTCTTTACCCTTGATTATGATCTTTTCCCTTGCTTTGATTATGATTTTTAGCTTTGTTTGTGTGGGACATGGGTCCATTATTTTGGTTAGGTCCTGGGATTTTGGTTGTTTGGATATTTTAGATGATTTAAATTTGAATGGTTTTGGATTTGACTTGGATAATTTGGATTTAGGATGAACATAGGATTGAGGTTAATGCTGGAGACCCAAGGATAAGGTTTGGATTGTGTTAGTACTCATTTATGTATGGGGGTTTAGGCTTGGGTGTTTGCAGGTTTTTCATCCAAATCTTAGGTTTTCTGTGTCCATCGACATGACAGTCTTCATCGAAACATTGTGAGTATTATCGCCCTGATGGTGTAAGTCTTACCGAAGATGGGGCCATCGGTGAGAGTAGTGATATCGGCGGATGAATTTTCGGTAGCTCCGATAGTCTATGTCTTGCCGAAGGGTGTAGCGGTCGGCGAGAGTTGTGGGATCAGAGAAGTAGCAAGGTGTTTGGCCGATGAGGTTGGTCTCCTTGATCAAGCAGGGTCATCGACATGACTATAGGCATCAACGGATGCTTCCTGGGTGTCGCCGATCGCCGATGGAGGTATATGTGGGGTGGTCATCGGGGTGACAAATGTATCAGCAGGTGAATTTTCAGGCCCACCAATGGGTTGTGGTCTCGCTGATTGCGTCTTGGTATCGGCAGGAGTCAAGGCGACGGGCTGGTGGTAGATGGTTCGCTAGTCGTGCAGGGCAAAAGTGCACGACACTAGGTTTTCTCTTGACTTGGTTTATAAGCTACTCAAGCAAGCATTGTGGGATGAATATGGGATTATTGATCTCACATTTTTGGATTGGTTAGTGATGGATGCGCGGGCTGCCTACATGGCACGTTTATATTGGTTCTTGACTTTTCAGACTTTTTTGTCACCGCAAATCTCAGCGGTAGGGAGGATTTCAATGGTCATGGTTCAAACTTTCATCAGCATGGGATTTCCCATGCTTGATGTATCTTTTCTGGCGGGAATTTTTAGGGTGCGGACCGTTGTTGCGTCCTACGGGTTGGTGTGCCATTAATGGCATAGGAATTGCAGAGGTATAGCCTGATTGACTAGGTAGCTACCCGATTAAAGAAGAGAATTCTCAGGTGGCGATGCGGGGCTCAAGTTCAACCACTCCTAGCTTTCCTTTATGTCTGCTGCATTAATTGTTTCGAGTGCCATTCTCATGGTGCTCTATATTTGGTAAATTTTGAAATTTTGAGTGGACTTTTGTAATTAATTGCTGAATGTATGCACTTGTGCTGTATAAGAGACAAGCTGTGTCATTCATTGGTTGTTGAAAACTAGACAAATTTTGGTGCTGTAATAGGAATACAACTTTCTGGTGACTCTGTTTTAGGTGTCTTGCGAGTTTATGAGTTGTATGTTGTATGTATTATGCATAGAATTATCAATTTCATGTTAATTTAAATGAGTAATGCTTCATTGTGTGTGTTTTGTTATTTGTCTGCAGACTGAATGTGTTTTTCTTTTGACTCTGAACATCTGGGGTGTTATAAATTCTAGAATATAGGTTTTCTATATTGAATGCTTAGTCTCTTACTTCTGCTCAAGGAGTAGATTGAATGTTTTGGATTAAGCGTCGAGGAGAATACATTGTAGTAAGGATGTTTCTAAGCAGAAATAACTAAACTCTCTCTCTTGGGTATTGTTTGTAAGGCAGACATTTTAGAAACCCCTTGAAATTTGATTACTATCTTAGGTCTGTGGTAAACATTCACATATATATGTCTACTAACTCTGAGCCTTGGATAGGTACCGATCTAGTTTGGTATCTCTGTTGTAACCCAAAGTCCTAGTTTTGCATCCATATATAAATCAAACTCAAACTTCATAAACAAACCTTTTAGGACATTAGAAGTAGTTTTAGGATCTAAAATCCTCTATCTACAACTAGATATAGGCCCAAAGCTAGTCCCTTTGCACTTATCTCACAGTTTTGGTCTGCATAAGAGAGGATTTATCTGCTTTATGTAAACATCCTAATCAATCCATAAGCATATCTGATGGATGTTGAGTAGGGAATACCCCCCTTGGTTCTACAGAGCCTAAAGAAGAAGAGGAGATATTTATAGAGTCTATCTCCTATACTGTTGGCCCCTGGCCCAGGAATCCTGTTGATCATTGATGGCTACTTTGTAGGGGTGACTGGGAACAAGCATCCAGTCTGGGAAAATAACTAACAGAAAATGGTGATTCCGCTGGGGATGTGCTTAGTGAAAGAACCCTAATTTTAAAAGATTTTAATTCCTACTTGTAGGTGGCGACTCCAACCAATCTCCCAACCGGTAAAGAAAAAATTTGTATGCAAGGGAGGAGATCCCAGCGTAATACTCTATTTGAAGAGTTACCCATAAAAATGATGTATAGGAAAACAGGGACTACTCAAGCCGGTTAGGAGGGTTCTCCCAGAAGTGATAATGTTCAAGACAATCCAGGATCTTCAGAGAGGACAATACCTTATTTTTCAAACACAGAAGCTGAAATCCAAAATGTATATGAAAGACAGCAGGGTGGTGCTTTGAGAATAAGGTCAGAATTGTTTCAAGAATGCCCTTTCTTAGATCCCAGTGACAGGTTTGAAGAGGTTGAATCTCTAAGGAATGATGATGATGATGACTAGAATGGAATGGGACCATCCTCTTCTATGCCCAAAGAGGAACAATTAGCTGAAGAAATCAAAAGTTTAAGAGCTGAATTAGAATATTTACAAGCTATGAAAATCAGAGATGACATGAGACAGAAAGTGCAAGAACTAAAAGTTGCTCAGAATGATTTAGTTCACACCCTTGGCAATGCAAATATGTAGAGAAATCAACACAGGATTGAAATTCAGGATCAACACAATGATCAGAGACAGAATGCAAATGATGCCAGAATACTGTTGAATAATGTAAGAAACTAGAATGCAAATAGGAATGTGAATGCAAATTAGTTTGTTAGACAACCTATGCAGCTAGACAGATTTAGGCAGTTAGTTTTTGATGGCATTTCTGGTTACCCCAACGCTATTGACAAACATGTGAGGCTGCAAGTGCCTAAATTTTTAGGAAATAATACTGTGTCAGGTGAAGACCATTTAAAAGCTTTTCAGAACGTCATGGATAACTTTGAGGTTGAGCATGAGGATGTTTTCATGAAATCATTTATGCAATCCTTAGTTGATGAAGCCAAGGAATGGTATAAAGGTCTACCTGACAGAAGCATTTCATCATGGGGTCATTTCAGGAGGATATTCAAAGAACAATATGGTGACAAAATTGATCCAAGTTTCTTTATCAATGAATTCGCTGGAATCACCAAAGGATCAAATGAACAAGTTTCTGATTTCAATGCCAGATTCACTAAGGTATTCGATAAATTGCCACAGGACTTGAGGCCTAATGAACCAATGTGCATAGTGTTGTATATAAATGCTTTTGATGCCAAGACAGCTTATGGATTAAGAGATAAGGGCCCTCACAACCTCAGAGATGCCTTCAAAATTGCAACAAATATTGAAAATAACGGAAAAGCATCTGGTAAGACAAACAGAAGAGATGACGTGAAAATTTTGTAAAATCCAAATACTAAATCTCAAAGTATTCAAGGCAATGCATCCACTTCTGAGGATAAAATAGACAAATTAACAACTATTGTCAAGGACCTGAGTTATAGAATGGCTAAAAATGAAAAGGGAACAGGTCCTGATAGACAGGTTTACCAAAGGCAAGAAAGAAGACCATCATTACATGACATGCCATATCATACCAATTGGCATAATGGTAAACCCATCCTCCCACACAGCAATACAAGTCAAAGAGCTCAGAATGTAAAGGAGACACCTGACCCTTTGAAGAAAACTGTTAATATGGCTGATAACGCCCCATGGTGTATAATATGCCAAATGCCTCACCCACAGTCACAATGTATGATTGCTCAGTCTCTATATAATAATGCTGTTGCCTGTGATGAATGCAATGAGCCGCATTGCATGGAAGATGATAATTTCAATATGTTGTCTACAAACAAAGTATACTCTTCTCATGATGCTGATGCAAGTGTGAATGATGAGATGGAGGTTTATTAGCAGTTTCCTTATGATGAAGATGAGGAAGATAGCTATGCTTATGCTCAAGATTCATACAATTTTCTAAACAACTTGAGGAGACCTTCTGATGAAGAAATTAGAACCCTCATAGCTGCAGCAGTAGCTCAGGTCAAAAGCAATTATAACCTTAGAGGTAAGGCTCAGACAAGCAACTCACCTCAACCAGAGAATACTTTTGTGAGCCAACCTGTGCACAGTCATAAGGGGACTGAAACATATAAGAGACCATGGAACAACAATAAACAAGGCCTTAATAAAAAAATAGGTTATGATTCTCAAAAAGTAGAGAGTATAGTTCCCCAGATTGAGGATAAAAATAAAATTTTTTAGAGCAGCAATGACAGTCAAGGAGCTATAAAAATTAAAGCTGGATCATCTCAGGATAAAAATAAAACAGTGGAGCAAGCTACAACCATTATTCAAAATTATGCTCCATTTGACATCACTCAGGTCTTGTCTCAAATAAAAGTCTCTATTCCACTAATGGAACTGATGAAAGTGGAAGAATTTAGAGATAAGGCAGTATCCTTGATTTCAGGTGTGCCTTGTCAAGCCAAGTTGAGTGATGAACCTCAGGGTAAGAAACAAGCCTTGTACATTGATGAAGATGAAGTTCTTGAAGTATATCTGGGGATGACCATGACAAAATGTCCTTCACAGGTGGAACCATTTTATGTCTCCCTTGTCATAAATGGAAAAATAATTAAGAACTGTATGCTGGACTCAGGAGCATCCACAAACATCATGCCTTTGGCTATCATGCAACAAGCTGGGTTAAAGATAGATAAGGCATGTGGGAAATGCTATGCAATGGATGCTAGGGAGGTACTTATCATTGGAATTATGAAGGATGTTGATTTTAGACTGGCAGCATATTCAGAGAAAACCTACAAGATGAACATAACAGTTGTTGATATCAAGCCGCAGTATGGCATGTTGTTGTCAAGAAGGTGGGCAGTGCTCATTGGTGGAAGTATGCAATTAGACCTGTCATATGCTATGATCCCTATGAATGGCAGGGATGTCAAATTGATTAGAGAAGAAAGGTCATCAGAGACAGTGGAGGATCAAGAGTCAGAGGAGCATATATGTTTTGTGGACACTGACTGTGATAATTTTAGGGTTATCTCAGATGATCAAGAAGGTAAAGAGGGAGACATGTGCATTCAAGAATTGGATCAACAGGGTCTGTGGACCATGTATTTTGATGGAGCTTGTTCGAAGGAAGGTTCTGGTGTTAGAGTTGTATTTTTGTCTCCAACTGGTAAGCTTTTAAAATTCTCATTCTTGCTTAAGTTTACCTGCACAAATAATACTGCAGAGTATGAGGCTCTGCTATTGGGATTGAATGTTGCTCTGAAGCATGGAATTAAAATGTTAAGAGTATTTGGAGATTTAGAGTTAGTTGTTTCCCAAATTAGAGATAAGTATGCATCAAAAAATAAAAGGTTAAAATAGTATAAGCACACTGTCTGGGATACAATTGAATTGTTAGATGCATTTTCAATAAATTGGATAGAAAGATCAAAAAATGTTAGGGCAAATTTCCTAGCCAATGTAGCCATAAGGCTAGATGACATCACTCTATCAGATGTTACAAATGTTGAGGTCAAGCTCAGGCCTACAGTGCCAGATAATGTATGCAGCTGGCAAGTATTTGATGATGACAAGGATTTACTAAGGTTTCTACATTGCATCGATGAGTATGAGAACTAGGAAATGGATTTTCAGAACCTTGTAGAGGTTGTAGATGGAAAAGAAACTCTCTTAGGGAAAGAAGTATTTTAGCTAAAGATAAATAAAATCCCTAAAGGGCTGGTTGCTTTAGAGAGAGCTTTTGACCATAGGGACCAATTTGTTACAAGGACATCTCCAACAAATAAGAATGATCTAGAGGAGATAAACTTGGGGACATCTCAAGCCCCCAAAAAGGTATATATTGGCAAACAACTTAAACCATGTATTAGAGCTATGCTGATTGCATTGCTGAGCAAATATAAGCATGTATTTGCCTGGTCTTATGAGGACCTCAAAGCTTATAGAGAGGATTTATTTCAGCATGAGATCCCTCTGAAGCCTGGAGCTAAACCATTTAGACAAAAATAAAGGCCTATCAACCCAACTTTAGCTCCTAAAATGCAGGAAGAACTTATGAAGCTTAGGGAGGCTGGAATAATCATGCCTATTAGACACTCAACTTGGGTGTCTAACCTTGTCCTAGTCAGAAAAAAGAACGGTGACATAAGACTGTGTGTGGATTTCAAAAATTTAAATGTGTTCTGTTTGAAGGACAATTATCCATTGCCAAACATGGAAGCTATGCTATAGAAGGTGACTGGCTGTGAACTTTTATCCATGATGGATGGATTTTCAGGGTACAATCAAGTGAAAGTGAAAGAATCAGAACAATTCAAGACTACTGTCACTACTCTATGGGGGGAACATATGTATATGTGAGGATGCCATTTGGATTGACAAATGCAGGTGCTACATTTCAGAGGGCCATGGATGTTGCTTTTGTAGGATTGATTGATTCAATCTTGGCTGTGTATCAGGATGACTTAACTGCTTTTTCAAAAAAGGAGGAGCAACAATGTATGCATTTGGAACAGATTTTTATTAGAGCATTAGAGTATGGCATCTCGCTCAACCCAAAGAAGTGTGCTTTTGGGGTTGTGGAAGGAAAACTGCTAGGACACATCATTTCCAAGGATGGAGTCAGGATTGATCCAGAAAGGGTGGCTGCAATTGACAAAATTTAGATCCCTAAAATAGTGAAGGGTGTTCAGTCCTTCTTTGGACAAATTAACTTTGTCAGAAGATTTGTGCCTAACTTTGCAGAAACCACAAAAGATATCTCCAAGATGTTGAAGAAGGGTGCAATTATCAAATGGGAGGATGAAGCAGCCAAATCATTTTAGAATATAAAAGAGGCTATAAAGATGGCTCCTGTGCTGAAATCCCCTAATTTTTCTAAGCCATTTCAGCAATTCTCATTTGCTTCTTACCATACTATTGCTGCATGTCTATTGCAGAAAAATGAAGAAGGTTTTGAACAACCTATAGCTTTCGTTAATAAGTCATTGCAGGCTGCTGAATTAAAGTATGACATCATGGAGAAGCAGGCATATGCACTGGTTAGAGGAGTAAAAAGTTTCAGGCCATATTTGGTGAGCTCTCAGGTAATTGCGTATGTGCCTCATGCAACAGTCAAAGATATCTTTACTCAGCAAGAGGTAACTGGAAGAAGATGCAGATGGATAAGCAAATTGTAGGAGTTCAACATTGAAATGCAGATCACTAAGCTGGTAAGGGGACAAGGTTTGGCAAAACTGATGACACAGTCTAATTTAGAGGAATGCCAAGTGAATGTGGTGCATAATGAAGTTGTAAACATGTCAGATTCTGAATGGTATAAGAACATAATACATTATTTGCAGAATCTAAATTGTCCTTCTCATCTCAGTGATGATCAGAAGAGGACCTTGAAGCTATAGGCTATTAAATACATCATTGTTAAAGGAGAGCTATATTGGAAAAATCTTGATGGTGTATTACTCAGATGTGTGGATGAAAATCAGGCTAAGGATATTCTAAGTGACATGCATGATGGAGTGTGTGGTGGACATTATGCTGCCTATACAACAGCCCACAAGATTCTCAGAGCTGGCTACTGGTGGCCAACTCTCTTCTCAGACGCACAAAAAATGATAAGAAAATGTGATCCTTGCCAGAGGTTCTCAAGAAAGCTAAGATATGAAGGTGCATTGCCCCTTAGAACCATAACTGTAGAAGCTCCATTTCAGCAATGGGGAATTGATTTTATAGGGGAAATCTTAGAAAGATCTAGTGGGGGACACAGTTGGATTCTAGTTGCCACCAATTATTTCACTAAATGGATTGAGGCCATTCCAACTAAAAAAGCTACAAGCAAGGTGGTGATGGATTTTATTTTGGAAAATATTATTATCAGATTTGGAGTACCAGCTAAAGTGGTCATAGATAATGCAATGTGCTTCAGGTCTGGTGAATTTATTGATTTTTGCAATAGTTATGGAATTAATTTGTCTCATACATCACCATATCACTCGCAAGGAAATGGTCAAGTAGAGTCAAGCAACAAAAGTCTCATGAAAATCATCAAGAGAGTGATGGATAAAAACAAGAGAGCTTGGGATTCAAAACTAAAATTGGCATTATGGGCCGACAAGGTGATAGTAAAAAGAGCAACTGGAAGGTCACCTTATGAATTAGTATATGGTGCAATAGCTAAATTGCCTGTGAACAATCTCTTGCTAGTTTATAAATTCATACAGGAAAATGAGGAGGAGATTGAAGACCCAATGACTGAAAGAATAAATCAGCTGGTAGCACTGGATGAAATGAGAAGGGAGGCACAGAAAACAAACATCAAGAGACAGCAAAAAGTGAAATATCTATTTAATAGAAGGGCTACAGAGAGAAAGTTTCAGATAGGTGACCTAGTCCTTGTGTGGAATGCAAAGAGCCAGGATAAGGCAAACACAACAAATTTGAGCCCTTATGGACTGGCCCTTACCAAATTGGCACTATTCATGGAGGTAATTCTTATTTTCTCCAGGCCCTCAATGGTAAATTACTGGAATTACCTGTGCACGGTAATTTCCTTAGGGCTTTTTTTCTCATAAATGAGTACCTATTGTGTACACTGTAAATTAGTTGTAAATATTTTGTATGTGCCTTGTATAGTCGGTCATATTTTGAGTTTTGGGTTCTGTCTAGTCTGCCCTGGAGTAGTCTGGTCCTTGCTGTAGTCTTGTGCTTGCACGTCCCCAATTGGAGCCTCTGTTAGTACTCATTTATGTTTGGGGGTTTAGGCTTGGGCGTTTGTAGGTTTTTCATCCAAATCCTAGGTTTTCTGTGTCCATCGGCATGACAGTCTTCATCAGAACATTGTGAGTATTGTTGCCCCAATGGTGTAAGTCTTACCAAAGATGGGGCCATTGGTGAGAGTAGTGATATCAGCGGATGAATTTTTAGTAGCTCTGACGGTCTATGTCTTGCCGAAGAGTGTAGCGGTTAGCGAGAGTTGTGGGGTCAGAGAAGTAGCAAGGTGTTTGGCTGATTAGGTTGGTCTCCCCGATCAAGCAGGGTCATCAGCGTGACTATAGGCATCGACGGATGTTTCCTGGGTGTTGCCGATCACCAATGGAGGTATATGCGGGGTGGTCATCGGGGTGCCAAATGTATTGATAGGTGAATTTTCAGGCCCATCGATGGGTTGTGGTCTCGTCGATTGGGTCTTGGTATCGACAGGTGTCAAGGCGACGAGCTGGTGGTAGATGGTTCGCTAGTCGTACAGGGCAAAAACGCACGACACTAGGTTTGCTCTTGACTTGGTTTATAAGCTACTCAAGCAAGCATTGTGGGATGAATGTGGGATTATTAATCTCACATTTTTGGATTGGTTAGCGATGGATGCGCGGGGTGCCTACATGGCACGTTTATATTGGTTCTTGACTTTTCAGACTTTTTTGCCACCACAGATCTCAGCGGTAGGGAGGATTTCAACGGTCATGGTTCAAACTTTCATCAGCATGGGATTTCCCATGCTTGATGTATCTTTTCTGGTGGGAATTTTTAGGGTGCAGACTGTTGCTGCGTCCTACGGGTTGGTGTGCCATTAATGGCACAGGAATTGCAGAGGTATGGCCTGATTGACTAGGTAGCTACCTGATTAAAGAAGAGAATTCTTAGGTGGTGGCATGGGGCTCAAGTTCAACCACTCCCATCTTTCCTTTCTGTCTGCTGCATTAATTGTTTCAAGTGCCATTCTCATGGTGCTCTATATTTGGTAAATTTTGAAATTTTGAGTGGACTTTTGTAATTAATTGCTAAATGTACGCACTTGTGCTGTATAAGAGACAAGCTGTGTCATTCATTGGTTGTTGAAAACTGGACAAATTTTGGTGCTACAATAGGAATACAACTTTCTGGTGACTCTGTTTTAGGTGTCTTGCGAGTTTATGAATTGTATGTTGTATGTATTATGCACAGAATTATCAATTTCATGTTAATTTAAATGAGTAATGCTTCATTGCATGTGTTTTGTTATTTGTCTCCAGACTGAATGTGTTTTTCTTCTGACTCTGAACATCTAAGGGGTGTTATAGATTCTAGAATATAGGTTTTCTATATTGAATGCTTGGTCTCTTACTTCTGCTCAAGGAGTAGATTGAATGTTTTGGATTAAGTGTTGAGGAGAATACATTGGAGTAAGGATGTTTCTAAGCAGAAGTAACTAAACTCTCTCTCTTGGGTATTGTCTGTAAGGCAAACATTTTAGAAACCCCTTGAAATCTAATTACTATCTTAGGTCTGTGGTAAACATTCACATATATATGTCTACTAACTCCGAGCCCTGGATAGGCACCGATCTGGTCTGGTATCTCTGTTGTAACCCAAAGTCCTAGTTTTGCATCCATATATAAATCAAACTCAAACTTCATAAACAAACCTTTTAGGACATTAGAAGTAGTTTTAGGATCCAAAATCCTCTGTCTACAACTGAATATAGGCCCAAAGCTAGCCCCTTTGCACTTATCTCACAGTTTTGGTCTGTATAAGAGAGGATTTATCTATTTTATGTCAAAATCCCAGTCAATCCATAAGCATATCTCATGGATGTTGAGTAGGGAATACTCCCCTTGGTTTTGTAGAGCCTAAAGAAGAAGAGGAGATATTTATAGTCTATCTCCTATACTGTTGGCCCCTGGCCCGGGAATCCTATTGATCATTGATGGCTACTTTGTAGGGGTGACTGGGAGCAAGCATCCAGTCTGGGAAAATAACTAACAGATTGGATGATGATTAATGATAAGAATTAACCTTTGAATTAAGGTTGGATCAATTGGGCTTTGACCTTCCAAGGATTTATGTGGATGATAGGATAATGTGTATAAAGGTTGATGGTGGTTAGGATTAGGATTCAACAAGGATTGGTAGGTTTTGAGTTATTGGATAGTTGGTTGAAAGGGATAATGAATGCAAAAGGAAGCTCAAAGGGGAATGGTAGTGGTAGATAAACTTTCTAATGATTTCAAGATGGTTTGGAGGGATGACTTAGATAGGTGATTTAGGATGGAAGTTTTGGATAAATTATAACTTGGACTATAACACGGTTCAACTTTGGATGTTAGGGATGTTAAGGAATAATTATGGGTGCTAGGATGATTAAGGGTCCTTGTGGATAGATTGGGTGTTTGGATTAAAGGATCCAAGGCAAGTTTTAAATTGTCCAAGACTTGCTCCTAAGAATGGTGGGTTTGGATTAATGTGGATTGGATGATTAAGGATATGGGATGTGGATTTATGTTATTAGGCTGGACTAGGTAGGTTGAAGATGAACCAAAGTGCTTAGGGGGTTAGATTAATTAGAGAGTGGACATGGACTAGGGATCACGTATTAGATTTGGTTTGGTGGACTAAGGATTGTGTAGATTTGGATGGGGAATGAGGTTCAAGGTTAATTTGGATGGTTTAGGAATAGGTTAAGGTTTGGTTTGGATGAGGGGGGATAAGGTTTGAATTAGATCAATGTTTGGATGAGGGACAAGGTGTGATTTGGATAATGGATGGACTAAAGGATAAGATAAGGCTATGTGTAGGTTTAAGTTTAATTTGGATAGACTCAGGAATAGACTAATGTGTAATATGGATGAGGTGATTAGGAGAAAATGTCTTTAGGCTTGAGGTAATGTAAGGATGATGTGATAGGGTTAGGATGAAAAGGATAATGGATGGGGACTATCTATTATGGATTCAAATGGACAAAATGATAAGGTGTATGGATTATGGCTAATTGATTAGAGTATGGGGATAGGATGGTGGTGTGAGGTGACTTAGACTAAGGCTGGACTAAGTTTGTGGATGATGGTTGTCCTAACCTTGGATTCAACTTTTTCTTAAAGGATACCAATTTGGATAATGTGTTCAAACAAACAATTGGTTTTCAAAAACTTGACTTGGTTTGAGGGTTTACAAACAAGCACTTGGTTTTCACAACACCAAATCAAGAAGACACAACAACAAGCCTAGATTATTTAAGGAGTGTCAATCCCCATGGGCCCATAAATGTACTATCTATCAAGTGATGGATAGCTAGGGAATGCAAGGCCATGGACTACCTATGCACCCATTACCTTGGAGGCCAAAGCCTTAACCAAAGTTAGCTCTATATCCCCAACTTGAAAGTATGGTATGAGTAACTTGTTGGGCCTAATTGGTATTTGATGCACCACAAGGAAAGACAACTAATGGTCTTAAGCTAGGTTGAAACAAGGCTTGCTAAGGGCATCCCCGATATATGCAAGGTTCGAGTGGCCAAAGTCTATGAACAAGTATCCCATCTACAAGCATGTGTTCATGGTCAAATCTAATCCCACTTCACCTTAGCTCCTTACGAAAAGGGGTGCCAAGGTTGTGCCAAGACACAATGATGGATCCTATTGCGATGAGTCTTTTGATTCTCACCCCCTTTGATATACCTTGCCAGAACACATGGTTTGGGTCATCCCCTAAGGTGATGAAATCCTTAGGAAGGCCCCTAAAGGGAAAGAAACTGAGGTGCTTTTGATCCCTAAGATCACCTCATAGCACGAAGGGAGAGAATACACACACTAAGTTCCTTGTGTAAACACATAAAAAAAGAGATAAAACTTATGTTTTTGATCTCCAAGATCATTCTAGGACACAAGGAGAGAGCATACACACAAGTGAGATCCAAGACACAACAAACAAAGTGTTAATTCCCCTTAAAAATTGAAGTGTGCTTAATGATTAGTGATAAAAATGAGATCTTTGGAAAGCGTGCTACACCCAAAAATACATTAGTAGTTGAGATAAAGAGTCTTCAATGTATGAAAAAATGTTGTAAGAAACACATTAGTAGTACACGTGATAAGAAAACTATGTAAAATTGTGGTTCAAATTGAGATATCTAATGTGTATGGTAAGATGAGAGAAATTGCTCTAGTCCATGGTGAAGGTGGTGGAGTCAACTTTCCATCACCTATAAGAATGCAATAAATCAACTCCCTAGGTAAAAGTTATGAGGGTTTGAGAAAAAGGGCCTATTTGAGGAAAAGTGGACTAGAAGGGGATAGGGTGTCCACTAGGCAGACAGGCTATCCACAGGGTGGACATGTAAGGTCACCTAAACCCTATCTACTAACTACAATGATAGACTTATTAGCATTGTAATTATAGGAGAATATTAGGAATGTCTTGAAGTTGGATTAGATAATTATATAGTTAATATATGTTGCTGATTAAATCTTGTTACCAATTATTATAACACATAATTGTTGGAATGTTTTATCTTATGCCTCAATGTATTTATATTAGGGCTTATGATTAATTCTTTCATTGATATTTATTTTATCAATACTCACCTACACTTCTTGTGCAAGCTTTGAATTATAGACATACAAACTATTTTGCTATGAACAGACATAGGCGATTGACATCCTGGATGGGTGAATAGGTGATAATATTGAGGTATAACCATGCATTGATGTTATGGTATAGAGTTATGCATGTCTAATGTAATGTCACCCTAATTTTTATTTGAATTTTATTGAAAGATAATTAATTGTAAATAGAATAATGAATTTATGAGAGTTTGACTAAATTAAATATTTAGTGATAGATAAATTTATAAATTTATTTATATACAATATTTCTAATTGATGAACTAGATATTGTAATATTTCCTAATTGATATATTAGATTAAAAAAATTAATAAGGGTTTTATTTATTTAATAGATAAAAGCATTTTATTTCTATTAATTAAAATAGTGGTTGAGTTGTCAATCAATGTACAAAATATTTATTTCCTCTATTCTTTTAGTTATCTATTTGGATAGTGGGATTAAAATGAGAAATTTAGGAGTGAATGACTATAATAGTTTTATTTCTTTCTAAATTATGATTTGAAGGTGAAGATTATGGAATGGGAAAGAGTCTTTGAAGGATTTGATATCTTTTTAGATAGGAAAATAAATAGTTTTTATATATAGTTAAGTAGTATACAACCAGATACAAATATAGAAGATTTAATTTATTTTCATACATCAATCTATATAATTGATATTAAAAGTTATAAGTTTTCTTAAATTCATAAACTTAGAAATTATTGTTTAGTTTCATATTTAGAAGTAATTGTTTTATTTTTGTTTGAAAAATTTATAAGATAGAAGTTACTATTATCACTTTAGAAAAAAAGTGGGAAGATTTTGAGATCATTTTCAACAAACTACTGTTTGTTGTTTTTAGGATTGTTAGCACCAACACAAGCAGTATGAGTGACTGATGCACTAGTTGGTAATTGGAGATTTTGTTGCATTTTGTTTGTGTATTTATGTTTTGTGGTTTTATGGAAAGAGGAGGAGAACACCACGACAATTGTATGCATATCACAAATCAAGGAAGGTTAGTAAGCATTCAATTCTCTTATGTGATTTAGTTGAATTATTTGAAATGCATAGAAGAGAATCAAACAATTCAACTAAAATCAATTAAAATGTTTACTAAAATGAATAATTCAAATAAAATCTTAAAAAGAAATCAATTAAAATGTTTGAAGATGATTTACTTTATTACGAGGCTTTGTGTGATTGAATGAAAACTGTAAATACCAAAGCTTATTGAAGCTGATCTCTTTTTGTTATATTGGAAAGTGTGTGTGTGTGTGTGTGTATATATATATATATATCATCAAAATATCTTCAATTTATCACTCTTTGGCATAGTATAACATTCATATAATGCTTTACTATTATTTCAAAGATGTGACTCATCAAACTCTTGATAATTTCACTCTGAATAAAAGTCTAATCATGAAAATAAAAATAAAAATCCTTAATCCAATGCCACATCATAGACATACCACTATTCCTTGATGGTATTTGATGAATCAAACTATTAAATTTATGATATTATATATTTATGAAGAATTGTATTCATTTTATGACTTCAATCTAGACACTGAGAAATATTTTATTTGTTCATATTTAGGTGCAATCAACTTTTTCATGATTGACATTCTATTCAAAACCATTCTAGGTTTTATTCTCCTATTTTTTGTCTTTCCAAAACAATTTAAAGTTTTGAATTTCGTTTAGAAATGAGGAAGACATGCCTATTATAAGACTGCTGGTTAGTTTTATTTTACTCAGAAAAGATAGTCATAGTTTTGCATAAAATAATAATAATAATACCTATTTGGATATTGTTGGAAGCTTGCTGGTGTTGTCATTGATGTCAACCTCTAGCAGTTGGTTCACTTGGCTTCCAAGTGCTTTTGAGAAAATTTAAATAAAAAAGGTGTGCAATGTGACAAAGGTGTGGTCAGTGTTGTGCTTCGCATAATTTCTTCATAATTGAATATATGATTATGTGGTTTGGAAGTGATTATTAGAGGTGTTTAGAGGTGTCATATCTAGAATTTTAGGTTATGGATCATGTGGCAGTAGAAGATGAGTTTTGATAGAGTGTCTGCCTATGAAGAAGGTTGTCTGGGAGAAATGAGATTGCTTCGCATTTCTCCACATTGAGGTTTCTTGTCTTGCAGACTTGGGAACATGCTTATATTGTCTGTATCTACTTTCCCTTGAATTTTCTAGTGTTGGGTTACTCCAGAAGTGTAGTTCTTGTGTTGGAGTTCAATAGTAGCACATCCTGATGTGTAGGATGAACACTCTTTTTTTCAGGTGGCTGCGAATAGTGTTGCAGAAGATTCTGATGATGCTGGAACATTCTAGAAAGATGTGTGGATGCTGTGGAGTGTTTCCTTGTGATCTACATGATGTTTTTGGACTTGGAAAGGTATGCATGTGGTCACTTGTAGTGTTAGTTTAGGTTTGGCCAACCTAGCTTGCTAGTGCTATTTGCGGAGGTACCTCAAGGATTGTGGATGCGATGAGCAACATGGTGATATAGATTTGAGTCCTAGTTAAACCTTAGCATGATCCACCTTCACTTCTTTTTACCACAAACGTGTTTGGTGCCGACCTATTTTGGTGTTGCATGTTTGAGGTGCACACATTTCATTAAGGCCGACATAATTGAGATTGTTTTAGGTCGTGGATGGTATAA
Source organism: Cunninghamia lanceolata (assembly GCA_027924645.1). NCBI lineage: Eukaryota > Viridiplantae > Streptophyta > Pinopsida > Cupressales > Cupressaceae > Cunninghamia > Cunninghamia lanceolata. The sequence goes on along the minus strand of BSBN01000737.1, from coordinate 7,206,672 downwards.
ATGCAAGGTGAAGTTTGAGTGGAATTTGAGGGAGAATATGATGTGAATGTGAATCAAGGGTGGTGAATTGAGTGCGAGCTTAAATGCTTATGACTCCTGAATGTAGTGAGCAGAAGGTGTCTACATTTCAGTCTGCTTGAAGTTGCTAGAGGCAGTGAGCTGAAGGTTGCAGATGGCATAAAGTTACAATGGTGGATTTCACCTATTGCTTTGAGATAGTGAATCTCTTTGTAATAGTCCTCTTCTATTCTTCTCTTTTCTAGATAGTGAGTCCTTCTGGCAGTGATCCTAATTGTATTCAACGTTGTTATTCATATATATGTGAGCTAATTCTCACCATGGTTTTACCTTCTTGGGTTTTCCATGTAAATCTAATCCTCTTATGTGTTTGGATGTATTTTCATTGATGCTTCATATGTTTATATTCTACTAATGCATAATAAGAGTTTGAAGGCCAACAATGGTGAAAAAGGTATTGAGGGTTTAATATTTTAATGTACAACTAATTCACCCCCCCTTCTTAGTTGTCCTATGCATACTAACAATTTGTATCAGAGAAAGGTTCCTTGAAGAAGCTTAACCGCTTGAGGTAGATCCAGATGACGTACAGGAAAGGTATTGAGATTCCCTTGTTTGATGGAACAAATTATGCTTTTTGGAAGATCAAGATGGAAAGATTTCTTGCCTCATTAGGGTATGGCGTATGGTAGTTAGTTGAGAAAAATATATTATACCTACTAATGGTCCAAAGGATGATGATGAGATTAAATACTATGAGAACAATGGCAAGCCAAGGAGTGCTTTTCTGAACAGTCTTTTTGATTCATAATTAGTGAAGGGAATGAGCTTCAAAACTACTCATGAGATCTAGAAGAAGATGGAAAGTATCTATTAAGGAGATGCCAAGGTCAAGCAAGCAAAGATGTAGAATTTGAAGACCATGTTTGAAACCCTAAAGATGTCAGAAGATGAAAATATTACAAGTTACATGCAGAGAGTAGATGAAGTTGTCAATTCTGTCAATGGTCTTAGTGGAAAGCTAGAGGAAAGTGAAGTGGTAAAGAAGGTACTAAGAACTTTTCCAAAATCTTATAGTGCTAAAGTTTCTTCTATTGGAGAAGTTCAAGATTTGGATAGTTATACTAGAGATCAACTGTTTGGTACTTTAACTACTTTTGAATTGAGAGAATTTGGTCAAGATGATTCAAGAAAAGAGACTACTTTTAAGGTCAGCAAGAAATAAAAGAATGATGAGTTAGATCTAGATGATTTTGATGAAGTGGAAGCAAATTTTGTAAGTACATTGAAAAGGGGCTTTAGAAAATACAGAGGTAAGTTACCCTTCAAATGTTTCAATGGAAAGATAGGTCATTATGCTTCAAAATGTCCAGTCAAAATTTCAAATGACAAATACAAGGATAACAAAGGTAAATTAATCAAGAGGAGTTATTATGTTAAAGAAGATGCTAGCATAACTAATGATGAGTATGACTATCCAGATTGAGAGTGATGAATGCTTGCTCATGGCTTTGAATGTTGGAACTAATTCTACTCACCCTGAAAGATGTATGAAGGAAATTTCTTTGGAAATAGGGCACAACATCAAAGGTGCTTTGGTAACTACTTTTCATGCAAGAGAAGAGGAAAACTAATGGATAATTGATAGTGGATGTTCAAATCATATGACAGGTGATAAGAATAAGTTTGTTAAGCTTGAGAAGTTTGATGGAGGTTTTGTTAAGTTTGGAGATGATGCATCTGCTAAGATCTATGGAAAAGGTTCAATCAGTTCTGATGGCAAGCACAATACAGATGATGTTCTCTATGTCAAGGGTCTCCGACATAATCTTCTAAGTGTAGGACAAATGTGTAGTAAGGGATATAACCTTGTGTTTTAGGATGGTGGCTGTGAAATCAAAAAAGAAAGCTCTGAAACTCTCGTTGCTATAGGAACAAGGACAAAAGGAAATGTATACCAAATCAAAGGCACTAATGGTATGTACTTTATGACTCAAATTAATGAAAGTTGGCTATGGCATAGAAGAATGTGTCACATCAATTTTGATAGCCTAGTGAGGATCAACTCTACTCAAGTTGTGAGGGATTTGCCAAGAATTACAAAGCCTATCAATGCAATTTGCAAGGAATGTTAGATTGGAAAGTAAACAAGTAAGAATTTCAAAATCAAAGAGTATTCTATCATAGGACCCCTGGAGTTGGTACATATAGATCTGTGTGGACCCGCAAGAATAGGAAGCTTTTAAGGTGACATGTATTTCATGTTGTTAATTGATGATTACTCTAGAATGACTTGGGTAACCTTTCTCAAAGAAAAATTAGAAGCTCTAGATAAGTTTAAAGCATTTAAAGTTATGGTTGAAAATGAACTAGATTTGAAAATCAAGTGCTTAAGGCCTGACAGAGGTGATGAGTTCACCTTGAATGAGTTTAACCATTTTTGTGAAGATCATGGAATAAAAAGGCATTTGTCAGCCCCCAGGACTCCTCAGCAGAATGGAGTTGTGGAAAGAAAGAATAGGACAGTTTAGGAAGTAGTAAGGACAATGTTGAAAGAAGCAAATCTACCTAATATCTATTGGAGAGAAGCTATTCACACTACAATCTACATACAAAATAGAGTGCAAGAAAGGGTCAACAGTTCAAAGACTCCATATGAACTATGGTATGGAAGAACTCCTATTGTAAAATATTTTAAAGTGTTTGGAAGCAAGTGCTACATTAGGAGAGATGAAGAAAACCTGGGAAAGTTTGACATAAGATCAGATGAAGGAATCTTCCTTGGATATTCTACAAAGAGCAAGGCTTATAGGTACTACAACAAGAGGCTAAAGAAGTTAGTTGAAAGTGCAAATGTTAAACTAAATGAAGAACCACATCAAAGCTCAGTGCTAATAGAAGGATATGAATCTGATGAGCTCCCTTGCAGAGAAGAAGAAAGAGAAGAAGAAAATGAAAAGGAGATGCAAGTTGATGAAGAAGATGCTCTGGAAAGGATTCCTAAGACTCCCAAGTGTGTGCAGAAGAATCACTCTGAAGATCAAATCATTGGAGATAAGAACAAAAGTGTATTAATAAGAAGAAAAATTGCTATGGTAGATGAACAAGTAAATTTGTGCTTGCTGTCTAAAATAGAACTCAAAACAGTGACTAAAGCATGCAAAGATGAACACTGGATCAAAGCTACGGAAGAAGAATTGATGTAGATTGAGAAAAATTAGACTTGGGAAATTATCCCAAGACCAATAGATAAAAATGTAATAGGAACTAAATGGGTATTCTGGAACAAATTGAATGAGAATGGAGAAATAGTCAGAAATAAGGCTAGGCTTGTGTGTAAAGGCTACTCACAAGTGGAAGGAATAGATTATGAGGAAACTTGTACTCCAATGGCAAGAATGGAGGCCATTAGAATGTTCTTGGCCTTTGCATCTCATAAGGGCTTCAAATTTTATCAGATAGATGTGAAATCTACATTCTTTAATGGTGAATTGGAAGAAGTATACATTGTACAACTAGAAGGCTTTCAGTTATCAAATGATCCAAATATGGTCTACAAATTGAAGAAGGCATTATATGGACTCAAACAGACTCCCGGAGCTTGGTATGCAAGATTGGCTAGATACCTGCTGCAACAAGGATTCAAAAAGGGCATTGCAAATAACAATTTGTACTTCAAAGTTGAAGAATATCAAATCCTAATCGTGGAGGTATATGTTGATGATATAATCTTTGGAGGTAATAAAGGTATGTGCAAAGAGATTTGCAGAAGAGATGTAGAAAGAATTTGAAATGTCAATGTGTGGGGAAATGAATTTCTTTCTTGGATTACAAATCAATCAATCATAAAAAGGTATTTTCATTTCACAGTCAAAGTATGTTAAGGAAATGTTGAAGAAGTTTAGAATGGAAGACTCCAAACCAGTATGTACTCCCATGACTACTGGTTGTAAGTTAAGCAAAAATGATGAATCTCCTAAGGTTAATCAGAGCAAGTACAGATCAATGATTGGTGGACTATTATACCTGACTGCTACTAGACCAGATATCATGCATGCAGTTTGCCTTGTGGCTAGATTTCAAGCAGATCCCAGAGAATCACATGTTACAACAGTAAAAAGGATATTTAGATACTTGAAAGGCACTCCAGATTTTGGCCTATGGTATCCCAAGGATATTGATTTCTCCTTGAGTGTATATACAGATGTAGATTGGGTAGTATGTACAGATGCTAGAAGAAGTACAAGTGGTGGTGCTTTCTTTCTTGGAAGCAGACTAGTCTCATGGTTGATTAAGAAGCAGGATTCAGTGTCATTATCTACTGCAGAGGCATAGTACATTGCAACATCATCTTACTGCACATAGGTGTTGTGGATGAAGCAGACATTGAAGGATATCAAAGTATCATATGATGAACCTATTCCTATTTTATGTGATAATACAAGTGCTATCAATATTTCAAAGAATCTGGTAATGCATTCAAGAACAAAGCATAATTCAATTCAGTATTACTTCGTAAGAGAGAAGGTTGCAAAGAATGAGGTGAAATTGGAGTATGTGCCCACTAAGGATCAAGTTGTAGATATTTTTATAAAGGCTCTTCCTATGGATACATTTGACTCTCTGATAGAAGTTATGGGTTATTGCCCCTGCTTCTTTTAATTAGATGCATAAGTGTGTGCATCGATCCGGGAAGCATTTCAAGATACATTCTTAGTCTTGGACTGATGTTGAAAGCTACCTCTCAGGGGAGTAGGTAGTGGTTCTTTTGGTTGGTGTAGTCAAATGGAACACATTTTATGCCCGTAAGGGGGAGAGTATAGAAAAGTGAAAGCAGTGGAGTGAGAGTAGGTGCTTGCTGGTGTTGCCCTTTTCTATTGATGTCAAAGGGGGAGAGAGTTAGAGTAGCTAAAAAACCATAGTGCAGGATAGTGTAGGAAAGTGTGTGAAGTAGAGGTAAAAAGTGTGAAGAGTAAGAGTTAAGAGTTGCTCCCAGTTAGGGGGAGTACTACTGGTTGCAGAGCTGCTGATTGATTGTTTTTATTTTTGATGTATTTTTAGTAAGTTGGTGTTACCATCAATGACAAAGGGGGAGATTGTTGGAAGCTTGTTGGTGTTGTCATTGATGTCAACCTCTAGCAATTGGTTCACTTGTCTTCCAAGTGCTTTTGAGAAAATTTGAAAAAAAATGGTGTGCAGTGTGACAGAGGTATGGTCAATGTTGTGCTCTGTATTTCTTCATAATTGAATATATGATTATGCAGTTTGGAAGTGATTATCATAGGTGTTCAAAGGTGTCATATCTAGAGTTTTATGTTCTAGATTGTGTGGCAGTAGAAGATGAGTTTTGACAGAGTTTCTGCTTGTGAAGAAGGCTGTCTGGGAGAAATGAGATTGCTCCGCATTTCTCTGCATTGAGGTTTCTTGTCTTGTAGACTTGGGAGTGTGCTTGTATTATCTATATCTACTTTCCCTTGAAGTTTCTAGTGTTGGGTTGCTCTACAAGTTTAGTTCTTGTGTTGGAGTTCATTAGTAGTGCATCCTGATGTGTAGAATGAAGACACTCTTTGTTTCAGGTGGTTGCGATAGTCTTGCAGAAGATTCTGATGATGCTGGAACATTCTGGAAAGATGTGTGGATGTTGTGGATTGTTTCCTTGTGGTCTGCATGATGTTCTTGGACTTGGAAAGGCATACATGTGGTCACTTGTAGTGTTAGTTCAGGTTTGGCCGACCTAGCTTGCTAGCACTATTTGCAGAGGTACCTCGAGGATTGTGGATGCAATGAGAAACATGGTGATACAAATTTGGGTCCTAGTTAAACCTTGGTGTGGTCCACCTTCACTTCTTTCCACCACATAAGCATTTGGTGTCGACCTATTTTGGTGTTGCACATTTGAGGTGCACACATTTCATTAAGCCTGACCTAATTGAGATTGTTTTATGTCGCGGATGGTATAAATGCAAGGTGAAGTTTTAGTGGAATTTGAGAGAGAAGATGATGCGAATGTGAATAAAGGGTGGTGAATTGAGTGTGAGATTAAATTCTTATGACTCTCAGATGCAGTGAGTAGAAGGTGTCTACATTTTAGTCCGCTTGAAGTTGCTAGAGGTAGTGAGCTGAAGGTTGCGGATGGCATAAAGTTGCAGTGGTGGATTTCTCCTATTGCTTTGAGATAGTGAATCTCTCTGTAATAGTCCTCTTCTATTCTTCTCTTTTCTGGATAGTGAGTCCTTTCAGCAGTGAGCCTAATTGTATTTGGTGTTGCTATTCATATATATGTGAGCTAATCCTCATCGTCATTTTTCCCTTCTTGGGTTTTCCACGTAAATCTGATGCTCTTATGTGTTTGGATGTATTTGCATTAATGCTTCATATGCTTATATTTTGCTAATGCATAATAAGAGTTTGAAGGCTAATAATGGTAAAAAGGGTATTGAGGGTTTACTATTTTAATATACAACTGATTCACCCCCCTCTAAGTTGTCCTGTGCATACTAATAGATATTTTAATAAATGATCTTTAGTGTTTTAGTGAATTAGATAAGAATAAAGTTCTATTACTATTTGTTCATTTATTTATTTTAGTGTTCTTTCATTTGAATCAATGTTCCTACTTATTATCATTCTTTCTTTCTTTAAAAATATTTCTCATTCAAAATTTCTATCCTCTAGAAGCTCCTTCTTTCAATATGTTGTCTTTTTAAGATTATTTCATTTAAAACATACTATCTTGTAAATCTATTATTTATCTTTTAATGTTAATAGAATAATAATTCTATTTTGTTTAAACCATGTTCTATAAGCTACCATTTATGATTTTTTTAAGTAGGATGTGATTATACATTACTTATTTAAGGGAATTCAAAACAAAAATTAATATGATTTAGGTTTTAATTATTCTTTTGCTTATTAGAACAAATCTATTTTTGCAACATTCCCAAATGTAAAAGAATCTCATTAAAGTCATGATTCATATTGGGTCATTACATATGGTATAAGTAAATACTTTGAATAATAGAGTAGATGGGTTTATATATATATATAGACGTACATATTTGTAATTCATTCCCATTTTATTACTCTTTTTATCTTACCAATATTGACAAAATTCTTCTTTGGTTGCCAATGGTTTTTCTATGTTTCTATAATTTTATTTAAGTTGACTCTTAGTAATTGAATTGATCTTATTATGATTTAATTTAAACCATATACCTTTAGTCACTTAGTGTTTTCAACCTTGAGAGCTAAGGTCTGTGTCTAGTAGATTGCTAGTCACCTATAGAACAACTATATTTGATGACCTAGTTACTAATCAACTTGGGTTATGAAAACCTGTTTAGATCATCTTGTACTAAGTAACCTTGTCTACCTAATGTTTGGCTCAGATAAGTGAGCCTTGGTTTTGTTAAGAATTTAGTATGAATTTGTTAATGTTTCATTATGAATTATTGTGTTTAAATCAACCTTGCAGTTGGAAGTTCAAGTTACCGAACTACGAAGCCTCTGTGCATACATAGGCAAGGCCATCTAAGATGAGCCCTTGAGGCATTAGGTTTGGCCCTTAGGTCATGTTCTTTTCATTATCATGCATTGGAGATGAAATAAAATTAATCTAGTTATTTGAAAAGACTAATTGTTTGATCTAGTGTTGTAGAAGATAGAACTACACAGGAGGACTGGCTTCACAGTAGAACCATCCAACTTGGATTGATGCAAGTTGAAGTGAAAGGTTTGAGGTAGAAGGTATTCATTCTTTTCATATGGTTTAAGTTTAGATTCTCAATTTATTCATCTAATTTTGAGTGTAAGGTAACTGAAAAACTCAGGTGATAATTAGATATCCATACGAAATGGATTGAGTTCTATATTAGATGCCTTTGTTTCTAAATCAGTAAGGTATTGCTTAGTTATACAAAATTTGCATCGAAAGCTAACCTATGTGTGATGTTCTACACTATCATCTGATTTGAATGTTTGTATTATCCATCATTTGAGAAAGATCAAATGTAATAGCGAATTTCCTCTCTTGCATTTCGATCATTTAGTTAAGCTTGTTGTAGTTGTGTTTTCAAAGTATAAGAAATGTTTAAACCTTCAATTTTCAATTACGACGATTGATACAAAAATTCTGTCAGATACACAAATTTTTTCAATGCATGTAGAATATTGTATGTCACTTTAAAATCTTGTGTTTTTGGTTTTATTATTTTTAAACTAGAGTTAAACTTTTGGTAGTAAAGTATGAAAATAATCTAATAGTCTCTTGTGCTCACATGTAACAGCTTGGGCATGATAGGACAAGATAGCAGACCAAGATGGGCAGTCCATGGATAGGACTAGGTGGATGGGGTCCAAGATAGGAAAGGGGATAGGGAAGATAGGGTCTAGGATAGGAAATGAGATAGGTCATCTGAGTGGAAAAGGGGGCATATAGGGTAGGGAACTAGGTGGACTGATAGGAAGGGGATAGGGTAGTTAGGTGGATAGGTTGTTTAGGACTGGTTTGAGTGGGTTAGATAGGGGATCAGTACTAGGGTGGGCTAGTATGGAAAAAGAGGTGGACAATGTGTCCGTTGGGTGGAAAGAGTGTCCTCCAAGTGAATAGGGAAGATCAAGGCATAGGGGGTGGAGGAAAGGGGGTGGCAGATGTCGATGGAGTGGCAAAGGGGGGAGGGTGGATCAGGGAGGCATCACATGGGTGTGTTCCATATGTGTTTTCATTGATGTCAACAGTGGTATGGAGTACTGATCAATGATGATTAGTGATGTCAATAGAGATGCCAAAGGGAGATTTTGTAGAGTGGTGATTAGTGAAGAAAATAGAGTAAGTGATCATAAGTGTTGTGAGGAAAATAATGTGTATATGATATGCTGTGATGATTAGAGGAGTAGACATAGGAGTGTTGATTAGAAGAGTTGTGAAGTGAAGGAGATGGATCAATATCATATGTACATAATTGTACCTTATCTACTGAAGTCCATAGATAGATGAAAGTTAATAGGTTGAAGAGTATGTTGATATGAAGTTGTGATTTCCTGCTTGTGTTGCAAAGAGCTGTCATTGTTATGTATGGTGTTGTGATTGTAGTTTATGATATGGTGAATGTTGTATTCAATGTTTCCTGATTGAAAGCATTGCTTAAGATATGAAAGAAAGTTTTAGACAGTTTAAGGCACTGAATGTTGCACTAAAGAAGATCGGGTCAATGCTCTGCATTCCTTTGCATTTGAAGGTATGGCCTTGTGGTTTGGAAGATGTGTGATGTATCTATGTTCTTGATTTCAAATCATGAAAGTTAATGCAGAAGATTCTAGATCTTGCAGAGTGATGATAGTGGTTCAAAGTTGTTGTAGTCAGGAAGAGTCAGAGAAATGCTCTGCATTTCTCTGCATTTGAAGATGTGATTGTTTAATGTAAAAAGAGGGATGATGAGGTTGATAGTTTTGTTTCAAGGGTTTATCATGATCCTCCTTTCACCACTAAACATTCAAGGACATTCAACCGAGTATAGAACTCTATTATAGATCTCCTGCCACTTGGAACATAGGGGAAGATTGGAATTGTGTGAATTTGTTGTTTAATTAAGTCCAATTATGCTCAAAACCCTAATTTCATAAAATTGTAAATAAACAAAAAAATTACAGAAAATGATCGCACATAGAGATATCAAATGACAACAAAATACATACCAGATTTTGAAGTTCAGTGTGTAGAAAAGTCAGGGACTAATGAGCGGGTGCCCTAGTCCACTGTGTTGGTATGTGGCGACTGATCATGCAAGTACTGTACACTCGTAACATATTCTCGTCGGGGATTAGGGGTGGCAACCCCCGAGAAGTGGGGGTTTGAGGGCGGTAGGCCTCGAGAAGTAGGGGTTTGGGGGTGCAGCCCTCGAATTTTTTTCCCTCTTTTTTGCCCATTCAGAGTCGGTTGTTAATTTTGGTTAACCGACAAAAGAAAAATGAAATTGTAAAACCCTAATTCTAGAAGCTTCCAAAAGGCTTTATATAAGCGGCTGGGATGTATGTTGCAAGTGTGGAATTTGTGATATTGTAATCTATTTTGCACTGGATAATAAAATCATTGGATGGTTGAGTTTTTGTGGATGTAGCCCAGATTGGGTGAACCGTGTTAAATTTCTATGTTGATCTCTTTTGTGTTGTTCTTCATTGTTATATTTAGGTTATTTAATCTGCATATAATTGTTAGTGTTTATTGCTTCGATCTACCCTAACCCTAACAACTGGTATCAAAGTGGGTTGTGTTTGATTATCATCTGCAGGAAGGTCTCATGGTTGAGTGGAAGTCTCATGGTTAAGTGGGAGTAATGGCAGACGAGGGTAAATTGAAGGTAGATAAATTCAATGGGCAGAACTATTAGTTATGGAAGATGTAGATGGAGGATTATCTCTATTAGAAAGATTTATGGAGGCCGTTGGAAGGAAAAGCCAAGAAACTGACAACAATGACTAATGAGGATTGGGAACTTTTGGATAGAAAGACACTGGGAACCGTTCGTTTGTGCTTGGTACCATTTGTGGTGTTCAATATAATAGAAGTGAAGACAACAAACGAACTGATGAAAGCTTTGGAAAAAATGTATGAAAAACACTCAGCCTCAAATAAGGTATTTCTCATGAAGCATTTGTTTAATCTGAAAATGATTGAAGGTGGATCTATGTTAGATCATTTAAATGAATTTAATATGATTACCAGTCAGTTAACTTTTGTAAAAGTAAAATTTGATGAAGAGGTGAGGGCTCTCTTGGTTTTATGTTCTTTGCCAGAAAGATGGAATAGCTTGGTAATGGCTGTAAGTAACTCTCTCTTTGGTTCAAATACTTTGAAATTTGATGATGTTGTTGGTGTTATCCTTAGCGAGGAAATGTGACAAAAAAGCACAGGTGAGAGTTCAACATTGAGTAATGCTTTGACTGTAGAGAACATGGGAAGAACAAAGGAGAGAGGAAAAATCCCAACAAATCGTGGGAAGTCACAAGGGAAGTCAAAGAAAGGCAAATCTAAATCTAGAGGAAGAATGGATTGTTAGCACTGTAGAAAGCACTGGGAACCATTCGGTTGTGTAATGACTAATGAGGATTGGGAACTTCTAGATAGAAAGGCACTGGGAACCATTCGATTGTGCTTGGTACCATTTGTGGTGTTCAATATAATAGAAGCGAAGACAACAGATGAACTGATGAAAGTTTTGGAAAAATTGTATGAAAAATGCTCAGCCTCAAATAAGGTATTTCTCATGAAGCATTTGTTTAATCTGAAAATGATTGAAGGTGGATCTGTGTTAGATCATTTAAATGAGTTTAATATGATTACCAGTTAGTTAACTTCTGTAAAAGTGAAATTTGATGAAGAGGTGAGGGCTCTCTTGGTTTTATGTTCTTTGCTAGAAAGATGGAATAGCTTGGTAATGGCTGTAAGTAACTCTGTCTTTGGTTCAAATACTTTGAAATTTGATGATGTTGTTGGTGTTATCCTTAGCGAGGAAATGTGACAGAAAAGCACAGGTGAGAGTTCAACAGCGAGTAATGCTTTGACTGTAGAGAACATGGGAAGAACAAAGGAGAGAGGAAAAATCCCAACAAATTGTGGGAAGTCACAAGGGAAGTCAAAGAAAGGCAAATCTAAATCTAGAGGAAGAATGGATTGTTGGCACTGTAGAAAGCCAGGACACTTGAAGAAGGATTGCTGGTCTTGAAAGGGCAAACAAGGAGACAGACAACATGATGATAGTAAGGAAGCTAATGTTGCAAGTAATAAATTACAGGATGCTTTAATTTTATGTTTAGATAATGCTAATGATTCCTAGTTAATAGATTCAAGGGCTTCATTTCATGCCACACCCTATAGAAAATATTTTGTAGATTATGTTCAAGGTGATTTTGAACAGGTATATTTGGGTGATGATGAACCCTGTTAGATTGTTGGAAAAGGAAAAATAAAAATCAAGCTGCAGAATGGAAATGAATGGTTGCTACAGGAGGTAAGGCATGTTCCAAATTTGAGAAGGAATTTAAACTTTGCAGGACAACTAGGTAGTGAAGGCTGTATAGTTACCTTTCAGACAAAGTCTGGAAGGTCACTAAAGGTGCATTAGTAGTAGCTAAAGGTGAAAAGGTAGGCACATTGTATTTGTGTAATGGTAATACTTATTCTACCTTAGCTGCTATAGAAATAGTTGCTACTGAAACAGTTATAGCACTTACTACAGGGACAAAAATAGAATTGTGGAACCATAGACTTGGGCACATAAGTGAGAAAGAGATAAAGATCCTTCACTCTAGAAAGTTGCTACCAGGTCTGAAGCAGATTGACTTAGAGTTATACGAAAATTATATTTATGGAAAATAGTAAATAGTCTGATTTCTCAAAGTTGGGAAAGAGAAGAAGAGTGAGAAATTAGAGCTTGTGCATTCAGATGTATGGAGACCAACTCAGGTATCTTCTCTTGGTGGCTCTTGCTATTATGTTACTTTTATTGATGATGCAACTAGGAAAACATGGGTGTATTTCCTAAAACAAAAATTAGAAGTATTTGAAACTTTAAAATGGAAAGCTTTGGTTGAGACTGAGATAGGAAAAAAGTTGAAGTGTCTTAGATCTAATAATGGAGGCGAGTATTGCAGTAGAGCATTTGAGAATTACTGTTCATATAATGGAATCCGTCGGCAGAAAATAGTTCCTGGAACCCCACAAGAAAATGGTGTGTCTGAGAGGATAAATAGGACCATTATGGAGTGTGCAAGGAGCATGAGATTGCATGCTGGACTACCCTTACACTTTTGGGCAAATGATGTACATACCGCTGTTTATTTAATAAACAAGGGACCTTCAAATCCTTTGGATGGTGGCATCCCAAAGGAGGCATAGATGGGTAAAAAGGTAAACTATTCATTTATGAAAACCTTTGGTTGTGAAGCTTTTGTCCATGTTGATATTGAAAATAGAACCAAGCTTGAGGCTAAGTCTAAAAAACGTACCTTCATTACATATGGAGTAGATGAATTTGGTCATCAGTTATGGGATTATGAAAATCATAAAATCATTAGGAGTAGAGATGTTATATTCAATGAAAAGGTCATGTATAAGGATCAACTGCAGGAAAAGAAGCATGAACAAGCCAAAAAGGAATATGTGGTGTTGGATGAGATTCCAGAAAATAAAATGCCAGTGGTACCTGATGCTTAGCAACAACAAGTTATCCCATAGACTCCTGCAAGTGTTAAACATTCTACAAGGATAACCAGACCTCCAAAAAGATTTTCGCCATCATTATATTCTATATTATTAACTAATTTTGGTGAACCTAAAGGTTATAAAGAAGTAATGCAAGTAGATACCAAAAAGCAGTGGGAGCTAGGCATGAAAGAGGAAATGGATTCCTTGTTGCAGAATTAGACTTGGGACTTAGTCAAATTGCATGCAGGTAAAAGAACATTGCCAAATAAATGGGTTTACAGGTTGAAGGAAGAAGATGGAGGCAAAAAAATATAAGGCCAGACTTGTGGTAAAAGGTTTTGCACATAAAAAAGGTATAGATTTTGATGAAATATTTTCTCTGGTTGTAAAGATGACTTCTATTAGAACTATTCTAAGTCTTGTGGCTGCAGAAGACTTGCATCTTGAACAACTAGATGTGAATTTACAACTTTTCTCCATAGGGATTTGGAAGAGGAAATATACATGTAGCAACCATAGGGATATGAGGTCAAGGGTAAGGAGGATTTTGTGTGTAGGTTAAAGAAGAGTTTGTATGGCTTGAAGCAAGCACCTCGGCTACGGTATTTGAAATTTGATAGTTTTATGGCTAAACAAGGTTATAAAAGATGTCATTCTGATTATTGTGTTTATTTTAAGAAATTGGGTAATTGCAACTATATTATCCTGTTGCTTTATGTTGATGACATGCTTATTGCTAGGTCTAACATGCAGCATATTAATGAACTTAAGAATAAATTAGTAAATTCATTTGCTATGAAGGATTTGGGTGCAACAAAACAAATCCTTGGTATGAGGATCACACGAGACAAGACAAAAATATATTTTTTGTTTGAAAGTGAGTATGTAGAGAAGGTGTTGAAAAGGTTTAACATGCAAAATGCAAAAGTAGTTAGTACACCTTTGCTTAGTCATTTTAAGTTGACTAAGGAGATGTGTCCAAAGATACAAGAGGAGGAAGACAAAATGTCTAAGATACCATATGCATCAGCAATTGGCAACTTGATGTATACAATGGTATGTATAAGGCCAAATATTGCCCATGCAGTGGGAGTTGTGAGAAGGTATATGAGCAATCTAGGAATGGAACATTAGAATGCGGTAAAATGGATTCTCTGATATTTGAGAGGTACTACTTCAAAGAAACTATGTTTTGGAGTAACAAATTCTACTCTAAAAGGATATGTTGACTATGATCTGGTGGGTGATATTGATAGCAGGAGGAGTACTACAGGGTATGTTTTTAGTGTAGGAGGTACTACGATCAGTTGGATTTCACGGCTGTAAAAGGTTGTTGTGCTTTCAACCACTGAAGCTGAGTATGTTGCTGCTATGGAAGCTAGCAAGGAGATGATTTGGTTACAACATTTTCTAGAGGAATTGGGGCAACAACAAGAAGATAGCCCTTTGTATACTGATAGCCAGAGTGCCATTCATTTTGCTAAGAATTCAGCTCTGCATTCAAAAACTAAGCACATAAAGCTCAGATACCACTTCATCTGGTCAGTTTTGGAGGATGGACAGTTGAAGCTGGAGAAAATTCACACAAGTGAGAATCCTGTAGATATGTTCACAAAGGGGGTTACACAAGAGAAACTAATTTCCTCATTAGTTTTTGTTGGCCTTTACGACTGAAAATGGTGGACATAAGAAACTAGCCAAGCCTGTAATTTAGTGGGAGCTACAAGTGTAGCGGTGTCGTCTAGGATCAATTTCCAAGTGGGAGATTATTTGGTGTGGAGCCTGATCAGTCTTCAAGCAAGAGATTGTTGGTATGTGATGACTGATCATGCAAGTACTATACACTCATAACGTATCCTCGCTGAGGTTTTTCCCTTTTTTTGCCTGTTCAGAGTCGGTTGTTAATTTTTGTTAACCGATAAAAGAAAAATGACATTGTAAAACCCTAATTCTAGAAGATTCCAAAAAGCTTGATATAAGCGGTTGGGATGTATGTTGCGGGTGTGAAATTTGTGAGATTGTAATATGTTTTGTACTAGATAATAAAATCATTGGAATACTAAGTTTCTGTGGATGTAGCCCATATTGGGTGAACCATGTTAAATTTTTGTGTTGATCTCTTTTGTGTTGTTCTTCATTTTTATATTTGGGTTATTTAATTTGCATATAATTGTTAGTGTTTATTGCTCTGATCTACCCTAACCCTAACACACTATACCTACTTTTGTTAGGATATCTGAAGAATGTCTGCAACCTGTTCCTACTATCATAGAGATTTCATCTCTTCAGAATCTAGAGGACTAATGAGCAGGTGCCCAAGTCCAAGCCCTAGTTTTCTTCTTAGATTTGCAATTCTCACAGTCTGCACTGCTTTCCTGCGACTCCACTTCTTTCACTTCTGAAACCTATAACTTACAATCACAGAGAAGTGGGTTGGGGGTTGTGGTGTTTAGAGGCTTGCCTCAGTCAAGCCTTAGAGAGACATTCAAGTCTTCCAAACACTGTTGTCAGATAAAGAGTGCGTATCCTTGCAGGATAGAGGAAAAATCCAAATGATAAATGATTGAAAACACAATAGATATCACCTTGTAGTGTAGATATCATGGAAAGAAGATGCTCTTCAAGCCATGAGGAGATGGAATCAAATTTGCAACAAATAAGCACAATAACAACACAATACTTCTCTGCAACACAATGAAAGCTTTGGATCACTTTAACATAAGCTCATAGATAAAAAATGCCATCTTATTTATAAATGAATCACTAATCATGCTTATATATGCAACTACAAACAACTTCTTACCAAGAAATTCGTAATTCAAACTTGAGGTGTCGGCATAGGACCTAATAACAGTCATACAACTGACACATAAAAATAGGTCTTGACCTAAAATAGGGTAGGACTAGAGCATGAGCGCCCAAGTCCTCCCCCCTATTTCAGGTAGGATTCATGTTAAGTACATGCCCTAGGTCCCATTTGCCATGAAACTTAGGGGTTTCTTCACCGGAAATCATCATTAACATGCAAGATGACTTAAATGCATTCTAAAGGACCCAAGAGCTAAACCTTAGGAGGGAAAAGCCCCCAAGGGGAGATTTTCTAATGTAACATTTAGCCCCCACTTTAATGTATGTATAAATGCAAGGCCAATACATGCATTAAAGTACGGTCAACAAACACAACAAGCATACCAAGCACAGAGAAGACATGCCAATCACAATGAAGACAATCATAGGGATGCAAAACACAGATAAGATAGTTATAGTCATGCAAAACATGGAGAAGACATCATTGAAGACATGCAAAACACAGTGATTATAGTGAATGTAGTGATTATTTTTCTTTTTTATTTTCTCATATATATGAAATGCAAATGCAAGTACATGGAAAGTAAACACACAACCCAAATGTAGGAGGAGCTCATCACCACCAATCTTGAAACTGCATAAGGGGTAATAGACATGCAAAATAAATCTCAAAGTGTATGCCTTAGGGACAATCATGTAGGAGGGTACCCCCAAGTCACCAACCACAATTCAATGTCCATAAGACACAACACACAACAATGAAAATAGAGGAGAAGCAATATAGAAGAATGATGATACAAATAGAAGAAGGGTCACAACAGAGGCAGTCTCCTTGTATCCTTGACCTTACGAGAGTATCAAGGGTCATCCTAGGAGGCCTAAACAACACATAACACATCACGGGGGAAACACAACATGAGAGGGGAGGTCACATAAATGAGTTGATAATGCTACGACATAGGTGACCACCAAGGTTAGAAATACTTACCTATAGGGAGAACCTAATTAAAGGTTGTTAATGAGCAAATCATCATCATCTTCCCACTCCCGAATGTTAGAGGAAAGTGGGACATAAGGTACCATAGCCCAACTTTTATTCTTGTCTTCAATTTGTCCATTCTTAAGATCCTCTTGGTTTGATTCAATGTTAGGTGAGATGTTTTCTTGTTGAGATATGTTTCGTTGGGCAAATGCTTGTCTTCTCTTCCTCCTTTCTCTTGCTTGTTTGTTTCTTCTTGTCTTATTATTTATCTCTTTTTAATAGTGTCTTGTTCTTCCATAGGTTTTTGTGTTTTAGAGGAGGAAACACCATGGTCAAATTTCATTTGTTTCGGTGGAATGTTTTGCTCTCAACAAATACCACCTGATCCTTGTAAGGATGGCAGGGGAGGAACCTCAACATAGGGCCCTTTTCTTTTTGGTCTAGGAAGCTCTTCAAATGCGGTTTGTTCGTCTCTTATTATTTCTTGAATAGAAGGACCGACCCTATAACATTTCTGGCACCCACCGTTCAATTTTATGTTTTTTGCAAATTTTTGTAGTAAAAATTTATACTTCTCTAAACCCCATTATCGAGTTTTGCAAGGATCTATCAAACAGCGACCTCCTGGGCTAAAACTAACATCACTAACGTGCTCAGAAGGGTCAAAAACCTTAGAATCACCTGTTAATTCACAAAAATCAGAGACTGAAAAAAATCTTTGTGATTTTTTTGAGGGTGCATCCTTGTATCCATCAGTCCAAAGGGTGCTTCCATAGGGTGCATCACTTTATCCAGCGGTCTGAAGGGTGCTTCCATGTCCTTTATCCAACTGTCTGAAGAGCTTTTTCGTAGGGTGCATCCTTTTATCCAGCGGTTCGAAGGGTGCTCCCGCAGGGTGCATAACTATATCTAGTGGTCTAAAGGGTGCTTCTGTGTCCTTTTATCTAGCTGTCTGAAGGGTGCTTCTATAGGGTGCATCATTTTATCCAACAATCCTCCATCCTGCCTTCTTCTACATGCCATAAGGGTGGTATCTTTTTCTTTTTGACATAATAGGAGCATACGAACTCGTAATCATGCAAATAAACACTCATTGGAAAGGTAATTCTGTGAACTTCACAATGGAGCAGGTTTGATCAAGTGATTTTATCATTTTATTGGCTATTTGTACAGTCAAAGTTCAGCTATCTTTCCAAGATTAAATCTAGTGTTTTTTTCTTGGAAACTAATGATTTATCTGTGCATCTTGACTTAAACGCTTGTCAAATAAAAAAGAAAAAAAACTTCTAATATATCTTCTGTAGGTTCGAGTGGTCAAAGAACAATCATTTATCACTAAATTAGGCACACTTTTGTTTTGAGCTTTAAAATAAATTTGTGTGTTTAGTTAGGCAAACATTTCATTTGGACTTAAAAAAGAACCATTGCTATCTTGTTATCACTTCAAAGTTAACAACTGGTGTGTGTGCCCAAGTAGTGTAATACATATAGTCTTTTTCTTTTTAAATAGGGGTGAAAGAACCACTGTTTACTGTGTCTTTGGAATGATATTAGGCCTATGCTCTCCCCTATCTTGGGTGATCAGAATGCCAGACATATCATTTCGCATGTGTTATAACCTTTAGAGGGGCCTGCACTTGGATACCCATCTATCCAAGTGAGAACGACCCTAAGTGGTAACAGGATAAAGCCAAGCCTTGCTGATCCACTATAAATAAATTGTGCTTGAGGTGAAAGCTTCATGCAACGAGTGCTATTGTGTTATATGGACAACCAACCTCCCCCAAAACCCTTCAAGGCGTAACCCTTGAAGGCTAGGAGACTCCATAACGGAGAGTAGTGCTACCGCATGCATAACCACTCGAACAGTTTCCCTCACTACATAGCCATTGTTTAGTAGCCTAAAATCCTTCTATTTGTTGGTGCAAAAGGTGGGACCTTTGAAGCCGCCCCGATTCATGTGGTTCTTAGTAAAGGTAGCAGGGACAATCCTAAGGTTCGGTGGGGGTATGAGCTTTGGGAAACCTGGATCTTGGTATGCATGAGAAGTGTGTGCCATGGAGAGGAGTTGGTGCTACCAAGATCCTGAAGCTATCCGCTTTGAATATGCACAGCTAGGGGATCTGACAAATACTATCTTTACCAGCCTAGGATTGTAATTATTTTTGTGTCCAAAAAGAGTCCAAAATTTACCAAAAAAAATTCAAAAAAATTAAAATCATTCTATGTGTTTGCAGTGTCTTCTTGCTAAAAATTGATAAAATCAGATTAAAAGACCAAACTGCAAACCAAAAAGACCAAAAAAAGATGCAAAACGTGTCAAAAATTTTACAAAAACATTCTAAAACCGCACATTTGTAGTTGTGCATCTATCACAGTAAGCTTTTCCAGTCTTGTGTCAATTTCTATAGAGATGGAAAACCAATTAGAATATATTTCTCAAACACTCCAATATCTGCAATTGCAAATAAACTTAGGTCCCTCACCCCAAGATTGCATAGCAATTGCTTAACAAATCCAAGTCTTACAAAAAGAAATGGCAATCTTGCAAGCTGAATGTACCAGTACAAGCTACACCTCACACCAAAATCATACCTTCTTTTCCCATCTTAATGATACTATTGACAAGGTAAGCACCACCTCAAGTTAGAAATCATATACCACTCCGTCTCTACACCAACACCACCATCTAGTTCCTCCAACTCTAAATGGACAACCAAAAAAGAATTAGATGAGTTTTGGGAAAAATATTTTCCAAATTTATATAGCAAAAGAAAAGCTATGGCAAAAGCCAAATTCACTCATCCATTACCTCATCCATGTACTGCTACACCTACAAAGGATGTGATCCAAGGACTATTAGCAGAGAGCCAATCATGTCCTCAAATTCTGGTCCTTGACCTTACCAAAGATTCTTCCAATAACATGTCAAATCCTACAACCCCTTCATGTAATCCACAACCCCTTGAGCTTATTGAAGAACCTCCTACCATGAGCCAAAGTGAAGGTCCATCATACCTTCATGTTGCTAACCAAGAGCCTATCTAGGAGTCCTCTACCTCCACTTCCATTCAAGAAGATCAAGAGCTATGTCAAGAGCACACCTTAGAGCATGTGGAAACATTAAGCCCTAGTCCAAGTCAAGATCAAATCACTTTTATGCCACCTATTCATAACATGTATCTTTTCCATGATCAAGATGATACCCATAATGATGAAGCTCTCCATGAGCCACTTGATCCTATCCATCTCCCAACAACTATACATGGGCAAGAGATCCAATTCAAACCCATTCATAATGTTTATCTCTTCCATGATCAAGATAATAGCTATGAAGAACCTCTCCATGAGAAACTTGATCCTATACATGAGAAAGAGATCCAATTCCAACCCATCCATAACCTATATCTTTTCCATGATCAAGACATTCCCTATGAAGAAGATGTCCATGAACAACTTGATCCCATACCCATCCATGAGCAAGAAACCTCCATTACTCCTATCCATCCTCCCTCTAGTCCTATCCATGATCCAACAACTTCCACTTCCCTTGATGAGACACTTGCCTCCCAAGTGCACATAGATGATCAAACCAATAACTTGGATCCTACCAAGCATGATAGTCAAGATCCTATTGATCTTCCACCTTCCATAATTGACCATGTTGAAAATTTGTTATCCTATCCCCTTGGTCTCACTACCTTCATCCATGAATGTTCTTCCTTAGAACACCAACAACCATTATCTACCTCTTCACCTTCTCCATCCAATAAAGAACTCATGTCTAGTGTTCCACCTATACATAATCCCACTGTCCACCACATACTCCAGAATATGAACTATCAAGGTAAAGGCTTAGGAGTTCATGAACAAGGTATTTTGGAGCCTGTACATGTCAATGTTCCTCCACACTCATATGGCCTTGGATACACACCCCAAGGTGAACAATCTCAAGATGTTGGTACTTCCTCCATCCTCCTAAGTCTACCACTTTCCATCGTATATCCTATCATATGCCCAAAACATATGTCGCCATTCCGCCTCCCTTATCATACACATCCCAAAAGCATGTGACCATACACCTTCCACCATCCAATCTACCTCTGCTACTTTTGACTCCTAACACCCCTCCATGCTTTTTACCACCACTTCTTCCAACACCTTATCCATCCATCTATAAATCCTCTAAATATCCCAATCATCACCGACAAATGCACATGTTGTCTAAACAAGGAGCTTTCACCAACCTCACTTCCACCATCCCACGGGGATTCAATGACAAATATGTGGATGCCTCTACGTATAAAGTCAAAAATCCTAAAGGTCCTCATGCATGTGGATACAAAAGTTAAGAATAAAAGAAACATTCATCTCAAGCGTTGCATACACCCACACACCTCAAAGCAAAACTGAAAAAGGTGTGGGTCCCCAAGCATCAAGCAATTACCTCAGAAGTTGCACAAAGGCTGCATATACCCAATCCCATACCTTCACAGGTAAAATCTAAAAGCAAAATGGTTTGGGTACCCAAGCAAAAAACCCTAAAGTTACATGAGGCATCCACCTCTCAAGAATTCTAATCATTCACTTTCTCCCATTCCATCCAAAAGTATCCAA
This sequence comes from Cunninghamia lanceolata, assembly GCA_027924645.1. NCBI lineage: Eukaryota > Viridiplantae > Streptophyta > Pinopsida > Cupressales > Cupressaceae > Cunninghamia > Cunninghamia lanceolata. Next base: position 7,185,046 of record BSBN01000737.1, on the reverse strand, counting down.
TTCCTCCATCCCACAAGACAAGCAAAAATAAAAAAAATACTAAGTCTATGTGGGTCCCTAAATTTCTAATTCATTCATCCACCAAGCAGAAATCTCCATTGCTTCCCACACCACCTGCCTATCATAAGCTTCAATGTTTATCGCAGTATGTGCAACAGTTGGTCATAGTTCCCTTCCATTCCACAACACTTCTATATAACTCCATCTCCCCTCCCTTCGACTACTCTCCTACATATCTTCCCCATCCTACTCCCATGGTCCATGCTTTTGCATAAGCTTTCCAATCTGTATATCTACATCAGCGCCCACTATCGCACCCTTCCATAATCCAATATCTACCATTCTCCATCTCACTTTCATGCAATCCCCTACCAACATCTAGGAGCACACTATACATGGTCTGTGCGACAACATCCATCTAGAGGGACTATCACCTTTCAAGGAACTAGATACTTGAGTCTCTCCTTATCCATATCCACCTTCTCCTATCTAAATATTCAAAAAAAAAAAATCAAAAAAAAAAAGTAAAGAAAAATCCTTTCGTCCAATGGTGGAAACTTGGCAAACAGGTGCCTTGGATAAGTACCATGATAAAAACCTAGCAAACAGGCGTCATGTGTAACTTGATCTTCTATGTCACCTACACTTGGGGGCATCGACATATCACTTTTCTCCTACCAGTTTCCTTTCGTACCATTTCCTATCCTATTCCTCTATCCATCTTGATCTTCCATTCCTCTATTAGAAGTATTTTAATCACCTGGTGATTCCCTGGTATGAATGTATTTCTCTTAAGGGTAGACCTTTTTGCTCTTGCTTTCATGATTGTTTGAATGCTTCCTATTTCTTAATTCTTCAAAATGTCAAATTTTTATGGAAACTACAGCTACTCCTCTCCACTCAGCCAGAATCCAAATTTTATGCCTCCATACCAAAAATTTCAGGCCCATGATACCTCTAGTTTTGCATTGTATGGCTCTGCTCTAGCAGAATATCAACATCCTTACAATGCTTACCTCCCTCCCACCCCTACTATGTCTTCTTGGTAGCCTAATGATGTTTATTGTCAACCCCAAGAAGACTATTTTGATCCTAGACAATGCAACTATCCTTCTAATCAGTTCCAAGATGTTGACTATGTGAACACTGATGCATTCAATGAGCTCATGGGCATGTTCCTAGAGATTGATAGACTTTTGGATGATAAAAAAAGAGAAAGAGGGTATAACTGGCCTTAGTAGAGTTATGGTCTCAACATCAGAAACATTAGTGATCTTAAAGAGGCGTTCCTAGACCTACAGAGGGAGTATGGTGAGTATGAAGAAATGATGGAGTGTGATTGGCAGCAGGAGGCATAGGAAAGGGTTTTTCAAGAAAACCTTTCTATGAGGATTGTGGCTCATGATCCATAGATGAGGCAAGTACCCCAATCAATTCCATCCTCTCCCAGCTCTGGGAAGTCTCTCCCTTCTGCACATTTTTAGCCTGTAGAAGAGCAGCCTCGACTTCACAAGTTCCAAGGCTTCAAGAGCTTTTTTCCTCCACAAGCCCCTGTTCTTGTGCAAACTCAAATTATCACTCCCCAGGAACAAATTTACCAAGAACCCTCTCCCCTCCAAGAAATTCAAGAAAATATATAGACATCTTTCCCTGATACTATTTCAATTTTCAAGGGTGGACCTATTGTCTACCGAGCTAATTGGAAAGATGAGCTAAGGAGAGAGATACCTACAACTAGGGAGGAGCCGCTTGCAAATAATGAACCCTTATGCACCATTAAAACTGATAATTCAAACCTGTTGAAAGATAAAGTCAAGCCTAGTCTAATGGAGCAGCAATGCATTAAGCATATTAGGGTTATTACTGATTCAGTGGCAGAGTTGAGTCCTCTAGACTTTGGCTCATTCCAAGAGTTTTCCCATGCTTTGAACAAGAGGAATGGAAGCAAAATGAAAAGGGAGCATGGTGAAAAGGTCCAGTTGCAAAGAAAACCCAAACAACAAAATCATATGGAGTTGCAGTCAAATGATGAGGGCATTAGGGATGGGGTTGTTACAAGGATTTCTCAAGAAAAGGTTGATGATGCCCCTTAGTTTCATAAACTGCCTAGTTATATTAAAGATAAAGATGGCATGCAAATGCCAGCCTTAGCTACAGTTCTGGAACAACATGAAGATTTTGAGAGTGGTGGCAAGTTGTTGCAAGTTGAGGCCAGGGATGACAATGAGATCTCATCTCATGAGGAAGAGCATATGTGCATCCCTATGTTGAAGAGTGCAGAGGATTTGGAGGAAGCTCTTTTCTGGGATGCGATTGATATTTTTTGCTCAAATCTGGATAGTGGACCAACTCCTCCAGATGAGGTAAATCCTAACCTATTTGGGAAAAATGGGGAGGCAGTTATTCTTCAAATTACTTTACAAGAGCTAGAGCTTACAGGCTAGCAAGAGAAGGAAACAGAGTAGAGGCATGAGATCAACTTTGTTAATTTGCATTCTATTTCAGTGGGATGCCCTATCAGGTATCTAGCCCAGCTAGAGACATATTAGAAGGGGTCCCTACCTATCATGCTTACTTCAAAGCATGAGGTTGAGCATCAAAGAGGGGCAGATCAACCCACTTATCCACTTCCAGGCAACTATATTTCTGATCAATACAAGTGGATAGGTGAGTTTTTCTTTGTCCTTGGGGAAGTATTTCATTACTTTGTTGTATATCCATCCCTTCCCCACCTCTTTTTAACTACCCACATGCATGGGAAACATTGTAAATTGTTAAGAAAAGGCGGTGACTTTCAAGAACCCATTAATGGATTTGTTTGAAGCCATATCCTTGTTGTTTGTTTAGGTTTTAGAGTAGGTTTTATTTTAGTTTTAGGTTTACTTTCCCTAAGTACTCTTGCACATGTTGTATTGTCATTAGAAGAATGCAGGCCTTGTTCCTTTTGGTGTGTTTTGAGAGGCAGGGTTTCAGTTGTTTTGACCTATTGTAGCCCTTTTGACTCTATGCCCAATGAATTCTTAAGGCCACTAGTTTCCATTTGTTTAGGAGGCAAACACCCCTGAGAAGTCACCAAAATGTTGTCCTATTTTTCTTCCCAACCAAATAGTCCAAATCCATAAAATCTCTAAGTGTTTTCCCTTTTAGAGATGCAAGGAAAAACATCCAAAATTGACTAAGTCCCAAAAACCTTGAGTTTTCCAGCTTTTCAGAGTTTTGGAGTTCAGATTTCTACCCTTCGTGCTTCCATCTTAACCATCTCCAAACTCCATCCTTTCCCTTTCAAAATAAAACTAAGTATTTTAACGTTTTAAGAGTTTCTGACTTGAGCTTTTCCTCTTCCCTCTTCCCTTTTGGAAGATGTAAGGTGGAAGGCTTGAAGCCTGACCCCTGACAAGTGTTAAACTTTCTAAGGCATTCTGCCATTCCACAAAACCCTTTTGATGGACCGCACGGTGGGCTGGTAAAACCACAGAATGCTGCCATGTGGACAAAGGGAAAGAGACAGGAAAAAAGAGTGGGGCCCAAGCTCTGACTCTTTCTTTGAGAAATAATGCTAAGTGTTTTAGACTTTAGAGATTAGACATTTCTTCTTCTTCCTTCCCACTAAAGGCGAAAGACAGAAGGCTCGAGCTCCGAACTCTGCCAAAACTTTCAAAAGATTGGTTAAGTCTTTGACTTTCAGGGCTCAGACTTCCCTTCTTCCTTCTTCTCTGTGAAAAAGAAAGATGGAAGGCCTAAGGCCTGAAGTCTGCTGATAATATAATTGTCCTTTGTAAAGTGGAGTTTGGGGGTGGATTTTCCTTCTTTCTTCTTCTCTTTTGTAAGGTAGAACACCGAAGGCCCGAGGCCCAATCTCTGATCATTTTCATAGTCTTCAGAAACAAAGGGAAATGAGGCCGAATTAAAGGTCCACCATGATCACACATGATTAAATCTTGTTTCCAAGGCATGAATCTAGTCCAGATGAAAGTCGAACATCTAGCTCCAGGTGGAAAATTTGTGGTTGAGCATTTATTGTTGCAGGTAGAGTTTCAAGCACCCATTTTCAACGCAAATATTTGATGATATTTGTTCAACCACTTCTTGGAGATATTTTATCTATATTTCTATCAAGACAATCAGATTTTCTTCTGATATTCATTTGTAGAATATCTTCTGACAGAGCCCATGGGGGTGAATTTATTGATGAAATGACTGAGGTCAATGTAATGAAGTGCTATATATGCATAGAAAAAGATGTAATGAGGGTTGGAAAGTAGTTTGATATTCTTCATGGTTCTGTATTCCAAATAGAACTCTACTCTCCTGTAACAATGCCTTTTGATTAATACATATGGTGTTTTACTTGTTCATGTTTTTTCTTTTAACTCTGTGTAGTCTTAGAATTGGCTATTGTTTGTGAATGTTTAATTCCTTGAAATCCATTCTTTACCTCTGTTAAAGTCTTCATGATTTGTGTAAGTTTATCAGTTGTATTCATTTATTTGTGCATCTTAGCTCTATGAGTGTTCTATATTCAAACCTAGTGTATCACCCCTTTTCATTTTCAGTTCATCCTTCTTCTCCTTTTCCTCAACAGTGCATAGATTAGGTTTAGTCTAGGAATAGTTGAATCTCTCATTTAGTGAAGGAACTAGCCTCTCTCTAGAGATTTAGTCTCCTTGCAGAGCCCCACACCTGGAGGTCATCTCAATGTTTCACTGGATTGTTGGAGCCCTAAAATACTTCAACACAGGGTGCAAATCCATGTGACAACATATACTAAGGAAAAGGTGAAATGTCCATATGGACATATGCACATGGATATGGATATCCGGTTCAGGATATGCAAATGGATCGAGAATGTCCAGATATGTGAAATATCCATAAGATATGTACATTTAACCTTTTGAAACCTTCGTGCAAATTAATTCGACCAATTTTGAGCTCCCCACATAGTTATCTAAATCACTTAACATTTAATAATTCATTTGATATCATTAAGTGCAACATTAGCTCAAATCAATTGATATTTCAATAACAAATCATGCATTAAATGTTGGCAACTTGGAAAACATCACTAAGAGAGACACTACTGGTATGATAGTGAATGATTGTGCATGATGTTTGAAGATGTTGTCATTTATGGCAACAAGCAAAGGAACAAGATTGGAACAATGTTTTTGGTCAAGAGAAGAAGACTTAGCCATTTTGGCTAAGTGTTGGCAGTATACTGAAGCAGCGACAAGGAGATAGTGTTTGAGCTAGTATTGGTCCGCAATAGAAGATCATATCATGTGGTTCAAGCATGTTGTTCATAGTCCTCAAATGATCATTTGTCCAAGATTTCAATTCTTGATGAGTATCGGAAGGCTATCTTTAAAAAGTCTAAGTTTGGCAGTGCAGAGAACAGAGAAAATTAGAACAAAACACTTAACTAAATTTGTCCACATTCCTCTGCTGTTGCATATCTTGTTATGCGGTTTGAGGTGTTGTAAACACATGTATGGAGTATCTATATCTAGAGTTACAAGTTTTGAGCTCCACCGGAAAGCTAATTATGAATGTCTAAGTATTGCTACTTGATATGGTGTAGTTTGACTGTGACAGAGCATGTGTTATTATGGTCTGTATTCCACCGCAAGAGAACATTTTTCTTTGCGGTTCTGAAGGTATGATATATGATGTGTGAAGAGTGTTTGATATGATTTTGGAAGAATCTTGTGGTCCCCAGTGAAAGTTGATGTCTGACAGATGAAGTGAACCAGTGACCGTCCATGCTTAAGGCCGACATGACAATATGATGTGCGTGTAGTAAGTTTTGTTGTTTGGAATCTTATCCTAATTAATTATATGGATGGAGCCGACATATGTGAATATGATTCAAGTGTTGTTTTGATCTGGTATGTATTTTGGTAAATGATTTTGGCCGACAAGCTACATAATGCATGACTACATGGTATACTTTACTAGGACAACCTAATATGAAGATTTTGATTGTTGTGGATATATATATGGGATTGAATTTGGTGTTTGAGTGATGAGATGCGAATATGTATGTGTGAAATATGTGAAGTACAAAGTAGGTGACAAGAGTAGAAGAAAAGAGATCTTGCTTAATGTAAAAGCAGATAAGTCAAGATGAAGAGTTTTGAGATAGTATTTTGAGCATTCATTGGACATCCATGCATGTGTAGATGTAATTTGAGTAGTTCAACCTGGCAGTGAGCCATTCTTCCTTCTCTTTTCTTTCTCTAGGTAGTGAGCCTATTTTGGCAGTGAGCCATTCTTGCAGTGAACATTTTCTTTGGGCAATGAGCCCTAAGGCAGTGAGCCTCTATTGTAATTCAATATTGTTCCTACATAATATATTGTGAGCTAACACTCACCATGGTTTTTCCCAGTTTTGGGTTTTCCACATATAAATCTTGGTGTTCATGTGTGATGGTTTGTGGTTGTTTCTTCTATGTTTAATTTGCTTTGTTATTTCATGTGGTAAATGGATTACTAGTTTAATAAACAAGAAGTTTAATACAGTACTGATTCACCCCCCCTCTTAGTACTTTGGGTGTTCAACATTAAAAACATAATTTGGACTTTGGGCCTCAGGCTTTACCCCTTTCGCCCCCTCATTTTGGAATGAGACATTAAGAAGCTCTGCTTCCTGATCTCCACTCTTCTAGACTGTGCCAGAGTTTCGGGGTCAGGACTTCACCTCTTCCCCTTCCATTTTGGAACAAGAAAGGGTGAAACTTCAAACTCTAAACTCCACTTCTCTATACTTAGTCAATTTTTGGCCACCGGGGCCTTTCTCTTTTCTAAGATTTCCCTTTGTAGCCAAATTTGACAGTCAAACGACCATATTCTGCCATTCCACGGAGGAAAAGTTAAAGGGAAAAGCATTCTCGTAGAAGCGCAGAATACTGCCACATGGAAAAGCTTGCCAAGGTGGTGTATTGTGGTGGGGTCATAGAGGTTGATGTGGACAAATGATAATCTTTATGCCATTCTACAGAAGGAAATGGTGGACCTCAAGTGGATCTCACGGAAGCATGGAAATGTGACACGTGGCTTGGACTTTCAGGCTTCGGGCCCCTGCTCCTTTTCCTTCTAACTGGGAACGAGTCAGATATAAACTCCAAACTCTGACAAAATAGACTTTAGTCAGATTTTCTGTCCTCCAAATAACAAAAAAAGGGACCTTCATGACCTCGAACTCTGCTCTTCTCTAGAAATTTTTAGACTTCGGTGATCAGAAAGAAACACCTAACTCTAACAACCTCAGAAGGGAGTAAGGCTAAAACCCTGAACTCCACTTTGACCTTAGAGTTGACCCTCCATAACTTCTTCATTTTTACAAATTTTGACAAGGTTCAAAAGGCAAAGTTGCTCAAAATTTAATTCTCTATCAATTGGTGACCATTTCTCAGAAAGATTTGGACCTTGAATTTTGAAGGATCAAGACATGACCTTTTACCATACCGCCCAAAGGAAAACAACCAAGCAAAGCAAAAGCAAAGCAACAAGAAAAAGGTTGGGTGCCTATTTTGCTAAGGCAAAATGGGGCGTGTTGTGTAATTACACAACAACTTGCCACCAAAGAAAACCACCAAATTCCAACAATTCAAGAAAGGAAGACAAATTAGGACATGAAGTTCCAACTCCTCCTAGACATAAGCATCCCAACCCTTTCAAATGAGATCATATTCATTAACAAAACTATATGATGAGAAGGAATTTAGGTGTGTGCATTTGATTCATTTCCTTCTTGAGAAAGGTTGAAAATAACAATAGTTAGTGTTAAGCTACATGATTGGATTTAACCCTCTAAGCCAACCGTGGATAGAGCCTTTCTTCTAGTTAGGCATCCATAACCCCAGCAAGGTTATCTTTGCAATTCTCCCAAATAGAGCCCTATTGCCAATTAGGCGTCCATAGCCCCGATAGAGTTACTTGGATGACCTAAAGAATTTATGTCTTTGGATTTTCAATATTTCTTTTTTGTTTTCAATATTCATATGATATGATCTTGTAAGCTCATTTGCAAGTTGTAGGCACATGCCTGTTTAGGCTGAGAATTGCAATGGTAGCAAGGGCAAACCTTTGGATTTTTCACTTAACATAGACACTAGTACTTTCAACTAATCCAAGGCTATTAGATGTATTTATGTGATAATTTCCTTGAACAACAAAGGTTACTATTGATGAATATGATTTCACAGATAGGATCAAAAGTACTTAAGCTGATAGGAATTACAACCTATATGGGAATTTGTAATTCTTTCTTGAATTCTAACAATTTCATTGTTATCTAAAGTGAAAAGGTGCTTGCCTAACCAAAATAGGAACTCAACCAATAAGCAAACAAAACAAGCAAAAACACATAAAGCAAACAAACCCCTGTACAAGCAACAACACAAAAGGGAAATGAAACCAAACAATGCAAGACAGAAAGACAAAACAAAACCAAAACCAAAAGGAAAGAAGCAACAACAACACCACCCTACTACACTATATACAAGACACTACAAGACAAACAAAACCTAGGATAACACCCACAAACACCTATATTTTCATGCCTTCTCAGAATATGCATGAGTATTAGGGCATTAGTTATGGTCCTAATCCTAGTGAGCTCATCCTTGTATTCTGAAAAATAATCTTGTATTCTAGATTTATTGTATTTAATAGAATAAACTTTAATGATCAGCAATTAAGAAAGTTCATTATGTTCATGACTGATCCATTTACATATTTTATTCCTTGAATTTCCATAATCAAAATAATACTCAACATCATTCATTGGGGAAATGAAAAATATAACCTGGTGCATTTCTTGTTATGTTGGACATGTCTATTTGCTACCAGCTAGTCCTCCATTTGACTTTGTATTTTCGTTACTTGGCATAATGTCTTATCTCACTTCAACTTAAAGGATGCATGACTCCTAATGGATTATTTCCTCATCTTTATCCAACTCCACTTCTTTATTTTGTATGCTTATTTGATCTTTAACCTTAGGAAACACCTCAATGTTTTCTTTAATTCCCTACACATCAGTATTTAGGTGAGTATCATCCTCATCATTAAAACCTAATATACACAAATCTATCATATCTAAATCATTTAAATATAAAGGTGAAACAACATTTGATAGATATGAACACTTCCCTATTTCATTTTCAAAATGACACTGAATTGACATCTGATCATGTATAGAAACAATAAAACTCGATGTATCTTCTATTTTCATAGATTGTTCTTCACATAATTCACTTCTACCATCTAGTAGAATGTCTGGTTCCATTGTCCTGTAATGATATTGGATTTGATCACTCAATTTAAAGGAATCAAATAATAAGTCAATATTTATATTGTTTTCTATGACTCCTTTGGTTGCTGTTATAGGAACGTTTTCAACAACTGTGCATTTTAATTCTTTCACCAACTATTTGCACTTCTTTGTCCAATTATTTTCATCAAATAATTGAGAATCTTCTACAACAAACTCAGATAATAATTCAATATACTTATTAACTGTATCTGGATGATTTAATTCTTTTTGCTTGTTATCTAATGACTGAAAACAAGCTGTGATTTCTTTTCTACAGTTTTCAAAAAATTCATACCTGCATTCTACTTCATTCATATTTGAACTTTGATAGAGAAGTGGAGAACTCTCACTTTTGCCATAAAATAATTCAAGGAAAGATATTTTATTATCCTTATCTTTTTCAACTGGTTTAACTACTGTATTTTTTGGACAACTCGTGACTTCTTGTGTTGTATCTTCTTGCTGCTCTAGAATTCTCTTGAGCATCTTCCTGCCAAACCTCAGTCTTGTACATGTCTGAGAGAGGAATTAGTTCTTTTAGAGCTAAATCCAACCTTGTAAGGAAATTTATACAATGAACTTCACCGTGTTCTGTAGAATCATGTATCCTGCATCTTTTGGATAAACCAAAGTTAGATAAATTTTGAGGATAAAGTTGTTCATTTAAAATTTCCTGAAAGAAAGGAATATTAAGTTGAAAATCCTCTTCCCAATATGATTTTTCAGACAATTCTATAAGAAATGGAGGGATGCTAAGGTTAGCATCTTCATATGAATCTATTGAAGAGAAGACTTAGTTTTCATTTTTTTTTAGAATTTAGAATTTTAATGAGATCTAACATATCTCAGAATAAGAACTTGAAAGCTTAGAAAATTAGGTTAATCTTTGGAATTTTTGAAAAACTCTTTGCAAATATGATAGATTATCCTTAAGGAAAGGATATTTGCAGTCAGACAACTCAAATTACAAAGTATTGACAGGATCTTTTTAGAAACACTAAAGCATTCAATCAACCTTCCTTCTAGTGCCAATTCTGTTGAGGTGTTGAGAAGAGAGGGGTGTGTAGATGAATTGTGATGTTAAAGCAAGTCCTTACACATATGTAATTAATTCCAATCGAACAAAAGAATATTCTTTGGACAAGCGATAGTTTAGGCCCTCCGTCTAGCACCAAAAACCTGTTGATGCGGTTATTAGTCACAACAACAAGAAATAAAAATTGCAATCAAACCTCTATTTATCTTGAAAGATATGATAATCCCAAGTCTCTGTGCTTTAGGTCTTGACCTTCTAATAGTCACTCAGGGTTGATGTGTGTTGCTGTTAATCATTTCGGGGCCTTATGTACTTCAGTATTTTCTTGCAAAGTTCTTCAGTATTTTGCCAAATATCCTATCCTTTATGCCTGCTCTGTACAAATCTTCAATAATTCTATCAAATTTTCCTCTATTAAGTCAGGATTCAAGCAAATAGATATCAATTTGATCCTAAATTTGAGTAATTCACTGGAATTCATCCCTAATTTGGACTAATCATAAAGATATTTCTAGATTTAATTAGTTCTTCTAATATATCTTCGTCTGAACTAATATTTGCTTCTGCACCTCAAATTCTTTCAAATATTGTGCCTACAAGCATATATTTCATTGTTCTTTACCATTATTTTCCAATATTTGCATGATATTTTCAATATAACATGCTATTTTACTCAAATATGATAAGCATATTCAATTATCTACGTGAATTTAACATATTCCTCTATATCTACTTATTATTTATCATTATTTGTAGTTCATGATGTGATTATGAAATTCAAATGAAAACAAATTGAAATTGTAAAATTTATTGAAATGATTTAAGTTTCGACCACTGATCCACATGCACATTCAACACTTTCATGAAAAGGAGATGAAATCAAACCATGTTTCATTAGGACAGTCCTCAATTACGCATGGTAGATGCTAATCTTCAAAGGAATCAGATGAAAACAACATGCACCAGTTGAAATGCACCTCTAAGGAGTGTAGCAAATCAAAGTGACATATCCAGAAATCATCCACAAAGACTATGCAAGATTTACGATGAAGTAGTAATCTAGATCCCCATTCTCATTCAGTATTCAAAAGTATGCACATATACAGACGGTCTTGAGAAAGAACCATGGGGAAACACGAAGTCACAAAATTATATACTTAGTGCTCGCAAATTCAACAATTCAATCTCAATTAAGCTCCTAATAGTTTACAAATGAGAATCAACATCCTTTTATAGGACAAGAATGAGATTCAGTTACAAAGATCCAATGGTAGGATCAAATCAAGAATAATTAACGGTCAACAAAAGTAGCACGTGATTGCTAGATAACAATCATTAGTGGAGGAAAATTGGCAAAAGAGAAAATTCTCAGCATCTTTGACTTGATCAACCCCCCAGTTGGCAGACAACATATTCGATGGTATCTTCTAGTTCTGGTTCAAGTCATATTTGTTTATCCACAATTTCATCCATTTTAGCTTTCCTTTTGTAGCATCCAACCTTCTTCTTCTTTTGCATGCTCTGCGTAACATTTTCTCCAAGCTTTAATTAGCTCCAATATCCTACAACAAACATACATATTTTAATCAATTTGCATTTGATAATCCTACAGGAAATTATGCACAACATTAAGTGTGAGAGGAGGTCTAGATATGGATATCCAGGATGTGAATATCAGGTTCAGGATATATCCCCATGGCAATGAGTATCAGGTTTCAATACGAGGTCAGGATATTGATATCAGGATATTGGGATATGGATATCTAGGATACATGAAATGTCCTTCTGGATATATGCACGGGTTGGGTATTAGGATATTTAGAAGGTATGGACATTGGGTAAGTGTAAAATATCCATATCGTGAATGTCCATATGATGTCATTAGGATATGGCTTCTGTATTAGGACGGGGGAATGCGACATCATCAGATCGAGGATGTTTGGATAATGATACGGATCTCTTGACAAGATAATATCCATGTGAGTTAATATCCATATGATGTCAGCTACTTACTTTAGCTATACATGAGTGAGGGTTGAATGACATCATCGGGATATGGATATTAAGGGTATCTAGGATATGGATACTAAGGAAAAGGTGAAATTTCCATATGGACATATGCACATGGATATGGATATCCAGTTTAGGATATGTAAATGGATCAGGAATGTTTGAATATGTGAAATATCCATAAGACATGTACATTTAACCTTTTGAAACCTTCGTGCAAATTAATTTGACCAATTTTGAGCTCCCTGCATAGTTAGCTAAATCACCTAACATTTAATAATTCATTTGATATCATTAAGTGCAACATTAGCTCAAATCAATTGATATTTCAATAGTAAATCATGCATTAAAAACATAATTTAGACTTCAGGCCTCGGGCTTTACCCCTTTCGCCCCTCATTTTGGAATGAAACATTGAGAATCTCTACTTCCTAATCTCTGCTCTTCTAGACTGTGCTGGAGTTTTGGGGTTGGGATTTCACCTCTTCCCCTTCTGTTTTGGAATGAGAAAAGGTGAAACTCTGAACTCTGAACTCCACTTCTCTATACTTAGTCAATTTTCAGCCGTCGGGGCCTTTCTCTTTTCTAAGCTTTCCCTTTGTAGCCAAATTTGGTGGTCAAACAACTGTATTCCACCATTATGCGGAAGAAAAGTCAAAGGGCAAAGCATTCCCATAGAAGTGCAAAATACTGCCACGTGGCAAAGCTTTCCAAGGTGGCGTACTATGGTGGGGTCATAGAGGTTGACGTGGACAAATGATGAAAATTTTGCCATTTTGCAGAAGGAAATGGTGGACCTTAAGTGGAGCCCGCGGAAGTGTGGAAACATGACACGTGGCTTAGACTTTTGGGCTTTGGGCCCCTACTCTTTTGCCTTCTAACTAGGAACAAGTTAGTGATAAACTCTGAAATCTAACAAAATAGACTTTAGTCAGACTTTCCCTCCTCCAAACAATGAAAAAAGGGAACTCTGCGACCCCAAACTCTGTTATTCTCTAGAAATTTTTAGACTTCGGTGATCGGAAAGAAACACCTAACTCTAACAAACTCAGAAGGGAGTAAGGCTAAAACCCTAAACTCCACTTTGACCTTAGAGTTGACCCTCACTAACTTCTTCATTTTTACAAATTTTGACAAGGTTCAAAAGGCAAATTTGCTCAAAATTTAATTCTCTATCAATTGGTGACCATTTCTCAGAAAGATTTAGACCTTGAATTTTGAAGGATCAAGACATGACCTTTTACCATACTACCCAAAGGAGAACACCCAAGAAAAGAAAAACCAAAGCATAAAGCAAAAGGTTGTGTCCCTGTTTTGCTAAGGAAAAATGGGGTATTTTGTGTAACCACACAACAAATATGAGTAGTTAGTGTTGAGTGGATACTGTCTCTGAGATGAGGTTGTTTCAATGGTGTGAGTCATTTGGTCAAATTGCTTTGCTAAAGATGATGTGGTTTGGAGAGATGCTGAAGTTGTTAGGAATATGTTTCTATTGGTTAGTTTCCAAGTGCTTTTGAGAAAATTTGATTAATAAAGGAAACAGTGTGGTGAAGTAGCATTTTGGCTTACAGAGTAGCGTTCTAATTTTGCTTCGCATTTCCTCTATATTGAAGATCTATATTTGTGGTTTGGACATGTTGTTCAAAGGTGTTAAGAGTTGTTATATTCCAAATATGGTGCTCCTGTTTGTTGTGCATAGAAAGTTCTGTTCACCAGTGTGTAGATAGTGTTTCTGAGTTGTGCAGAGGTGTTTGGGAGAGATGTCTCTACTCCACATTTCTCTGCAAAGTGGTTTCAAGTCTTGCGGTTCTAGAATTGTGCTTATAAGGTTGATATCTTTCTTCTATTGAAGTTGTTCATGGTTTGGTGCTCCATAAGTTGATTTATAGAGATACAGTGTATGACATAGATAGTTAAGCATGCTGGATAAATAGGATATAGGTGTGCGGCAGGTGGAAGTTGTTGCAAAGGAACTTGTTGGTTTTTTCAAGATGTTTGTGGAATACTCTAGATTGTGGTGAAGCCTTGCATATGGTCCACAAGTCATTTTTGGGTTTGAGGAAGCGTGTACTTAAAAGTTCATTGTGTTAACATACCTTTGGCTGACCTTGGGTGTTTACACTAATTGCAGAGTTGCTTTGGTGATTGTGAAAGTGTGGAGTAGCGTGCTTGGATGGATTTAGGTCCAAGCTAAGATGTGTTATGGTCTGCCTTCATGCCTTTCCACCGTGGGGATGCTTAGGTCTAGATCTAATTTGAATTTTCTAGGTTAAGGTGATTTGCCGACCTTGGAAAATGTTCTCAAGGTTGATGACAGTATAAATGAGTGTCAAGGGATCGTGATCGAGTGTGAGCGTGATGGGCATGATGTGAGTAATAGTGTGGTTGAGTGTGTGGAGTAGTACAAGCCTTCATGTGTTAGATTACTGGATGCAGTGAGCAAAAGGTGTCTACTATCTTTCAATGATGCTGCGAATGTGATGTTTTGGTGAATGTTGGTTCTGTATTTTAAGCTTCATTGGAACTGTACTCCATGCATAAGTCAAATTCAATTATAATAGTCCAAATCTTAGTAGTGAGCCACTTCTTCTTTCTCTTTCTCTTTCTCTTTGGGGCAGTGAGCCTTTTGTATTTTGGTGTTGTTACTACTTTATATTGTGAGCTAATCCTCACCGTAGTTTTTCCCTTGGGTTTTCCATGTAAATTTGGTGTTCTCTTGTGTTTGATGTTGATTTGATTTAGTTTCTGTGCTTAATCATCATAACTGTTTAAGGGTTAATTGAATCTATGTGGATCTAAATGTGTGTGAGGGTTTTGAAATTTTAAGCTACAACTGATTCACCCCCCTCTCAGTTGTCTTGTGTATTCAACAAAAAACATGTGAAGGCTATCAAGAGGATCTTTAGATATTTTAAGAGCACTCTGAATTATGGATTATGGTATCAAAAAGGTGATGATTTTTCCCTGATTGCTTATACTGATGCAAATTGGGCTGGCGGTGTTGATGATAGAAGAAGCATTAGTGGTGAAGCTTTCATTTTGGGAGATAGATTGGTTTCATGGTTGACTAAGAAGTATGATTCAATGTCCTTATCAACAGTAGAAGCTGAGTATAGTTGTGACAACCTGCTGCACTCAAGTGTTGTGGATGAAGCAAAAATTGAAGGATATCAAGGTAGTGTATGATGAGCCCATTCCTATTCTTTGTGACAATACAAGTGCCATCAATATTTCAAAGAATCTAATGATGCATTCTAGGACTAGGCACATATCTATCAAGTATTACTTTTTGAGAGAGAAGGTTGCAGATCAAGAGGTTAGATTGGAATATGTGCCTACAAAGGATCAAGTTGCATGCATCTTTACAAAGGCACTTTCTAAGGACACATTTGAGTATCTCAGGCAGAAGTTAGGGGTTGTTGCCCCTCCTTCTAACTAGATGCATAGATGCATCTGTCCAGGGGGAGTAGTTTAAGACATATTTTTATCCTTGGATTGATGGAGTCTACCTCTCAGGGGGAGCAGGTAGAAGGATGACAAGGATGAAATCGTCAGAGGGAACTGATAGATGAGGAGTAGTAAAAGAAGATCAAGACTAATGCAGATAGGGGGAGTTAAAAGAAAATTAGTTTAGAGGAAGACCACTATCCCTTTGTCCTTGATGTCAAAGGGAAAGAAATTTGTATATTAGGTCAAGTGTTGCCATCAATGCCAAAGGGGGAGATTGTTGCATATGTGTTGTCATTGATGTCAACAGTGGTATGGAGTACTGATCAGTGATGTCAATAGAGATGCCAAAGGGAGATTGTTGTAGAGTAGTGATCAATGAAGAAAATAAAGTAAGTGATTAGAAGTGTTGTGAGGAAAATAATGTGTATATGCTATGATGATTAGAGGAGAAACCATATGAGTGTTGATCATAAGAGTTGTGAAGTGAAGGAGATGGATTAGTATCATCTGTACACAGTTGTACCTTATCTACTGAAGTCCATAGATAGATGAAAGTTAACAGGTTGAAGAGTATGTTGATATGAAGAAGTTGTGATTTCCTATTTGTGTTGCAAAGAGTTGTGATTGTTATGTATGGTGTTGTATTGTAGTTTATGAAATGGTGAATGTTGTATTCATTGTTTCCTAATGAAAAGCATTGCTTAAGATATGAAAGAAAGTTTCAGACAGTCTAAGGCGCTAGATGTTGCACTAAAGAATCTCAGGAGAATGCTCTGCATTCCTTCACACTTGAAGGTATGGCCTTGCGGTTTGGAAGTTAGACAGAGACATATGTGATGTATCTATGTTCCTAGTTTTAGAGCATGAAAGTTAACGTAGAAGATTCTAGAGTTTTCAAAGTGAAGACAGTGGTTTAGAGTTGTTGCAGTCAGGATGAGTCAGAGAAATGCTCTACATTTCTCTGCATTTAAAGATGTGATGTTTTGGTTTGAAGGATAGATAGATATAGGTGGAAGGTTTGCATGTTTCAAGTTTCAGTTGATATGATGTACTGCAGATGTTCTCTGAAGTCAGCAGAGCAAAGCCATATCATGTTGCTGATTAGGGTTGTCTAGAGGAGAATGTGAAAGCCACTGTATTTCATGATATTACATTATTTGGCTTTGATATTTGAATATTGAGTTCATATGATCTGTATATTTTTTCATTCCAAGTTTCAGGTGCTGAAGTGTACCACAAGTCTATTTTTCAATGTTCTATCTCAAGATTGTGTATTTAGTGTTTGCAAGTGATACTGGGTCCAGTGATTGTTTGGTTGCACCAGAAAGATGATTCATTTTACAGAGGAAGGGATGATTGAGAAAGATTTTGAAAGTCATAGGTTGCTTGTGAAGTGATCCACATGATGTTAATTGATCTCTCCGGTACCACTTTAGGTTTGGAGCTAATTTGTGGAAGAATAAGTATTTATGAATCTGACTTGATACATCTAGGTGATTGTGCCATGTGTTGGAAGGGTGCGCTATCATGGAGATGTGTGCTAAGGAAGAATAGGACCTAATTATGTTCTTGGTTTGAACCACATTAGATTTCTACATGTTTTTGGTTGCCGACTTGTTGTGACTATTGTATGTTTCATGCTACACGTTTCATCTTGGCCAATGAAGGAGAAAGATTTTTTGAATCTTGTGGAGGATATACATGAAAGATCTTGTTTGGTGTAAATTGTGTGAGTGAGTAATAGTGTGCAAGGATGTATATGTGAGTTTAGATGTGAGTGTGTGTGTATGGAAGTGTGTTGAAGGGAGCAGAGTTTGTTGAGCAGAGGTGTTGAAGTGTGAAGGGTGTTGATGCTACAGAGGTGATTGATCAGTAGATTTCATCAAGATGCAGAGGTTGTAGCCTCTTTCTGTTAGTGTTGTATCACTTTAGGGAGTTGGTCCTTCCTTTGGGTTGGTGCCCATAAAACAATGTATTAGGGAGTTGGTGCTTTCTTTGGGTTGTAGCCCATAAAACCTGTTGTAATCCTATTTTTATTTGTGAGGATGGATTTGTATAGTAGATCCAAGTAGATTTCTCATTGTGGTTTTTCCCTTCTAGGGTTTTCCATGTAAATCTGGTGTTATGGTTGTGTGCTTTGAATTGCTTAATTTTCTTCATCATCTATTTAAGGCAGTAGAAAGTTTTGTTGATAAAGTTGATTTGGATTAAGTTTTGGCATATACTGATTCACCCCCCTCTCAGTATATTACTGTGTTCTAATAGGGTGGTGGTGGGGGATGATAGTTAGGCAGTGGTGGAGGGAAGGAGGATTGGAAATCAGTATAGAGAGAGGGTGTGTTGAACACCTAGAATACTGAGAGGGGGGGTGAATCAGTATTCTTTTAAACCATTTACACATCAAACCTTTTAATCCATTTAGCATATTTAATTGCAGTAAAGGAAATTAAGAATAAAACATTTAGCCACAATTCATAACACATGAACACCATTATTTTTATGTGGTAAACCCAAAATGGGAAACACCACGGTGAGGATTAGCTCACAATATATTATAATAAAGCAATTGGTTAAGGTTGATATAGTTGGTGGACTCACTGTCCAAGAATGCTCACTGCAGGTGTTCACTGCCAAAGGACTCACTGTCTTGAAAGAAAGAGATAGAAGAGAATGGGTGGCATACTACCAGGATTGAACTATTTACAACTGCATCTAAGATATGCATGAAGTACAGTTCCAATGAAGCTCAAAATACAAACACAATAATCTGCACACTATTTTGAAATACCAGACTCCTTTGCTCTGTTTTCACTCAATTCACATCCATAGACTCTTGTCACATCATTCGGATCAAACACATACCATTCATTACACAAAACACCGAAAACAACCCTTCATATATATCCACTTCTTTCACAACATCAATTAAGTCTTCCTAATTGGATGTAACATGCAAAACATGCCATATAGGACTTATCGGCCCCAAAACTTCACTCACACGCTTCACGCCAAGATTCAAACTTTGAAACAAATTGAAATAGGTCGACATGGACCTAAAATAGCTCCCACTTAACTTTGCAAAACATATTTACCCTTCGCACAACATCAACACCTTGAGGTTGGCTCCATTGGCAGGACAACAACAAAATAAACTATCTGCAATTTCACAAAACTGTATGCAGACCTCCAAATTGCTTGAAACTTGAAATATACATGCTACAACCATTCATAATCTTATTATCAAATCCACACATCAAACCATTCACTTGTAGTGAAATGCAAAGTAACTCAAATCATCACTGGCACTGTCAATGAACTGTCTATACATAGTGCGATACTCTGTCAACACTAACTCTCATTCCAGAGGACCTCAGAACCTAAAACTTTAGATTTGGACTCTCTGAACATTCACTATCAACACCTTACAACTACAAAGAAAGGTATTTCATTGTGGATAAATGCAGATCCAATTACTTACATGCTCTGCTCCAGAAACAACTATACTCTATTAGTCTGGACTTCTACTGTTCACATCTTTCACACCCGGGATCATAAGTAAGCAAAATTCTAGATTTAGATGTATCCAATGACCAATAACCATATGCTAGAACTGTAAAGTAAGATCTTCAATAGTGGACCAATGCGGACCAAATTACTGAAACTCTATAACTTAATTTTGGCAGACTGACACTTAGACAAATTTCATAACATATCTTCTTACTCGATCAAATCTTCTTGCACAGTAGTCTTCTATGAAGAGTAAAGTCATCTTGTGAGGGATACGATCAAACCCTCTTGCAAAATTATCAATCAAACTGATCTACACACCTGTCTCCTTATCCTTATTCCTAGTTATCACTTTTTGGATCATTGTACCATTACTCTTTGAAGCTAAGCTTTATCCTTATGTCTTTCTCAACCAGTTGACACTATTGACAACACCATACTAACATGTTGACATCAATGACAACACTACTTGTAGCAACTACACATACATGCAATAGGGTAGAGTTGCAGGGGTGGCACTATGCATGTAGGAGGTGGAGGAGTTCATAGGGAGCTGAGCATTGGAGTTTGTAGGAGGTGAGAGGATGGGGAGGATTTATAGAGGAGGACCTGGGTGGGAACAATGGATGGAAGGGAGAAGTGAAGTGGAGGAATGAGATCAGGGGTTTAGGGTTTGAGCGATGATATTTGGGACAAGCTTAGGGTCAAGCTCTAGGAACACAGTCTAGAAACAGGGTGGGGAGTCCACCTCACAAACAAGGTGTTTGTGTGGGATGACTAGGGTGAATGGGGAGGGGGTTGTTAGGTCATAGTTAGGGGTTTGTAGAAAGGGGTTGCAAAAGGGTAGCATAAGAGAGGAGGAAGGCAGTGCTAGAATGAGCAAGGTGGGAGGGAGAAGTGGTAGAGGTGGTTGAGGAGTGGATAGGAAGTAAAGAGTGGCGAGTGGCTAGAGAAGTCAGGAGGAGGAGGATGTGGGATAGGTGCATGATGTAGAGTGGCTTCTAGGGGGTACATGGTGGATGGAGCAATGGGGTGGTTTGTAGGAGGGTTGAGGTTGGGAAGGGGATAGGTTAATCTAGGGTGGGGTGTCCATGGGCAGGACAGGGTAGGGGATGGGGGGCTAGGTACTAGGGGGTCGAGGGTGGATTGCTAGGTTTATGTTTAGGTTAGGCTTGAATTTTATTTAAAATATGAATGCACAGGGGGAAGAGGGGTGACTGATAGGGAGCATGGGCTAACAAGTCTACATTCTTTTAAAATTTAAAATTTTTATTTAAAACTCTTAAAACTAACCTTATATGATAAAAAAATTAAAGTTAAAAAAAACTAAACTATTTAAAATGTAAAAAACTAATTAAAATATACTAAATGAAAACTAATCTGTGCAACATTTAAAATTAGACTTTTAAAATTTAAAAATCTAGAGTATTTCAATTAAACTAAAATACTAGAATTAAAACTAATTAATAAAAATAAAACTAGACCATAAATGAAAATAGAAGTGACATTTCTTAAATAAAATTTGCTTTTCTTTTTAACTATTTATCAAGCATGCCAAAATGTAGAGGGTAAAACTAGCTAAGAATGCAAGATGCAAAACAAGATAACTAATCTCCTACTTCCATTAGAGCATGAATGAAAGGTAACTCGATAAGAAATGTAACATAAAAACAAAGCATTATACCTTCCATGATATGGTAATGTGCTCCAAGATGATGTATATTTGGATGCTCCTTGCTAGAATTCTACTCAAACTAATAGCATAATGATAGTACATGAATAGTTGATGGAATGAGAGAGGTAAACCTCTCTTAAATATTTTTTTGGATGAGAGATGGAGGGCTAAGTGATGTAGAGGTGACAGGGCTCTAGAGGTAATTTAACATGATCAAAACATTTGAAACAATAGTGGGCTTTAACCAATAGGACTCACTAGTCTTCTTCTTGCCCCAAACTCCACCAAAGGGCTCAAATTTGTTTCTAACTTCTAAGATGTAATCTTACACCTTCTAGGGTCCCAACATACCCTAATCAAAAAGATTCAATAGGTTCTGTGCACCATTTTAATTGGTTCACTGGCAACTCCTCTTTACTAGGCCTAATCCTAGTAGCCTCGTTCAGTGAATAATCTGTACTTTTCTCCAATCTTTCCCAAAGAACTTCCAAACCTAATGACTAATCTGAATACCCTTTACCAAGTTCTATAACATATCCAAGACTCATATACTATTGTTTTGGAACAAACTAACTGTCCTGACACCCTGCAACCTTCTTATAAGGCCTAATTCACCCACTTTTCAAAGAAACCTTATGACAAACTTGACCTCCACTCTCCAAACCCTCAAAAAGTCTTAGGGAAGGATCTAAAATAGAGGATTTTCAAGGTTTCAGATAATGATTTGTTCATTCAAGTGTTTAAACACCAAACCCCCATTTCTAGGACCCAAAACCTAGGGTTCACTAGATCTCCCACTTCCAATCACTTCTAGACCTCATTCAAAGGTCTAACACCATCTTCTTGACTATATTAGACAATATCAATCATAAGAACATCACCTTGTTAAGGCAGATCTCCAGCTGTTATACCTGTGCCATCATACAATGCTCTCTTCACATGTAAACTTGTTTTCCAACGGTGATCACCTTCCAATGTACACTCCTCCTACTTTGCAAAGGTTAGAAATCATATTGTACAAGTTATTTAGGACCTATTCCAAGAGAATTAGAGTCTTACATCTATGGAAAGGTCCTATGATGCATTTAGCCTTTCAAAATACACAAAGACAGTCTGCTATTCCTTGTAGCAGTCAGAAGAACAGTAGTAAAACTACCTATAGAACCTTCTCAGAGCATTAAACATGATCTCCTATTGTTAGATGAGGACTTAAAACATTTTCCAACCAACCAATAATCAAAAGATCAATAGAAATGAGAAGGAGATGTAAGAAAAACTAAATTTTACTGTTATTTTCAGTCTGCCGTACAACCCAAGTTTCCAATTGATTCCTCTGTACCATCAAATGTCTTGCACATGTTTACATAACCTCTGCCCCAACCTCCACAACCACTTCCCATCGATTGTGTTGTGCCTTGCACACACGCCCCATTCAAAAATGGAGACCCCCTCTTGTGACTTGGCTAGAGAGTCATTTGATCTTCTGATCTCCTAAGTGATTGTATGATCAAAAGTGCATTTTGACCTTGATGAAAAGATGATATTGAAACAATCACCTCAAAATCTACTAGGATGAATCCTTGTTTTCCCTTTGAGTGCCTCGAAATGGCATTTTTCCCTAATTTCCTGATTTCCTAGTCTGTCCGAGCTAGCGCTAAAAAATTGCCTTGTCTGACCTTGCGCTAAAATCTCATCGCTCTGACCTTAGCGCTAAATCCTTGTCTGACTAACCTAATGCTAAGTCATTGTATCTGCCTTTTGCACTAAAAATTGCCCTGTCCAACTTGCGCTGAAAACAACGACCACCGACTTAGTCGGACAGCCCCGAAAGGCCTGCAAGTCAGACAAACCAAAAACCTCTGCAAGAATGAGGAAATTGAACTTCAGGCTTAGTGCTAAATATGGTCCTAAACAACTAGGTCTGACACACTCAAATTCTCCACCAAGTCAGACATTGTCCAAATCCACGCAACCCTAAAACTTGTAGACCGTATGCCTGCGCATTAATGGTGGATTTGGTAGGGGATAAATAGGAAGTTAAAAGGTTTTTTAGTCATTTTAATCACGTTTGAAGGTTGAAAATTTCAGAGCTGCGTTCACACCCCACGGACTTGCCCAAGCTTGAACCTGTGACCTCTTGCTTAGATCAAACTTGCGCCATCGCTTCAACCAGGTAGGGTTTTGACCTTGTTACTTGAAGTTTTATTTACACACAGTCAGGGTTTTGGTCTCAACAGTGAAATTTGTTAAGAAATGAGTGTTTAATTTGCATTTTAGGTTAGGGTTTCCGTACTAGAGTTTGAGATTTTCATTTGTGAAACCCTGGTGTTGGCTAGCCGTGGGATGGAATAAGTCATTGTATGTTAGAAAGCCAAATTCAGGTGATTTTTTGTGCCCTTTGAAGCCCTCAGATTTCCTTGGTGCTATGTTAAACCCCAACTAACCTATAAAACAGACCCTCATTAGTCGGTCTAATACCTTGAAAACCTGCACTGGATGCTTAGTTGCATTTAGCGCTGAAATTGACCTTGTCAGACCTACGAGTGCCAAACATTTTAGTCAGAAGGTCTCAAAAACCCCGCGAATCATAAAATTGTCTTTTGCACTTGAAAGTGACCCTTCTGACCTTGCGCTCAAAGATTGGGTCTCCGACCTGGTCGGATGACCCAGATTTCCCTGCAAGGTCAGTACTACCTGAAAACCTCACTGGGGGGCTTACCTCAACTTAGCGCTAAAACTTACCTCATCCAACCTACGCTATAATACCCTCCAACTGACTTAGTTAGATACCTCCAAAAACTGCACAAGTCAGACGAAGCCGATTCTCGCGCAAGTGCAATAAACAGTTCATCGATAAAACTTTTGTGCTAAAATATCAACCGACCGACTTAATAGCCACCAGAGGTTAGAGACCTCCAAATTCAGTGCAAGTCAGACCCTACCAAAAACTGCACAAAGCTCAAAAGCGTGAAAGGAAGACAAACATGAGGTCGGACTTGTCCGATTTCCCTGCCGAGGTCAGATGACCTCAAATTTAGCGCTTTTCCTTCTAAGGGTCGGACAACCCTCAAATTAGCACAAAACCTTGCAAATGATCGAGTTTCTTGAAATTTCCAAAGGGAAAATTGTTCAAAATGATGAAATTAATGTTGTAGTGCAGTGTTAATGATAATTTTCATGAATTTTTCTTGCAACATTAAATATTTGATTGCATGCAGTGTTCTTACAATTAGACTTAAGATTTCCTTCAAATGCATGTTAGTAATAAATGGCAAATTTGCATTGATTCATCTGAAACTTAGGAATGTGTTAGGAGTTTCTTCAGTGTATCAAACATATAAGGTCCGGTCATGCAGACTAAATGACTGCTTGGGCACAAGCAATGAAGTACGAGTTCAAAGGAATCCCTCTGGAGACCAAGGTCCACTCTAGATGGAGTAATGTTGGGGACACAGACCTATGTCATATAGACCTAGATGACTTCAGACTTAGAGTCTTTGGTTCAAGCCCAACCCCCAGAGCCAAAATGCTTAGAGATAGTGGACTTGGATAGGCTACTGCATTTCCCACTTCAGTTCAATGTGTAGAGTTGATAGCCACATGTACAGACAGATATGATGTTATGACCAGGCAAATTTAGACAACAAATGGGGATGTCTTGGCTGACTTGACCCTTCCTTCTTTGATAGAAATGTTGGACATCCCCTGGCACAAAGTTATGACAATGCCAGATAAACAAGGGTCTAAGGCAACATATAATAAGGATGTAGAGGGATGCACAGAGTATATAAATGACCATTGGATTAAAAATAGAAAATCTTCTCTCATTAAGCTCCCCAGAGTGCTCTACAGGAGTGATTTCCATGATGAGATCGGGGACATAGTAACCTTTCTAAGCAGAGTCTACGGGTTACCAACAATGTCTACCGTTGAGGACTGGATGTTTGTCATAATCTTTGAAATATTGAAGGGAACCAAGTTCCATTGGGCTCAAATCCTCAGTGACAACATCCATGAAGCATTCAACAACTTCAATGAAAACAAGTATTTTAGATGGACGTCCTATGTTGTCTATGGAACTGGCAAGAATGAACCACTATGATGGGCTGTCCAAGATTGGTGAGGTTGGAAATGATGACAAGACTCAGGTCAAAGTATATGAATGCTACCCACAACTAACCTCATCCCAATCTTTAATACATTTCAAAAGGGTAAACGATGCATTCACCATGTATATAGCCAGAAAGTTGCAAGGCAACACAGCCTTGAGGATTTCCACTGAGGCTATCAATGATATAACTAGATATGGCAGGTGGTATATCTAATTTGAGAAATTTACATACATAAGGATACAAGGCTTCACTAGAATGGCCTACAAACTTCCCCGATATCCAGATGATAAGACAGTGCTTCTAGAGCTGTCAAGGCAACTGATACCGTGTGCAGAGAAACTCAAGCATCTACATAGGCCAAGTGTTCAGTTTCCTATTAAATTTGGCAAAGGACTCTATGCATGTCCTTCTCTGGCATCAGCAGAGCACTCAGATAAAGAGCTTCAACTCTTGAATTTGCACTAATACAATGCAAGGGGTCATTTTGATCCAAACAAAGTGATGGAGAGATTTGTAAGTAAGAAGCTTTTTCATAAAGTGCACATTAAACACTTTTGGGCTAATTGCCCTGATGATTATGAAATTATGAAGAAGGCACATGCAAGGCTGCCCCTAGATTTTATTAAGAAATTTCATGTTATGGCAGTGCCGGATCAACTGCAGGATGATGAAAATGTCATGGTCAGGGGACCATGGGAGGCACAATACCATCAACCTATCCCATTGCCAAATTGGGCTAACGCAGAGGAGAGTTCCCTAGATGTGGTTATGAGGGAACCAATCAAATTAAGTAAGGCCTGAGTCAGAGCTCAAGTGGCTGTCCTGAATGGAAAAGGAGTCGAGCTTACTTACATGATAGTTGAATCAGATAAAGACTCTAGAGGAGAAGAAGATGAGCCCATTTAGGTCACAGATGAGGCAGAACCAGCTGAGAAACAAAAAATAGATAGTGAAGAACACACATCCTTGGCAGAAAAGACAAAGAAGATGAAGAAGCCAATTGTGAAGCCCCCTCAGAAGAAAGACCAACCTCCTTCAGCAAGGGTCAGGACTGCCAAGAGAAAAGATATGCCAAGTGGGACTGGAGAAAGCTCCAAGGCTAAAAAGGTAAAAGTAAAGGAAGCTAACAAGGAGGCTGCCACAACTAAAGATGATTCCAATCTTCCAACTGCCCAACCTCCTGTGCAAGATATTAGCATTGCTGCCTCAATTCCTGCTGCTTCTACTGTCACTTCTCCTTCCATCCCTCCTTCTGCTGCATCCACCTCACCCATGACCTCAACCGTTATAATTCAAGAGACCTCTTCTGCTACCTCTCCTGTCCCTACTATCTCCATCACTTCTTGTCCACTAAAAATTTCCTCTAGTGACTCTAGCAGTCCTATTTCCTCCGTTCTTCCCATTTCAAGCCCTTCCGCTAGATCTACATCTTCTTCTCCTTTACCATTACCTCCTATTTCCGCCAGCCTTTCCCCTTCTCTTTCCTTACCTTCACTATCCTTTTCTTCACCCCTTACCATCTCTTCTTCCTTATCACCAATCTTGACTAGCCTGACCCAAGTCAATTCACCTTCCTTGACCATCTCTTCTGCTGTCCCTATTTCACAAATGCCTACGGATTCACTGGTAGTGCCACTGCTGCCCAAAATTGAGAAGGTGTGTGCAGAATTGGGCTTAAAAGAACCCAAGCCAGCCATTGAGGAGGAAAAAGAGATATTATCTAATGATGGCTTCCATGAACCCTCAGCTGACGTAGAAATTATTGACATATTTGATAGTCCCCTTGGCAAAGATCCAATGGAGGAAGTTTTAAAGATTGCTCAAGAGAATGTAGCGATGAATTTGAAAGGCTTGGTACAAGAAGAAGAGAAGGAAAAAGAGAAAAGTCCAGAGAAGGATGAAGAGCCAGAACAAGAACCATCTAAAGAGTTGGCTGTACCTGATAAGGATGGAGCTTTGGAATTGAACCAATCTTTTGCTCTCGAGTGGCTACAAAGTAGAATGACATATCCAGAACCACAAGTGGAAGTAATGCAGCTTGACTTAAGTGCTATCCTATCACAGGCTCAGAAGCCTTAGAAGCAGAAGAAGGTTAAGATCCAATCAAGGATTTATAAGAATGAATCAGGATCAAGGATAGCAGAAATAGTATCCCGCCAGTTGATACAGCAAGAGAATAGGTCCGAGCAGAAGATTATGTCATATCAACTATTGATTTAGGTCCAACCACTTATGTTCAAAGAGTGGATGATTTCAAAGGATCAGTCACATCAATTTTGGAGCAACTAGACAAAGATGAAATGTTTAAGAAAGACTTGAAGCAGCAAAATGAAGAACTGCGAGTATGTCTTCAATTTTTGATAAAGTCAATAGATGCAGGAGGAGATATAAGGACAATACCTACTTTCCTGTCTACTGATGAGATGGCAAAATTGGGTGAGGTAAGATCAAAGTCCCAAGGCACAAAGAATTGGTTGATAAAGGTTTTTGAAATGGGATATGAAGCCATAAGCGCCTCCGCTCAAGCTCACCAAAGAATGGTAGATTTGCATAAGAGATGGAAAGACTTGCGAGATGAATGTAATTCTTTTGATGAGTATTATTCACACATGTATCCCTGAATAAAAGGTATCAGAGAGTTGCCAGCTTAGACTCTGGTTGTAGAAAATATTTTGAATGGAAATCAGCTGCCAAAGGTAATTGAATGGTATCAATAGCTACTTCTGAGAAAAGAGACCTTTGAGCATATAAAGGAAGCATACAAACCAGCTAACGAAGAATTGAGATTAGTTATATATGACATTAGCGACTCCTTGAGGGACTGTAGGGAAGAGTCCTTTGATGACTATGCCCCTTTTGATGTCGAGAAGTGTAAAGATAAGTTGCATAAGGTACTATTTGAAGACACTGCACTCAATATGTAAGAAAGACTGGATAAGGCAAGTGACCTCAAGGCTGAGTTCAAGGTATTTCAAAAGGCAGGGGCAGAAATAGAAAGAATACATGGCAAATTCAGTCAGGAATTGGAAGTATTTGACTACAGGATACATCATTTAAAGGATCCAGACCCATCCGACATCAATCCAACACTTGAGGCATGGTTGACTTATCGTAACAAGCTGGCCAGCGAAGACAATATTGACTTGGATAAAGAATCCTGATACTATTTTGAATATTCTAATGATACAATCCTATTACAATTGTAAATTGCTGTATTTGGGGCAGCATGTGACTCTATTTTGTCCTTCTCTTGCTTCTAAAATGAGCTTTTCTACTAATATACCGAGTTGGCTAGTCAAAATGACTAGATTCAATGTATCTGGGGACTATTTTTGTCTTTTTCATAAAGGACAAAATTGTAATCCGGGAATTGATGTGGGCTATTATTGATGTAATCTGGACCATCGGTGTTGAGCTAATCTCCACCGTTCATTTTGAGAGTTGGGGTATGCTGCTTTCTATATAAAGGGCTCCCATTTCCACTATTTCAAGAGAGATTTTGATACTGAATTGTTGACTCTATGCCATTTGAGCTAATACAAAGCAAGTTTCTACAGTAAATCTAGGAATTTGTGTCTTGTGTTGATTCATCTTTTTGGTTTTCATGGTTCGCATATTGCTCTCCCATAGTTAGATTAGTTGTGCTTTCATAATATTCATGGTTTATTGAAGTATTTGATGAACATTCTAAGTCCATACTTTTAGTTGTTTGCTGATGGTAAATAGCTGTGTAAAGTTAATCTGGGCTAATTATTTGTGCTAAAGTTCAATTATATTTCACTAGTTAAGTTGTGCCATTCATTGGGTATTTAACGAATGAATGCAATCTGAAAATTAATTGACCTCCATTGAAGATAGCACCGTTTTCTGCAGCATTGTAACACTCATTTAAGTTTGGTAACTCAGGAAGCTGGTTCAAAGTTTGGAATGTTTGTCTACTAAAGATAGCCTTGGCATTATGAATATCACTTAGGACCCCTCTCAAACCCTAACCTTTTGCACTTTCTTTTAAAATCATTGTTAGTTGTTAGATTAAGAATCTCAACAGCATTTTATCTTGTTTATCAGCTAAAAATCATAATAGGGTTTATGTTTATTTGCTTCCCCAAACCTAAAGATTTGCAGATTGCATGTAAGACCCCTTGTAGGAACAGCTAGAACATACCAACTGAGAAATTCTAAGCAAGCTAAGACCTAGCTGTATTATCCTTGGAGTAGTCTTACCTAGGGTAAGATACTTTTCAAGAGAGGTGTGAAACCAACAATCACACCTGCGTTGTTGCGTGCTAAAACCACCATGAACAGGTTAGAGTTGGTTCAACCACCAAAAATAGTTCAAAATGATTTTCCCGCCTAAATGCTTATTACAAAAATTTGAATTTTAAACTTTGTTTTAATGGACTTTTATCCTACCAAATCATCATGTTTGATCTTCTTAGGATCATTATATCTCATTCCTAGTCTTAGAGACCTATATTTGACTCTAGAGGCACTATTGGCCCAACTTACATCATTTTTGGTCCTAGGGTCCTTACCAGGACCCTCAGGACATTTGATCACTACATCATTTTGCCCATTATAACATGCCATAATTGGTTTTAGGATGTTCCATCCAACTTTATGGGTTCCATGGGCTCCTCCTATGATCATTTGTGTCTTCTTGCTCCAAGGTGTTCTTTTAGGTGCTCCTGCACCATACTCCCCAGCATGATGAAAACTCTTGTCCCAAGAGTCATGTGATCTACTCCAAACATCCTGCAGTCTTTTTGGAAGGTTCCTCTGATTTGTGACAAGGAACATGAACTCTTCAAGGGTTATCCTCCTTCTTCTCCCACCTGCATGACTCTTACAAAAAATGTTAGCATCATAGAACATGTTTTGGTGTCCTTGCCTAGGACCCTGCTGTTGTGATGCTTCTGCTCTTCCCATCTTGAGGTTTTGATATGTTTTTCCCTATTGTTTGCCTTCCTTTTCCTGCCTCCCTATAGGGCAATCAATGTCCCCAATCTTGATGCAATTTAAGTCCCAAACTTGTTGTTCTTTAGGACTGTCATAAACCTTCTTCTGCTGTAACTGTTCCTGCTGTTTCCAATCATCCTTAACCTGCACATTCAACTGCAATTTCTCTCCAAAATAGACAATAGCATGTTCCTTCTTGTCTTCACAAGGTAAAGGTATTAGTTTAAACTTTTTGCCATCTTTGTGCACCAAATGACTATTCGTATATCCATCATGAACTGTCCTTCTCAAATGTTGCCATGGTCTTCCCAAGATTATATTCCCACATGTCATTGAAATAACATCACATAAAACAAAATCATGATATGGACCAATTGAAAAATCAACATATGCCATTTGACTAACCCTTACTTGCTGCTCTTGACTTACCCAAGTGGCATTGTAAGGACTAGGATGATCAAATGTCTTCAATCCCAATTTGTGTACCATATCCCAGGAAATTAAATTATCATGTGAACTTGAATCTATAATCAACTTACACATTTTTCCATGGCTTAAACAATTACTTTTAAAAATGGATACTCGTGGTGCTTGCTGCACTTTGCCTTTTTCCACCATGAGCAATTCTCCATCTATTTCTGGATAGGCCGCTGCTGGTTCTTGGTCTTCTTTCTTTTCCTATTCTTGTGCCAAATGAACTCTTCTCTCCTTGCTCTTATCAACATCATCCCTCTTAGGACATTTGAAAGATGTGTGTCCCACTTCATTGCAATGATAACATCTACCTGTGAATACTCCTCTACCTGATCCAAACCTACCTCCACCTCTATATCCACCTCTCTGATCTATAAAAAACTCTTTGCCTCTCTTATTGCTGCTCTGTCCTTCATTAGTAGGTCTGCCCCTACCTCTATATCCTCTACCACTACCTCCTTGTCTTTCTTGCTTCCTCTCCGCCCTCTCTTAAGCCCTTATGGCTAATTGAAAACATTCTCCAAGTGATTTTGGTATGGTCAAACCAATTTCATCTTGCAAGTTATACCTAAGCACATTAAGGTATCTTGCCACTTTCTCTTCTTCATCTTCCAATCCTCCCCTAATACTAAGCTTATGAAATTGCTCAGTATAGGACATAACATCCATGTCCTTCTACTTCAAGTTCTGCCTCATCCTCTTTGTTTGAATAGAATAATCAGATGAAAGAAACTAATCCTTCATCATATCCTTCATCCTACCCCAAGAAGTGATTCTTGTTCCACCTCTAGCCACTCTTTCTGTTTGTACACTACTCCACCATGTAAATGCTATCCCTCTCAGCTTTGTCCTTGCAAATTTAACCTTCTTGTCATCACTTACCTCATACTCAATTTTTTTTTCAAGGGCATCTATCCACCCTAATACCTCTTCACTATCCATCTTCCCCTGATAGATAGGCAACTCTACATTTGCCTTTGTTCCACTACCTTGAACTGCCTTAAGCAATCTCAGAAATCTCCTTTCTTCAAGTTCTAATTCATCCTCAGGAGGGTTCTCATCTGCCTCATCATCTCCTTCTTGATCATCTTGTTCATCCCTTCTAGGATTCTTCTCCAATGCTTCCAACCTTGCCAAGATTGATGCATTCTCTCTTCTCACTTGTCTTAACTCTCTTTACCTTGTAGCATCCTATTCTTTTCTCTCCCTCAACTCTTTTTCTCTTGCCTCTAAGGCTTCCCTCAATTCATTATTCTCCCTAGCCATCTAATTTTTAGGGGGCATCTTCACAACTATTACCAACCCTTAACTCTTTCACAAGATCCTACTACTCCCTCAAGGACCTACTTGCTGCTCTGATACCACTATGATGTAGAGGTGTTAGGTCTCTAGAGCTAATTTAACAAGATCAAAAGATTTGAAAGAATAGTGGGCTTTAACCAATAGGACTCACTAGTCTTCTTCTTGTCCCAAACTCCACCAAAGGGTTCAAATTTGTTTCTAACTTCTAAGATGTAATCTTACACCTTCTAGGGTCCCAACATACCCTAATCAACAAGATTCAACAGGTTTTGTGCACCATTTTAACTGGTTCACCGGCAACTCCTCTTTACTAGGCCTAATCTTAGTAGCCCTGTTCATCGAATAATCTGTACTTTTCTCCAATCTTTCCCAAAGCACTTCCAAACCTAATGAATGATCTGAATACCCTTTACCAAGTTCTATGACATATCCAAGACTCATATACTATTGTTTTGGACCAAACTGATTGTCCTGACACCCTGTAGCCTTCCTATAAGGCCTAATTCGCCCACTTTTCAAAGAAACCTTATGACAAACTTGACCTCCACTCTCCAAACCCTCAAACAGTCTTAGGGAATGATCTAAAATAGAGGATTTTCAAGGTTTCAGACAATGATTTGTTCATTCAAGTGTTTAAACACCAAATCCCCATTTCTAGGACCCAAAACCTAGGGTTCACTAGATCTCCCACTTCCAATCACTTCTAGACATCATTCAAAGGTCTAACACCATCTTCTTGACCATATTAGACAATATCAATCATAAGAACATCACCTTGTTAAGGTAGATCTCTGACTGTTATACCTGTGCCATCATACCAATGCTCTTTTCACATGTAAACTTGTTTTCCAATGGTGATCATCTTCCAATTTGCACTCCTTCTTTGCAAAGGTTATAAATCATATTGTACAAGTTATTTAGGACATATTCCATGAGAACTAGAGTCTTACATCCATGGAAAGGTCCTATGATGCATTTAGCCTTTCAAAATACACAAAGACAGTTTGCTGTTCCTTGTAGCAGTCAGAAGTACAGTAGTAAAACTACCTATAGAACCTTCTCAGAGCAATAAACAAGATCTCCTATTGTTAGATGGGGACTTAAAACATTTTCCAACCAACCAACAATCAAAAGATCAATAGAAATGAGAAGGAGATGCAAGAAAAACTAAATTTTACTGTTATTTTTAGTCTGCCGTACAACCCAGGTTTCCAATTGATTCCTCCGTACCATCAAATGTCTTGCACATGTTTACATAACCTCTGTCCCAACTTCCACAACCAATTCCCATTGGTTGGAGTTGGTTCAACCACCAAAAATAGTTCAAAATGATTTTCCCACCTAAATGCTTATTACAAAAATTTGAATTTTAAACTTTGTTTTAATGGACTTTTATCCTACCAAATCATCATGTTTGATCTTCTTACGATCATTATATCTCATTCCTAGTCTTAGACACCTATATTTGACTTTAGAGGCACTATTGGCCCAACTTACATCATTTTTGGTCCTAGGGTCCTTACCAGGACCCTCAGGACATTTGATCACTACATCATTTTGCCCATTATAACATGCCATAATTGGTTTTAGGATGTTCCATCTGACTTGATAGGTTCCATGGGCTCCTCCTATGATCATTTGTGTCTTCTTTCTCCAAGGTGTTCTTTTAGGTGCTCCTACACCACTAAGATGAAAGGATGAAATCAATGGTTGAGATTTGTTTGCATATGGATTGATGAGGTGAAAGACCGAGTATGCTCACACATGTGTGGAGAGCTTTCTTAGACATGTGTGAGCAAGGAGTGGGGAAAGAATCAAAGTTGAGGGGTGAGGTGGAAGTAAAAGATGCTTCGAAATTGGCATGCTCACACATGTGTGAGAAAGGAGTGGAATGAGTCAAACATGCTCACACATGTGGGAGCATGTAGTGGGTTGAGGTGGAGGGCTAGAATGACTCCAAGCGGGTAAGCTCACACATGTGTGAGCAAGGAGTGGGATGAGTTAGCATGCTCACACATGTTTGAGATTTAAGGGGGGTTTGGACACATGTCAGATGATGGATGGTTTAGATATTTATCCATGTAGATGGATTAGATAGTTAGGATTAAAAGGACAAGGATTGAAGGTGATGTGGATTATTAAATTAGAAGAAATGTTAGGGGTATTAATTAGTCTTAATTAATTAACTAATAAAGGATTAATTAATTGATTAAGTTGGATAAATAATTTGGACTAAGGTTAATTAATTATGTGTATATAATTAATTAACCTTAGGGATGAAAAGAGGGTCAATTGTGATGGGGATGGAATTAGTTTGAATTAGGTTAGTCACATTAATTGCAATGTGAGGGGAGAAATTTTTTTTGGATTGAGAATATGCACAATTTATATTAAAAAAAAGATAGAGATTACATCTTTATGGTCAAGAGAACCACATCAAAAGTATTTTTCTATAGCTTGAATAAATCCAAAACACATATTACCCTAATATATACGAACAATTTTGTCTACTTCAAAACATAAGTATATAGTAGAGTGTTTAACATGAATATATATATCTTCATAATCCTGCTTAGGAGTTACTATCCTTGTATTACTTTTTTAAAGCCTGTATATACTATCAACTGTATATTATAAATCCCTATATATATCACTGTTCCATATCATTCTCTGCCAATCCTACTACTACATGTAGATCATTGTTCATATTGTCCTCTTCTATATTTGTGTTCCCATCTGGAGCCCTGTACTACTGAGCTGTCTCTTCTCCATCTATCATTTCTTTATACTAGTAATAGTACCCTTGACTGTCATCCAAGTCAGTGCCATAGTAAACCTCCTCTGTCCTTGTTTTTTTCATTTTAGTCTTCCACTGATCATCAGACCATCCTTTTTCCTGAGCCCATATGTGATCCCTATTGTCACTGTCTTTAAAAGAATCCATCCCTGGAATATCACCTATGTTTGGTGAATTCCTCAATTGATCTATACTGACACTGAAGTTCTGGCAGGCTATTTCCATATGTTTATAGAGTTCCCCCTTTTCCATCTCTATTTGATGTTGTTTGTAGTACAGTTCTTGGAAGTCAGTGTACTCATAGTAGAACCTTTGATCCAACCTTCTCACATTCCTCAAGCAGAAGTCAGTTTCCTTAATGTCATCCTTGTAGATCATAGTTCCTCCCTCCATCATCTCTTTGAATTTGTCCAAAGATAGCTCCAAAGAAACCACAACCTGTTCAAACAATTTGTATTTTGTGAGACTAGAGAAAGCCTCAATGAGCACCTTCTACATGCCCTGGAACCTATCCTCATTCCTCATTTTCCAAATAAACCAAAGAATTTTAGTAGATATGACAAACCAAAATTTATTAACTTTTTTGTTTAGACCATCAACATAGCCATATAGGATTTCTTTCCAGTTTGTACTGACAATAGGAATCCACATAGACATAATCCCCATAAATAGTGACCAAACCATCTTAGCATAAGCACATTCAAAGAAAATATGAATACTAGTTTCAGTCACATTACATAACGGGCAAAACACAATGTTAAAACCAATACACAGTTTATTAAGAATAAGAAGCCACCTCAAACAAGATTTTTTGGGTTCTATGACCTTAGACCAAATTAGTTTAAAGATTTTAGCTAAGACATTTTTCCCCAAAGTGTCACCCCAAGATGTGTTGATATGTTGGAAAATCGCCTGTGAGTTTGAAAGCTTTTTATAAATCAACTTTGGCTTCACATTCATAAAACTAGTCCCATCCATCCAATTCAGCTTCCCAAAACAATCTTCTCCTAGAATAGAGACTTCCAAGGGAATTTTTCAGAGCAGAGCCTTAGAAAGAGTGGAAAAGGTTCTAGCCTACTAGTCATTAAGACCAAATTCATTTTTATTCTAATTGTAATTTTTAAGACTACCTCCATCAAACAGATCATTAAGATTAGATAGCCCTTTAGAGTTACATTTCTTGGGTGAGCATCCCTAAAGTAGGGCCAAAAATTTGCCCTTATGCCTCACATTACACCAAATGGACCTGTGCCCCCATAAGCCTTTTTTCTCTAGATTAATTGGTTCTCTATCCAAAACTAGAACTTTAGCTATCTCCCAAGCACTCCAAATGATACGAAAGACCACAGATCCCTTAGGTTTGACTTTGAAATCCCAAGCAAAGCATCATGAAGATGCACAAATCCCCAACTTTTATTCTTCCCTATAATAGCCCTTTGAATGTTGTATCTCATCAAAACTTTCCAAGGCTCTCTCCCAGACAAGGATTTGATAATCTATTTTGTTGCCAATGCAACACCCTGAATTCTCAAATCCTTCAGTCCCAGCCCCCCAAATATTTGTCAATACATCACTAATCCCATTTAACCAAATGCTTTTTTTACCTTTACCATCTGACCACAGGAACTACCTTATAATTTTATGAATGATTTTAAATTGATAATTAGCAAATAGCCACATAGAGGAGTAGAAAATAGAATAGGCTGACAATATCTTTTGACAGACTTGAGCCCTCCTGCTAAGGACAGATGCATCCTGTTCTAGTTTTTTAACTTTCTTTCAATTTTTTGTAAACAACCAGTCCCACATCATTTTCAATGAAGGGAAAATGACAAAGGGGATACCAAGGAACCTTGTTTCATAGGGCCTCCCCATTGCCATTTGCCAACATTAGGCCATTCTAGAGTAGAATCATCCCAACTTAATAGTATAGATTTAGAAGGAGAGATTTTAGCACCTGATGCAAGGAAAAAGATCTCTAATCTTGTTTCCAACATATCTAATTCCAATTTATTAACCCTGGGAAAAAGTGATGTATCATCTACAAATTGAACATTAAGCAATTTATCACCATTAGGAAAGGAGATACCATCTAGCTGTCCTTCAATTAGCTCTATTCTTAGAAGATAATGGAGTGCTTCTGATGCTATAACAAATAAGGTGGGGGAAAGAGGGCAACCCTACCTCATTGATCTCCCCATTTCAAAGGGAGAAGATAAAACACCATTAACCTCCACTTGGGCTAAGGCATCATTGAACAACATTTCCACCATTTTACAAAAATGACCAGGAAACCCTATGGCTTTAAGCATTTTAAGGACAAATGACCACTCCACCCTATCATATGCTTTTTGAAAATCTAGGAGTAGAATGCTAATACTTTGATTGGTTTCTTTCACCCAATGTAATGCTTCCTAGCTAGTGATAAAAATTTTCAAGGATGTACCTGCCTTTTATGAAACCTGTTTGGGTGCTACTAATTATAATTGGTAGAATATCCCTTACCCTTGTTGGTATGTGGTGACTAATCATGAAAATAATATACTCTCGTAATGTATCCTTGCTGGGGTTCCCTTTTTTGCAAGTTCAGGGTCAGTAGTTAATTTTTTGTTAACCGACAAATGAAAAATGACTTTGTAAAACCCTAATTCTAGAATCTTCCAAAAAACTTGTTATAAGCAGCTGGGATGTATGTTGCGGGATGGAATTCATGAGATTGTAATTTGTTTTGTACTAGACAATAAAATCTTTGGATGGCTAAGTTTCTATGGATGTAGCCCATTTTGGGTGAACCACGTTAAAATTCTGTGTTGATCTCTTTTGTGTTATTCTTCATTGTTATATTTGGGTTATTTAATCTGCATATAATTGTTAATATTTATTGCTATGATCTGCCTGAACCCTAACAAGTGGTATCAGAGGGAGGTTGTGTTCAATTATCATCTGTAGGAAGGTCTCATGGTTGAGTGGGAGTCTCACGGTTAAGTGGGAGCAATGGAAGAAGAGGGTAAATTGAAGGTAGATAATTTCAATGGGCAAAACTATTAGTTATGGAAGATGCAGATGGAGGATTATCTCTATCAGAAGGATTTATGTAGGCCATTGGAAGGAAAAGTCAAGAAACCAGTAGCACTGACTAATGAGAATTGGGAACTTCTAGATAGAAAGGCATTGGGAAGCATTCATTTGTGCTTGGCACCATCGGTGGCATTTAATATCTCAAAAGAAAAGACAACAACCAAATTGATGGAAACATTGGCAAAGTTATATGAAAAGCCTTCCGCTTCGAATAAGTTATTTCTTATGAAGTGTTTATTTAATATGAAGATGGTAGAAGGTGGATTAGTTACTAATCATTTAAATGAGTTTAACAGAGTTTCCAGTCAATTGTCTGTAAATGTAAATTTTGATGAAGAAGTTAGAGCTCTCTTGATATTATATTCTGTCTAAAAGCTAGAATAGTTTGGTAATGGATGTTAGTAACTCTATTTTTGGTTCGAATACACTAAAATTTGATGATGTTGTTGTTGTTATTCTGAGTGAGGAAATTTGTAAGAAAAGTTCAGGTGGATCCACATCAGGTAGTGTTTTGAATGCAGAAAGTAAGGGTAGATCAAAGGAGAGAGGAAAAGGTTCTAGAGGTCATAGGAAGTCACGAGGAAACTCAAAAGAAAAAGAGGTCCCAATCCATAGGAAATAAAGATTGTTGGTACTATGGGAAACCAGGTCATCTGAAAAAGGATTGCTGGTCTCAAAAGAAAAAAGAAGGAGACAAACACGAAGGCAATAAGGAGGTAAATGTGGTAAGTAATAAATCCAAAGATGATGCTTTGATTCTTTCCCTAGACAATGCTGATGATTCGTGGGTTTTAGATTCAGGGGCCTCATTTCATGCTACACCCCATAGAAGTTATTTTCTTGATTATGTCCAAGGGGATTTTGGGATGGTTTATTTGGGAGATAATGAACCTTGTCAGATTGTTCGAAAGGGATGAATTACGATTAAGTTGCAGAATGGGAATCATTGTCTACTACAAGAGGTAAGGCACATTCCAAGGCTAAGTAGGAATTTAATTTTAGTAGGGCAGCTAGGTGATGAAGGTTTCATTGTTACATTTAGTGATACAAATTGGAAGGTTACAAGAGGTGCCTTAATAGTAGAAAAAGGTGTGAAAGTAGGCACCTTATATCTTTGTACAGGTCATACTATTCCTTCTACTTTAGTTGTTGCAGAGAAAAGTCAAACAGGTTCAAGAACAGTTGTTGCTGGTTTGCAGGCAGAGATTGAAACAATTGCTAAGGGTTTTGAGAAAACACTGTGGCATAACAACTTTAGACATATGAGTGAAAAAGGCATGAAGGTACTTCATTCTAAGAAAGCTTTACTAGGTCTGAAATATATTAATATGGATTTATGTGAAAGTTGTGTTGTATGGCAAACAAAAGAGAGTTAGTTTTCACAAGGATGGGAAGCAAAAGAAAGATGAAAAGTTGGAGCTTGTGCATACAAATGTATGGGGACCGGCTTAGGTATCTTCTCTCGGTGGCTCTTGGTATTATGTTACATTCATAGATAATGCAACCAGGAAGGTTTGGATTTATTTCCTTAGGCAAAAATCTGATGTATTTAAAACCTTCAAGAAATGGAGAAGCTTGGTTGAGAATGAGATAGGTAAAAGATTAAAATGTCTAAGATCTGATAATGGTGGTGAGTATTGCAACAAAGAATTTGAGGATTATTATTCCTCTAATGGAATTCGTAGGTAGAAAATAGTTCTAGGGACTCCATGGGAAAATGGAGTGGCTGAGCACATGAATAGGATAATAATGGAGCATGCAAGGAGCATGAGATTGCATGCTGGGCTGCCTTTAAACATGTGGGCAGAGGCTGTCAATATTGTTGAATATTTAATTAGTAGAGGTCTTTTAGTTCCTTTGGGTTGTGGTATTCCAGAGGAAGCATGGACAGGTAAGAAGGTGAGTTATTCTTTTCTCAAAACCTTTAGATGTGAAGCATTTGCACATGTAGATTATGAAAATAAAACCAAGCTGGATGCAAAATCAAAAAAGTGTATCTTCGTTGGCTATGACATTGTTGAATTTGGTTATAGGCTTTGGGATGTTGAAAATCTAAAAATTGTGAGAAGTAAGGATGTTGTATTCAATGAGAAGGTGTTGTACAAAGATTAATTGCAACAACATGAGAAGAAAGAAAAGGATTATGTGGTGCTGGATGATACTTCAGATAGCAATATTCTAGTGGTTCCTCATGCAATGCAAAAACAATAGGAAATACCACAAATTCCAATAAATGTTAGAGGGTCAACAAGGACAAGTAGACCTCCTGACATGTTTTCTCCCTCTTTGTATTCTATTTTGTCAACATATGCTGGTGAACCAGAAGGGTATGATGAAGCTATGTAGGTGGATACAAAGGTTCAGTGGGAGCATGCAATGGAAGAAGAAATGGACTCCTTGCTGAAAAATCAGACTTGGGAATTATGCAAGTTACCTATAGGTAAAAAGGCTTTACCAAACAAATGGGTTTATAGGCTAAAAGAGGAAGATGGACGTAAGAAAAAATTTAAAGCCAATTTAGTTCTAAAAGGATTTGCACAGAAAAAGGCATTGATTTTGATGAGATTTTTCTCTAGTTGTTAAGATGACTTCTATTCGTATTGTTTTAAGTATTGTGGTTGTTGAAGATTCGCATTTGGAATAGCTAGATGTGAAATCTACCTTTCTCCATGGTGATTTGGAGGAGGAGATATATATGGAACATCCCCAAGGATTTGAGGTCAAAGGTAAGGAGAAATTGGTGTGCAGATTACAGAAGAGTTTATATGGCTTGAAACAAGTACCTCGATAATGGTACTTAAAATTTGATAATTTTATGGCTGAGCAAGGCTACAACTATTGTAATTATAACCATTGCATTTATTTTAAGAGGCTGGATAATGATAGCTAGATTATTTTATGTTTATATGTTGATGACATGCTTGGAGCGGGGTCTAACATGGATCACATAAGTGAATTAAAACAACAGTTAGCAAAATCATTTGCTATAAAGGATTTGGGGGCAACAAAACAAATCCTTGGTATGAAAATTTGTAGAGATAGGAAGAATAGAAAATTGACTCTATCTCAAGCTGATTATGTTGAAAAGGTGTTACAAAGATTCCATATGTAGAATGCAAAAGTTGTCAGCACACCTTTGCCCATTCATTTGAAATTGACTAAGGAGATGTGTCCAAAGACACAAGAGGAGGAAGAAAAATGTCCAAGGTACCATATGCTTTAGCTGTAGGAAGTTTAATGTATGTCATGGTATGCACAAGACCAGATATTGTACATGTTGTAGGAGTTATAAGCATGTATATGAGTAATCCCGAATTGGAGCATTGGAATGTAGTAAAATAGATTCTCAGATATTTGAGAGGTACATCCAATAAACATTTATGTTTTGGGGGCTCTAATACTAATTTAGTAGTGTATGTGGACTTAGATTTGGTAGGGGATATTGATACTAGGTAGAGTACTACATGTTATGTCTTTACTGTAGGTGGGACAATGGTGAGTTAGATCTCAAGGTTGCAAAAGGTGGTTGCTTTATCCACCACGAAGGTAGAGTAATTAGCTGCAACAAAGGAAAGAAAGGAGATGATATGGCTGCAATCTTTCATGGAAGAATTGGGCAAACAACAAGCTAATAGTTATGATAGCCAGAGTGCCATACATCTTGCAAAGAATTCTGCCTTACATTCAAAGACTAAACACATACAACTGAGATACCACTTCATCCGATTAGTTTTGTAGGATGGACAATTGAAGCTAGAGAAAATTCACACAAGTGAGAATCCTACAGATATATTCACAAAGGCAGTTACATGGGAGAAACTAATTTCCTCATAAGTTTCTATTGGCCTTCACGACTGATAATGGTGGACATAAGAAACCATCCAGACCTGTAATCTAGTGGGAGCTACAAGTGCAACGGTGTCGTCTAGGATCAGTCTCCAAGTGGGACATTGTTTGGTGTGGAGCCTGACCAGTCTCCAAGTGGGAGATTATTGGTATGTGGTGACTGATCATGCAAATATTGTACACTCGTAACGTATCCTTGTCAGGGTTCAGGGTCAATAGTTAATTTTTCCCCCCTTTTTGCAAGTTCAGGGTCGGTAGTTAATTTTTTGTTAACCGACAAATGAAAGATGACTTTGTAAAACCCTAATTCTAAAAGCCTCTAAAAAGCTTGTTATAAGCAGTTGGGATGTATGTTGTGGGATGGAATTGTGAGATTGTAATATGTTTTGAACTGGATAATAAAATCTTTGGATGGTTGAGTTTTTGTGGATGCAACCCATTTTGGGTGAACTACGTTAAAATTTTGTGTTGATCTCTTTTGTGTTATTCTCATTGTTATATTTGGGTTATTTAATCTGCATATAATTGTCAATGTTTATTGCTCTGATCTACCTGAACCTTAACAACCCTATGTACCAATACTTTAGATATGATTTTATATGAGACATTTAGTAGAGTTATAGGTCTCCAGTTTCTAATATTTGCCTTGTCACCATCCTTGGGCAAGAGCTTAATGATTCCCCTATTTATTTCTTTCCCCAAGGTTCCCCTCTCAATATCTTCTTTATAGAGATCAAATAAATCATCAACAATCAAATTAAATTAGTCATATTAATTAATTATGGGAAATGGGATTAAATGGCAGAAAGTGGTTAATTTGGGAATAATTATGGGAAATTGGTGAGGTAAATTTGGGGTGTCTACACTAACCATTTGTGTAGGGAGCTTGGATATGGTATACCTAGGATTTTATAGCCATCTTTTATTAAGCATCTTTAGGAATGCTTATGTGATAACCTCAGGAGTCAAGTTCAATAGCACTTTTCCCTCTCTCCCCACAATATTCTTGTTTCTATCATAGTACCTTGCACATTTCATAACTAGTTTAGGAGATTGGATTGAAGTGGGAAATCTAGTTGCCTGAGCAATCCCACTTCTAACCATACATAATGTTCTAATAGTGGGAGCATCTCCATACATCCTATTCTTGAAGTCTTCTAGGTCAATATGATCTAAATCATTATCTACCAATACATCCAAAGTTGAGTGGATCTTGGAGGGAGGAGTAACTCCTTGGAATTTATACTTCATTTATCTAGATTTGGAAGTCATGTAGAAAATCTACAAGAACATAAACAATGCATAAGCATAAAGATTATGACAAGGTTCATTATACATTGGAATTTAATCATGTTTATTGTCAAATCTAGGGCTATGTCCATGGTAGTATGCAATAGAAACTAGAAATTAATAGTCCTTAAACTATCTACTGAAATGAAACCTACTTATTCAATCAAATTTATGCTTTTAACTAACTATTATGAAGGAGATCTAATCTAGGAATTGGAACAATATAATTCTAAAATGATTCATCTAAATACAAAATTGGAAAAGACATTAAAATATAATTGACAAGATTCTGATTTACTTCTATGAAAGTAGGAAAGCTAAATTATAGAATTTGTAGTAATGTAAAAAAGCAATAAATCAATACTAGGAAAAAAAATTAGAATACACAAATAGAAGAACCACCTTCCTTTAATCTAGTATCTCCAAATAGAGTTTATTGGAGTAACAAAAGTATATGTTTCTACAACTATATGAGACTATCAAAAGAAAACTATCTATATATCTATCCTACTACCTCCATACAATATATATCAGATTGTTGTTGATATCATATCTCTGGAGTTTATTAGTTTACTCCCAGTTCTTCTTTAGATATAAAAGATCTTTATTCAAAAGAATATACATGCAACTACCTATATCAAAATATAACCATGCAGAACTTAAAAGAGACTTAAGTGACACTGGAGGTGTCCTTAAATCTAGAGTTTTAACTTTTGATAAAACAGGGCATAGAGGCCCCGATGAAAAGGAATTAACTTTAAAACAACATACTAATAGAAGTCCCTAATTCATGTAAAAATCAAATGGTAGGTTTCCTTTGTCTCCCATGAGCTACTTGTTGATCATGATGTTAGTCATAAACAAACATAGAATAAAAGTTACACAACAACCTTTACACATCTTGAAAGATACGATGAATTCAGAGAATTCATGATCCCAAGTCTCCGTTGATTAGGTCTTAATCTACTGACGTTACTCAGTGGTTGATGTGTGTTGCTGTTTTCCATTCAGGGGCCTTACGTTCTTCAGTAATTTCTGCAAAGTTCATCATTATTTCTCCAAATATCTTGCTCTATATGTCTGCTCTGCATAAATCTCCAATAATTCTACCTCTGCACTGTGAATTTAGTCAAATAATGTGCTTACAGGCTGATATTTGCATGATTTCTACCATTATTTGCAATTCTTTGCATGATATTTTCAATACTACATGCATTTAACTCAA
Organism: Cunninghamia lanceolata; assembly: GCA_027924645.1. NCBI lineage: Eukaryota > Viridiplantae > Streptophyta > Pinopsida > Cupressales > Cupressaceae > Cunninghamia > Cunninghamia lanceolata. The sequence continues at coordinate 7,140,969 of BSBN01000737.1, read as the reverse complement.
ATATGCTAATGATTTTCAGTTACCTACGGGATTTCAGCATACCTCTCTATTTCTGCTTATTATTTGTCATGACTTGCAGTTATGGTGATGAATTTATGAAATTTAAAAAAAGGAAAAGGGTTAAAGAATGAGATTCCCAAAACTACTTGACTGAGATCACTGATCCACATACAAGCTCCCATATATGCAATGAAAAGAAGGAAACTAGAATCATACTTCACCAGGACATTCCACAAATCCGCATGATCTAGTGCAAATCTTCAAAGGAAAAGTTGACAACAACATGTAATGAAATGAAAGCGCTTCTAGTTGAACACAGCATTCCCCAGTACATATCCAGAAATCAACAGGAAGATTACGTAAAATTTACAATCAGGATGTAATCTGAAACTTCATATCCATTCAGTATGCTCAAGAACAGGTACATTTACAGTGATCTGAAGAAAGAACCTTGACATTTCAACAATTCAGTCTTCATTAGTCTCAGTAATCCGATCTCGTATTTGATCCTACAGTAATTGGCCTTAATGTGCCAGATGTTCCAATGTATCTTTTTTATTTTTGACAAGCTCTGGCTCTTATATAGAGCAAATGCCAGAAAATAGTTACAATGATCCAAGGATCAGGATCCTCCCAGAACAATCAATGGTCCAGATGAATAGCACGTGCTTTGCCAGTTGGCAAATGTATAGCTGGCACAGAATATTCCAGCATCTTTGATTTGATTCGGTCTCTAGCTAGCAAACAGCATATTTGACAATATCCTCCTCACTTCTGGTTCATGTTGCCTCCTTGTGCAACCATACAATGCTCAGCAACAGCTCTAACAGCATCATGACTTCCTGCAAATAAACAGACAAACATTAAGTTCATCATCATGTGGAACACAGCATGAAGTTAAAATTCACATTAAAACAAGCCCCATGTTCAAACATATGCAATGGGTTTCAAATTCTGTGAAAACCATGCAAAAAATGCATAAACAGGGCTAAAAAATACACTGGTCAACCATCGTTGACCGAAAATCAGGCTATCGGGCTTCAAATGGATTGAAAAATCCATCACTTCGTTTTCCCGCCTATTTCCTTGTATATCAGGTTCAAAATAGTGCATATACATCGCAAAATATACAATGATTAAATCACTTTTCAAAATCTTTCGAATCCGCCCTTGTATATTTCGGCATGTATACCCGGCGCGACAAAATATACATCGGCAAATGTACAACGATTTAACCGCATTTCATAATATTTCGGGTCTGCCTTTGTATGTGATGCATGTATGTATTTCAGCGTGACCACATACTGTCGGAATGACAATTTTACATTAGGCCGACGGCTAAACTTATACCGACGCCAAAAATCATGATGATGTCCTTCCATCGGGAAGACATGTTCTATCGGCATGATAACTCAAGATAAGGCCGATAGCGAAAGTTATACCGATGAGGAACTCTTCATCGGGTGGAGGATATATATATCGGCGAGACAATTATGAACTTGGCTGACACTATATGTTAGGTCGATCACCTTTTCGGTGAGAAAACAACTATCGGGGAGAGATTTCCTGACTCGGCCGATATCAAAACTTATGCTGATGAACCTTTCCATCGGGAAGACAAACAACTGTCGGCATAAAAAAAACAAAGTTGGGCCGACAGTATAAAATATGCCGATGAGCATATTGGGTAGACAAACATATCAGGGAGACTAAAAAGCGCCCGGCCGATAGACAAAGTCAGGCCGATGGCAAGACTTAAAACTTTCGTCTGCATGATATTTTGGAAATATGATGCTCCCCCTTCCGAATGTCCAGATGATGTCATCAGGATATCCGGGGCTTTTGTTAAACTTAGAACATGATGTCAAAAATCATGATGATCTTGACAACATGACTGAGGATAAAAATATGATGATCCTCTTGCGAATATCAGGTTTGACCAAAACTTTAACTGTGCATAACTTCCACATATGGACGCATTTTCTAGTGATGTAAAAGGCAAACCTACATGGAATTTCAAGCTCTTTCTAAATATGAGGTCATAGAAACAAAATATGAACTTTGACAAATTGACCTCATGATGATGACCTACCTCATCCTGACCTTCATGATGATGATGCACCTGACTCATTTTTACCAAACCGCCAGAAAGCAGACAACACAAGCCAAGCCAAAAAGTTGGGTCCTTGTTTTGCCAAGTTAAAATGGGGCGTGTTGTGTAACCACACAACACTACTGTAGTTGTCTTCTTAAAAAACTCTGGCCTTCATATGCGGAACTTTGGAGCTTTACAACATCTCTAGAGATTCTGGTAGTGAAACATCTCTGGAGATTCTATGCAACTCCAAAGACTCTTTACAATCAACAATAACTCTGGAGATCACCAGATAGTTCATTAGGACACAACTTCAGAGGTCTCATGATCAACAACCCTTACTATCCTGATAATCCAGCACCAAAGATACTCCAACCATTCTACAAAATGTTGGAGTGCTTTGTAGTGTGTCTTCTACTCAGCACTAGAGGTAGTTAGGAACATCACCAGAGTCTTCAAAAACCTTTCCTCATCTGATAGATAGACACCTGTGATAAAAAGAATAAATTTCTCCACAGTTTTCTCAGTTTAAATCCAAAACATGAGTCTTTTCATCACAAAAACTTCAGTAATTCATCTTTAATTAACATAATTTAAACAAGGTTTTACACTTTTCATAGTGCAATCAGCAAATAAGGTGGTCCATAAAATGGAAAAAGGGAATATAAGGGTGTGCTTGGATGAGTGCTACTTTCCACTCATCATCCTCCTTGAGCTTGAAGGTTTGCAGGTCCTCCTGCACTGTTCAAAGTGTGGATTTATTTAACTTGTACAACCTTTTTGAGATGTATTCTTGTTCATAGATTTTCCAAGTTTTTGTGTTGGTATGAGCATTTCCTCTGAATTAGTCAATCTACTTTATCCATACCTAAAATCTTGTATCTTCTAGCTGTTCAGCCCACATGGACAGGGGCTCAATGATTAAGGGCGGCCTAAAGCATCCCCCTATCCATTCTTGTTTATATTTATCTATCATTTTGACCACAACCCTTTCCTTCCTCATGAACCATTTAAGGTTAGTTGGAGATATTAGGTCCGTCATTTTCTAATCTTGAGTCAGGGTATTCCACCTTTTCTTGCACATTGTCATAATTTGATCAGCTGAGGAGTGCATGAACAAACCAAACTCTATAACACATTCTTCTAGATGCTACTGATATAGGGGCAATATCTTGGCTCTAGGATAATAGATTGCTAACCTGAAATGAATTTCAAAAGCCTTTGGATTTAGAAATCCCCTTCAAAGGAATAGGCCCATTTCTATCACTTTTTCTATATATGCCTCCATTCTCTCATGCCAGATTTGTTGATTTTTCATTAAAGACATGAATGCCCTTAACTAACATTCCCCTAGAAAAAGATTGATAGAGAATGTATGGTATTCAATAAATTTTTTTTATAAAAATAATTCACACAGGAAGTTTTTATCCTCATCCCTACTCTGCATATACACCCTAAGGAAATCATTCCCATCCTTTATGGTCTCAGTGAGGTTAGAGATGACCAATGAGAGTTTTCTTTGAAGGAACCGTTCTTTTAAGAACACTGCATAACTACCATTGGGTGGCCTACATGAGAGTATCTTTGAAGAAAGATTAGCTATTGTTATTACCTTTTCTTTTAAGGTTTCCACCTTTTTAGTCATCACAGAGACTGCTCTCTATAGCTGGAGCATGACAATTGTGCTAGACAACTCTTGGCACCCCCTTTCCCAATTCATCAATGCTCTAGGGACATCCAAATGAAATGTCCTTAGGGAGACCTCAAGTTGTGTGCCTTGTTCAACTCTTGGTACTAGAACAACCAATTCTTTAATCAACTTTTCCTGGTCATCAACTTTGTTGTTGGCCTTTGTCAACTCCTAGGCCTGACTGTGTAGTTTCTCAATTAGGGCTGAGATTAAGGTGATATTGTTATCCCTAGATTTGTAAAAATTAGAGATGCAAATGTCTCTCTGTATTATCTCTGCATCCTTCTTCTTAATCTTAGTTCCTTTTTCCTTGATGGCCTTTTCTTTCCTCTCCATTTGTTCCTTTAGGTCATTGATTTCTTGGTCCTTTGTTGATTCTTTTTCCTGCATGACCTTTTTAAGGTCTATAATGATCAGCTGTTTACCCCATAACTATCTCTTCAAGTTATCAATTTCCTCCATTAGTTGTTGTTCTTTAGATATTTCAATATCCTCCTAATCAGAAGGATGGGAAAAGCTTCCTATTTCTAGCCCTTCTGCCATTTGTGTCTCCTCCCCTCTAATATCTCCTTGCTCTTCAAAAACTCTTTTTCCTTCTTCCCTCTCTACCTCTTTCATCTAACTGGATTCCCTCTTTTCTTCTATTCTTGTTTCTTCAATAGACCCTTGGGTATGTGATGGCCCAACCTGATCTTTAGGAGGGGTCATTGAGGTCTAGAAGCCAACAAGCACCTCATCAAGGAGCTCAATGTCTTTCTCCATTTGAGTTTTATGTCTTTTTCATTGTTTCTTTAGAGCACCTTCTGTTCTTGTGTTTCTGGTGCTTATGTTTCCTCTTCTGAATTTGAGGAAATTTTTTAAGGTTAAGTAGGTGCACCCTTAGGTGCCTTAGAAGTTTGTGGAACAAGGGTCTCTTGAGTGATCTCCTCAGTTACTCTTCCTCTTTTTCTCCTTCTCAAAATGGCAAGAGTGTTTGCACTTGTTAGGTCCTCATTCTTCTTCTTATGTTTTTGGGACTTGGGAGTCTCTGCATGCTCCTCTACTTTTTTACTCTTCACCTACCCCTTCTGGAATTTGGGGAGAACTTATAACACCCCTCAACTTCCGTGTTGGGGTGGATTCCTCAGCCAATGTCAATTTCCATTTTGTTTTGTGGGGTATTTTGGGGGATTCCTCCTCAGGTATGTCTTCTTCATGTTTTGGTGCAGTAGATGATTCTCCCAAAATTTTCATACCCTTTTTCTTCTTATCAGTAGATGGGGAGGAAGTGGATGGAGTTGGCTTATCCTCCTCCACTTCATGAGTGGTAGATGGTGACTCTACTGCTATCTTCTTCTCCTTTTTCTTGACCTTATGAGTGTTATCTAGAAAGGCCTGCGATAGGGCCTCCCCTCTCCTCTGGGAGATGCAATGATGCTTAACGATGAGGTATACAAGGCCATGGTGTTTAATCTAACCCTTCCCCTATTGATGCTTTTCTGCTAATGAGGTAATTGCAGAAAATAGGAAGTTGGGTAAATTTATCCTATATTTAGGGTGTGTGTGGCCATGCCTTAGAAAGATCAACATTTTCATAATGAGCCCTAATACAAGGGATAACTGACCATCACAGGTGAAATATTTCATTAACCACATGACCAAGGACTACCATGGCTGAGGAAGGGTGTTTCTAAAAATTCCTTTTACTTCTTCCTTATTGGTGTGTGTTTGTATTTCAGCTTCATTGTCTATGGAGAAATTTTTTATCAAATCAGTATATAGGGATTTTAGGTAGTAGAACCTCTCACCTTCTTTTGGGAGTCAGAAGATCCTACTGATGATGGATGCAGAGATAGGAATGGTGACCCCTTACACTTATGTTTTGTTGTTCTATAGGTTAGAGAGGAACTCCTCCACAAGATATTCATTGTACCCTTCAAATTTCTCTAAGAACTTGAGCCATCCTACAACCCTTAATATATCAATAGATGCTTGATCTTGCAATAGTCCCTCTACTGTCTCCAACTCTAATTTATTCTTAATCCCCGTACCTCCAAATAGGATGCAACTTGTTGGTATTTTATCCCCCTTTAGCTTGCAAACCCTCAACCTTGTCTACTTACCTTTCTGAAACCTCCCACAACAGACCTATCCCACCTCTAGAGTTCTTTGATTCTTAAAATATGGAGTTCAAATTTCCTTGCTTGAATTTTTGAGTGTTCCAAATGGTGACTTTGGCAGTAAGGTTTCTTTTTCTTGTATTGTAGACTACTAAGTCAGTTGTGAGGGAATTATGGCTTACAAAGTTAGAAATTATGATTTGGTATGTTTTGTAGAGGGTTTGTCACTCTGGAGCTGTGAGGCTGACGTGATAGGTGGATAGTTAGGGGTGACATGTGTCAAGCTTTATGTGGAAATAATGAGTGTATGGGAGTCCAGGTGATTTGCACAAAATAAAAACTGAAGACTTTCTATAATTAGTTAATTAAGATTAATACTTGGATTACCATTGCAATAATTAGGCATCATGCTTAGGGTTTCGTGCTACCACCTATGCAAGATGCGACATGACTACTCCTTTGTGTGCAACCTTTAGAATTAGTTTTCATGATGTCTGTGGGGTGTGAAGTGACAAGATCTTCATCTAAACTTATAGTTGATGGGATAGCTCCTGTCGTCAGCAGATGGTGTTAGCTAAATGATTGAAAATAGGGGTTGCCGATGGTTGACTATCGTGAATGCTCATGACTTGGCCTCTTTTTGAGGGTGAGGTTGATGACGTCATTATCTTTTTCTGAGTGTCCTTAAATGTTTTGAGAGGTAGGCTCTAGAGGTCTAGAATTCCCTTTATTGCTTGAGTGCCGAAGGTGCTCCTAATTGGCTCTAGAGGTTCTCCTAGTTAGCTCCAGAGGTGCTCCTAATTAGCTCTAGAGGTGCTCATAATTGGCTCCAGAGGTGCTCCCTGTTGATACCTACATAAAAAAGAGAATCGTCATTTGCTAGTTTTTAGTTCCCTTGGTGAGAAAGACCACCATTTGACTAGTTTTCAACCTTACTCTTTTATTATATTATTTTTTTGACAAGGGCCACCATATTACTGGTTTTCAACCCTTCTTTTTATTATTATTATTTTTTGAGAAGGGCCACCATATTACTAGTTTTCAACCCTTCTTTTTTATATTATCTTTCCAACTTGTGCAAGAGAGTGTGATCTCTCTTAGAGAGCACAGATCCTTGACAATTCCTCCTTTGTGGCTGGTCACTAGTAGAGGTGAATCCTATGACCATTCACTAGGAATATAATTTCCCCTCCATCAATAAGTGCCAACTAGACTGTTCCATTGTCATAGAATTCTCTAGTTTCATAAGGCCCCATCCAATAGGTTTGCAATTTCCCTTTGAATTCCTTGAACTTGGAATCATATAAGAGAACCCAATCTCCTTACTGAAATGTCCTTTTCTTCATTTTCTGATCATGCCACTATTTCATTTAGTGTTGAATAAGTTTTGTCTATTGTATGGCCTCCATCTTGATTTCAACCAATTCATTGAGTTGTAGAATCCGATCTTGTTGTGCTATGGATAATGGTAGTCCAATATCCAACGATGTCCTAAGTGTTTGTAGTTCAAACTCTATTGACAGTATAAGTTTCTTTCTATAGATAGGCTCATAATGTGAGAAATTTGTTGTTAAATTCCATGTTCTGTTGTAATCCCATATCACTTCATGTAATCTTTTGGCCCAATCTTTTCTATTCATTGTGAATGTCCTTGTCAAGATGTTTTCCAATTCCCTGTTTGTCACCTCCACCTTCCCATTTGCTTGGGGATGATAAGGTGAGGACTTCTTGTGCTTGACATGATACAAATCTATAAAATATTTTATCACTTGAGAGGTAAATTGTTGACCTCTATCTGAAACTATTGCTCTTGGGGCTCCAAATCTTAGGAAAATTCTATTATACAAGAAATCAACAACTTTTTCTTCTCTAGAAAATTGTAATGCTTGAACCTCTGCTCATTTGGTCTCATCGTTAGTACATACCAGGATGTATTCTTTCCTTATGGATGCTAGAGAGATGTGTCCAACAAAATCTAGGCCCCATTGTTCAAATGGTTGTAAAACCACCTGGGGGTGTAGTATCATCTCCTGTGTGAAGGTTGGCTAACCCATCCTTTGGCACTGATCACATTATTTCACATATCTCTTCACATCTCTATGGAAAGATGGAAAAAATAACTAGCTCCAATAATCTTGTGGATTGTACTCTATGAGGAGTAATGTCCTCCTGTGGGCTCATCATGACATGCTCTTAAGACATCAAAGATTTCATCAGCCCTTAAACACCTACGCAACACAAAGTCAAGGCCTCATTTGAACAACAAACCATTCAACCATTTATAAGGCAAACTTTCCTTTGCTATCTCTTTTTTTGTTTGGAAGTAAAGTGAGAAGGAAACAAGCCTGTAACTAAGAAATTGGCTATATCGGCAAACCAAGGTGTGATAGAAGAAACAACAAATAGATTTTCATCTAGGAACGTATCTTCCACTGGTTGGTTCTCTCCACCTGCATGCAATCTTGAGAGAAAATCAACAACCAAATTTAACTTTCCTGGGTTATCTATGATAGTGATATCAAATTATTGCAATAGTAGCAGCCATTTGATGATTCTGGCACCTACTATAGGTTTGTTCATTAAATATTTAATGGCTGCATGATCAACATGTATAAATTTTTTGTATCCTATGATGTAATGTTTGAATTTGTTGATGGCATAGATGATAAGGTTTTTTCAGCTATAGATGATAGATGAATTTGTTGATGGCATAGATGAATTTGTTGTGTAATTTTTTCAGCAGGGGTAAGGTTTTTACTTATGTAATAGATTTCATGCATACCTTCCCCTTCTACTTTTTGTCCTAAGAATGCTCCCATTGATTCATTTGATGCATTTGTCTAAATGTGGAATGACAGATTCCAATTAGGTCCTCTTATAATAGGTGTGGCTATAAGTTTTTCTTTGATGGTCTCAAATGTTGTTTAGCAGTCTTTTGTCTAATGAAATTCAGTGTCCTTAGTTAGTAGGGAAAACATTGGGGAAACTATCTTGCTAAAATTTTCTATGAACCTTCTATAGTATCCTACATGACCCAAGAAACTCCTAACATCAGTTTGGTTTTTAGGTGGAGCCAATTGTTTAATCATTTCTACCTTGTTTTGATCTACCTTGAATTCTTCTGCCGATATATGATGCCCAAGGACAATATCTTGTTCCACCATCATAAAATATTTATCTTGGATTAAGGACAATTGATTCTTTTCATAGCATTACAACACTTTTTCCAAATTCTTGAGGGCTTCTTCAAAGGTATTCCTATAAACAGTAAAGTCATCCATGTAAAGCTCCATACATTCATTAGCTAGTTCAAAAAAATGGCTAAAACAACCCTCTAAAAAGTAGCTGGAGCATTACAAAGGCCAAATGAGAGGACTCTGTATGAAAATGTGCCCCATGAGCATGTGAAGGTGGTCTTTTCTTGGTCTTCTGGTGCCACTTGGCTATGATTGTATCCACTAAACCCATTTAGGAATGAGAAGTATTTCTTTCCTGCTATGTTATCTAGTACTTGGTCAATGAATGGAAATGGGAAATAGTCCTTTTTGTGGCCTTGTTAAGCTCCCTATAATCAATACATACCCTCCATTTCCCATTTTTTTGGGCACTATAACCAATGGGGACACCCATTGGCTATCTGAGATAGGGTAGATGAATCTGACTTGCAAAAGTTTTTCTATTTCAGTTTTTACAATTTCTTTGAGTGCAGGGTTTAATCTTTTTTGGGGCTATCTAATAGGCTTAACATCTTTTGGTGGGTGAAAATTTTAGGGGTTATTCCCTTCATGTCTTTATATTCCCAAGCAAAAGCTTCTAAATGGGATATAAGAAGAATAAGAAGTTCTTCCTCCTGCAGTTTTGTCAACTGAGTATTGATGCTAAGTGTTTTTCTAGGTAAGAACATGATTTTCTTTGTGATTTGTTCCATGGATGTTCCTACCCCATATTTTGGACATATGGTGTTAAGAGGGAAAGAATGTGGGAGCATTAAATAGAAAGTGGCTATATCTCTATAGAAAGTTTCTCCATAAGGGATTACATTGATAAGGGTACAATGGGCAGAAATCATAAGTTCTTGCCTTAAATCTTAAGCTAAGTCCATTGTATCTTTTTCAATGAGGATGTGAGTTATGTCTTCAAGGGTGTCATAATTTATCTCTTCTTCCAATTCCCCTAAGTGTTATGTGATGGTGATCATAGCTAGGGAAGCATTGTTTTCTATGTTATTGGGCTCATCTATCCACACTTTTCCTGAATAATGTATGGATGGCTTAGCTGGGGATACAAAGATATTTTTTTCATGTCCTTGCCATTGGATATGACCATATCCTGAATTCTTCAGTCAATAGATGTTGCTGCAGTACCCAGCCATGGTATGCCTAAAATTAGAGGGTAAGCATTCCTTTGGTTCCTTGGCTCTAAGATCAGAAAATCAACAAGGAATTCCCATGAATCCACAATAACTAGAACATCAGTTAACACTCCCTTTGGAATTGCTATTGATTGATCATCCAATTGTAAAATTGTGGAAGTGGCCTAAATGCCTATAAGAGACAACTTATCCAAAGTGTGAACTGTCATGACATTGATTGCTACTCCTAAGTCGACTAGAACATTGGATGTTTCTACTCCTGAGATGTGGACTGTGATGATAGGATTTCTAGGATCCCCATACTTTGGAAGGAGCATATCTCCCATTAGTAGATCCACTACTTTCTACTCTACTTGAATTGAGCTACCTAGGGCACTAAATAAATCAAAGAAACTAACCCTAAAATTGAGCTACCTAGGGCACTAACTAAAGAAATAATTCCAAATTCAGGAGAGAAATTTCAAAGAGAGGATGAGAAACTCACTAGTTTTTGATGATCATGTGAAAGAACAAACTCAACTATGCCCTAGAAAATCCAAACAAAATCAACCATCACAATCCACACCCATACTCAACAAATGAATCAAGAATTTGGCTTTGATAGGTTTAATGGAGATTTTTGCAATTTTTGGAATATATAGAGGATGCTAGAGCTCAAGAAATTAATTTGAAAAAGGAAAAAATGGTGGAAATTTTCAAGTTTTATAAAGGCAATGTTCACATAAATGAGCCATTATTGTGACCTAGCAAGTAGGTGGAAATGTGGAGGATGGAAAGAAATGGTAGTGTACAAAAGAAAAGTGGAAGAAGTCTCTGAAATCCTTGAAATCCATGCACTTAGGATGTTGTGATGTTACAGAGTTAATTGAGAGATTTGAACTTTAGATGAAAAGGAAAAGTGGAATATGTCCATTGGAATCCCACATAACACGACATTGCAAAGTTTCATTGGACATTAGGAACTTTTGCGAAAGCAGGGAGAAAATGGATATGGAGGTTCAGGAGACTTTGATACTTTGAAAAGGTTCTAGAATTCCTTGATAATTCTACAATGTTGCAAAGTCTTAGAAAAAAACTTGAATTTCACTTTGTAAACATTCTCAAACTATTCAATGGTTTCACTCATTACTTCAACTTTAAAATTCCCTTCTTCAAGACCATCACAAACCTACCATTAACACAAAACATGCAAAAGGTGCTAACATAATTCAATCAAAAGTAGAACTAATGGTAGGATACTTCAAAAGAGGGGGTTCATATCTTGCTAAGGTAAAAAGGGGCATGTGTGTGAGGTACAATATTTTTTTTAGAAATATATTTCTAATAGTATATAAGGTTTGTTAGATATTTCTATGTTGAAGAAGATGAAGATAGAGTTGAATTTTAGTTTAGCATATCACTAGAAAATATATGAATTTATAGAAGTAGTAAATAGAAGCATGGGAAAATTGTGTTAGAATTTAGCAAATGAGAAATTCATTTATAGGTTTTAACTTCTATTGTATATTCAAAGTCCTCATCTTCTTTATCTCTAAGTCAACATTCTAAGATTGAGGACTCTTCTATTCCTACATTGGTAGATTTGATTATTGTTAATACTCTATCATCTAGTGTGGACACAACATTCTGGGATGAGCAATGTAGTTTGATTACATGCTCTATGAGTCCACCACCATCACCTATTTATTTGATAGAGTTCAACATTACTTCATCAGGGCTTCCATGATTCTTTGTATTAAATTCATATCTATCTTCTTGAGCCACCTCATTGGGACATCTATCTACCAAAAAATTTAAATATATTTGTGGACTCCCACATTTTAGATTTTGAGGACACCTTTGAGAACCTAGTTTTCCATTTTGAAGGTAGTACTTTCCATATCTACATTTTTGTCTTCTTTGGTACCTATTTTGTGTCCTACTATACATGGTTTTGAGTTGTTCCCTTCATAGTTAGGCCTAGGAATCTTGATTAGACAATGGTACATCTTAGCATCAAATTATAGTTTTCAAGGACATTCATATTGTATACTATTCCTCTTATTCCTTCATGGAGTGGAAAGACCCCCTACATGCATCCATGGGCATATTTATTCCATAGGGAAGAAATGATATTTGATGATAGTTTATCTTCTTCAACATTTAATTTTAGTGTGGGAGGCTACACATTTGGGGGGTTACATGGCCCTTCTTTCTCTTTTCCATCTCCTCTTGGGAGCTTTTCTCTCTATAATTTGGGGGCATATTCTCTTTTTGAGGAATCTTATGTACATGGGTAACACATCAATCTACACATTAATAGGACCCATCTTTTTTCACCCACCTAAGTTATGCTTAGTGAGGCATTGGTGTAGGTTTTTATTCCTTTTTATTAGTTTATTAGTTATTTTCCTACACCTATTTTATCTTTATTAGGTAGGCTTCTTTAGGTTTAATAATGATGAGTGGAGTAAGTGGTGTTTTCTTATATTCCACCATCCTCCATCTTTATATTTATTATAAATACACTCACCTAGATTTTTTTCTTGCTCTGTCATCTAATGAACTATGCTCTCTAGTTTGTGATGTATTTGCTTTCTTGATTAATATGAAATAACATTGTTCAACCTATTATCTAGAATTGAGTAGTGTTGTTACTATCACTACGACACTAGGTCTTGGTTGATTTCTTAAATTTCCCAAATTCTAACAAATCATTGAGGTGTCTAGTAGGAGAAACAACAAGTAATTGAGATATGACATTAGCACAAGTAGAGTTTGCATATGATAAATTGATGATTATGAGTAAAGAAAGAAAACCATTGGAGATCATATATGTTAATAATATAATGAATAATTTAGAGTTGAGAGATATTATAAATGAAGAGAGGAGTGCAAAAGTAAGAGTTTGTAGAACATTAGAAGACATTTCATGAGAGAGTGAGATAATAGTCAAAGATGATGAAAACTACGTATAAGGAGAAGGATAACATGAAGAGGGGGTAAGGATTGTGAATTAGGAAATGAGGTGATGTTGTATCTAAGAAAGGAGTGATTTCCAAAAGGTATATGTAATGAGTTTAAGATGAATAAGTTTGGTCCTTTTTAGATCATAAATAAGTTTAACTCTAGTAATGCATATGAAGTAGAATTCCTTGAACATTTTCTTATATCACTAGTATTTAGAATTATAGATTTATATGAGTATTGTGATGATGGAAATAAGGAAGAAGGTACAAAGATGTGTTGTGAAAAGTATATTCTAGAACAATAACTTGAAAAAATTAAAGAAATATTGGATAATAAAGTTAGGAAGAGTATGGAATAAGAAGTATGAAGAATATTTGGTGAAATGCAAAGGATGGATGATTCTATTCTCAACATGGATTTCTATAGTTGAGGTGAACCATTTTATTATTCCTTTTATTATTTGAAAATAAGAGAATCACTTTTTAGTTACCTAGGGTGTCTTTATATCCAAGAGCATCTATGGTTTAATATCAATCTTGCATCTGTTAGGAAAATACCTATTATGTGCTTCTAGTACTGTAATATTACTAAAAAGAGCTTGATACAAGTGAAAACAAATAATGCATATAAAAATAAGTCAAGACATAGATTCATTTAAATCATATAACCCTTAGAGGAAAGAAATGTAGATCTTAGATCTATAAAAATGTTAGTAGCATAATGACACGTAAAATGACACTTTTAGAAACAGTAATTAGAGAAGAATAGAAGAAACATAGATATAAGAGAAGAGACATCGATATACATGGGGAAAACCATTTTGGGTAAAAAACTCCACTCTTCAAAGAAAATAACTAATGTATTATTAAGAAACACATGTGAATTACAATACACTTCTAGGTTCTTAGCTTAACATGGAGAATATCATCCTACTACTCCTTTAGAGGAAATATGATAGCATAACCCTACAATAAAAACTCCTCTCCTTAAACATCTCAACCCAAACAAGCAAATAAATAGGAAAAAGCAAAAAAGGAAACAAGTGGTATTGGAAAACCATGATCCAACCAAGGGAAGAATGGAACCCAACATTCATGGCTCAATCTCCAACACCCCCTTCAATGATGGGTTCAACAAGCTAAAAATAACCATCATAAGATGTCATAAACTTGTCATATTCCACCAACTAACTTGAGTTCCCTATTTTGGCATTATTCACCCATTCAAAGATGCTTTATGACATGCATCATAGACTATCATAATGATTGTCAAGATTCATAGTCTACTTTGTAACTCCCTATAACCATGCTCTTACACACATCATATAATCTCTTATGCACTTACAATGTCATAGATGATCTTACACATCTTACATGACATAATGAGCTTACATATTCTTACATACACATCATACAAAGGTATACGCATGGAATAATGGATGTCATAAGTGGGACATCCCATTTCCCAAATGAGGACATAACAATTAATAAAGACAAATAGATAAATATTTCAAACATCAAGACTTTCAAGGTGTATGACACACCTAATCCCAACATTCTTTCACTTGTCATATACCTTGCAAGAGAAAAAATAATTCCTAACAAATTTGTGAATTCAACACCAAGGGTACCATTGCACTGTCTCAATTGAACTCCACTATACTCACAATATTCAAAGAGGCATGTATAACATCAACTTCATAGCACACTTTGGAGACACTTAACCAAATCTAGAGAATACCAACTCTAGAGCACACACAACTTCAGAGAACACTCCAAAGCCACATAAACAACTCTAGAGTACACTCAAAACTAACTCTAGACTACCATATAGATCCCAACTTTGGAGCACACTCTCTATAGCTAGCCTTAACTCATTTTTAGAACACATAGCTAGAAATACAATCTCTTCCAAAATAGGATCGAGTATGCACCACATACTCTAGTCTAGTCAAAACAATGCATCTAGCTAATGCCAACACTAATAGACCTCCTAATCATGACATATCCAACCCACACTATAGCTTCCATTCCTTTAAAACCTACTATCCTACTCAAGGTTACCATCTCCCATGGTAAAAAACATACCAATGTGAAAAAAGCCTAAAGACCCTTGATATCGTAGTCCAATAAAACCTATCCACCAAGGACATATATGCCTCCTAGAACTTCCACTACATGGGTAATGTCTAGTTTGGTGCCAACTAAAGCAACACAAAGTCCACCAACAACACTCATAAAAAGGTATGGCTTATTTTATCAAAATCAATATCAAAGAACATAGAAAATGATTTACACATTATAATAAAAGTGTTGTAAAATAGAGTGAACTTCCTCAAATAGTTTCTTCTCCATCTCTCACCTATATTATCTTCAAATCTCCCAAGTTCTTCACATCACAAAAGATAGAGATTAAAAATCCCACATATTGTTTTTAAAAAAATGAAGTAAAACAACAATAAATAATCACAAACATAGTCACCATAATAGATCTACACAAATCTCAACCCCAATGTCATGTGTGTATGAACCTATAGGAAAAAATAATAGACCATTGGGATAAAAATTGAAAACTATATCACATACCATGTCCTTCTGCCAACACCATTGAGTGTTCAAGCTATGACATGTAAGATCCTTACTTCCAAAACCTCAGATAGAAAATCCTTAACATCCAATAGTTTAATCCTAAGGTTAAAAACAACATCAATAAATCAATAAACCTAACAACCATTCCCATCACTGGGAATATGTACAAAACCATCCTTTGCACTCATACCCAAACTCCATAGCACACTTTGGAGCATAGTTCAGAGCTCACTCTCATTCTAGAGTTTAGTCTAGAAGGACACACCCACTCTAGAACTTAGTCTAGAAGAAACTTCAAATCTCACTCTAACGATACAAAAGGGAAAAATACACCATGCCATGTAATCCTCAAATAAGCCCTCCAAAACTGACATCCATAGCTCAAGCTTCATTCCTGTGAGAAAATAAAGCACAAAATAGAATAGATCTGACTACTAGGTGGAAAATACCACTTAGATAATTCTCTATCAAGTGGACCAAGATTGTGGAATGATATGTCTCCTCCTAATATGCACCAAGTCACACAGATTCTCTCCATGAATAATCTCCTAATTAGGTCCATGCAAAACTCGCGTCTAGCTCCAGGTGAAGGATCCTTAGTATTTATAATGGAACCTCACCAAAGAATCACTATTTCAACACACGATCCCCATAAACAATAGATATCTAGCCTCACCCAAATATAACTAGTAGTAATAGGTGCATAACTAATCATCTCATGGTAAACCCCAACTGTAAAATCATAAGCTCCAGAAGTATCCAAACAAAATAATAATGACACACAAGTAGCACATTACCACAAACCATTACTAAAGCTTCCTCTTCATGATCAATATACAATCCAAGAAATGTTAATGAAATCATGATTTACATCTTCCTCATAGAAGATCATCTACCTCCAATAGATAAATTTGGTCCTAGGAGCACCCATATCATGCCAAGACTATAAAATACAAAAGATTTAGAGTCCTCCATGGCACAATATCACATCACTACAAAAGCTCCCACTACAAGTGATCTAGAGATACCCATGAGATCATGACAAACATATCCTAACTGAAGATCACTCATGGCTCGCACATAATCAAAGAACTCAATTCAAACATTATGATCTCCCAAAGGGAAAAGTAAAACCATGATCTCCAAAAGAAGATAACTGCTACAAGTTCCAAGAAGATATAATTGAAAGTGACCCAAAGTAATCTTATAGAAATTTCATGAACATGCCTAAGTACTACAACATGAGTCATAAGTACTCCATCCATCCATGTCACTATCTCACTACTATAGTACACTAATGCATCATGATGGCTAAAGGACCACCAAACCAAAATTTGCAACACCATTACATTCAAACACTCTACCTCCAAACCTTGTTGCAATAAAATACCATCAACATTACAATGATCTATGGGTATAGATAGCCCATATCCAAGCTATGTATGCAAATTATAGGCATAGACAACCCACAAAGTCATGCAACCCATAGATCTTAAAGCAACATAGTATGGATCCATGAAACAATGTAGACCCAAAATCAAGCAGACTCAACAACACATCAATATCAAGCAAATCATAGACATCAAGAGATAACATAAAATTTTCATGACACTTACATCAGATCCAAAAACTAGATCAAAAATGTCAAAAATCCACCACTAGAGACAACTGTAGTTTAGGAACCTAGCAAGAATCACTGTAGAAATATTGAGTGACAAATAATGTAACAAAACCTCCGCACCAAGAAGGCTATAAACATCCTCCTTGAAACATGCACAAAGCATGCATACAAAACTATAACTATCTTTCATCTAGAAACACCCCCAAGAGGATTCACAATCTAAAAAAATAGTCTCTCTACACATATTTTGGTTAACATGCAAACCCTATAAAACCATCCATGTTAGAGACATTGATGCAAATCTAAATCCCCTTATCATCTAGAAGATCCACAAGTTTGAAAACACCAAAATGGTTAATCTAGAACAATGGAATGTCACATATAAGTATAACCACAAATTTTGAATAGAAAATTTACAAAACCCACATATCCAATCAACATGAATTTGAAACATGCATGTACAACTTGTTGGGATTACTAAGATCAAAAAGTAGGAACTGAGATATACTTCCACAAGATATGAGCACACAAAATAAGCCAAATAATATTATCAAAATTTGATTAAAATGTACAATAGAGCCTTGCATATATAGGCAAGGTAGTGGAGGTAGGAAGGTAGAACCCAACAATTGACTATCCCTCCAAAGGTGCAACACTTTTGAGCTCAAATGAAACATGTTAGAGCAAGTGGAAAGTATGTGTGCACTAGGTATCTCAAAAGGTGAGGAAACACGTCTCAACCACATGACATGAGACAAAACTCTAAAGCTCCCTAAGTGGAGACTTAACTAGTGTGAACATGACTCTCCTAGGCAGGCTAAAAGCTAACTAATTTGATAAAGTCCCTATTTACACTAACACCCCCCCTTAAGTTCAACTTAGGGAGAAGTGACACAATGATGATGGGTCCTAGCTTCTAGGCCATGTTAGGTACCCATGTACAAACAAGTTTCTCATAAATGAAGTAAAGGAGAAAACATAGTGGGAAATAAAACTCCTCTCCAAAAGAGAAAGTATGCATAATAAAATTGTACAGGTGAAGAAGAAGGAGGACTCAACATGACACCCCAAGGACCACTTCTAACACTAATGTACAATAAATATTCTCCCCATAGGAGAGAAAAGAGAGAAGGTCTATGTGACCCCCCCAGAAAATGAGAAGGAATAAACTCCATGCGAAGAAATACATCCTCTCAAAATTGATATGAGAAGAGTAACCATGTAGCCTCCTCTCAAAATGCCTCCTGTAGTGGTGGTAGATGCTCAACACTAGATACTGAAGATGATCCATGAACACTAAACAACATTTCTCCCCTTGGGAAGAAATAAAACCACATAAGTGTGCAAGTGATCTTACCATTCCAGATAGGAACATGCACGAAGAAGGATAAAAGTCTCTAAATTTTGCACATGATTCAAAGACCGAGATGATGCCCATGATGTCTTTGAATGTTGGTCAAGGATCTCCAAGCCAATTCTATCATGTGACAAATGTTGATAGGATGAATCAGATACCATAAAAGATTCAAGAATAGGAACCATGGATGTATGGTGACAACTAGGCCAATGAGAACTTGATACTACTACAAAGGATGTCAAAATGGATGATGATTGAGTCAAAGATGTAGACACATAAATATCTACAGAATCTGTCACTATAGAAGTGGATGTAGGCAAAGAAAGAACAATCATATCTAAAGAAGATAATGGTGATGCAACTTCATCAAAGCTGTCATCAAATAGAAGACAAATTTCCTCAATGGTGTCTCCCAAATATGCAATGCGGGACTCTACAAACAAATATGATGTCTGGTAGAAATATGTCCCAAAGTGGCAGATTTGGAAAAATAATATCAATATCTTGGTGTAAGGAATCACTGGAAGCCATAGATGAGTCAACTCTAGATTTAGTTGTAGCATCAAGTGATGGTGGTTTTGAGATCCTAAGGAGGAGCTAAAAGAGATGATGTGAGAAGTGAGGACACATTTCATCCCTATGCTGATTGCTCCCACAATATTGACATTTGATTTTCCAAATTTTAGACATGATCTAATTATGAGGAAATATCAAGCAATGCAAATTTGGCTCCCCAAAATGATTAGTGCTGAAACATAGGCCCCCCCAGAAAAAAATAGACAAGGAAAAATTACAATAGGTGCAAGTTTGGAAGCCAAATCATCTGTTTATAACACATGGAGCATTTTACAAATTTATGAAAAAATGCTTTCTAAAACTGATTTTTTCCTGCACTAATGAATTCCTTGCAAAATTTTTATAATTTTCAAAAAAAAGTTTGCCAATTTTCGATAACTGGGGTAAAGTTACGCCCCGTAAAAAATTACGCAAAACAATTGACTTCAGGGGGCAAAAAGTATGTTAAAACAACACAATTTGGGAAACATTTTGACACAACTATGTCAGTGATGGAACCATCTTTCCATCAACTATAAATTTGTAAAAAACATCTCTGCGGGTGAAAATTATGACAAAATGAAAAAAAAACCTACTTTAGGCACTTTGAAATGACCTGGCGGTCTATCTAGTAAAAAATGTCTAACTGGGCAGTTAACTAACCACTAGCAAGAAAGAACAAATGTCACGATTACAATAAAGTTAGCATAAAGTGCTAACAGTTACAAATTTTTTTTACAATTGATGTTAGTGTTACTTTAAATGCTAAGAGTAACCACTAGTGGTTACTTACAATTCTAGGTAGCATGTTACATAAAGCATTAAATAAAAAACATAAAAAATGAACAATAACTGTTAACAATGACAATATCAGTGTTGGAGGTTATCTTAAACAACAAATGTTAAATTGACCAAGAGGAAACCCTATGGACTAGAACAAAGGGTAAAGCACCTAGAATGGGCTAAAGATCTCAGAATAAATGACAATCTATAATGTTAAAGGGTAGTTTGGAGAGATCCTTGACCGCGTGGCTTGACCTTGACCAAAAAATTGCAACAAGAATGTTTGAAACAATAGAATGGCAATCAATGAAGATTTCCTAGGTGTCGATTGGATAAAATCCCTCTATCAAAGACTAGAACAATAAACCATGAGAAGACAACTTTAATTAAGGTGACTTTCAAATTACAACAACCTACAAAAATATTGGAACCGTGATGAGTGAAGAGGAAGACTTCTAGGTGACTATGACCAAACACTTGTAAATAGTGACCAATCTACAATGTTGATGAGTGTGTGGATGAAAATGTGACCTCCAATGAAAGTGGAAACTGCATGCTTTTGTCAAGGTAGGGTCAATACAAACATATGTAGGTGACCTCAAAGCATCCAGTGGCGACTTCAAACAACCAATCCGGCCATGAAGAAAATAAAAATGCTAAACCCTCAATCTTTTGAATGGAAACATGATCTTCCTTGCTTCTTGTAACAACTGATGACCAAAATAGACAAATGGCAGTGGTAAAGACCATTCAAATGGATGCAAACAACAGGTATGGTTTTAGATTTCAAAATTCTCAGATCCCACCAAACAAGAATTTGGCAAAAGATCTGGTGAATGAAACCCATGATCTCCTTTAAATGCAACTAGGGCTTTGGCCTTTGAAACAATAAATGGTGACTAGGTGGCTAACACCTAACCATGACACCCAGATGCATCAAATAAACCCATGAACCTCCAAAAATAGAGATTAAATGTAGAATCTAGTCCATATCCAAGATGAAAAATCACTAAATTTTTCCTAGATCAATAAAAAACATAGTTGAAGCTCCTACAAAATCAAATTTTCTAATTTTTTTTCTTTTTTGGCTGATAAATCCGTACAATTTCATATGGTACTGTATAGGGTGTACGACATAGGGTTGGGGGTAAAATTTTTTGCAAAAATTGACAGTGACAAAAATTAATTTTTGGACAATCAATTCATATTGATTTTGGCCTTCCAAACTTAATGGCGATGTCTGTTTGGCCCTACGAGGAAACTTTGTCTAGGCTAGGTGCAAGATTTGCTCACAAAGGGAAGGGTTTTTGCTAGCATGGCTCTGATACCATGTTGAGATTTCCAAGATCAGAAAGAAGAACTGGGATATACTTCCATGAGCTATGAGCACACAAAATAAGCCAAATGATATTGTCAAAAGTTGATTAAAATGTACAATAGAGCCTTGCATATATAGGCAAGGTAGTGGAGGTAGAAAGGTAGAACACAACTGACTACCCCTCGAAAGGTGCAACATTTGTGAGCTCAATCAACATGTGTTCAAGCAACTGGCAAGTATGCATGCACTAGGTGTCTCAAAAGGTGAGGACACATGTGTCAACCACATGAGGTGAGAATAAAATCTAAAAGTCCCTAAGTGGAGATTTAACTAGTGTGAACATGACTCTCCTAGGTAGGCTAAAAGATAACTAGTTTGATAAAGTCCCTATTTACAGTAACACAACCATCCATTAGGACAAAGAGGGTATCTAGGAACTCTAGACCATCAAAAGACCAATCCCATAACCATCACCATGTTCATGCATACATAGGAGCTAGGTTGTTCTAGAAGTTTTTTAGTCATCCAATGACCAACTCCACAACCTACATGCATTTAGGGGCTAATAAACTAGTGCTTTCCAATGCCAGGGGCTAAAACCAAACACACAACATAAGCATGCCAAACTATACTCTAGACAACCAATGCTCTCTCATGTGATTAGGTTGCTAAAAATAAGCACCCAACATACACACTCTTTTACACATGACCATAGGTTGAAAAATCTACTACCATGCAAGATGGTAGTTTTGTACTATTGAATAGGAACTCTAGGTCAACACCATGCTCTTCCTTCACCATTCTTCAAGTGCTTGTAATAATGTATCCTAAAAAATAAGATCAACTGTAAGACTTCCACTCAAACAAGGATTAATAATGAATCAATTCCTTACTACAAATTCTGACAAGCTTTCTAAGCTAAGAAAGCAAAAATGGAGGAACACCTAGAACCAAATCACCATGAATCCATCACCTTAAATGACATGCAAGAACATGTAATGACATGCAAAAACATTCAACCAACATGCAAGTTCATAAAAGTACATACAACCAACACACAACCACATGCAACTCACATGCAACCATATGCAAGCCATGGAACCAAATTCACTATGATACCAAATGTTAGCAAAATAAATAATATGTATCTCTAATATCAAAAGATTTACTAAACAAAAAGATTGATACAAGTGAAAACAAACTATGCCCATAAAGTGGAATAAGGACACAAATTCATTTCCCACATTAACCCTTAGAGGAAAGAAACAATATCACAAATCTATAAAAAACTTAGTATTATTTTACATAAACATATAAATTTAGTATAATTTCATAAACTTAGTATAAATTACGAGAGGATTTCACCATAGAAGCTTGAAACTATGTTCCTAAACTTATATGATGATTTTCATAATGAATGTTTTAACACGCAACAATGATGAAAGAAGGATAACACAGAGATCTGAACACACAAAGAGATAGTTTATCTAAAAACATTCAAATCAAGACACCAAGATATGTTTATGCTTATTTACATCAATTGCACGATTTATATATACTTCAAAAGATGGCCGATGATTTCCACGAAGACAAAAGAGATCACCAATTTGACATATGAAGAATTAGTAATATTAACTCATAAAAATATTTGAAGTACATAATCCAAATACTTTCTTTATTATCTTTGAATATATACAACTTCAAAAACTCCTTTGTACAAAGTGTGAACTCAAAAGTCTCTAAAAAGTTCCCCTCCAAAAGTCCCTGTAAAAGTCTCTTTACATTTGAAATAACCTTTTATTTATAGGCTTCTCCTTAGTAACTACCTTGTAACCACTTGGTAACTACTTCATAACTACTTCATAACTACCCTTTTGAAATACAATAATATAATGAACCTTATTTGGTTATGTTTTTCATAACTTTTCCAAAAATAAGGTTCATTTTCTAACCTTACATTACAAAGAGTGACTTAAGTCACTTGTACAAAAAGGTAACTAGAACTTGCAACTTTCAAGTTGTGGATTTTGATAAGTTGCTTTCCATCTCTGTCAGTGCCATTTTTGTGGTCAAACCTTTCCGAATGTTGAAAACTCCTCTCAATACTTGAATCTTAGACTCGTGTTTGCACATACAAATTATGGACTGTGGAAATAGTATGCCTTTCATTGATAACATCAACATGATAGACGTAGACTGAATAATGTTGCACATTTTCCTACCCCAGTTACAATCATAAAATTCCATTGTCACTCACTACTCATCTCAATCTCATAGCATTATGTAGAGAGGGCTAATTGAAGGAGATGTTACACATTCTACTTACTACACATACTCTTTCTATTTGATAAGATAGATATTTATGATTGAGTTTATTGCACAAATCAATCACCAAACAATGTATTCCATGCCTTTAAAACCACCACATTTGCAAATTTGATAACTTGTTGAATTGGGTACTTCTACCAATTAAAATGCAAGACACTCTTTTTGTTTTGGGATCCCATCACCTCTCCTATCTGGATATCAACATTTGAAACTATAGATTTAATATTCAGATCACAAGTTGTCAAATGGGGCTTTTCATTATTCCAAGGTTTCTCATACTCATGCTTCATATTATCTGGTGTGACTTTGAATCCTACTAGAGCTTTGGACTATATATCTTTCAATGGTTTTAGTTTATTTTCTATACTCTATAATAGATTGATCAATAGGGTAAGATATTGAGTGATCACTTCCTAGAATCAGTGGACAAAGAGGTGGCTTTATGCTTGCAAGGTGTATTTGCTTGAAAGATACTAAAATCTTTTCACCAAATTGATTTTGTAGGTATTCTGCAGTCATTGCACTCCATGAGACTACATCTCTTTGAGGCAGATTATCAAATAGTTTCTTTGCATTGTATATCTATCTACATCTTGTATATATGTCTACTAGTGTGGCTCAAGCACAATTGCTAACAAAATTATACTGCTATTGTGCTTTTATTGATGTTGCTGCTATGAATTTCCCATCTGTGTATGCAAGCAAAGAGGATGCTGGAAAAGAAAATGAAGCTTGACTTGCACCAA
This sequence comes from Cunninghamia lanceolata, assembly GCA_027924645.1. Lineage (NCBI taxonomy): Eukaryota > Viridiplantae > Streptophyta > Pinopsida > Cupressales > Cupressaceae > Cunninghamia > Cunninghamia lanceolata. Next base: position 7,116,468 of record BSBN01000737.1, on the reverse strand, counting down.
CCAATTGCATTTTCTTGAAAGTTTCAAAAACCTATTCAAAAAATCCATTTCATGCAGGCTTTAGGTAGTTATGGTAACTACTTTTCATTTTGGTTATCAACACTTTGAGTGATTTAAGTTATTAAAAATCACTTGTAGTTTCCTTTTTCAAAACTACAAATCCACGGGTTCTTAAAAAGTACAACTCGATAGGTTATGAAAAAGTGTAACTTCACTTTCCAAAACAGTGTATTGAAGATTATTAATAACTCCTTGTGAGTTATTAAAAACTAGAACCCACACCTTCCTTTGAGTTATCCAAATCTACAAGTTGGAATAACTAAATTTTGTACTCCTTGATTTTAACTTGTGAAAATTTCTAAGTTGCTTCAAATTCACAAGTTAACGTAAGTAACTTGCCAATTTGAAGCTTACTTACAACTTCTCATAAGTTATTAAAAACTATAACCTGTACTTTGGTTTATATATTATTTCAAAGAAGAGGTAGTTAGAAGAATCTAGAAGTTATCAAATTTCATAACCCATGCACAAATTTTTAAAATTTGTAACTTGGATATAAGCTCTCAACTTAAGAAATTTCAAAAGTTGATATATTGCTTTGACTAGTAATTTTAAACAATTCACTTTATTCACAACCTTCATCACAAATGCATTGACCTGGTAACTTTATGGACAATGGTGTAATACACATAACTTTTGACTGGTAAGATATTTTCTCATGAAACCTTACTAAATTATCAATAATTGGTGTAGTCACAGATGGAGTGTCTAGATAATGGACTATCCAGCCATGCAACCTAAGTAAACACAATGGAACAACACAAGAATAGATTGCAATGAAAGATTTATAGATTCAATATCTTAGAAAATTACAATACTCATATGCCAGCAACATGTGGACTGTTATGGGTTGCCAGGCTTGTCCGCCGGTAGAATACAGATTACATGAAAGATTTGGCTTTGAAGTGCCTTCTGTAAATCCACAACTAAAGAATAAGAACTTTCTATCATGTTCAATGTGTTCCTAATACATCAAATGAATTCTTATATATCATCTCCTATCTCAAAGAATGCTCCGCATCAACATCAAGAGGGTTAAAACTCTAATGCATGATGAAATGTGTAGGTCGGCCTACAACATGTGGTAATGCTCCACAAATGGATGAAACATGTGGTTCTCAATGAAGGTCTATCTAGTCCTATACTACCTTGTGAGATGTTCCATTTGGCTCCGCAAGTCATGAAAAATGCTCCACAAACCTTGTATGCTCATACTGAATGTTGAATGCTCTGTTATGTGAGTTCTGATGATGTTCTGATAGTGATAACTCTCCGCAGACAATTCCAAATCTTATGAAATCTAGATATGATGTAGATGACATAGTGTAGAATATAAATCCTACTCTGCAAGCTGTGAAATGATGATGCGGTAAAATGTGGTGCAAAATGTTGAAACTGCAACTAACTGACATACAAGAAAAGAAAAGAAATTAAATGTTTTTTGGTTGATGCAAGATTGCCTATCAACCTAGGATGCCCCTGCATCAGACACCTGGGGTTGTTTGAAAAAGTGAGTCCCTCACTTTGCTGGGCCTAGAGGAAGACCAATGTGGTCTACCTCAGCCTGAGAAATCCATGATGAATCTTCCTCCAGTCTTCCTTTCAACTTAACTAGGTACTCTTTATACTACTTGCCTCTGGTGCTGTACCCAACTCTACTATCTAAAATTTGCTCTATTTGCTCTAGTGGTTGCTGTGGTAGTTGATCCTTCAATCCAACTTCAGTGCTATCACTTGATTCTCCCTCATGATATGGATATAGATATGCAATATTGAATATAGGTGATATGTTGAATGCTTCCAGTAATTCTACTTCATATACATTTCCCGAATTAAACTTCTTAAGAATCCTACATGGTCCAAACTTCCTCATCTCAACTTGTTGTATGTCCCCACTGGAAATCTTTCCATCTGAGATATACATAACTTCATCTCTAATATAAAATTCCTTATGTCTCCTCTTCTCATTTGCTTGTCCCTTATACTTGTTATTCATCTCCTTCAAATGCTTCCTGACTTGATTGTGTACTGTTTCCATGTATCCTACAAATTCTTCCACCTCTGCACTTATCTTGTTATCCATACTAATTTATCTTATCTCTGCAATTCCTCTAGGTTGTACTCTGGTCACAACTTCAAATGGTGTCTTCCCCGTGCTTCTATTTACCAAGTTATTATATTCAAACTCTACTTGCGGTAGAATTATATCTCAATTTCTTGCCTTATCTCCTACTAAGCATCTCAACAAGTTACCCAAACTCCTATTTACCACTTTTGTTTGTCCATCTATTTGTGGGTGAAATGCTGAACTAAACTTTAGGTCTGTCTTCATCTTCCACAATGTTCTCCAAAAATATCCTATGAATCTTGTATCTCTATCAGGAACTATACTCTTTGGTAATCCATGCAATCTCACAATCTCCTTGAAAAATAGGTTAGCAACATGTACATCATCATTTGTCTTCTTACAAGGAATGAAATGCGTCATCTTTGAAAATGTGTCCACTACTACAAATATAGAATCATGTCCCCTCTGTGTTCTTGGAAAACCTAATATGAAATCCATGCTTATATCTTCCCAAGGTCTCTCCTGTACTATCAAAGGTTTGTATAATCTAGTATTCTAAGTACTCCCTTTTGCAAATTGACAAAGTCTTCAACTTTGAATAAATTTCCTTACATCCTTATATATCTGAGGCCAAAAATAATGTTCACTCACCAAAGCTACTGTCTTATAAATACCAAAATATCCTGCTAATCCACCACTATGCTTCTCCTTGATCAAATTCTCTCTCATTGAACTCCTAGGTATACACAACTGATTTCCTTTGAGTAACATATCCTCCTAAATTAAATAATCTAACCACTTGCTTCTATCTATCACAAAAGGTTCCTTACATGCTTTCCATGCTTCCACAAAATCAATATCATCCTCATACATATGCTTAAGTTCATCAAAACCTAGTACTTCTACCCTCATCTCTGTCAACAAGTTCCTTCTTCTGCTCAATGCATTTGTAACTTGTTGTGTAGTCTCACAACACACTCCATTCTGCCTAGACAAAATGAGGGCCCAACAAATTTTCGTTTGTATGTGTGTATGTGTGTTTCTCGTTTTGGGGTGGTATTGGTAAAAGTCATCTAAAAGTTTAGGTCAAATTTCAAGTCAAGAATAATCCCCTAAAGAAGTAACAAATGGATAGAGGATCAAATTCTGACCAACTTTGCCTTTTGAATCATGTCAAAATTTGCTAAAGTGAGAAAGTTATACTCATATGAAGTTTTGGTCAACTATATATCTTAGTCAAAGGGATATGGATATTACGAATGTGTAATACCATGTCCGGTCCTTAATATCATGTCCAGTCATAGTATTAAGTCTCAAGTGCATGGCCACAGTACCTTGACCCTAAAAGAGAATTAAATATCATTAAGTCACTATACATCTTGACCCAATATCGAGCCAATATCCCAAGGTAAATATCCATATCCATGTCCAGGTTTAAATCATCAAATTTTTAACATCGAGTTGAGAAACTGTCTACCAAAATGGATATTTCAACAGGACATGACAAATTGAACAAATGTCATATCCATCTCCATGTCTAGTGCCGACCGTAAAACTTACCATAGCTTTTAAACTCTTCAATGCATGGATATATTGTAGTAGATATTAAAGTTGAAACATCCATGTCCATATCCATATCAATATCCGGTCCCGAAGATCCTCAACCCAGACACCCAAATCGTTGACTTTTCAACTGGATATCTTACACTGATATTCCGCAATGGACATTTCTAATATCCTAACCCTCGTGATCAAATAAAAACTTCCACCTATATCTGTGTTCAAAGGAGTTTGACCACCTTATTAGTGATGTCATTAGACCAATTGCCCGCCATGATTTTCACCTCACCTCTAGTCAAAGTTAAATAGATATTCCGCAGTGGATATTTTGCACCAGATGTTAAGTTTTAAACATCCAAATCCATATCCTATCTTAAATATCATGTGGAAGCCTGCTCCCAACTGTTAATCTTTTAAATTTGAAATGCCTACCTTTTCCACTTGTTAATTCCACCCATGCCTAACCAGTGAATGTTCACCTAATTGTAGTTGACATTTAATGCACTACACTTAGTGAATTTTATGAAAATAAAAGGTAATTGTAACATGCATTGTTAATCATCAAATAATTTTTGTTTGAAATCCAAAGAGATTAAGTGTAGAAAGCAGTGACTGAAGGTGAGATTATAGGAGTTGATTTGGTTTTTGCTTAGCTAAATGGAACCCCATCTCACGGTAAGAAATCAAGGTGGTATTACAGTTGCTAGGTATGGATACAACAAATTCCCTCCCTTTCTATTTTACCGTTATGGTAATTATTTCTTACCTATGTTAAATTTCTTCTATAAGGTTAAAATCAAAGAATAATCTTAGTCCATGAACTGTTGGCTATAAGGGGATTTTGGATTACTTGGTAGATTAAGATTAGTATCCCCATTTTGATTCCCTAATATATGAATTAAGTACGGATACCTATACTTTGCAGGACATGATGCAGAGATGACAAACATGCAAGGAACATGAATTCAAACCACCAATGTTCCCTACTCCTGGTGGTGTATGGAACAAGATAGGTTATGCATTAGACACTCACTATGAAAATTTAGACCTAGATGCCTTCAGGGCAAGGATCCAGGCTTGGGAGGATGATGCAATATTGAAGAACATAGTATCAACCAGAATGTATCATGCCACTAGTTTTTCATATGCAACGAAAGCCTTGGAGTTGGTCGCTGAATGTTCATAGAAGTATAATCCTATGAAAAGAAGGGTAGAGCATCAAGGGAGAGTATATATAGATCTTTATGTCAAGGGCATCACCAACTCATTCAGGTTGCCCAAGGATCAAGATATATTTGAAATACACCTGAATGCCTTGTCTGTGGAGTTCAATAACAACTTTGCAGATTGCAGGAAGATTATCTACACATCGGGGATGGATCCTACAACTAAGGCTAAGGAAGTTACCAAAATGCCTCAAAACTTGTACAATTTTGATTTTAACCTTGAAGTGAAATATATGATAACGTTGTTGAGTAGGATGGCTAGAAGGATAGATTCAGGGGCTTTTGAGCCATGGATGTTTGGCCTGATTCGCCATGTGAAGGAGTAGGGCAAGGTAGTACACTGGGCCAAACTAATCAGTGAAAAACTCCATGACATGATGATAGCATGGAAGAAGAAGAACTGAATGTTGTACATGATATCCTATCTGGTGTATGCATGCGCCTATAGGTAGCAATTCACTGGGTTGCAAATAGTTAGAAGAATAGGGCATTGGCCCATAGACCAATTAGTATGGGAATACTACCTACAGTTGAAGAGGAGGAAGTCCATACAACACTACAAAACTATGAATGATTGCTTCATCATGCACCTGGTTAGGCTGGTGGAGGAGATAGAGCCAAAATGCTCTCCATAGAGGCACACGACGTCATATAGACACATGGGAACTAGTTAATCTAGTTCCCCACCTTTACATATATTAGGATTGAGGGATTAGAAGGGAACCCGTATATGTTGCTGTGATGCCCTACAAATAGGGTATTGCTATTAGAAATCACAAGGCAAATCATACCTTCCTATGAAGCGTATGTACAAAAGAATAATAGAGGAAACATCAATTTTCAAATATCTATCAACTGGTACACTTGTCTAAATATCAGTAATGCTAAACATGTACAGGCCAAGTTGTAGATGTTACATTTGAAATTGTTCCCTCTTACAAGGGGTTTTAACCCCTACGACAGGCTAGAGATGTATGTTGACAAGAATTTACAACACATTCGTCACCTGGAGGACTTCTAGGTTGATTGCATAGATGAGGAGGATTTGAGGAAGAGAGGGTACCAAAGATTGACCCTCAACTAGGTCAGGACACTAGGATACTTTGAGATACCTCCTCAAGTAAAATTAGATGATGGCCAAGTCATGGACCTAAAATAAGGAGAAACATGTATATAAGGAAGCTTTATCCCTTCTAGACTGGATGCAGCTAGAGGAGAGCTCCATCAATGCTACAACCAAGAAAGTCATGACTACCACCCAGAAGTGGGTTGAGAGAAAATTAAATGAGCTGAAGGCAAAGGGTGTGGCCATCACCTATGATAAGAAGAGAAAGATGAAAAATAGAGAAGATTTAGAGTATGATGATTTTCTTATCAAGAAGAGGAGAATCATGGAGGCTAAATTAGCTGAGCCATGACCCTCTACATCTGGAGAGGAGTTGACAACAGAAGGGGTTATGGTGGCCACAAGGTCCTCACCTCCAAGGAATCAACCGTTTCTAGTGATCCCCATCCCCACCATAGATATCCTAGAGTGCTACATGACTAACTTATTGGGAGGTTTAATTATCCCTAAGCAAAAGAGAGAGGGCCATACACCAATTATGGGGATAATATCCAAACTAATGGATACTCAAGCTGCAACAGAGGGGCCCACGAAAATGGAACTAATGTTTACATAGGACCAGCCCCAAGGAGTTCCATTGTCACCACTTGCTACACTATAGACATATCTAGTATGGTAGGTGGAAGATTATCCTACTCTGACTAGAGGAGTGGTGAGAGAGTTATAGCATGGCATACCGGCTCAACAAATCATGCAGGTAAAACAAGAGCTAGCCAAGGAAGCAAGGACAAAAGAATAGACTAGGGATGAAGAAATGTAGTTGCCATTAAACAGTGTGATCAACCTAACTAATGATGAGGTCACAAAGGATGTGACCAATGATCCAGTAGGTTCCTTGCTAGCATATTTAGAGGCACCTCAGCAATCACCTCAACAAAAAGAAGATATTGAAATGATTGAAAATCTCGAGCCAACAAAAGATCTTGAAGTGTAAGACATATTAGATACCGAGAGGTTAGGATTGCCTCAAGAACCATTGGGTCAAGGTCAGTTAGATGACCTAGCAAGTAGAATAACATTAAGTAAAGAAGAGGTGAATACATCCCAACCTGAGGTGATAGATAAATCTATTGATGATGTCTCGCTCGTGGATGTTCACATAGAAATTTCTCAGTTTATCCCCGCTGAAGGAGAAATTAGGAAAACAAAAGAATAGGTAGATGAAGCATCTAAAGAGCCTCATCAACAAGAGGAGTAGGTCCTACAAGATAAAGGAGATGAAGAAATGGTCAATGCAGGTAAAAATCCTGACATTCGTCAACAAGAGGCTCTTGATTGTCCTCAACAGGAAGAGAAGCAAGAGGAAGTTCCCCATCAAGAGGTCCTAGAAGAAGAAGTGCCAAAACAAGAAGAGATTCCTTAGGAGGAGGTGTTAAAATAAGAAGAGGGAGGTCCTAATAGGGATAGGGATATGACTATCAAAGATGCTCAAATTGAGAAAACAGGTCATGAAGGACTAGCACAAGATGTGCTAGAATGGCTAGCACCTGAGGTAACAAATCCTTCAACTAATATTATTACTTTTGACTTTATTTCATTATTTTCTACTAAGGGAATAAATCCCAAGCACAAGACGAGGGTTGTGTCTGCTATCAAGAGAGACGCGACTGGACGTAGGACAACACATTTAGCTATACCTATAGTGGACAAGGCTAAGGGGGAGAATTAAGCCAGTGAAAATGAAATAACCACCTTAGACCTTGGACTTGCAACTACTGAGAAAGAGATAGAAGAGCTCAAAGGTAGTGCGAAGGCAACAACAACTTACATCCGCAAGACCAAATTGAAGAATAAAGAGTTGAATGAGCACATTGCGCAACTTCAAACATTTGTCAATGGATTAGTTGCTCCTGAAACTCAAATAACGGAAGCACCAACTACCTTGACATTGGTGACTCAGGATGAAATAAGTGATCTTGATGTAAGGAAGCATCAAGAATAGGTGATGTAGAATTGGTTCTCGAAGTTCATGATAGAAGGAGAAGAGATCATTCAGATTGCATTGTCCAATTGGGACATGTTGGCATATTTCAAGACAAGGTTAGACATCCTAAAGAAGGAATGTACTGCAAGGCTTGATGAAAATGACTAGGATCTAAGGAAATTGAATGGTGCCCGTAAGTTGGGTGACCAAGTGTTGCTAAAACATAACATAATGACAATTCAAACCATGCCTAAGTTGTCAACATGGATATAGGACTTGAAGTTTGAAGAAGATATCCTAAAGGGATGTAGACTCAAAGCAGTGGATATAAGCATAAAAGAACATGATCTTTTAATAGGTGAAATGGAGATCATGGAGGAACTATTTGGTGTCCTAATGGATGAGAAGAAAATATTTGATGAATAAGCATCCAAGGGAGTGTTTAAAGCTAGATTTGATCCTATTTTGAGGCATCATGTGCAACATTTTTTAGAGGTTACTATAGAGCAGGTAATGGAGTTATCTATGAAGATGAAAGCATACAAGGGAAAGTTGGATAATAGGACAAGAAAATGGGTATCTATAAGTGATCAACTGCAAAGATCTGGTCTAAAGCTCCAAAGTTTGACTTGAATTCATTGAGCTGGCTAACTGACTTGCTACAAGGTCCCGATCTAGTGGTCCCTTGCGTGAATTACCTGATATAAAACCAAGACCATGCTTAGTTAGTTCTCAACCCAAACATCCTATCGTAGTTGTCAGTATGGTACCTATCCAAGTCCTGATGACTTTCTTTAATGTCGAGTCACCTATTGGTTTCACAACATATAATGACATGCCAAAGAATCCTGACAAATTATGTCCAAAGTATCACTTCCATCTGAATGTTGAAGATCATCTCAGAACCTTCAAGGAGGCTTTCTTCCGAGCAAGAATTCAACATGAAGATGTAGTTTGTAGATTATTTCCATACACACTTGGAGAAGAATCATACTACTAGTACACTAATTTACCTCAAAATTCCATTACTACTTGGCAGTTAAGGGAACATGCTTTTAAAGCCAGATTTAGAGTTCTAGTCGACATAGCAACAATGTATCATTGGTTTTCTGGAATCAAAAGAGGAGAAGGTGAATTTATCACAACTTTCAATGATAGGTTCTAGAAGGCATATTCTAGACTGATTGCTCCCTACAACATTCTAGAAGATGCAACTCAATTAGTGTACTACTCTGGTCTAGATCCATTAACAACAATGTTCGTAGAAAGTGAAAATCTTGGCATCACATCTTTATCTGGTGCTTATGCAGAGGCAATAAAGGTTAATATCGAAATGAAGCAAGTAGGACATGGTCCTCTACCAAGTATAGGACCTCCTATGGTATCTAATCAGATACAATAGATAAATGGAGTGTTAATGAATTATACTCCACTGATGAATCCTCTGCCAGTACCTATGATTAACACTTTGCAACCGTAGGGGAACAATCATATGGTCCTACATCTAGGACCTACATTTGCCGAATTTTGACCAAATGGGAATGGTACTTCTTTCTTTCTCCCAGCTCAAGTTAATGTAGTAGCCAAGGTTTAGAAAGAGAAAGAAGACATGAGAGAAATCACAATTCAATTGAAGAGATTGACTACCGAAGTAACTCAGTTGAGGAATCAAAGCTTCTATGCTCAAAACAACAGAGATAACTTGCAAAATAATAGAGATAATCTACAAAATAGAGGATATAATGATAAAGGATATAATGCTCATTGACCTCCAAGGGTCTAGAACACTGGACCAAATAATGGAAGCCTACCTTCACCTCTGGATAATCAAGTCCCTGTGGAACCTAAACAAACAACTAGAGTCAACTTAGCTGAAGCTGTCTTGAACACCTAGTGCAAAATACACAATAGTAGTGCTCATGCAGAACTGGATTGTCCAAAGTTTAGGATTGTTGCAAGCATATTTCAAGTGGAAGTGCAAAATGCTGAAAGGGAGACTAATCCTTTTGAAGGAAATGATCTTGTCCATCTTGGATATGAGTCTGCCATGGTTTTGGAAAGTTTCAATTTTCTAAAAGAATAAGTGAACACAATACATGAGAACTACACTCTTGTGTGTGAAGAATCAACTTTAGCATTTGAAGCTTACACTTTCCCTTTTGAAAGTGATAATGAGCTAGAGTAGGAAGTGGATGAAATCCACACTTTCCAATACTTCTAAAGAGGACATAATTACAATCTACAAAATAGTCACAACTGACCATTCAAACCTTTGACCAACTCTGTCCCACTAAACAATTTCAACACGCCTTCAGATGTGTCAGCCAACAATAATCCCGCACCTTTGAAGGTGAATCAATAGCATTTTGCTTTGTCTTCAACTCTAACCAAAGGTATGACCAAACTCTCTGAATCAAATAAGCTAGTCACTTACTTAGCAGAAGAAATTAAAAGGATGAAAATAATCCTTTCCTTATCTGAGCTACTTAAAACCCCAGTTATTAAGAAAGCCTTTCTTAAGTGCTTAGAAGAGCCTCTGCCAAAGGAAAGTACTCCTATTAATGTCTAGACTAGAGAACCTCCTCATAAAGATGTTCCATCTAAGCCTAGTGATAAAGGCGAGTTCATACCATAGATGCACAATTGGTGGTTTATAAAGAGAAGACCAACTCCCCTTAGTTCCTGTTGACCTTAAGGATATTTGGTAAGAATTGACACAACTGTCTAGTGGATTCTGGAGCTTCCACCAATTTTATGCCATTTTCGGTCTACCAAGTCCTAGGTCTATCACCTGCTAGGTCCATGAAGAAAGTTACTCATCTAGACAAGTCTAAAGTGAATGTCATAGGGGAATTGACTCACATCCATATGCAGTTGGCTTCCAATCCTAGAGTTCAACACTTTATCGATATACAAGTGGTAGATATCCTGGATACTTATGGTATGTTACTGAGTAGCGATTGGTCCAAAACACTGAATGGATACATGGAAATCAATTTTTCACATATGTGGCTACCATGGAGAGTTATTCCAAATTAGATACGCATAGAATCTATACCAAGGATGAAACATATGATCATAGAATATCATTAAAATAATGAAGTATTGTATGCAGATAGAAAGTAGGGGTATATCGTGTTGCACTCCTAGACATGAAAGTTGAAGAAGAGTTAATGTGTACTCAGATTATACCAGGAACTGATGTCCTGATAGAATTTGATCTTGACTGATTAGATGAAGATAAAGAAAGTGGCTTAAGTGAGTTTGAAAGACATCTATCCAAAGAAGCTCAAAGGTACAGACTACAAAGAATTCCACTCAAAGAAATTTTACTAGAGTGATGGTGCAAGTTCCATAGGACTTTACATTCTAAGACTACGTGTGCCCTATGTCTAGACCTAATTGACAAGACATAACATATACACTTAAGAAACAAACTGGTCATGTAGACTGAAATCCTTGATAAAGTAAGATCAAGGATCAAAGAAGAAAGTCATATAGGACCAAACCAAGATCCAGAGGTACCCAAAATTGAACTAGAAACATCTAAACATTGTATGAATATCCAATTTGATGGTACTCGAGTAAGTAAATGTACAGATACTCTCCCCACCTCAAAATAGAGGATGTTGGAACAATGTGAAATGCAAAATTTGAAGTGGATTGTGGAAGGAAGTTCCTCAAGGGATAAGAGAAAGAAAGGTCTTGAAAAAAACCTTCTTGATGATGAGCCATGGATACTAAAGTTCAACGGATCCAAGTCCAAGTAGGGTGCTTGGGTTGGAATTGATCTTATAAGTCCACAGGAAAATCTTTCCTGGTAGCATACAAGCTACAATTTCATTGTACTAATAATATTGCAGAGTACAAAGCATTGATCCATGCTTTACTTTTTGCACTAAAGAAGAAGGTTAAAATACTCCACATGTTTGGAGATTGTGAATTAGTGGTTAAGCAGGTAAGGAAGCAATATTATTGCAACTATAAATGTCTGTTTAGTTACAGACATCAGATGTGGGATTTAATTGAAGATTTTGATGCCTTCAACATCACCCATGTGCCAAGGAAACATAATCACTAAGCTGACACTGTAGCCACTGCTGCAAGCACATTGGAACCATTGACATTGTCAGGGATGAAGAAATTCTCAGTCAAGATGGTGTCTATTCCCTTAGTACTAGATAACGTTACTAATTTCTAGGTGTTTGAAGATGATCAACACATCCTGGATTTCATCACTAATCAAGATGTTTTTGAAGCTCAAGTGATAGATGAGAAAAATTAAGAGGACCAAACATGGGATGAAGAGTCCATCATCAATCTGTAAGATAATAAAATCCCCAAAGGGATGGTTGAACTTGAGTGATTGTTTGACCTAGACAACATTCTAAAATAGAAAGATCTCCTTACAACTGATGGAGGAGAATATGAGTCAGTCAATTTGACTGAAGGTCTGAAACCTAGAAAGGTCCTGATTGGGAAAGTTTGTACCTAGTTAGAATGAGAAGGGATAATGCAAGCTTTGAAAGACTACATACATGTAATCACATGGACATGCAATGAGCTAAAGATGTATGGCACGTCTATCATCATGCATACTATTCTGTTGAGACCAGATGCAAAACCATTTATACAAAGAAGAGACTGGTGAATGTTCTACTAGAACCATTAATCTTTGAAGAAGTTAAGAAGATGTTGGCTGCATGCATCATCTTCCTGGTTAGACTTTCCGCATGGGTCACTAATTTGGTCCTGGTGAGGAAGAAAAATGGAGATATCTGGTTATGTGTGGATTTTTGAAATCTAAATAGAGCATCTAAAAATGATAACTATCCTCTGCCCTCCTTAGATGAAGACTTCAAATGGTTAATGGAGCCTAGATGATATCCTTTTTGGACAGTTTCTCAGAATACAATCAAGTCATGGTTGACAATATTGATAGGTTGAAGACTAATTTTACAACCAAATGGGGAATCTTTGCGGATAGAAGGATGCCATTCGACTTGATCAACATAGGAGAAACTTTATAGCATGCTATGGATATATCCTTCAGAGGCCTTTTTGGCCAATGTATTATCATCTACATGGATGATTTGACAATATTTTCTAAAGATAGGGGAGATCACATTGGTGATTTGTGAAAGGTACTACAAAGATGTGGACAATATGGTATCTCCCTCAATTTGAAGAAATGCATTTTTGGAGTAACTACAGGAAAACTATTAAGACATCTCATATTAGAGAATGGGATATCAATTGATCTAGACCAAGTTAACTCCATCATGAAACTCCAGCTACCAGGGAGTAAGAAAAAACTAAAATCTTATTTTGGTAAGATTAACTTTGTCAGAAAATTCATAATAGGTTTTGCTGAAATAATAAGACCACTTAATGCTATACTAAAGAAGGATGCCAAAATAGAGTGGACATCGGAAGCTAAAGCAACATTTGAGGATATCAAGGGGGCAATTGCTGATGCTCTAATGTTAAATAGTCCTGATCATACAAAGGTGTTTTACATATATTCATTTGCTTCCAGTCACACAGGTGCTGCTGTCTTGACACATAGAAGTGATGCAAAGGAAGAAAATCCCATTGCTTTCATGAGTATTCCATTTTAAGATACAGAACTAAGATAACTAGACATTAAAAGACAAGATTTAGCCTTGGTTAGGGAAGTCAAGAAGTTTCGACATTACATCCTAAAGCAGAGTGATTGCTGTCATGCCAGATGCAATAGTCAAAATGTGTTTGATGCAGAATGAACCAGGGGAGAAACAAGCCAAGTGGTTACCATCTTACAAGAATATGACATGGATATCACCGCAATGAAATTAGTCAAAGGACATACCTTGATGTAGCTGATTGCTGAAACATATCCTGATCTGGTTAGTCAGTAGTATGCCGTCAAGTCAGGTGAGTTAGATGATTGGTACTTAGATATCATGCATTACTTAGTTATAGGCAGATGTCCATCAAGTTTGAAAGCATCCCAAAGGAGAGTATTAAGGATCAAAGCTTAGAAGTACATGATCAAAGGAGGAATCCTTTTCAAAAGAAACCATGAAGGCATATATCTCAGATGCCTTAATCGACATGAAGTGGCTAAGGTTTTACATGAGTTACATGACAAATTTGGAACAACCCATGGATTGCATCTAGCTACAACACATAAAATCCGTAGAGCCAGCTATTACTAGCCTACTATCTTCAAGGACACAGCTAAACATATCAAATAGTCATACATGTAAAGTCACCACCAATAGAGTAATATATGCTACTCAGCCATTACAACTAGTGATGGAGATGCACCCATTTGTATAGTGGGGAATGGATTTTATTGGAGTCATTAATCCTCCATCATCAACTAGTCATAGGTATGTCTTAACAATTACTAATTATTGCACTAGGTGGACTAAAGCCATGAGCAGTAAGACATGCACATTTGATGTGGTGATTCAAATTTTTGAAGGACAATATCATCACCAGGTTTGGTGTGCCATATGCTCTGGTATGTGATAATAGACCTACTTTGCTTCTTTAAAATTTTCTAATTGGCCATTTGAGTATGGTATTACCTTGAATTTTTCATCTAATTACTATCCTCAGGGAAATGGCCTTGCTGAATCCACTAATAAGAATCTACTAGACATCATAAAAAAACTAGTGAAGAAGAATCTTAGAGAGTGGAACTCTCTACTGAAGTATGCCCTATGAGTGGACAAAACCAGAGTTAAAGCAACTCTGGGTAATTCCCCTTATCAGTTAGTTTATGGAGTAGATCCTATACTCCCTATAAATTTGAAAATCCCCACCTTGCAGTTTGCCCAGGAGTATCTAGGTCTAGAGGATAAGTTAGAAGTCAGGTTGTTGCAACTACTGCACTTGGAAGAAAAGAGAGATCATGCCATTGATCATTTTTCTAAACACCAAGCCATTGTTAAACTTTGGTTTGACAAAAGAGCCAAAGTTAAGGCTTTTTAGATATCTGACCTTGTGTTATCTTGGGATAAGGCTCATGAGAAGAAAGGAGATCATGGAAAGTTTGATAAGTTATAGAAGGGTCCCTTTCAAATAGCTAAGATATTAGGTGATAGTACATATAGGTTGAAGACCTTAACTGGAGAAGATGTTCCATTTCCTGTCAATGGGCAATTACAAAAACACTACTTCTAGGCTTGATCCATTGAAGAGAGAGAACTCAAGTCTATATATATGTAAATAATGTTTATACAGTTGTTTGCTTGTCTTGTGTTTCTTTCTATTTATATTGAGTCTCTATTTTGATTAGGCATCTTATGGAGCACCTCGTCACCTTAGAAAACACCAGAATTTTAGGAATTTAAGAAAGAATTACAAATTCTCACATAGTTTGTAACTCTTGTAGGTATGGGTGTTTTGGATTTTGCTATGAAATCACATTCACCAATGACAACACATGTTATTCAAGGAATCACACTAAAAATACACTTAACTTTCCTTGGACTAGTTGAAAGTATTAGTATTAGCATTAAGTGAAAAATCCAAACGTTTGCCTTTGCTACCACTATAATTGCTAGCCTAATATCAGGCTCCATTACCTTGCAATCAATGAGTTGAAATGATATATCGATATATCTTACATATAAAAGGATAATATTGAAAATCAAAAGAAAAGATTTACTCTTTGGGTCATTCAAATAACCCTACGGAGGCTATGGACGCCTAACTGGCAGTAGGGCTCTATTTGGGGGAATTATAGTGATAACCTTGCCTGGGCTATGGATACTTGACTGACAACAAGGTTCTATCCAGGATCAACTTAAAAAGGTTAAATCAAACTATGTAGCTTAATGCTAGTTACTATTATTTTCAACCTATTCAGAAGGAAAGAAATGGATCAATTGCACACACCTACATTCTTTCTCATAATCTAGCTTTATAGGTGACCTTGATTTCATTTGATTAGTTGGAATGTCCATATGCAGTGGAAGTTTGAAATTCTATGTCTGAATTTACCCTTCTTACTTAAATTGGTTGAAATTCAGTTGTTTTCTTTGGTGGCAAGTTGTTGTGTAGTCTCACAACATGCCCCATTCCACCTAGACAAAATGGGGCCCCAACAACTTTTCATTTGTCTGTGTGTGTGTTTCCTATTTTGGGGCAGTAATGGTAACAGTCATCTCAAAGTCCAGGTCAAATTTCAAGTCAAGAATAATCCCCTAAAGAAGCCACAAATGGATAGAGGATTCTGACCAACTTTGCCTTTTGAATCATGTCAAAGTTTGCTAAAGTGAGCAAGTTATACTCGTATGAAGTTTTGATCAACTGGATATCTTGGTCAAAGCAATATGAATATTATGAATGTGTACTATCATGTCTGGTCCTTAATATCATGTCTAGTCATAGTATTAAGTTGTGCATGGCTGCAGTATCTGGACCTGAAAAGGGAATTAAATATCATTGAGTTGCTATGCATCCTGACCCAATATCGAGTCAATATCCCAAGGTAAATATCCATATCCATGTCTAGGTTTAAATCATCAAATTTGTCACATCGAGTCGTGAAACCATCTATTGAACTAGATATTTTGATAGGACATGACAAATTGAACAAATGTCATATCCATGTCCTATTGTGACCTAAATACACATCGCCCCATTGCAAATGGGGACCCCTTTTTTTTGAGCTCTGGTGCTTCTCCTTGAGTCCTTGATGATGTCTTAGATTTATTTCATGATGAAGTCAGTGGTGTTTGAGTCTATAGCTTTGTGGTAGAAACCACAATATCCTAATGTTCTGAGATCCTGAAAATCCTAAAAATTGGTTAAGTCTGAAATTTGGTGGATCCTCAAAAATCTAGAATCTGCATGTTAAATCCTATGGATCTGAGACCTATCTCAAACATCCTGGAAGGTATATTGAAAAATATTTAAAGTATACTTATACTTAAATATATTTTTCAATATACCTAACCCTGGGGACTTCCATTTCTTAGGCACAAATTTGCTCCAAGAAGTTACGCGCACTTTCTCACCTTTGCAAACCCAAATATGTGCCTAAGGTAGAAACTCAAATGTGTGCCTAGAGGAGAACAAGCTTCAAAACACTCCAAATTGTGGCACCTTGATAGGAATTAACATATTGATCCTCAACAAGTGTTTAACTTAGAAAATTTTGTGAGGAAATGATTGTAGAGTCCAATGCACAAATCTGCTCTTGTAGAGTCACCTATGAGTGCCTTAACATGAAGTGAATGTTTTCAACTCTAGAAAATTGCACCTTGAGAAGTATGACCTTCATGGAGTTTCCAAAGTTGATCAAGTACACTAAATGCATATCATAAACCTAGGCACAATTCCATGTCTCTACCACCACCTTTTGGCACCTTGGAAGGAGAATAAGCATCTTGGAAGTGAGGTGCACTTTTGTGTCTAAACAACCCCATTTTGGTGCCTTGAAGGTAAATGTTATAAACCCTAAGATCTAGCACCTAGAAGTAGAGTGGTCTCCTGTAAGTTTGAACAAGTGATTGAAACCATCAGAGTGCCAAGAAATAAGGTAAGTATACTAAGGCACCAAATCCACACCTCAACCATCATGAATATGTGCTTAGACCTAGGAGGGAGAAAAAAAAACCATTCAAAGACCTTATCTTGTGCCTTGAAACAACAAGAAGTGTTTGGAACTTAAAAAATTTTGAAAATCACCAAGAGGAGACATGGCGCACTTTACCACTTGTAAACACTCAAATTTGTGCCTTGAGCATGAGGAGGTTAAAGTTGTGAAGAAATGGGCTTGGTAAAGGGCATGAATCATCCTACATCATTAATTTGCGCCTAAGGTCAATATAACGTGATATAACTTAGGAATTTTTTTGAAAACCATCAAAAGAAGGCTAGGCACCAATTTCCACCTATTCACCCATCAATTTGCGTGTAAGATAGAGTAACTACTTTAAGAGTAATTAAGGTGCACTTTCCTGTCTCTCCAATCCAATTCTAGCACATTGGGAGCATAGTGTTTGCAAGCACCTCAATGAGTGCCTAGCATTGAAGGGGTATTTATCAATTACTTTGAGGAAGAGTGAATGTTAGGGCATCTTATTAAACCTTCACAATGACTTGGATGCATAAAAAATGAAGTGAACACCACATCAAAGTAAGGCGCAATTCCTTTCTTCTATAGTCACTTTTGGGTGTGCCTAGGAAGTAGAATGTTTGGAGAGATGAGTATGAGAACCTCAATTGAAAGAGCATCAAATTTGACATAATCAAGGTTCCTAAGGTGAAGAAGAGTCTCCTAAATATTTGAGCATGAAGTTGAAGTTAATGAGTGTCAAGCAACAAGTTAAGGAACTTAGGGGCAATTTTCAACACCTTTTACCTTAGATATGCACCTAATTTAAAGAGAACACTCATTCATGCAACCCTCCAATTGTGCCTTGATTGAGAAAGGCATTTGAGCTTCAAGAATTGGTCATTATAAGACAAGAACTTCCTTGGACACTTTGCGTTTGATTGGAATCATTGAGAATTAGAAGGAAATCACTTAAGGGAGGTAGGCACACTTTTACATCTAGAGGATCATCCAATTGCGCCTCAAGAAGAAGTCACTTGAATTTACATCATGAAGTGGGTGCCTTGAAGAGAGAGAAGGATCATTTCAAGTTACCTCTAATTGTTTGAAGTCATAACAAGTGGTAAAATAAGGCGAAAGGATCTAGGCACATTTGTCAGTCCCTACAACCTTGAATTTGTGCCCTAGGAAAATCACATGAATCCTCACCCTTGATTGAGTAACTTGAAAGAAAGAACCATTATAAGTCATTTTCCATTGTTTGAAGCATTGAAATAGCAAGTATAAAGTCATTTAAGTCTAGGCGCACTTTCCATCAATACAACCCCATTCTGGCACCTAGGAAGAAATTGCATAAAATGACACCTTTGAGTGAATTTCTTAAGGGAGATAAATTTTTTAAGCCATTACCATTGTTTGAAATCATTTAAATGACAAGTATGGAGCTATTTGGTGCTAGGCGCACTTTTGCTCCTCTAGGCACCTAAATATGTGCCTAGACTTAAGAAGGGTTATTTTGATGTCTAAAGATGATTCCTTGGTGTTATCAAGTGATTGATATTGTTTCTTTCCTTGTGTTGTAGGAGCATTGATAGAGTTGAGAAGTCATTCAAGGAACGAAGCACCTAGAACCACCAATAAGCAAGGAGTGAAGTCAAGAGGTAATCACCGCGGAGGAGGCATCTTGTTGCTGTTCCAAAGGAACACTTCACTATCATCATGCCGGAACACTTCATTATCATTTGTATTGTAGAAGGCATTCATCCTTCAAGTTTCATCAATCTTCAAATCTCTGAGAGGAGTCTCTTACTCTATGTTATCAATGAAGCATCATCATCTATACTACTCTCTACGAACAAGCATTCAAAGATGACCAGTTGCATCCTGCCAAGAAGAGAAGAAGTATCACAGAATTAGACAAATGGGCAACATGTATCATACACATCTGACTTACAAAAGAACAAGGCAAAAACAACAAGGTTACATTCCCAAACATTCAAGTTCAAAGCAATCATGTTTGAGGACATCACATAGATGATGGAATTTGGGAATATGCTGAAGTGGCACCTGCATGGCATATACATATCATACACCAATCACAATTCGCCATATCGTTCAACAAGAAAGAAGCCAAAGAGGACACCCATGTGGAAGATGCTCTGAAGATTCCATTTTATCCTTATCTTCTTGGAAAACATGCCTTTATTGTCTCTCTTATGTACTAAAAATAACAAATTGTTGTAACTAATTGCTGAGATGGCATGATCCTAGCCCTTGGCTACTTGAATTGATCTAAACCATTCATTGTAATTCTGGAACTCTATATAAAGGTCTTGTTGCCTCATTTGTAAAGTTAATTGTTAGTAGACAGGCAGTTAGTAGAGTAGAGTAGGAGGAGACTCAAAATTCTCTAAGAGTACTTGAAGTTATTGTAAATATTTCTCAAGATTAATGCAAAGACATTGGAGCTTGTTTGGTGTTAAGTGTTGTCTTGTGGACTAACATGGTTTCTTGTATCTTGATTGAATGAAGAGCTATTTCTAAGTAGATTAGAAGTAGATTAGCAACTCATTGATGTGATGTATGTATGTATTGAATATTTGATCAATTCCTAGCTCATGCTTTTGACATTCATCGTTGGTGAAGTGTTGTGTAAAGATAGTCTGAGCTTCATTTTAATTTGCTTAAGTTTTATTGTGGATGCTTGTTTGAGCTACGCTGTCTAATGGGTGCTTATATGAGCTTTCATGATTTGAAATTTTTTTGCTATCCTTAGGAGATTGCACCAACTCCATGTAGTTGTAGGCATCCTTGGCAAAGTGGAGTTAGGTTTATTAAGGAGTTTGTCTATTTATGTATCATCATTGCCTCATTGACCTTAGATTAGTTTCTCTAAACCCTGATCTTTTTCCTTTTCTTTATTATTGAAGCATTGTACATATGTCATCCACACAAAAAGGAGAAATAAGTTGAATGAAGTAAGAAGTCTGCGTAACTCCCTTTGTGATTACCATCAAGATCTCATCAAATCACTGAGTCTATCCAATGCAAATCACGAATAAGGAACTTTGAAGTTGTCTCATTGGATCACATAGCTTATCTTTTGAGAGAGTTTATTCAAGAGAGAATAGGATACTTAGTGTTTTATTCTATTGTTGAGTTGTCTAAAAAATAATCATCAACACATCCATGTCAAGTGCTAGCCTTTAAACTTACCATAGCTTTTAAACTCTTCAATGCATCGATATATTGCATTGAATATTAAAGTCGGAACATCCATGTCCATGTCCATATCCCATCTTGAAGATCCTCAATCCAGATGCCCAAATTGTTGACTTTTCAACTAGATATCTTACAATGGATATTTTGCGATAGACATTTCTAATATCCTAACCCTCGTGATCAAATAAAAATTGCCACCTGTATCCGCGATCAAAGGAGTTTGACCACCCTATTAGTGATGTCATTAGACCAATTTCTCACCATGATTTTTACCTCACCTCTAGTCAAAGTCAAATGGATATTCCACAATGGATATTTTGCATCGGATGTTAAGTTTTAAACATCCATATCCATATGCTATCTTAAATATCACGTGGAAGCCCGCTCCCAACTGTTAATGTTTTAAATTTAAAATGCCTTCCTTTTCCACCTGTTAATTCCACTCACACCTAATCAGTAAATGTTCACCTAATTGTAGTCAACATTTAATGCACTACACTTAGTGAATTTATCAAAAATAAAAGGTAATTGTAACATGCATTGTTAATCATCAAAGCATTTTCATTTGAAATCCAAAGAGATTAAGTGCAGAAAGTAGCGAATGAAGGTGAGATTACAGGAGTTGATACGGTGTTTTCTCAGCTAAATGAAACCCTGTCACATAGTAAGAAATCAAGGTGGTATTATAGCTTCTAGGTATGGATACAAAAAATTCCCTTCCTTTCTATTTTACCGTTATGGTAATTCTTTTTTACCTAGGGTAAATTTCTGCTATAAGGGTAAAATCAAAGAATAATCTTAGTTTGTTAACTATTGGCTATAAGGGTATTTTGGATTACCTAGTAGATTAAGATTAGTATCCCCATTTTGATTCCCTATTGTATGAATTTAGTATGGATACCTGCACTTTGCAGGAAAAGATGCAGAGACGAGAAAAACATAGCGAACAAGAATTCAAACCACCAATGTTCCGCACACATGGCAGTGTATGGAACAAGATAGCTTATGCATTGGACACTCATTGTGGAAATTTAGACCTAGATTTCTTCAGGGCAAGGATCCAGGATGATGCCATATTGAAGAATGTAGAATCAAGCAAAATGTATCATGCCGTTAGTTTTTCATATGCAGTGGAAGCATTGGAGTTGGTCACTAAACGTTCATAGAAGTATAATCCTATGAATAGAAGGGTAGAACATCAAAGGAGAGTATGTGCAGATCTTTCTATCAAGGGCATCACTGGCGCATTCGTTGCCCAGGGATCAAGATATATTTGAAATAGACCTGAATGCCTTGTCTGCATAGTTTAATAACAACTTTGTAGATTGTAGGAAGATTATGTACATGTCATGGATGGATCCTGCAACTAAGGCTAAGGCAGTTGCCAAAATGCCTCAAAACTTGCACAGGTTTGATTTTAACCTTGAAGTGCAATATATGATAACGTTGCTAAGTAGGATGGCTAGAAGGATAGATTAAGGGGCTTTTGAATCATGTATGTTTGGCCTGATCCACCATGTGAAGGAGTAGGTCAAGGTAGTACACTAGGCCAAACTCATCAGTGACAAACTCCATGATGGGATGATAGCATAGAAGAAGAAGAACCAGATGTTCTACATGACATCCTATCTGGTGTATGCATGCGCCTACAGGTACCAATTCACTAGGTTGCAAATAGTCAGTAGACTAGGGCATCAACCCACAGACCAATTAGTATAAAAATACTACCTATAGTTGAAGAGGAGGCAGTCCATCCAACACTACAAAACTGTGAATGATTGCTTCATCATGCACCTGGTTATGTTGATGGAGGGAGATAGAGCCAAAAGGCTCTTTAGAGAGGTCCAAGAGGTCATACAGCCACATGGGACTTGGTTCACCAGTTCCCCACCTTTACATATATTAGGATGGAGGGATTCAAAGGGAAACCATATATGTTGCTATGATGCCCTATAAACATGGTATTGCTACTGGAAATCACAAGGCAAATCAAATTTAGTATGAAGCATATGTACAGAAGAATAATAGAGGAAACATCAAGTTTCCAATATCTATCAACTGGTACACTTGTGTAAATATCAGTAATGCTAAATACTTTAAACATATCAAGGAGTTTGAATGCCTTGTCAAAGGAGTTTGAACACTTTGTAAACACTCCTTAATCATGTAAACAAAGATGTAGTTGCAGAAAGAGACAAAACAAGGCAATTCGGTGGTTGTAGGACAATTTGTGACCTCCCACTATCCTCAAACTACCTCCCAATCTATTTGATTATCGACCATAGGCTTGAAAAGGTCGATGAACATGTTGATTGCATTGTAGAAGGTGATTTGAAGGAGAAATAAATGAGAAGACCCAGTTTTCTGCTCATTTCTGTGTATTTTTCCCTATGTCTACCCGTACCCTATACCTGTATGGTTGAGTTACAGACCACCATGATGCTTGCATGAAAGAGGGGCAAGTCAAATTTCCTTTGCACCTAGTTTGGGCTTTTGAAACATTTCTTTTGCAAAGTTATAGTCATTTTTCTGAAAATGGTTCAGTAAACCCTCTTCTAGGTTTTTGATAGAAAATATGTATTTGTACCCATTCCATTGATGTAATTCATTCCAAGATCAGTGGAATGGACCTATTTTTGTTTACTTTAGTTTGTTGTGAAAGATTCCCGGGTAGGAGATTGGGTTTGATGATGTTTGTTTGAAGAGACCTGACAAACCTATGTGTTAGGTGTCATCTAAGTGTCATTTGAGGGAACAACATAGTGCAAACCTCACACAGTCGACTGTAGAAACTCAAAACCCATAAAATTTATAGTTTTTCCATGAATACAAGGTGTCCAAATGGTGCAGAGAATTCTGTGAATTGAATGAAGGGTACTTTCTTTGTATTTTAGGCCTAATTGGGGCTCTTTCATTTAGGTTTGTCATAAGAAAAATGACATATGTTCTTAAAGAACCCATAGCACACTTTTGGTATGTTGTCAAGGTCCATAAAGGGTGTCCTAAACCAAGCTTATCTATCCTTGGAAGTATCTTGATTTGAAATAAATCTGTGTCAGACCCTAAAACAGGGCTACTAGCAATTTGAGTGGTTCATGAAGGAAGTAGTAATTGCATAGATACAAGACCTTAATGGTTGGTTTGGGAAGGTTCATCATGGTGTAAAAAAGTCCTCTATATGTATATCTCCAAAGGATTGAGTGTTTGGTACCATATTCCATATGAGCCATTGGTCTAGGATTGTCAAACTCACTAAAACTATCCTACCTTCCCCTTGTCCTCTACATCACCTTTCCATTGTGGGAATGTTTAGGTCTAGACCTAATTTGAATTTTTAGGGTTAAGGTGATTTTTTGACCTTGGAGAACACATTCAAGGTTGAAGACAGTATAAATAAGTATCAAGGGACCGTGATCAAGTGTGCACGCAATGAGAGTGATGTTAATAATAGTGTGGATGAATGTGTGGTTGAATGTGTGATGTAGTACAAGCTTTTCATGTGTTAGATTATTGGATGTAGTGAGTAGAAGGTGTCTACAATTCTTTAGTGTGACTGTGAAGGTGTCGATGACATTGCGGTGGAAATCCCTATTGCATTGAGATAGTTCTCTCTTTGTAACAATCTTCTCTATCTTCTTCTCTATTCTGGCAGTGAGCCTTTCTTTTGGGCAGTGAGCCCTCTGGCAGTGAGCCTATTATTTTTTAGTGTTGATACTACTTTATATTGTGAGCTAATCCTCACCATGGTTTTTCCCTTCTTGGGTTTTCCACGTAACTATGGTGTTCTCTTGTGTTTGTTGTCGAGTTGATTTAGTTTCTATTATTTGCTTTCATGCTTAATCATCATAATAGTTTAAGGGTTAATTGAATTGATGTGGATCTAAACGTGTTTGAGGGTTTTGGAATTTTAAGTTACAACTGATTCACCCCCTCTCGGTTGTCTTGTGCATTCAACAATTGGTATCAGAGCGAGGTTCCTTGGAAGAGAGCTTAACCACTTGAGGTAGATCTAGGATGGCACACAAGAGGGATGTTCCTTTGTTTGATGGAATGGATTATGATTTCTAGAAAATAAGGATGGATGGTTATTTGATTTCTCTTGGATATGAGAACTTGAAGGCTATTGAGACCGAATATACTATACTGGACAATGGTCCAAGTATTGCGAATGAGATCAATGCCTATGAAACCAATGGTAAAGTGAGGTATACTCTTTTAAGTGGTCTTACTAATTTTGAGTTGGTGAAAGTTATGAATTTAAAAATTGCTAATGAAATCTGGAAAAAGTTACAAAGTATTTATGAAGGAGATGATAAGGTCAAGCAAGCTAAAATGCAGAATTTGAAGCTCATGTTTGAGACCATGCGAATGTCTGAAGATGAAAACATTACAATCTACTTATAGAGGGTGGATGAAGTTGTCAATGGCATCAAAGGTCTTGGTGGAAATGTGGATGAAAAAGAAGTGGTATTGAAGGTACTCATAACTCTTCCTAAAGATTACAGTCATAAGGTTTCTGCTATTGAAGAATTACAAAATTTGAATTAGTTTACCAAAGATCAACTACTTCATACCCTAACTGCTTTTGAAATAAGAGAATTTGGTACAAGTAATGCAAAGACTAAAACTACCTTCAAGGTTGGCGAATTTGAGAAGACTATGGAATTAGATTAGGAGGATTCAGATGATTTGGAAGCTAATTTTTCTAGAAGAATGAAATTGGGTACTGGTAAGTAAAGTGGTAAGTTACCTTTCAAGTGTAACAGTTTGGAAAAATAGGTAATTATGCTTCAAGATGTCCAGAAAGAATTTTGAGAAACAAGAATAGGGAGAACAAAAGTAGAGTGCCTAAGAAAAGCTACTATGTTAGAGAAGATGCAAGTATATCTGATGATGAATCTGAATATGAGAATGATGAGGGTAATGAATGTCTATTCATATCTTTAAGAGATGATACTATTTCTACTAACTCTGGGAAATGTGTGAAGGAAAAGGCTTCAGAGGTAAGTCTTAATGTTGAAAGTACTTTGATATCTGCTTTTCACACTACACAGGAAAAGAACTGTTGGGTCATTGACAATGGTGTTGGCAACTTGTGTATAATGTCTGAAGATGTTGTCATTGATGGCAACAAGAGAAGGAACAAGGTTAGAACACAAGTGTTGGTCCAGAGAAAAAGACTTAGTCAGTTTTGGTTAGTATTGGTAGTATACTGAAATAGCGACAAAGAGACAGTGTTTGAGCTAATATCGGTCCGCAGTAGAAGACAAGATCATGCGGTTCTGGTATGTTATTTGTATTCCTTTAATGATCATATATCCAAGTTTTTAGCTCTTGAAAAGTACCAGAAGTACACACTCTAATAGCCTAAGTCCAGAAAGACAAAGTACATTGTGATTCAGAGCAGAGCACTCATTTGTTTTGGTCCGCATTCCTCCGCTGTTACATATTTTGTTATGCAGTTTTGAGTGTTTTAAACACATGTATAAAGTGTCTAACTCTAAAGTTTTAAGATCTAAAGTCCATCGGAATGCTAGTTACAAGATACTGAGTATCACTACATAGTTTGACAGTGTTTGACTGAGATAGTGTGTGCTCCAATGGTCCACATTCTACCGCAAAAGAATATTTTTCTTTGCATTTCTGGAGGTATGATCTTTGACATGTGAAGAATCTCTAATATGGATTTGAGCAAGTCTTGTGGTTCGTAGTGGAAGATGTTGTCTGACAGTTGAACTGAATTAGTGAACAATTTGTGGATAAGGCCGACATGATAGTATAATGTGTGTATGGTAAGTTTTGATGTTTGGAACTTAATCCTAAGTGGTGAAAAAGTTGAGGCTGACATGTGTGAAGGTGTTTCAAATATTGTTTGGGTCCACTATAGATTGTGGAGAATGTATTTGGCTGATAGAGTACATAATGCATGACTACACGGTACACTTCATTAGGCTGACCTAATATGAAGTTTTTGTTAGTTGCGGATATATATGGGATTGAATTCAGTGTTTGGGAGTCAGAATGTGAATGTGAATATGTGAAATATATGTAGTGAAGAATAGGAAATGAGAGTAGAAGAAGAGGGATCTTGTCTAATGTAAAAGCAGAGCAGTGAAACAAAGCAATCAAGATGAAGAGCTTTGAGATAGTATTTTGAGCAAACATTGGAGCTGCATTCATGCATGTGTAGATGCAATCTGAGCAGTTCATTTTGGTAGTGAGCCATCTTTCTTCTTTCTTTCTTTCTAGCCAGTGAGCCTTCTTGTAGTGAGCACTTCTTTGGGTAGTGAGCCCTAAGGTAGTGAGCCTTTATTGTAATTTGGTATTGTTCCTACATAATATATTGTGAGCTAACACTCACCGTGGTTTTTCCCAGTTTTGGGTTTTCCATGTAAAAATCCTAGTGTTCATGTGTGATGGTTTGTGGTTGTTTCTTCTGTGTTTAATTTTCTTTGCTATTGCATGCAGTAAATGGATTACTAGCTTAATCAATAAGAAGTTTATTACAATTTTGATTCACCCCCCTCTTAGTACTTTGGGTGTTCAACAATTGGTATCAAAGCCTGGTTCCTCAAAAGAAGTCTAACAACTTGAGGAAGATCTTGGAGATTGAACACATGGCAGGTAAAAAATGTCCCACTCCTCCTAAAGAAATTGATGCAACTGAGACTAAAGAAGAATGCACACTTGTTAATGAAGAAGAACTCAAACTTTCACTAGCAGATCTTGGAAAGGCTGAAATAGAAAATAGGGATCTGAAAGATTATGTCAAGGAAGTAGATGAGTGTATAAAGAAATTGGGGGAGCAAGTCAAGAAGTTCAAGGAAAAATACAAGGAGCTTAGTGAACAATTGATATCTGCAGAAGACTTGAGTAATCTGAAAGTGGCAGTTTTAAAAAGAGAAAAAGCAGAAGAAGACCTAAATCAGTTGCTGAAAAGCAAAATTAAAGACTGCACAAAGCTTGAACAAGAAGTTGTGGATCTAAAAACTAATTTGAAACATACTTGGAGTTAGGAAGAAAAATTTAGGATAAGTGTTGCCCAAATTGATAGAATTCTTGCCAATCAGAAGAGTCCTAATGATAAAGAAGGCTTGGGATTTGAGAAAGGTGAAAGTTCCAAAATTGGTCAAGAAAAGAATGCTGGGATCAAGAAGAACAAAGGAAAATAGATTCAAAATCAAAGGAACAAACCTAGAAGACCATCAATTAGGCAACCAAATGCTTAAAGGTACCCTTCTTTCAATGGTTATTGTAATGCATGCAATAAATTTGGTCATAAGGCTACTCAGTGTAGGAGCAGAGTAAATCAAAATGTTCCATCATTCTCCAGTCAGTGTTTTACTTGCAACAAAGTAGGTCACAAAGCTAATGAATGCATAAGTAAGATAAGAAATAGTTACAACAATGGAAGAAATGTCCAAAATTTCAAAGGTAACTACTTTAATTGCAAGAGGTTTGGTCATAGAGCTAGTGAATGCAGAAGTCAGATAAGGAACAACTATAATAATGGAAGGAATATTCAACCTTTCAATGGGAATTGCTTTGCATGCAATAAATATGGTCACAAGGATAACCAATGTAGGTCAAGGATGAATGAAAGGAACAATGGATAGAGAAATGTTGTATGCTACAATTGCAACAGTCTTGAAAAAATTTCAAGATTCTACAAAAGCAGGAATATGAAGAAGGATAATTAGGTAGAGATGAAAGAACTGGTACAAAAGACATATCCGATAGGGATTAAGAAAGAGATGAATCAAATATGGGTCAAGAAGAGTGTGCAAGAAGTCAAGGATGAGTCTGCACTAGAATCTGGTGCTAGTACTTCCTTTGGGAAGTAAATTAAGAGCTTTGGCTCAGGGGGAGCTTAATGTAAAATCCTACTTCCCCAGCCAAAAATATGGTGCTAATATCTAGCACAAAGATATGAGGTATAAGACTGAATGACAAAGTTTTTGGAGAAAATTCCAACAGAAAAGAAGATAATGCAGTAAATTGCAGAGAAATCTTGGTCGACTGTGAGGAAGCAGAGAAAGGGTTTAACAACTTTTTGAACAAAATATTTATGGCAATTAAATTTTGATGAGAAGAGAATATAAGCAATCCATTTGAAGGAAAAATCACTTTGCATTCATACTTTCAAGTGACTAAAGAGACCTGAGAAGCAAGCTAGGGCAAATTCAAGCATTTGACGAAGAAACCCTAACTAAGGCAAAAAGGTATTTACCGCTCTCTCTGTTGAAAAATTTCCCGTTTTAAGTTTGTAAAGATGAATATCCCTCAAGTAGTTGAGATAACAGAGAGGCCTCACCCCAAGTTTAAGAAAGATCCATTTAAATCATTAATGACTGATTTGGATAGAGCATTTTCTGAGATTCCACATAGTGTTATGCACATGGAGGATGTTAGGGCATACATTCATGCAAACCTAAAGGAATATGATCACATAAAATTAGGGAAATTGTACTTGGATGAATTGACCACTGTTAATCTTACATTAAAAGAAGAATATAATGTTCTGCATGAGAAGAACTTGGATATCTGGTTAGATTTTCTTGTATTTTCAGATGATGCATGGGTTAGATATGTTATGAGTAGAATTCATGATGAATTCTTTTGGCTTGATATACGCCACATGATAACCAAGAAAGCTATCAAAGTAGTGACTGGCATGAGCTCTACCGGAAGGGTTCCAACCCTAAAAACCATGAAGAAGAATGTAGTAATGTAGTTAACTGGTGTAAAATTTGATAAGAGGGCACTAAATGTGAATGATATTGAGAATCTAACAATTAGATTTGCATCAATGGTTATTGGGTATAAAGTCTATTTCTCCAATAGGGAGAATTCAATGTCTACAACTGCTATTTACACAGCCTATGATATGGTAAAGAATAACACAGACTATGACCTATGTGAGTTGCTCTGGGTACAATTAATGGAAAACTTGAAAAGAACAAAGGAAAAAAAATATCCTTTTAGGTATGGAATTTTGATTATTTGTTAGTTCTTTTACTTTCTGGAAGAGTTACCTAGTATGGATAATATAGGTTGGCTTGATCATGCAATGGTCAAATCAGAAATCATTTGTACAGTTTGGGAAATGCTGACAAACAGAATGTAGCTTTATGGGGTTACCTTAAAAATTGCTAAAAGAAAATGTAGGCCAATGTTAGAATCCCTGAATCAGTTGTAAAGAAGTACAAAAAGGATATTGTGTTCATGGTGGACAAGGATAAATGCATCATGGCTCAGGCTGTTGAACCTAGAATTGTATGGGTCCCAGCAATGGGATATGAAGTCTCAAAGGAGGTTTTAATTGGTTTGGTAGATCTTAACTTGAGAAAACTAAGAGATCCCAAGGAGGAAAGGTTAGGTACTTTTGAGGATCTGTCTCTCAAAGTACATCTGGAGAAAACACAACCGGAGACCCAAAGAAAGGTCAAGAAGTACATGTAGAAGAAATTACAAAGAAACATGGGTTCACAGAAGAAGAAATATGTAAAGCAAGAGCAAAGGTAGAGGCATCAAAAGCTGCAAGTACTCCACAAGGGCAAACATCAAAATCCCTAGAGAAGAAGGAAGAGGAGAAAATTGAAAAGGAGAAGCCTGCATCTGGTCCTGCAAGAAGGACAAGAGCATCCACCTCTACAGCTGCTTCAAAGAGTTTCAGACCCTCTATGGTAGAAACAAAGGCTACAAGTGTTGAAAAGGAGGTACTTGAGAAAGAGGCAGAGCCTGAAGAACAAGTACTAGTGGAGAAAACTATAGAGAAGAAAACAAGAAAGAAAACAAGGGCAACAAAACGAGAATATGTAAGCCTGGGTGAAGAAGAAGAAGAAGAGAAAGAAGAAACAAATAAGAAGACTGAAGAAAAACAAACAAGAATAGAGGAAACCACTTCTGGTAAGAAGGAGAAGCCCTCAAGAAAGACCAAGAAAAAGAAAGAAGACGAGAAAACTGAAAGTGAAGCAACACTCTCCTTGGAGACCTTAGTCAATGCATTTGCACAACATGGGAATTTGAAACCCATTACTGAAATGTATGATGAAAGATATGATGCAGATAAGATAATTATTAAAATTGCAGTTGTCAGATATTTAGAAATGTTTAGCAAAGCCTTGATTGAAATCATAGATCAATTACCAGATAGCCTAGTCAGCATTATGTCAATAAGAAAGGAAGTGGCTATGGCCAAAGATGTAGAGATAAGAGAATATGTATTGTTGAGTCTTTGTCCAAACATAACAAAGGAAGAAAAAGCAAAAGTCACAAAGATACTCAATGATAAGTTCAAAACAAAGAGAAGAGTTAATACACTTATGGCCGGGGACATTGAGAGACTAGTAAAAGAGACAAAGGAAACAACCTTGAGTGTATTGCATGAATTGCAAATTACAACTATTGCAAACATTGAAGAGGAAGAGCAAGTTAATAATGGTGACACTTCTAATGTTTCCCTGGAAGAAAATGTTGAGTAGAGCATGGACCAAGGCACAATTACACCTCCAGAGAGTTCAGAAAAGGTTGAAGAAATGAAAGAAATTGAAGAAGAAAAGAAGTCTGAAGAGGCAGGGATAGTCCTTGAATAGAATATCTCTGTGGAACAAGAAGAGAAGAGAAAAGAGATAGATGAAAAAATGATGGATGTTCCTACTCTGAAGCCAGAAAGAAATGAACAAGAACACAACCAAGAACTACCTCAAGAGAGATAAGAAGTTGGAGTGTCTCATGAAGAAAAGAGAGACACTGTTGACTCCTTAAGGGAGTTCTTAGAGAAGCAGAAAGAAGTTCAAATTTTGACTTCTCCTGAGATTTTGCAAGGGCCTATTAACCTTGCCTCTATGTCCCCTCTACAAAAGTTAAGACTTGGAACAATCCTTCAAACTAATGCACAAGAGGAAGTATTGAAATCTCATATAGAGGATGGCGAGTTATTAGAAGATGCATCAACAATTTTTGAAAAGCTAATGCCTAGAATAAGAAGAGACACATCCTTGGGTCCTACTGCACAAGTAAATAAGCTAGTGGAATCCATCAATATTCACTTTGAGTCTCTTTAAAAAGTTGCTGAGAAAAAGGTAAGAGCTAAAATAGATAGTAGGAGATTGATCGAGCTAAAAGATAAAGCCTCTCAAGATAAAATTTTTTTAGACAAAAGTATAGAATATGCACAACTAGCTCTTAAACAAGCTAGTGAATTGTATCAATTTTGTCTTACATGGCCGGTTAAGACTAAGGATATAAAAGATAAAATAGAGAAAAGGGAAGCTCAGATAATGAAGATATCTAAAACATATGATCAAACAAAAGATACTATTGGCAATCAGAGGGCACAAGTTGAAACCATTCACTCTAATATACATAAGTTGCAAAATCAGAAGGATATCATAAAGCATAGAATGGGACAGCTCCGGGAGGTAGCAAGTTTCAAAATTGCATCCTTAACCAAGTTAATAGTAGCTGCAAACAAAAGAAGGCAAAGCACTGAAGTCCTTGATAGAATGAATAAAGTAGAAGACTTGGTGTCCCATATTAATGGGCACATATTAATGTTGAGTGATGCTAAGACCGGTTGGGATGAAGAAATGGTGCAGCTGAAAAGATCTACAAAGATGTTCTCCTAGAAGAACAACAACAGTAAGCATTTTTGATATCACATGTACATATGCAGTAAAATAGAAAAATAGTTTTGAATTTTTGGAAACTTGTACATATCTCTGTATCATACACCTTTTCCATTGATGCCAAAGGGGGAGAAGAAATGAAGCATGTGAAAAACAATAAAAGAAGCAAGAAGACAGGGGGAGCAGTGTATAAAGAGATAAGGGGAGTTGTAACAGTTTTTCACATTAGGTGTTGCCATCAATGCCAAAGGGGGAGATTGTTGGCAACTTGTGTATAATGTTTGAAGATGTTGTCATTGATGGAAACAAGAGAAGGAACAAGGTTAGAATAGAAGTGTTGGTCCGGAGAAAAAGACTTAGTTAGTTTTGGTTAAGTATTGGCAGTATACTGAAATAGCGACAAGAAGATAGTGTTTGAGCTGATATAGGTCCGCAATAGAAGACAAGATCATGCGGTTTTGGTATGTTATTTGTATTCCTTTGATGAACCTATATCTAAGTTTTTATCTCTTGAAAGGTATCGGAAGCACACACTCTAACAGACTAAGTCTGGAAAGATAGAGTACATTGTGCTTTAGAGCAGAGCACTCATTTGTTTTGGTCCGCATTCCTCCGTTGTTACATATTTTGTTATGCATTTTTGAGGTGTTGTAAACAAATTTATAAAGTGTTTGACTCTAGAGTTTTAGGATCTAAAGTC
Organism: Cunninghamia lanceolata; assembly: GCA_027924645.1. NCBI lineage: Eukaryota > Viridiplantae > Streptophyta > Pinopsida > Cupressales > Cupressaceae > Cunninghamia > Cunninghamia lanceolata. The sequence continues at coordinate 7,083,393 of BSBN01000737.1, read as the reverse complement.
CACCAGAATGCTAGTTACAAGATGTTGAGTATCACTACATAGTTTGACAGAGTCTGACTGAGACAAGGTATGTGTTCCAGTGGTCCGTATTCTACCGTAAAAGAATATTTTGCTTTGCATTTCTAGAGGTATGATCTTTGATATGTGAAGAATCTCTGATATGGATTTGAGCAAGTCTTGTGGTTCACAGTGGAAGATGTTGTTTGACAGTTGAACTCAACTAACATGAATAGTTTGTGGATAAGGTTGACATGACAGTATGATGTGTGTATAGTAAGTTTTGATGTTTAGAACTTAATCCTAAGTGGTGAAACAGTTGAGGCAGACATGTGTGAAGGTGTTTCAAATATTGTTTGGGTCCACTATAGATTGTGGAGAATGTATTTGGCTGACAGAGTACATAATGCATGACTACACGGTACACTTCATTAGGCCGACCTAATATGAAGTTTTTGTTTGTTGCGGATATATATATATATATATGGGATTGAATTTGGTGTTTGGAAGTAAGAATACGAATGTGAATATGTGAAATATATGTAGTGCAAAGCAGGAAACAAGAGCAGAAGAAGAGAAATCTTGTCTAATGTAAAAGCAGAGCAGTGAAACATAGCAGTCAAGATGAAGAGATTTGAGATAGTATTTTGAGAAAACATTGGAGCTGCATTCATGCATGTGTAGATGCAATCTGAGTAGTTCATTTTGGCAGTGAGCCTTCTTGCAGTGAGCCCTGGACAGTGAGCCCTAAGGTAGTGAGCCTTTATTATAATTTGGTATTGTTCCTAAATAATTTATTGTGAGCTAACACTCATCGTGGTTTTTCCCAGTTTTGGGTTTTCCACATAAAAATCCTAGTGTTCATGTGTGATGGTTTGTGTTTGTTTCTTCTATGTTTAATTTGCTTTGTTATTGCATGCGGTAAATGGATTACTAGCTTAATCAATAAGAAGTTTATTACAATACTGATTCACCCCCCTCTCAATACTTTGGGTGTTCAACAAGTGGATGCTCAAATCATATGACCGGTGATAAGAGTAAGTTTGTTAAACTTGAAAAATATGATGGAGGACTAGTTAAATTTGGTGATGATACATCTGCTAAGATATGTGGAAGAGGTTCAATTAGTTTTTATGGTAAGCATAATACTGATGATGTTCTTTCTGTCAAGGGATTGAAACATAATCTCTTGAGTGTTTGACAAATGTGTAGCAAAGGATACAATCTTGTGTTTCAGGATGGTAGTTGTGAGATTCGAAAAGATTCTAGAAATGTGATAGCTACTAGAAAGAGGACAAATGGAAATGTTTATCAGCTTAAAGGTGGTGATGGTTAGTGCTTCATGAATCAGATCAGTGAGAGTTGACTATGGCATAGGAGATTGTGTCATGTCAATTTTGATAGCTTGGTAAGAATTAGTTCTGCTCACGCTGTGAGAGATTTTCTAAAGATTACAAACCTATCAATGCTATTTGTAAGGAATGTCAAATTGGAAAGCAAGAAAGAAGTAGTTTCAAAGTCAAAGATCAATCTTCTACCAAACTATTGGAATTGGTGCATATAGATCTCTGTGGTCCTACCAAGGTAAGGAGTTTTCAAGGTGACAGGTGTTTCATGCTATTGATTGATGATTATTCTAGGATGACATGGGTTGCTTTTCTCAAAGAAAAATCTAAAGCCTTAGATAAGTCAAAGCATTCAAAGTCATGGTTAAGAATGAAATGGATATGAGAATCAAATGTTTGAGGTTTGACCGAGGTGGAGAGTTCACGTCCAATGAGTTTAACATGTTTTATGAGAATCATGGAATAAAGAGGCACTTATCCACCCCTAGGACTCCTTAGCAGAATGGAGTGGTTGAAAGGAAGAATAGGATTGTTCAAGAAGCTGTAAGGACAATGATAAAAGATGCAAACCTACCGGAGGTCTACTAGAGAGAAGTAAATCATACTGCTATTTATATACTGAACAAAGTGCAGGCAAGGGAAAATAGTACAAAGACTCCTTATGAGTTATGGTATGGAAGGATTCCTACTACCAAGTACTTCAGAGTGTTTGGAAGCAAATGTTATATTAGAAGGGATGAAGAAAATCTAGGAAAGTTTGATGCAAGGTCTGATGAAGGTATCTTCCTTGGGTATTCTACTAAAAGAAAAGCTTATCGATGCTACAAAAAGAGGCTAAGAAGGATTATTGAGATTGCAAATGTTAAAGTTGATGAAGATCTAATGAAGAATTTAGAAGTGAATGGATATGAATCAAATGAATCTTCTTGCGGAGAAGAAGAAAATGTTAAAGAAAAAGAAGTACTGGTTGAAGAAGAAGAAGCTCTAAAAAAGACTCCTAAAACTCCCAAGTATGTGTAGAGGCATCATTTTGAAGATCAGATCATTGGTGACAAGAACAAAGATGTGCTAACAAGAAGGAAAGCTATTTAAGAACAAGTAAATCTATTCTTACTCTCTAAAGTTGAACCTAAGACAGTAATTGAAGCATGCAAGGATGAGTATTGGATCAAAGTTAAGGAAGAAGAACTAATGTAGATTGAGAAGAATTAGACTTGGGAACTTGTCCCAAGGCCAACAAACAAAAATGTGATTGGAACTAAGTGGGTTTTTCGGAACAATTTGAATGAGAATGGAGGAGTAGTAAGAAACAAGGCAAGGCTTGTGTGTAAAGGTTACTCAGAAGTAGAAGGAATAGACTATGAAGAAACTTATACCTTGGTGGCAAGAATGGAGGCCATTAGGATGCTTTTGGCTTTTGCAGCACATAAGGATTTCAATGTATATCAAATGGATGTGAAGTCAACTTTCTTGAATGCTGAGTTGGATGAAGTATACATAGAACAACTAGATGGATTTCAGTTATCAGATAAACTAGATATGGTTTGCAGGTTGAAGAAGGCACTGTATGGATCAAAGCAAGCCCCCAGAGCTTGGTATGCTAGGTTAGACATGTGTTTAATACAAGGATTCAATAAAGGTTCTACAGATAGTAATCTATACATCAAAGTAGGAGAAGATCAAATTTTGATTGTGGAAGTATATGTGGATGACATAATCTTTGGAGGAAATGAAGGTATGTGTAAGAGTTTTGTAGATGAAATGCAGAAAGAATTTGAAATGTTAATGTGTGGTGAGATGAACTTCTTCCTTGGACTACAGATCAATCAGACAGATAAATTTATTTTCATTTCACAATCAAAGTATGTCAAGGAGATGTTGAAGAAGTTTGGAATGGAAGACTCTAAACCAGTATGTACCCCTATGACGAATGGTTGCAACTTGAGCAAGAATGATGAATCTCCTAGGGCTAATCAGAGCAGGTATAGGTCAATGATTGGAGGATTGTTATATTTAACTGTTACTAGATCGGATATTATGCATGTAGTTTGTCTTGTGGCTAGATTTCAAGAAGATCCCAGAGAGTCACATGTTTTAGCAGTGAAGAGGATATTCAGATATTCAAAGGGCACTCTAGATCATGGGTTGTGGTATCCAAAGGATGATAACTTTTCTCTAAGTGCTTATACAGATGTAGATTGGGTTGGTTGTGTAGATGATAGGAAAAGTATTAGTGGTGGTACATTCTTTCTTGGAGACAGAGTGGTGTCATGGTTAACTAAGAATTAGGATTTGGTATCTCTGTCTACTGTAGAGGTAGAATACATTGTAGTAACATCTTATTGCACATAGTTGTTGTGGATGAGACAAACCTTGAAGGATATCAGAGTTGTATATGATGAACCTATCCCTATCTTCTGTGATAATACAAGTTCTATTAACATTTCAAAGAATCTAGTGATGCACTCAAGGACAAAACATATATCAATCCGATATCAATTTTTGAGAGAGAAGGTTGCAGAGAATGAAGTGAAGCTTGAGTATGTGCCTACAAAGAATTAGGTTTCTAATATATTCACCAAGGCTCTTCCTAAGGATACATTTGAGTATCTCTGGGAGAAGTTAGGGGTTATTGTTCCTCCTTCCTTGAACTAGATGCATAAGGAGATGCATCAGTCTAGTGGATTTCAAGATTCATTCCTTATTTTGGACTAATGTTGGAGACTACCTCTTAGGGGGAGTAGGTAGTAGTCATGATAGTTGTTGCAGTCAGGGGGAGTAAGTTCTAATGTTGGTTACTTCTAAGGGGGAGTGTGTAGAGCAACAAAAGAAATGATTTTGCAGAGTAGTGGTGAGCAGGTGCAAGTTTAGCAGTTGTAATGAAAGAGAGAGGTGTAGCCCTTTGCCATTGATGTCAAAGGGGGAGAGAGAGAAATGTGAAAAAGGAAAGAGTTAGTTGTCAAGAAGAGAATAGCAAGGTGAAAGAGTTAGTTGTCAAGAAGAGAATAGCAAGTTGAGGGGAAGAGAAGGAAAAAGAAAAAGAGTTGGTATGAAGCATAATATTGAGGATGTTGGTGTCTTGATGGTTTTCACATTATGTGTTACCATCAATGAAAAAGGGGGAGATTGTTGCAAGTATGTGTAGTCAGTGTTGTCATTAATGTCAACAAGCTTGTGTTGTCATTGGTGTCAACTGTATCAATTGGTTGAGCAGAGATAAGGTATGAGATTGGTTGAGTAGAGATGAAGTTGTTGCAAGCATATGAGTTGTTTGGTTGAGTTGCTTTGCTGAAGATGATTTGGTTTCCTTGAAGAGGTGCTAAATATGTTAAGAATATGTTTCTATTGGTTGGTTTCCAAGTGCTTTTGAGAAAATTTGATTAATAAAGGAAATAGTGTGTTGAAGTGGCATTTTGGCTTACAGAGTAGCATTCTGGTTTTGCTCTGTATTTTTTCTATGTTAAAGATCTATCTTTGCAATTTGGATATGTTGTTAAGAGATATTAAGAGTTGTTATATTCTAAATTTGGTGTTATAGTTCATTGTGTAGAGGAAGTTATGTTCACCAGTGTGTGGATTGTGTTTCTGAGTTGTGCAGAGGTGTCTGGGAGAAATGTCTTTGCTCTGCATTTCTCTGCAAAGTGGTTTTAGGTCTTGCAGTTCTGGAATTATGCTTATAAGGTTCTTATATTTGTTTTGTTTAAGTTTTTCATGGTTTGGTCCTTCAAAAGTGGATTTCTAGTGATATAGTACATGACAAAGGTAATTAAGCATACTGGATAAACAAGAAAAGATTGTGAGATAGGTGAAAGTTATTGTAGAGGAATTTGTTGGATTTCAGGATGTTTCAAAAGATTCGTGGAATACTCTAGGTTGCATTCAAGCCTTGCATGTGGTCCACAAGTTGTCTTTGGGTTTGAGGAAGATTCTACTTAAAAGTTCATTGTGTTAACATAGGTTTGGCCTACCTTGGGTGTTTACACTATTTGCGAAGGTGCTTTAGTGATTGTGAAAGCGTGAAGTGGCATGCATGGATGAATTTAGGTCAGAGATAAGATGTGTTGTGGTCCACCTTCATTCCTTTCCACCATAAGAATGTTTAGGTCTAGACCTAATTTTAATATTTAGGGTTAAGGTGATTTTCTGACCTTGGAGAATGCGTTCAAGGTTGAATATGGTACAAATAAGTATCACGGGATCATGGTCAAGTGTGCGCACAATGATAGTGATGTGAATAATAGTGTGGATGAATGTGTGATGTAGTACAAAATTTTTATGTGTTAGATTACTGGATGCAGTGACTAGGTGTCTACAATTCTTCAGTGTGACTGTGTAGGTGTTGCTGGTGTTGCGGTGGAAATCCTTGTTGCATTGAGATAGTTCTCTCTTTGTAACAATCTTCTCTATCTTCTTCTCTATTCTGGAAGTGATCCTTTATTTTGGGCAGTGAGCCCTTTGGTAGTGAGTCTTTTGGCAGTGAGGTTTTGACAGTGAACCTATTATTTTTTGGTGTTGATACTACTTTATGTTGTGAGGTAATCCTCACCGTGGCTTTTCCCTTCTTGGGGTTTCCACGTAAATCTGGTGTTCTCTTGTGTTTGTTCTTAAGTTGATTCAGTTTCTGTTATTTTATTTCATGCTTAATCATCATAACAGTTTAAGGGTTAGTTAAATTGATGTGGATCTAAATGTGTTTGAGGGTTTTGGAATTTTAAGTTACAATTGATTCACCCCCCTCTCAGTTGTCTTGTGCATTCAACACTAGGATGCTTTGCGGTACCTCCTCAAGTAAAATCAGATGAAACATCTATATAAGGAAGCTTTATTCCTTATAGAAGGGACATAGCCAGAGGAGAGCTCCATTGATGCCATAACTAAGAAAGTCATGACTGCCACCCAGAAGTGAGTTGAGAGAAAATTGAATGAGCTGAAGGCAAAGGGTGTGGCCATCACCTATGATAAGAAGAGAAAGATGAAAAATAGAGAAGATTTAGAGTATGATGATTTTCTTATCAAGAAGAGGAGAATCATGGAGATAAAAGTAGTTGAGCCAGGACCCTCTACATTTGGAGAGGAGTTGACAGCAACAGGGGTTATGGTGGCCACAAGGCCCTCATCTCCAAGGGGATTAGCCATTGCCACCGATCCCCATCCCCACTATAGCTACCCCAAAGTACCATATGATAGACTTATTAGGAGGTTTAATTATCCCTAAGAAAAAGAGAGGGGCCTTACACCAATGAGGGGGATAATATCCAAACCAATGGATACTCAAGCTACAATAGAGGGTCCCATGAAAATGGAACTAATGTTTGCATAGGACCAGCCCCAAGGAGTTCCATTGTCACCACCTGCTACACTCTAGACATATCTAACATAGTAGGTGGAAGATTATCCTACTCTGACTGGAGGAGTGGTGAGAGAGCTATAGCATGGCATACTGGCTCAGCAAATCATACAGGTAAAACAAGAGCTAGCTAAGGAAGCAAGGACAAAAGAATAAGTTATGGCTAAAGAAATGCAGTTTCCATTAAACAATGTAATCGACCTAACTGATGATGAGGTCACAAGGGATGTGACTAATGATCCAGTAGGTTCCTTTCTAGCATAGTCAGAGGCACCTCAACAGGTGCCTCAACAAAAAAATATATTGAAATGATTGAAAATCTAGATCCAACAAAAGATCTTGAAGTGCAAGACATATCGAATACCGAGAGGTCAGGATCACCTCAAGAGCCATAGGGCCAAGGTTAGTTAAATGACCTAGTAAGTAGAATAACAATAGGAAAATAAGAGGTTAATACATCCTGACCTGAGGTGACAGATAAATTTGTTGAAGATGTCTTGCTCGTGGATGTTCACAAAGAAATTGCTCAAGATATCCCTACTGAAGGAGAAATTAGGCAAATAGAAGAGCAAGTAGATGAAGGGTCTAAAGAGCTTGAGAAACAAGAGGAGTAGGTCCTACAAGATAAAAGAGATGAAGAAATGGTCAATGTAGGTGAAAATCCTAGTATTCCTCAACAGGAAGAGAAGTAAGAGGAAGTACTCAACAAGAGGTCCCAGAAGAAGAAGTTCCACAACAAGAAGAGATTCCTCAGGAGGAGGTGCTGCAGTAAGAAGAGGGAGGTCTTGATAGGGACATGGATATGACTATCAAAGATTCTCAAATTGAGCAAACAGGTCATGACCAACACAAGATGTGCTAGAATGGCTAGCATATGAGGTAATAGAGCCTCTGACTAATATTATTCCTTTTGAATTTAAATCATTATTTTCTACTGAGGGAATAAAGCCCAAGCACAAGGTGAGGGTTGTGTCTACAATCAAAAGAGACATGATTGGATGTAGGACAACACATTTAGTTGTACCTATAGTGGACAAGGCCAAGGGGAGATTTCATCTAGTGAATATCAAATAACCACCTTGGACCTTGGACATGCAATTGCCGAGGAAGAGATAGAAGAGCTCAAAGGTAGTGCGGAGGCAACAACAAATCACATTTGCAAGACCAAATTGAAGAATAAAGAGTTGAAGGGGCACATTGACTAGCTTCAGGTATTTGTCAAGGGATTGGTCACCCCTGGAACTCAAATAATGAAAGCACCAACTGCCTTGACATTCGTGACTTAGGATGAAATAAGTGATCTTGATGCAAAGAAGAATCAAGCACAGGTGATTTAGAATTGGTTCTATAAGTTCATGATAGATGGAGAAGAGATCATTCAAATTGCATTGTCCAATTGGGACACATTGGCATATATCAAGACAAGGGGATACATATTGAATAAGGAATGTGCTACAAGGCTTGATCAAAATGATCAAGATCTAGGGAAATTGAAGGGTGCCCATAAGCTGGATGACCTCGTGTTGCTAAAACATAACATAATGACAATTCAAACCATGGCTAAGTTGTCGACATGGATAAAGGATTTAGAGTATGAAGTAGATATCCTAAAGGGATGTAGACTCAAAGTAGTGGATATAAGCATAAAAGCACATGATCTTTTAATAGATGAAATGGAGATCCTGGAGGAACTACTTGGTGCCCTAATGGATGAGAAGGAAACATATGATGAACAAGCATCCAAGGGAGTGTTTAAAGCCAGATTTGATATTATTTTGAAGCATCACGTGCAACATTTTTTAGAGGCTACTATAGAGCAAGTAATGGAGTTATCTGTGAAGATGAAGGCATACAAGGGAAAGTTGGATAATAGGACAAGAAAATGGGTATCTATAAGCTATCAACTACAAATGCAGGATTATGCCAAGGTGAAAGCGCAACAATTTGATAAAATAGAGATGGATAAATCTATCAAGGCATATGAGCTATATAAGAGGTTAAATTCTGGAGGCATGATAGTTTGGGAAGATTCACTTGACGTTGAATAGAATATTTAGGAAGATGTCAAGGTAAAGATACTGGGGAATATTCTATTTCCAGTTGTCCTCCACTCTAGATATTTCCAAATGGAAATCATGTGTCATATTTTGTGATCATTGATATTTTAGAAGAGATCTTGACCATTGGTCTATTGTAACCGATCTCAGGGCCTTGTTCTATAAAAAAGACCTGGATCATTTTTAATGAAGAGAGACTGAATGGATGAACTCTTTGGAGCACTAAGTTTGTTGATTTGACAACTTTGTGACTTGTATCCCATGGTTCTTTCTCATATCAGTGTACATTGTCCATCTCATGCCCTTCTACCTTCATCCCGTCCAATTCTTATTCCAGGGGCAAACTGGGGCATGTATCATTGTCAGAAAAATTCTTATTCTTTGAAACAATGTGATAAAACACATTGCTTCAAAGAGGGGCAAAATGTATACACCTAATTTTGGCTCATTCTGAATTAAGTAAATATTTTAATATTTATCTTAATTCTTATTTTCTTCTATCAATTAAATAAATATTCTAAGTTTATTTGATATAATCTTTTGCACATATAATGAATATGAAGCTGTAGATTACTGTTCTATCATAAATATTGAGTAATCTTTGTTGATTCTTAGTACGTGATGTTAAATTTATGCATTCTTTGGAAGTGACTTCAATTGATTGTGTGTTGTTAATCAATTTCCTAGAAGATTCAAACCTCTTATAATTGTGAAAGTTTCTGGTGAAGTATGAGTAGGTTTGCTTCATATCATGACTATGTCTGGATATAAATGTGGATAACAGATGAAATTTAGAATTCTTAGGACTTTTAACTTCTAACCTAATATTTTAACTTGTATTCCACAAATTGTAGTAAAGAATTGCAAATAATGATAAATCCTACACAAATAATCATAAATACTGATGAATTACATGCTTTAAAGGAAGATCTTTAGGTAAATTTATAATCTATATGCAAAGATTAGTTCAAATAGGAACAATTTCAGAAGAACTAATCAAAGTTAAGATCATTTCAGAAGAACTAATCAAATTTAATCATAATTTTAGAAGAATTGATCAAAGTTATGTCAAACTTGTAATAATGCATTTGAAATCTGGTTATATACTTGAGAATTTGACATAAACTGATAAGATATGTGTAGAGTGAGCTGAATATACAGGATATTAGTTAATCATGACAAGATCTGGATGAACATGACTTGGAAGTATGTAAGTCCCTAAATGGAAAACCATTTATCACAATGAACCTTGAGTGACAATCAGATGATCAAGACCCGAAAATCAAAGACTTGAGACTCCATATCCGTAAGGATAATGTTGTCTTCCAAGGTGAATAGAGGTTTGTTTTGTGAACTTTTATTCGTGTGCATGTGAATAAACACCACATCAACACAACTTAATTTGACTTTCCACTTTGGTGCTTCAATAAAAATGTGTAACTTTGCATGCACTCTACCATCTCATGTGTCTTTGATTTAACTTACCCTGACTATTCAAATACTGTAAAGCTTGATGGTCAGTGTACAACACAAATTCCTTTGGCAACAAGTAATGTCTCCACTTCTTCAAGGCTTGAATTATGGCATGTAACTCTTGATCATATATTAAATATCTCCTCCTTGCATCATTCAAATTCTCATTAAAATATGCTACTAGTCTCCCTTCTTGACTTAACACTGCTCCTATTGCATTCCCACTAGCATCACGATCAACTTGAAATACTTTGTCAAAATTTGGTAATGCTAACATTGGTTGGTCTGTCACCTTTTGCTTCAACAACTCAAAACTCTTATGTGCTCCTAATGTCCACTTAAAATCCTTTTGGTCACCTCTCATTGTCTTTGTCATTGGCATGCATACAATACTAAAATTTTTGATGAACTTTTGGTAGAAACTTGCTAGTCCATGAAATAATCTTACCTCTCCAATGTTCATAGGTGTTGGCCATTCAACAATTGCTCTAACTTTCTCTGGGTCCATCTTCAATCCTTCCATAGAAATCACAAATCCTAAATATACCAGTTCTATCTTCATGAAACTACACTTCTTGATGTTTATCAACAATTTGTCTTCCCACATCCTCTGAAGTACTTGTCTAATATGCTACAAATGTTCTTCCTTTGTTCTACTAAAAATCATAATATCATCCAAGTAGACAATAACAAACTTACCCAAGAATTTCTTCAAAACCTCATTCATCAACCTCATGAAAGTACTTGGTGCATTAGTTAATCCAAAAGGCATGACTAACCAATCATACAATCCTTCATTTGTCTTGAATGCAGTCTTCCACTCAACTCCTTCTTTGATCTTGATATAATGGTATCCACTATTTAGGTCTATCTTTGTGAAATATTTTGCTCCACTCAAACAATCCATGATATCATCCATCCTTGGCAATGGAAATCTATACTTGAGTGTGATCTTATTGATTACTCTTGAGTCTGTACACATCCTCCATTCTCCATCCTTCTTTAGTACTAGTATTGCAGGTACCGTACATGGGCTTAAATTTTCTTTAATCAATCATTTCCTCAACAACTCCTGTACTTGTCTTCTTAGCTCTGCATTTTCTACTAGTGTCATCTGATGTGTCACTTTGTTTGGCAAACTTACTTTAGCTATCAGATCCATATGATGACTAATACTCTGGATTGGTGGAAATCCTTCTAGTACATTCTTCAATATGATATCTTGGTATTCTGTCAACAATTCAGTTATCTCCTCCGGTTGTGGTTCTTCTTCTTTTGAGGTGGCGGTTACTACACTTAGGGTACCACACTTCTTTGAAATCAATGCAAAACACATGTTCTCATGTCTCAATCCATCCAAAAAATTACTTCCATCCACTAGAAAGATCCTAGCATTGCCACATACTTCACTTTTGCTCTCCTCTTCCAAAGGTATCAAGATATGTCTCTTCCCATTTGATGTTATAGTATAGGCATTCTTCCTTCCATCATGTATTACCTTTCTATCATACTACCATGGTCTTCCCAACAATATATGACATACATCCATTGGCATAATATCACACAATACCTCATCATTATAAGATCATATATGAAATTTCACCAAACATTATTCACTCACCAGTACCTTTTGCTCATCTTGAATCCATGCTATCTTGTAGGGCTTTAGTGTTTCAACCTCTCCAGATTTAGCTTCCTCACCATCTCCTCTAAAACCAAATTATTTATACTACCACTATCAATGATAACCTTACAACATTTACCTCTTGATTTACATCTTGTTCAGATCAAACTTTTCCTTTGAGGTGGCTCCTTAGTTGTTTCTTCTTGGAACAAAGCTCTCCTCATGACTAATGATTCACCCTTCTCTAGCTTTCCTACTGAACTAGGTGATCCAACCGGTTCTTCCTCTACATATGCTGCTTTCACATTATTCTCTGTCCTTTTTCTAGTAGTCCCTTGATGGCATTCAAATGCTTGGTGTCCTTCACCTCCACACTTAAAACAAGTTTCTTTGAATGATCTCTTATCAAATCCTCTTTCATCTCTTCAGTATCCTTCATTGCGGTAAGAATTATGACTTCCTCTATTACTGCGGTAGAAATTTCTATCATCTTTCCCTCTGTGGTATGAATTATTGTCTCTTTCTTCTTTGTGGTATGGGCTTCTCTCCTTGTTTTTCTCCGCATATGAGCTTCCTTATCCGGAATGTGTTCTAACTCTCTAAAATTTTCCTCCTCTACCTCTCTGTCTTTGCTTATGTCTCTTGTTCAATGTTTCTCCAACTTTCAGTGCAAATTGATATGCTTCTTCCACTGTTGTCATCCTTACAAAACTTAGTTCTTCTTGAATGTTTATCCTTAGTCTATTTATATATTGAACCACTCTCTCCTTGCTTGCTTCACTATGTCCAGTCCTAATAATCATCTTGTGGAATTCTTCAGTGTACTCCTTCACTATCTTCTCCTCTTGCCTTAGGTTTTGCAATCTATTCAACAATTCCAACTCATAGTTAGTAGGTATGAACTAATTTTTCAATTTTGTCACCATCCTATCCCATTTTATGATTTTCTCTTTTCCTCTCCTATTTCTATCCAATTGAACTTCCTTCCATCAAATAGCAACATGTCCTTTCAACTTAGTTTTTATAAATCTCACTCTTTCCAGATCTTCTATTTCCTCATACTCAAAGTATTCCTCCATGTCATTTATCCAATCAATCAATTCCTCATGGTTTAAATTTTTGGTATAGTTTGAAATTTCCATTCTAGGTCTCTTACCAATCTTAGAAATATCTTTCAACATTTTTACCTGATCTGATTCTTCTTCTTCTAGGGTTTCTTCATTTTGGTTAGTAACTTGAGATTCATCATCATCACTTTCATCTTCATGTCTAGGGTTTAGTCCTCTCCTTCTATCTTCTTCTACAACATCCAATCTAACTTTCATTGTTCTCATCATCTCTATCATTTCTTCCATTCTTTTGGCAGCATTGGCCATAATAGGAATCCTCCTTTGCTGCATCTCTTCCTTAGATTTAGTGCAACTGCCTCAATTCGACGATATGAATACAAGGTTGCAATTGCCTCACAATCGGCGCTCTATTGACAAGCACAAGTAGATTGCCTCAGGGGTGATAAGTTCACTTCAAGATCTTCCAGAATGCCTTCTCTCCCAAAGTATTCACAAAATTCACTCTGATACCACTTGGTGCAATCACAGATGGAGGGCCCAGAGAATGGATTGTCCAACTATGCTTTTGGAAACATATGCATGATGATGAAGATGAGCATAATAGTACGTAGTGTTGTCATTGATGTTTACAAAGGGTAAAGACACAGTTGGTCCAAAGAGTCACAACAAGGTGTAAGAAGATAGTTGTGTTGGTCCGGAGAAGCTGCTAAGTATGATATGGAAGAGAACAACAAAGAACAAAGATGTAGTCATGTTGGTTTGGAGAAGACCAATGCACCAATTATTCTACAAATGTGTCTAAGTCCTGGTGTACTATCTTCAATGTTCAGGGAACTAGCTTCTTGGTCCACATTCCTCCACTATGAAGAATCTTGTTATGTGGTTGTAAGGTAGTGTTGGTGTATACTAAGGAGTCTAAATCCAAATATTTAGGTCTTGAAGCCCTCCAGAGTGAAAGATAGAGTTGATAGAGTACCGAACTCCATATTGACAGTGTAATTGCAGTCCCTTGGCATATTGGAATGCTCTGCATTCCACCACAGATGAATATTTTCTATGCAGATTTGAGGATAAGTTTATAAATTTCAAAAGTATGTAGTGTTCAAGTGGTTTGCATGTTGAGTTGTGAAGTAATAGTTAGTTCATACTATAGCTACTTCACCAGTTGAGCTGACCTAGAAGTGTTGAGGTTGTGCGGAGTCAAGTTATGTATGAAATGAAGTCATGTGAGTAAATATAGGTCATGCTGACCTATCTCAATGAGGTACGCAGTTTGGTTCTCTTCACAAAGTGTATTGGGTTGTGTTTTGGGTTGACAAGACATGAAGTCACACTATACATATATTATGCTGACTTGACTGATGTTTTGCTTGAATGTGGTATATCTACAAGATTGAATTCTTGTGTGGATGGTGTGTGTGGGTGATGCAAAGGAGTTAAGTGTGTGTGTGAGAGAAACCTGATGTAGTGAAGGATAAGTTGAGGTTATGGTGAAGATGAAGTGTGTTGATTCAGTATTCTGAGCTTTAGTGGAACTGTATCTTTAACATTAGTTAGATGCATTACTAGCAGTTCATATTTGGTAGTGATCCACACATTCTTCTATCTCTCTCTATTTAGGATAGTTAGTCCTTTGGCAGTGAGCCACCTGCAGTGAGCATTCTCTTTTGGACAGTGAGTCCACCAATTGTATCACCCTTAACCGGTTGCATTATTAATATATTGTGAGCTAATCCTCACCGTGGTTTTTCCCTTTTTGGGTTTTCCATGTAAAAATATGGTGTTTATGTGTTATGTGCTTTAATGGTTGATTTCATGCTTTCCTTTCTTACTGTAAATTAAATATGCTATGTGGAATGAATGTTTAAATGATTAAGTGGTTTCAAAGAATATTGATTCACCCCCCCCTCTCAGTATTCTGGGTGTTCAACAATTGGTACCAGAGCCTAGTTTCTTGGAAGAAGCTTAACTGCTTGAGGAAGATCTTGAAGTGTGAACACATGGCACCTAGGAGATATCCTATCCCTCCAAAAGAAATCCCTGTTGTTGAATTTATTGAAGAAGATTGCATAGCTGACATGAACGGAGAACTTGAATCAGCCCTTGAATATTTGGAAAAAGTTCAATGTAAGAACATAGATTTGGAAGAAAATATTAAAGAAGTAGATGAATGCATCAAGAAGTCAAGAGAGCAAAACAAGAAATTCAAAGAAAGATACAAGGAAGTAAATGAATAATCAAATGAGACAATCGCCAGTCTAAAAATACAAATTGAGGAAGGAAAAAAATTGAAGAATGCCTAAATGAAAAAGTGAAAGGAAAATCTAAACAATGCTCAAGGCTTGAACAAGAAATAGTTGTCTTAAAGACTAAGTTGGAAAAAACAAAAATTTAAGAAGACAAATTCAAGAAAAGCTCCATACTGCTTGATGAAATGATTACAAATCAAAAGGCTCCTAAGGATAAAGAAGGGTTAGGATTTGAAAAGGGTGAAAGTTCAAAGATAAATCAGACATCAAACAATGATAAGAAGAAAAGCAACAACCAAAAGAAGGTTGCAGTCAAGAAAGGTAATAACAAACAGGTCCAGAACTAGAAGAAAAACTTCAAGAGGCCACCTATCAGACAACCAATTGCTCAAAGGTACTCTGGCTATTGTTACTCTTGCAATAAATTTGGACATAAGGCTATGGAGTGTAGAAGCAAGATGAATCAAAATGTTCAATCTTTCTCTGGTCAATGTTTTACATGTCAAAGAGTTGGTCATAAAGCTAGTGAACATAGAAACTAGATGATGAATGGTTACAATAAGGGTATGATGGTTTCATCCTTCAATTTTTACTGCTATACATGCAATAGATTTGGGCATAAGGCCTATTAGTGTTTATTTAATTCCCAACCTTATCTCATGAGATAGCCTATGATTTAGCCACTTTCAATATTCAACAATTATGAAGGGTTGGCGAACACATATGTTAAAGTTTGCTAAACTTTCCCTCTACACTTTGGGCTCTGTAAAACTTGGGAGGGTGGTCCCTACAATGTATCTTTAGATACTCCTGTTTCAATTATCACATACATTGTAATTCAACAGATATATTCTCCTAAGTGCTTCTTAATAAATGGAAAACTTTAAAGATCTGGAAAATCTTAAAACATTTATCAGTCTAAAGCATGAGAATATGATAGAACATCACTCAAACATACATTTCGATAGAAAATAAAGATTTAGTTTGATTTTGAATGTAGATGCTGTGAAAAACTAGGAAGATTGTAACATAGGCACAACTTATGGTGACCAATGCCTTATCCCAGGTTATGGAGTCTTAAGCCATGCAATTGAAAACCTATAATAACATTCTATCTATCATAACAAAGCTAATAAATGGTACATTACACCATTCAATCTCAAAAATCCTAAACAACAATACTTAATGATCCTTGCATACATCCACATGAACCTTTATTCCTGTTAAATCAATTTTAAGTCATTCTTTGAACAAGTGCATTAACAGTGAACAAACATACAAAGGAAAGACAATGAAGATGAATTGAATGATCTATGGTTCATTTCATTCATAATTCATATGAAGCATACAATAGAGAACATTGCCTTTGGAAATATATTGTTTATATTCTAGAAATGATAGTACTGTTATACAACATTAACAAATAACAATCAAAAGACTCAAAACTTCAAAACCTAGAAAAGACTTAGACAAAAATTATATATGTGCTCTATATTGCAATAGCTCTTCCAAAATTAATCAACAACCTCTCATACAACTAGCCTTGGATTCCCTTTTATAAAAACAAGGGAGAAAAACAAGCTTCAGGGTAATTGACACATGTCTCATTTTCATTTGACAAACATTTACATTTCAAAATTACAGGAATAACTGTGAGATCATGGAATAAATATTCTGAGCACAATGTAGTTACAAAGTTTGTTACATCCATGATGCTTTCCCAAAATATCTGAAATGGTTACTTGATTCCTTTGCCACTTCATCTCATCATTCTACTTATTGTGGACCTGGGAAAGCTGAGTTGGTAGTCGAGTACAAAGTCTTGGTGTACAAGATGATAAAACTCTTTTGCTGACGCTCCAAAAGACCTTGAAGACCACTAAATGTACCAAAATTGATGCCACCTCACTATTAGAGAAGACCACAAATAAGGAATATTGTTATATCTGTTATCCCATGTAGTATAGTCCTCTTCTGTAGGCCAATTGAAGGCCATGAATTCATCTATCTTAGTTCTGTAAGGACCATACTTGGTCATTATTTGATTTGCATTTTTGTCAAACTCCTCAGGGAATGCACTGGTAACATATAACTTATTCATACTGTTCTTTAACATTGATATATTCACATCCCCTTCTTCACAAATCATGGACTCTGCTACAATAACAACATCTATATGAGCCCTGCACTGCTCATAGGTCTTGATAGCTCCTTCACTACTTAGAATGTTTAGCAGAAGGCCAAGATCACTCTCAACAAACTGCCTGAGCAATCCCTTGGTCCTTTTCTCCAATGGATCAACCAATTCCTAATAATCAATCATCTCTTTGACTATCTTGTAAGTGGGAGCTATCTGTAGTGGTTTATTTTGATCATGGGTCGATCTAATAACCATATTCTTCAAAACACCTAATCTAGGGACCCATGTCTGCATCAATGGGAGAGAAATTACTCTATCTCTTTCAAACATGCTAATTGAATTGAACATTAACAAATAGTTGGAGTGAACACTTCTCACTTTTGTTATTACTTTTGACAAACAAATGTCCAAAACATTAGTAACAATGAAAATGTTATTATCAGTATATAATTCAAACAATTCTTCAAAGACCTCCATTTTCTCAATTAACTCTTCCCTACTTATTTTCTTTTTTAGAGAAGGTGCTGTTGAAGTGCTTGGCCTTAGGTATGCAATTGGTACATTGTCAAGGTCATAAATTACCATTTCCATACAAGTTGGAGGGGGTAATGGGAAGGAGGAGGTGATGATTGCACTAGAGAAGTTGGTGGAGATGATGGAACATTATCTTGCCTCTGTGGCACTGGTTGTCCTGATAGTAGTGATGGCTTGGACTACAATGATTGTAATTTCTCTTTTAACAGTGCATTCTCCAATTGCAGCTCTGCAATTTTCTATTCATCTTTATTGTAAACCATTACCAAATCATTATATTCCTTATTTTTATCCTCAAATCATTCCTACAAGGATTCAATAGTAGCCCTGGTGAATTGGGCTACATTCACAGCTAATGTGGCTGCCTTAACAACTGAGGTATCGGATACTCTTTTGACAATTAATCCACCTCTTAAATCTATAGATGGCTTTATAACCTTAGGCTTGTTGGTGTTTGGGGCTAATGCCCAAATGGATAATGTGTCCCACTATGAATTGAATGTTGATCCCTGTAAAGTACATGTTGCTTTCTCCTTAGTGGCAAAAACTAGAGTATCATGTCTCCTCACTGTATCAAATGCTATTACTGATGCCAAGTCCCATTCTGGTAATAGCAGCACCCCACTTTTCCTTACTAGCTCCCTTCCCTCAGCTAGCCTTATGTCCTTATATTTTTCTTTCATTTTTGCAAGGACCTTTGGCTCAATGACCTGCCTTGGTAGCTCAGGATTCTGAGTCATCATTATCTTCACATTCTCATCATACTATCTCCTTGCTCTCCAAACAAATTCATGAAACACATTAGTTTTGACAAAGGCATCATCATCCATAAAATCTTTACATGCTTTTTCTCTTATTCATCAACATTGTTGATCCCAGTTAGATCATCCTTACCCAATTTGAGCATTTGAATTGGTAAGTTTACTTCCCTTGGGGGTGAAGGCATACCCTGCATCATTTCATTTTTATTGACAATGATTTCTTCATCTAAATTAGGAGAATAATCAACAAGCCCAATTGATGTAGCACCTTTTGCTAATTCAACTTTTCTTCTCTTAGGTGCAGACTCCCTTGGAGATGAGTCTAACTCAATAACATCTAGAATAAATGATCTTGGAGGTGAAAGTGGTGCAGGAGAAGATGCTCTTGACCCCTCTGATTGAGTAGGGGTAGGAATTGTTTGCTCCTTTCTCACTATGCTCTTCTTTCTTGAAAATATATATTGCCTTTTCAGTGGCTGATATGTTGGTCTCTTCTCAATCATGGGGGTGCTTCCCTTATCCTGTTCCTCAGCAACAAGGACTTTCCCTTTCCCTTGTACTTCTCCTTTTTACTTAAGGTGCCCCACCACCTTATCAAAATTCTGGAGTATTGTCTCCACTCTCAAAATATTATCATCAATATCCCCATAAACCTTTTTGAAATTAGGATCTTTGTCTTGTTTTGCCTTGTCCAATTTGATGAAGGCCAACCATTTCACTTTCCTCTCTTTTGCTGTTTGGAAATCAAAAACATTTCTGACAATATCCTTAGGAAAATAGAAGTTATGCCAGAATTTTCCTCCCTTAACCCTATCCTTGAAGGCCACAATGAAACCCTCTGGATCATGATTTCTTGCTTTGCAACATTTCATTCCTAGAGGTGTGATCTTTAGGATAATATTCTTCTATCCATCCTTAATCATAACAAAATCTGAGAAGATAATATAAGTAGGGAAAAGGGTTCCATTCTTCAGTCCAGCTAAGTGGGCATCTTCAACATTCCCCAACTGCCACATAACTTCAAGAAAACCAATCCTCCTTGGCACATCTCTTGGAAATACATGAGGTGTAGCACTTGTGCCATATACTTGGAGGATGGTGCAATCAGGATATGGGATGATGTCTCCCTAGTTATGGTTGATGCCTAGCTTAGGTCTCCTCTCCTTGGGTCTTATGAATCATGCAAATCCCTAGGAATTCTTGATGGATCCACCACCAAATAACTTCTCAACCTGGAAGCAAACGCATTGGAAAAATCAACAAAACTGGAGTCCTAATCATGCATATCCAATAGGTGAGTCCATGCTTGGATAGGGAGATCCTCATCTTTCTCACTCTTCATATTCAGTGTCATGTCTTGTCCAAAATACTCAACTCCTTTGTACAAGAAAATGTGAATCAGCAATAAATACCACCAAAATCTGACACCAGTCTCACCTGCCTTGAGGGTAGTCAACCCCTCATGAATTTTATCTGATAGGTAGGTTGTAAAGTCATACAATTTATTAACCATTGCATGCTGAATGTTTTCTATCATGTACATGAAGGCTACTGACATCCATGTGGGAGGGTTAAACCCTAAAATTTGACATAGAGTATAAAGTTCTCTGAAAATAGAACTCAAACTTGTCAACTAGGAAGGGCTCCTTATTTGATGAATTTAGTTGGATCTTGTTCCTTCCCTTCCATCTCCCCATTAAATTGGTCAAAAGTGTAACTCTGAAAGTTACCTTTATCTTTTAATATTCAACCTTTAATGCCTTCAGATCAATTGGCTCCTTGGCCGCATGATTCAATTTGAAAACATCAATAAATCCTACCCGGGTGATGTCAAGCATCTTCACACTTGAATGTGTCCTTATAACCTAAACATTAGGGTCATAGTTAGTTGCTATGTCTTTTAGGAGGTCAATGTCAAGGTACACATTGGGAACAATGAGTTTTCCCATATTGAATCTCCATGAATTGCAGATTGGGACCTCAGAATTCCTCTTCCCAAACAAATAGGTGAAAAGAGTGTTGGTATGTGGTGACTGATCATGCAAGTATTGTACACTCGTAATGTATCCTCACTAGGATTTGGAGTCATTTGTTAATTTTTTGTTAACTGACAAAAGAAAAATGACATTGTAAAATCCTAATTCTAGAAGCTTCCAAAAGGCTTGTTATAAGCGGCTGGGATGTATGTTGCAGGTGGGATTTTGATATTGTATAGTAGCATTTGTAGTGGTATTGAGTTGAAAGGATTTCTGGTTGTAATCAGTTTGATTTGCTGGATAATAATATTGGACTTTTTGTTGGTGGATGTAACCTGAGTTTGGGTGAACCATGTTAAAACTTGTCTCTCGCTGTTATTATTTTTGTGTATTTTCATTCCTCTTTTTAATCTTTATTTGCATTTAATTGATATCTTTTGCATGCAATTCCTAACAAGTGGTATTAGAGCAGGTTGTGTTTGATTATCATTTGCAGGAAGGTCTCACAGTTAAGTGGGAGCAATGGTGGATGAGGGTAAATTGGAGGTAGATAAATTCAATGGGCAGAACTATCAGTTATGGAAGATGCAGATGGAAGATTATCTCTATCAAAAGGATTTATGGAGGCCATTGGAAGGAATAGCCAAGAAACTGGCAACAATGACTGATGAGGATTGGAATCTTCTAGATAGAAAGGCACTTGGAACCATTTGGTTGTACCTGACACTATCTGTGGCATTCAATATAATAGAAGCGAAGATAATAGATGAACTGATGAAAGCTTTGGCTAAATTGTATGAAAAACCCTCAGCCTCAAATAAGGTATTTCTCATGAAGCATTTGTTTAATCTAAAAATGATTGAAGGTGGATCTGTGACAAATCATTTAAATGAGTTTAATATGATTACCAGTCAGTTAACTTATGTAAAAGTGAAATTTGATGAAGTGAGGGCTCTCTTGGTTTTATGTTCTTTGCCAGAAAGATGGAATAGCTTGGTAATGGCTGTAAGTAACTCTGTCTTTGGTTCAAATACTTTGAAATTTGATGATGTTGTTGGTGTTATCCTTAGCAAGGAAATGCGACAGAAAAGCTCAGGAGGGTCCACATCAGGTAGTGTTTTGAATGCAAAAAGCAAGGACATATCAAAGGAGAGAGGAAAGGGTTCTGGAGGTCATGGGAAGTCATGAGGAAAATCAAAGGACAAGAGGTCCCAATCCAAAGGACAGAATGATTGCTGGGACTATGGGAAACTAGGTCATCTAAACAAAGATTGTTGGTCTCAAAAGAATAAAGGAGACAAACAAGAAGGTAATAAGGAGGCAAATGTGGTAAGTAATAAATTTGAAGATGATGCTTTGATTCTTTCCCTAGATAATGCTGATGATTCATGGGTTTTAGATTTAGGGGACTCAATTCATGCTACACCCCATAGAAGTTATTTTCTTGATTATGTCCAAGGGGATTTTGGGCTGGTTTATTTGGGAGATAATGAACCTTGTCAGATTGTTGGAAAGGGAAGAATCAAGATTAAGTTGCAGAATGGGAATCATTGGCTACTACAAGAGGTAAGGCACGTTCCAAGGCTGAGCAGGAATTTAATTTCAGCAAGGCAACTAGCTGATGAAGGTTGCATAGTTACTTTCAGTGATAAAAATTGGAAGGTTTCAAGAGGTGCCTTAATAGTAGCAAAAGGTGTGAAAGTAGGCACCTTATATCTTTGTATAGGTCATATTATTCCTTCTACTTTAGTTGTTGCAGAGAAAAACCAAATAGGTTTAGGAACAATTGTTGCGGGTTCGTAGAAAGAGATTGAAATAGTTGTTGTAGGTTCTGAGAGAACACTATGGCATAATAGACTTGGGCATATGAGTGAAAAATGTATGAAGGTACTTCATTTTAAGAAAGTTTTACCAGATCTAAAATGTATTAATATGTATTTATGTGAAAGTTGTGTGTATGGAAAACAAAAGAGAGTTAGTTTTCTCAAGGATGGGAAGCAAAAGAAAGATGAAAAGTTGGAGCTTGTGCATACAGATGTACAGGGACCAGCTAGGTATCTTCTCTCGGTGGCTCTTGGTATTATGTTACATTCATAGATGATGCAATTAGGAAGGTTTGGATTTATTTCCTTAGGTAGAAATCTAATGTATTTGAAACATTTAAGAAATGGAGAAGCTTGGTTGAGAATGAGACGGGTAAAAGATTAAAATGTCTTAGATTTGATAATGGTGGTGAGTATTGCAGCAAAGAATTTGAGGACTGTTGTTCCTTTAATGAAATTTATAGGTAGAAAATGGTTCTAGGGACTCCACAAGAAAATGGAGTGGCTGAGCGCATGAATAGGACAATAATGGAGCATGCAAGGAGCATGAGATTGCATGTTGGGCTGCCTTTAAACATGTGGGAAGAGGCTGTCAATACCGCTATATATTTAATTAATAGAGGTTCTTCAGTTCCTTTAGGTTGTGGTATTCTAGAGGAAGCATGGACAGGTAAGAAGGTGAGTTATTCTTTTCGTAAAACCTTCAGATGTGAAGCATTTGCACATGTAGATTCTGAAAATAGAACCAAGCTAGATGCAAAATCAAAAAAGTGTATCTTTGTTGGATATGGCATTGATGAATTTGGTTATAGGCTTTGGGATGTTGAAAATATGAAAATTATGAGAAGCAGGGATGTTGTATTCAATGAGAAGGTGCTGTACAAAGATCAGTTGCAGCAGCCTGAGAAGAAAGAAAAGGATTATCTAGTGCTGGATGATACTCTAGATAGTGATGTTCCAGTGGTTCCTCATGCTCCACAATAGTAACAAGAAATACCACAAACTCTAGCGAATGTTAGATGGTCAACAAGGCTAAGTAAACCTCCTAAAAGGTTTTCTCACTCTTTGTATTCTATTTTGTTAACAGATGTTGGTGAACTAGAAGGGTATGATGAAGCTATACAGGTGAATACAAAGGTTCTGTGGGGGCTTGCAATGAAAGAAGAAATGGACTCCTTGCTGAAAACTTAGACTTGGGCATTATGTAAGTTGCTTGCAGGTAAAAAGGATTTACCAAACAAATGGGTTTATAGGATGAAAGAGGAAGATGGAGGTAAGAAAAGATTTAAAGCTAGGTTAGTTGTAAAAGGATTTGCACAGAAAAAGGGCATTGATTTTGATGAGATTTTTTCTTCGGTTGTTAAGATGACTTCTATTCGTACTATTTTAGGTATTTTGGTTGCTGAAGATTTGCATTTGGAACAATTAGATGTGAAAACTACCTTTCTCCATGGTGATTTGGAGGAGGAGATATATATGGAACAATTAAAGGGATTTGAGGTCAAAGGTAAGAAGAAATTGGTGTGCAGATTGAAGAAGAGTTTATATGGCCTGAAACAAGCACCTTGGTAATTGTATTTGAAATTTGATAGGTTTATGGCTGAGCAAGGCTACAATTGGTGTAATTATGACCATTTTATTTGTTTTAAGAGGTTGGATAATGACAGTTACATTATTTTATGTTTATATGTTGATGACATGCTTGTAGCAGGGTCTAACATGGATCACATAAGAGAGTTAAAACAATAGTTAGCACAATCATTTGCTATGAAGGATTTGGGGGCAGTAAAACAAATCCTTGGAATGAAAATTTGTAGAGATAGGAAGAATATAAAATTGACTCTATATCAGGATGATTATGTTGAAAAGGTGTTGCAGAGATTCCATATGGAGAATACAAAAGCTGTCAGCACACCTTTGCCTAGTCTTCTAAAATTGACTAAGGAGATGTGTCCAAAGACATAAGAGGAGGAAGACAAAATGTCCAAGGTACCATATGCTTCAGCTATAGGAAGCTTAATGTATGCCATGGTATGCACGAGACCAGCTATTGCACATGATGTAGGAGTTGTAAGCAGGTATATGAGTAATCCCGGATTGGAGCATTGGAATGCAGTAAAATGGATTCTCAGATATTTGAGAGGTACATCCAGTAAACACTTATATTTTGGGGGCTTTAATACTAATTTAGCAGGTTATGTAGACTCAGATTTGGCAGTGGATATTGATACCAAGCGGAGTACTACAGGTTATGTCTTTACTGTAGGTGGAACAATAGTGAGTTGGATCTCACGGTTGTAAAAGGTGGTTGGTTTATCCACCATAGAGGCAGAGTATGTAGTTGCAATAGAGGCAAGCAAGGAGATGATATGGCTGCAATCTTTCATGGAAGAATTGGGAAAACAACAGGCTAACATTTATTTGTTTGTGGATAGCCAAAGTGCCATACATCTTGCAAAGAATTCTGCCTTGCATTCAAAGACCAAACACATACAGTTGAGGTATCACTTCATTCGATCGGTGTTGGATGATGGAAAGTTACGACTGGAGAAGATACATACAGATGAAAATCCAGTGGATATGTTTATGAAGGTAGTGACAAGGGAGAAGCTGAGTTCATTTGTAGCTTCGGTTGGTCTTCAAGACTAAAAACAATAAAATTAGAACAACAGAGTCTAGGGTGCTTATTTCTAGTGGGAGTTGCACGTGCAGCGGTGTCATTTAGGATCAGTCTTCAAGTGGGAGATTGTTTGGGGTTCAAGGGTGTAGCCCCTAATTTTTTTTCCCTCTTTTTTGCCCATTTAGAGTCGGTTGCTAATTTTTTGTTAACCGACAAAAGAAAAATGACATTGTAAAACCCTAATTGTAGAAGCTTCCAAAAGGCTTGTTATAAGCGGTTGGGATTTTGATATTGTATTGTAGCATTTGCAGTGGTATTGAGTTGCAAGGATTGCTGGTTGTTATTAGTTTGATTTCCTAGATAATAATATTGGACTCTCTGTTGGTGGATGTAGCCTGAGTTTGGGTGAACCACAATAAAACTTATCTCTCGCTGTTATTATTTCTATGTATTTTCATTCCTTTGTTTAATCTTTATTTGCATTTAATTTATATCTTCTGCATGCAATTCCTAACAGAGAGTCCACCTAGAGACTAGTAGTGTGGCATCCTTACTTAATGGCATGTTGTCAGTTGACAATGCCATCTCCTATTCCAGGGCCTTGGAACATAGTCTGATCTATATGTTTATCATTGGTGGAATTGGGCAATTGGTCTAATATGTCTTGAAATAGGGGGTGTTTCTTGGAATCAGAACTAGATGGCTAGGCTCTTGGGGGTGCCATTGCACTGAAAGATGATGCAAACTAGGGTTTTATAGGTGTAACTCGAGTTTGACACAAATGCAGGAAACTAAGGCAAATTCAAAGCAATTAAGAGGTAATTGATGAACATTGAACCTTAAAAGAAGCCCTAGAAATCAATTTGACACACAAAACTAGCAAATGCATACAAGTTCATTGGAAATTTGGCACAGAAAAGGGACAATATTACTTACAGGTGCTTAAACACTCAGGAACCCTAATTTTAGATGCTAGGAACTTGAAATACACTGCTATGGATCTTCAGTTGCTTTAAAATGCTTTTGTGAATCAAATTATGCTTTCAATCCTACTTTTGTGGCAAGAAAATCCTTTAATTCAGTAGGAGAACATCACGTCCACCATTATTATTCACTCATGTGAACCAAAATAGCTCCATCAATGCTACTAGCAAGTTTGAATTTTAGTTGTTGATCTTCCAATGAGTTGGATCATGGATGCATCAGATGGAACCACATGGTAGCCTCCTACCACCCCGCATGGCATTAGTATCTGTAGATAGACTCCCCACAGGCTGGCGAGGAATTGTCAGGATGTAGTCTTTAGAAACAATCTCAGCCCTTAGATCCTGGTCCCACGTCCTACACCACCTTAGAAACTATCAAGGTGATGCCAACCATCTACCACGTGGTGCATGCCTACTATCCTGCATTATTTTTTTAAATAAATATTTTAATGCCGTGGGCTGGCGAGCAATCAATATAATATAGGCTGTGGGACCATGCCGCACCAAACTTAGGGTAAATTTGAAGCACTTGCCTTAAGTTGCAACATAAAAGGTAGACATCCTAGGCATTTAGATAAAATATATTGTGACCTTGCCTAAGTGCATACACAAGATTTTCAATATTTCACTTGCTCAGACTTAGGATAAAACATAGATTTCAATAAATCAACTATTTGATAAAAATTAGGCCACGTGACTAGGTGGTAACATTAGGCGTAGGGGCTGGTAACCTAATGGTAGAAAATACTCAAGTTACATTTTATGCAAATGGGAACGACCAATCGACAGTCAATGTACTAATATAACGAGAGGTAAACAAATGTAGACTTTGAAAGACCCAGGCTTTGGAGGTTTTTGCAAGGGTTTTAATTATAAGATTGAACCCTAGCAGATGGAAAATGAAACCCTAATCCTTAGGGGACCAATAGATGACCAAAATTTTGAAATGTGACCACAGAACCACTACAAATTTTCAAAGTCCTATCAAGGCCAATCAATGTAGATCCAGAATGAATGGAAGTAAGCTTGTTCAAAATGTTAGATGTTATGAATGGAATAAATTAGGTCACATTGCTAAACTATGCAGAAGTAAGAATGTGAAGGATGATCTGGTAAGGAAGAGTGATCTAATGAAGAATATGGATCTAGTAGAGATAAAGAAAGAAATGGACAAGGTCTAGAAAAAGAAAGAAGAACATAAAGTGAATGATGAGGTTGTGCCAGTGTCTAGTACATATGTTTCCTCTGGAAACTAAGTAGAAGGATTTGGCTGAGAGGGAGCTTTAATAGATAAACTTTAAGCCCCTACCAAAGATATGGTGTTGATGCTCTCAGCACATGGATATGTGGTATAGATTAACATGCTTGACCTATAGGAGAAAATATCGATGAAAAATATTCTATTGCAGAAGATTGTAGAGCAATTAAAGGTGACTATGTATCACAGTTGAAGTTTCAATAGCTTTATCAACTTATGCATTGAATGTCAAATTAGGCTTTTGCAAAAAGTGTTTTTAAGCAATCTCACTTAACAAGAAAATCATTTGCAATCAAACTTTGAAGAGAGAAAGAGAAGTAGAAGAGCAAGGAAAAGAAAAATAAACCCTAACTGAAAGTGATTGAAAGGTATTTATAGTTTTCTATATTGCCCTAAGTTATTCAATAGTATTTTAAAGATGTTTACTTTGCAAGTCATAGATGTTTTAGACTATCCCTGCCCTAAGTTCAAATGACATCTGTTCAAGCCTATGGAGATGGATATAGATGGCACCTTTTAGGATATTCCATATGGTGTTTTACATACAGAAGATGTGAGGATGTATATCCATACAAATACAATCATGCAAAACTAGGAGAAGTATGGGTGAATGAGTTAATTGATGATGAATTTGAGTTGAAGATGAAGTTTAAGGGTTTGACTGAGAAGAAATTGGATGTATGGAATGACTTTCCCATCTTTTATTATGAAGATGCATGGGTTAAGTATGTTTTGAGCCGCATTCACAACAAATTCATGTGACTGGATATACCACATATGATAATCAAGGAAACCGTTAGTGTTGTGACAGGGCTATGCTCCACCAGACTAGTTTTGACACTAAAATCAGTCAAAAATGATGTGGTAATGAAGCTCACTGGAGCAAAGTTTGATAAGAGAGCCCTAATTGTGAATGATATTAAAGACCCTGTTGTGAAGTATGCATCCATGATTATTGGATACAAAATTTACTTCACCAATAGAGAAAACTTAGTCTCTGCTATTTTCATCAACACAACATATGAGATGGTCAAGAATGGTGCAGACTATGATTTGTGTGAACTACTGAGGCAACAATTTCTTGAGAATAGGTGCAGAAGAGAAGAGACTCAAAGTACCCCTTCAAATTTGGTACTTTAATTATTTTCTTATTGTTTTACTTTCTCAGAGAAATTCTTGGTACAAAGAACATTGTATGGCTTGGACATGCTCCTGTAGCAATGCAAATCAAAGATCATTTGAGAGGATTGGGAAACTTAGAGACCCAGAAAGCCGCATTATGGGGTTTCTTTTAAATATTTAGGAGAGAATGCAAGAAAAGGAAAGAATCCCTAAGAAGGTTGTAGAAAAGTATAAGAATGATATCATTTTCATGGTCAACAAAGATGAATGCTATATGGAAGTAGTGAAACACAGAACAATTTGGATTCTAGAGATGGGTTATGAGGTGATAGAAGATATAATTACAGGTCTTGCAGACCTAATGTTTAGTAAACCAAAAGATACCTCTGTAGAAAGATTTTGAACTTTTGAAGAAAAATCCACTAAGGTGCATTTGAAGCACAAGGAGAGAGAAATAAAGAAAAGTGTTAAGAAATTGAGGACCAAGTTAGAAGAGTTTGTGTCACCAAAGGGCTCTGTGGAGAAATTAGAAGACATACCTACTCATTCAGAAGAGTCTCCCATCATAAGAATGTCCACTAGGACTTCTGTTACTGTTCCTACTTTTCCAAAAGCCTCCAGAGCTACATCTTCTGATAAGAAAACAACATCAAAGTGCCTCTGCACAACAATAACCTCCCAAGAAGAGAAGGGTAAAAGGAAAATCTACAAGAGAGAAATACATTAGTCACAATGTTGATGAGGAAGAAGAGGAAGAAGAAGGACCTAAGTTGGTTCGAAAATAGAAAAACGAGCCCCAAGTCTTCGAGGAGGAGATAATTGACAAAAGAGCAAAAGTTGATATTGTTTTAGAGGAAGAAAGTGAGAAGGAAAAGGAAGGCTTGATCTTCAAAAGAAGAGAAGAGAAAACTAGTAGTTTAGTCTCCTAAGGGGAAAGGAAAGGGAAAGAAGAAAAGAGAAAGTGAAGCTACCAGAGAAAAGACAAAGAAGTCAGAGACATCAAGCCTTCCACCTCAGCAACTTGAAGCTACCATCAATGCTATAATAGAATATGATAATCTAAAAGAAGTAGATGAGATGTATGATGAAAGATCCTCAAATGACCAATCAATCATTGAAATAACAATAATCAGGTACATGGATGGATTCAATGTTTCTCTAGTAGAGATAATTGATAAATTACTTGATAGTCTTGCTAGTGTATTAACCGAGAAAAGATGAAGCCATGAATAAAGATTTTGAGATGAGAAATAAGGCAATTGAGAAAATTTGCCCTTCAATTTCTGTTCAAGAAAAGAATAAGGCTATTCGGAGGTTAGTCAAATAGTTTAGAACTAAAAGGAGATTGAATACTTTAATGTCTAATGATAAAGATGAAATAAAGAGGCTAGAGAAGGACACCTTGAAGATAACTGCAGATGTCCTCAAGGAGTTAAAATCAATACAATTGA
Source organism: Cunninghamia lanceolata (assembly GCA_027924645.1). NCBI lineage: Eukaryota > Viridiplantae > Streptophyta > Pinopsida > Cupressales > Cupressaceae > Cunninghamia > Cunninghamia lanceolata. Next base: position 7,053,559 of record BSBN01000737.1, on the reverse strand, counting down.
AGAATGGTCCTCTTCTGAGGAAAGATAAAAGGATGATGGCCATCTTAAGAAAAATTATGAAACTGGAGTAGATGAAGATATTCAAACTGAGTAAAATTTGTCACCCCCTCTAGTAAACACTGATACAACCAATAGTGAGGGTCAAGATGTTGGAAATCTATCAGAATAGGTTAATTCTCCTCTAGAGAATGTAGAGAATGTTGAAGAGATGAAGGAGATTCTAGAAGAGAGGAAAGATGAAGAGAAAGGTGAACAGAGTGAGACAGTATTGAAATAAAATGAACAAGTAGAAATCACTAACACCTTTGTTCCCTTGGAGAACAAAGAAGATGAAGAGATACATGAGGAAAATTGTCCTCTGAAAATCTCTATCTCACACATGATCTCTATTTGAGAAAAAGAGAAGAAGAATACAGAGGGAGAGTGTTCCAGAGTCTCTCCAATAGACTGCATTAGAGAATTTTTGGCCCAACAGAGACAAATTCAAACTATGGCCTCACCACATCTACTTCAATTATTGTCTATGGATGGACAAATCAATTTGTCTAATATCTCTCCTCCCAATAAACTGTAACTAGGCACCATCTTTTAGGTCACTGTCCAAGAGGAGATACTACAATCATAGGTAGAAGGTAATGAGCTTCTAGAAGAAGCAATGAAAGTTTTTGAAAAGATGTTGCCAGAAACCAAGAGGGATGCCTCTCTAACTCCTGCATAACAAATGAAGTAACTAATGGAGTTTGTTAATAGTCATTTTGTGTCCTTAGAGAAGGTTGCTGAAAAGAAAGCATTGGAAGATATCATAAATATGAGATTGATAGATTTGTCAGAAAAATGTTCCAAGGCATACAACCTATTGGAAATTAGTGTAAAGAGTATTCACAATGCCCTGGGTGATGCCAATGTAATATATCAAATTTGTTTGTCATGGTCGGTAAGTACAAAAGATATAAAAGATAAGATTGATGGCCTAGAATTGCAGATAACTAACATCTTCAGAACTTATGATGCCTTGAAGGATAATAATGGAAATCTAAGGGCTGAAATTGAAAAGGTTCATGTTATTATTAAGAAACTATAGAACCAAAGAGAATTAATCAAGGATCAAATGAGTCATTTGAGAGAAATTGTCAGTTTCAAGATGGTTACGTTGACATGATTGTTAAAGGAAGTTGATAAGGTTGGAAAAATGACAATTGCACCTACATCAATGGAAGAAGCAAAAGACTTTCTATTGCAAATTAATGGGCAGATACATATACATAACTCTACCAAAATGCATTGGGATTCTGCAGTGCTTCAGCAAAAAAATATATACAAGGATATTTTTCCCACTAGATAGTAAGATTCATATTCTAATTTCTTGTACATATGTGGAAGAATAGAAGAAAATAATTTTTGATATTTTGATGTATAGAAATAAAATAGTATGGGGAAGTATGTATATAGAAATGCAAGGTCAGTTTTGAGATAAGGGGAGAGTTTTTGATTCGTAGTTGTATAGGTAGTTCCTTTGTCACTAATGACAAAGGGGGAGATGTTTTGGTGCATGTTGCCATCAATGACAAAGGGAGAGATTGTTGGCAACATATGCATGATGATGAAGATGAGCATGGCAATAAGTAGTGTTGTCATTGATGGCAACAAAGGGTAAAGACACAGTTGGTCCGGAGAGTGGCAATAAGGTGTAAGAAGATAGTTGTGTTGGTCCGGAGAAGCTGCTAAGTATGATATGGAGGAGAATACAATTAAATGTGATATGGAAGAGAAAAACAAAGAATAAAGATGTAGTGATGTTGGTCTGGAGAAGACCAATGTACCAATCATTCTACAAATGTGTCTAAGTCCTAGTGTATTGTCTTCAATGTTCAGGGAACTAGCTTCTTGGTCCACATTCCTCTGCTATGAAGAATTTTTCTATGCGGTTGTAAGGTAGTGTTGGTGTATACTAAAGGAGTTTAAATCCAAAGATTCAGGTCTTGAAGCCCTCCAGAGTGAAAGATAGAGTTGATAGAGTACCAGACTCCATATTGACAGTGAATGATATTGCTAGTGGTATATTGGAATGCTTTGCATTCCACCATAGATGAATATTTTTCTATGTGGATTTGAGGATAAGTTATGAATGTCAAAAGTATGTAGTGTTCAAGTGGTAAGCATTTTTTTGGTCCGCTTGTTGAGTTGTGAACTAAAAGTTAGTTCATACTATAGCTACTTCACTGGTTGAGCCAACCTAGAAGTGTTGAGGTTGTGCAGAGTCAAGTTATCTATGAAATAAAGTCATGGGAGTAAATATAGGTCATGCCGACCTATATCAATGAGGCACACACTTTGGTTCTCTCCACAAAGCGTATTAGGTTGTGTTTTGGGCTGATAGGACAAGAAGTCACACGGTACATATATTATGCTGACCTGATTGATGTTTTGCTTGAATACGGTATATATACTATATGCATAAAATATAAATTTCATTGAAAGAGATTTAAACTATTGCAAAACCCTAAAACTTATATTAAATGCACCATCAAAGATTAAAGATAAAACTATGGCATAAATGTAAATGTTACCGAAGATATTAAAATGTGGTTGCTCTTTCCAACATAACTCCAAAGTGATTTCTCTCAGGACTCTTGTGTGTAATGTGCATAATCGGTAATTAGGAATAAGGTATTTTTTTATAATATTCGGTAAAAATAGTTTGAGGGTGGTTAAACGACAAAGTTAGGTAAAAGATAGTTGAACATATTTTTAATATTTTTAATTTTTATGAATATGTTTTTTTTTTATAAAAAAAGAGGGTAAAAACTTTATTAATCAAAGAGAGCAGTACAAAGCATAAAAGCAGCAAGAGGCCCAAATGGGCCTAGAGACAACAAACAAGAAATCAAGAAGTGGTCATGTAACATTTGACATCCTTCGTGACCAAATCCACCAAATCCTGAGCAAGATCCCCATGTAAACTATCCCAATCATCCACCAGCTAGGTCCCATTCTTCTCAAAAGCCCATTTGGCCAACCCATTAGCCACCTTATTCCATTCTTGAGGGATATGAGAGAAGGTGATAGAATCAAATAATTCTCCAAGATAGGTGATTTGCTTAGCCACCACCACAAGCTGCCAACTAACATCATCAAACTACCTTCTATTTATCAAGTCTATCACCACCTGAGAATATAACTCACAGATACTCTTATTCCAGCCAATGGCATATGCCTTCTTGAAAGCCAAAAGAATAGCCAAGGCCTCCATAAGATTATTAGAGTGCAACCCCTTATATTCTGAGAAGAAAAACACAACCACCCCAGAACTGTCTCTGCCCACCCCACCAATGCCAGCGTGGCTAGGGTTACCCCTTGCAGACCCATCAGTATTGATTTTCAAGACTCCAGTGGGAGCGGGTAGCCAATGCCCTTCCCTAGAATCCTTCCTTCTAGAAAACCTGCTCTGCCCAATCTTGGGCCTTCCGAGGCCCCCAACAAGAATCCCTAGATGATGAATCACTCTAGTATCACCAGGATCTACCGGGGCTGACAGGTCACATTTAGCATATAAGGTCTCTTGCAAATCCCCAAGAATGCTAGACCAAACTTGAACCACCAGCAACTTCTTATCTAGAAAGACCCTACGGTTGCACTCCAACCAGATGTACTATATAGTTAGACTAGGGCCAATTGGCCATGCTATGTGCAGAAATGAAGTCCTCACCAGAATGGGCCCAAAGTTCTACCAAAACTCCTCCAGAGAAGAAGGGTGTCTGCACTGCAAACTCTAGGCCCCCCACCAAAAATGCCAAATAGTCCTAGCAAAAGGGCACTAGAAGAAAAGATGTGAAACAATCTCAACATCTTTTAGGCATAAGAAACATAATGAAGGACCTTGGAAGCCATGCTTACAGAGGTTATCCCAAGTCAAACACCAACCATAAACCACCAGCCAAGAAAATAAATTACATTTTGGCCAAGAGAATTTATTCCAAATATTTTTCCACCAAGGAACCTCAACACTACCCCAGGCTTTTTTGTCCAAAACATGATACCTTGAAGCAACAGTGAACACCCCAAGCTAGCACATCCCTCTCTGGAAGAGAACAATAGACTCTATCAGTCAAAATGGAGGACAACTCCCTCCTATCCTCCAAAGATCCACCCATGGGCCATTCCTACATATCCTTCCACTACTAAACAATAGTCTACCCTAAAGCCTGAGGTGCTTTGAAATCCATTACTCTACTCCAACCAGCCTAAACAAAAATCCTACATAAATCCTCCAAGTGAGGGTGCGAGGAGAGGATAGGTGGGAAACCATCCTAGGAGTCATGCCAAAAAAGAGCATTAGAGCCTCTATTGCAAATCCAAAATAGACCTTGTTTAACCAGTGCATCCCCCCTCTTGAGAGTATCCCAGATCTTAGAACCTCTCCCTGAAAGGCTAAAACAAGGCACCTCAATGCCCTCCACCTCCCCAAGGTACTTGAAGGTAAGGATCCTAGCCCAATACTAATGCTGATATGAACACCATCTCTAGTATAGCTTAGCAGCCAAAGCCTGTCCATTCCAATCTATCCTATGCAAACCCAGACCACCATCTTGCTTTGGCTGGCAAACAATTTCCCACTTAATTAAGCTCCACTTCTTCAAAAGGAGATTACCTGACCAAAGAAACTACCGATAGAGGCCTTCAAAATCTTTGATGAAACTTGAGGGAGTAGTCAACACAAAGCTCCTATATAAAGGAAGGGCCTGTACCACGGACTTCAATAGAGTAACTCTTCCAGCCGTAGATAACCATCCATAGGTCCAGTGACAAACTAGCCCACAAAATTTATCCATCACATCCTACCAAAAACACCTAGAAAGTGGGCGCACATCTAGAGGGATGCTAAGTTATATAAAGGGAAGTTTTCCCACTTGAAACCTTAAGATCCTGGCAATACGCTGCTGAATAAGCCTAGGGGTATTAAAGAAATAACTGCAAGACTTACTTTCATTAATGCTTTGACCTGAGGCAACTAGGTAAAAATCCAAAATCTGACACAAAGCAACCACTTCAGCCACCTTAGCAACACCCATCAAAGTTGTATCATCCACAAACTGAAGATGAGTTTGAGGAGGAAGAGAATTGCTCCATTTCCATCCCTGAAAGAGCCCATCCATAACACGGGACTTAATAAATCTCCCCAAGCCTTCAGCCATCAAGATGAACAAATATGGGGATAAGGGGTCCCCCTATTGAAGACCTCTAGAAGCACCAAATAGATCTAAAGACTCCCCATTTATGAGAACAGAAAATGAGGAAGTCCTCACACAGCTCATGACACGATCAATCCAATCACAATTGAACCTGAGGGCTCTAAGAATTTTGTTCAAGAAGCCCCAGTTAACTCTGTCATAAGCTTTAGCCATGTCCAACTTTATAAACATAGCTTTTTCCTTAGAAGAGGCCATAGAGTGAATAGTCTCAGCTGCAATAACTATTCTGTCCAAAATCTATCTACCTGCAACAAAGCCCCCTTGTTCCCCCAAGATCAACTTATCCAGACATGGCTTCAAACGTTCAACAATTAGCTTTGTAATGATTTTATACACCACATTGCACAAAGCAATTGGTCGAAAAAGATCCAGAGAATCAGCACCCTCACATTTTGGGATAAGAGCAAGAAACATGGCATTCATGTCTCGCAGCATTTGCTTATTCCTAAAAGACTCTTGCACCACCTCCAATAGATCAAGGTTGATGACTTCCCAAAATTCCTGAAAGAACTCAGCTGGGAACCCATCAGGACAAGGAGCCTTCCCTTTTTTCAACTAAAACACCACATCCTCCAACTCCTTCAAAGAAATAGGTTTAAAAAGAGAAGCATTCATATCTGTAGTCACCAGAGAGGGAATACAAGCTAGGATAGAAGCTTCCTCCTCACTAGTAGGTGTGGTATCTTCAAAAAAGAGAGCAGAGAAAAAACAAACCACCTCACTAGAGATCCCTGAAGAGGAAGAAAGAACAAAACCCTCAGGAGAGCAGAGAGAAGAAATAAAGTTACCTTGTCTTTGAGCCTTCACCGATTTATGAAAGAAGTATTCCTGTCCCCTTCCTGAAGCTAATCAACACGAGCCTTTTGTTTCTAAAAAATTTCCTCACGAAGCTCCCATTCCTCGAGGTCTTTAATCGCACTAACCTTAAGCTTGCTTAAATTCACATCCAGACCCTAATCCTAAATTTGCCTGGTAATAGAATCCAAGTGCTCCTGGGCAACCCTTTTTTGCTGAAACACGTTGCCAAAATGATACTTATTCCAATGTTTCAATTTATACTTCACAAATTGAAGCCTCTTCACATATAAGTACATACTTGTACCAAAAGCAGGTCATCCTTCAGTCCACCATCTAGAAACTAAGTCCAGAAGAGTCTCCTCCTTGATCCGCATAAGCTAAAATCTAAAAGTTTGTTTCTTAGGAACACCAACCAAACGGGAAGAAAATTTGATCGGCCAATGGTCTGATCCTCCCCAATCTAAAATTTTAGAACTTGACAGCCACTTGTCACCCACCCAAAAATAGGAAACAAGAAACCTGTCTAACCATTCAGAAATCATCCCCAAGCCTCCTATTATTCCAAGTAAACATGCCATTCAAAGGTTTGATATTCACAAGCCAGAGCCGAGCCAAATTATCCCTTAAAAGATTAGAAGGGTCCAAACAAGGTACACCCCCCCTTTTCTCCTCGAGGGAGGCAATTGCATTGAAGTCACTTGCCATAATCTAGGGGAGGAAAGGATCCAATGATCTCAGAAGATTGATATGAGACCACAGGAGAGTCTTACTAGGGACATCCGTCGGAGCATAAATGTTAGAAAGAAAAATTCTTTCCCCTGTCTCCAAACTAATTGCAACTAGATAAATGGAAAATCTACTAGAGATCCACCAAACATGAGAAATTTGTCGAGGATCCTAGAGGCAAGCAAGACCCCCTGAGCTGCCTTGCACACCGACACACTTGCAAAACCCTCTGTTCCAAATCTTACAAACACACTGCATCATACCATCCATAGATAACTTCATCTCCTGGAGGAAAACCACATCCAGAGAATGAGCACTAACCAAGTCTCGAATAGCCTTTTGTCTAGGGATGCTATTCATACCCCTTACATTCCATGATAACACAATCATCACGAAGGGTGAGAGAAGTGAGTATCCAATGTCTTCACCAACCCACATTCCATTAATGTCTCTCCATCCATCTTAACTTTCTCCTGATCCTTCTTCCTCCCCACCTAGCACACTTTTTCATGGATTTTTGCTGTAGACCCAGACTAGGAGAAGAAGAGAGGGTTTTTTTATTACCAGTCTTCCAAACCCAGTCCATTGGCTAAACTCACCCTTTCATCTGAAGAGGCTAGGGGGGTTTCCACCAAACCACAAGAGTCCCCAAACCAAGCATCGGGGGGAGGAGCAACTGAATCCATCACTAACCTGAAAGCCACCACATGAACTAGGACCGAGGTAGTGACAGACAAAGAGTCAGAATTATGATCAACTAAAGGAGAAACTTCAACATGCATGTCAAAAGAAACCCCCTCCTCATGGACTAATTCATCCAAAGCCTCAAACTTGTTAAAAGCCTCCTCCTCTTGACTATCCCGAAGAGTCCACTTCAGACCTCGATTCTTATTTCATGCCTTAACTGGCACAAAGCCATGTTTATCTGGTACCACCCCCTGCATGGGTGCTTTACCCTTTTCTGCCCTTGGATTAGATGGAGCCTTCGCATTATCTAAACCACCAGCACCTAAGGCACGAGGGCACCTCCTTTGAAGATGGCCATACTCATGGCACAGCTGGCACCTGAAAGGTAAAGTCTCATAGTCTAACTGTTGAGTCCAGGAGCTACACCCAACAATCAAATTAATAGAATCTGGTAGAGGCTGGCTCAGATCAATCTCCACACAGACCCTGGCATAGGAAAAAAATTGCTTCTCTAGAGTTTAATGAGACGGGCCAATAGGCTTCCTTAGCAGCAACGCAAGTGATTGCATAATATCCTATCTCCAACATTCCGATGACAACCGAGGAAAATGAATCCACACCGGCACCTTCGAGGGTAGCTCCTCCACCGAGTTAAAGCCTACATGCTAAGGCTTCATGAAAAGGCCAACTTGAATATATAAGTAGGGCCCTCCCTCAAAAACCTTGTTACGATAGGAGATACACGAAAAAACCACTAGAAAGAAGTTATTCAGAGCTAGCAAGATTTCAAAATCACCTTCCGGATTCCATGACTTGTGAATCCAGGGTTCCAGAAAAGGCATCAAAACCCTCAATCCCATAAATTTGTAGATTAAAACATGTTTTCTATAATACTCTAGGTCCTTGGCTACCACCTATTTTTGAATCACCAGCTTCAGACGAACTTGAGCTCTTTCCAAGCATCTGTTTATCTTGTACAATTTCAAAGCACCAGTGCTAAAAACCCCAACATCAGGCGAGGATGGATGAGGAAACCTGTCACCAAATTCTGTCATAGCAGCATCCCCTAACATCTCATCCAAAGGCATAGACCCTTCCATTAGAAAAACCCCTCAAGCTCTCGTACCCCACACCTGCACCGAACAATACACACACTCAAGAAAGCCCCCCCCCCCCCGAAAGCTAAAAAACCCCACAGAGCCCGATCTGTAAAGAAAAAATGCATGCAACAAAGAACAAACACATGCAGACTATGACCTGCTACAGGTTGTGGGACTACACAGATCTCCCGTGCACATGCTCCATCCCATCATTTTCGAAGCTTAGAACTTCAATTTTTATGAATATGTTTAGGTTTAGGTAAATAATAAATTAAATTTGTTAAATTCAATTTATGATTTACAGGAGGGGATGCAATAAGGAAGATTTAATTAATTAATTAAATCTTATGTGATGGGTAAGGATTAATACTTAGGATAATTAAGGATAATTAAGGATAATTAGGTTGTTGGTCAATTCTAAACATCTACATTTGTCCCTCTTTGAGACGATGTTGCGAGGCAATGTCATTTCAAAGAAGATTAAAACATAGATTGGGAAGATAAAAGATTGGGTAGAATGGGTTGGATTGGATGGGGCTTATAAAAATGAAGGATTGATAGATGATGCCCCCTTAAGAGGATATGCAGGGATAAAGGAGATGGGTAGGCTCTTGAAAAAGGAAATGAAGGGAAGGAGGTAGAGTTATGCTGATTTAGTTTGAGCAACCTGATGTTTGATATAGCATCGGGCATTATGCACCAAGGTATAAAGACCAGGGTGACAATGTGTCAAATGTAGAAAGGACTGAAAGTCACTAGCAAACATATGCCTAAGCTACTATGATATGAAAGACCACAATGACAAAGTGGCAGGTATGTTGCAAGGACTGATACAAATGCAAGATAACAATGATATAACACACACAAACAAGACAAGCAAAAGCATGCACAAATTATTCAAAAACAAACAAGGTGATTGCCCATGTTGATGAGTGCCAAATTGCACTCATGAAATACATCTTTTTGTCTCTCTTTTTCCCCTCTCTAAGTTCATCTTTCCTAGTGTCTGCACCCAAATAAGTTAGCAAGATCATTCTATTTTGTGATTAATTAAGATAGATTACTTAAGATTAGAATTTCTGATTAAGTGACTAATGTGCGTGGAATTGATGAAAAAAATGCAGAACTTCTCTCTCTTTTTGAATCAACAGGTGTAGATGCCAGGAATAGTGATTTTATGCATCTCCAGAGATTGTCTTCAATGATCTCTGGAGACAATACCAAAGAACCATGACACCTGAAGTTTTGAAGATATGAGGAATGCCTCTCCGAGGCTCTGCGAGAGTCTGGAGTATCTCCGGAGCTGAACAAGAAGCTACAAACATATCTCCAGAGCTGTAGACAAAAACAGCTATCTCCAGTGCCTACTAAGAGCAGGGCATATTTCTAGTAGAGTTGCTGACTAGACACTCTCAGCAGCAATCTTAATACCCCTCACTTCACTCAAAGCATCACCTGAGTGGTGAAGGGTCAACTATTAGTTAAACTGCTGAAGTTTTATCTTTTCAAAGATTTTGCATGAGTTACGAACTGAACTAATCTAATATCCTTATTTTTAGGGCTTTGATGCCCAAGTGTATTAAGACTTAAACTTAGACTTCTGAGTGGACTTCTATTCCACTCAAGTCTACCTTCTCGCATGGTTATTTTTCATAAGTTAGACAGTTAAGTACAATAAAGAGATGGTGTCATCTCATAGAAAGACTGGTAGATAAGTTCAGTGATATATCATCACTCATTTTTATATATACTCTCAGAAATAGTAGAAGAAATATACAATGATAAAATTATTCTGACTCTCGTTGATCTTAGTTCTGTGTTAGCCATATTTTCATGAATGCAGAAATGAATGAATTGGACTGAATTTAGTTGTGATCATCTTTTGTGCTGATTCCCTACTATAGCCTTCAGCCTCAAGGGTGTGGAGCAAGGGCCCACTCTCACCACTCAGGCAGAAGGCTAGTACCACTATTTTATTGTTTCAGTTTCCTATTATAAAGGTGTTTCCTATTTTGATAGATAGATGCATGTTACTGTTTCTCTGCTTTAAGTAAATTTCCTATTTTATTCTATTTTCTAGCATTCATTAAATTTATTCAACAAGTAGATAGATTAATCTCTTTTTAAATTAGGATTAGCTATAAACTGGTAACTATAGAATCCCTAGTTGCAGACAACCATGGACACAGCCCTGGTTTTTGACATCTGGAAATAGATTAAATGATGAGGTACAACGACAGCTTGTCATTTTTAGCGCCGTTGCCAGGGATAGTTTGTGTTAATTAGGGACACTGAGTTAAAGTAGTTTTTAGGATAGATCTATATGGTTAGAGCTAGAGATCTAAAAGTAAAATATATTAAGCAGACACCCCAACAACACACCATAGGGGAAAGTAGTGGGGTGGTACAAAATCTTGTTGAAGAAGGAAACCTAGATCTTAATTTAGAACCTGCACCTCAAAACAACAATCCCTTAGATCCTCCAGACATTCCACTTGCCAATTATATCCAAGAATTACAACAAAAGTTTGAGGCAGATCCTTTGGTAGAACCTAATTTCCTAGAGCCTCAGGAAGAAGAACCAGTACTAAACATGGAAAATGATAATCATGGGGAAGAGGAAAATCAGGCTCCAAGAACCTTCTCTTATCCTATTATTTTGCTACTAGAGACAATGCTCCTATGAAGAATATCTCACCAGCACACCTGCCAAACTTTAGAGGACTTTCTTCTGAGGATCCAGATCAGTTCTTGTTTGAATTCAAAGTAGTCAACCAAAATTATGATTATGGATCAGATAACCAGAAACTCAAACTGTTCCCTTCAACCTTGAAAGATTCTGTGATGAGATGGTTTATGGGTTTACCCCAGAATTCTATCCATTCTTGGGATCCAATGGAAACAGAGTTTTTAGAAAAATACCAAGATTATTGCAGATCCAGTAATAAAAATGAAGAATTATTTAAAATTAGGTAGGGGGAGGAAGAATCCTTAGAAGACTATGTGGATAGGTTTAATTTTGCCTTAAGAAGGTATGGCAATCCAGTGGATCACTCCTTGGCCAGAACCCTGTTTATAAAAGGATTGGATAAAGAATCAAAATAGGCACTGGACCTAATGGGAAAAGGGAACATTAACAAAATGGAAATACCTAATATAGAGGAACTCTACAGGAACTATTCCAGAACCCAAAATGGAGTAAGGTCATCCAAAACTTTTAAAGGGAAGAATGAAATAGGATAGTTGCTGGAGGAAATTACAAATCTAAAAATAGACATTCTGGTCCAACTAAATACCACATTGGATGGGATTCAAGCAAAAACCAGAACAATTGATCAAAACAGAGCAACTGAACCACTCTCCATCTATTGTCCTAGGTGTAGAAACAAACACCAGTTGAGAGAATGCCTCTTGGACAAATCAGAGATTTGTCAGATCTGTGATAAGGAACATCCTATAGTCAGTGTAGTCAACTTCCAGCCTTGAAAAGATTGAGTAAAAAGAATGTTGTGATAGAAGAGGAGTTGAACTATGTGGGACAAAAACAAACCAAAAATTTCCCTTATAATCAGTATCCAAACCAGTCTTCTTACAGGGGTCATTCTAATTGGGGAAATAATCAGTGGAATCCAACTTGGCATGGCCCTCAAAATAATCCTCCTTGGGGACAGCAGGATTGGCCAAGTCAACATTGGCAAAACCAAAACTGGCAAAACCAAAACTGGCAAAATCAGCCTTGGGGAAATCAACAGTGGCCACCACAGTTTGGATCACAAAACATGCAACCTCAATGGGGTCCTCAACAGGGATATAATCAACAATACCAAGGACAACCTTGACGTTTCCAACCTCAACAGCAGGCTTTACTAACTGGATCCTCCAACACATAGGGTCAAACACAAAATGAACCAGTTAGTCAACCACCTTTACCAGCTCAGCCTATACCAAACCCACGGAATAAATAGGGAGCAGTTGTCTACATGATAGAGCAAGAAAATCTGGCTGGAATTAATGCTATATATTCAAATAATCTCCAACTGCATTCTGGGAAAGCATTCCCAAGACCATCTCCTCCAACTATAGTTGAAGTAACCAATGATGAGGAACCTAAAAATCCATCCAATCAATCCCCAAAGGAGATTACTAACGAAAAAGTTCTAGAAAAATCATCCATAGACAACTCTGGAGTTACTCCTAAAAGGGCAGCTCCAGAGAACAGTCTTGAACACAATTCTGACAAGAGCTCCAGAGATGGAAAAGCTAGCACCATACCCAGAATGGCTTAAACAGAATGCTCCCCAGAGAAAGATTCTACAAAAACAAATCCAAACCAATTTGGAATCAGAACTTTTACAAGAAATCAAATAGCTAAACATTGAAATTCCTCTTCTCTAGGCAATCAGAGATGTACCAGAACTAAATCAGTTCATTAAACAGTATTGTATCAAAACACAGGGCAGAAAGAAAATCTTTCCCTCCACAATATAGGTGGAAGGAAAAGTAGTGGATCTATTGATGGGAGAAATTCTCCTCCCAAAATATGGAGACCCTGGAAATCCTGTCATAACTGTTTTCATCTTAGGGGTAGAAATTTCAAATGTTCTGGTTGATTTAGGAGTAGCAATTAATGTGATGACAGTTCATACAATGGACAAGTTAGCTCTATCAGGTATCCAATCCACAACTACAATTCTTCAACTTGCTGATCAGTTAGTAGCTATTCCAAAAAGAGTAATCACTGATGTACCTGTTGTGATAGATTCATGGGAATTCCTAGTGGATTTCTTAATACTAGAACCTAGAAACTAGAGAAATGCTTATCCGCTGATTTTAGGAAGACCATGGCTGGCTACTGTAGCAGCATCTATTGATTGTCGAATTGGAGATATGGTCATTTCTAATGGGATAGATTTAAAGAAAATATCTCTGTATCCTCCAGCTAAACCATCAGTGCATTACACAGGAAGAGTATGGGTGGATGAACTAGAGAACATGGACAACAGTGCCTCATTAGCTATGGTAACCATTAAGGAACATCTGGGAGAATTAGAAGAAGTATACTATGATACAACGGAAGACTTCACTCACATCCTAATCAATAAAGATGTGATGGAACTTGCCCAAGATCCTCAGAGAGAACTTCTTATTTCTTCTCATTGTACCCTTGCCAACATTATTCCTTGTGGGGAAACCTTTTACAGGGACTTAGCCACCTTCCACATGTTACTTCCACATTCTTGTCCTCTCAATACCATGATACCAATGTATGGACTCACCACATCTATGGATCAAATCACAAAATAGGTCATGATTCTGCCAGGGAAAACACTTAATATAAATACTCAGTTAACAGCAAGTCAGGAAGAAAAACTTATCTAGCTTTTGGTCTCCCACTCAGTATCTTTTACATGGGAATACCAAGATATGAAAGGCATACCTCCTAAGATCTGTACCCATCATATCTACACTGAGAATATTAAACCTGTCAGGCAACCACAAAGAAGATTGAATCCTGCTTTAAAGGACAATGTCAAAAGTAAAATAGAAAAATTACTCCAGGCAGGGTTCATATATCCAATCTCAGATAGTCAATGGGTCTCACCCCTTGTCACTGTGCCTAAAAAGAATGGGAAATGGAGGGTGTGTATTGATTATAGAGAACTCAACAAGGCCACAAAAAAGGACTACTTTCCCTTACCATTTATTGACCAAGTTTTGGACAACCTTGCTGGGAGAAAGTATTTTTCTTTTCTAGATGGATTCAGTGGGTATAATCAAATTCAAGTAGCACCTGAAGACCAAGACAAAACCACCTTCACATGCTCTTGGGGAACCTTTGCTTACAAAGTTCTTCCCTTTGGGCTATGCAATGCCCTAGCTACATTTCAGAGACTGGTTCTAGCTATTTTTGCTGAACTGGCTAATAAATGCATGGAGGTCTACATAGATGAATTTACTATGTATGGGGATAACTTTGAGGAAGCTCTCACAAACCTTGAAAAAGTACTAAAATGCTGTGAGAAAAATCAACTGTCCCTTAGCCATGAGAAATGTTTTATGATGGTGGAGGAAGGAATTATTTTGGGACACCATATTTCAGAAAAAGAGATCAAAGTGGATCAGAACAAGATAGAAGTAATCACACAGTTGCCTTCACCCAAAAATCAGATTGATGTCAGAGGTTTTCTGGGTTATGCAGGCTACTATAGGAGGTTCATAGAAAATTTCAGCAGAATAGCTGCCCCCCTGTTTACCCTGCTTAACAAAGAAACAGAATTTCTATGGACAGGAGACTGTCAATCAACATTTGAAACTTTGAAGGAGAAGCTTATTGTCACACCAATCTTAAGGGGACCTAATTAGACTTTACCATTTCACATACAAACTGATGCTTTAAATGAATCCATTGGGGCAGTTTTAGGACAAAAGGAGAAAGGAGAAAGTATGCATGCCATTTATTACATTAGCAAAAACCTTACCTCTGCAGAAAGAAATTATACAACAACTGAAAAAGAATTCTTGGCAGTTATCTATGCTATAAACAAATTTAGGCATTATATCATTGGATATAAAATATTTGTGCACACTGATCATGCAGCCATCAAGTACCTAATGAATAAACCAGTAGTAGGTGCAAGGATCATTAGGTGGTTATTGCTATTGCAGGAATTTGATATTACCATAGTTGATAATCCAGGGAAGTTTAATTTGGTTGCTGATTTTATGTCAAGATTGCATATAGGAGGAGAAGACCAACCAGTGGAGGACAAATTCCCAGATGAACATCTTTTTGCAATATCCACTACTACACCTTGGTTTGCTGACATAGCTAATCTTTTAGCTATAGGCTTGTATCGATCCCATTTTACTTCAAAACAAAGAAAACGTTTAGTTAAAGAAAGTTTATCCTACAAATGGTTGAATGGTTTACTATTTAAATGTGGTCCTAATTTCATTCTACGTAGGTGCTTAAAGGCTGATGAGACTTTTGATGTGTTGAGAACATGTCATGATGAACCATCTGGTGGCTGCTACTCTTTCCACTGGACAGTCCACAAGATCCTTGGATCTGGTTACTACTGGGCTTCTCTTCATAAAGACACAAAGAAGTATGTGTAGCACTGTGACCAGTACCAAAGGATGGGGCAGCCAACCTTTACCCAAGAAATGCTGGTACATCCTCAAGTTATGATGGAACCGTTTGAGCAATGGGGTCTAGACTTTGTGGGACCAATTTCACCACCATCATCAGGCAAGGAGTATATTCTAGTGTGCACAGACTATGTTACTAAGTGGGCTGAAGTTCAAGCATTACAGTTTGCAAGAGAAGAAAAAGTTGTTGATTTCCTCTACAATAAAATTTTCTTAAGATTTGGAGCCCCAAGATCAATAGTTTCAGACAGAGGACCTCAATTTACTTCATAGGTAATCAAGGCATTCACAGATTTATACCAAGTCAAGCACAGGAAATCTTCACCTTACCATCCTCAAGCAAATGGGTAGGTAGAAGTAACTAATAGAGAACTTGAGAATATTCTGACAAGGACAATAGTAATGAACAGAAAAGATTGGGCTAGTAGATTACTTGAAGCAGTTTGGGCTTACAACACCACTTGGAAGTCCACAACAAAGTTTTCACCATATGAATTGGTTTATGGGAAAAAGCCTATATTATCTATAGAATTTGAACTCCAGACACTTAAAACTGTATTGGATGTTGGTCTGCCATTGTCTATAATTCAGTAGAACAGAATTCTTTAGCTCAACGAGTTGGATGAGATTCAGACAGAAGCCATTCGACAAACAGAACTAGTTCAATACCAGAGGAAGCAATGGCATGACCAACACATTAAGAGGAGGACATTTCAACAAGGAGATTGGGTTCTTCTTTATGATTCTAAATTTAAAGAATTCAAGGGGAAATTGCAGACTCACTGGCTGGGTCCTTATCAAATAAAGGACGTGTTTGAAAATGGAACTGTATTATTGCAACCTATTGATGGGAGCACAGACACATTTCTAGTAAATGGTCACCGAATCAGGCTCTACAAAAGACCATCTACTAAAGAAGAGTTTATGAATAATCTATGTTTTGATACAGGGGATATCTCCTCTGTCATAGAGTTGGATTGAATTATGCTCAAAAAAAAAAGGAAAGGTTGAAAACCAACAATGACTGCCTTCTAAAAAAAAAAAAATAGAGGAAGATGGAAAACCAGCAAATGGCTATCTTTCTTAGACAAGGGAGTTGAAAACTAGTAAAATTGATGTAGAGTGGCACAAGGGAAGCAATACACAAAGGTTTACTCTATTGTCCTTTGCCCACTCACCCACTTCAACTAGCCTTCAACCAACCAACCAACCAAAGGCACATACAAGGCATATGAAGGATTTGATGTCCAGACTATTGTCCAACCCCTAAGGCTTCTCCAACACCTTAAGACAGATCAACAAACACCTTCTATGTAGTTGGTTTGATCTCCAACTTCCCAAAACTCTTCAACCTATACCTTGACTAGTAAGGCTACTAGCCCTCCAAACTAGGTTTTCTCAACAAAACTTGACAAAATCCCAAAGGTCTAGGCAAACAAATGATGGAATTGAACACCTTTCAGGGGACCCTAACAAACCTCCAAATCTCCTGCTCCAACTCTACTCCAGCAATCCAGAACGCCTACTAAGTCTCTAGGCCTAATTGATCAATTTAGGCTAGGTTACAAAGCAAGTGCTCAAAATTGGGTGCATAGGTCAGGGGCAGGAACTTGGAATGACTCTACAATCCCCAAACAACACAAATCCACCATTCATTCACTCATCCTCTTAGGGTTTTGTCAAATACAACAATAAATTGCATAAATTCAGTCAAATACATAGAGATATTTGACCTAGGGCATCACATTAAAAATAGTAAACTGTATTTTCTTAGAAAATGCTTTTGGAATCAAGTAGTATACACCCCTAGCCTGCATTTCACTGAGTGGCATGAAATTTCATTGGTGGAAATGCATTCTAGGGCCAAATTTGTGGGACTGCCCTAGAAAACAGGGTTTCTGGACCAGTTTTGAAAGAAAATTCAATAACTTTTGACTCCGACCACTTCAAGACCTCAAACTAGTTGCATTGGAACCCTGACTCCAAGAGATTTCAGAAAAATATCATTTGCACACGTGAAAAGTCCGTACAGTCTGTACACAGCAAGAAAAATAGTGAAAAACAGTCAGTTTTCTTAATTTTTGTGCCCAAATTCCCTACAAAAACTTCCTCCCCCGTACTGGAGTTAGATATCCACCATATTAACCCATCCAAGTTGGTTTCCAACTTCTACAATAGCATTTAACTACCCAAAGTGGTTTTTGAACCGACCCAACACATAACACCTTTGACAACTATGGTGTTTTGCATTAACACAAGGAGGTTGATTTGTTTGGCTTGTCCAATGGAGTCCAAATGATCAACACACTCCTTCCAACATACTAAAACATTAAAACAACCAAAAAAAACTCGAAAACCAATCCTTAGACCTTCTAGGCCTAATTGGCACAACAAGGGTCCAAATGGACTAAGAAGGATTTAAGGTTTATATAGTCACCCCAAACCTCTTGACCATACAAAATGGACCAAACAACAATGGCTAAAAGCCTTATTACAAAACACATTGAACAAAAAAACATAACTTCTCAAAATGCATCAAAATGCCTTTAGGAACCAAGGTGCTCCTAGGTGCCCTGCACCATACACCCACTGTCAAAGAGAACTCAAGTCTCTTGAGTTGGAATGCTGTCAAATGTGAAACCTACCTTCTCAATGTCTGCCCTGCTCATCCAAGTGGCATCCTCCTGAGGTTTGTTTAGCCACTTCACCAAATAGTCATGATAGGTGTGCCTTCTAGTTTGTTTTGCAATCCTCTTGTCCAAAATGCACTCAATCTGATTTGGAGATGAAGGAATGAGTTCCTGGAGTGTGTGATCAATTTGAGCTTCTTCAACAACAGTCTGAGGATCAGATCCTTTATAGGGATAAAGGTCTGAAACATTAAAAATTGGAGACAAAGTAATGCCATCCGGAAGTCTGATTTTGTAGGCATTTTCTCCACATTTCTTGAGCACTTCACAAGGCCCAATCTTCTTCATGAGTAGCTTAGTGTGTTTACCTGCCGGGAGCCTCTCCTTCTTCAGATGAACCATTACTAAATCACCTTCCTTGAACTGCAAATCCCTTCTTTTTCTGTCAGCAAATTGTTTATATTTCTGAGAAGTGGACAGCAATTTCTGTTGTACTTGTGCATGGACATCTTTCATGACTTGAACAAAGTCTTCAGCCAAGGCACTGCTATTTTCCAGTCCTTTAACCTCTCTTAGTTCCAAAATACCCCTTGGGTGAGTGCCATAAACAATTTGGAAAGGAGACAGGCCGGTGCTTCTATTGACAGTGTCATTGTATGAGAACTCTGCCTGAGCCAAAATTGAATCCCAACTAGCACCCTGCTCCTTGGTTAGGCATCTTAGGAGGTTGCCAAGTGACCTATTAATCACCTCTATTTGTCCATCAGACTGAGGGTGATAGGCAGATGATAAGGACAAATTTGTACCTAGTCTCTTCCACAGTGTCCTCCAGAAGTGTCCAATGAACTTGGGGTCTCTGTCTGAGATTATGGACAAAGGTAAACCATGTAACCTGACTATTTCCTTGAAGAAAAGACCTGCTATGTGTGAGGCATCATGTGTGGTTCGACATGGGATGAAGTGAGCCATTTTTGAGAACCTATCTACAACCACAAAAATGCTGTCATGTCCATTCTTTGTTCTAGGCAAACCAAGTACAAAGTCCATACTTATGGAATCCCAAGGCTTTGAAGGAATAGGTAGAGGAGTGTATAAACCTGCATTTGATGTATGCCCCTTTGCTCTTTGGCAAATTTGACAAGTTTCAACAAACTTCCTTACATCGGTTGGCAATTTTGGCCAAAAATAGTACCTCCTAACCAATTCTAGGGTCTTATCAATACCAAAGTGACCTGACATGCTGCCACAATGCTTTTCCCTGATTATATTCTCTCTAATAGATCCTCTTGGGATACACAACATGCTACCCTTGAAAAGATATCCATCTTGCAACAAAAAATCAAAAAAATCAGTATTATACCTTCCTGTCATGGCCTTGCAAGATAGGTATGGCTCTTTGAAGTCTTCATCTGCTG
This sequence comes from Cunninghamia lanceolata, assembly GCA_027924645.1. Lineage (NCBI taxonomy): Eukaryota > Viridiplantae > Streptophyta > Pinopsida > Cupressales > Cupressaceae > Cunninghamia > Cunninghamia lanceolata. The sequence goes on along the minus strand of BSBN01000737.1, from coordinate 7,033,802 downwards.
TATACTGATCTTTAATGGCATGAATACCTGTACTTTCCAACTGAATAGTTTGCACAACAAGATTTCTCCTACTTAAGGCATCAGCTACCTTATTGGCCACTCCTTTCTTGTGTTTTATGGAGAAGGTGTATGCTTGGATGTACTTCATCCACTTGACATGTCTGTGATTCAACTTTTGCTACCTGTTCAAGAAGCTTAATGCATGGTTGTTAGTAAAAACTATAAATTCCTTTGGCAATAAGTAGTGTCTCCATTTCCTCAATGACTGAACTATGGCATATAACTCTAGATCATAGGTGGAGTAGTTTTGTTTTGCCTCATTTAACTTCTCACTAAGGAATGCTATAGGCCTCCCATCTTGACTTAGGACTCCCCCAACAGCCCTCTTACTTGCATCACATTCTACCACAAAGACCTTGTCAAAATCAGGAAGAACAAGGACCGGTTTTTCTGATATTTTTTTCTTTAACAGTTCAAAGGCTTGGTTGGCCTCATTTGTCCATAAAAACACACATTTCTTGCCCCCTTTTATGGTGTCAACAAGTGGAGCACAAATGCCACTAAACCCTCTAATGAACTTTCTATAAAAGCTGCATAAACCATGGAAACTCGTTACCTCCGAGGCTGTTGTAGGTGTTGGCCAATTAAGAATGGCTGCAACCTTACTTGGATCCATTTTTAGGCTGCCCTTGGAGATGACAAACCCCAAAAATATCAACTCTTCTTGTAGGAAGACACATTTGTCAAGATTGATTCTCAACTTCTCCTCTTGAAGCCTCCTGAGTACTTGATGGATATGCCTTATGTGGTCTTCCTTGTTGTCACTAAAAATTAGTATATCATCCAAATATACAACAACAAACTTGTTAAGGAAAGGTTTTAGCACTTCATTCATCAATCTCATGAAGGTGCTTGGTGCATTTGACAAGCCAAAAGGCATGACAACCCATTCAAATAGTCCTTCATTGGTTTTGAAGGCGGTTTTCCACTCATCCCCTTCCCTTATCCTGATTTGGTGATAACCACTTTTTAGATCTATCTTGGTAAAATACTTAGCCCTACCCAAGCAATCCATTAAATCTTCTATTCTAGGCATTGGAAATCTATACCTGATAGTAATCTTGTTGATGGCCCTGGAATTAGTGCATAGTCTCCATGTTCCTTCCTTCTTGGGTGCAAGCACTGCAGGTACTGCACATGGGCTAATACTCCTCCTGATAAGCCCTCTATCCAACAAGTCTTGGATTTGTCTTGCCACTTCAGCATTTTGCTCTGGAGTCAACTTGTAGGCTGCTTGGTTTGGTAGGGTGGATCCAGGGATGAGATCAATGCAATGACTAATCTCCCTCTTTGGTGGAAGAGCATCCTTGCCTTCATCGGCTATCACATCATGGAACCTTTCCAATAATTCTTCCACTTCCTTTGGTCCAATCCTCCTAAGAGGTTGCTGCACTTTGACCTTCTTGGGATTCACATCCTTGGGCTTGATGACTACTGCAAAACATGGCACTTTCTCTTCCTTGAGGTTAGCCAAAAACTCTTTTTCACCTACCAACATAACTGAACTAGAAATGACTTTCTCTTTGCAATCATCAATCAAAGGAGTCATTGTAAACTTTTCACCATTCTTGGACAAATGAATTATATTGTTCATACCATCATGTTGGGCACTTGTGTCATGTTGCCAAGGCCTTCCAAGAAGAAGGTGGCATGCATCCATATCCACTATCTCACAAAGAACCTTATCATGATATTCACCTATCTTGAATTCAACCCAACATTGCTCTTTCACCACAATTTGTTGTTCCTTGGTTAGCCAAAAGACTCTATAGGGGTTAGGATGAGGCATTCTTTCCAATCCTAACTTAGTCACCATTTCATTAGAAGCCAAATTTTTAGAAGAACCTGAATCTACTATTACCTTGCAAACTTTTCCTTTCACCTTGCAAGTGGTTCTGAACAAGTTGTTTCTTTGGGGCTGCTCCTTGGTGGCTGGCATGATGAGGGATCTATTAAACATGATGCATTCTCCACTCTCAGGTGCTGCAGACTTGGAAGAGGCTGTTTGGTAACTTGTGGTGCTTTGACAGTCCTCTTCTTGAAGGAGTTGTACTCTTCTTTCTTTCTGATTTGCAGCAGTGTTTCCCATCTTCTCCGGGCACCTAAAGGAATGATGTCCAATCTGATTGCAAGAGAAACACCTTCCAGTAAACACATTGGGACCTCTGCCCCCACTTCTTCCTCTGCCATTACCTCTGCCCCTAAACTGACCCTTATCAGCACTGTTTTTATCAGCCTGCCCTTGGCTGCCTTCTTGTGATCCACCACCTTGGAATCTAGAGAAATTATCTCTATTTTGAAATCTGCCCCTGCCCCTAAAATTCTGATTTCCTCTGCCTCTGCTGCTGCTGCCAAAATCCCCTTTTCTTCTCTGCTTATCCTCAATCCTCAGTGCCATTTGAAAACACTTATGGACTGTCTCCGGGTTAAAGAGAGTTAATTCATCTTGAATGGAGAACTTGAGGCCATTAAGATACCTTGCAAGCTTCTGTTTTTTATTCTCAGGCATCTTGGCTTTCAATGTCATCTTGTGAAACTCCTCTGTGTAGGTGCTTACGTCCATGTCCTTTTGTCTCAAGTTGTGCAACTTCTTGTTCAAGTTGACCTCATAATCCTCAGGGACAAATTGCTTCTTGATTTCAAGTACCATCTTCCTCCATGTAGAGATAGGATTCCTATCATCTTCTATCCTCTCATTTTGAATAAAATTCCACCAACTCAAGGCTGGCCCTTTCATTCTTGATTTGGCAATCTTCACTTTCTGATTTTCTGCCACTTCTTCACATTCAAAATAGTTCTCCATTGCCTCAATCCAATCAAGGCACTCCTCTGGATTCATCTTACCAGGAAACATAGGTAAGTCTGCCTTAGTGTCCTTCCTACTCAACTTTCCAAGTGCATCTAGGAATTGTCTCTCTGACATGCCTCCTTGTGGCTCTTCCATAGGCACTTCTTCTTCCTCATCTTGATCCTCTTCATCTGAATCTAAGATGACTTCTGACTTCTTCTTCTTGTCTTTGTCTTTCTTCAACTTTTCTATCTCAGCCTCCATCCTTTTGTTCTTGGCTGCTTGCTCTCTCACTATCTTTGCCAATTCGGCATTTGTCACCTTTGAAGGAATTTCCTCCTCTTCTTCTCTATCTCCCATCTCTTTGATGGCTCTGATACCACTTGATGCAGAGTGGCACAAGGGAAGCAACACACAAAGGTTTACTCTATTGTCCTTTGCCCACTCACCCACTTCAACTAGCCTTCAACCAACCAACCAACCAAAGGCACATACAAGGAATATGAAGGATTTGATGTCCAGACTATTGTCCAACCCCTAAGGCTTCTCCAACACCTTAAGACAGATCAACAAACACCTTCTATGCAGTTGGTTTGATCTCCAACTTCCCAAAACTCTTCAACCTATACCTTGACTAGTAAGGCTACTAGCCCTCCAAACTAGGTTTTCTCAACAAAACTTGACAAAATCCCAAAGGTCTAGGCAAACAAATGATGGAATTGAACACCTTTCGGGGGACCCTAACAAACCTCCAAATCTCCTGCTCCAACTCTACTCCAGCAATCCAGAACGCCTACTAGGTCTCTAGGCCTAATTGATCAATTTAGGCTAGGTTACAAAGCAAGTGCTCAAAATTGGGTGCATAGGTCAGGGACAGGAACTTGGAATGACTCTACAATCCCCAAACAACACAAATCCACCATTCATTCACTCATCCTCTTAGGGTTTTGTCAAATACAACAATAAATTGCATAAATTCAGTCAAATACATAGAGATATTTGACCTAGGGCATCACATTAAAAATAGTAAACTGTATTTTCTCAGAAAATGCTTTTGGAATCAAGTAGTATACACCCCTAGCCTGCATTTCACCGAGTGGCATGAAATTTCATTGGTGGAAATGCATTCTAGGGCCAAATTTGTGGGACTGCCCTAGAAAACAGGGTTTCTGGACCAGTTTTGAAAGAAAATTCAATAACTTTTGACTCCGACCACTTCAAGACCTCAAACTAGTTGCATTGGAATCCTGACTCCAAGAGCTTTCATAAAAATATCATTTGCACACGTGAAAAGTCCGTACAGTCCATACACAGCAAGAAAAACAATGAAAAATAGTCAGTTTTCTTAATTTTTGTGCCCAAATTCTGTACAAAAACTTCCTCCCCCGTACTGGAGTCAGATATCCACCATATTAACCCATCCAAGTTGGTTTCCAACTTCTACAACAGCATTTAACTACCCAAAGTGGTTTTTGAACCGACCCAACACATAACACCTTTGACAACTATGGTGTTTTGCATTAACACAAGGAGGTTGATTTGTTTGGCTTGTCCAATGGAGTCCAAATGATCAACACACTCCTTCCAACATACTAAAACATTAAAACAACCAAAAAAAACTCGAAAACCAATCCTTAGACCTTCTAGGCCTAATTGGCACAACAAGGGTCCAAATGGACTAAGAAGGATTTAAGGTTTATATAGTCACCCCAAACCTCTTGACCATACAAAATGGACCAAACAACAATGGCTAAAAGCCTTATTACAAAACACATTGAACAAAAAAACATAACTTCTCAAAATGCATCAAAATGCCTTTAGGAACCAAGGTGCTCCTAGGTGCCCTGCACCAAAAATGGCAGTTCCCTTCTTTAGGACAATTGAAATAATTAAGCTCTAGATATGATCAATTGCCAGAAGTTGGTCCAATGCATCTCTGATGCTTCTGAAATTGGAGCACCTCTGGTGCTTTCCAATTAGGAGCACCTCCAGTGCTTTCCAATTAGGGGCACTTCCAGCACTCTGTCAATAACGCCATCAGTCTCCATAATAAGGGAGGGACCCACCTCTCCAGGCGGTAAAGTAGACAAATCATATGATGAGGTCGTCATGACTCATCCTCTACTTCATCACAAAGAGTAATTAAATTAGAATAATAATCAATTACAGGAGTATCCATGAGCTGGCACTGACATCACCTAAGGGCATGGATTTTTGAACCACTCAGTGCAATGATTGCAGGTCGCATACAAATGGGAAGTGGACGTCATCTCAAGTTGCTGCTCAATTGTCACAACACGTGTAGTTTCCAAAAATGACGTAGCATCTCTCCCATGTACATTGTCTCATCATTAAAACTGATCCAGGTAAATCTGTCTTTAATTAATCATTATTAGTAATTGTCCTATCTTTCTATTTTGGGTGCTGCCATGATGACATGTTCTTCCACCATCATTTCTTTCTTCACATCTGAGCATGCCGCCATCTGTGCCTTAATGCCACCTTACCTCCAGAGTGCCTTGTCAGTCTGCTACATTTATGGCTGCCTTGGTCCCTTAAGCCATTTGCATAAGCCTAAACTGAAAAAAAATAATAACATCCCTCATTCAAACCTCTAGAATAGACTGAAGCATAAGGTAAATTAAGCAATTCTCCAGAGTCTATAGAGCAATTTGAAAAATACTTCGGAGCCCACAGAGATAAGAGGGAAAGATAGATTGCAGATTGGGGAGGTAAAAGAATAAACATAGAAGGTGGCATCAATTCAGCAATGGGAGTCAAGAAGAAGTCTGAGCCAGAAAATACTATGGGTCTTCTGAAAGATGCAGCTGCAGCAAACATTTTAAGGGCTGTTGGATGGTTAGATTTCTTGGACAAATTCGAAGGGTTTCAGGAGGATATTGTGGATGAATTCCTTAGGAATTTAAGAGACAACCAAACAACTATGAGAGGAAACCAAATCAATCTCTCCTCAGCAATTATTAGCCACATTTCTGGACTTCCCGAACAAGGTGAGAGGTTTTACCAGTTGAAAACCTTATACACTGATTTGATTAGAAATTTTTCTATTCGTGGTGAACCTGGTATTCAATTATATATGAATAAGAATGAAGTCAAAGGAATTTTGAGGTCCTCACTCCCAAACCCTTGGGCATCTGTTGCTACCTGGTTAATGAAGTACTTTACTTTTGATGGCCAATTCTCTATCGTTTTAGGGCCAATCATGAAAATACTAATTTTTCTCAGACATGGAAATAGACACCCTGAGTATAGCATAAATATCCCTAATTTCCTATATTTGGCCATCAGGGCAACTGCAGAGAAATATCAGCAGATAAAGGGACCCATGAAACATCATGGCCTCATCTTTCTGGTAGTCAAGCACCACTTCCTATCTCAGGCCAATGGAGAAGAACTATTACAAAACTTTCTTGAGCACAACCCCCAGATCAGAGAATCCATAGATAGCACAACCAGAAGGTGAGAGTTCTCCTTCTCACCAAGATGAGGAAACTAAGCCTTCAGCCTCCTCCACAGCTATTCACAAAGGGAAGTCACCCTCACAAGAGGCCACTTCATCTACAGCCCCTGTTCCTGACAAGAAGAGGAAAGGCAAATAAATTGCAGAACCTGCTCCTACACAAACCCTATACATGACTCGGTTAGTCAGGAAAAAGATGACTCTACCTGAGGAATCTTGGCCTAAGGAATTAACAGAGGAAAGGTCAGGACAGGGAATTGAGGAAAAGTGGTGGGATGAAGAACTATCCCATGATTCAGATGAGATCCCTCTGGTCAGGAAGAGGAAGCAAAGTGAAAATTCTCCAGCACCATCTGTTCATATGGAGTCAAGTCCAGTTTCAATACCACCATGCGCTCCGGAGATAGGAAACTTACAAACTTTTACTATCTCCTCAGATTCTGAGGAAGGGAGACCTGCTCTGAAGGCACCAGCCCCACCTTTGCTCTAGAGAAGCAAAAGGAAGAGACAGCTCTTTCAAGCTTAGAAGGATACTGCCCTACTCATTGAGGCACTCCTAGAATTGAGAACATGTGAGGATAAAACTGGGCCTTCATCAGTGCCAGCAGCAGCAGAATCCTCAGGACAGGAAGACTGAAGAAGGAAGAATAGGGCAAATGGATACATTAGGAAGAGCAAGGTAGATGGCCATGGATACCCTCAATGATTAGCCAATAGACATAGAAATAGAGGCAGAAACTCTATCTCATCCCTCTAACCAAGAGGATTTAGAAATTTTAACAGAACAATAATTGATGGAAGAAATTGAAAATTTAAAAAGAATGCTCTTGGGAAAGAATTTGATTATTATTGACCTCAAGAAGGTCAGAGTAGAGGTGGAGATGGAGCTAAAACAAACTATTGCAAATATCCAAATAGACCTCCAAAGCAAGGATAAAATCATCCAGGAGAAAGAGGCAGAGTTGGAAGCACAGAAATGTGAGGCAGCGAAATTGGTGGAAGAAAAAGAGAAAAAAGTAGCACAGAAGGTTTCTGAGCTCACCATGGCCAGAGACAATAGCCTCACAATAATGGCGGCACTGATTGAGAAGGTACAAGGCTAGGATAAATAGTTAACTTGGGCCAATAACAGACTGGATGACCAAGAAGAATATATTCAAGAATTGTCTGGCCCAAGGGCAACCAATGAGCAGGAAATACAAATAGATGCCTATGTGGGTCCAATCCCCATTGACATTCCCAAAGCCCTGTTTCATTGGGAGAAAAGGTGTAGAGAATTTGAGGCCTCCAAGCTGATGTTGCAGTTACAAAGGGCAGTCACTACCAGAGCAGAAAGAATAGCAACTTTGGAAGGCAAAATCATTAAAGTGGCCTCCCTTTCCTCAGAAATTCTATCCTGTAGACCTCCAAGTGCCAGTTATTCAATGTTCTTACAAGAAAGGGTACTGCAAAGGAAACTCTCCTTAGTCCTGTCTGACATAACTGAGGATATCGAAATAGTAGAAGGATTCATGGCAACTTACACCAGGAGCAATGATGAGGACAAAAACTTCCTATGTGAATTATACCTGCATGGGTTCTGTATTAATGATATAGCCTTCATTATTAATCACTTTGTGGGAGAATGCCAGCTTAAGGCATTCATGTCCCTAATGAGAAACCACCAGATCTGGAATGAAAGGATGGAAGATCATCTTCAAAAGGATTTAAAAACAGATCTCTTCATCAGGAAAGAATGTCCCAATCCTTTTGCTCTTCGGACCCAATTCAGGTCCCTTATCTATCATCCTAAAAAGTTTGCAGGAATGCTCCATTGACTTTGGTCTTTTTTATGGTTAATTCAGCAAATTCTGTACTTGTTGTAGCAAAGAGGAGATGAAATATTTTGACCCCAGAGCAGAAACTTAGAGAGGTGGTCACCCCTGCAAACCTGAGATTATTCATGAGAAAGACAAAGTTGATATCCAAACTGATGGATACACATAAATAGGAATGGATAGGTGGACAGTTCAGGCCCCCTCTAATAATTGAACCACTCCCTGTCTGGGCAGAACAGATGGAAGATGAAAAATTGAAGAACTAGTTGAAGCAAGTTGATAAGTACAGAGGGAATGGTAACACCAACAGAACCACTTGGACCACCTATCTCTAGGATTATAGACTGACTGATAGGCTGCTTCACCAAAATAAATCCAGAATGTGAAAAGCAGGAGGACCTGCCAAACCTTAGGTATGGGGGGGATGATGAGTGCCAAATTGCACTCATGAAATACATCTTTTTGCCTCTCTTTTCCCCCTCTTTCAGTTCATCTTTCCTAGTGTCTACACCCAAATAAGTTAGCAAGATCGTTCTATTTTGTGATTAATTAAGATAGATTACTTAAGATTAGAATTTCTGATTAAGTGACTAATGTGCATGGAATTGATGAAAAAAATGTAGAACTTCTCTCTCTTTTTGAATCAACAGGTGTAGATGCCAGGAATAGCAATTTTGTGCATCTCTGGAGATTATCTTCACTGATCTCCAGAGACAATACCAAAGAACCATGACACCTAAAATTTTGAAGATATGAGGAATGCCTCTCCAGGGCTCTACGAGAGTCTGGAGTATCTCTGGAGCTGAACAAGAAGCTACAAACATATCTCCGGAGCTACAGACAGGAACAACTATCTCTGGTGCCTCCTAAGAGCAGGGCATATTTCTAGCAGAGCTGCCGACCAAACACTCTCAGCAGCTATCTTAATACCCCTCACTTCACTCAAAGCATCACCTGAGTGGTGAAGCGTCAACTGTTAGTTAAACTGCTGAAGTTTTATCTTTTCAAAGATTTTGCATGAGTTACAAACTGAACTAATCTAATATCCTTATTTTCAGGGCTTTGATGCCCGAGTGTATTAAGACTTAAACTTAGACTTCTGAGTAGACTTCTGTTCCACTCAAGTCTACCTTTCTCGCATGGTTATTTTTCATAAGTTAGACAGTTAAGTACAATAAAGAGATGGTGTCATCTCATAGAAAGACTGGTAGATAAGTTCAGTGATATATCATCACTCATTTTTATATATACTCTCAGAAATAGTAGAAGAAATATACAATGTTAAATTATTCTGACTCTCGGAGATCTCAGTTCTGTGTTAGCCATATTTTCATGAATGCAGAAATGAATGAATTGGACTGAATTTAGTTGTGATCATCTTTTGTGCTGATTCCCTGCTATAGCCTTCAGCCTCAATGGTGTGGAGAAAGGGCCCACTCTCACCACTTAGGTAGGAGGCTAGTACCACTATTTTATTGTTTCAGTTTTCTATTATAAAGGTGTTTCTTGTTTTAATAGATAGATGCATGTTACTATTTCTCTACTTTAAGTAAATTTCCTATTTTATTCTATTTTCTAGCATTCATTAAATTTATTCAACAAGCAGATAGATTAATCTCTTTTTAAATTAGGATTAGCTATAAACTGGTAACTATAGAATCCCTAGTTGTAGACAGCCGTGGACACATCGCTAGTTTTTGACATCTGGAAATAGATTAAATGATGAGGTACAGCGACAGCCTGTCACCTGTCAAGCTGAAAACTGATGATCGATTGGATTGATTGATTGGGTTGGATGGTGTTGTAATTGCGGGGAATGATATATCCCTAGAGCAAAACAAGGATGTGGGAATGATATATCCCATTGATGATGATGATTGATTGATCGATTAGGATTACAACAAGGCTAGGATCAAGACCATGGATGCGATTGGATAATTTAGCTAGATTGGTTGACAAGATTGGTATGGATTAAGGATGAATTGTATTTGGATTGATTTCTTGGATTCTTGGGAATATTTTGATTTGTTCTAGATGTTTATCATTGGATTGTGCTTGGATAGCCTTTGGATAGATACCGATGACAAGGGAAAACCAAGCCAATAACGCAAGGATGAAGATAGGATGTAAGGATGAGCAATAATGGATGGGATGGATAAAAAGAGTGGTGATAAGATAAAGGTAGGATTGGATGGATGGATAAGAGGATGGGTGATAGGATGAAAGTAGGACTAGATGGATTAAAAAGATTGGTGATAGGATAAATGTAGGATTCGATGGGTGGATAAAAGGATGTGTGATAGAAGGATAATGGATGGGAGATATATAATAGATGGATGGAGGGAGACTAGGATGTGATCTCGAAGGACTACATTGCATAGGAATAACATGCCCCCACTCTAGATATTATGCCTTAGGATTTAGCAAGGTGATGCTTATTAGGATGCATGATGGGGATAATGCTTGGAAGGAATGAATGGACATAGTAGTAGATGGATGTATGGAATACATTTTTAGAAATGGATGGGTGAAATTTGGAGTATGACAAGAGGTGTCAAAAACATTTTTTAACATTTTGCCCCTACCCTCATCAAGATCAAAAGGAGGAAGGGAAGATGGATGGTGCAATGAGGAACGTGTGGTAGATATGATGGGTAAGGATGGAAATATAGGATAGAAAATGATAGGATATGATATGATGGGTAAGGATGAGATAGATGAGATGGGATAGATAAGATGGCATAGATGAGACAACATGCCTCCAAGTGTAAATCACATAGATAATCACCTACACATGACACCTGTTTGCTAGGTTTTCATCATGGTACTTATCCAAGGCACCATAAAAATGGTTTTCACCATCGAACTAAGGATTTATCTTTACTATTTTGATTTTCTTTCTTTTTTTTTTTCTTGTAGAGGATAGTTGGATGAAATATGTAGGGACTCAAGGTTTTGTTCCCATAGCAAGGTGGTAATGCCCCATGATGGATGGATAGTATATTATGGATGGATGGATAGTGGATTATGTATGGATCATGGATAGTGGATTATGATGGGGATTAGGATGGAAGAATAGTAGATTAGGATGGACATAAAGAGATAGATAGAAGAACTTATACAAAAGCATGGACCATAGGGATATGATGGAAGAAATAAGTGGGATAGTAGATAGAAGATGGGGAGATGGAGGTATGTGGGAATGTTGTGGAGTGGAAGGGAACCAAGACCAACGTTTGCACACACTAAATTGGATTTTGAAGCTTTTTATTGGAAGGGGGATTTGGGAGTAATGGAGATGTTCTCTTAGGGGATTGCCTATTTAGGACTTTAGGGAGCCAAATGGACTTATGATTTTTAAGATTTTGTGATGGGGAGTGGGATGTTTGGGATTTTAGGATTGTGGATGCTCCATTTGAAGTAGGTTCTTTTTTCTTGGGGACCCAAACCATTTTGATTTTTAAATTGTCTTTTTGAGATGTGGACTTGGGTAGCCTTTTTGAGTTTTGATTTTTCTTTGATTCTTTGCATTGGTGCCCTATGACATGATGATCATTAGGATTTTTTTCTTTATGGGTGGAGGCATCCAAATTTTTATTTTTGAATCCCATGGGGGTTTTTGTGATAGCTTCATCTTTAGTCGATGTGTGCATTTGTTGATCATGATTAGGAATTGTAGGGGATTTATAGGAATGAGATGTATGGATGGAGGGATTAATGGATTTGTGTTTAAAGTGATAAGGGGATTTGAGGATGGGAATATTAGGAATTGGAAGGAGTGGAGGTAAAGTGGATGGAGGGATGTTAGGAGTTGGAAGAAGTGGAGGTATAGTGGATGGAGGGAGATGGATGGTCACATGCTTTTTGAGTTCGTAGGATGATGGAGGAGGGATGACAACATGTGTTTTGTGGGTATGATAGGATGCATGAGATTTGGGGTAGAAGGATGTGGATTTAGGAGGCATGGAGGTATTACCAACATCTTGAGATTGTTTTCCTTGGGGTGTATGTCCAATACCATATAGTTTTGGAGAGACTTTGACATGGATGGGTTCCAAGTTACCTTGCTCATGAAGGCCTAAGCCTTTACCTTGATAATTCATTTTTTAGAATATACGAGGTGCAATGGGATGCTTATTTTTTAGGACACAAGACATGAATCCCTTATTGGATGAGGAAGGCAAGGTGGTAGATATAGGTTGTTCTTTTCCTAAGGAAGAACACTCATGGATGAAAGTAGCTAGACTATGTGGATAGGTTGATGGATTTGAAATGGGATCAATATGAGATGGTGAAGGAGAAATAGGATCTTGATTATCATTATGCTCATTAAGATCCAAGGTATTTTTTGACCATCTATGTGCTTATGGGGAGCAAGCATCTCATCAAGGGAAGTGGATCTTGTGGGATGATTGATAGGATTAGGTGGAGAATGGATAGGAGTGGTGGAGGTTTCTTGATCATGGATAATATTGGGACCATGAGTGGAAGGAGTGAAAAGTTCTTGATCTTGGGTAAGTTTGGTTGAAGGAGTGTGGATAATTTGATCTTGAAGTGGTGAGAAGCAAGGATGATCATGCTTTGGATTTGTCTCTTGACATAAATCTTGAGTTTGGATAGGAATGGAGGTTTCTTGGATAGGTTCAATGTATGGTAGGGAATGAATTGGGATTATGGTAGGTGGATCTTCAAGAGACTTGATATTTCGTGGACTACAAGATGGGATTGGAGAAATAAGCATGACATTTGAAGGTTCTTGGATAGTTTCAAGGATAGGGATTTGATGGCATGAGGTTGGTGGTTGATTCCTTGCTAGTATCCAATAGATCATATCCTTCATTAGTATATGGGTGGATGCACAATATAATGGATGGATAATGAGGGTGGAAAGTATAGGATTAAGATCCGATGGAGGGATAATGGGATTGGGTGTGATAGGAGTGGGATTAGGATTGGGTGGATGGACAAGAGGATTGGATATAATAGGATTGGGATTTGGATTAGGTGGAGGGATGATAGGATCAAGACTTGGATTGGGCTTAGGTGGATGAATAATAGGATTGGACTTAGGTGGAAGATTTGATGGTTTAGATTTTATGTGTGTTGGGGATTGGCTTAATGGATTAGGATTTGGAAGGTTGGAAGGATTATATGATGCAGGCTGCATAGGGATGGATGGATAAGGGGGACTAGTAGATGGATTGGTGTATGATTCCAAACGTGAGGTGGTATTTCCCTTGTCAAGGATAGCATTAAGATGGCTTAAGGATTTTTGATCTTGGTGCGAGGAGTGACTAGTACTAGCATGTTCATGTTGTGGAGGATTTTGAGATGGATTTGAGGAATATTCATGAGATTGGTCGATGTGGAGGGACTAGGTTGGCATGATGATGGTAGTGACTCATGGGATTGGGATGTTGATGTGGTAGAGAGAAAACATACTATAGGGAGATGACCATACTTTTTTTGAATGTCTGCTTTAACAAGGAGAGGCCATTTCTCATATTCATGTTCTATTTCTTAAAGTTTTTGCATCCCATTGAGAGTGGGATGTTGGTGGAGGATTGAAGGAACATGGTGATGAAGGTAATGAAGGGATTGATGAATTAGAAGGTTGGTGGACCAATGGTTATGGATCAGGATTAGATGGAATTTGTTGTTGTTGTGTGGATAAAGGTATGGTGGAAGATGTGTTAAATGAAGGTTGAAGTTGTGGTTTTTGGGCTAAGATTTGTTGCTGTTGAAGGAAGGCTTGTTTTTGTTGGATTCATTGTTGAAGATATGAGGTGAGGGGATTTGGTATGTGTGGAGATGAAGCATGGGTAGAAATGAGGTAAAGTTATTGTTGAATAGGTTTGGGGTATGGATGAGTTGGGTTGATCTGAGTGGTAGATTGGTTGTGATGAAGATTTGTATGGGGTGAATGGAGATGAATCATAGGGTTGGGGTGTTGATGTGGTAGGATGATAAGAATGATCTTGTGAATCTTTAAAGATGAATGGTGCTATAGGGTGATATCTCAAATCCTTTTGAAGTAGAGCTTGATCAAGAGGACTTAATTGCTCATATGCTTGTTTTATTTTTTTAATAAATTCCTCTTCCTTTTGTTGTTCCTCACATAAAGTTTCAATCACATCTCAAAATTTATCGGTAAGATTTTGTATTCTAGATTTTCTAGGGTCATGAGGGGATGAAGGTGTTGATAACTGAGAGGGGGGGGGTGAATCAGTTATCCTAATTATTTCCCTTATTAAACTTTCCTTTTAATTGAAGCAGCATAAAATCAAACACAAGACATTAACCATGAAATAAGAAACACATGACACAGTATTTTGACGTGGAAACCCTGTTAAGGGAGAAAACCACGGGGTGATTAACCCAAGAATTATTCTCTGTTAGAAGAATAGGAAATTACAAAAATGGCACTTGCCAATTAGGGCTCACTGCCCGAGCACACTGCTCACAAGAGGCCCACTGCCTACAAGAAGACACACTGTCTACAAAGTGATGAGAATCACAGTCTTGAACTGATTGGAAGCATCTGCATATGCTGGAGTTCAGTTCCGGTTAGGCTCAGTACACTGATCTGCTGCACTTCATCTTTCCTCTGTTCTTTATTCTGCTATCTTTCACATACCGGATCCTTTTTGCTACCTCTGCTCTTTCTCTGGACTTATTCGCATATCTCTCTATATCACATCACACTTCACAACTAAATCCATCCTCTATAAATATCTGCACAAGTAATTTCATCACCTTTCTAGTCGGCATCCGGAACAGTCTAGTTTCTTATAAACTCTCATTCTGTCGGCTGAATCCTTCCTCACCAAGCAATGCGGATCAAGCATATACTTGTAGATATCATTAATCATGTCGGCCAAACATGATTCATGCCTTCACAACCTCTGTCATCAACAGTAACCCATCCGGAAAGCAGTCTGATACTCTGCCAGTCAGTTCTTCCTCTGTTTTCACTGTCTCTCAGGAATCCGGTACTCAACCATTCATATCTTTTTCCTTGTCCATCACCGGAGGCTAAATCCTTGGAATATACCACTCAAGGTAGTCCTCTTGACTTCCCCAAATCCGCACTGCACCAAGACACTTCCACTGAGAGGTCCGGACCAATCTGTCGGACCTTGCCACATGCTCTGTTCTTCTTCACCGGACCACAACATTCTTTATTCTGACTTCCGGTAGAGACACATCATGACTTGCGGATATGTGGGATGACCTTTGTTGCCATCAATGACAACAACCATGAATCCATATAGTGTCTCTTGCCAACAATCTCCCCCTTTGGCATTGATGGCAACACTTGAAAAATGACTAAGTGTTTTCACTATGCTCCCCCTTTGCTGATGCTCTGTCTTTATATACAATTTCTGGAACTCCCCCTTAGTTGGATCCCTCATTTTTCACTGCTCCTCACTCCCCCTTTGACATCAATGGCAAAGGGTAGGGTCCGCATATCAAAATTTTCAAAAATTTCTTATACTTAGCCGCATATTTACATACTCACATATATTGAAGAATGTCTGCAAAGGATGTCTGTAATTGAATCATTTCGGTAGCCCAACTTTGCTTCATTCTGTCCAAAATTGAAATGTGACCACTTAACAAAAATGCAAACGCTTCTGCCCGCTTGAGATCTGTCGGATCTTTTGTTTGGGCGGTGGTCCTAGCATCACTGATGGCCTCATGCATGGTTTCCAACTTAGGGATTATAATCCTTCTAAGTTCTCCCATCCGGTTGGTGATGTTCTTCCTTTCCTTCTCAAGATTCTTTATTTCGTTCAAGACTGCAATAGTCTGACATTCTTGATTTATTATAGAGGAAGAGAGAGGATCAAAACTTTGAGATAAGCTTTGTAGCTTATCCTGTTCCTCTTTTATTTTCTTGTCAAATGCTGCTGTTGCCTTTGACCAGGATATACAAAATTTATAGATATCACCGCCATCCTTAAGAGCATTCTCTAAGCTCCTTATTCCAATGCTTACAATCTTCCTATCCTTAGAGATTAATTCTAATATTTCTGAAAATCTCTTATCCAAAAATTCCTTCCGGACCTTTTCTTCAGCTGATTTTTCTAAAGAATCAAAATGTGTATCAACACTGCTGACTAAGGTTTTTAGATTACCGGAAGTGGAGGCTGTCGGATCTATCTGGATTGATGGCATGATCTTTACAAGTATTCCGGAAGCAGCCTCTATCAACTCACAGTCTTCCATATGAGACTTTAGGAGCTTTTCATTTGCCTTGGCATTTGCAAATGAAGCTATCTTCATTGTTTGTACCGGAGAGAGAGAGTCAAAATCAAATGGACCTTTTAGAAGCTCCGGTTCATCAATCTCTAGAGTTTCTTTACTCAAAAATTGTTGAACAGTTTGTGCAGTGTCTCTTGCCGGAGACAGATGTTTCTTTTCTTCTGCAGTCTTAGAACTGTCAACCTCTTTGTCTTTCACCACTGCTTCCTTCTCCTGTAGTTGCTCTTCTTCTTTGGATCCGGAGACTGTAGGGGAAACCAGAGGAGAGATACTAACTTGTTCATGGGCCACTTCTTCTTGAGCAGAGGGTCCCAAGTCCTCACTTGTCTGTTCAGGGCTCACTTCTTCCGGAACAGAAGATTCCAAATCAGCAGCTGTTTCTGCACCTAAGTCCTCTACAACAGGAAGATTGAACCTTTTGAAGGCCTTCCGGAGGATCTCTTCTGTTTCTTGGGCCACTTTGTCAGTCTCACCAAGCATGAGTTGATTCATCCTGGCTTTGCTTCTGAACTCATCTTTGCAGTCCTTGAAGATAATGTTCATTGTCTTGGGATCAATTTGAGGATATAGCTGAATAGCTATCTGCTCCCGGATCTCAAGATCTTTGGCATGAGCATTATTCTTTCTTACTTCCATTTCCTTCTCTAGGCTTTTAGGAATGAGAGATATGATCTCAATGAAAGCCTTATTGTATATGTTCAGATATTTAACTGTGGCTTCCTGCAGAGTCTTTTGGTCTGCCTCACTGAAGTCATCATAGGATTCAGTCATTGGTTGAAGGTTTCCATCCACCGTGACCGACTTGATTATGCTCTCTAGTGACAGAGTGGGCTTTTCAACAGTTACCTCTGCCATTTCCTCCTTGTCTTGGCCTGTGGAGGGCTTACCGGATCCTTTCTTTTTCTGTTTCTTTACTTCTCTTACTCCCTCATCTGATTCTGTTTCCTCTTCATCCTTTTGGCTTCCATAAGCCCTTGTGGCTTTTGCCTTTGATCTCTTACCGGATGCCTGGACTTCCGGTTTTGAACTTTTGGTTGAGGGAGGTGCAGATCTCTTTGTTGATCTGGTCCGGGTGGGAGCTCCAACCGGAGCACTTTCTTTGCTTTTCTCTTCTTCCTCGGCCTTCCTCCTCTTTTCCCGGCTGGCATCAAGTGCCTCCTTTGAGATACCTAGGCCTTGAGCAATGTGCTCTACTTCTTTTCTTACCTTTCTTTTAATCTCAGGTTCCCTGAGTTCTACATGTATTTTTACACTCAGCTCCTCAAAGGTTCCAAACCTTTCTGCCTTAGGATCTTTGGGCTGACTTAGCATGTGTTGAACATGCAGCTCCACTATCTGTTCATCAACTTCATACCCCATGGGCATGATCCAGACAGTCCTTGGCTCCACTGCCTCCATTAGGCACTGATCAGTGTCAACCATAAAGCACACTGAGTCCTTGTATTTCTCAATGAGAGATTGAGGAATTCTCTCTCTTGCTTGCATCATGCTCTGAAAGTTTTTGAAGTATCCCCATAGAGCTGAATTTCTCGCTTTTGCATCCCCAAGTCCATGCAAGTAGTCTCTTATCTGGACTGCAACAGGTTTGTCATTCTGCCATACCCATCCACTTGTTCCGGGTAGCTCATTCATGAAATAGAAGAATAGACATACAATAAGAGTACCATATTTAAAGGAATTCTTCTTATCCTTCTTGATTTTCTGTATGTTTTCCATTAATTGGCTTAGTAGTAGTTCGCAGAGATCATATTCTGCATTCTTTCTTAACATTTCATAAGCAGTGTATATTGCAGTTCCGGATACAGAATTCTCCCTGCTGGAGTGGTAGATCTTGTATCCTATTATCATTGATGCATATTTGATATCCGGATCGGAGATGTCTTCAATGGTCATTGCCCTTTTGTTAAATTTTGATCCGGTGGCCTCAGTTACAATGTTGTTCTTGACAGATTTGAGGATAGGTACTCCTCCGGAGGAGTATAGGCCAGTTACTGCTCTAATTGCCTCTTTTGTGATCTTGCAGGGTCTATCTAGCCATAGAAAGTTGTCATGCATCCTGCTCAGTACATACCGGACCCATTCATCCTCTTCAAAACAGGGGAAATGAATAAATTGCTCAAATTGTTTCTTCTGAATATCCTTATACTCTGGTTTAAGCTCAAAAGCATTGTCAATCAGCTGCTTGTGATAGAGGTCTCTTAATTTGAATTCCCCAAATTCCTCAATGTTTGCATGTATGTAAACCCTAATGTCTTCGGTGTGTAAAACTCCGTGAGGAACACTAGAGAAGGCTCCTAGTGGGTCAACCTCCAATGATTTGTAGGGATGTTTCTTGAATGAGGGGCGAGGTCTATCGGAGATCTTAACTATGTTTGGAGTAGCCATTCTTCAAAGATTTGCAGTGAGGTAATGAAAAACGGAGAATACCTTATGCGCCTTCGGTTTGCACAGAGTGGTTGGATTGATTTCTTTATCCAATAGCTTCGGCAGGAGATCCTTGGTGTGCTTGAAGAACCTTGTTGCAGAGCTCCACTTTTCGCTTCTTCTCGAGTGCAGAATGAGCAAATGACCTTTGAGAAATCCCTTAAATTGCTCCGCGAACCCTAATACCTGTCTGCAATAAATGCTTCACCTACATCATTCCGGTTTGCCTTGTCTGGATAGCTTGGAGTATCCGGATTAGTCCTGATCTGTGGATATCATCCAGATCTTTCAATCATGAATAAATCGAGGTAGCATATTACAAGATCATCTCAAACATTCTATCCAATCCGCAGAACAAGATAGTGCATTTCCGGATCTTTCCGGACCTTTTTGTAATCCTTTATCATACCGGAGCATCTCCCTGAACAGGTCTTATTTGATCGATCACAGCTTCTTCATAACTTCATGCGGACCTCTGAAAACTTGACTGAAGTATCTCAAGATTCATATCTACAAACCCTTTGATCCGCATCTTGTGCCACATCCGGCACCACTTGTTTGGCTGGGGAAACAAGATTTTCTTTGAGTCTCCCCCTGAGCCAGAGCTCACTTTTAATTTCTGGAAGAAATATCAGCACCAGAGTCTGGTGCGGATCCAACCTCTACATTCTCTGAACTTTTCTTCACCCAAATCTTGCTCATCTGATTCCTAACCTCATCCGCATTCATCTTTTGTTTACCCTTGTCTTGATTCTGATTATACACCGGACCTCTTTTGTCCTGATTCTTGTTTCTGCAGATTTTAGCATTATGACCGAACCTATTGCAGATTTGGCAAATAACATTTCTTTGCATATTTGACTGATATCCTCTTGATCTGCATTGATTTGCCATATGACCTATTCTATTGCATGTGAAGCATCTACCTTTGAATGATTTGTTTACTTGCATAATTCTGCATTCATGGGATTTGTGTCCATACCTTTTGCAGTTGAAGCACTGTCCGGAGAAGGATGAATTATTCTGATTCATTCTCATTCTGCACTGATTAGCTTTGTGACCAAAGTGGTTGCAGTTGTGGCAGTATCCATTGAAGGATGGATATCTTTGAGCATTTGGCTGTCTTACCGGAGGTCTTCTAGGCCTGCTCCTTGGATTTTCTGATCCAAGATTCTTCTGACCGGATCCGGAGCTTTCTCCTTTCTCATATCCCAAGCCATACTTGTCATCTGTCCTCTCTTGACTTCCAAGAAGAACTTCAAGTTGAGCAGAACTTATCTTGAATTTCTCTTTATATTCATTTGCTGTTTGAAGGTCTCTTTTGAGAGAGGCAATTTGATCCTCAAGTTTTCCTTCATTATCTTTGGCATCTTCAAGATCAGATTCAAGGTGTCTGATAATCCTGTCCATCTGGTGGCATTCTTCTGATTTTTCTTTAAGAGATTGTCTTAGATTGTCTTCAGCCTTTCTTTTTTCTTCAATCTCTTGAGTAAACTTTATAGTTCCTGATTCCATTTCATGTCTTAACATAATGACTTCTTTTGATAACTTTTCACATAACTTGGTTTGCTCAGTCAATTCCTCATTTGTATTGCTTTCTTCACTTTGTCTTGCCAACTGTTGAAGCAGCTCCTTTCTCTTTTTCATAGAGAGACTTAATTTGTCTTTTAATTCTCTCATGAATTCATCAGCCTGTTTGAGTCTTTCCTTTAATTCACTGACTTCAGAATTTGACTGTTCAAGATCCTCAAGGGCAGTCTTGAGTTGCTCCCTTAAACCATATGCATCCATTTGAAATCCCAGATCTTCCTCAAGCTGTTAGGCTCTATTAGGAGGAACTTAGCTCTGATACCAATTGTTGATAACTGAGAGGGGGGGGGTGAATCAGTTATCCTAATTATTTCCCTTATTGAACTTTCCTTTTAATTGAAGCAGCATAAAATCAAACACAAGACATTAACCATGAAATAAGAAACACATGACACAGTATTTTGATGTGGAAACCCTGTTAAGGGAGAAAACCACAGGGTGATTAACCCAAGAATTATTCTCTGTTAGAAGAATAGGAAATTACAAAAATGGCACTTGCCAATTAGGGCTCACTGCCCGAGCACACTGCTCACAAGAGGCCCACTGCCTACAAGAAGACACACTGTCTACAAAGTGATGAGAATCACAGTCTTGAACTGATTGGAAGCATCTGCATATGCTGGAGTTCAGTTCTGGTTAGGCTCAGTACACTGATCTGCTGCACTTCATCTTTCCTCTGTTCTTTATTCTGCTATCTTTCACATACCGGATCCTTTTTGCTACCTCTGCTCTTTCTCTGGACTTATTCGCATATCTCTCTATATCACATCACACTTCACAACTAAATCCATCCTCTATAAATATCCGCACAAGTAATTTCATCACCTTTCTAGTCGGCATCCGGAACAGTCTAGTTTCTTATAAACTCTCATTCTGTCGGCTGAATCCTTCCTCACCAAGCAATGCGGATCAAGCATATACTTGTAGATATCATTAATCATGTCGGCCAAACATGATTCATGCCTTCACAACCTCTGTCATCAACAGTAACCCATCCGGAAAGCAGTCTGATACTCTGCCAGTCAGTTCTTCCTCTGTTTTCACTGTCTCTCAGGAATCCGGTACTCAACCATTCATATCTTTTTCCTTGTCCATCACCGGAGGCTAAATCCTTGGAATATACCACTCAAGGTAGTCCTCTTGACTTCCCCAAATCCACACTGTACCAAGACACTTCCACTGAGAGGTCCGGACCAATCTGTCGGACCTTGCCACATGCTCTGTTCTTCTTCACCGGACCACAACATTCTTTATTCTGACTTCCGGTAGAGACACATCATGACTTGCGGATATGTGGGATGACCTTTGTTGCCATCAATGACAACAACCATGAATCCATATAGTGTCTCTTGCCAACAGAAGGTTTGTATGAAGTTGATGGGGATGACATATAGGATGGTGATGTTGAGGTGACATCATCATAAGAATCTCCAATGATGAGATGTACTAAGGACACATGATGGAAACTATCTCTAAACTTTGCCTTAATTGTAGGATACAAACCATCATAGATATGTTTAAGATCTTGTATTTCATCATATTCTTGGGGTGATAGTGATGTTGGTGGAAGCGAATATGGGAGGATATATTGATGAGGTGATGATCCATAGGAGGTTGTGGGCTATAGTATGGTTCATGAGTATCAAAATATGCATCATGATCTACAAGGTTCTCATCATCATTAGGAGCAAATTTTGGACCACCTAGGATTATAATTTTGGGTTTTGGATTTGGCCTAGATTTGTTGATGATCACAACCATTTTGACAAATGAGGATTGGACCTGGTTCAAAGATGAGAATAGGAGTAAGATGACGACAAATGAATTAGGCGAGAAATGGATTGGATTTGATGATTTGATCGATTGAAGAGCTTCTTAGGATTCAAAATGATAAGGTCCCACTTGAGATGTGACAAAAAAGGATGATAGGATCCCAATTTCAGAGGTCAAGCTAATGATATAGGAGACAAGATGAAGTATTTTGGTTGGAGTGATCATCAAATTGATACCAAATGTGCTTAGGACCGAAGGTTTTGGTTTAATCAAGCTAAAAATGTGAATTTGGTTTGATTTGACAAGAGATTTATGAAAAACATAGTAAACACAATGGTTGACTAACTTGTACCAGGAAGTGGATGCAAATTTCTTCACGACTATACTGGATAATACTAGTATAGCACAATAAAGAAACACCAAGCATGAGAACAACCTAGTATTTATTCAAGTGGGAGTATCATACCTTGTAGATCTCATAAAGTGGTCGTGGGTCAATCCCAACTCTTAGAGAACTAGGATTCCCACCCCCACTAATACCTTTGGTGCTATATCTTGGATAGATAGGGAAAGCAAGGTCCTAGATCACCTTACCCCCTTACCAAGGAGACTTTCGTCTTGCCCAAGGTAATGCCTATCTCAAGTATAATGGTACGGTGAGCATCTTCCCCTCCTATGCAGCGGTACACTACAAGGTATGACGACCGAAAGGTCTTAAACTAGGATGATACAAGGATTTTAGGGGATGTCCCAATATACACAAGGTACGGGGGATGAGTTTGTGAACAGGGGTGTCCTAATCAACTGACACTCAACCACACGAGCCTTGGTGGACCAAGTATCCCAGAGGTTTTTTCCTTAGAGGTGAGAGGGTCCTTCCTTTAAAGCTATCTTTCTAATCACAATATTTCTATCCCAGGCTGGAACACACGGTTGAGGTTGTGCCTAGGGGTGATGAAATCCCCTAGTAGGCCTCCTAAAGGGAAGGAATACTATTCACTTTTGATCTCCCAGATCATGCAAAACACATGGAGAGAGCATACGTGAGATAGCACCTTGGGATTGAACAAGTAATAAAGAAGGATAATGATGAAATTTTGATCCCTAAGATCACTCAAGAGCGTGAGGGGAGAGCATATGTCCAATCAAGATCCTGAAAACATGGAAAACTAGTTCTTTCCCACTACTCTAATTTAGTATAGCTAAACTAGTAGAAAATATTAAGTCTTTGACAGCGGTGCTATAGAAAATTAGTTAGTAGTTTGAATTTTTTTGGTCTTGGACAGGTGTAAAGATGCAAAAGAAATGTTATAACAAGACAAAACAATTCTGCAAAAATCACACAAAACGTTAAATGCACAACAAGAAAGATAAAGTTTGATGTTTCAAAACAAAATCCTGAATTTCAATTGATTATACTTGCAAATCAAGACAAAATCTGAAATAAATTTGCACTATTGTATAGCTCTCTGAATCACCTTTCCAACGCCTACAAAATTGTAAAAATCTGATGAAAAACAAACAAGTTGTGATTGTTTGAGCGAAATAGCCTCCGAGAGCTTAAAAGAGGCACTCTGACAGTTTGCACTGATGTTGGTGGTAAAATAAATTCTATTTCACATGCGTGGTTTAAAATATATGTTATCAATTGAAAGTTAAACTAATTGTCAAGTTTGAACCTTGCCACAAATGTATAGTATGCACCGCTAACCCTTGCAAAGAACATTTAACAACAAATATTAGCAATCACTTACAACAAATCAAACCATAAAAAATGTCACAGTTTAGAAGGTTTAAACACTATCAAAAACATGATTCTTTCTAAATGTCTCCATCACTTATTTGACAAGCTTAAAAAACTCAAATAACTAGTCTAGGAGATGGTGTATAGCACTCCAAGCTTTCTGGACCTAATGATGGTTATTTGATCTCCTTTAGTGAAGGCCAAATAGGATGACGATTATTTGGATTCAAATGAAAGATGTATGCATAGGCATGTCATATTGTGCTTTAGAATTGTTTTTTTTGTACGCCCAAAAGCCTCTGATAACGTCAGAACATGCCAATATGTGAAAACATTAGGATGTACTACATTCTATTTACACAGTTCATGTTACAGGTTTATGTGTCTTGTACCAGTCCTAATGTTAAATTTGATAGTTTTCCTCTCAGCCCCAACATGAATCTTTTACAGTGTGAGATAATTGTCTAAGCACTATAATGGTTTCATACACCAATAACAACAATCAAAGAGTTTATAAAATTTACTGCATGGATTTTTTTAATAGCGTGAGGCAATTTTCCAGACACTATAATGCTCACATATAAAAGCTCATCGGTTTAAGAAATACTCCAATAAGAACAAACATGTAGTGTAGAAAATTTACCAGCGTGAATTTTTTATGGCATGAAACAATTTTCCCAGCAGTATGATGTTCACATTAAAAAAAGGTGAATATCTTTTATGACATGAAACAATTTTCCCAGCACTAGGATGCACACATATAAAAAACCATTTTATTTATTTTTGGATGACTCTGTTTTAAATTTTTAGAAGCATTTAAGAGTAAATGTAATGATTAACATGGGAACCGCTTAAGCCTAACAAAGACTGCTAAAGAATAAATTAAAGTTTTTAATAACTATTAACAACGAATAGTTAATAGTATAAGAGAAACTAGCAATCCAATACAAACAAAAACATGAAAGTCATAATTTACCAATTGGATCACGGAATGGTTATGAGGATGATCTATGGTCAATTGCTTCTGACATCTAAAATTGCACCATGTCTATTGAATGATAGAAAGTATCACAAAAAAATAATTTTGTGGAATGCAATGACTATAAAAATGCACAAAATGATGTGTGGAAAATAAGTATTTTAAGCAAATGCAATACGTAGGTGTAAAGTCACAGCTCCAAACCTATACCAGTACCAGCCACTTCAAATGCAACAACAATGTGTATCTAGATCCTACAAGCTTTCACACCAAAACACTTGCCAACAAATGATCAAAGAGGGTTGTTCATGTCAGGTTCACCATTTGTATGCATAAAATATAAATTTCATTGAAAGAGATTTAAACTATTACAAAACCCTAAGACTTAGATTAAATGCACCAACAAAGATTAAAGATAAAACTATGGCATAAATGCAATTGTTACCGAAGATATTAAAATGTGGTTTCTCTTTCCAGCATAACTCCAAAGTGATTTCTCTCGTGACTCGTGTGTGTAATGTGCGTAATCAATAATTGGGAATAAGGTAGGTTTTTATAATATTCGGTAAAAACAGTTTGAGGGTGGTTAAAAAGTTAAGTTAGGTAAAAGGCAGTTGAATGGATTTTTAATATTTTTAATTTTTATGAATAGGTTTGGTTTAGGTAAATAATATATTTAATTTGTTAAATTCAATTTATGATTTATAAGAGGGGATGCAAGAAGGAAGATTTAATTAATTAATTAAAATTAATTAAATCTTATGTGAGGGGTAAGGATTAATACTTAGGATAATTAAGGATAATTAGGGATAATTAGGGATAATTAGGTCGTTGGTCAATTTTAAACGGCTACATATACAAGATTGAATTCTTGTGTGGATTGTGTGTGTGGGTGATGCGAAAGAGTTAAGTGTATGTGTGAATGAAACCCGATGTAGTAAAGGATAAGTTGAGGTTATGGTGAAGATGAAGTGTGTTGATTCATAATTTTGATCTTTAATGGAATTGTATCTTTAACATTAGTCACATGCATTACTAGCAGTTCATATTTTTGCAGTGAGCCACCCTTTCTTCTATCTCTGTCTATTCAGGACAATGAGTCCTTTAGCAGTGAGCCACCTACAGTGAGTATTCTCTTTTGGACAATGAGTCCACCAATTGTATCAACCTTAATTGGTTACATTATTAATATATTGTGAGCTAGTCCTCACCGTGGTTTTTCCCTTTTTGGGTTTTCCATGTAAAAATATGGTGTTTGTGTTATGTGCTTTAATGGTTGATTTCATGCTTTCTTTTCTTACTGCAAATTAAATATGCTATGTGGAATGAATGTTTAAATGATTAAGTGGTTTCAAAGAATACTGATTCATTGCCCTTCTTAGTATTCCAGGTGTTCAACACATGCAACCTGAGTAAACACAATGGAACAACACATAGATAACACAAGAATAGATTGCAATGGAAGATTTTTCAATTCAATATCTTAGACAATTACAATACTTATATGTCGGCAACATGTAGATTGTTATGGGCTCATAGGCTTGTCCTTCAGTAGAATATAGATTACATGAAAGATGTAGCTTTGAAGTGCCTTCTACAAATCCACAAATAAAGACTAAGAACTTTCTATCATGTTCAATGTGTTCCTTATACATCAAATGAATGCTTATATATCATCTCCTAGCTCAAAGAATGCTCTGCATTAGCAACAAGAGGGTTAAAACTCCAATGCATGATGAAATGTTTAGGTCAGCCTACAACATGTGGTAATGCTCCGAAAACGGATGAAACTTGTTGCAGTTCTCAATGAAGGTCTATCTAGTCCCATACTACCTTGTGAGATGTTCCATTTGCCTCCACAAGTCATAGAAATGCTTTGCAAACCTTGCATGCTCATATTGAATGCTGAATGCTCTATTCTGTGAGTTTTGCTGATGTTTTGAGAGCGATAACTCTCTGCAGACAATTCCAAATCTCATGAAAGGGTAAATGCACAAAGATGAGTCCACTTAAGGTGGAAGTTTTGGACTTAGAAAAAAATTTGAAATCAGGTAAATGAAAACAGGATCCCGCTTTTTATGAAATGGGGTCCCATTTTGCATCGGCATCCCGAGCCAAAAGCAGGATCTCATTTTCTAGAAATGGGATCCCATTTCATAAAATTTAAATTTCTGACCCAATTGTTGCTATGGGTTTTTGGTCAGAAAAAAAGGCTTGGGAACCCGACCCTTGGCTTTGGGCCTAGTTTGACCTGCAAGTTGAAGGTTCTGTCAATGTCACAACAAAATAGCGACTTTGGGCATATGTCTGAAGACCTTTTTTGTAGAATTTTTTGACGAAATGAAAAACCATTATAGATGAGATAGTGTAGATTCCAAATATGTAATTTTGTTTACAATTAGATTATTTTTTCTATTTTTCAATTAATTTTTGATGAAACAGGTCCATAAACTTGAATTATCAGGGTTTTTTAGTATTTTAATAACTTTTTATTAAAATATTTTTTTGTAAAAAAATTGTACTAAAACGTACTTCAGACAATTCTTTTCAATTTGAATTTTTTTTTTCAAAAAAAGATAAGTTTAGGTCATCTTATGCGTGACGTACACGACGATTTTTTAAAACACCAAAAATGGTCAATAAAAAATTTACAAAAAAAAATTCAATAAAAAATTACAAAAAAATATGGAGAATGTGCTTCAGTGAGTTACAAATCTTTTCCCAAAAGGATTTAGAAAAATATGATTATTTAGGTCAAAATATGGATGATGTACACGTGCATGGTATAGTAAAAAAAAAGTGACTTTTAAACGATGATTTTTAGAAACGCATATTAAAAATCAATTTGTATCATCTGGGTATTAAACAAAAATACATATTTGGAAACTAGACTCTGAGTACTACATTTCATATTTACTAACTTTTTTCAAGATTCCACCTTTAAGTGCTTCAAATTTTTACGTCAAATGTGACAAATTCTAAAAATTAGGGAAAACACTTCCACTTTTTGGCCAAAAAGTGGACTCAACTTCTTGAACACATCCGAAATCTGGATATGATGTAGATGACATAGTGTAGAATCTAAATCCTACTTTGCAAGCTGTGAAATGATGATGCAGTAAAATGTGGTGCAAAACGCTGAAACTGCAACTGACTGAAATGCAAGAAAAGAAAAGAAATCAAATGTTTTTTGGTTGATGCAAGATTACCTATCAACCTGGGATGCTCTTGCATCAATAATGATATCATGAAAACCCCTATCAAACCATTTTGCTGTAACCTTCATAAAAATCCTTGATTTACTTATTTCCATAAATTGCCAAAAGAAAATTGGAAGCTTAAAATTTCTCAAACTAGAAGGCATATGGACCTGAGAAGTTTCCACATTAGGTGAAACATAGCCACGAGAACTCTCATAAAATGATTTATCTCCAGCCTTTATAGATTTACAAATTTAATTGTTTTCATAAATCATCAGTAACTGGATGACTACTCCAAGAACCTAACCGAAACAATGATTGATCTTGCCTTGAATTGATGTTCCAATATTAGATTTGATGCAAGAAATGGACATGGTCCTAACTGAAAGTTACATTTCAACAATGGCTAGTATGACAACTGATGTGGGAAAACATGCGATGCTGTTGATTTGCAACAAAAGGAGACTTGACAAAAGAGTTTGACACATGGCAACATGGGTCTTTTCAATGCAAAAAGTTTAAGTTTTGAAGTATTGAAACAGGGTCAATATGTAATAAACACCACTCTCCAAAGCTTAAAACCAATGTATTATTTAGAAACACAAAATAGTTACAATACACTTCTAGGCTCTTTCCTTATCATGGAGACTATCATCCTACTCCTCTAGAGGAAATCTACCAGCATAACCCTGCAATGAAAAATCCTCTCCTCAAACATCTCAAACTAAGAACCCAGATAAATAAGAAAACACCAGCAAGGAAACTGCAAGTGGTTTTGGAAAACCATGAGCCAATGAAGGGAAGAATGGCACCCAAAGTCCATGGCCCAAATTCTAGCAGCCCCTTTTCATGATGGGTTCAACATGCTAAAAATAATAATGCCATAAGATGTCATAAACTTGTTATATTCAACCCACCAACTTGGATGCCCCATTTTTGCATTATTCACCTATTCAAAGATTCTTTATGACATACATCATAGACTATCATAATTATGGTCAAGATTCCTAGTCCACTTTGTATCTCCCTATAACCATGCTCTTTCATGTATCATAAAATCTCTTACACACTTACAATGTTAGATGCTCTTACATATCTTACATGACATAATTCTCTTACATATTCTTACAAACATGCCTTACGAAGTTATACACATGGCATAGTGGCCAATTCGTAAGTGATATTTCCCATTTCCCAAATGAGGACAAAATAATTAATAAACAAATAAATAAATATTTCAAACATTAGGACTTGCAAGCTATATGACACACCTAATCCCAACAACATCTACCAATTTTTTTTACATATTTGTTTTCCTTTGGTAGGTACCTAGAACTATTGTGGTCATTTTCTTCTTTCCATTGAGTTCAAATATACGTATAGTCAACATTTTAGTACATCAGTCTACCAAAATTCTAGACATCAATCTTACTATGTAGTAATACACATTGATCATAGACCTTCCAAATTGATATTAACACTTCATAAGGTCATTTTATATCATGCCACATCATTGATAAGGATTCTACCCATTTGTTAATTCAATGTGACTTCTTAATTTTCTTAAGGAAGACCTAATTTCCCTATGCACCAAACGTTTGAATCTTGGATCAATAATTGAAGATATATATTAGCTTATTGGTTATACGAAGGTTCATAAATAGGACCACATGGATTTCTAATGCTTACATCTTTTTACATTCATCTAAGGAGATTCCTTCTGCATGTTTCCATATCTAATGTGCATTAAGCAATGTACCAAATTATTGGTTGGTGCCATGACATCTTGTTTTTGTGTACACTTACTATAAAGGATCACCCATTCTACATTATGAAGTAGCTATTAGCTTATGTAGTAATTTATTAGTATAGAGCATGAGATTAATAACATTTCCAAAGATTAGAGAGCCAAGGAGCATCATATATTGAAGATATACTCATATTACATTATATTGTGGAACTACACACTAATTTTTCTTGTATTTCATTTTATTTTAAATACTGAGGTCTCATTCTATTTTTATCCCTTTTGGAAAATATTGATGATATAATTAATTTAGACTTTTTTGATATTAATTGTAAAGGTGGATTTTTGAAAGGGTCAAAACCCTTTTATAATAGGCATCTAGACAACATGGAAAGCTGTAAAAGACAAACAACTATAAAATAGCACTCCATGAGAGATGGAGAATGCCAATTCATGAAAAATCAACATTAGAAGAAAAAGTCACTAGATCAATAGCACACAAGCACACATTCGCACCAAGAGTCAAAGGACCCATAGGACACATAAAATAGGGCTGCAACCCCACATAGAGCCATACAACCAAACAACCACCCAAGCTATGGATAACTACATGATGATGCCCCAAATAATTAAACCTACATTGTTCCTATGCCCAACCTAACCTCCCTCACCCCCTAACCCAAGGAAGGAGGTCCACACCAAATTTTGAATTACCTTTCTTCCTTTTTTAAACAATGGTCCATGGAAATAAGTAACTCTCATCACTAGAATCCTAGAGGGAAAAGGAATGGATCTCTCCTTCCCCACCATAGATGGATTAGTTCAAGAAAACACATAAATAAAGTGGCAAAAGGAATATTTTCTGTGGTTGGGGGATCTAGGCTTGAAACCCTAGTAGCAAGGACTAACTGTAAATCGAAGGCCAACTGCTCTGCACAATAGGAGTCACACACATGGACTCCATAGGAGGAGAAAGAACCATGGAGACCATTCAAACCACCAAATAAGGGATGAACTCTTATAGAGAAGATGACCCCATAGGTGTCCTAGAATTATAAGAAGGATCAGAAATAATGAAGTGTTGAGGAAGAGCACCTTGCCATCTTCCTTGCCAAAAAGAAATCACATCGCTCGAACTCCACTTGGAGTGATGACACTTAGAAGCTAGGTGACCCATACCAAAAAATGATGGCATGAGAAGGGAACCCCTTAAAGTCCAATAAATAGACACATGAATGACCCTCCACCTGAAGGAAAATCTCTATAGGAAGAGATTTTGAAATATCTAGATCCACCAAGACATGAGCATAGGTCGTGTGAGAGAAGAGTGAGGTAGCAGAATCTACCTATAAGAGGCATCCCAAATTATTCCTAATAGCTTCATATCATGAGTACAACTAGAAATACAAATGAAGGTTTGACATCCAAACCTAGACTGACACAATTGTGACTATTTAGTAGCTGGGTTAAACATCAAGAACTAGGGTTTGATCATGAGGGAATGTTGCCCCCACATTTAAAGATAACTAGGGATAGTATATCAAACATCCAATGAGTTGAAAACCATAATGAATAACCTTGATATACTTTATATTGTTGTTTCTATAGATAATTGATAATAATAAAATCATTTTTTGACTTATTTGTTGTGTTATTTTATTCTAGTGTGTAAATTTTTTGGAGTGTATGTTGTATGGGCTACATGGTTTGATATTTAATAAATTCAAATCCTTCATCTATGACTGATCATCCAAGGATAAGTTGAACATAATGAATATGTAATCTTCTAATAAAAATTAGTATACATTCAATTGCACAACTACCATCAACATGCATAAATCTCTAAGAATGATATACACCACTAACAAGATGATAATCATAAATCTTTAATCTCAAACAAATTTCTCACAATGAAAGGAACCAAATAAAAGAATGGTGAATATAAATTTTATACTTCATAGAGCTCAAATTGGAAACCAAAAAGAAAATAAATTTATATGAACTAAGCTCAAAAGATACAAAACTATCCTAAGTTTCTAGACCACCAGAATAACAAACAACTAGGTATATATAATTTAAAGATAATACCATAGTAATTTTTATAGTAGTAAGTTTCCACATTGAGTTATCATGCTTTCAATAAACC
Organism: Cunninghamia lanceolata; assembly: GCA_027924645.1. Lineage (NCBI taxonomy): Eukaryota > Viridiplantae > Streptophyta > Pinopsida > Cupressales > Cupressaceae > Cunninghamia > Cunninghamia lanceolata. The sequence continues at coordinate 7,001,785 of BSBN01000737.1, read as the reverse complement.
AATGGATTGAAGTATTACAAGATACATATAATTAAATTCATATCTAGTTTTATAATGCTAAATTCCCTCTAGATCTCCCAATAAATGCATCTTCATATACTTCTAGCTTAATGATACCCCAAGATGAAAACAATTGTTATGTATTTTATAAGGATACAATATAGTCAATGGTTGATAACTTATTTTCCATCTAGGGATGGGTGCATGTGTAAAGGAAGAAATGTTGCACCAGTGAAATCTAATAGAGTTATTTGGTTTATGAATCATGTAATCAACAACAAGAATCAATTCCCAAGGATAACATTAAAAACTTTTTAAAATTATGTTCCCCATGGTATATATTTAATATTTTTCTTTAATTCCCATGAATAAAAAATCTTAATATTCATACTTGGGTTTAATTTTCCTTATTTTATCTTACAATTAGATAAGTAATCAACTGAACATATAAAATAAACAAGTCATGTCACATTAGTTTCTTCTCTTTGATTTAGTCAAAGAGGATGAAGAGATCATGTTTAATCTTTCTCTAGGGACATTTTTTTTTTTTTTTTGTATTAGGACTTTGGAATGGTTCTCTGACACAAAAATAGGTGTTAAATTTATCATTAAATGATCCTATGTGTCCACTAGGTAGAAAGAAATCCTTCAAAATCGAATTCATATCACTTAGTTTACATGGAAAAGTATTCAAGGGTCTTAAAATAGGTTCATCATAATGTCTATGTAGGATAAATTACTAAAATATGGATGTGAAAATTAGAATTAGATTGGGTTATAATTTAAAGAAGATCAAGGTGTTATATCATACATAGGAAAATCACCAAGGGAAGTTTGAAGAGAGTCTAGGTGAAAAACACATATAACATATAGGTTTAAATTTCATTTAGAATTTGAATTTTCATTGGTTAAAGCTTTCAGGATTTGGGTGATTTGAAAATTGAGTCAAAACAATTTAGAACATATTGGTTGTAAATGATCACTTTAGGTGTTGAAAATTTGTAATATGAGTAGGAGACTCTTTTGAAGTAAAACTAGTGGTTCTTAATACATGAAAGTTGGTGAAGTGCATTGGAGAGTTTTAGGGATGGTCCAGAATATCTCTACTTGGTTATTTGTGAAAGTTACTAATGTCAAAAATGAGTGCAAAGTGAAGAATTCAAATTCATTATTTTGTAAGGGGCAAATGCACCATTCACTATGGTTAACACTACATTCACCATAGTGAACATTGGAATACCATGAAATTTATTATGTATACCATAGTGAATTCAAATATGAAGTGGTGAATGAGAGAACACCCTATAAAATGCATATTATTCAAAGCGATGAATGAATTCTAAGACACACAATGAAGGAAATTTTAAAAAATGGCATTAAATGAATTCTTTTCTCATGTATTTCTCTATTCTAGTTCCATGGAGAGTTTTGAAGGACTATAACTTCTATAAAATTTAATTACCTAGGGTTGGATCAAGTATTAAACTTCTATTATGTTAAGTTTTTATAAGAAAGGGGAAGAGTAGGGTTTCTTAGTAGCATGGTGGACAAACAAAGGTGAAGGAGCTCTAGTTATCCTTCATGATAGTGTAACCACTATAACTAATTTCAATGTTAGTGAGTGAATTTCTTGTAGAACACTAATGCTATAGGTTTTCAACCAAATTAAGTTTTCTCCAGGTGTAACTTGTGTCTATGTTTTCATTCTTGTGCGACTTCTCTATTTTCTTGTATTCCTTATTGTTTCAAGTTTATGAACATGTTTATACTATATTTTACATTTCATTTCAAGTGCTAGATATTTATTATGAAGGTTCTCTAAGAGATTTTACATTTAAAACATCTATAGTTGAACATCACATGAGGTAAAACATTTGTGTTTTGTGGATCAAGTGGTATCAAAGCAATGTTAGATCTTAAGCTAGAGTTTTAGATGTGGCATACCTTATAATAGGTCATGTTGAAATGGAGAATTAACCCCATATAGACTTGATATTAGCACCAGGGAATGGACAAGATCTAGGAGAGCTATGGCAGAAGAGGATGAAGGTGAACCCTATTCAAGAAGTTGGAAGATGATGTGGTTAGGATCTCAAGCTCAATTAGTAAAATTGAGAGGATTAAGATCTTTATGATGGATTTCATTGAAAAGTTGGGAATAAAAAACATTCATGAAGAAGAAAGTGAACTAGAGAAGGCCGAACTCAAGTAAGGAGAGTCTTCACATGGGTTTTTTCTAAGGCTAAAATAAAATTGAAATTTAATCATATTACAAAGGGATGAATGCTAAGAAAATGATTAGTTTAGAAGATTTATCATATTATAGAAGAAATTTTACCATATATTCTACGATGATAGAAGATTTATACAATAGAACTATTTTTGTCAAAGACAAGTGTCAAGTGTACAACAGTACTCTAGTGAATTTTGGAAGAGGGTGGTATAATTTAGAAAAGATGTCATGGAGAAGGTGGTGTTGATGAAGTATATTATATGGGTGTTTGGGCATATCGAGACATTCATACTTGTGGTGAAACTACAAAACATTGATGAGGCACGTACCTAAACAAACTACATAGAGTTGGATAAGAATAAATCTTCTTTGTTCAAGAATAAGCATAAGGAAAATGGATAAAAAAAGGAGGTGAAAAGTACAAGGATAAATAAAAAGTTAAATAACAAGAAAAGTGCCAATACTATAGTCTAAAATGGAAAAGGTAAGGGGAAATGAAAGTTCCCTTATTCAAACTATGACAAAGATGGTCATTTTGATGAAAAGTGACTGGAATGACAACTCGAAGTAGTGCCTTCATAGAGAAAGAAGAAGAAGAAGGATACAAATGCCACTTTTGTAAGAAAAGGGAAGGAAATTAATGGTGACTCTAACTTTTTTGACAAGATATCTTGTGTGGTGCATAAGAAGACGTGTAGTAGGGAAGAGCTCCAAAGACAAGTAATAAAATGAGCCCATAAGCTTATTTCACATAAAGATCCATATTAAAGATAAGAAAGTAGAAATAATCAAATTAATTTCTAAATTCCATGATATAATATGCCACATATACACTATTCATTACTCCAAGGATAAATAAATGATAAAAGTGTAGGGTATGCATTTTTCACCATAACATTTTTAGATTCCATATTGTATCATTAAATTAGTCTCAAGGGTTTGAAATAAGGAGAAGATCCTTGTTTAGAAAGTTTCTAATGCTATTTTTATACATGAATTGTTATTTAGATACAAATATCAAACATTGAGATGAATGGGTGCTAGATAGTCATAAGTGTGCAAATAATTACTATAGAAAAAGGTCATTTCCATGAGTACATATTGAATCTATGGGTTCAATTTTTCATTTTCATAGATGTGGGCATTATTTCCACAAGGAAAAACTTGATTCAAAATGGAGGCATTATTTCCACAAGGAAAAACTTGATTCAAAATGGAGAAGATATTAGTTAGTCATATGTTATAGCTTATTGTTTTAGATATGATCATGGAGCATAGATTTAGAGCACATATATATTAGTCTACAACAAAGAACTCCATTTCAACTTTTGAAGTTAAGTACATAATCCCTCTCTTGTCATTTAAAAAAGTGTGGCTATGTTTTTACTCTCTTAGTTCTTAATCTTATCCTAATTTGTTTTGGTTATTGGTTATTTTCTTTATCTACCCAAATTATATTGAATGGTTTTTTATTGTTTCCTTTTTTTATATTACTAATCATTTACAAATAATATACTCAACTAAGCATCAACACGAGACTAATACAAGATCTTGTGAGCATGACCATGAGACCAATACAAGCTCCTTTTGAGTAACCACACTAGAAACAACTTATGGAAGACTAAGAGTCAAACCTTAGAAATTCACTTATTTAGAAACCACCTCAACACTAGAAGCCAACAATGGAAGACCAAGAGTCACAACTTATAAATCCACTTATTAGATGTCCCTTTGGGATTTGAAATTGGGTCTCCATAATGAGAACTCAATGCTTTAACCAATTAAGATCAACCCTTGGAATTTTTATTGTTTCCTTTCAATATCACATGAGGAAAATAACATAACCTATAAAAATAAACTAGGATAATGTAATAAATCACACAAATATCACATAATTGTCCTATATTAAAGAGTATGTGTTGTTTAGAATATGACTCAGACAAAATGTGGGTGAGTCAAACTCAAACATAGCACTTGAGCCATATACTTGTAGAGGTGATATCCTAATCACTCCTAATCTTGTGGCAAGAGACTTTCAAGTGGTGATGGTATTGAGAGGGTGTCCTATTCTTGAGGGAGTAGAACCTTGTGGATTATGATTAGGTTGATCATTTGTGTGTTGAATTTTTTGATTGTTGTTGTTGTGATCATTTTTGTTAAGTTGTTGAAGTTGAATTCATTGGATGAGAGTTGTGGTTATGATTGTAATGTGACTCAAGGGTTCATTTTATTTAATTATATTCAATTTTTCATTTACAAAGAGGTGACAAGCATCAAGCCTTCTTTATTCATGATCAATTAGTTCTTAGACGAGTCTGAGTTCTTGGTTGCATAACTCCTTTCTTTGTCTTTATTCATTTTTCTATTCAATTAGCCTCATTTGTTCACAATCAATCAATTCTTAGAGTCCAAGTTCTTGGTTGTGTAACTCCTCTCTTTGTTATTTTATATTTTCTTTTTGAATTAGCCTCAAGATTTATTGTTGTTCTTGGGTTGTTTCTTCTATTTGGTTTGGTTGTTTGGAGAGGTTTTCTCTGATTTCCTCTAAGATTGATTTAATCTAGTCTTATCTCACACCAAGGCACATTGAGTGCTTAGTAGAGAAGATATGTGTTTTAATTCTTGTTTTGATTTGAAAGATTTGATTTGATACCTTGTGACAAAATTGAGGGTATGCCTTGTTTTTGTGTTTTCTGTTTTGGATGAGTTTCTAGTGCAAATTAGCACTAAATATATGGAAGATATTTATATTTTCTAGAACACTTTAAATGTGATTTAATTACTATATTTACATTTCAATAAAAACCTATATGGATTTTTCCATAATGCAATTTGACTATGTTTTTGTTGTGTTTTCAAGATTGATTTGAAATGAAACTATTCTAAAAATTAATTTAACAATGCAATAAATTTAACCTAGATAAAGAAATAAAATACAAGAGAAAAATATAACAAGTTTTACTTCTTTAAGGGCAAGAGTGTTTACTAATTACTACTTCTAATATAGAAAAATAGTAAAGAAAATATGTTCCAATATGAAGGTACTAGTGCTAGGTGTACATCCTTAGAGATCTAGCTTTGTAGTAACCTTCTTTGTAGTAATTGGGACCTTCACTTGATGATAGAAAGGGATGGGGATGCAAGGAAATTTATAAATAGGAAAGAATCTCAAAGGCTTGTCAAGCATAAAGTAAAATGCTCAAAAGTCCTGCGAAGAGCATATGAATGCTAGCTAAGAATGGAAACAATCTCCTAAGGGGAAAACTTAGAAGCTTTGAAAACTAAAATTAAAACAAAATTGAAAATGCTCTCTAAGTCTTGCAAAAAGATTTCTTGAATATTGTGATTGAGAATGCATAAAATTCATGTTGAGTGATTAGTGATCAATGTGTCTTGAACAATGAAGAATCAAGGGGTATTTATAGGTATAAACAAGAGGGAAGGGATGAAGAGGTAAGATTGAAAGAATGAGTTAACTATTTTGAGGAGATAAGTTTTGAATAATAGTTTGGATTGGAAAGAAAGCTTAAAAAGGATGAGTTAGCGTGGAAAAATGTGAGGAACAAAGAGATAAAAATCAAGAAGAAAAGTTGGAACGAAAGTACTTTTGAACATTCAAAGATGATAGGGTCAGCCATTTCGAGACTAGGGTCACCTATTTTTATAGGGTTGGTTGCCCAAATAAACCTACAAATTAAGGATGGGTCACTTAGGTTAGCCAAAAGGTCAAAGGAGTGACCCTCTAGAAGAGGATCTGAAAGGCTATAAAAGGAAAGCATGAGGTTTGGGAAGTTAGTTTAGAGGTTGAACAAGGTGGTTTAGGACCTAAAGAAGCTAGTGGTTGTGTCATCAAGCCTGATATTGCTAAGAGATGTATGATTCACGCCTTCAAGGGTCATGAGATTAACTACCACATCATCATTAGACTGCATGTAGGCCTATGCATATTTTTTGTACCTACATATTTGCCCCCTCAAGGATTGTAGTCTACATGAAAGGTACGTACCATTCCTAAAGCATGGCTCTTACCTTTTTATCATTGTCTTGCATCTAGATGTAATATACAAAATGGTTCAAGTACAATTCCAATATATGACTGATAATGTAAGTACTGAAATGAAGACAAAAGAACATACCACAAATGCTAAGTTTACTTGAGTTGTCTCACCTTGTTATGACAACCTACAATTATTAGGAAGAGACCTCAAATTAGGATCCCTAGAGGGTCTATGGTTAGAGTCATCATTGAGAGACCTCCTTTATTACATAATTTTTTGATAGTTGCCCCCTTGCATGGGGATATTTACATGCTTGTGTGTATAGTTTTGTTCTCTTTTTAGAATCCCTTGATGGAACATATTATACTTAGATACAATTAAAATTCATGATATTAGAATTAGATTGAATTCAATCTATATGTATTCACAGTTGATGTTTTATGCTTTGCTTTCCCTCTTGTGCACATGGTTGGGTAGAGATTTTATTTATGTTATTATGATGCTTATGCATACTTATAATGATCACAAATGGATGATAATGATGCTATTTTTGTTATCTTTTCTACTTATAGTATGCATGGAATGTGAATATGAACATGTATGGATGTATTTGAGATACACGTAGAAATTCAAAGTACTATGCTTATTTTGATAGTATGATAGATGCCATGATATGATTACATGATTGATTGCTTTCTTATTTTTGAATGATATACATATGTAACAAACACTATGATTGCTCTTTAGTAGGACTTTAACCTAGGGAATTGTGGGTTAAAATATTATAAGGTGACCTACTAAATTTTTTGAGATAAGATTATAGGGAATCAAGTGGGGCTGGGAAGGAAATGGAACAATTTTTAAATTTAGCTTCACAAAAGGTTGAATACGGATCCTTATCTAGAACAATCACTTAGACTAGTTTTCAACATAGAAAAGACAAAAAAATTATGCATACCCATTAGACTTAGATCCAAATATGGACAATAAGTTAGATCTTGGGTAAAGGAAAGGATCCCTAGCAAAAGATGGCCTTGGAAGACAACTAGACTCCTGGTTTTTCCTAACTTGTGCATGTGTGTGCTTTGTCTTTCTTCTTTTTCCTTATTTCTATTTTTTGTCTTCTTCAATGGATGTCACCCTCATAGCTTCAAGCTTATATTATTATCCACCTAAGAGTATAGACATTGGCAATCTCTCTTTTTCTTTTTTTGACTTTTGATTTTTTGGATTGCTTTGTGGAGTTATGATTCCCCTGACATTTTTGGCTAGGTGAAAAAGGGGATAGGTACAACAAAAAGAATAAATGACTCCTGAGACTTCCCTCTTATTAAGGAGGATTAGGGGAGGTCTACTTACTAGCTTTCATTAGGTACTATAGGTTTGAAAACTTATTTTGTTTAGACTTGACTAGATGACAGTTAAGCCTAGGATCAATATAAAGCTTAAAGTTCAACTTTATTTGAAATTGTTGGGAATGTAAACAGGAATGGATAGTAGTGATTTTGGGAATCTCTAAAGTTCAATAAGAACTACCTATTTTAGACAACCTTAAGAATCCTTGCTAGGATAAAAGTCAAACACGTGCATTTCACAGATAGATGCAAGGATGAATAGAATGAAAATGCATGTTTTAGATTTTTTATTTTATTTTTAGATTATTCAATGTTTTTGTATTTTTGTAATTTGATAATTTTTATGGGATTTTTTAGATTTAATATTTCTTCAAGTGAAAGGTGTTAACTATTTCAGTGAACTGTTCACCTTCGATTGTGCTCAAGAGGTAGGTGTCATTTCTAACATTTTCCTTGACTACATAAGGACCTATCCAATTTGGTTTGAATTTATAGCCTTCATCAACTCTTTTATCAATTAGATTATCAATTATAATTACAAGATCTACAACTTGAAATGGTCTCCAAAATAAATTTCTTATTGTATTGCTTTTTCATTCTTGTGAGATAAGAATCATACATTTGTATTTCTCTCAATCTTCTTTCATTTAACATTTCTAACTCTGCCAATTTGATTACAAGATATTCTTCATTATCTAAGATGCATTGTAAAGATAATATTAATATTGGTAATTTAACTTCTAAAGGTAGGATTACTTCTAACTCAAATGTGAGTTCATACAAAGTTATTTCTACCAGTGTTTGCATACTAGATTTGTAAGCCCATAAGGCAAGATATAATTGTAAGTGTTAGTGTCTTTTAAAATCTTTCATGATCTTGACCAATATTACCTTTAGATTATTGTTTGTTGATTTTTCTTATCCATTTCATTAAGGATAATATACTAATGTTGAGTTATGGTTAATGTAAAATATTTCACATAACTCATGCACTTGTGGTCTCTTGAATGAGGAAGCATTATCTGTAACAATGAATTACAGAATTCCAAACCTATAAATGATTTGATTTAGAATGAAATTTTTTATTACCATTCCTAAAAATAATCTTAAAGGCATAGCCTCTACCAATTTAGTAAAATACTTAGTGGCCATTATGATAAATGTGTGTCCATCTATTGATGGTGGGGAAAATTTTCCAACTAGGTCTAATCCCATGTGGAGAATAACCAAGGTGTCTGTAAGGACTAAAATCACATACAACCTCCAGGAGGACCCCATGATGATACACAATCTTTGTCACATACATGTAAGCATGAAAATAATGCCCTCTCAATAATGCTTCTCTTGGTAACAAGTGAGTTTTGGTTTCTTCCTTTGTTTCCCCTTTGTCATACTATCCTTTTCCTCGCTTTCGACGCTTTTTGACACTAGTCAATTTTTGTTTTCTATGCTTGTGACTTCATCAGGCTAAGCATTTTATTCATCTATTTGTCATAAATTGACCTTTCCCTAGTGTTTTTCACCCAACCCCACCCCTAGGAGTCCTTTAATGATGCAGAGTACATAGTGAAAGTAGACAAAATAGATCAAATTATGAACTATTGAACCTATTGAACCATTGAACTCGTTGAACCATCAAACTCTTTGAACCAAATTAAACCTTATGAACCTCCTTCATCAGCGTGAACTTTACCATTGGTGGACACCTCTAACCTCCTGCCGATACACCGATGAACTTTAACTATCGGTGTGACATCCCACATCGGTGAAGCTCTCAACAGCTCTCCCGACCCACCGATGTGATTATCTTTCATGGAGACTTCCTTCACTTTTCCTTGATACACCTTTGATTAGCCTAACACCATTGATCGGTGTAGGTTTCAAAAGCTCCTCCGAGAGGCTTGTTACACTGATGACACTTCATTTACTCTGCAACTCACGTAGACACTAAACAAATGAACAGAACCAGAAACTCAATAGAATGGTAGGGCCTATAATCTTCTACAACTCTGTAACTGAACAACTCAATAGAAGGGAAAACAATCTACTCCTAAGGAAGTCATTCCACTGATTTCAAAGAAATCTCAACCAGTGGAATGCTTCCGATCTACATCTCTATGATTAGATAAAAAAAACTTTTTATTCCTTTGAGAATATACATACAAATCAATTTTCTCTTCCTCACAGTGTCTCTGTCTCTCTACTAACACAGACCGACTATATAGACTCATGTATCAGCAGTTACACAAGATGGAAGGCGAACCATCCTATAACCACCTCTGTCATTTAGTTACATCCACTCAGTTCAGTTACAACACGTATATAGACTCAGTTTTATGCCGTTACTCGGCCAAATATGACTCCATATGGTGCTAAGGCCTTACAAACATGATAAGACAACTTAGAAAAAAGAGTTGGGATCCTACTGATCCTTAGTGTCTCAAGTGCTCCTACACCATACAACCAACCAACAAAGATTTCCAAGTCCCTTGGAAATGTATCTGCAAAACAAAACTATTTTCCTGTATCTCTATTTGTCCTGGTCTTTATCTTTCACTGTGTCTCTTCAGCTTTAGGATTCAAATCTTTAGATCAATGGAATAGTGACCAACCAACCAACAATGGCAAACCACCATCAACATTTCAGAGTATCTTCAGGTTCCTTCTACTCCTAGCAATGGAGTACTCTCAGAATGATCAAAACTACAACGACTACAACACAATGCTCAATTAGATGTCCATCCTACACACTGCTTCACAGACCCATTCCTCTCATCCAACAATAGATCCTAGAGATGCACTACCACTCTCTCTCTCAGTGGCCTCACTCTGCACCCTCTTCCAGGCAAATCTCCATTGGTGAATGGTCTTGACAGACCTCATCATTGTCTGCCCACAGGAATCCTATTCCTTCTCGCAACTAGATGGCACGAGCATCTGCAACAGTTTAGCAACTACTGTTAGCCTTCAAAAATACCTTCTATGATCTCTGTTGTCAAAATGGTCACCAACCAAACATTTTGTTTCAACTCTTCATCTCAGTGACAAATCAAATACATAACATCTCTGCCCAGAGCTTTCGCTAGCTCTGATACTAATTTGATGAAGAGTACATAGTGGAAGCAGACAAAATAGATCAAATTATGAACTATTGAACCGGTTGAACCATTCAACTCCTTGAACTATCAAACTCTTTGAACCAAATTGAACCTTATGAACCTCCTTTGTTGGCTTGACCTTTACCATCGATAGACACCTCTAACCTCCTGCCGATACACTGATGAAATTTGATTGTCAGTGTGACATCCCACATTGGCGAAGCTCTCAAGAGCTCTCCTGACCCACCGATGTGATTATCTTTCAGGGAGACTTCCTTCACTTTTCCGTAATACACCTTTGATCGGCCTAACACCATTGATCAGTGTAGGTTCAAAAGCTCCTTCGAGAGGCTTGTTACACTGATGACACTTCATTTACTCTACAACTCGTAGACACTAAACAAATGAACAAAACCAGAAACTCAATAGAACGGTAGGGCCTATAATCTTCTGCAACTCTATAACCAAACAACTCACATAGAAATAACAACTCAACAGAAGGGAAAACAATATACTCCTAAGGAAGTCATTCCACTGATTTTGAAGAAATCTCAACCAGTGGAATGCTTCTGATCTACATCTTTGCAATTAGATCAAAAAAGAACTTTTTATTCCTCTAAGAATATACATACAAATCAATTTTCTCTTCCTCACAGTGTCTTTTTCTCTCTACGAACATAGACCCACTATATAGACTCACGTATTGGTAGTTACACAAGATGGAAAGCAAACTGCCTATAACCACCTCTGCCGTTCAGTTACATCCACTCAGTTCGGTTACAACACGTATACAGACTTAGTTTTATGCCGTTACTCGGCCAAATATGACTCCATATGGCGCTAAGGCCTTACAAACATGATAAGACAACTTAGACAAAAGAGTAGGGATCCTACTGATCCTCTGTGTCTCGGGTGCTCCTACACCATCTAAGGAACCTCTAAAGTCATCTCCAAGTTTTAGTTTTTAGTTATGTTCAACTAGGACAAATCTTCCCATTATTTTAGGATCTCTCAAGAGAGATTTGACTTTTGCAAGTGGAGATTTGGTTTTTGACCACCTTTTGACTTGTTTCTAGAGGAAATTCACCTATGAATCCCCTAACTAACAATCTCCAACCTCGCTTCTCAACCTAGGACCTCCCCTCTATGGGTCGCCCATGGGTTTCTCCCAAGCAACCCAGGGTCACCCTTGGGTGACTTGGACTGGTGAAAGGGGTGACCCATGGGCGACCTTGCTATCTTTTCTAGCTATGGGAAAAATTCAAGTTTGGATGCAAAAAAGCTCTGTTTTGACCCATTTTTATTCATATTTGCATGCATTTTTAGTCTAAACATAGGGTTAACTATTCCAAGCCTTCAAGCATGCATAATCAGCTCCATTTGATCTAAACTTGTCACCTCTTAGACTCTTGATGAATCCATTTTTGCTTCTGTGATAAGCTATCTTTGCTTCATCACTCCCTAATTAGCCCAATTCACTATCTAATCTAATGAGTTAACTCTCCAATCAAGGGAGTTAACTCTTTAATCTCTCCCATCCTTCATGTGCCTTTCAAACCTATAAATACCTCCCTCTCTCAAGCAGAAAGGGATGCAATTTCATTTGTGCATCCAAGCTTTGCATGTTTTTTCCCTCCACATAGCATTCTTATTCTCATGTAGGACTTATGTGCCTTTTATTTCATTGTTTTTATGCCAAAATTTGATAAAAGCTTCTCTTTGTATTGTTACATTGCCCATATTACAAGCCATAGTTCTCATTAGCTCACATCTCGAAGCTTTCTTAATCTCTTTTGCATCCCTTCCCATTTGTTGCTAAGAGGAGATCCCCTCTACTACAAGAGGACGAATAGGTTTCCTACATAAGGATTCCTGAGGGTAGTGGAGGCTCATGTGTCTCACATTCCAGGTTCTTTAATATTTTTTTTATTGTGATAGTAATTAGTTAATCTAAATTTGCTCTTGGGAATAGTAAATTCATGTTACAATTTCCTTGATAGGTTGAATATAAATTGCATTGATAAATTAGTTTATTTCCAAGTTCTTTTGCATTCTTAGATTAGTTTGTTCTTTCATTTTCTATAATAATTAGATTCAAAATACAAGAAAAATACAAAAACATAGATTAAGATTGCATTAGGTAAACACATTTAGAATTGCATTCATATTTAGATTAATTAAAGCACTTTCTTTTTCAAAAACTCATAAAAAGAACAAAAACACTATCTTGCATACATATAGGTTGCATACATTCAAAAATAGAAAACAAAAAAAACATAGGCATAACAAGAAGTTCATAAGCCCTCAATTTCATCACGAGGTCAACCAAGGTCAAAACAAAGTGAAAACTCAAGTAAACCCTTGATTTCATCACGAAGTCAATACTGGTCAACTAGTGCAAAGCAAAGAAAATTAAACCTTAGGTCATAAACCCTAAGTCAAACATAAGTCAACTCAAGGTTAACTCCACCAACTCTCTTTGTTCAGGCTCTCACGAATGTGCCCTAGGCTTAGGGGTGAGTTGGTGAGGGTGATCCAAGAGGAGATCGAAGAACTACACCCAAGGACTCAACAAGATCAATTAACAACCCAAGAACAACAACATAGGCTAAGGTTACTTCAAACATGCATCATCATACAATGATTTGAAGAAAGATTCCAACTTGATAGAAACATAAATGAAAACAATCAACAACCCACTCAATGTTGGAATATTCAAAGTCCAAATAGGAGAACAATAAGAGTGACCTTTGAGGTCAAATAATTATCTCAACTACAATGGTCATAGAACACCATATACAAAATAACATCTAGGAAAGGAGCTAGGACTAGCCGACTACTCTTTATGAAGTCCATCTCTCAAGTGAATATGACTGCCCCTGTGTCTTGCCTCCTCTCGACTGGCTTCTACCAAGAGAGCGAGAGTGAAATGGAGGTTCACCCCATGGAAAGAAGAGGGCCCTGTGTGCTCCATCAAAGCTTAGTTGACCACCCTATGCAACCGATTCACGTTTTTGAGTGTACATATTTTGGTGAACCTGACGTGAAGAGAAAAACTTTTGTTGAGATTTTCACGTGTCCTTGTGAAACACATTCATTCATTCTTTCTCTCATGACCACCTTTGTCATCGCCACCGCTTTCATCTTCATTCTCTCCATCTTTAGATACAATTGTTCCATTTATTTTGTGGTGTTTACGACACCCTCGTATATGACAGAACTTGATTTAAACTTAGGGAATATTCCCTCAAGGGAGCTTGAAACTCCCTCATTCGACAGGTATGTGTCATTTAATCCAAATGAACCAATCTTAAATTGTTACAATTATGAGGACTCAGATTATGAACATAATAGAAGAGAACCAAGAAGTTCTTTATCATTTAACAATCTCGCATGGGAACACAACCTAGTAATTCAAGCTACACCTCATAAAGCAAGAAGAGTACAAGTGAGATATGAGATCCATCACATGGACCAACCATCAACAAGTAATTCAAGAACTCACTTGGATGATGAAGTAAGGTGACTTGAAAGAAATTTACAAGAAGCCAAAGATGCTCAAGATGCCTTAAGAGTCACTTTACGAGAAGAGCAATGCAAGAACGCTATGTGAGAAGAAGAGTTGAATCACGACAACACGTGAAATAAGATCCCTATAAATGGGGAAGTACCAAGAGGCCCTACACCTGTAGATCTCATAGCAAAATTAGTACAAAGAATTAGGATTCTGGAAGAAGAATAACATATCCTAGAGAGAAGGAAAAAGTTTGAAGAAAACATTAGAGTCGAACAAGACCAGGGGGCATCTCAAAATCCCCCTTATCTTAACTACTACTCATGAAATGGGAGTAATGACACATTCCAAATTGGGAATCCTCCAATTCAAAATGCTCAAACAATGCAAGGAAGTCAAGAAAACCAAGCTATGGCATTGGGTTATCAAAGTCCACCCATGGGGTTGATGTTGTCAACTCCAAAATCGCAAAGTGCCTTTTAGGGACATATTTGGAATATTTGAAAGAGCCACATGACATGGCCATAAGAAGTGTGGCATTACCAAGACCTTTTCCAGATCTCCCAAGTTTAAAGGAGAAGGGGGTCCTAATTCTCACATCAAGGCTTATACAACTACTATAAGAGAACTCCTCCAATGGGATGAAGTCATAAAAAAAATCTTTCCAAAGACATTAGAAGGGATAGCCCCAGATTGGTACTATAGTCTTCTAGAGGCTTCAATACACTCATTCAAATAATTAATAAGAGAGTTTGTCATGGATTTTGACATGAATAAACTCGTAAAGACGAGAATTCAACAATTTCTTACAATGAAGCAAGAACCTAATGAGTCAGTGGCCCATTTGGTCACTTGGTGGAGACAAGTTCTCTACTCTTCTACAAGTGCTCTAAACATGGATCACCACAAAATATGCAATCTCTTCTTACATTCTTTGAATAGAGATACAAGAGAAGAAGTTCAGAAATTACCCTACATGTCTTATGAAGAGGCTTTGGAAAGTGCCTTACGGATCGACTAGGTTGCCATCAATAGTGGTTGAAGAACTTATGGGTTGAATGGTCGGTTAGTAAATGACGATAGTGGAAAAAATATGCCTATTATCAAAATTCTCAAGAATAATAGAAACATGACTATAGACAGGGTAACAGATCAACCCCCAATTAAGAAAGTAAGGGATGACTACAATGGGATAGATTATTATCCCACAAATGTAAACATAATAGATCCTCCTCGAAATAATGCATATTATCCAAGAGATAATTATCAACCATGGAATCAAAATGGTAATAGAAATTATGGTAGATATGAAAGACCTCCCTTAAAATATAATCAATTTTGTTCCTTCCATAGGACTAGGGGACACAACATAGTCTTACAGAGAATACAATAGGTTCATTACAAGGTTGCTGGAAGATCAATAAGGGTTATTCATAGAAATGTTCTTAAACCCACAAGAGGTCATGCTGGATAACAACAAAGGACCAAAACAAACACAAATTCCAATAGCTCTGTAGAATGCAGACATAAAAATCTATCAAGATTGATTTTCTACACACAAAAACATAAAAACAACATATCAAAACAATGCAACCAAAAGTATGGATGCGAATATCCCTATACAACTAGGACTAAAGGGAGAGTCCATGATGTCAGGATTGGTCAAAATATTCCATGATGAAGAGGAAGAAGAAGAGCTCAACAATGAACAAAAAGAAATTCATGAGAGTATAGTCTTGATAGTAGAACCAATACTAGCACTGATTAGACCTTATGAATTAATCAAAGACTTAAAGAAAATGTATGCCCACATCTCATTTATCGACCTTCTGAAAAACTCCTTTTGCACCACTTTATGCTCTTGAAAGAAATAGGATTAAAGTACTTGGACCAAATCACACCACCTCCTAGTGAATAGATCAATCATGTAGACTTCGATGTAAACCCACCTAACTCTAAATTAAAAGACCCATGGTTTTTCTTTGACCTAAAACAAATGCCTTCTAAGGCAGAGTTTACTAAGAAGGGAGATCCTGCATTATACTTACAGGTGTGGATTTATGACATGAGTATAAAGAGAACACTAATCGATGATGGAGTGATAGTGAATATAGTTCCATTTTCTCTTTTAGAGAGGATGGGTTATGGTCACACCAACATCACTACATTATGTGACACATTAAGTAGATATGATAATCTAAAGGAACTATAGGGAAGATCACGCTCCCAATATCGTTGGGACCAAAAACTATCCCAACGACATTTTACATCATTGATAAGGATACGAGGTCTAATATAATCCATGGAAGACCTTGGATAGGATGAAAGCTGTGCCATCCACCTTATTCCAATAAGTTTGATTTTTACACCTTGGAAATGTTTATATCGCAAATGGGGTTCTAGAACCCTTTAGTATTATAAAGTCCAACACAACAAACAAGAAAACTAGGATCCCCATCGATTACAAACTTTTGACAAATAAGATCTCTATTCCTAGTTTGACACTACAATCAATATGTATTAAGAATACATAAATTTTAGCGAAAATGGTAAACAATGTAGAAATAAAACCACTAGAAAACAAGACATCAACAAAATAGAAATAGATCGTCCCCAAAGAACAAAAAAATCATGGAGTGGTTAGAGAAGGATGGACCCCTTCAATTTCCTCTAGAAATTATCATGATTAATGTAGAACCAACTTATAAGGTTTTCCCTTGCATAGGAGAAAAGCCTCATCAAACTGAAGGACCATAATTTGAAATAGTTACACTAGACTTAAGAAATGCATACCCACATGCTTTCTCAGATCTTGAAGAAGACCCAACAGAAAGATACACTCCATTAACGTTACCAAGCAAGTCACATGTTCTTGAAATGCAAGAAGAAAGTGAATCCTATAAACCACTCACACCTTTAGAGGACTCCTAAAGACCGATGACACCATTGGAAGAAGTAAACTCTATAGATAATGAATCAAAAAATATACTAGGAAACCTCTCAAGGGTCTTCATAGTTTCTCAACCCCAAGCCCCATCTACCACCTCTGCTTTAGTGAAATCAAATGAACTTGACAATTGGGAAGCACCCCTAGTGCATATTGAGATGGTTGAGAGACTCTTGGATGAAGATGTGGAAAGTGAGGGAACATTCCATAAGGAGTGGAAGATGCGAGTAACAGTGGGGACCGACGATCTGGTCATCTTTGAGTTACAAGAAAGTTACATAGGAAATCAATGGATTTGAGACATTAGCCTAATGGAAGGATGAGTATAATCTTTGTTCCTTTTGATGAGCAAAGGGAACCTCAAACTCCATTTGAGTTATTCCAGTTTCTCCAGAGCATTCAAGATTAACCATAAGTGAAGATTTATATGCAAGACAAGTTTGATGTGCTTATGGAATTATTGAGATGCGATGGAGTCTTGTATTGGACTCCCTTACACCAGTAGGCTTTTCAAGATTTTCTTCATCTCACTGTACCAAAGGAAGTCTTGGAACTAGGAGCGTCAGAATAGATCAATCTCACAGGACCTTACAGAATAGGAGAGCTTGACTTGAGAAGAGGTATCACAAAGAATAAGAAACATAGATGAAAAAGGAAATTTCTAGAAGATTGGGAAGGTCCTTACATGATTAAAGAGGATGTTGGTAATGGTGCTTATCTCTTGTGTACAATGGAAGGTGAGTAATTTGGAAAAATAGTCAATGCATTTCACCTTAAAAAGTATTATGTCTAAAAACCATAAAGGCATAAAACATTAAAAAAAAAAAATTCAAATATTGTAGAAATACAAAAAAATTACAAAATCTTGAAAAGATAAAAAAATTGTTTATTGCATTTTTGCATCATTTTGTCCATCTTGCATTTTAGTGAGTGACTTGCTCTTGTATCATTTTCATTTTAGTAAGGAGTCTAAGGTTGTCTAGGTGTGGTGTGATCCTTTTAGTTTTTTGAGATCCCTTATTTTCACAATCACCATTTTTCCCTTTCATTTCTAGTGATTCTAATCAAAGCCTAGCTCTTAGCCTCACACTGATCCCGGTCTTAATAATTCAAGATGTTGAGTTTGTTGAAGGCACAAGACAACTGAGAGGGGGGGTGAATTAGTTGTATCAAAAACTTCAAATCCTCATAAACATAATCACATCCACATCAGTTCACTTAAATCCTTGATTTGTTATGAAGTTTAAACATGAAAAGAAGTTAATAGAAACTTAAACACATCAACACCATGCATAGGAGAACACCATATTTTTACATTGAAAACCTTAAAATGGAAAAACCACAGTGAGGATTAGCTCACAATATAATGTAGTAACAATACTTAATTACAAAGGCTCACTGCCATAGAGAGAATGCTCATTGCAAGGGACTTACTATCCAAGTGGACTCACTTCCCACTAAAAAAGAAGGAAGAAAAGAATGGCTCACTTCCAGACTTTGAACTTATATAGTTGCATCTAACCTATGCTTGAAGTTCAGTTCCAATGAAGCTCATTATACACCACAACATACACAACACCTTCGCAGCATCACCAAAAATTGTAGACACCTTCTACTCACTACATCTAGTAGCCTAACAGATGAAAGCCCTTGCTGCCCTGATCAAATTCACATCACAAAATCATATCTCCCATTCACACACACAAATCCACAAATCCTTAACACTTATTTATACCATCATTACCTTTGAAACAATCTTCAAGGTCAACAACACAATGTCCAAGGTCATCAAACACACAATATTTAAATTAGGTTTGGACCTAAACATTCCTCGGCACAAGGGAATGAAGGAAAACCACTCTATGCCTTATCTTGGACCCAAATCTATCTAGATACGCTACACAACACTCACATAATCATCAAATCAACTCCTCAATCAACGCAAACATTTAAGGTCAGCCAAACAGTGTAAACATAAGGAATTCTTGATCACATGCTTTCATGATCACAACCATAACTTGCAGACCATTCATAGGGATTTAACACAATCTAGAAACCTCCATGAACATCTTGAAGTTTCCTCGAAACCAACAAATTCCACCACAACAACTTTCACTTAAAAATAACAACTTTCACCTGAATACAACAACACTGTCAAAATCTACCACACAATAAATTACTTTTTAGAGCACCAAATCACAAGCCTTTTGGATGGAAGATAGGTAAGATCCTTATGAACACATATCCAAAATAGAAGCACCTGAAACCTTTCTACGGAGGAATATGGAGCAAAATACCTTCTCCCAGACACCTCTACACAACTCAGAAACACTGTCAAATACTGTTCTCAAACTAGTGAACATAACTTTCACTGCACAACAATCTGGAGGATCAAATTCTAGATTTAACATCTTCAAACACTTCTTAACAACATATCCAAACCACACACTTAGATCTCTAACATAGAAGAAATGTAGAGCAAAGACTTGAATAGTATGTTGTAAGCCAAAAGACTCTTCAAGACACTATTTGTAGTATTTATTCAAAATTTCTCAAAAGCACTTGGAAACTCAGCAACAAGAACAATCTAATAACATCATCAACAATTCTACAAGCCATTTAGATCACTTTAACATAGTAACTTAATCAAAGAACAACAACAACATCAGAAGACACAGTTGACACCAATGACAACACAAACATGTTGGCATCAATGACAACACTGATTAGCACATACTTGCAACAATATCCCCCTTTGTCATTGATGGCAACATATGATGTGAAAAACCATCATGACACAAATCTACACCAATCTCACTCTCCCCCTTTCTTTTATACATCTTACTCTCTTTCTCTCCCTTTGTTTTTCATATGAACTCTCTCCCCCTTTGACATCAATGGCAAAGGGTGACACATCTTTCTCAACCTTTCTCCCCCTGATTATGATACTGCACATACTTGTACTCTTCTTAATTGCTTTAAATATGCCTCCTTAGAAGTACAAGCCAACTCTTCCTCCCCCTGACTACAATAATCATCAATGCCACTACCTGCTCCCCTTGAGAGGTAGCCTCCAACATCAGTCTAGAAAAGAATGAATCTTGAAATTCACTGGATTGATGCATTTCCTTATGCATCTAGTTCAAAGAAGGAGGGGAAATAACCCCTAACTTCTCCCAGAGATACTCAAATGTATCCTTAGGAAGAGACTTAGTAAATATGTCAGCAACTTGATCCTTTGTAGGCACATATTCCTGCTTCACTTCATTCTCTGCAATCGTCTCTCTCAGAAAGTGATACCTAATTGAAATATGCTTTATCCTTGAGTGCATCACTAGATTTTTTGAAATGTTAATAGCACTGGTATTATCTCAAAAGATAAGAATTAGATCATCATACTCAACTCTAATATCTTTCAAGGTTTGTCTCATCCATAACACCTATGTACAACAAGATGTAGCTGCAATGTACTCTGCCTCTGCAGTAGATAAATACACTGAATCCTGCTTCTTGCTTACCCACAATACAACTCTATCTCGAAGAAAGAATGCACCACCACTTGTACTTTTTCTATCTTCTACACATCTGGCCCAATCTGCATCTATGTAGGCACTAAGGGTAAATTCATTGTTCTTAGGATACCACAAACCATGATCTGGAGTGCCTTTCAAATACCTAAATATCCTCTTCACTGCCATGACATGTGACTCTCTAGGATCTTCTTGAAATCTTGCAACAAGATAGACTACATGCATGATATCTGGTCTGGTAGCAATTAGGTATAGAAGTCCTCCAATCATTGATTTATATTTTCTCTTATCAGCCTTAGGGGATTCATCATTTTTTCTTAGCTTGCAACCAGTTGTAGTGGGGGTACAAACTAATTTAGAATCTTCCATTCCAAACTTCTTTAACAATTCCTTGACATACTTTGATTGTGAAATGAAAATGCCCTTATCTGTCTAATTAATTTGCAGCCCAAGGAAGAAGTTCATCTCTCCACACATTGACATCTCAAATTCTTTTTGCATTTCATTTGCAAACTCCTTACACATACCTTCATTTCCACCAAAGATTATGTCATCCACATAGACCTCAACAATCATAATTTGATATTTGCTTACTTTGATGTACAAATTACTATCTGTAGACCCTTTACTGAATCCCTGCTGCAACAAATACCTATCTAACCTTGCATACTGAGCTCTGGGAGCTTGCTTCAATCCAAACAATGCCTTCTTCAATCTGCATACCATATCTAGTTTATCTGACAATTGAAATCCATACGGTTGCTCTATGTATACTTCCTCTCCCAACTCACCATTTACAAAAGTAGATTTCACATTTATTTGATATACCTTGAAATCCTGATGTGTTGCATAAGCCAGAAACAACCCAATAGCCTCCATTCTTGCTATCGGGGAAAAAGTTTCCTCATAGTCTATTCCTTCCACTTGTGAGTATCCCTTACACACAAGTCTTGCCTTGTTCCTTACCACTTCTCCATTCTTATTCAACTTATTCTTGTATACCCACTTAGTTCCAATCATATTCTTATTCTCTGGTCTTGGGACAAGTTCCCATGTTTGATTCTTCTCAATCTGCATTAGTTCTTCTTCCATAGCCTTAATCCAATACTCATCCTTGCATGCCTCAACCACTGTTTTAGGTTCAAATTTGGAAAGTAAACATAGATTTACTTGTTCTTCATCAGCTTTGCTTCTTGTCAGTACACCTTTGCTCTTATCACCAATGATCTGATCTTTAGTGTGATGCCTCTGCACATATTTGTTGATGATGATGAGTCATAACAACATGCATAAAAATTTGTACATCAAACCTTTATTATCTTGTAAAGTACGATCAACTTAAGGTAAGTTGATGTCTCCAAGTCTTTGTTGATTAGGTCATGATCATTTGATGTTACTCAGAGGTTGATGTGACAAGCTATTTTTCATTTCAAGGGGTCTTACATTTGTCTTGATGATCAGTATTGTTCTATTTCTTGTAAATTTACTCCATAGAGAGGTTATTCCTACTGTATTTCCAAAAATAACGATGTATTTTCAAGTTTGATCAATTCTTCTGATTATTGATCATCATGATCCTATTCTTTCTTCTACATAGTATATTTTCTCAAATAATGTGTCTGTAAATGGATATGTGCATGAATTTCATGGATTTATGTATGAATTTACATGATATTTGTCAATTTAACATGCTTCTACTCTAAATATGCTATGTATTTCCAATTATCTACGGGATATCAACATATTTCATGTTGCTTTAAATTCTCTGTTATTTACAATTATGGTGATGAATTGTTATGAAATTGAAAGAAATTCAAACAAATGCTTCTAATTTTGGTGAATCTTTAGCCATTGAACCACATACATATAAGATACATTCATGAGGAAAAGAAATCAAACCATATTGTCACCAGGATGTTCCACAGCTAGATACGGATGATGCTAACTTCAAAGGATAAGGAATGGAAACAACACATGTAGACTGACAAGCACTCCAAGGGACACAACTAATCAATGCATGTATCAAAATTTCAAACACAGATTACTCAAGATTTATGATGATTTGTAATCAAATTGTCTTCTCTTTCATTCAGTATGCATATCATGTACATTTACAATAGCTTTGAAATGAGTCCTGATATTTCAACAATCAAATTTCAATTAAGTTTCAGGATCTTCAAAATATAGCACCCCTGCACCTTTTATAGAATAAAGTGAGGGAGTGGTTACAAATGACCTACGGTTAGGATTTGTCGATTAAGATCAATAGTAGATTATCACTTTTGACTCAGTCAACCTTTCCTCATGCAACAGGTTGCCAGCTGGCAACCATCTGGATGGCTCATTATCTTATGAATACTTGATGCATATGTCTTCTTTGTGATGCATCTTTACTTATTCCTCAGGTTCCTCCTCTTCATGTTCTTCTTCTTCATCATGATCATCATCATCATTGCTTTCTGTATCGCTATCACCCTGATGAACATCATCCTGTATATGGACCTTCATTACCGTCCTAATATTCTCATAGGCTTGTACTATTTTATGTACTTCCCCGCCATCTTGGGTCTTGGCTTTTGTTATGGCATGCTTGTGAGACTAGAATTTAGCTTTAATTGCATCCATCTTACCCTTTTTGCTGTTTAGAGTCTCATTATAAATTTCCATCTTGACCTTGATCCTCATGATCTTATTCATCACCTCTTGTGTCAGGTGGGTGAGGGGGTCATCAGCCATCTGCTAGAAATTATCATGTAATGCCTTGATGGCAAAATCTACATCTTTGTTTTCAATCTTCCCTTCTACATTTCCTTCTAAAGCTTCTAGGATCTCTACCTCATATGCAATCATACTGAGCAGCTTTATACTTGTATCCCTGAGCTTGCACTGCATTTCTTTAGGATATCACATTCAAACCTGATATCTTCATACCATACATGTATCAGCAAGGTAGTGTTATTATTCAGCACTCCATTGTTTATTAGGATTTGAGGATCAATCCTCTTCATCTCACTCAAAGCAGTTGGGTCCTTTTCCATTTGGAATGACCATTTCCCTATTTCATTCTGCATTTTGAGTACTTTTCTCTTCAGATTGCTTAGATAATTCCACCCTTGTAAAGAGGTTCTCAAAACTTCCTTAGCTCCTGTGAGGGCTGACAGCATCCACTTCTCCATTATCATGGCTTCATGTTTCATGAGATCTAGCTTATTGACCTCCTCCTAGGATATGGCAGTCAATGGGACTGCCAGATCTACTGGTGTACTATCAGGGTTAATCAACCCCTTTATATATGAATGTAGCTGGGCAATGTGCTCCTTATGCTAATTATTTTTCTCTTTTTCCTTCTTTACCCTTTGGGTTAAAGAATCAATGATATCCTTCCCTTCCTAACCCTCTTGGTCCTCATTGGCAAAACCCAAATCAACAGTTGTGATTTGGAACTCTTCAAGGGTGATGTTGCTCTTCTCTCTCTCTATAGTGGGAAGTGCTACTTGGGCTATCCTTTTGCATGTAGTAGCATCTCTTCTAATAGTTGATGTCAATCTGGCTTTCCTCTTGGGCTTCATGATTGTCTCTGAAAACAAGTTGGAGACATCAAATTCTTGAATTTCAAAGCCTTGTTCCGTACCTATTCCTTTTTCCAGCCATTGAGGCACTTCATTTCCAGATGTTTGTTGTCCCTTGTCATCATCATGTCCATCTTGTTCTCCAATATCTGTCTCTATTCTAGGTGGAGAAGGGAACTTCATAGTTTCTTCCTCATGTTGCTCCTACTGAGGGGGATCTTGTTGTATATCTTATTTTTGAGGGGCCTCTTTCTATGGGGGGGATCCTGTGGAATGTCCACATGATGATCCTGCGCTTGATCCTACACTTTCTCTTTTGGAATCTCATCCACCTTAGTATTTTCCTCATCTTGAGGCATGCTAACATTTGTGGCAGATGTCTGAGTGTTTGGGTTTGGTGCATCACCTTGATCTTGGACCAACTCTTGTTCCACACCTAATGCACCAACATCTTGTGTCTTAAGGTCTTCATGACTTGATTTATCCTTTTCTCCTATATCTCCTTGAGTCTGAGCGGCATCATCACCTGATGTGTCTTTATCACCCTCGCCCTTTTGTTGGACTTCAACTATCTTTGGCGCAACAGGCATCTCATGCTGTTGTTGGCCCATATCTAGAGCATTGATCTCTTCTTCTACCTGCTTGGCTACTTCAACATTCTCTGTTTGATCAGGTGCACTGGCTTTGTCTTTGGGGATCTCATCCTCCCTATATGTCAAATCTATAACCGTAGGGCTAGTCACCTGATCCACTAAATTGTCAAGCCCAATTTGTTGCGCTACCCTTTCTGGGCTACTCTCTTTCACTTCTTGAACAGTTTGCTTCACTTCCTCTAGTACCGCCATCTGTGCTAGTGGGGTCCCATGTGGAGTCATGTGAGTACTAGAGATGAGGGTCTCCATCTTTTGGGAGGCTACATTCTATACTACCTCATCATCTGATAGGTCCATAGTGTCTTCCAAGGAGAAAGGACCACCCTAACTTGCTTTGAACGTCTCTTTTGCTTGTTCCTTTTCTCTCCCAGTCTTAAACTTGATTATTGTGGGAAGTGGCATGTCATCCTGCATCTGCTTCCTAAACACTTCACCACCAGCTCCTCTTAATACTATAGGATCAGTCCTGATCTCACCCCGCACGAATGTCCTTTGCTTCTTGGGTGGTGACAACAGGGATGTCACCCTCCTCTTCCTGCTGACCATTATCAGGTCATCACCTGTAGGTTCTTTTTCTACTGGCTCTTCTTCAAACAAGATGTCCTCTTCTACTTCCTCTTGTTAGGTTTGGCTCTGATCCTATACTTCTGTAATTCTAAAGCTAGCCTCATGATCCTCTTTATTTTTGGTTTGTCCATTAGAGGCAGTACAGATGAGGCAGATGCCTATCCTGATGTTGATGCACCTGTAGCTGGTATGGCAATTCTTTCAATTAGCACCCCCTTAGGCTCATCATCAGTTTTCTTTCCTCTAGGGGGACCCTTCCTCTATTTCTAGGTAGGTAGCCTCTCTCCATTAGGTTTCCTTTTCTCATTGAGGAAGTCATCATACTCCTTATCAGTTAGTTTTTGCCTTTTCTTCTTGGCATAAATAGTAAGGGCTACACCCCTTTTCTTCAATCTATTTATCTGTTCATCTACCCAAGCTTGGGTTAACTATAGCACCCCACCTATAAACTGATCCAAGGAAATATCCTTTGGCTGTGTTAGATCAGGGGTTGAGATAGTGTCATTGTAGACCTTCTTGTCTTCATATTCATTTGACATTATTTTTCCATCATCCTTCTTCAGTTGTACTGGCACCTGGATGCAGTCATATGTCCTTATCTAGTTCAAGGTGAGCCTTTGGTATTTTCTTCTTCTCACCTCAGCTTCATCCTCACAATCTGTCTAGAAGTCCTCTAGATGCTTTTATGGATAGGCTTCCCCATTATTTTCTGCATCCTGCCATAGGGGTCATAAGATCTAGCCAATGGAAATGGCTGCAGATACATCAGCTTTAGACCTCCCATGGCCTACTCTATGCTCTATACTTGTTATCTCTATAAAGGACCATCTGGATGATTCCAAACATCCAATTCTTAAAATTTCTAGCATGAGGCTAACCTGTCATCCTACTGAGCAAGGCAATCTTGTACTGGTACTCATCATCAAAATCAAATTTATACAGGTCGACGAGCAACTTAGCAGAGGCAGAGTAGGTGCTGACTTTAGACCTCCACTGGTACATCCTCTTCCTTGCATTTTTCTTGTTGTTATTATACTCTGTCTCTAGTTTATGTAGATCCACACTAACCACCCTCTTTCCAACTGGCAAATTAAAAGTAGATGTGATGCCCTTAATTAAAAAGTCTGCATAAACTCTTCCATGTTTCTCCACCTACCTTGTCTAAGGGTTATAGTTTCTGGCGCATTCTACTACCAGTTTTGGAGTCTCCATGGCATATGGGAATCCGGCTGCATGCCACATCCCTAAAACATATATTGCAACCAAAAGGGTATTGTCTTTATTATGATCTATTCTGGATGACCATACTGCTAAATCTTAATCCCCTTGGTGAGTGTCACCAATGATGCCATACTTGAATTGTACCCCCTCAGGCTGAACAAACACAGGCTTAAAAAATTTTGCGTCAGACTTTTTCTACCTAAGATCTACCATGGAATCCTGCAATAAACATGCCTTGTCTTACCATACGATATCCATATGCACTCATGCTTCATTATATATACCTCTTCAAGATCATGTATACTCTATTCATCATCTTTACTACATCATGATATGCACATTTATAGATTCAAACCACAAGAAATAACATACTACCTGAACATGCCGATAATGACAACAGGAGGGTTTTCAATTACCTACCTGATAACGCCTTTTTCCTGGGTTAGGTGGATGATTACAAAAAAGGCCGCAAATCCTGATGATCACCCGTTCCGTTCCGTTGAAAGATCTAGTCTATTCACAGGTAGTTTGTATGAGGGTTTGACTTCTTCTGCTCTGTAACTTCTCATTTATTTGCAAGGTAAATGAAAATAACCTTGAAAAGTTACCTTTAAACTCATCCGTAGGGCAAATTAGGGTAAAACCACGTTAAATTGATTCAATCTGTTGATCTTCTGTAGAGAATCCATGGATGATGCCATGTGTTTGGATTGTATTCACAGTTGGTGGGAATCCATCTACCGCATTGATGTCCATTTAATGTTAGGAAACAGGGGGGTGATCTTCGAAAGATTAGGTGATATTCAAAATATGACCCCTTTTGGATAAAATGACCCTCCACCTTTGAGCGGCAAAACTAATGCAAAGGAATTGAGTGATGTTGTCAACGTTGACCATATGTAAATCAGGTCATGAATTTAAGATCAGGGGATGTTCAAAATATGACCCCCACAACTAAAATGACCCCCTTGAAAAAGATCAGGGTGATGTCAACATGTTGACTACCTTGTTTAAGCGTTATGTTGTAATGACGTCACCGTCATGTTATTGAATATGGTGGGCATCGGATATATACCTCCGCGGGTAAAATAGAATGATGACTTCATCACCAGGGTGATATTCTTCGTTTGTTGGGTTTAGATGATGTCATCATCATATTAGCATAGGGTGATATTTTGCGAAGAGGGTGATATTCGTAAGATGACAGATATTAGAAATATGACCCTCCGCAAAACATGTGAAGTTGTTTGATGGGCAGATATCAGCCAATACGTAAAATTGACGTCCAGACTTCGTGGACCAAGTGATTATCGGGTGATAAACTTATATTGGGGTTATCTTATATAATGTGAATGATGTTGGAAATATGTCCCCCCTCCTCTCAATATTAGGTTTGACCAAAACTTTGACTTAACATAACTTCCTTCCCTTAAAGAATTTTAGAGTGATCCAAAAGGCAAACTTGCTTGGAATTTTGTGCACTTTCCAACCATGAGGTTGATGATATGAAATACTAAATTTGGAAACTAACCTCATCATGGTGACCTATCTACCCCCTACAGGGTTACCTACATGACTTAATTTTCCCAGACCGCCCAAAGAAGAAAAACAACAAGCCAAAGCAGCAAAAAGGTTAGGTCCCTGTTTTGTGAACTCAAAATGGGGCATGTTGTGTAACCACACAACAACTTGCCACCAAAGAACATAACTAAATTCCAATGATTCAAGTGATGTGATCACATTCTAACATAGTATTTTAACTCCTTCTAAGTATAAGTATTATAATCTTTCTGAATGATAGGATTTCATCATGGCAACAATGCTAACAAAGGATTAGGTGTGTGCATATGATTAATTATCCTCATTTTGAAAGTAAGTTGAAAACATGAGTAACTAATGTTAAGCTACATAGTTTGGGAGCATCCCTCATAGCCAACCTAGATAGAGCCTTACTGCCAGCAGGCGTCCATAGCCACAACAAGGTTATCTATAGAATCCCCTTAAGTAGAGCCCCACTTCCAGCAAGCGTCTATAGCCTTGGTAGAGTTACTTAGATGGCCTAATTTTATTTCTTTTTGGATTTTCAATATTTATCTCTATATTCATATGATATCATCATGTAAGCTTAATGTGCAAGGCATGGTCACTTGCTGATTTAGGTTGGAGATTGCATTGGTAGCAAGGGAGTCCCTTTAGATTTTTCACTTAACACCTATACTTATGTGTTCCACAAACCCAAGGCTGTTAGGTGAGTCATTGTGAAAGAATCACTTTGGTCAAGAAAGGGCACGATGAAAAGATATCACAGACCTGATCACCAACACTTCTCAAAATGAGTCATAACCTATATATGAATTTATTCTCATCACTTGAATCTTAACAATTTGGTTATTTTGTTGGATGATGAGTTGCATCATCTTAAATAACCAAAATAGAACTCAACAAGCAAACAAACAAAAACAAAACAAAACTGTACAAACAACTATACAAATATGCACACTATGATACACATGACTTGCATGACAATGTTTCAGGCTTGAAAGTAATGTTTGAGAAACTGTCCACTAACTGGTAATGGGACATCCTCACCGGTTAAAGTCTTAAGCCTATAGGTGTTGTCTCCTAAAATTTCCAAAACTTGAAAGGGACCTATCCACAGTTTATCGAATTTACCATGATCTCCTTTCCTTTCATGTGCTTTGTCCCACATCAGGACTAAATCTGAGATTCTAAAGGCCTTAACTCTAGCTCTTTTGTCAAACCAACGCTTGACAATAGCCTGATGTTTAGCAAATTGGTCAATTGCCTTATTTTTTTTCTTCTAGGTGCATCAACTGAAGCAACCTGACTTCTTGTTTGTTATCTATGCTTAGATATTCTTGTGCAAACTGTAGTGTGGGAATCTTTAGGTTAACAGGGAGGATAGGATCTACCCCATATACTAAGTGAAAAGGAGAATTTCCTAATGCAGCCTTCATCCTAGTTCTATCTACCCATAAGGCATATTTCAATAGGGTGTTCCACTCCCTTGGGTTCTTTTCTATCAATTTCTTTATGATGTTTAATAAATTCTTGTTTGTGGATCCTGCTAATCCATTCCCTTGAGGATAGTAATTTGAGGAAAATTTCAAGATGATTCCATGGTCAAAAGCCCAACTTGATAATCTTATTGAAGCAAAAGTAGACCCATTATCACATACCAAAGCATAGGGAATTCCGTCCCTGGTTACTATATTACTTTCCAAAAACTTGATTACATCTTTAGCATTGCATGTCTTACTGCTAACAGCTTCAGTCCACCTGGTACAATAATCAATGATAGTCAAAACATACCTGTGGCCTGAAGATGATGGAGGGTTGATAGGTCCTATGAAGTCCATTCCCCATTGAGCAAATGGGCGCATCTCCATCACTGGATGTAAAGGCTAAGCAACATATCTTTCTCTATTTGCAGCAAGCTGACACATATGACAACATTTGATGTGTTCAGTAGTATCTTTAAAAATAGTGGGCCAGTAATACCCTGCCCTGAGGATAGCATGAGTAGTAGCTAAGGATGATCCATGTGCAACTCCAAACTTGTCATGTAATTCTGCTAGCACCTTATCTGCTTCTTGCCTTTCTAGGCATCTTAGGTATATTCCCTCATAGTTCTTCTTGAAAAGGACTACTCCTTTTATCATGTATTTCTTTGATCTTATTTTTAAGGCTTTCCTCTATGAGACCTACAATCTTGCCGGACATCTTCCAGTAATTAAGATATACCTGATGTCTGAATGCCATTCTCCATCATCCTTTGTATTTATGACATACTGCTAGCTCATGATGTTAGGATCAATTTCTGATATCATCTGACTAAATGCTTGTCCTCTTACTAATTTCATGGGTGTTATATCCATATCATACTTCTGGAGGACAGTTATCCATTTAGCTCTCTTCTCACCTAGTTCACTTTGCATTAAAAGTATCTTTACTACTGCATTTGGTACTACAACGATCATCTTACTTCTTAAGATATAATGTCTGAACTTCTTGACTGCTCAAACTAGAGCAAGTGCTTGTCTTTCAACATCCATATATCTGAGTTTTGCATCTCTAAAAGGACAACTGATGAAGGCTATAGGCTTTTCTTCTTTAGCCTCATTTCTCTATGTTAATACCGCTGCAAATGTATGCTCTAAAGCAAACGAATAAATGTAAAAATCCTTGGTATAATCTGGACTGATTAGAAGAGGAGCATTAGATATGGCTTTCTTGATATCTTCAAAAGCTGCTCTAGCTTTAGGTGTCCACTCAATTTTGGCATCCTTCTTGAGCATGGCATTCAATGGTTTGACAATTTCTGCAAAACCAGTAATAAACTTTCTAACAAAATTAATCTTACCAAATTAAGATTTGAGCTCTTTCTTACTTCTAGGAAGTTGTATCTTCATGATTGACTCTACTCTCTTAGGGTCTATAATGATCCCATTCTCTATTATCAGATGACCTAATAAGTTCCTTGTGGTTACCCCAAATATGCATTTCTTAGGGTTTAGGGATATTCCATAATGTTCACATTTCTTTAGTACCTTCCTTAGGTCTTCCACATGATTCCCTCTCTCCTTAGAGAAAATTGTTAAGTCATCCATGTATATGACTATGCATTTACCAATCAGCCCTCTGAAGGCTATATCCATCGCCCGCTGGAATGTTGCTCTAGCATTTATCAATCCAAAAGGCATGTGCTTGTAGGCGAATATTCCCCACTTTGTGGTGAATGCAGTTTTTATTCTATCTATTTTATCTACCATAACTTGGTTGTAACCTAAAAAACCATCCAGAAATGACATTATCTTTGCACCATTTATGATCTACAAGACCTCATCTAGAGAAGGCAAAGGATAGTTATCTTTTTCAGAAGCTCTATTCAAATTCCTAAAGTCTACACACAATTTGATGTCACCATTCTTCTTTCTTACTGGGACTAGGCTGGCCACCCATGTGGAATGTCTCATAGGAAATATGATCTTGGTGTTAAGTAGTTTCTTAACTTCTTCAAAAATGATGGGCTCTAGCAAGGCATTGACAGGTCTCTATTTCTGTCTAAAAGACTTGACATCTAGATTTAGAGGTATAGTATGAGTGATGATTGATGTATCATAAGTTTTCAACTCATCATATGTCCAGGCAATGACATGAATATAATCTTTGAGAGATTGAGTTATCCCTTCTAGTTCTTCTTTTCTAGACACTTTTCCATTCAGGACATTCCTTTTTTCATCATCATGTCCAATGTTAATTTGTGAATACTCTCCTCCATTTGCTTTAGGGAGATCTTTCTGTTTCAACATATTGTCTAAGTCAAATTCGCTTTCCAACTCTATCATTCCTTTAGGAATCTTATTACTAGGTAACTCTAGGATTTCTTCTTCTTCCCAGATATGATCTTCTACATTTCTTTCATCTATGATCTATGCATCAAAGACATCTCTATTGGATATGAAGTCTAAAATATGCTGATCATCATCAAACAGTTGAAGGTTAACCACATTATCTGGCATAGATGGTACTAATACTAATTTAACTAAAAATATCTTCAAACCAGAAATGGATAGTGGTTCCAAAGAACTTGTGGCCTGGGCCAAGGCATCTACCCTGTGATTTTGTTCTCTAGGTACATGGGTGATGTTGAATGCATCAAAATCTTCAATCAAGTCCCATACCTTATGCCTGTAATTAGACAACTTCTTTTAATTACAATAATATATGCCTCTTACTTGTCTTACTACCAACTCTGAGTCTCTAAAGACATGCAGAATCTTCACTTTCTTCCTGAGTGCAAACAATATCCCATGGATCAAGGCTTCATACTCTGTCACATTATTTGTGCATGGGAATTGCAATCTATATGCTGCTAAGTAGGATTTACCAAATGGATCAATAAGATCTATTCCTACTCCAGCCCCTTGTTTTGATTTGGATCCATCAAACCTAAGGATCCATGGCTTATCTTCAGTTAAAGGCTTGTTTGGGCCTTCTCTTTTCTTTTTACCTCTAGCAGCTGCACCATTTGATATCCATTTCAATTTTGATGTTTCAACCTTCTAAAACTTCACCCTATCTGGATGATGTGAAGCTGACATCTCTTGTTTTCTTTTACTATCAGAAGAAGGATCCTCTGGACTAGGCAACATCTGCCTTTTTAGAATATGTAAACATAGTGAACAAGCAGTTTTTGAATGTGGTGCTTCATGTAACCTACACCATCCCTCAATTAGGGCATCCTGTGGGTATTTTTGCTGCTATATCATCTCTTGAATTTGTTTTGATAAAAATTCTTCAAACTTGGACAAATTACTACCCCTATTTTCATCAAAAAGTTCATAATCTGACTCTATCAAACAATCACTTCCTGGGGTGATTTTCTTGTTACTTTTAGTATTACTCTAGCTACATACCAGAATCTCTTCCATCTAAATAAGACTTTCATCATGATATGTGCATTCTTCTATTCCTGCAGATGACAAACAAAAATTAGTGTCACTATCGCTATCTACAACACTTACCATGGATGATGATGATGATGCCTCACTGCATGCTTGTTCCAATTCCATCATGTCTAAGAAAGCATCACAGGTCTTTTCAGAATGCGCCTCATAATGTAACCTGCACCATCCTTCAATTAGAATATTATGAACATGCATTTTTAACAATTGACAACGTTGCACCTCTTTAGACAAGTGCATCTCAAAATCCTTGAAGTGATCTATCTTTGTTTCATTTTCAGGATTACAATCAGACTCTAAAGTTATTTTATCACCCTAAAGATTATCATCATGAATATGAACATCACACATGAGGATCTCTTCTATCCTGACGGTCTGGGGTCTAATGGAGCAAACTCTAGGTTCTACATCCACATACATGATCTCATTAGTTTTATTGTATTCAGTGATCATATGCTTCATGCAAGGTTCAACATCTATCCTTATTTGATTAGCTATCCCTTTCCAAGGAAACCACATGTGACTGAAATCAGTGGACATGTATCCATTGAGTGTTTTAGACCAATCTCTACTGAGTAGCATCCCATAGGTATCAGGTATATCAACTACCTGAATATCAATGTAGTATTGGATTCTTGGATCTACTGCTAGCTGCATATGAATGTGAGTTAGTTGTCCTACTACACTCAGCTCTGTTTAATTTAACTTTGTTACTTTCTTCAGTGACTTAGCAGGATACAAACCTAAGGCATTGCATATGGACAGGGGCATTACATTGGTAGATGCTCCTAAATCTACTAAGCAATTATGCAAATTTTTACTAAACATACTTACAGTAAGGAGAAAAGGAGGTGACTTAGTTTTATCTCTGTAAAGAGTCATGTGTGAAGTTTGTGCAGCCTAAACAGTGGCTAGGGCTTTGTGTTTAACATTAACATTCCTAGCAGCATGATCTTTATTCCCTATCTGACCTGAGGTATGATTATCCTCCTTTGGAGCAGGATCGTCTAAGGATTTCATGAAAGCTTTTTTGATAGCTGGGGTTTTATGTAGCTTTGACAGTGACAGGCTGATTTTGATCTTTTTCATTTCATCTGTCAGATATGTGACTAACTTATCAGACTCAGGAGGCAGATTACTAGCCTTTGGTGCTGTATTTTGTGGTGCTAAATACTAAGCATTGACTTTGGGAAATCTAGGGTTATTGCTTGCCTTAGGATTAGGAGGAGTGTTGAAATTATTTGGAGGCAAGGATGTAGTCAGAGGACCAGCAGGTCTACTTGAGTTATTCCTTAGATTATAATTATGCCTACCCTGATATTGCTGTTGATAAGCATGTACTTCTTCATGTTCAATTGATGGCTCATTTTCATCTCCAAATGGAAAAACATAATTAGTCTCAAAAGCCATGGCTGATTCCTCACATGCTAAGGTGTAATCCTGATGAGGATGGTTGATGAAACTTTCTAGAACTAAGGCAAAATCATATCCACAGGGGACAATTTCATTTCCTTCAACACAAGGTGGATTGCCTGAAGTATTGGATACTTCAGTTTGGAATATATTGGCATCAATTCTAGACTGAGGACAATCCAACTCTGCATGAGCATTGGTGTTATGTATCTTGTACCAATTTGTAAGGGCTGCCTTTGCCAGATTCACTCTAGTGGTCTGCTTAGGTTCACTAGGAGGTTGATTATCTAGGGGTGATGGTAGAGAACCATTGTTTGGCCTAGTGTTCCACACTCTAGGTTGTCTAGGGGGATTATTGTTACCATTGTTATTATTGTAATTGTTATTGTATCCCCTATTAGGATAACTAGGTCTATCATTAGCATATCCTCTATTCTGATTTGGTTGAGAATAGAAATTGTGACTCCTCAAATGACTGATCTCAGTGGTGAGTTTCCTCAACTGTGCTGATATCTCTTTAATTTCTTCCTTCTCTTCCTAAACTTTGGCTACTACATTCTCTATTTGAGGTTTGAAGGAAGAAGATCCATTGTTATTGTTATGAGATTGTTCCACAACCTAAGGTACCTATGTATGTCCTGGATATTGTAACATTTGGCCATTTCCATTTGGAGGTGGCATGATACTGAGTGGAGGTATCTGTAAAGGACTTGGCATTACAACTAGAGGTATCATGGCTCCATTAGTTTGTTGTTGAGTAGGATATGTAGGATAAGCAGGGAGTGTTGGAAATGTAAAAGTAGGGGTTGGAGCAGGAATTAGCTATTGACTAACTTTGACAGCTTCTTCAAAAGCTCTTGTCAAAGTTGTGACTCTAGGATGTGCTCTCCTGATAAACATGGAAGTCAAAGGATCTAAGGTTGAATAGTATATCTTCCTAGTAGCTTCATCTATTACAGTATATGGAGCAACCGGCTTGGAAAGCATCTTTTGGAATCTTGCATTGAAATTAGGAATAGGCTCTCCTTCAAATCTCTTGATTGTGGCAAACAGATGATAATTCATTGAAGGATCTATAGGTATTTTGAATCTATCCTTAAAGGTTTTCTCCAAGGCGGCCCATGAACTGAATGAACCCTAACCAAGATTGATATACCAGTTATATGCCTCTTCCCCTAAGGAAAATGGAAATAACCTACATACCACGTCCTAATGTTCAATTCTAGCCCTACACTAAGCTTCCTTGAATGTCCTAATGTGATCATCAGCATCCTGATATGGATGATATTTAGGGCAAATCTTGTCAGGATTTTTAGGTAGAGCATGATATGTAGTAAATGTCAGAGGTGACTCTGCAGTAAAGAATGACATTGTTACTAGTGGAGGTTGGACCTGAGGTGTGACAAGTGGTCCTATAGGTGTTTATAACCTGATAGGAGTTATAGGAGCATGTTCTGGTGAAGCTCTGTATGCACTAGAACCAAGAGAATGATAAATATCTACTGTTCTTGGTCTAAATCCTTGAATAGGCAATTCTTCAAAGAGTCCACTAGATCTGGACCTGGTATTTGGCTTGAGAGCTAGGATTTCTTAAATTTTAAGGAAAATTGGCTTGTTTGCCGTAAAGATCGGTTGAAACACCCTAGCAAAGGTTGTATTTATGATCAAAATTTTAAACTGACTGGATATTTGTGCAATATTTACAGAAAAGATGCAAATATGGGGTGATATGAGACTCAGGGACACAAGCAACTGGATATCAGGTTTCCTAAGTAGGTTACCTCAAAGCTTTAACAAAAGACCTAAAATAGAACCTATCTTTGACAAGTTCTTGGTGATCAACCTCAAAGATTGAAATATTTATGATCAATTTTGAAAACTTTGCACAGTACAAGCATGCATAGAATTAAAACATCAAATCTTTGCATATGACCTGAAATACAGAGGTACACGAGTATTACCTTTCTGTCTGCATCATCAAATCAAACAAATTTACTGATGAATAGGCCCTCCTTCTAGTGCCAATTTATGTTGATGATGATGATGCGTCATAACAACATGCATAAAAATTTGTATATCAAACCTTTATTATCTTGTAAAGTACGATTAACTTAAGGTAAGTTGATGACTCCAAGTCTCCGTTGATTAGGTCATGATCATCTGATGTTACTCAGAGGTCGATGTGACAAGTTGTTTTTCATTTCAAGGGGTCTTACATTTGTCTTGATGATCAGTATTGTTCTGTTTCCTATAAATTTACTCCATAGAGAAGTTATTCCTACTGTATTTCCAAAGATAACGATGTATTTGCAAGTTTGATCAATTCTTCTGATTATTGATCATCATGATCTTGTTCTTTCTTCTACAGAGTATATTTGCTCAAATAATGTGTCTGTAAGTGGATATGTGCATGAATTTCATGGATTTATGTATGAATTTACATGATATTTGTCAATTTTACATGCTTCTACCCTAATATGATATGTATTTCCAATTATCTATGGGATATCAGCATATTTCATGTTACTTTCTTTTAATTCTCTGTTATTTGTACTTATGGTGATGAATTGTTATAAAATTGAAAGAAATTCAAAAAAATACTTCTAATTTTGGTGAATCTTTAGCCATTGAGCCACATACATATAAGATACATTCATGAGGAGAAGAAATCAAACCATATTGTCACCAGGATGTTCCACAGCTAGATACGGATAATGCTAACTTCAAATGATAAGGAATGAAAACAACACATGCAGTCTGACAAGCACTCCAAAGGATGCAGCTAATCAATGTATGTATCAAGATTTCAAACACAAATTACTCAAGATTTATGATGATTTGTAATCGAATTGTCTTCTCTTTCATTCAGTATGCATATCATGTACATTTACAATAGCTTTGAAATGACTCTTGATATTTCAGCAATCAAATTTCAATTAAGTCTCTGAATCTTCAAAATATGGCACCCCTGCACCTTTTATAGAATAAGGTGAGGGAGTGGTTACAAATGACCTACGGTCAGGATTTGTCAATTAAGATCAACAGTAGATTATCACTTTTGACTTAGTCAGCCTTTCCTCATGGCACAGGTTGCCAGTTGGCAACCATCTGGATGGCTCATTATCTTATGAATACCTGATGCATATGTCTTCTTTGTGATGCATCTTTACTTATTCCTCAGGTTCCTCTTCTTCATGTTCTTCTTCATCATTTCTTTATGTATCACTATCACCCTAATGAACATCATCCTATATATGGACCTTCATTGTTGGCCTGATATTCTCATAGGCTTGTAGTATTTTATCTACTTCCCCACCATCTTGGGTCTTGGCTTTTGTTATGGCGTGCTTGTGAGACTGGAATTTATCTTTAATTGCATCCATCTTACCCTTTCTGCTATTTAGAGTCTCATTATAAATCTCCATCTTGACCTTGATCCTCATGATCTTATTCATCACCTCTTCTCTCAAGTGGGTGAGGGGGTCATCAGCCATCTACTGGAAATTATCATACAATGCCTTGATGGAAAAATCTGTGTCTTGGTTTTCAATCTTCCCTTTTGCCTTTCCTTCTAAAGCTTCTAGGATCTCTACCTCATATGCCATCATACTGTGTAGCTTTATACTTGTATCCCTGAGCTTGCCACTGCATTTCTTCAGGATATCACATTCAAATATGATATCTTCATACCATACATCTATCAGCAAGGCAGTGTTATTATTCAGCACTCCATTGTTTATTAGGATTTGAGGATCAATCCTCTTCATCTCACTCAAAGTAGTTAGGTCCTTTTCAGATTGGAATGACTATCTCCCTATTTCATTCTACATTTTGTCTACTTTTCTCTTCAGACTGCTTAGAGAATTCCACCTCTGTAAAGAGGTTCTCAAAACTTCCTCAGGTCCTGTGAGGGCTGACAGCATCCACTTCTCCATTATCATGGCTTCATGTTTCATGAGGTCCAGCTTATTGACCTCCTCTTGGGATATGGTAGTCAATGAAATTGCCAGATCTATTGGTGTACTATCATGGTTAATCAACCCCTTTATATATGAATGCAGCTGGGCAATGTACTCCTTATGCTATTTATTTTTCTCTTTTTCCTTCTTTACCCTTTGGGTTAAAGAATCAATGATATCCTTCCCTTCCTGACCCTCTTGGTCCTCATTGGCAAAACCCAAATAAACAGTTGTGATTTGGAACTCTTCAAGGCTGATCTTGCCCTTCTCTCTCTCTATAGTGGGAAGTGCTACTTGGGTTGTCCTTCTGCTTGTAGAAGGATCTCTTCTAATAGCCGATGTCAATCTGACTTTCCTCTTGGGCTTCATGATTGTATCTACAAACAAGGTGGAGACATCAAATTATTGAATTTCAAAGCCTTGTTCCATACCTATTTCTTTTTCTAGCCACTGAGGCACTTCATTTCCAGATCTTTGTTGTCCTTTGTCATTATCATATCCACCTTGTTCTCTAATATCTATCTCTATTCTGGGTGGAGAAGGCGACTTCCTAGTTTCTTCCTCATGCGGCTCCTGCTGAGGGGGATCTTGTTGCATATCTTCTTCTTGAGGGGCCTTTTTTTGTGGGGGAGGATCCTTTGGAATGTCCACATGATGATCCTATGCTTGATCCTGCACTCCCTCCTTTGGAATCTCATCCACCTTAGTATTTTTCTCATCTTGAGGCATGCTAACATCTGTGGCAGATGTCTGAGTGTTTGGCTTTGGTGCATCACCCCGAGCTTGGACCAACTCTTGTTCCGCACCTAATGCACCAACATCTTGTGTCTTAAGGTCTTCATGACATGATTTATCCTTTTCTCCTATATCTCCTTGAGTCTAGGAGGCATCATCACTTGATGTGTCTTTATCACCCTTGCCCTTTTGTTAGACTTCAACTATCTTTGGCGCAGTGGGTATCTCATGCTGTTGCTAGCCCATATCTATAGCATTGCTCTCTTCTTCCACCTGCTTGGCTGCTTCAACATTTTCTATTTGATCAAGTGCACCTACTTTGTCTTTGGGGCTCTCATCCTCCTTGTATGTCAAATCTATAACCGCAGGGCTAGTCACTTGATCCACTAACTTGTCAAGCCTAATTTGTTGGGCTTCCCTTCTAGGCTATGCTCTTTCTCTTCTTGAGCAGTTTGCTTCACTTCCTCTAGTACCACAATTTGTGCTAGTGGAGTCCCATGTGGAGTCATGCAGGTACTAGAGGTGAGGGTCTCCATCTTCTGGGAGGCTACATTCTATACTACCTCATCATCTGGTAGGTCCATAGTGTCTTCCAAGGAGAAAGGACCACCCTGACCTGCTTTGAACGTCTCTTTTGCTTGTTCCTCTGCTCTCTCAGTCTTAAACTTGATTATGGTGGGAAGTGGCACATCATGCCGCATCTCCTTCCTAAACACTTCACTACTAGCTCCTCCTAATACTATAGGATTGGTCCTGATCTCACCTCGCATGGATGTCCTTTGCTTCTTGGGTGGTGACATCAGGGGCACCACCCTCCTCTTCCTGCTGACCATCATCAGGTCATCACCTATAGGCTCTTTTTCTACTAGCTCTTCTTCAAACGAGATGTCCTCTTCTACTTCCTATTGTGAGGTTTGGCCCTAATCCTGTACTTTTGTAATTTCTATATCTAGCCTTAGGATCCTCTTTGTTTTTGGTTTGTCCATTAGAGGTGGTGTAGATGAGGTAGATCCCTGTCCTGATATTGATGTACCTGTAGTTGGTATGGCAATTCTTTCTATTATCACCCCCTTAGGCTCATCATCATTTTTCTTTCCTCCAGGGGGAACCTTCCTCTATTTCTGGGTAGGTAGCCTCTCTCCATTAGATTTCCTTTTCTCATTAAGGAAGTCATCATACTCCTCATCAGTTAGTTCTTGCCTTTTCTTCTTGGCATCAACAGTAAGGGCTACACCCCTTTTCTTTAATCTATTTATCTATTCATCTACCCAAGCTTGGGTTAACTGTAACACCCCACCTGTAAACTGATCCAAGGAAATATCCTCTGGCTGTGTTAGATCAGGGGCTGAGATAGTGTCATTGTAGACCTTCTTGTCCTCATATTCATTTGACATTGTTTTTCCATCATCCTTCTTCAGTTGTGCTGGCACCTAGATGCAGTCATATGTCCTTATCTGGTTCAAGGTGAGCCTTTGGTATTTTTTTCTTCTCACCTCAACTTCATCCTCACAATCTTTCCAGAAGTCCTCTAGATGCTTCTGATGGATAGGCTTCCCCATTATTTTCTACATCCTAGCATAGGAGTCATAAGATCTAGCCAATGGAAATGGCTGTAGATATTAGCTTCAGACCTCCCATGGCATGCTCTATGCTCTGTGAATGTGAGCACATATACCAGCCCATAGAAATTGGAAAAAGTACTAGAGGTATCTTCGTTTGTGCTTTATATGACTCCACTATGGTAGACACCTGTCTTAGAAACTCCACCAGGACTACCTCATCAGTAGGGTATCTTTGCAGCATGAGGGGCTGATCTTCAAATCCTTCTACTCTCATGTATGAAAATGTGGCATACTAGATGAACCATGCCCCATGCCTGTGAATAACTTCCTAAGCTTCCATACTCAGTCTCTTAGTTTTGTCTTCCTCCATTGTTCTGACTAGATGCATAGAGAATGC
This sequence comes from Cunninghamia lanceolata, assembly GCA_027924645.1. Classification (NCBI taxonomy): domain Eukaryota; kingdom Viridiplantae; phylum Streptophyta; class Pinopsida; order Cupressales; family Cupressaceae; genus Cunninghamia; species Cunninghamia lanceolata. The sequence goes on along the minus strand of BSBN01000737.1, from coordinate 6,960,546 downwards.
ATCATTCACCAATTTGTAATCTAAGAGGTAGTTCTTTCTTTGTATTTGAGGATAATGATCCCATATGTGGGCATCATCTACACCACCGCTAACCTTACCCACTGTAGTTAGGGCATCAAATGTTCCCTTGTAGGCACATGAATACACAACATATGAGGTCATGTTGAATGAGCATTCCTGACCTCCCAGGTTTCTCATCTCTTCATCTAATGCATCACTGATGACCTTGGCCCATAGTGGCTTGTTATCTGTATAAAGGACCTTCTAGATGATTCCAAACATCCAATTCTTAAAATTTCTAGCATGAGGCTAACTTGTCATCCTGCTGAGCAGGGCAATCATGTACAACTCATCATCAAAATCAAATTTATATAGGTGGATGGGCAACTTAGCAGAGGCAGTGTAGGTGCTGCCTTTAGACCTCCATTGGTATATCCTCTTCCTTGCATTTTTCTTGTTGTTATTATACTGTGTCTCTAGTTTATGCAGATCCACACTAACCACCCTCTTTCCAATTGGCAAATTAAAATTAGATGTGATGCCCTTAATTGAAAAGTTTGCATAAACTCTTTCATGTTTCTCCACCCACCTTATGTGAGAGTTATAGTTTCTGGCACATTCTACTACCAGTTCTGGAGTCTCCATGGCATATGGGAATCTGGATGCATGCCACATCCCTGAAACATATATTGCATCCAAAAGGGTATTGTCTTTATCATGATCTATTCTTGATGACCATACTATAAATCTGTATCCCCTTAGTGAGTGTCACTAATGACGCCATACTTGAATTGTACTCCCTTGGGCTAAACAAACATGGGCTTAAGAAATTCTGCATCAGACCTGTTCTGCCTAAGATCTGCCATGGAATCTTGCAATAAACATGCCTTGTCTTACCATATGATATCCATATGCACTCATGCTACATTATATATACCTCTACAAGATCATGCATACTCTATTCATCATTTTTACTACATCATGATATGCACATTTACAGATTCAAACCACAAGAAAGAACATACTACCTGAACATGCTGATAATGACAATAGGAGGGTTTTCAATTACCTACCTGATAACACTTTTCTCCTCGGTTAGGTGGATGATTACATAAAAGGGCCGCAAATGCTGATGATCACCTGTTTCGTTGCGTTGAAAGATCTAGTCTATTCATAGGTAGTTCGTATGAGGGTTTGACTTCTTCTGCTCTGTAACTTCTCATTTTTTTCACAAGGTAAATGAAAATAACCTTGAAAAGTTACCTTTAAACTCATCCGTAGGTCAAATTAGGCTAAAATTGTGTTAAATTGATTCAATCCGTTGATTTTCTGTAGAGAATCCATGGATGATGCCATGTGTTTGGATTGTATTCACAATCGGAGGGAATCCATCTATTGCATTTCTATCCATTTAATATTAGGAAATAGGGGGGTGATCTTCGAAAGATCAGGTGATATTCAAAATATGACCCCCTTTGGATAAAATAACCCTCCACCTTTGAGCGGCAAAACTAATGCAAAGGAATTGGGTGATGTGGTCAACGTTGACCATATGTAAATTAGGTCATGAATTTAAGATTAGGGGATGTTCAAAATATGACCCCCGCAACTAAAATGACCCCCTTGAAAAAGATCGGGGTGATGTTAGCATGTTGATGACCTTGTTTAAGCGTTATGTTGTAATGACGTCACCGTCATGTCATTGAATATGGTGGGCATCGGATATATACCTCTGCGGGTAAAATAGAATGATGACTTCATCACCAGGGTGATATTCTTCATTCGTTGGGTTTAGATGATGTCATCGTCATATTAGCATAGGGTGATATTTTGCGAAGCGGGTGATATTCGTAAGATGACGGATATTAGATATATGAACCTTTGTAAAACATGTGAAGTTGTTTGATGGGCAGATATCAGCCACTACGTAAAATTGACGTCTCAACTTCACAGACCAACTGATTATTTGGTGATAAAATTATATCGGGGTGATCTTATATAATGTGACTGATGTTGGAAATATGATCCCCCTCCTCGGAATATCAGGTTTGACCGAAACTTTGATTTAACATAACTTCCTTCCCTTAAAGAATTTCAGGGTTATCTAAAAGGCAAACCTGCTTGGAATTTTGTGCACTGTCCAACCATGAGGTTGATGATATGAAATACTGACTTTGGCAATTGACCTCATCATGGTGACCTATCTACCCCCTACAGGGTTACCTGCATGACTTAATTTTACTAGACCGCCCAAAGTAGAAAAACAACTAGCCAAAGTAGCCAAAAGGCTGGGTCCCTGTTTTGTCAAGGGTGTGTTGTGTAACCACACAACAATATTTAGGAGTTTTAGGAACTTTTTCTAGAGGTTCTTGTTCTTCAACTTGTACTTCTATTTCTGGAGCTTCTTGTTCAACCTGTACTTCTTTTTCTTTAGTTTCTTCTTTTTCTCCACAAGAAGACTCATCTTATTCATATCCATTAATCTTTGAAAACTTCTATATATCTTCATCAAAATTAACATTAGCACTTTCAGCGATCTTTCTTAGCCTCTTATTGTAGCAACGGTAAGCTTTGCTTTTGTTAGAGTATCCAAGGAAAATACATTCATGAAATCTTGCATCAAATTTTCCTAGTTCTTCATCTCTTCTTATATAATATTTTCTTCCAAAAACTATGAAATATTTATTAGTGGGAATCCTTCCATACCATAGCTCGTAGGGAGTCTTTATGTCATTTTCTTTCACCTGTACTCTATTCTATATGTAGATAGTAGTATGAATTGCTTCTCTTCAGTAGACTTCTGATAGGTTTGCTTCCTTTATAATTGTCCTTGCAGCTTCTTGAACAATCATGTTCTTCCTTTCAACTACTCCATTTTGTTGAGGAGTTCTAGGTGTAGATAGATGCCTCTTTATCCCATGATTCTCACAAAACATGTTAAACTCATTAGAAGTAAACTCTCCACCTTTGTTAGACCTCAAACATTTGATTTTCATATCCAATTCATTTTCAACCATTACTTTAAAAGCTTTAAACTTATCTAGGGATTTTGATTTTTCCTTAAGAAAAGTGACCCAAGTCATTATAGAGAAATCATCAATAAATACATGAAATACTTGTCACCTTGAAAACTCCTTATTCTAGTAGGACCACATAGGTCTATATGCACCAACTCCAATAGTCCGGTAGATGACTGATCCTTTCTTTTGAAGCTTCTTCTTGTTTGCTTTCCAAACTGATAGTCCTTATAGACAGTAGTAATAGGCTTTGTTAACTTTGGTAGATCTCTCACAACTTGGACTGAACTTATCCTTATCAGGCTATCAAAGTTGATGTGACACAATCTACTATGCCATAGCCAACTCTCACTGATCCAAGTCATAAGGCAATAACTAACACCACCTTTGAGATGATAAACATTTCCTCCTGTCTTCTTTCCAACAACAATTACTATTCTAGAGCTTTTTCTGATCTCACATCCATCATTCTGAAACATAAGATTGCAACCCTTGCTACACATATATCCAACACTCAAGAGATTATGCTTTAAACCTTTGACATAAAGTACATAATCAGTGTTATGCTTTCCATCAAAACTGATTGACCCTTTTCCACAAATCTTAGCAGCTTCATCACCACCAAACCTAACTACTCCACCATTAAATTTTTCAAGTTTAATAAACTTACTCTTATCACATGTCATATGATTTGAGAATCCACTCTTAATGACCCAATCATCCTTTTCATTTCTAGCATGAAAAGACGATATTATAGTGCCTTTAGATTTAATACATGGTTCCAGATTCTTTTCCTTCACACAACTTCCAGAGTTAGCAGAACCAGTTTCATCTCTTATGGCAATAAATAAGCATTCATCATCATTATCATCCTCAAAGTTAGATTCATCATCAGAAATGCTTGCATAGTAATTTTTCTTGAGCAAACTTCCTCTATTTTCCTTATTCTTAATTCTTAGAGCTCTATCTAGACACCTTGAAGCATAATGACCTATTTTTCCACAACTAAAACATTTAAAAGGCAACTTACCATTGAACTTACCAGTACCCTTTTTCATCCTTCTCACAAAGTTGGCTTCCACTTCATCAAAGTCTTCCAGTTATGATTCAACAGTCTTCTTTGTTTTACCAGCTTTAAAGGCAGTCTCATCTTTTGTAATTCCACTAGATGTGCCAAACTCTCTTATTTCAAAAGAAGCTAGTGTGCCAAGCAACTGATCTTTGGTGAATTTACTCAAGTTTTGTAATTCTTCACTAACAAAAACCTTATGACTATAAGATTTAGGAAGAGTTTTTAGTACCTTCAATATTACTTCTTGATCATCTATATTTCCACCAAGTCCCTTGATGCCATTAACAACTTTGTTCGCCTTCCGTAAGTAGCTTGTAATGTTTTCATCTTTAGACATACACGTGGTCTCATTAGTGAGCTTCAAATTCTAGATTTTAGCCTATTTAACCTTCTCATCTCCTTCATAGACACTTTCCAACCTTTTCCAAATCTCATTAGAAGTTTTCAAATTCACAACTTTCACCAACTCAGAATTAGTAAGTCCACTTAAGAGAGCATGTTTTGCCTTACCGTCTATTTCGGTATCCTTGATTTCATCTTCAATATTTACACCTTTCTTAGGTACAGTGTAATTGGACTTGACACATTTCCAAACCTCGTAACCAAGAGAAATTAGAAAGGCTTCCATCCTTACCTTCCAGAGTGCATAGTCTGATCCATCAAACAAGGGAATATCTTTCTTGTGTACCATCCCACATCTACCTCAAGCTGTTAAGCTTTCTTTAAAGGAACCTCGCTCTGATACCAATTGTTGAAGGCACAAGACAACTAAGAGGGGGGTGAATCAGTTGTATTAAAAACTTCAAATCCTCATAAACATAATTCCATCCACATCAGTTCACTTAAACCATTGATCTGTTATGAAGTTTAAACATGAAAAATAGATAACAAAAACTTAAACACATCAAGACCATGCACAAGTGAACACCAGATGTTTATGTGGAAAACCCTAAAAGGGAAAACCAAGGTGAGGATTAGCTCACAATATAATGTAGTATTAATACTGAATTACAAAGGCTCACTACCATAGAGAGAATGTTCACTACAGGGGACTCACTATCCAAGTGGACTCACTGCCCACTGAAAAAGAAGAAGGAAGAAAAGAATGGCTCACTGCCAGACTTTGAATTGATATAGTTGCATCTAACCTATGCATGAAGTTCAATTCCAATGAAGCTCATTATACACCACAACATACACAACACCTTCGCAGCATCACCAAAAATTGTAGACACCTTCAGCTCACTGCATTTGGTAGCCTAACAAATGAAAGCTCTTGCTACCCTAATCAAGCTTGCATCACAACATCATATCCCCCATTTGGACACACACATCCATGAATCCTTAACACTTTTTTATACCATCATTACCTTTGAAACAATCTTCAAGGTCGATAACACAATCTCCAAGGTCAGAAAACACACAATATTTGAATTAGGTCTGGACCTAAACATTCCTCGGCATAGGGGAATGAAGGAAAACCACTCTATGCCTTAGCTTGAACCCAAATCTATCCAAATATGCTACACAACACTCACATAATAATCAAATCAACTCCTTAATCAGCGCAAACATTCAAGGTTAGCCAAACAGTGTAAACATAAGGAATTCTTGATCACATGCTTCCATGATCACAACCATAACTTGCAAACCATACACAAGGATTTAACACAATCTAGAAATCTCCATGAACATATTGAAGTCACCTAGAAATCAACAAATTCTGCCACAACAACTTTCACCTGAATACAACAACACTGTCAAACTCTGCCACACAATAAATTACTTTTCAAAGCACCAAATCACAAGCCTTTTGGATGGAAGATAGGTAAGATCCTTATGAATAGATATCTAGAACCATAGCACCCGAAACCTTTCTATGGAGGAATGTGGAGCAAAATACTTTCTCCCAGACACCTCTGCACAACTCAGAAACACTATCAAATATTGTTCTCAAACTGGTGAACATAACTTTCACTGCACAACAATCCAGAGGACCAAATAATGGATTTAACATCTTCAAACACTTCCTAACAACATATTCAAATTGCACACTCAGACCTCTAACATAGAAAAAATGTGGAGCAAAGACTCAAATAGTATTCTGTAAGCTAGAAGACTATTCAACACACTGTTTCCAGTATTTAATCAAATTTTCTCAAAAACACTTGGAAACTCAGCAAAAAGAACAATCTACTAACATCATCAGTACTTCTACAAGGCATTTAGATCACTTTAACACAAATTAATCAAACAACAACATCAACATCAGAAGACACAATTGACACCAATGACAACACAAACATGTTGACATCAATGACAGCACCAATTAGCACATACTTGCAATAGAGTCTAAGCAAAGTTAGTGTTCAAACCCATAGTGTTGAAAGGAATATTGCAAGTAGATCTTCCCCATTCTTCCCTAGTAGAAAATAAGTCCAACTAGACTATGAAAACTATTGGTGGTTCTCAGCACCTTATCTTCCCTGGCCAAAAATGTCAAGAGGATCAAAACTCTAAAGGAAGCAATCTAAAATACAAGTGAATAAAAAAATGAGTGATCAAAAAATAAGAGTGATGAGAAAAGTGAGAATAGAGAGATATAAGCTATTGCATATCCAAAATTACTCAGAAAGATCAAAAGCATTCATTTCCATGAAAATCAAAATATATATAGAAAAAGAGAAAATCAAGTGAGGCATTGCAAAATACAAAAAAAAAGAGAGAAAAAGCATAAAAAAAGAGAGAGTTACAAAAAATGAGTGATAGAGAGAAGATTGTTGAATGTCCATACCCTTGGGTGGAGATAAGTCTAAGCTCATAGCTTTAAGGGTGACATTCTACCAGAGGAAGTGAGAGAGAAAGGTACAAAGCACACATACACACTAGCTAAGAAAAGACAACAGTCTAGTAGTCTTTAGGATCATTTTCTACTTAGGGACCCTTGTTCTTTCTATTGAACACACAAAAGTACTGAGAGGGGGGGTGAATCATACTTAATCAAATTATTTTCTCTCAATAACATTCAAACTAATGTAAGCATTTAAAGCAAGAGAAACACAAGAACACATAAGAACACAACCATAACACTAGATTTGTTGCAAGTATGTGCCTAATCGATGTTGTCATTGATGTCAACATATCTGTGTTGTCATTGGTGTCAACTGTGCTCTTACTTTGTTGAGGATATTGATAAAATTATCCCCTCCACTGATAATAATGTGTTGTAGTAGAAATAGTGCATTACATGGAGAAGAACAGTCTAGAAGAATGCTCCGCATTTCCTGTAGAATAAATATCTATACCTGTGTATTGTAATTTATTTAGAAGCCTTTTAGAAGAAGTTATATTCTGAGGTTAAGCCTCTGGTATGAAGAATTGGGTGAGTTATGTTCACCAGAGTGAAAACAACTTTTTCTGTGTTTGGTGGTGACAGGGAGAAAGTGTTTTGCTTTGCATTCCTCTGCATTGAAGTATTTTGGTCTGCGGTTCTAGAAGTAAGTCTATGATGATGTTAAATGCCTTCAAGTGTAATGGTTCATTATTTTGTGGTATACAAGCTATCTTTTACTCATGACAATGGCTGACAGTGTTGTTCTTGTGCTCTGGTTTGAAGAATCTTATTGATTAAGTTGTTAGAGATTGTGCAGTTGTTCCTGGTGATTACAATGTGCTTGTGGATGTCTCTTGATCATGCTCCTACATTTAGATTGGTCCACAAGGTGGAATTCAGATTGTGCATGAAGCATGTTCTTGAGAATACTTGTGTTAACATCAGTCTTGGCCGACCTGGTTGAATTCATCGTCTACAAAGATGCATCGAAGATTGTGATAGCATGTTGTAGCATGGAAGATTGTGTTCGAGTCCTAGCTAAGGCATGGCATGATCCACATACATTCTTACATCTTTTCCTTAGCTAAATTTGTATTAGGTCTAGACATATTTTATATATGTTTGTAATGTTGATGTAGTGTATAAATACTTGTAGTTGAGTCGTGAAAATGTATCCAAGTGTGAAGATGTAAAGATAAAGTGAAATAAGGTAGTAGAGCAGAACAGAGGTGTTTTGTGCTTCAATGGAATTAAACCTTGGCATGGAGTAGATGCTGTTATCTTAGTTCATCCTTTTGGCAGTGAGCCTTTCTTTGCAGTGACCAATTTGGGTAGTGAGCCTCTATTTTTGGGTATTGGTATAACTTATATATTTCTATGGGATAACATCCACTGTGGTTTTTCCCTTTTAGGGTTTTCCACGTAAAAATCTGGTGTCTCTTGTGTTGTTTATGCTTTTGTGTTGAGCCTCTCATTTGATGCTTTCATGGTTATATTTATAATTAATTGATAAGTTGATGATCATATTTGGTTAAACATTTTAGGACAACTGATTCAACCCCCCTCTTAGTTGTCTAGTGCAATTCAACAATTGGCATCAGAGCCAAGTTCCTCAGAGGTAAGCCTAACAACTTGAGGTTGATCTGGGATGTCACACCAGGATGACTTATTTTTCAATTGTTTCAAGTGTAGTGAAGCTTAACACAATGCATCTAGATGTCCAAAAATAAACTCAAAAATTTATGATGAAGAAGGCAAAAGCAGAAAATCCAAGAATTTTTTTTATCATGTTGAAGACGATGACTATTGTTTCAATTCAAAGAATGACAATTGCAAAGATGATGAAAATTTTGATCTAGATGTAAGTATTGACAATGAAGATATAAAAAACTATTGGATAATAGCTTCTCAAATCATATTATTGGTGATAAAGGCAAGTTTACTAATCTTGTGAAAAATGAAGAAGGATTAGTTAGATTTGGAGATGACCATACTACTAAAATATGTGGAAAAGGTTCAATCAGTTTTGATGAAAGACAACATACAGATAATGTTCTCTATGTCAAAAATCTAAGACAAAATCTCTGGAGCATTGGACAATTATGCAAAGAAAGATACAGTTTCATATTTCAGAATGATACCTTTGAAATCAGAGACAAATTTGGAGCTGTAATAGCTAGTGGAAAAAGGACAGAGGGAAATATTTATCATCTTAGAGAAGGCAACATTATTTAGAACATGAAAGCTAGCTTTGGCATAGGAAATTGTGTCACATCAACCCTAGTGATCTAGAAAGGATAAACTTAGCACAAGTTGTGAAAGATCTACCAGAGAGGATACATTTTAGCAACATCACCTGCAATAAGTGTCAAGTTGAGAAGCAAGCAAGAGGAAGTCCACAGGATGAAGAAAGATCCTCAACTGGATTGATGGAATTAGTTCATACAAACCTTTGTGGTCCTACAAGAGTAAAAAGTCTCCAAGATGACAAGTACTTTATGTTCTTTGTTAATGATTATTCTAGAATGACTTGGGTTAGTTTTCTCAAAGAAAGATCAGAAGCTCTAGATGTATTTAAAGCCTTCAAAACAATGGTTGAAGATGAATTAAATGTAAAAATTAGATGTCTAAAGTCTGATAGAAGTGAAGAGTTTACCTTTGATATATTCAATATGTGGTGTGAGACCCATGGAATAAAAAGATAGCTATCCAGAGAGCATAGAGTAATGGAAATAATGAGCAAGTCTATTCAAGAAGCTGCAAAGACAATGTTAGAGGAACTTGACCTACTGGAAGCATATTGGAAAGAAGCTATACATACTACTGTCTATATTCAAAATAGAGTTCAAGTCAAAGGTAATGATACTAAAACTCCTTATGAATTGTGGTATGGAAGAATACCCTCGATAAAATATTTCAAAGTTTTTGGAAGCAACTGTTATAGTGAAAGAGAAGAAGAGCTAAGCAAGTTTGATGCTAAGTATGATGAAGGAACGTTCCTTGGATACTCTACTAATAGTAAGGCCTACCGGTGTTACAATAAAAGACTGAAAAAGATCATTGAGAGTGCAAATGTCAGGGTTGATGAAGACCTACAGAAGTATTTAGAAATCATTAATCAAGCTTCTAATTCAAATAGACTTCCTTACAATACAAAAAGGGAAAAGGTATTCACCAAAGAAGAAGATGATACTGAAGAGAAGAAAACAAAGAAAGATTAAATGAATTGGTGTTTGATTGTCAATATTGAAGCCTACAATAATATAAATCCCTCTCAAGATGAACGTCTGTCCACTGAAGAATCCAAAATTGCTCTTGAAAATCTTGATAAACCTGAAGAGGAAAACATAAACTTGAAAGTAAGTACAACAGAAGCAAATGTATGCATCAAAGAGTTAAAAAGGCAAATCAAAGAGCTTATACAAAGACTTGAGGATAGTAGTAAAGACTTGAAATTAGCAAATGAAGAAAAAGCAAAAATTGAAGAATGCTTGAAAAACAAAACAAATGATTGCTGGAAGCTTGAAGAAGAAGTTGTGGATCTGAAAGCTGATCTAAAACATGCATGGGTTCAACAAGACAAACTCAGTATAAGTGTAGCCAGATTTGATAAACTACTGGCTGAAGCAAGTCAGAAAAATCCTGATGATACAAACAATATGAGACTTGTGAAAGATAAAAGTTCCAGAATAGATCAAGAAAAGAATTCTAAAGTTAGGGAGGACAGAGGAAAACTAACTCAGAACCAAAGGAACATATCAAGAAGATCTCTAGTTAGGCAACCAAATGCATGAAGGTATCCATCTTTTAATGGTTACTATTACTCATGTAGTAAATTTGGTCACAGGGCTACTCAATGTAGAAATAAAATGAATCAAGATGTTCCATCTTTTTCTAGTCAATGTTTCAACTGCAAAAGAACTGGTCACATAGCAAGTGAATGTAGGGGTATGAAAAGAAATGACTTCAACAATGCAAGGGAAAATCAATCTTTTAATGGAAAGTGTTTTTCTTGCAATAGACTTGGGCTCATGGCTAATCAATGCAGATCTAGGACAAATTCATTCAGAGGGAGAAATCAAGGACAAGGAAGTATTGTGTGCTATGATTGCAACAAACCTCGACATATGACAAAGTTTTGTAGAAGCAAGGATGTGAAAAGAAACTACTATCCTAAAGAAAGGAAAATAGAGTAGAAAAATGATAAGGGAAAGGGAAAAGTTGATCTAGTTGAAACCAATAAATAAATGGGCAAGATTTGGATTAAGAAAGATGTGATTGAAGTCAAGGATGGATCTGCACCATCTTCTGGTGTAGATATTTCCTCTGAGAAGTAAATTAGGAGCTCTAGCTTAGGGGGAGTCTTATTGAAAATCTTTCCTCCCCTGTCAAAAGATTGATGCTAATAACCCACATAAAGAGGCAAGGTCAAGGGTCAGCAACAAAAGTCTAAGTCAAGACTGAGACTGTATTTGAGAAGGATAAAAGAAGAATTGTGCAAAAAGGTTTGGGTTCATTGTTCCCTGCATAGAGCAAGTCTTCATGGTGATTGGCAGCACTTAATGAACTCTGAGGAGAATGGATATGAACCAGTTGAGTTTTCATGAAGCATTGAAGAAAAAGGAAAGAAAGTGCAGGATGAAGAAGCTCCGGAAAGTATTTTAGGATTTGTGCAAGAGCATCACACTGAAGATCAAATCATTGGTGACTGACAAGAATAAGGGTTGTTGAAGAACACACTGAGAAGAATCAGACTTGGGAACATATTCCTATGACTATGGATAAGAATGTATTTAGAATTAAGTGAAATGAAAGTGAAAAGTGACTGAAAAGGTCATTGCTTTACCTAGGCCAATAAAAGCTACCTCTCAGGGGGAGTAGCTAGATGTGTTGATAACAGTTTAGTTGGATTAGATCAGCAGAATGCAAGTATGTGCCCTTTTCCATTGATGTCAAAGGGGGAGAGAAATCATGTGAAAAACTTAGAAGTAGAAAAGAAGTGCAGATGTGTAAAGAGAAAGGGGAAGAATTTTGTCTTGGTGGTCTTTTCAATTTTTCACATCATATGTTGCCATCAATGACAAAGGGGGAGATTGTTGCAAGTATGTGCCTGATTAGTGTTGTCATTGATGTCAACATATCTATGTTGTCATTGGTGTCAATTGTGCTCTTACTTTGTTGAGGATATTAAGAAAATTAACCCCTTTGGGGATAACAATGTGTTGCAGTAGAGACACTACATTACATGCAGAAGAACAGTCCAGAAGAATGCTCCACATTTCCTGTAGAATAAATATCTTTACCTGCAGATTGGAAGTTATTTAGAAGCCTATTTGAAGATGTTATATTCTAAGTTTGAGCCTCCAATATGAAGAATTGAGTGAGTTATGTTCACCAGAGTGAAAATAGCTTTTTCTGTGTGTTTGGTGGTGACAGGGAGAAAGTGTTTTGCTCCACATTCCTTCGTATTGAAGTATTTTGGTTTGTGGTTCTGGAAGTAAGTCTGTGATGATGTTAAATGCCTTCAAGTGTAATGGTTTGTGATTTGGTGGTCCACAAGCTATCTTTTACTCATGACAGTGGCTGACAGTATTGTTCTTGTGCTCTGGGTTGAAGAATCTTATTGATTAAGTTGTTAGAGATCGTGCGGTTGTTCTTGGTGATTACAATGTGCTTGTGGATGTCTCTTGATCATGCTCCTACATTTGGATTGGTCCACAAGGTGGAATTTAGATCATGCATGAAGTGTCTTCTTGAGAATACTTGTGTTAACATCAGTCTTGGCCGAACTGGTTGAATTCATCATCTACAGAGATGCATCGAAGATTGTGATAGCATGTTGTAGCATGGAAGATTGTGTTTGAGTCCCATCTAAGGCATGGCATGATCCACATACATTCTTACATCTTTTCCTTAGCTAAATTTGTATTAGGTCCATACCAATTTTATGTATGTTTGTAATGCCAACCTTGGAGATTGTTCTAACGGTTGATGATTGTAATGCCAACCTTGATGATCATTTTGAGGTTGATGTAGTGTATAAATACTTGTATTTGAGTCATGAAAATGTATCCAAGTGTGAATATGTGAAAATAAAGTGAGGTAAGGTAGTAGAGCAGAGCAGAGGTGTTTTGTGCTTCAATGGAGCTAAACCTTGGCATGGAGTAGATGTTGTTTTCTCAGTTCAACCTTTTGGTAGTGAGCCTCCTTTTGGCAGTGAGCCTTCCATAGGTAGTGAGTCTTTCTTTGCAGTGAGAAATTTGGACAGTGAGCCCTGTAGGTAGTGAGCCTCTATTTTTCTGTATTGGTATAACTTATATATTTCTGTGGGCTAACACCCACCGCGGTTTTTCACTTTTAGGGTTTTCCATGTAAAATCTAGTGTCTCTTGTGTTGTTTATGCTTTTGTGTTGATCTTCTCATTTGATGCTTTCATGGTTATATTTATAAGTAATTGATAATTTGATGATCATATTTGGTTAAAAGTTTTAGGACAACTGATTCATCCCCCCACTCAATTGTCTGGTGCAGTTCAACAAGATTTACGTAGAAACCCCTAGAAGGGAAAAACCATGGTGAGAAAGCTGCTTGGATCTATTGTCCAAATCTAGCCTCACAAATAGAAACAAGATTACTATTACCATTTTTTCACCACATCTCAAAAATTGGCAGCGCTGGTGTAACAAATTCATTTTTAGGGTGAAGGTTAACATTCTTCTGTTATAAGTTATTTGCACAGTTATTGTGTTTAAGAGATATTGTAGTTTAGTTGTGTTGTTCAAGAAAAGAAAAGATTTTAGATCATTCATTGCATTGCAGAACATTCATAGGAGAGATAAGTATTTCATTCACTACAATGATTATTTGTTTACAAATTGAAATACATAAGAGGATAAACATTGCATTGAAAGAAATAATAATAGATCAAATGTCCCACACAAGCCATGGGAATAGCTGAACAAATGCAAAATAGGGAAAATACTATGCATCTAAAGATAGGGAGAGAAGGTCATAGCCATCATTGCCTTTTGCAGTCTTCAATGTCTGAGGTTGCCATCCTGACTCTACTCCTGATCTTCTACAAGAGCCTGCAAAAATGTGGAAAAGTCCTGTTAGAGCTCCGGTTATGAGATCTCTATGTCCTATCAGAAGAGGCATAACACATTGCCTATAATGCATTGATTAATGAACTTCACTCACATGTAGAAGGAATTGAAGAGAAACAACCTTGGAACTTCATTGTTTTATCTAATGTATTTGTTTCATGTGCAGGTATAGGATAAGTCATGTAGTTGATTGAGACATATCAGCATGTGGAGTAAAATGAGGCCCCCACAAGGGTTGAGCCCAACATGCTGCTTCCCCTTAATCTTAAAAGGGATGTAATGAAAAAGGAAGATCATTATTTGCATTGCCTAAATTGAATGACAAACTGAAGGAGTAGAAAGCAATCAGATGCATTGGTGTCAAGAACATGATACACTCATGACTGCAGTTCAAAGAATGAAATGGAATCAAAAGAATAAATTGAACTCATTCAGGACAACATTCAATGCAAAAGGACAACAGTCAATGTTGTTTCAACTCATCAGAAATAGTATCAGATATATGCATGGTGGAGCCAAATATCAGATGAGTGCAATAAACATACAGTGAGTTAACCAATGCTATAAATATTGCAAACTGTATACAATGAATGGGCAGCCATGATGGCATAATTGTAAAGAAATAACAGTACATATGTTTTTGATAGTCAGGATGCAATTACAGGTCATGTCTGTGTGATACTCATATTGGCAAAGTGAACGAGCATCTATAGGTGAAGCAAAGAAATCTGAGCTTGTTTTACATATTCAGCAGGAATACATCAATTGATACAAATGATCATAGCGCTACAGTGAAATAGACTGCAATGCCAAGTGCCATCATTCAATAGGATCATCTCAGTGATCAAATAATCTACAGGTTTCATAAATGAAGATTTTCACAACTAAAACAGCCCATGAAAGATGCCATCCCATATGTGGTGTATGCATACAAACAATGAACTCAATCAACATCACATGTATATGCTACAGGTTAAGAAATCATCTCAGGTATGTGCATATAGAAATGGTGTCATCTTCAAAAAATACAAAGACACACTGAGAACAACAGTTATTTGATATGTTTCATCATGGCAACAAAGTAAAACCCCAATGTCCATATACCTCAATAGTATAAAAGTAACTATATCAGATACATCATGTGAAATCAAGAAAGAGACATCATCTATAGTGGAAGAAGGAATGATACATAAAGAAGTATTTCAAGCATGTAATATCCAGAACCAATGTTACAATTGCAGCCCAATAGCCACAGAAATAAGCATGTGTTAAAAAAGGAACAGCTCAAAGTCTTATGGAAGACCATAGATGCTACCACACAAAGGAGTTTTGATGTATTTTGAAGACAAATACATACAATAGGCCGCGACCTTTAAGGGTTACATACATAAATTAAAGTGCATTTTCCATAGAGAAGTTACTACCTGGAGGTTGTTACAAAACCCTCTCAACATTTTGAACCAAAGACAAACATAAAAGCTATTCTCTATTATGGGTTCAAGTGCTCAAATGTGATACTCAAATGCATAGAAGACCATAGCCATGGCCACACACACAGATACAAAACCCTAAGAAGGTTTGAGTTTGAGAAGAGACTGCACAGAAATGCATAGCTACAGTCATGGTTAAGTATGCTTTCTTCCTCAAAAATTCAGAAACCCATTTCATTTTCATTAAGTGAGCACAGCTACAAGAGGATAGAAAATATAGCCACAGGTTTCAACTTCAAGATCTATAGAATGCCATGAAAAAATGAAACACACAGTGACAGATAAGAGTGTTACTTTATTTGGAGAAAATGTATAATGGTGCGGAGCTAAAAGTTTTTCTTTTAGGTTTCATTTTCCTCTCACAGTTGTAGTGAATGGCAGCCAAAATATAGAGAAGATGTGATAGTTGAAACAAATGCACACAAATTCATCAAAAATAATGCTATGGCTGCGGCTGTTGAAGCCATTCAACCTCAAAAATTGAAAATAAAGTTAAGGAATGGAGAACAAATATGCCAAGATAGACAATATTACCTTTATTTTCTGTGCAAAATCCACGGAGGCCGTGCTCAGAAACCCTGAAAGATGCAAATTTTCAAGCTTGAAACCCTAGGGTTTCATGGCGGCTGTAGAGCCCCATATTCACAAAACACAAAGGTCAAAATGAGCCTGAAAGAATAGGGCAAAGCTCATTTTGTGTCATTAGGGTTACAAATGAAGCTCTAATCTAAGTAGGAATTTTATCACATTCTATTTCTTTTTTGTGGCACAAGTTAATGCCTTCGTGGTGTTAAATGACTACAACATGATGCCTAGGTCCCATAACATAAGGTGAGGTCGAGCCTCTATGGTTCCCTCAAAAAACATTTGATGCCTCAAAACATGCTTAGAATATACCATGTGCCTTATACCCCTTGGAGGTGGAGATGGAGTTCATGCCTTGGAATAATTTACAAATCTTTCATTTGGGAGATGAGCCAGGTCATATACAGATCCATCTAGCTTTTATTTTGTAAACATTATATAATGACCTTGATTATTTTTATGATTTTTTTTAGAAAAAATCAAATATTGTAATTGCAATAGACTTGACAAAATTATAAGCCATGAGTATTTATTTTTTGCAAAATCAAATCGAATAGGGGTTTAGTTTTAAGTGCAAGCATTGTAAAGTTGTTTTAAAGAAATAATCTATAAATTAATTTAAAATCAAACTATTTTTAGGTAGTTAAAACTAGTAAAGCAAATCAAATATTCCTTCCTTGATTTGTTTTATTTTGAGGTAGATGAAGACAAAAACTGAGATTTCATGGGCAGATAAAAGAAGATTTTTGGTGAGGCCACCTAAGGGAGCAGTTTGACATCTCCTATTTTTAGTTTGGAGGTAGTTTGGTGAGATTTTTATCAACTTTTTGATGGAGCTCGAAAATGGATTTCTTTCATCTATTTTTAGGAGCTTTTTGGAGAGATCTCCTAGAGGCATTTATAGGAGAAATCTTACTTTTTCTCAGGTAGTTGATATCCTTGTTTCTTCTCTCTTAAGCATAGGTAGAGAGTTTGTAAATTGATCTTGGCTCACATTTTTTAGATTTAGATGTACCCCTTTCAGTTCAATACAACAGAGTGTTCCTGTTTCACATTTGTTGCCTCTTTTATAACTTTGATTTGATGTTTTAACTGTGATTATGATGTCTAATCCTTTGATTATGTCTCGATGTTATTGAAATATGTGTAGCTATTGCCCATTTAATTCAGGTTGTGTGTTGTGTTTTAATTAAACCTTCATACAAAGTACTTTTGGATTTATTGGACTTAGGTCTTGAGAGTTGTTTGTGGGTAAAATTTAGATTTTTAGATCACATTTAGATAAAATAAAATTTCGTTTCATCTATTCCTCTTCCATTTTCTCAGACAAGTCATTAGATTAGGAAAATCTTAAGGAGAACTAGCTCACTCTGGAGATTCACTCTTGATATAGGAAACCCACATCCTGAGAGTGTTCCCATGTTTCAAAAGATAGCTAAGTCTTCGGCAAGCTTAGCATAGGGTGCATATCTGATTGACAACAATTACATTATCATTTATGGGCTACAACCCAAAGGAAGCTGCAACTCCCTAAACTTCTACAATAGTTACATTTTTTACATAAAGAGGCTTCAACCTCTGCAGCAAAAATACTTATCTAACAAACACTAACTGCTCCAACATTTTGCTGACCTTTCCAAGCTCTGCACAATTACTTCATTTCTCCACAATCACAATACTAAGTTCCACAACATAAAAACACCTTTAGCAACACTTCTCTATGCTCACATCACCTACAATCACCTCCGCAACAAAACATATTGTATAAACTGATCTTTTCCAGATTTCATTATCAAATTTGCTTCTTCAGTTATCTTATTTGCACATTATCAGTGCTATCACACAATACACAACTCATACATCCTTCAACAACATTGATCTTACATTTATATCCTCCACAAGCTTCAAAATCTTTCTCCTTTGTTAGCCAAGATGAAATGTGCAACATGAAATGTGCTATGGCCATAACAGTCAGCTCCCAAACATATGTGGTGAGTAGAAATCTAGTTCAGTTCAAAAAAAAGATATAATCATGTCCTATTTTTCTTTACCACACTCTTTCAAGTTTGTACACACTCCAAACACATGACAAGATCATCATCATCATTTACCAAGTTGGCTCCACAAACACTTATCCTTTCTTGTATTTAGCTCCAGACCTAAAGTGATACTGGAGGAGACAAAATTACATCATGTGAACTACACAATGAACATTATATAAATTGTCAATCATTCTTGTACACTTCTTTTATCATTTTATGCCATTTCATGCCAGTGCAAACATTAAAACTCTGATGTCGATGTCGTTAACATACTTTGCATATACAGTCTTGAAGTAAAATAATGAAAATCATACTTGCGGTAAACATAACCATTTGAAACTGAAACAGACCAATCCAATTGATCCAATGTGCTCATCTTTCCAGCAGCAAAGCCAAATATCAATGTGCGATGGATTGTAGTGGCTTCAACTATCTCCTTCTACTTACTTTAATTAGCACCAAGGCATGTCTTCATAGATCTAGCTCCAGGGAAGCATCTATGGTACATATTATTACTTGAAACTTGAAACACCCATACCTTTGACTCGTATCTACCTATCCTCCAATCCGCAACATCATATCTTCATCTGTGGAGAAGTGCAGAGTATTCTCCTGTTTGTTTGTCACTGCACTTACCTTGTTTTACTATTGCCTTCACTCTTCTAACTCTAAAACACTTTGTGGTAGACTTTGTGATCTCAAATTTGAATCATAGATACCTGAGAGCATTGTCTAGCTTCCTTTCAATCCGTAGGCCCATATATTCAAATGCAAAGATATGTGGTAAGCTCTTCTGAGCTTGTGACCCCTTTACTTACTGGAACTTTACTTAGACAATTGTTCTTCAAACTTTTACAACTTTCTTCATTAGGCAGAAAACACTATGAGTTCATATCACCAACAGACAACATGAATCCAACTCAACTCATAGACACTTCAAGTACAATCATTTTCACAACATATCAAAGATATGAACTTACACATGAACTTCAGAAGAGAAGGTATGACTATGTACAGATGATATTGATCTTCTTATCTTCCATTAGCTTTGCTCCTTTAATTTGCTGGTGCAACTATGTATAGATGATATTGATCCTTTGTCTCACACCATCACTGTTCCTCTGATTGCTTAGCACATTCACATTTGTCTTTTCTTTCCACTTTGCCACTTAGTTACATCTGTGTATGAGGAAAATTGATTAAATTAAACTAACAAATCAAAAACCCATAACATAAAGAAAACTGATTTAAATAAAAGCCATTAATAATAAATCAATGAAATATGAAAGCTTTTACCGAGATTTGTATTGTTTCCTTTGGATGAATGTGGATTGCTCAATAGTATTGCAAAACCATGGTTGCAACAAGCAAGTAGAGTGCTCAAAGATCAATGTCAAGAGATCGTGAAGTTGCTCAATCGATGCGATGTATGCTCAAAGCACTGTTAAGTATGCCTGAGAATAAGTGATCGAAGAGGATTTGTGAAGGAGATGAGGGGAGTTTATATAGGTTTTAACAAAGATCAATCAATGGTCCAGATAGTTCAGAAGAATCAATGGAGGAGAACAGTTGAGGAATGTGCAACGAATAAGAAGAAGACAAGTGTCACACAAAAGCTATTTTATTTGAGTTAATCACTTTCTTTTCTAAAGATAAGACATGCTTTTCATAAATTAGAAAGTTTTTTTCTAATTTAAAAGAAATTGATAAAAATAAGGTTGAGTGAATAGATAACTCAACTTAAGATTTGCTTTTGCATGATTTGAGAGAAATTAAATAATAAATTATTTAATTTTGTGTGCATGGAGAAGAAGACTTATTTTAGAAGATTTGAAAGATATTTGTAAAAAAGAAAGCAAATTAAATAAATAAATTTATTTAATTGTTGTGCATGATTTGGAAGAATAAATAAAATATTTTATTTATTTTGTTTTTGGAGATTGAGAGGATTTAAATAAATTTGATTTGATTTATTCAAATTTGGAAGAATGAATTTGATTTAATTAAATAATTGGGAATTATTTAATTGTTTGGATAAAAGGGAATTTGTGATGAATTAATTAAATAATGGGATTTATTTAATTAATGGAGACTTGAGATTTGGAAAGAAGATAATTATCTAATTAAATAATCAAAATTATTTAATTGTGGAAGAATAATAGAGGAATTTGACTTAATTAATTAAATAAAGAGGATTTATTCAATTAATGTCGAAAGTATGTGATTTAGAAGAATTAGATGAAATTAATTAAATAATTAGATTTTTTAATTAACGTTGAAATGCAGGTGATTAGAAGAATTAGATGAAATACAAGTAGTGTGACGACTTGGTCATTTTAGGGTGTCTACATTTTGCCCCTCTTTGATGCAATGCAGTTTACATCATTGCATCAAAGAAAATGATTGTTGAAGACATGATACAATTTCTGATGCCCCAGTGTAGGTAGTTTCCCTAGCGTATGCCCCCTCGAGCGGGAAGACAGGGAAGTGACAGAAGGACTGGGTTGACGGTCGACTAAAAGCATGTGTGACGAGGTTAGAAGGAAAAGCAGTAGGGGTTGGGAAGACAGAAGAAAGAGGGAGGGGTGCTATAAATAGGTCCCATGGGGACCACAATCCTTATTTGCACCCTAAGAGTTTCTAAATTTAGAGAGTAGAGCCTCCAAACTTACGGTGAGATAGTTGAGTGGAAGGAGCTGACAGCGTGGAGAGATGTCGATTCCAGCACACCTGCATCGGGCGGAGCGAGTGCGGACATACGGGAGGCCAGCAGGAGCTCTGGCAACGGTAAGTGTCCAAAAACCTCATTTTAATTTGATGTTTTAGGGCAGTTTAGGGCTAGGTTTAGAGAGGTCAATTAGGTCAGCCAAAAGCGCTTTAGGGTAGAAAGGCACTATTGGTAGTTGGTTTAGGCACTTTTGGTGCATTGCAGTGCTTTTGGTAGGAAGGTATAGCACTTTTGGTAAAAATAGAGCACTATTGGCTTTTGGGGTTAGCATCGCAGCGCGGTTGGAAGGGATGAGCAAAAATCACTGTGCCCCTAGTAGCGTAGTGAGGCGCAGTTGGCAACATGGAGCAGCGCACTTGTAAAACAAGTGGCCTTTGGGGTAATATAGTGCAGTGCTTCTGCATAAGCAATAAGGTATGGTTGGTAAGATAAGGTAGCACACTTGTGCACAACAAGGCACTTTTGGTTTAGGCTAGAAGAGTGCAAGAGACTAGGGTTGACCTAAGGGTTGACTACCCTAGTTGGAGCAAGGGAAGAGTTGTTCTTAGGGTTTTGTGTCATAGGGTAGAAGTTGGTAGGACTATAGAGGAATGGTTAAACTGACTGACAAGTGATGGCTTGGATGCAGAGGATTATGCCGCCTTTCATGTCGAGAGAGCGACACCACCCCATAGCACATGAGGTAGTACATCTGATATGGGAGGAGGACATGTTCCTAGAGCACGCGGGATTATGGCACATGGTACACTTGACACATTAGGGTGAATCTTACCCTAGTGATAGTAGTGGTGGAGAGATTCCGCAGTGAGACATGCTCATTTCACTTTTTGACAGGGGAGGCGACAGTGATGCTGGAGGATGTGTATCACATCCTGAGGATTCAAATAGACAAAGAGAGAGTGGACTTTGACTCATGTGGGGCGAGGCAGGCTTGGTAGAGGTCTTCTGCATAGATGACCTGCGGATAGACGACGGAGAGATTCAGTGGGCAGACGTCCCACAACTTTGTGATAGGATCAGGTGGATAGTTGCTTCACTGGTTGGTGGCTTCCTGTGCCCAGACAGGTGGTCTAGAGGACTATCTGTGGGATGGGGCACAGTACTATAGGGGATGTTCACACATGGGACACAGTATGCATGGGGGCCTTGTGTGCTAGGACAGCTATATTGAGACATGCATGACTACGTGTACAGGAGGGGCTGTAGTCTCTCAGCAGGGGTGACTTTACTATAGGTGTGGGTGTGGGAGCATATCCCAGTGATCAGACCCATGACACAGGACCACCGAGATAGGGGAGATCCATACGCATTTCTATATGAGGGAGTGATCACACATAGGAGGCTGGGATCTATTAGCCACTGGAGGCGGCAAATCGATGAGATGGACCTATTTGTTTAGAGGCCGTGGTTACTTTGCGAGGAGTGGGAGGATGAGCAAGAGTAGCTTATGTACTGCTTCTAGGTTCGCTACCTCTTCGGGAGATGAACAGATACTATTGAGTGATACCTGCCAGAGCAGGTACTGAGACAGTTTGGGTTACCACAGGGGCCACCAGTGGGGGAGGTGATACATGCTAGGACACGGTGGGAGGTTGGGGACTGGGATGTAGAGATTCCAATAACGAAAGCATTGGCAGAGGTACGGGGACTTGTCCCTATGAGATGGGATTGGGATACAGGACTGGAAGATCCAGGTACACTACCAGAGTACGACAGATACTAGCAGACACATAGGCTGGTGTGGTTGATGACACTAGGTGTGGTAGGGGCATTGGGGGAGGTACTAGTCCCAGGTGCAGAGACCAGGATCAGATGATAGGCTAGAGCAGCTAGACAGTAGGTAGTTGGAGAGGCCAACGGCCAGTAGGCAGATGTGGAGATGGTGGAGGAGGGGGATCTAATGGTAGAGACCAATTTGCAGCGGATTGAGCAGTTGTTATAGGAGATAACCCAGAGGACTCAACTAGAGCTCTAGATGATACAGTTGAGGAGGGATAGGGATATAGCGAGGGTCAAGGCGAGACAGGCCGAGGCCTTAGCCCAGGTGCAGACACAGGTAGTAGCAGCAGCACAGACATCCCTGGCACATGCATAGGCACAGCTATAGATCCAGGCACAGGCACAAGTACAGGTACAGGCACCAGCTACACCCACAGCGGATGACAGGCAGCTAGCCTAGGTGACGAGGGAGAGAGATGTAGAGGTACAACTACGGTTGACAGCAGAGGCCACACTCCATAGAGTGAGGTGGGAGAGAGATGAGGCACACCGTGCACTGGTGCCAATTAGAGGACCCTATACAGTGAGGTCGTCCAGGTGCAGGGAGAGCTAGTATCAGTAGGTAGAGAGGCAGAGTACTAAAGGATGCTTTACGCAGGTGTGGTGCCAGTGGCGTAGCGAGAGCCGAGCTACAGAGATAAGAGTAGGTCCAGAGTGTCAGGTTCTCACAGGACAGGGCAGTCATTGTCCTCAGTGAGAGGACCATTTGTGCCACCAAAGGGAGGAGGAGGACTAGCAGGGGGACCTGCACCGAGCACAGGTGGAGGACAGGGCCCACAGTAGGAGGGCAGCTCTACCCACTAGAGCATGTATATTTGTATATTGTATCATTTTGTATCATTTTGGAGTGATGCCTGCATGCATCCTTATGTATATTTTGTGGGCTCTTGATAGCCTTGATGTACTATATTGATGTATATATGGACTATTGATGTAGACACATACATTTTGTATATATGATGACTTATTATGCTCACTGATGTTCATGCTTTTGTGTATACACTTCTTGATGTCACGGATGTGATGATATGTATGTATGATTATGGATTTATGTGATGACATATATTGCTTTATGATGCTTATAGATGTATGATGATATAGATACTATGACTAGTGATATTTGACATGTGGGTTTTGCAGATATGCACCAGAGAGAAGAAAAGTGGAGAAAGAAAGAGAAAGACTGTTGATCGATTGTTGTTTTGAAAATGATATAAGGCCATGGGCAAACAAATGGATGAATGAGCTTGTTGCAATGGTTTCACATTTGTATATAAAGAGAAATCCTTATTTTTCATATAGCATGTGGATAGTTTGCCACCAAGGTATAAAAGACCAAGGTGCAGTAATATCCGAGTGCATGGACGTTGACTCTGCAAGCAAGCGGTTTGAACTTAGATCCTTTAGACATAATATGACCTTGTTGGAACATGTGAATGAACCATAGTCTTGAACATAAAATAAACTTCAATATATGTAAATGTAAGAAGAATTATTAATATGTAAGATGCTAGGTCATAACACACACAAGATAAATAAAATGCTAAGAAAGATGCTAAAGATCATTCCTCAAACATGGCACACAAAAAGCAATGACTATGCCCCCAATCCGTACTGCATCGCAACATACCAAGATCATAGATAAACCAAGGTAGCCTTGAGTAGGTATTGGAAAAGGAACAAAAGATAAAGCATATAACAAATTGACTGACTTACAAAGTAAACATACAGCCAACATATTCTCTTGCCAAAGAGGTTGCTTAGGATAGATTGGATAGGAAAGATAATAGCCTTATCGTAGGAACTATGTGTCCATTAAAGGGTGCTATCTACCTAAAAAGACAATGTCACGCTGTAGGAAATGTCACATATCACAGGAGACGCGTGTGTTGGTCTCGACAATGGAACACTCTACAGAAGACAAGATTGTGGATCTAGTGCTATGGTTAAGCAGGACTTAGCTGGTGTTGGCAATCAGAATAGCAGGACAGTATATGACTCTAGAAGAAAGCCGCTTTGCTTTAGGTTTGCGAAGAACGTTTGCTTTGAAAGGATGTGCTAGCTTACTGCTTGAGTTAGTCAAGTCGAGGTGAATGGATTTTGACAAATGGAAGACCAGAAAGGTGACATGCTAATGGATTGGGGTGGGTGGAGAATGATGGATCGTGTGTGCCTGAGTACTGGATACATCCTTCGTATTCTAGACTACCTACATACCCTGTATCCACAGGATCAAGGCACATTACAATGAAAGATGAAAAATGATAAATATGTAGTTCTAGATAGAGTGATGAGGTGGATCGAGGTGGAGAGGAGGGGATCTTATGTACCTGAGTACTGGAAACTTCCTTTATATTCCAGACTGCCTACATAACCATATCCATGGGATCAAGGTACTTTAAGACTGAGAAGATGATAATATGTAGTTTTGGTTGATGTGATGAAGTAGGAAAAATGTTGAGAAGATAACAGCCTTTATCGTAGGAGCGCTGTGTCCGTTAAAAGATGCTATCTGTGGAAAAGAGAAAAGATTGAAGAGCGCGTTGTGAACCACGAACAAGGAACCAATCCTAGACCTAAGTTAAGAAAAGAGTTGCCCCCATTCCGGTAGAGAATTTGCATGGGTGACTGCCGAAGAAGACATAGAAAGCTTTGACCTAGGACAAGATAGTGTTAATTGTAGACACAGATCAAGACGTGGGGTGACGATGATGGACATTGACAAATTTCCAAGCTATACTAGATAGGGAGATGGAAATGCAAACAAGGTCAATGGTTTTATTATGGATGGATGGAAAGTGCATTGTGACAATGAGAAATGGACAAGACTTGATAGACGATGGGTGCTGACTCTA
This sequence comes from Cunninghamia lanceolata, assembly GCA_027924645.1. NCBI lineage: Eukaryota > Viridiplantae > Streptophyta > Pinopsida > Cupressales > Cupressaceae > Cunninghamia > Cunninghamia lanceolata. The sequence goes on along the minus strand of BSBN01000737.1, from coordinate 6,935,039 downwards.
CAGATAGTGCCTATTTGCCAAGTTTTCACTATGGTACTTATCCAAGGCACCCATTTGCTGGGTTTTCACCTAGAGGACGGATTTTTTTTGGATTTTTTTTTTGACTACTCTGAGGATTAGGCATAGAACTTCTTGAGATGGACACTGTTAAGTGGCTCATCTAGAGGAATGCCATTAGGTGTAGCTAAAGTATAAGCTCTTGATCCATATGCTATTGTGACAATAAAGGGACCTAACCAATTAGGCTCAAACTTGCCCTTATTTTCTCAATCTGCTTGATTTCTCTGATTCTCTTTGAGTACAATTTCACCAACTTGAAACTGTCTTTCTTTGATCTTTTTGTTGTAATTATGCCAGAGGCAGTTTTGATAGACATGGAGATGATTAAGTGCAACAAGGCACCTTTCATCTAGTAGTTCTAGCTCAGCTAATCTGGAAGTGCGATACCCCTCTTTGACGATCAGGTCCTGCGTGGATATTCTGAGGGATGGGATCTCAACCTCTATAGGTAGGATGGCTATAGAGCCATAGACCAAGGCATATGGTGTGGCACCACTTGGTGTTCTGATACTAGTGTGGTAGGCCCATAGGGCAGGATTGAGTTGCAAGTGTTAATCACGACCAGCTTCATTGACCGTTTTCTTGAGGATCTTGAGAATGGTTTTATTGGAAGCCTCATCTTGGCCATTACTCTACGGATAGTAGGGAGTTGAAAAGCAATGTTGGATATCATATTGTGTGCACAAGGTACGGACATCTTGATTCTTGAATGGTCTCCCATTATCAGTGACAATGGCTTGGGGAATACCATACCAGCATGAGGTAGTTAAGGATAAACTTGGCTATTTGCTTACCGATGATATAGGTCATGGGAATGGCTTCAACCCACTTTGTAAAGTACTCAGTGGTGGTAATAATAAATTTGTGGCCATTGGATGAGGATGGGTGGATTTGTCCTACAAGGTCAAGACCCCATTGAGAAAAAGGCCATGGAGTAGTCATAGGCTATAATTCATGAGCCGGTACGTGAATCAAATCTCCATGCTGTTGGCATTGTGGACACTTCTTAGCAAACTGTGCAGCATCTTGCTCTATTGTAGGCCAATAGTAACCTGTTCTTAGTATCTTCTTAGCAAGATTAGGACTGGTAGAATATGCGCCACAGACACCTTCATGTATGTCTCGTAAGGTAGCTTCGGCTTCTTCTGCATTAAGACATCATAAGAGGATACCATCAAGACTCCGGTGATATAGTGTATCACCTAGAATGGTGTAACGGGAGGATCGATGGATAAAGATTTTGCATTAGGTGGATGATAGGTCAGAGGGAAAGGTATTGTGTTTAATGTATTCATAGATATCTTCATACCATGGGGAATTGGGACCAACAATTTCGCAGATGATTTCAGTAACGGGAACATTGACGGCTGGTATCAACAATTGCTTGATCAAGAATTTGCATTTCTGTGTATTAAAAGGCATGTCAATCAGTGACCTGACAGAAGCCATAGAATCTGCAGCTTTATTATGCTCTCTTGGAATTTTCTCAAATGTGATGCTAGAAAAGTGTGGTTTATAGGCATCCACTAGTTGCTTATAGGGGACCAACTTTTCATCTTTTGTGTGGTACTCATTTGTGACTTGGCGAATGACTAGCTGTGAGTCTCCATATACTTGTAATTCTATGATGTCCCATTAAACTACTGTATTGAGACCTTTGAGGAGTGCTTCATACTCGGTAATGTTGTTGGTGCAAGGGAATGCAAGCCGATATGACTTTGGAATATAGTCATTTTGAGGTGTGATGAATAAGATGCCAGCCCCTGATCCATGCTATGTGTATGAACCATCAAAGTATAACTTCCACATTATTGAGTTGGAAAGAGTGAAGAGATTCTCATTTGGAAAGTCTACTACCATAGGGTGTGTATCTGTCATGGGTGCTTTTGCTAGTTGATCTGCTAGAGCTTGTCCTTTGATTACTTTATGATCCATATACTCAATGTCAAACTCACTAAAGATCATGACCCATTTAGCTAGTCTGCCTGTAAGAGCTGCTTTTGCTAGTAGATACTTCAAGGGATCAATTTTGGCTATAAGATGTGTGTGTTGGTTCAACATGTAATGCCGTAACTTTTGGGAAGCGAACACTACTGCTAAACAAACTCTTTCCATCGGTGAATAATTGAGTTCATATCCCACCAAGGTTCTACTGATATAATAAATTGCATGTTCTTTTCCTGACTCATCATGTTGTGCTAGCAAGGCCCCTAGGGCCGAAGTTGTAGTTCAGATGTATAATATCAAAGGTTTATCAATAACTAGTGGAACCAATACAGGAGGTGTAGCTAGATACTCTTTGAGCTGATCAAATGCTACTTGACACTTATCATCCCATCGAAATGAGACATCCTTCCAGAGTAAGTGTTGAAATGGTTGACATTTATCTGCTAGCTGTGAGATGAAATGCCTTATGGATTGCAACCTTCCCTGAAGGCTCCTTAATTCTTTGAGTTTCTTTGGTGGAGGCATCTCCACTATAGCCTTTACTTTTGCAGGGTCTACTTCGATGCCTCTACGAGATACAATGTATCCCAATAGCTTCCCTGATGTTACACCAAAGACACACTTCTTTGGATTGAGTCTTACTAGGTATTTCTTGAGCCTGCCAAAGATTTGTCCTAGAACTTGTATGTGATCTGCCCTAGAATATTTAGCTAGTATGTCATCAACATAGTCCTCCATGATATGATGAAATAGATCATGGAATATCACTGTCATTACTCTCTGATAGGTTGTTCCTGCATTCTTTAGACCAAACAGCATGACACACCAACAATAGTTACCCCAAGGACAAGTAAAAGTTGTTTTGTGTTGATCTTCTTCTGCTATCCTTATCTGATTGTAGCCTGAGAATCCATCCATGAGAGAAAGTATTTCATGACCTGCTATCAAGTCTACTATAATATCAATGTTTGGTAATGGAAAGTCATCTTTGGGACATGCTTTATTAAGATCTCTAAAATCATTACACATGCGGATGTGCCCATTGGGTTTAGACACAGGTACAATGTTTGATACCCAGTCTGAATAATCAATAGGTCGGATGAACTTTGCATCTAACAGCTTTTGTATTTCCACTTTTACTAGGAGAGCTATCTGTGGGTGCATCTTTCTCAACTTTTGCTTGACTGGTTTAACTTTTGGATCAACTGTGAGATAATGGACTACTAGCTTAGGGTCTAACCCTGGTATATCAGCATAGGTCCATGCAAAGTTGATGATTCTCTGTAAGAAGAATTTGTTAAGATTCCTGTGCTTTGTTTCTAATAGTGATGCTGCTAGGAATGTAGTCTTTAGATTTTGCTCTATGCCATGGTTTATCTTTGTAGAATCTTCCACTAGGAGAGCTGACTTCTCTTGATACTTAGATGGTAGGGGAAGGTCAAATCCTCCATCCTCAGGTGCCACAGTTGGGTTTTCACCTTTGGATACATCCTTTGATTTTACTATTTTGTGATTGGGAGGTGCCACAGTGTGGTTTTCACCTAGAGATCTTTCTTTATTTTTACTTTTGCGACTGGAGGATTTGGCATTCTCACCAAAATAAGTTGTTGGCTCTAGTTCCATTACAAAACCTGCTTTATTATCACCAAGAGGGATACCTTCGTGAAGTCCCATGAACTTAGCTATAGCTTCATCATTCTGAAATACATCTATAACGGGGGACCCTTGTTGGTCCTAATCGATAAGTTCAGGGTAGACAAGTGTTACATTCTGGGTGTTTGTGGTGGAGGTTAAGGATACAGAGGATAGCATAAAAATGGAGGATTCTACAAATAGGTTGGTCATATGGAGGGAAGAGTCATCGATGGTATCCTTAGTAGATGTTGAATTGGTGGGAAAAGTTTCAGCCACCTCATCGAGGATATACTCGATGTCCAAGGCACGGGGTACATTCTTACCAAATCCTAAACCCTTCTTGTCTAGTTTCTTTGTCACAACAATGGGTTCCATAGTTCCTTGATTCTGTTTCCCAAGGCCACCTTTGCCTTTATAGCCCATGTGTTTGACTATCCTTAAGCCATTACCATATTGCTTGACTGGTATTGTGACTGGTTCTTTCTCTTTATAGAGCCAAGAAGACATGTCCTCAATAGTTTCCTCCTCCAATAATCGTCCTTGTTGGAATTGGGTTAGAAATGCTAGGAGAGGAATAGCTGCTTTTTTAGATACTTTGGCAATGGGTGGTTGGCCATAAGATTTAGGGGATAAAGGCATCTACCCTACACAACAAGATTTTGAGATATCATAAGTTCCAAAGCCTATATCACGGATGTGAGCTTTGATTTTAGGCAGAGGATTTGGTTCACTTGTAGAGGCTTGTGTCAGAGTTTCAGGATCAACATATAGTGGGGATTCAAGGGCTTTTGCATTGTTAGGCACTTGGTTGCAATTCTTATAGCTGCCTTGTAAGACACGGTAGAAATCAAAAGGATTGGGGTCTCCAAGGATAGTGATCTGTGTACCATTGTATGGGAACTTTAGAGACTGATGGTATATGTAGGGAACAACTTTCATTGCATGGATCCATGGGCAACCTAGGATAATGTTGTAAGGTAGCTCAATATCAAGGACTTGACACTTGGTTTCAAGCATGACAGGACCCAATTGTATAGGCAAGTGGATAATACCTTCTGAACGGCGTTCAACATCATCATATCCATTGATTGTAATACTTTGATTGGTGTTGACATGATCCTTAGAGTATCCCAATTGCTTAAGTAACTTTAAAGAACAGATGTTGAGACTAGCACCACCATCTATGAGTATACATTTGATTTTGCACTTATGGATGAGAACTTCAATATGAAGGGCATCATTGTGACACGGATCGTGGGATGGGAGATCTTTCTCAGAGAAGACCACATTGTAGGGTGAAGCAATGTTACCTACTATAGCTTGGAAATCTGTGACCGCTATGTTGTTAGGATCGAAGACTCTTAGAGGGCTTTTTCTAGCACCACTCTATGTGCAGGTGATGACCGTAGAAGGTCCAAGATAGAGATCTGTGCTGGCATTTTCCCTAGATGTTTGACAAGATTATAATCAGATTGAGCAGGAAGACTGGGTGTAGGACCACAAATGGTGACACGACCATGACGAGTTGTAACAGCACAATCCATGGATTTGCCTTTGATTGTGAGGGTAGACACTTGACTCTCTTTAAAATGACCTACAATGGAATCAAAGGAAGTGGAAGCATGATTGATACCATTACCTCTATCCTAATTTACATATTGAGGTCTTTGTTCTTGTGTTGAGCTGGTGGATCATCTTGTAGAGATATTTGATTGCCTTTGATGAGATTTTGGATTAGGTGCTTGAGTTTCATGCACGATGCGGTTCTGTGCCCTTTGCTCCTATGGAATTCATAGTATTCATTTTCTTTGTACCACACAGTTTTGTAAACAGGTTCACCATACGCGGGAGCATTGGGTAAGGTGATGAGGCCTTTGTGTAAAATCTTTTGTAGGACAGATTCTATGGGCTCTCCCAAGGGAGTGAATTGACACCGTGGAGGGTAATCTTGTTGAGGCCGCTCTTGTTGTCGTTGCTGTTGGTTTTGATAAGGTTGTCTTTGTTGTTTTTGTTGTTGAGGTGGAGCTTGACTTGGTTTGGAAAGCCGCAGCAGCGTTTGCAAAGTTTGGACATGTTTAGAATCAACCACACCATCATTGACCACATTTTTGTTTTTATTCCAATAGTTGGGTTTATCGTTCGTCTATTGATGAGGAGCATTGTCTTTCATTTCTTTGAAGATTTTGACCACACCTTTAGCAATGAGGGCCTTTTCAATGTTGATTCCCTTGTATGTGATTTCATTGAAGGTTGTAGCACTAAGGATTTGCAAATGAAAACCTAACTCTTGGTTGAGGTTCTGCACAAATATGCTAACAAGCTATTTCTTAGGAATCTTGAAAGGGAATTTGCTAGCCATTTGTCTCCATCGTTGAAGGAAAGAAATGAAAGTTTCACCATTTTTCTATTTATTGTTGCATAGATCAGTCATGGAGATTTCATGCTCTGCGTTGTAGGAGAAATGGGTGACAAATTTCTTTGCTAGCTCATTAAAAGACTTGATACCCGTAGGTAAGTGTGAGAACCATTCTATAGCTTGACCTCCAAGACTGCGAGGAAAGAGACACATAAGATATGTGTCATTATGTGAGATGTCGAAGCAAGCAAGATAGAATTCCCTAAGATGGTCTTTTGGGTCACCTTTTCCTTTGTATTTATCAAACTTAGGAATAGTAAAATTTTGAGGAAAAGGGATCATAGGTAATGACCGATCAAAAGGATAAGGACACACTTCCTCTAATGAGAAGGTCTTCTTGGTGTGGCCAAATGTAAGATTAGATAGCTTTTGTTGAACTTCTGTAATTTTTAGCTCCATCGCTGTGGGAGGGGTTGGAAACATCTCCTGTTGTCCCAGAGGTGGTTGTTGCTGCCCATATGGAAGATTGTAGTGTAAGCCATGAGCATTGGTGTTATAAGGGTCGTAAGATTGGTTGGGGTCATATGCATTGTACGTTGGGTTCAGATTGGGTTGAAATTGGATGTTTTGATTTGGAAGAGGTGGAGGCGGCGCTAGGTAAGAATGTTGGCTTTGTGATGGTTGAAGAAAAGAATTGGGTGGAGGGAAGCTAAAGTGTGTTGGATTAGGTTGCGATGGTAGCACATATCTTTGGGAAACTTGATGTTGGGGAAGTTGAGGGTGGCTAGGCAATGTGTGAAAGAAATTTAGCGCTGATGAACGTAGTGGAGGAGGGACATAGGTGGAAGTGTTATGAGATGGTTGATTGGGGATGAGTGTAGAAGAATTTTGTGGGGGGGATTGCATGACTCTAATTGGTTGAGAGACATGAAGGTTTGATGATATGGGAGGTGGTATGTGTTGAGACCCTTGTTGCATAGCTACATAGTTGTTCCCCAGATTGTAATTTGGTAGGAAACCTATTCGTGAAGGAGTAACCAAAATCCCACTTGCAGTTGGTGTGGACACTTTAGGAGTTTGTTGTGTATTTGATCAAGCTAAGGTGGCTTTCTTAGCTAGCTCCGCTTGACGTTGGAGAGTTTCTTGTTGATTTTTGTAGATCTCCATAGGAGTTAGAAGCGGTGAAATGACCCTCTTTCCTGTTGGGTTTTGATAAAGGGGATTCTTATATTGTACCATTGTTTTCCCTTGTGAGCCTTGTTCAGGTAAAGGTGTGGTCATTGTTGACATGTTTTGCACCGCTTGTATGGTGTCTAGGGTGTTGTTTGTCTCCTTGAGATTCAATAAATCAAAATCTTGAGGTAATTTGGCTCCTTGCTCTACTAGCAATCGAAAGAAATGATCTTGGTTCTCGCTAAGGATTTTGTCAAAGGCGGCTACAGCTCTAGGATCTTGTATGAATTCATCAAGATCTTACCCATCTTCTTGAGAGGATTGACCTATTTCAAAGTGTCACTCTTCTTGAGGTGGGGCTAGATCTACGGTATAACATTGTGGGACAAAATCAAGAGGCAAGCTAGTGGTGTAATGAGGTGTACTTACCAAAGGAACTCTTTCCTCTTGAGATGGGACTGGATTGGCAGTATAACCTTGTGGGACAAAATCCAGAGGCAAGCCAGTGGTATAGTGGGGTGTATTTACCAAAGGGGTTCTACCCTCTTGCGGATTGCTTGGTTGATCAAGGTGTGGCATGTTGGGAGAATTGGTAGATCTTTCTGTGGGTGTTCTAGGAGTAACCTTGGGAGTAATGTTGAGACGGCCTGATTGCGGTGTGTGAGGAGGTGATTTGCGCTTCCTAGGGACAACTTGCTTGGACTTCATATTTTGCTAGAGCCTAGTGGTTCCATGGAATACACTAGGACAAAAGGTAATGCTGAGATTCTGCTCGTGTTTTGAGAAAGACAAACTCTGATGCACAATTTACTAGACCAAAGGCGCTATACTATTTGACTAGATGCGTAGGACTGTGCAACCAAAAGCGTGCTACTGTGATACCAAAGGTGATGGACTGAGCTACCAAAGGTGAGGTACTGTTATACCAAAGGTGAGCTACTATGACCAAAATCAAGCTACTATACCACCAAGGGTGAGTTGCTGTAATACCAAAGGCGTTGAAGTAGTGTTTGATGTTTTTAAAGGCAATTCTGACAGATTTGGTTATGGTTCTATTAGATTTTTTTTGGCAAGAGAAAACACAGCAAACAAAGTTGGAAAACAGGGTACTAACACAACAGATAGTGTATGTTCAAGGCTTACAAAAAAGCCCAATTTTTCCACAGGTATAAGATAATTGCAATCAATAACAAGCACTTTTTATCCCTAGAGACAAGGTTTCATTGCAGTAGATTAGCTCACAGCTTAATACTCCGTCGATAAAAATATCATTCCATAAAGGTGTCAGATATTTTGTATCTTTGCGAGAGACGATAGATAGGGATATCTCACCCTCCCCTTGGAAAGATCAAGTAGGTCACAAGAGCTTTATGGCCAAGGGAATACTATCTCTTCTCAAGAGAGCCAATGGTGAGTATCTTAAGGGCTTAAATCGATTCCCCTTGCACTGATGATTACTGCAATGTTTAGAGGTAGATCAGTTAGTCTCTATCTAGAATGGTTCTTAGTAACTTTGAGGGACCAATGCCTTACGAGCAATGTGACAAGCTACTAAAAGCTTTAACCAATCCTACTAAGAGTATCAAACACTTTGCTCAATGTGAAAATCATTTCCACAAAGAGCTAGTACACCTCTTTTTAGTTTGGCACCACAAGGTAAGGTTGACATCGGTTAGGACTTGGCTTTCGCCTTATCCCTCTTATATAGCAGTTCAAAGGAAAACTCCGCTTAGGGTCGTCCCTTTTGGATGAAACACAATCCAAAAGCAGGCCCTTCTAAAGGAAGTACTAAAATGTAAGAGCAAGCATGATTTGGAAGAATAAATAAAATAGAGTGCTCAAAGATCAATGTCAAGAGATCGTGAAGTTGCTCAATCGATGCGATGTATGCTCAAAGTGTTGTTAAGTATGCCTAAGAATAAGTGATCGAAGAGGATTTGTGAAGGAGATGAGGGGGGGTTTTAACAAAGGTCGATCAATGGTCCAGATAATTCAGAAGAATCAACAGAGGAGAACAATTGAGGAATGTGCAACGAATAAGAAGAAAATAAGTGTCACACAAAAGCTATTTTATTTGAGTTAATCACTTTCTTTTCTAAAGATAAGACATGCTTTTCATAAATTAGAAGGCTTTTTTCTAATTTAAAAGAAATTGATAAAAATAAGGTTGAGTGAATAGATAACTCAACTTAAGATTTGCTTTTGCATGATTTGAGAGAAATTAAATAATAAATTATTTAATTTTGTGTGCATGGAGAAGAAGACTTATTTTAGAAGATTTGAAAGATATTTGTAAAAAAAAAAGCAAATTAAATAAATAAATTTATTTAATTGTTGTGCATGATTTGGAAGAATAAATAAAATATTTTATTTATTTTGTTTTTGGAGATTGAGAGGATTTAAATAAATTTGATTTGATTTATTCAAATTTGGAAGAATGAATTTGATTTAATTAAATAATTGGGAATTATTTAATTGTTTGGATAAGAGGGAATTTGTGATGAATTAATTAAATAATGGGATTTATTTAATTAATGGAGACTTGAGATTTGGAAAGAAGATAATTATCTAATTAAATAATCAAAATTATTTAATTGTGGAAGAATAATAGAGGAATTTGATTTAATTAATTAAATAAAGAGGATTTATTCAATTAATGTCGAAAGTATGTGATTTAGAAGAATTAGATGAAATTAATTAAATAATTAGATTATTTAATTAATGTTGAAATGCAGGTGATTAGAAGAATTAGATGAAATGCAAGTAGTGTGATGACTTGGTCATTTTAGGGTGTCTACAACATCAATGACACCACATGTGCAATAATCTCCCCTTTTGTCATTGATGGCAACACTTGACCTGATATGCACATATATCTCCCCCTTTGACAACAATGGCAAAGGGCTAGTGGTCTTCCTCCATTTCTTCAAAACATATAGATTCCCCCTATCTAAACAATCCATATAATCCTTTATCAAATCACTCCTCCTGAGGAGTAGCCTCTGTCTCTTTAATATTGATGTAGCAAAATTTTGTTCTTCAATTTCCTTATGATATACATAGTTATTATATACAGAGTGTCTTGCCAATGTCCAAATAGCATCGACTATACCTACCTTATTCTCCGCATATCTATACAATCATCAAAATTTGTCTTACCTTCACAAATCTTCTATTTACTTAGAAGGTAGAACATTCTTGTAAATTACCTTTAACTGGGTAAGAGTTGTGTCCCAGTTCTTCTTTGTAGAAGACAAAATGTGTGATTGGCTTTGAAACTAAATGTACAATTCTTCTGCTTCTTCCAAAGTAGTTGGCACTTTTACTTTATGAGCCACATTCTCTGCTTCAGTTAGGATACTAGTCAAGACTGCTAACCTCATACTCACCACTTGCCTTAGTTGACCTATTTCTCCTTTGATTTGCTCTCTTTGGTCCAGGAGCTGCTTCAACTGAGTATGGAGATTTTCTATTTGGACCCTAATAGCTCCATCTTTATCCTTCAAGGATCATATACTTTGGCCTCTTGAGTTAATTGTGACTCAATAGAGTCAATTTGATCTTTTATGCCCTTAGTAGTTGTAGGCCAATTTAAACAAAATTGATATAAGACTTTTTCTTCATCTAAACATTTCTGAATGTTTTTCATATTTTCTTGCAAAGTACTATGTGCCTTAGCACATATCTTAGAGGCATCTACCAATCTTTTATTATTCACCTGCTCTGTTATCTTCTGTTCATCCTGCTTCTCAAGATAAGAAGAATGGGCCTTGAAAGACTCCAATAGAAGATTCATCCACTGAGTGGGAGGAAAAGTTGGGTCTCTTTTTTCCTTAGGTAATTATTTCTGGATTATCTTAATTGCCTCTTCCAATACTTCAACTCCTTCCACTTGTTGCTGCAGAATCTCTTATCTTGTGGTGGATTGGATTATATCTGCTAGTTGTAGCTTTTGGAGGGGAGATATGCTAGACAAGTTAACTTGTCCATCTAGCATAGGCAACTGTAAGAGTTGCAGAGTAACTACTAGTTGTATTTACATTTGTTGGGCCAAAAATTCCTTGATTGAATCAACCGAAGAGGAGGAAGATGTGTCTTGTTCTTTTCTTGAGCTCTCCCCTGTATCAATATTTGCCTGTTCCTTTTGTTGGTCAAGGTTACCCTACTACTGTGTATTTTTTGGAGGACTATTATGCACAACATTATGATCTAAAGATGCATTCCTTCTCCTTGTGCAACTTGTTCTTCATCTTGTGTAGCCTGCTCTTCTTTCTCCTCTTGAGGAACTTGATGTTCAATGTTGTGTGGAGGAGAAACTTGTGGTTGCTCCACATTCTCATCTCCTTTTATCTCATCACAATTTTCTTTGTTACATCCTTAGTCTCCTGAATTTTGTCTCTATCTCCTTTCTCAATACTCATAAGGGTGTCTACCCTTTTCTTTGTTCTTAACTCTTGAGCTTGCATTTGAGGTATTTTATCTTTTTCTTCTTGAGACATGGAAGACCTAGCCTTATCAAGAGCTTGTTGCCTTAGCTCATCATCCATTTTAATGGAATTTTGTCTTCTCTACCTTAGAGCCTAAGCTAGGATCTCCAAAACCTTCTCAATAATGTCATTCAAAGGGACATTATATTTAAGAATATACATTACTATAGCCTTCCCTATTGTGCTCTTATCTTCAGGTGGTACCTCCGGATATAAATCTGTTGTATCCTTTAGGATACCATAATGCACAATAGCATTGAAAATTGCATCCAATTGTAAAGGCATTCAGGTGCTATCAAAGAAGCTTTATTAGACTTCTTCTCTTTCTTCTTTAGTTGAGAGGTGCCTTACTCTTCTTCTTCTTCCTCTTCAACCTCCTCAATCTAGACCTTCTTTCTTTTAGCAGGCTATTTAGGCTTGACATGCTTCTTCTTAGTAGTCTTCATTTGAGCCAAGGTCTTAGATGCAGCTCATCTTCTTGTGGGTATTGTTTATGTAGATATGGAGGGCTATGGAGCATTTATAGTAGCAAATGTGGATCTACTAGTCCTTCTTAACCCTTGTGCAACTGGTGGAATAACAAGAGCATGTTGTGTTTCCTCCACAAGGGCTTCTAATGCGGATTTTGGTGGGATACCCATTTTTTTATGAAATTCTTCTTTGTGTTTCTCAAAATGCTCCTCCACACTTCTTTTAATCTTCTTATCCATTATTTCTTCATAGGTACCAAATCTCTCAGCAATTGTGTCTTTAGGTTTGCTAAGTACAATATCAGCATAGGTATTTATTTCTTTTGCTGAGACTTCATATGGCAATTTTGGAATCCATGTAGTTCTAGGCTCAACTACCTCCATGTAGGTATAATCCTTGTCAACTAAAAATGTGATTTCCTCCTTATATTGTTGTACTGAATTGAAAGGGACTCTATCCCTGGCTTGCATGTTGGTTTGCAAGTTTTTGAAGAAACCCCAGTACATTGTACTACAATGATTTGGATCACTGAAACCTATTATATGACTCTTAATTTGAACGGCAATAAGAACATGTTGTTGCTAGACCTTTCCTCTAAAACCAAGCAATTTATTCAAAAAGTAAAAAGCAAGGAAGAAGATCAAGGTACCATACCTAAAAATGTAACCGATTTCCTTTGTCCTACTTACATTCTCCAAGAGTTGTTCTCTCATGACCTCGCAAAGGTCAAAGTCTTTTCCTTCCTTAACCATCTAGTAAGCAGTGTGAATTATTGTACCAGTGGAAGATCCCTCTCTATTTGTGTAATACACCTTGTAAGCTATACCCGTGATAGCATACTAGACACCTGGGTCAATTATGTCATTTACTGTCAAAGTCCTCTTGTCAAATTTAGCACCAGTCAATTTAGTGACCTCATTTTTAATGGATTTCATCACCGATATAGGTCTAGTGGAACTTAGCTTAGTAACTAGCTTGATTGCATCCTTAGTAAGGCTTATCCAGATACATAAATTCATCATGAATCCTGGTCAAGATGTATCTTACCCATTCAATATTATCATAGAAGTTGGGGTAATCCTTCCATATATCTAGTTGCTTGGCCCCCACATTTTTATATTCTAGTTTGTAGCTAACATCATCATCAAGGAGTTGATCTCTAAGCTCCTCAAACTTCACATGATTGATTCCATCTAGCTTAGAGTGAATATAGAACCTAACATCTTTTGTATATACAACATATGCTAGAATGTGTGAAAATTCCCCTATTTTATCTACCTCCATGTCTTTGTAAGGAAATTTATTATACTTTGGTCATGGGTTTTCATTAACATCAACTAGTTGCAGAGTCTCCATCTCAAACTTCTTTGAATTTAGAAACTAGGGTTTTAAGAAATAGTAGTTCTAATAAATACCTTTATTTTTCAATTGTTAGGGTTCCAAATTCACCAAGTGCTCTAAATTCCTTCTTCTCTTCTCAACTCTGGGTGCAAGTGCTTTGATTTTGAATGAGCTTGAATTGTGCAAATGAAACGTAAATAGATTTTCATTTTCCCTAACTTTTCACAATAAATGCACCTTTATCTGGTTAGGTAAACTACTACTAGAATGTTTTGTAAATCCACAAAGACTCAAAACCATTCTGTAATCCTCCACATCTTATGTTTTTATCCTAGAAATTTGGGGGAAATAAACTATCTTGCCTTAACAACAACCTTAGTTGTCAGTTTCATGTCAACTCATCTAGTTTCCATTGTAGAAGCTACAAACATTTAGGGGGAAGGATAGATGTGCATTGGTTAGCACCCCCTAACTCTATGCCTTCTCTTAGTAAAAAATGAAGTCTTATGCACTAGGTAGAAGCACAAACTCTTCCTTCTTTTCATTATCTTATTCTATCTTCTTTCTCCATATCTTTGCCATTTCCTTCTTTTGTTGAACCAGAGTTTAATCTATCTTCCTCTTCTAGACTAGTGGTTTCACAAAGTCACTTTTGTAGAATCTTTCTTTATGCCCAAAGTTGTTGCACTTGTAGCAAACAACATTATATTCTAGTGTCATACCATTTCTCCTTACTTTGGTCCTACACTCAACAACCTTATGATCAAACTTAGTGCATGCATGACAATAACCATAGAAGGAATGAGAGATCATGACATCATGTCTTGTAGGCACAAATGAATTCTTCCTCATGTAATAATTTATTCTTTCCTTAGTTATACAATCAATAGCTATGACCATATTTATTGTAAGAATAATAGTAACCATAAAAGGATTGAGAGAACCTGGGATTAGCAGCATGTCTAGGAATTGATCTCTTGAAGTCTTTCTTTTGATTACTGACACTTATGAAGTCATCATCTCCTGCTCCTCATCTTTAGTTTCTTCAATGTAGGGTTCTCCCTTTTCAATTTCAAACATAATCTCTTCAGTGTAGGGCTCTTCCCTTTTTATTTCAAACATGCCTTCAAATATATCTATTTTTAAACTTTGACCTTTCTCAAATTCAATAACACCCCTATTCTTAAGTGGTCTTTGACTACTGATTATCTCATCAAGGATGTTAGTGATTTTCTAAAGTTTTAGACCCTTGTCTATCTAATCCCTTTCTTTATCTAGTTCTTTCCTCAGAGTGACAATTTTTCCTTCAAGTTTGGAGCATTCAACTGATTTAGCATTGAGTTGACCTTTCATTTTGGAAATTGCTTCTTTTGATTCTTTAAACTTGACCTTATACTCTTCATTTTATTTCCTTGTAGCATCCAGATCTTCTACAGTAGAAATGAGTTCTCCTTCAAAGTCAACCTCACAATCTTTTGGATTAAAAGTTGTCATGTCTTTATCATCTTCCAGAGGATTCTTTCCATTAAGCAATACTTTAGTTCCCATGTGTTCCACTCCAAGATCTACCTTAACTGTTAGACTACATTTAAGGAACTTAGCTCTGATACTAATTATTGAACACACAAAGGTACTGAGAGGGGGGTGAGTTAGTACTTAATCAAATTATTTTCTCCTAACAACATTCAAACTAATGTAATCATTTAGAGAAAGAGAAACACAAGAACACATAAGCACACAACGATAACACCTTATTTACGTGGAAAACCCTAGAAGGGAAAAACCATGGTGAGCAAGTTGCTTGGATCTACTATCCAAATCCATCCTCACAAATAGAAAAAAGATTACATTATCATTTATGGGATACAACCCAAAGGAAGCTACAACTCCCTAAACTACTACAATAGTTACAATTTTTACACAAAGAGGCTTCAACCTCTGCAGCAAAAATACTTATCTAACAAAAACTAACTGCTCCAACCTTTTGTTGACCTTTCCAACCTCTGCACAATTACTTCATTTATCGACAATCACAATACTTAGTTCCAAAACATCAAAACATATTCAACAACACTTCAATGTTATCACATCACCTCCACAACAAACATATTGTATAAACTGATCTTTTCCACATTTCATTATCAACACTTTTTCTGCGGTTATCTTATTCGCACATTATCAATGCTATCACAAAATATGCAACTCATACATCCTTCAACAACATTGATCTTACATTTATATCCTTTGCAAGCTTCAAAATATTTCTCCTTTGTCGGCCAAGATGAAATGTGCAACATGAAACTTGCTATAGCCATAACAGTCAGTTCCCAAACATATGTGGTGAGTAGAAATCTAGTGCAGTTAAAAAACAAGATATAATTAGGTCCTATTTTGCTTTACCACACTCTTCTAAGCTAGCACAAACTCCAAACCCATGGAAAGATCATCATCATACACTGAGTCAGCTCTGTAAACACTTATCCTTTATTGCATTTAGCTCCAGACCTAAAGTGGTACCAGAGGATACAAAATTACATCATGTGGACTACATAATGAACATTATATAACTTGTCAATCATTCATGTACTCTTATTTTATAATTTTAGGCTATTTCATGTTGGCACAAACATTAACACTCTAATGTTGGTGTCCTTAACATACTCTGCATATACAATCTTGAAGTAAAACAATGAAAATCATACTTGTGGTAAACATAACCATTTGAAACTAAAACAAACCAATCCAACTAATCCAGTGTGCTTGTCTTTCCATTAGCAAAGCCAAATATCAATGTGTGGTGGACTGTAGTGGCTTAAACTATCTCCTTCTACTTACTTTAATCAGTACCAAGACATGTCTTCATAGATATGGCTCTGGAGAAACATCTGCGGTACATATTATTACTTGAAACTTGAAACTCCCATACCTTTGACATGTATCTACTTGTCCTCCAATCCACAACATCATATTTTCATCTGCAAAGAAGTGTAGAACATTTTGTTGTCTGTCTATGGCTGCACTCACCATCTTTCACTATTTCCTTCACTCTTCTGACTCTAAACTACTTTGCAGTAGACTTTGTGAACTCAAATTTGAATCATAGATACCTGAGAGCATTATCTAGATTCCTTTCAATCCACAGGTTGATATCTTCAAATGTGAAGATATGTGGTAAACTCTTCTGAGCATGTGACCCCTTTACTGACTGGAAATTTACTTAGATAATTTTCCTTCAAAGTTTTACAACTTTCTTCATCAGGCGGCAAACACCATGAGTTGATATCACCAACATACAACATGAATCCAACTCAACTCATTAAACAATTCAAATACAATCATTTTCACAACATATCAAAGATATGAACTTACACAGGGACATATGATGGCACCACCCAAATATATTATTTCTATCCATAATTGCAACAAGAGAACAATAATAAGCATTTCTAACGAGTCAGTGATGCTTTTGCAATGCTAATAGTAAGATAACTTGATGGAAATGTTAGGTTAGGAATTTGTATAGAAGTAGCTAATTCTATTTGTCAATTTGGTAGTAATCTTATTCAATTCCCAAGGTTTACATATATCTAAGTTGGTGGTTATGATGAATACCCTTATAAATTTCCTAGGTATGCTAGTGATCATATGATCCTAATTGAACTGTGTAGGAAAATAGAGTGTGTGAATAAGAAATGTAGGGAAAAGAAGAAGGTAGGGTATTAATTTCCTTTGGGATTAAGTTACTATACATGCCCATCTATAGTTTCTGCCCTAAATGTTGAAAGATCTCTTGTCAAGATCACTATGCATTTCTACAGTATGAGATATCCATTTGATAGTAAGAATTATGTAAAATACAATTTACATTTGGGATCCAAATACTTCCACCATCCACACCTTGAAGATTACCAAGATGATTGTGAAAATGAATTTGAAGTGGGGAAAAGAGATTTGTCTAGAATGACCATTCAACAAATGAAAGAATATGAATTTGGATGGAACACTGTAGGCATAGAGGATGATGATTTTGATATGATTGATAATATTTGTATAGATACCCTCCAATTCTAACCTCTCATGCATATTAATTGGGTAGATAAAAAGAAGATAGATATAAGAGAAAGATCTTTCTTTATTTTGAGTAAATCCAATAAATAGTTGGATGCTAAGATTGTGGAGTGTATTGCCTCAAGACCGCAGCATACATCTCCCATAAAGTAAAAGCAAGTAGAGAAACAAGGTGGAGTATTTTGATTCACAAAAAATACCAATGTATATATATCTAGAACTAGGTCAAGTGCAGCTAGAGGAGGAGATAGAGAGGACACTAAGAAAGAGGTTGATTATGCTCAAGGTGATACTAGAGGAGGACAAAAATTATAGGTGAAGAGGCCTCAAGCTCCTCAAAGTGCACAAGAGGAAGGTCAACAAGATAAAACTACAATTGTCCTAGATGTAAACCCTCTTCTATCCTAGATTCCCACCTCTTCATCACCCCACATTCTCTAAAACTAGAACTTTCTATTCATAAATCTCCCCCTTCATCCCCACATCACAATGACACTATAAAAACTTTCCTTAAATCTACCCTTCCTCCAATCATTTCCTCATTCACTTCTAGCCCTCAAAAAATGCCTTATTCTTCTCAATGGCTAAAAGGAGTGGTGTTGGAATTAGGGCAGACAACTGAGAGGGGGGGTGAATCAGTTGTCACCAAAATTTTAGTATTTTATGCAGTTAATTCTTTCTTTTACCTTTCAACAATAGATTAATAGTTTAACCATGAAAAATAAGAATCATAAACATATGAGCAGCAACACAGTAACACACTTGACAACAAGATTTTTAACGTGGAAACCTGGTTAAGGGAAAAACCACGGTAGGGGTTAACTCACAAAGATTAATACTCTATTAAAAGTATTTTACAAATGGGAATGCACATGCATTTGGGCTCACTACCCAGAGCTCACTGCTCAAAAGAAGGCTCACTGCCTACAGAAGGAAGATTACAATAAGTTTGAACTGATAATTAGCATCTACCAATGCAAGGATCTAGTTTTGGTTAAGCATAGAATATTGACTTGATACACTTCATCCTCACTCTGCCTTGTTTACTATTCTGCTAACATCTAAATCTTAGATCTCTACTCTTTTTACACTTATTCCATAGTCGCATCGTACTCACACACAAATCACTTAAATCCATCAGCTATATATATATCCGCATCATGATATTCAATCACTTTTCAGTTAGCTTCAAGAACACTTAGAACTTTGTTGAAGACTCTGATCTGTTTGCTAAATCGATGCATAACATGTAATGCGGACCAAAACTTGCATTCACAAATCATCAATCATGTCGGCCACTATCACTGATCATCACAAATCGTCCAACTGACAACTTCCATTTATCTAGAACCAAGATCAATTACAAGGTCGGCCTGCTCTTTTGTTGTCTGCACTATAACCTCATACTCAGATGCAAATAAATTTTGAATGCTTCATCACTAGAGGGTAAAATTTTGGATTTAGATTGCCCTGACAATCCTTATGACACCTTTAGATCCGCAGCATACTCTAATTTACCACTGGAGAGATTTGGACCAAGATACCAGACCCTGTCACATGCTCTGTTTCTGGCTACCCGAACTTAGATAAATTTTGATTCTGACTTCCAGTATGAACAAATTATGTTATGCGGATGAGTGGAATAGTCTTAGTTGCCATCAATGACAACACCTGCCATGCAAATCAGTGTCTCTTGCCAACAATCTCCCCCTTTGGTATTGATGGCAACACTTAGTGAAAAATGGCTAAGTATTACTCCCCCTTACTCTATACTCTTATGCTCTCCACTGATTCTAGATCTCCCCCTTTGTTGGATTCCTCATTTTTCACTGTTCTTTACTCCCCCTTTGACATCAATGGAAAAGGATGGGGTTTGCAAGCCAAAATTCTCAAAAAATTTGTATACAATGCCGCATATGTATACCCAATCAATAAGTTATATTTACATGAACTTGAGAATATCTGCAAAACTACTTTTCAATTGCTCAAGTTCAGAGGCCCAACTTTTTTTCGTGCCATCCAAAATTGAGATGTGTCTACTCAGAAGAAATGTGTATGCTTCTGCCTTTGTCAGATCTGGAGGATCACTTGTCTAAACTGTAGTTTGAGCTTCTGATAATGCATTAAACATTATTTCTAACTTGGGGATAATCAATCCCCAGAGCTCACACATTCTCTTCACAATATTGCCTTTTTCTTTAACAAGCTTCTTTATTTCATCGAACAAGATGATTACTTAACATTCCTGACTTGTAGGAGAAACTATTAGAGGATCAAAATTTTGAGATAGATTTGACAATTTTTGTTCTTGCTCCTTTATCTTCTTCTCAATATCCTTATTGACTTTGGGCCAAGATAGACAAAATTTGTATATATCACCTCCATCACTTAGAGCATTTTGAATACTTTTTATACTAATACCAAGTATCCTCCTATTATTCCTTATTAGGCTCTTTATTTGACTAAATTTCTTATCCAAAAATTTATTTCTAACTTTAGTCTCTACAGACTTCTCAAAAGACTCAAAATATGTACTTACAGAACTTACAAGATTCTTCAAATTTCTAGGAGAGTTAGAAGGATTCTTCTAGAAGGTTGGCATTATCTTCTCCAATACTTTAGTTACAAGGCCTAGCAGCTCACTGTCCTCAATGTGAGATCTCAACATCTTTTCTCTTGCCTTGGCTTGTGTAAAGGATGCTATCTTCATTACTTGAACCGGAGAGAGAGTATCTAGATTGATCGGTCCTTGAAACAACTTTGGTTTATCAAACTCAAGCATTTCTTTACTCAGGAGACCTTTTACTGCATCTGCAGTGTCTCTTGCCACAATTCTTGAACCACCTTCCTTTCCTTGAGATTTCTCAATGTTAGTATTAGGACTAATTTGTTTAGATGCATCAACATTTGCACCATCTTCTTTTGTTTTATCTTCCTTACTTTCTTCTTTCTCTTCCTCTGCTTTACCTTTCTTTGTATCATCTGCAGTGGGAATCTTTTCTTTGTCCTCACCACTTTCTACCTATTCCATAGGGCTTTGTGTAGTAGCAATATTATCTTCTTTTTTGGATTAATCAGGTGGAGTTAGAGTATCTCCTGCATCATCAGTTTTGTCCACTGTTGATGATGATTATTAGTCATAACAACATGCATAAAAATTTGCACAACAAACCTTTATTATCTTGTAAAGTATGATCAATTTAAGATAAATTGATGACTTCAAGGCTTCGTTGATCAGTTCATGATCGTTTGACTTTACTCAGAGGTTGATGTGACATGTTGTTTTCCATTTCAAGGGGTCTTACGTTTGTCTAGATGATATATGATGCAATTGTGTCTTGTAAATTCTCTTCACAAAGAGGTTATTTCTACTCTATTCCAAAGATCAATGTGATATTTGTAAGTTTGATCAATTATTCTGATTATTAATTGTCATGAAGTTACACATTCTTTTACACTATGTATTTATTCTAATAATGTGTCTGCAAATAGATATTCATGTATTTATCTTGGATATTTATCTATATTGGCATGATATTTTTTGATTTGACATGCTTCCATTCAAAATATGCTCTATACTTTCAATTATCTATGAGATGTCTACATATTTCAGGTTTATTTGCTCTTGATTGTATGTTATTTGCAATTATGGAGATGATTTGTAATGAAATTCAAAGAAAATTAAAGAAATACTTCTAATTTTAGTGAACCTTTAGTTATTGAATCACATACACACAAGATACAATCATGAAGATAAGAAATCAAACCATAATTCACCAGGTTGTTCCACAACTAAGTATGGTTGATGCTAACTTCAAAGGAACAAAGAATGGAAACAACATATGCAATTTGAAAAGCACTCCAAGGGACACAGCTAATCAATGCATATATCCAAATTCCACTCACAGATTACTCAGGATTTACAATGATTTGTAATCAAAATAGCTTCTCTTTCATTAAGTATGCAAAACATGTACATTCACAATAACTTTGAAATAAGTCCTGAATTCTTCAGCAATCAAATTTCAATTAAGTTTCGAATCCTCAAAAGATGGCCCTCTCTCACCTTTTATAGAATAAGGGGAGGAGGCGATTACAACTGACCAATGGTCCAGATTTATCAATTTAGATCAATGGCTAACAATTTTCCATTGACTTAGTCAACACCTTCATTCATGGCACAAGTTGCCAGTTGGCAACCATCTGTATGACTTACTACTTATAAGTTGCTCATGCATATGTTTACTTGGTGATGCATCTCTACTTACTCTTCATCTCCTTCTTCTTCTTCATTCTCTTCATTGCCCTCACTATCTACATCATCCTCATCTTCACTATTTCTTTGATATAGATCATCTTGAATATGGACCTTTACTGTTGTCCTGATTGCCTCATATAGCTGTACAATTCTATCTATCTCTCCTCCATCTTGGACTTTAGCTTTTATTATTGCATGTTTATGGGAGTGGAATTTAGCCTTAAGGGCTTCCATCTTACCCTTCCTATTTTTTAATGTCTCATTATATATTTCCACTTTGACCTTTATCCTCATGATTCTATTCATCACCTCCTCCGTCAGGTGATTCAGGGGGTCATCTGCTACCAGCTTGAAATTATCATGTAGAGCCTTAACAACAAAATTTGCATCCTAATTTTCAATTTTACCTTCTATTTTCCCTTCTAAAGCCTCTAGGGTCTTTGCCTCATATGCCATCATGCTATGTAGTTTGAAACTGATGTCCCTAAGCTTGCCACTGCACTTCTTTAATACATCACATTCAAACCTGATATCTTCATACCAGATCCCCATTAGCAGGATAGTGTTATTATCTAGTACCTTGTTACTTATCAAAATTTGTGGATCAATTCTTCTCATCTCAGTTAGAGCAACTAGGTCCTTTTCCAATTTGAATGGCCTTCTACCTATTTCATTTTGCATCTTGTCTACCTTTCTTTTTAAAGTGCTCAAAGAATTCCATCTCTGCAGAGAGGTCTTTACCACATCCTCAGCTCCAACAAGTGCTGAAAACATCCATTTCTCCATCACCATTGCCTCATGCTTCATCAGATCCAATTTGGTAACCTCCTCTTGTGATATAATATCCAATGGGATAGTCGAATCAACAGTTGCATGATTAGTGTTAATTAACCCTTTTATAAAAGAATGTAATTGAGCAATGTGCTCTTTATGTACCTTATTCTTCTCCTTTTCTTTCTTTACCCTTTGGGTAAGAGAATCAACAATATCCTTCCCCTCTTGACCTTCCTGGTCCTCATTTGCAAAACCTAGATCAACATTAGTGATCTAAAACTCTTCCAGGCTTATTTTACCTTTCTCCTTTTCAACTATAGGGAGGGCTATTTGTGCGGTCCTCCTACCTATAGTAGGATCCCTTTTTATTGCGGATGTCATCCTAGCCTTTCTCTTTGGGTTCATCATGCCTTCAGTAAATAGGGCAGACACATCAAAATCTGGGACCTCCTCCACTTCTTCCGCATGTATTTCCTTTCTCAGCCAATGAGGTATATCACCTCTAGATTCTTGGTAACCTTTTTCTATGTCATGGGTGTCCCGCCCTTTTGTATCAGCTTCTATCCTTGGTGGTGAAGGCACCTTTTTTATTTCTTCCCCATGCAATTCATCATGAGGGGAATCTTGCTGGGGTTCCTCCTATTGAGGGGCTTCCTTTTGTAAAGGAGGATCTTGTGGAATATCCACATTTTGATCTCGTACCTCCTTTGGTGAGCTTTCCTTTGGAATCCCATCACCCTCCTTATCTTGTTCATCTTGTGATACATTAGCCTCTTGAGAGGCTTGTGCACTAACATTTTCTGACTTAGGCCCTTCTTGACCCAATTTTTCTTCAGCCCATGGTGCTTTTCCTGGATGTCCCTGCTCAATGTGCGGTGGAGATGTGCTATGTTCCTGCTAAACATTCTTGTGAAACATTTCTTGATCATCCTTCTGTTGAGGCAGTGATGAACCACTTGGAGCTGGACCAACACTCTTGTTTGGTATGTCCTGATCACTCCCACTCAGCTATTGTGTTTCTGATGTTTTTGGTTTCGTGGGTGTCTTATTCTGTTCTTGATCTTGATTAGGTTCATCATTATCTTTCTTTGTATGCCCTGCCTCTTCAGTCCTTTTAGGCTCTATGTGCGGATTATTGTCTTTATCTGGGCTCACATCAGCCGTATATGTCAGGTCTATTGTTGCAGGGCTTGTGACCTATTCAACCAAATCTGTCAGGCTACCTTTTCTGGACTATCTTGTTTCATTTCTCCCATCTATTTTTCTTCTTGCAACACCCTCATCTGGGCTAATGGAGTCCCATGAGGTGTCATCCTGGTGTTGGCAACCAGGGTTTCCAAATGTTGAGAAGCCACATCTTGGACTACCTCAACATCTGATAATTCTACAGTTTCATCTAGAGGGAAAGGAAGATCCTTACTAGCCATGAGTACTTCTCTAGTCTGCCCCTCGGCTTGATTATTTTAGGAATGGGGACTTCATTCTATAGTTCTTTTCAGAAAACCTCACTGCCCATTCCCCTAAACATGATGGGATCAGTGTTGACATTATCCCTCATCGTTGTTCTTTGTTTCTTAGGAGGTGTTGTTTGCAACACTTTCTTTCTTTTCCTACTTGCAATCAGAATGTCATCATCTCTTGGCTCATTTTCTAATTGTTCTTCTTCTAAAAGAGAATCTCCTCCCAAATCACCTTGTAGAGCCTATTCTTCTACCTACATCTCTGTGCTCTCAGTAACAGGTCTCAAATTCCTCTTAGTTTTTGGTCTCTCTGTTGATGCTTGTGAGGTGGAGGCATGACCTGATGCAGACGCATGAGTAGATGTAGATGTGCCCTCTCTTTTAGTAACAACTCTTTCTATGATCACCCCCTTTGGTTCATTTCCAACCTTCTTACCCTTGGAGGGCATCTTCCTTTGTTTTTCATTGGGTAATCTCTCCCCATTAGATTTTCCCTTCTCAATAAGGAAATCATCATATTCTTCATCAAATAATTCCTGTCTCTTTTTCTTATTGTCAACAATAAGGGCCATGCCTTTCTTCTTTAGCTTGGCAATTTCTGTATCCACCCACTTTTGGGTCAGTTTTATCACTTCTTGCATCATCTGATCTAAGGATATATCATCCATTTGTGTGAGATAAGTGGCTGATATGGTGTCATTATACACCTTTTTGTCCTCATATTTGTTGGACATTATCTTTCCATCATCTTTATGTAATTGTGCTAGCACTAGGATACAGTGAAAGGTCCTGATTTGACTCAAGGTGAGCCTTTGATATTTCCTTCTCCTCACCTCAGCTTCATCATCGTAATCATTCCAAAAATCCTCCACATTCTTTTCATGTATCTGTTTGCCTAGTAATTTTTGCATCCTGCCATAAGGGTCATATGATCTGATAAGAGGAAATGGCTGTAGGTACATTAGTTTCAGCACCCCAATAGCATTCTTTATGCTCTCTGAGTCTGAGCATAGATACCACCCCATATATACTGGAAATAAAATTAGAGGAAGCTTCTTCTGTGCTTTATAAGTCTCAACTTCTGTAGACATCTGTTTAACAAACTCCATCAAGATGACCCTATCAGTAGGGTATCTTGGCAACATAAGAAATTCCTCAATCCTGATATATGAAAAGGTAGCAAATTGTATAAACCAAGCCCCATGTTTATAAATGACCTCTTGAGCTTCCATTCTCAATCTCTTAGTCCTATCCTCCTCCATGGTCCTTACCAAATGCATCAAGAATGCATCATTTACCAATTTATAATCTTGGAGATATACCTTTCTGTGTATTTGGGGATAATGATCCCATATATGCACATCATCTGCATCACCACCAACCTTACCTACTATTCGTAGGGCATCAAACATTCCTTTGAATGTGCAAGAGTATACCACATATGAGGTCATGTAGAATAAGCATGCCTATCCTCCCAGGTTCCTCATCCACTCATCTAGTGAATCACTGATGATCTTGGATCATAGGGGTTTGTTGTCTAAGTATAAAACCATCTGGATGATCCCAAACATCCAATTCTTGAAATTACCAGCATGAGGTCTGCCAGTCATCCTTCTCAGCAGGGCAATTATATATTGGTACTCATCATCAAAGTTGAACTTGTACAGGTATACCGGTAGCTTGGCCGAGGCTATATGAGTACTATTCTTTGCTCTCCATTGATACATCCTCTTCCTAGCCTACTTTTTATTGTTATACTTAGTCTCCAGTTTATGGAGA
Source organism: Cunninghamia lanceolata (assembly GCA_027924645.1). NCBI lineage: Eukaryota > Viridiplantae > Streptophyta > Pinopsida > Cupressales > Cupressaceae > Cunninghamia > Cunninghamia lanceolata. Next base: position 6,909,230 of record BSBN01000737.1, on the reverse strand, counting down.
TCCACACTGACCACCTTATTTCCCACTGGCGGGTTGAAAGTGGTGGAGAGCCCTTTAATTGAGAAGTCAGCATATATCCTACCATGCTTCTCCAACCACCTAGTTTCTAGGTTATAGTTCCTAGCACACTCAACTACCAGCTCTAGGGTGTCCATGGCATAAGGAAAACCAGCCGCGTGCCACATCCCAGAGGTAAACACTCTGTCCAGAATAGGATTGTCTGTATCATTATCCAACCTTGTTGACCATGCTTCTAGGTCTGTACTCCCTTGATGTGTATCACTAATGACCCCATATCTGAATTGTACCCCTTCTGGCTGCACAAACATGGGCTTCAAAAACTGAGCCTTAGACTTCTTCCTTCTGATGTTGGCCATTGATTCCTATAATAGACATGATATATTTTACCCTATGGTACCCATATGTATTTTCAACACTATCATGTATTCTTTATCTATTACCTTCATTTTTTACTCTTCTCTATGCATTATCATGTAGACTTACCCTTAGTAAAGACAAACATTCTACCTGGATTTGCAGAAAATGACAATGTGGAGTTTTGAAGTTACTTACCTGATAACGCTTTCCTTTGGATTATATGAGTGATTAGGGGAAAGACTGTAAACGTGCAGGGTCACCGGTTCCATTCTGTTACGCTGAAGGATCCAATCTGCTAGTAGGTAGCTGAGAAGGTTTTGACTTTGGAACTCTGTAGTTTTTAATTTATTGTGAGATAAATGACAATGACCTTTGAATTTCACTTTTAAATAGATCAATAAGATGAATTAGGGTAAAATTTGTTGTCTTGATTAAATCCATTGATCATTTGCATGGAATTCGTAGATGCCACCAAGTATTTAATTTGTATTTGTAATTGGCGGGTGTTCATCTACCGCTTTAATTGCATTTAATGTTAGGGGGAGGGATCTTCAAAAGATTAGGGATATTTAGAAATATGACCCCCCATGGATAATATGACCCCCCATGGAAATATGACCCCCCTCCTAGGTTCCTCTTGCGCAGAATAATAGTGTACAAAAGATCAGGTGATATGGTCAACCTTTGACTATGAAGCATATCGGGTCATGGAATTAAGATCAGGGACACTTCAAAATATGAACCGCCCATGGAGAATAAATCATGATGACATCATCATGTCATTGATGTTCCTTAGTTATCAAGTTTTAGTGATATCATCGTCATATTGAGGAATATGATAGACATTGGATATATAACCTTCCGTAGGGTAGATGAGATGATGATGTCATCATCAGAGTGATTTCTTTCATTTAATAGAATTGGATGACATCATCATCCTATTGGCATAGGGTGATATCTATGAAAGGGGGGGATATTTATAAGATGACTGATATTAGGGAATAGACCCCCTCGAGATAATATGTGAGGTTCTTTGATGGGTAGATACCGACCCTTATTTAATTTTGATGTTTGTGTACCTAGTGGTTATTGGGTGATGATTTTAATCCTGGATGATGTTATTGAATATGACTGATGTTAGAAACATGACCCCCTCTTGGGTAATATTAGGTTTGACCAAACTTTGACTCAACATAACTCCCTACCCTTAGACAATTTTGGGGTGATCCAAAAGGCAAACCTGCTTAGAATTTTGTGTACTTTCCAACCGTGAGGTTAGTAATAGTAATTGCTGACTTTGACAACTGACCTCATCTAGTGGTAAATTCACCCTCTCAAAGAGTGACATATATGACTGATTTTACCAAACTGCCCAAAGCAAGAAACAAACAAGCAACAAGCAAAAGAAAAGTTGGGTCCCTATTTTGCTAAGGCAAAATGGGGCGTGTTGTGTAACCACACAACAACTTGCCACCAAAGAAAACCATCAAATTCAAATGATTGAAGTGATGTGATCATATTCTAACATAGCATTTTAACTCTTTCTAACTATAAGTATTATGACCTTTCTGAATGATATGATGTTCATCATTGCAACAATGCTAGCAAGGGACAGTGTGTGCAAATGATTAATTATCCTCATCTTGAAAGTAAGTTGAAAACATAAGTAACTGGTGTTAAGCTACATATTTTGATATCATCCCTCATAGCCAACCTAGATAGAGCCTTGCTGCTAGCAGGCATCCATAGGTCTGACAAGGTTATCTATACAATCCCCCTAAGTAGAGCCCCACTGCCAGTAGTCATCTATAGCCCCGGTAGAGTTACTTAGATGGCCTAATTTTATTCTTTTGGATTTTCAATATTTATTTCCTTTTATTCATATGATATCCTCATGTAAGGTCATTATGCAAGGTGTGGTCACTTGCTGATTTAGGTTGGAGATTGTATTGGTAGCAAGGGAGTCCCTTTAGATTTTTCACTTAGCACCTATACTTATGTGTTCCACAAACCCAAGGCTTTTAGGCGAGTCATTGTGAAAATTCCTTAGTTAAGAAAAGGCACCATGATGAAAAGGATATCATAGACCTGATCAAAGATACTCCTTAGAATGAGTCATAACATATATAAGAATTTATTCTCATCACTTGAATCCTAACAATTTGAATGTTTTCTCGGGGTTATAAGGTGCATCATCTTGACTAGTCAAAACAAAAACTCAACAAACAAGAAAACAAACAAGACAAAGTTGTACAAAATGACTATACAATATGCACATTATAATACATTTGACTTACATGACCCTATTTAGGGCTTGGAAATAAAGCTTGAGGAACTATCCATTAACTGGTAATGGGACATCCTCACCGATTAGAGTCTTAGGTCTGTAGGTACTGTCTCCTAGGATTTCTGAAATTTGAAAATGACCTATCCAAAGTTTATCAAATTTACCATGATTCCCTTTCTTTTCATGTGCTTTATCCCACATAAGGACTGGATCTGAAATCCTAAAAGCCTTAACTTTGGCTCTTTTGTCAAACCAACATTTGACAACAGCCTGATGTTTAGCAAACTAATCAATTGCTCTATTTATTTTTTCTTCTAGGTGCATTAGCTGAAGTAACCTGACTTCTTGTTTATTATCGATGCCTAGATATTCTTGTTTAAACTACAATGTGGGGATTTTTAGATTAACAGGGAGGATAAGATCCACCCCATACACTAGTTGATAGGGAGAGTTTCCCAATGCAGCCTTCATCCTGGTTCTATCTACCCACAAGGCATATTTTAATAGGGTGTTCAACTCTCTAGGATTTTTCTCTATCAATTTCTTTATGATATTCAACAAGTTCTTATTTGTAGACTCTGCTAGTCCATTCCCTTGAGGATAGTAATTTGAAGAAAACTTCAAAATGATTCCATGATCAAAAGCCCAACTTGATAATTTTAATGATGCAAAGGCAGGTCCATTGTCACATACTAAAGCATAGGGAACTCCATACCTAGTTACTATGTTGCTTTCCAAGAACTTGATCACATCCTTAGCATTGCATGTCTTACTGCTGACAGCTTCAGTCCACTTGGTATAGTAATTATTGATAGTCAACACATACCTATGGCCTAAGGATGATGAAGGATTGATGGGTCCTATGAAGTCCATGCCCCATTGCGAAAATAGGTACATCTCCATCACTGGTTTTAAAGGTTGAGCAACATATCTTTCTCTATTAGCAGCAACCTGACATATATGACAACATTTGATGTGGTCAGTAGTATCCTTAAAGATAGTGGGCTAGTAGTATCCTGCTCTAAGGATAGCATGGGTAGAAGCTAAGTGTGACCCATGTGCAGTTCCAAACTTATCATGCAGTTCTGTTAACACTTTATTTGCTTCTTTCCACTCTAGGCATCTAAGATATATTCATTCATAGTTCCTTTTGAAAAGGATTCCAACTTTCATCATGTATTTTTGTGATCTTATCTTCAATGCTCTCCTTTATGAGGCTTGCAATTTTTAAGGACATCTTCCAGTAATCAAAATGTGCCTGATGTTTGAATATCAATCTTCAATTTTATTTGTATTTATCACATATTGTTGGCTCATGATGTTTTTTTTTTTTTTTACAAATACACCTGGTAAACTTTTTAACGTGACCGGCGACGCTGGTGCGTCACGCCCTCCGGCTCCACATGAATGCTTTTGCTCGGAGCAATGAACCGATGAGGCCACAACTGGGGGACCTCATCCCCTAGGAAGAACACTTCAAACCTACGAGCTCATTGGCCCAGCGAAGGCGTAAAGCCTTGCAAGCTCATTGGCCTAGCGGGGGTTTGAACTCTGGTGGCTGCCACTACATCCTGAGCGACTTAACCACCGAACCATGCCATCATCGGCTTGTTGGCTCATGATGTTAGGATCAATTTATGATATCATTTGGTTCAAGGCTTGTCCTCTTACCAAGTTCATGGGTGTTATATCCATATCATATTCTTGGAGAACCGTTATCTATTTAGCTCTCTTCTCACTAGGCTCACTTTGTATTAGGAGTATCTTTACTATTGCATCTGGTACTATAGTAATTACCTTCTCAAAATGTAATGTCTAAACTTCTTGATTGCACGGACTAAAGCAAGTGCTTTCCTTTCAACATCCATATATCTGAGTTATGCATCTCTGAATGGACAACTCATGAAAGCTATAGGCTTTTCTTCTTTAGCCTCATTTCTTTGTGTTAATATTGCTGCAGATGTATGCTCTGAAGCAAATAAGTATATGTAAAAATGTTTTGTATAATCTGGACTAATCAGAACAGAGGCATTAGATATAGCCTTCTTGATGTCTTCAAAAGCTGCCTAGCTTCAGGTGTCCACTCAATTTTGGCATCCTTCTTGAGCATTGCATTCAATGGTCTAACAATCTCTGCAAATCTGGTAATGAATTTTCTAACAAAGTTTATTTTACCGAAGTAAGATTTCAGTTCTTTCTTGCTTCCAGGAAGCTATATCTTCATGATTGATTATACTCTTGTAGGGTCAGTGATGATCCCATTTTCTGTTATTAGATGACCTAATAACTTGCTTGTAGTTACCCTAAATATGCATTTCTTAGGGTTTAATGATGCATCGTACTATTCACATTTTATAAGTACTTTCCGGAGGTCTTCTATGTGGTTCCCTCTCTGCTTGGAGAAAATTGTCAAGTCATCCATATATATGACTATACACTTACCAATCAATCCCCTAAAAGCTATATCCATTGCTCATTGAAAAGTGGCCCCAGCATTTATCAAGCCAAAGGGCATGCGTCTGTATGCAAATATGCCCCACTTGGTGGTGAATGTTATTTTCAATCTGTCTATTTTATCTACCATCACCTAATTGTAACCTAAAAAACCATCTAGAAATGACATCATCTTTGCACCATTTACTATCTATAAGACCTCGTCTAGTGAAGGTAAAGGATAATTATCCTTTTTAGAATCTCTATTTAAATTTTTGAAGTCTACACATAACTTGATGTCGCCATTTTTCTTCCTCAGAGGGACCAGATTGGCCACCCATGTAGAATGCCTCATAGGAAATATGATTCTAGCATTAAGCAATTTCTTTACTTCCTCAAAAATGATGGGCTCCAATAAGGCATTAATAGGACTCTGTTTTTGTCTAAGGGCTTGACATCTGGCTTCAATGGTATAGTATGAGTGATGATTGAGGTATCATATGTCTTCAACTCATCATAAGTCCAAGCAATGACATGGATATAATCTTTAAGTGCTTGAGTTATTCTTGTCATTTCTTCTTCTATACACACCTTACCAATAAGGACATTCCTTTTTTCTTCATCATGTCCTATGTTGATTGGTGAATATTCTCCTCCATCTACTTTAGGGAGATCTTTCTGTTTTAGCATATTATCTAAATCAAATGCTCTTTCTAATTCTATCATCCCTTTGGGAATCTTGTTGCTAGGTAGATCCATGATCTCTTCTTCCTCCCAGGTATGATCTTCCACATTTCTTTCATCTATGATTTGCACATCAAACACATCTCTATTTGATATGAAGTCCAGAATGTGCTGGTCATCATCAAACACTTGAAGATTGATGACATTATCTGGTACAGAGGGCATTGATATTAATTCAACTAAAAACCTCTTCAGACTAGATATGGATAATGGCTCCAATGTACTTGCAGCCTGAGCCAAAGTGTCTGCTCTATGATTTTATTCTCTAAGCACATGGGTGATGTTGAATGCATCAAAATCTTCTATCAAATCCCATACTCTGTGTCTGTAATTAGATAACCTCTTTTTATTGTAGGAGTATATGCCTCTAACTTGTCTTACTAGTAATTCTGAATCTCCATAGACATGCATAATTTTTACTTTCTTTTTGAGTGCAAACAATATCCCATGAATCAGAGCTTCATATTCTGTCACATTATTTGTGCATGGGAATTGTAATCTATATGCTACCAAGTAGGATTTACCAGCTGGGTCAATGAAATCTATTCCTACTCTAGCTTCTTGCTTCAATTTAGATCCATCAAACCTAAGGATCCATGGCTTACCTTCAGTTAAAGGCTTATCTAGACCTTCTCTTTTCTTTTTAGTTCTGGAGGCTGCACCACTTGGTATCCATTTCAATTTTGGCACCTCATTCTTCTCAAACTTCACCTTATCTGACTGATGTGAAGCTAATATTTGTTTTTCTTCTTTACTATATGAAGAATGATCTTTTGAATAGAGCATCATCCGCTTCTTCAAAATATGCAAACATAATGAGCAAACTTTTTTAGAATGTGCTGCTTCATGCAACTTGCACCAACCTTCAATTAAAACATCATGTGGGGAAGTATGCTGTAGCAGCATCTTCTAAATTTGTTTTGATAAAAACTATTCAAACTTGGTCAAATTACTATCCCTATCTTCATCAAATACTTCATAGTCTGATTCAATCAAACAATTGGTCCCTGGGGTGATATTCTTGTTACTCTTATAACTATTCTTAGTGTACACCAAGATCTCTTCTATCTTATGAACATAACTTTCATCTTGATTTGTGCTTTCTTCTGTACCTACAAATGACAAACAGGAATCGGTATCATTGTAACCATATGTATGACCTACCATGGATAATGATAATTCCTTTTCACTACATGCTTGTTCCAGTTTCATCATATCTAAACAAGCATCACAAGTTTTTTCAGAATGTGCTTCATCATGCAACCTGCACCATCCTTCAATTAAAAAATCTTCATTAGATATTTTAAACATTTGGTAACATTGCATCTCTTTGGACAAGTACATCTCAAAATTCCTAAAATGATCTACTTCCTTATCATCATCTAAACTGTAATTAGATTCTATAGTTATTCCATCATCTTGAAGGTTATCATTATGAGCATGAACATCATACATCAAGATCTCCTCTATCTTGACATTTTGGGGTCTGATAGTGTAAACTCTGGGTTCAACATCTACATACATGATCTCATTAGTTTTATTATACTTAGTAATCATATGCTTCATGTGAGGTTCAACATCTATCCTAATCTGATTGGGAATCCCTTTCCAAGGCAACCACATGTGACTGAAATCAGTGGACATGTATCCATTAAGTGTTTTTGACCAATCCTTGCTGAGCAACATTCCATATGTGTCAAGGATATCTACTACTTGGATATCAATGTAGTATTGAATTCTTGGATCTGATGCTAACTACATATGGATGTGAGTTAATTCTCCTACAACACTCACCTTAGTTTTATCTAGTTGTGTTACCTTTTTCAATGACTTAGCTAGATGCAACCCTAAGGCATTGCATATGGACAATGACATTACATTAGTAGATGCACCTGAATCTACTAAGCAATTGTGCAAATTCTTACTGAACATCCTTATGGTAATGAGAAATGGAGGTGACTCAGTCTTATTACTATAAAGGGTCATGTGTGAGGTTTCAACAGCTTGAACAGTGGATGAAGTTTTTGATTTGACATTGGTATCTTTAGTTGCATTATCTTTATTCAAAGACTGGTTTGAGGGATGACTATCTTCTTTTGGCGTAGGGTCATCTAAAGATTTCATGAATGCCCTCTTAATAACTAGGGTTTTTAGTAGTTCTGACAATGACAGATTAATCTTAATCTTTTTCATTTCATCAGCCAAGTTTGTGACCAATTTGTTAGATTTAGGAGATTGATTATTAGCTTTTGCGACTGTATTTTGTGGTGCTAAGTATTGAGCGTTAACCTTGGGAAAACCAGGGTTATTACTTGCCTTAGGATTAGGAGGAGTGTTAAAATTATTTGGAGGCAAGGATGTAGTCAAAGGACCAGTAGGTCTATTTGACTTATTCCTCAGGTTATAGTTATGTTTATCCTAATATTGTTACTGATAAGCATGCACTTCCTCATGTTCAGCTGATGGCTCATTCTCGTCCTCAAAAGGAAAAACATAGTTCGTTTCAAAAGCCATGGCTGACTCTTCACATGCTAAGGTGTAGTTCTCATAGGATGATGACATTTGCTGATGAGGATGATTGGTGAAACTTTCTAATACAAAAGCAGAGTCATATCCACATGGGACAATTTCATTTCCTTCAACAACAGGTGGATTACCTGTAGTATTTGATACTTCCGCTTGAAATATACTGGCTGCTATCCTAAATTGAGGGCAATCCAGCATTGCATGAGCATTGGTGTTGTGTATCCTACACCAGTTTGTAAGGACTGCTTCTGCTAGGTTCACCCTAGTTGTTTGCTTAGGTTCACTAGGAGGCTGAATATCTAAGGGTGATGGCAAGGAACCATTGTTTGGCCTAGTGTTCCACACTCTAGGCTGTCTGGGAACATTATTGTTACCACTACTATTATTGTTATTGTTGTTATATCCTCTATCAGGATATCCAGATCTATCATTATTATATCCTTTGTTCTATTTTGGTTGGGAATAGAAATTTTGACTTCTCAGATGAGTGATTTCAGTTGTCAATTTCCTCAGTTGTGCTGATATCTCTTTAATTTCTTCGTTTTCTTCCTGAACTTTGGCTACTACATCCTCTGTTTGAGGTTTAAAAAAGGAAGAACCATTGTTATAACTATTCTGTCCTACACCCTGAGGTGCTTGTGTATGTCTTGGATATTACATCATCTGACCATTTCCATTTGGAGGTGGCATGATACTAAGCGGAGGTACTTGTAAAGGGCTTGACATTACAGCTGGAGGCATCATAGATCCATTAATATGTTGTTGAGCAGGGTATGCAAGATGTACAGGATGTGTAGGAAATGCAATGTTAGGTGTTGGAACAGGGATCAACTACTAATTGACTTTTATGGCTTCTTCAAAAGCTCCATCCAAGGTTGTCACACCAGGATGTGTTCTCCTGATAAACATAGAAGTCAAGGGATCTAATGATGAGTAGTATATACTCCTAGAAGCTTCATCTGCTATAATATAAGGAGCAACCAGCTTTGAAAGCATCTTTTGGAATCTAGCATTGAAGTTAGCAATAGGTTCTCCTTCAAATCTCTTGATTGTGGCAAACAGGTGATAATTCATTGAAGGATCTATAGGTATCTTGAATCTATCCTTAAAAGCTTTCTCCAAGGCAGACCATGAACCAATTGAACCTTGACCAAGATTAATATACCAATTATATGCCTCTTCCCCTAAGGAAAATGGAAATAATCTACATACCACATCCTAATGTTCAATTCTTGCTCTACAACAAGCTTCCTTGAATGTTTTCATGTGATCATCAGCATCCTGATATGGATGATACTTGGGACAAATCTTTTCAGGATTTTTAGGTAGAGGATGATATGCATTGAAGGTCAGGGGTGACTCTGCAGCAAAGAATGACATTGTGACTGGTGGAGGTTGCACTAGAGGTGTTACAGGTGGTCCCGTAGGTGTTTACAGTCCAACAGGGGTTATTGGAGTATGTTCTAGTGAAGCCTCTGATGTATTAGAACTAGGAGTGTGATGAATATCTATTGTTCTAGGTCCAAGTCCATGAATAGGCAATTCCTCAAAGAGTCCACTGGCTCTGGACCTGGTATTTGGCTTGAGAGCCAGGGTTTCTACAATTTGTGGAAATTTGGCTTAGTTTATTGTAAAGATTAGCTGAAATACTCGTGTAAAGGATGTATTTATAACTAGAATCCAAAACTAACTCGATATTTATATAATATTTACAGACTGATGCAAATATGGATTGATATTAGACTTCTTCACACAGATATCAGGACATCAAGTGTCACATGCAAAATACCTTGAAGATTCAGCAAGAAAACCTAAATGACAACTTATCTTTCAAGAACGCTAAGAATTGACTACCAAGATTAATATATTTACGCTTGATTTTGAAATATTTGCGGTGAATAAGCATAAAAACTCAAAATAGCAAAACCTTTGCAAAATATTTGAAGTAATGACCTGTGAGAATGTTACCTTACTTCTGACACGAGAAAATACACATGCGTTATTGAATCACCTTCCAAGCAGTGAAGATGGCCCTCCTTCTAGCGCCAATTTATGTTGATGATGATTATTAGTCACAACAACATGCATAAAAATTTGCACAATAAACCTTTATTATCTTGTAAAGTATGATCAATTTAAGATAAATTGATGACTTCAAGGCTCCGTTGATAAGTTCATGATCGTCTGATGTTACTCAAAGGTTGATGTGACATGTTGTTTTCCATTTCAAGGGGTCTTACATTTGTCTAGATGATGTATGATGCAATTGTGTCCTATAAATCCACTTCACAAAGAGGTTATTTCTAATCTATTCCAAAGATCACTGTGATATTTGTAAGTTTGATCAATTCTTCTGATTATTAACTGTCATGAACTTACACATTCTTTTACACTATGTATTTATTCAAATAATGTGTCTGCAAGTAGATATTCATGTATTTATCTTGGATATTTATCTATATTGGCATGCTATTTAGTGATTTGACATGCTTCCATTCAAAATATGCTCTGTATTTTCAATTATCTACAAGATATCTACATATTTCAGGTTTATTTGCTCTTGATTGTATGTTATTTGCAATTATGGAGATGATTTGTAATGAAATTCAAAGAAATTTAAAGAAATACTTCTAATTTTAGTGAACCTTTAGTTATTGAATCACATACACACAAGATACAGTCATGAAGAGAAGAAATCAAACCATAATTCACTAGGTTGTTCCACAGCTAAGTATGGCTGATGCTAAGTTCAAAGGAACAAAGAATGGAAACAACATATGCAATTTGAAAAGCACTCCAAGGGACGCAGCTAATCAATGCATATATCCAGATTCCACTCACACATTACTTAGGATTTATAATGATTTGTAATCAAAATAGCTTCTCTTTCATTAAGTATGCAAAACATGTACATTCACAATAACTTTGAAATAAGTCCTAAATTCTTCAGCAATCAAATTTCAATTAAGTTTTGAATCCTCAAAAGATGGCCCTCTCTCACCTTTAATAAAATAAGGGGAGGATGTGGTTACAACTAACCAATGGTCCAGATTTATCAATTTAGATCAATGGCTAACAATTTTCCATTGACTTAAGCAACACCTTCATTCGTGGCACAAGTTGCTAGCTCGCAACCATCTGTATAACTTACTACTTATAAGTTGCTCCTGCATATGTTTACTTGGTGATTCATCTCTACTTACTCTTCATCTCCTTCTTCTTCATTCTCTTCATCGCCCTCACTATCTACATCACCCTCATCTTCACTATTGCTTTGATATAGATCATCTTGAATATGGACCTTTACTGTTGTCTTGACTGCCTCATATAGCTTTACAATTCTATCTATCTCTCCTCCATCTTGGACTTTAGCATTTATTATTGCATGTTTATGGGAGTGGAATTTAGCCTTGAGGGCTTCCATCTTACCCTTCCTACTGTTTAATGTCTCATTATATGTTTCCACTTTGACCTTTATCCTCATGATTCTATTCATCACCTCCTTTGTCAGGTGATTCATGGGGTCATCTGCTACCAGCTTGAAATTATCATGGAGAGCCTTAACAATAAAATATGCATCCTAATTTTCAATTTTACCTTATGTTTTCCCTTCTAAAGCATCCAAGGTCTCTACCTCATATGTCATCATGCTATGTAGTTTGACATTGATGTCCCTGAGCTTGCCATTGCACTTCTTTAATACATCACATTTGAACATGATAGCTTCATACCAGATCCCCATTAGCAGGACAATGTTATTATCTAGTATCTTGTTACTTATCAAAATTTGTGGATCAATTCTTCTCATCTCACTTAGAGCACCCAGGTCCTCTTCCAATTTGAATGACCTTCTACGTGTTTCATTTTGCATCTTCTCTACCTTTCTCTTTAAGGTGCTCAAAGAATTCCATCTTTGTAGAGAGGTCTTTACAACATCGTCAGCTCCAACAAGTGCTAAAAACATCCATTTCTCCATCACCATCGCCTCATGCTTCATCAGGTCCAATTTGGTAACCTCCTCTTGTGATATAATATCCAATGGGATGGTCGGATCAGTAGGTGCATGATCAGGGTTAATTAACCCTTTTATAAAAGAATGTAATTGAGCAATGTGCTCTTTATGTACCGTATTCTTCTCCTTTTCTTTCTTTACCCTTTGGGTAAGAGAATTAATAATATCCTTCCCCTCTTGACCTTCCTAGTCCTCATTTCCAAAACCTAGATCAACATTAGTGATCTAAAACTCTTCTAGGCTTATTTTACATTTCTCCTTTTCAATTGTAGGGAGGGCTATTTGTACGGTCCTCCTACCTATTGTAGGATCCCTTTGTATTGCAAATGTTAGTCTGGCCTTTCTCTTTGGATTCATCATGCTTTTAGCAAATAGGGCAAACACATCAAAATTTGGGACCTCCTCCATTTGTTCCATATGTATTTCCTTTCTCAGCTAATGAGGTATATCACCTCCAGATTCTTGGTAACCTTTTTCTATGTCATGGGTGTCCTACCCTTCTGTATCAGCTTCTATCCTTGGTGGTGAAGGCACCTTTTTGTTTTCTTCCTCATGCAATTCATCATGAGGGGGATCTTGCTGGGGTTTCTCCTATTGAGGGGCTTCCTTTGTAAAGGAGGATCTTGTGGAATATCCAAATTTTGATCTCGTAACTCCTTTCGTGAGCTTTCCTTTGTAATTCCATCACCCTCCTTATCTTGTTCATCCTATGATACATTAGCCTCTTGAGAGGCTTGTGCATTTTGACCTTGGAGATCACCCTTGGTCATATTCTCTGTTTCCTTATCAGTACTTTGGTCATGGGCTATTTCTGTTCTCCACCCTTTGGTGCACTAACATTTTCTGACTTAGGTCCTTCTTGACCTAATTTTTCTTCAGTCCATATTGCTTTTCCCAGATCTCCCTGCTCAATGTGTGGTGGAGATGTGCTCTATTCCTACTGAGCATCCTTGTGAACCATTTCTTGATCATCCTTTCCTTGAGGCAGTGATGAACCACTTGGAGCCTGACCATTCTGGTATTTCTTGATCACACCCACTCGACTATTGTGTTTCTGATGTTTTTTGGTTCTGTGGGTGTCTTATTATGTTCTTGATCCTGATTAGGTGCATCATTATCTTTCTTTGTATGCCTTGCCTCTTCAGTCCTTTTAGGCTCTATGGTTTGATTATTGTCTTTACCCGGGCTCATATCACCCCTATATGTCAGGTCTATTGATGCAGGGCTTGTGACCTGTTCAACCAAATTGTCTAGCCCTATCTGTTGGGCTACCCTTTCTGGACTATCTTGTTTCATCTCTTCCATCTATTTTTCTTCTTGCAACACCCTCATCTGGGCTAATGGAGTCCCATGAGGCATCATCCTGGTGTTGGCAACCAGGGTTTTCATACGTTGAGTAGCCACATCTTGGACTACCTCATCATTTGATAATTCTACAGTTTCATCCAGAGGGAAAAGAAGCTCCCTACTAGCCATGAGTACTTCTCTGATTTTCTCCTTGGCCCTTTCAGTTTTAAATTTGATTATTTCAGAAATGGGGACTTCATGTTGCAGTTCTTTTTGGAAAACACCATTGCCCATTCCCCTGAACATGATGGGATTAGTGTTGACATTACCCCTCATGGCTATTCTCTATTTCTTAGGAGGTGGTGTTTGCAACACCTTCTTTCTTTTCCTACTTGTAACCAGCAAGTCATTATCTCTTGGCTCATTTTCTAATTGTTCTTCTTCTGAAAGAGAATCTCCTCCCAAATCACCTTGTACAGCCTGTTCTTTTACTTGCATCTCTGTGCTCTCAGTAACTGGTCTCAAAATCCTCTTAGTTTTTGGTCTCTCTATTGATGCTTGTGAGGTGGAGGCATGAACTGATGCTGATGCATGAGTAGATGTAGATGTACCCTCTCCTTTAGTAACAACTCTTTCTATGATCACCCCCTTTGGTTCATATCCAACCTTCTTACCCTTGGAGGGCATGTTCCTTTGTTTTTCATTGGGTAAGCTCTCCCCATTAGATTTTCTCTTCTCAATAAGGAAATCATCATATTCATCATTAGATAATTCTTGTCTCTTTTTCTTATTGTCAACAGTAAGGGCCATGCCCTTCTTCTTTAGCTTCGCAATTTTTGTATCCACCCACTTTTGGGTCAGTTTTATCATTTCTTGCATCATCTGATCTAAGGATATATCCTCCATTTGTGTGAGATCAAGCGCTGATATGGTGTCATTATACACCTTTTTGTCCTCATATTTGTTGGACATTATCTTTCCATCATCTTTATGTAATTGTGCTGGCACTAGGATATAGTCAAAGGTCCTGATTTGACTCAAGGTGAGCCTTTGATAATTCCTTCTCCTCACATCAACTTCGTCATCACAATCAGTCCAAAAATCCTCCAAGTCCTTTTCATGTATCTATTTCCCTAGTAATTTCTGCATCCTGCCATAAGGGTCATATGATCTGATGAGAGGAAATGGCTGTAGGTACATTAGTTTCAACCCCCCAATAGCATGTTTTATGCTCTCTGAGTCTGAGCATAGATACCACCCCATATATATTGGAAAAAAAGCCAGAGGAAGTTTCTTCTGTGCTTTGTAAGCCTCAACTTCTGTAGACACCTATTTAACAAACTCTATCAAGATGACCCTATCAGTAGGGTATCTTGGCAACATAAGAGGCTATCCCTTAAATCCCTCAATCCTAATATATGAAAAGGTAGCAAATTGTATAAACCAGACTCCATGTTTATAAATGACCTCTTGAGCTTTCATGCTCAGTCTCTTAGTCCTATCCTCCTCCATGGTCCTTACCAGATGCATCGAGAATGCATCATTTACCAATTTATAATCTTAGAGATATACCTTTCTTTGTAGTTGGGGATAATGATCTCATATATGCACATCATCTGCATCACCAGCAACCTTACCTACTATTCATAGGGCATCAAATGTTCCTTTGAATGTGCAAGAGTATACCACATATGAGGTCATGTAGAATAAGTATGCCTATCTTCCCAGGTTCCTCATCCCCTCATCCAGTGAATCACTAATGAGCTTGGCCCATAGGGGTTTGTTGTCTGAGTATAAAACCATCTGGATGATCCCAAACATCCAATTCTTGAAATTACCAGCATGAGGTCTGCTAGTCATCTTGCTCAGCAGGGCAATTATATATTGGTACTCATCATCAAAGTCAAACTTGTATAGGTATACCGATACTTGGCCGAGGCTGTATAAGTGTTGTTCTTTGCTCTCCATTGATACTTCATCTTCTTGGCCTCCTTTTTATTGTTATACTTAGTCTCCAATTTATGGAGATCCACATTGACCACCTTATTTCCCACTGGTAGGTTGAAAGTGGTGGTGAGCCCTTTAACTGAGAAGTCAGCATATATCCTACTATGCTTCTCCACCTGCCTGGTTTCTGGGTTATAGTTCCTAGCACACTCAACTACCAGCTCTAGGGCATCCATGGCATAAGGAGAACGAGCCGCATGCGACATTAAACACTCCGTCCAGAATAGGATTGTCTGTATCATTATCCAACCTTGTTGACCATGTTTCTAGGTCTGTACTCCCTTGATGTATATCACTAATGACCCCATATCTAAATTGCACCCCTCTGGCTGCACAAACATGAGCTTCAGAAACTAAGCCTCAGACCTGTTCTTTCTGACGTTGGCCATTGATTCCTACAATAGACATGATATATTTTACCCTATGGTACCCATATGTTTTTTCAACACTGTCATGTATCCTTTATCTATTACCTTCATTTTTTACTCTTCTCTATGCATTATCATGTAGACTTACCCTTAGTAAAGACAAACATTCTACCTGGATTTGCAGAAAATAAAAACGGGGGGTTTTGAAGTTACTTACCTGATAACACTTTCCTTTGGATTATATGAGTGATTATGAGAGAGACTGTAAATGTGGAGGGTCACCTGTTTCGTTCCGTTACGCTGAAGGATCCAATCTGCTGGTAGGTAGCTGATAAGGGTTTGACTTTGTAACTCTGTAGTTTTTGATTTATCATGAGGTAAATGAAAATGACCTTTGAATTTCACTTTTAAATAGATCAATAAGACAAATTAGGGTAAAATGTGTTGTCTTGATTAAATCCGTTGATCATTTGCATGGAATTCGTAGATGCTGCCAAGTGTTTAATTCATATTTGTAATTGACGGGGGTTAATCTACCGCTTTAATTGCATTTAATGTTAGGGGGAGGGATCTTCAAAAGATCAGGGATATTTGGAAATATGACTCCCTATGGATAATATGACCCCCCTCCCAGGTTCCTCTTACACGAAATAATAGTGTACAAAAGATCAGGTGATATGGTCAACCTTTGACTATGAAGCATATCGGGTCATGGAATTAAGATCAGGGACACTTCAAAATATGACACCCCCCTACAAAGAATAAATCATGATGACATCATCATGTCATTGATGTTCCTTAGTTATCAAGTTTTAGTGATGTCATCATCATATTGAGGAATATGATGGACATTGGATATGTAACCTTCCACAAGTCAGATGAGATGATGATGTCATCATCAGGGTGATTTCTTTCATTCAATGGAATTGGATGACATCATCATCCTATTGGGGTAGGGTGATATCTATGAAAGGGGGGGGGTATTTATAAGATGACTGATATTAGGGAATAGACCCCCCTGGGATAATACGTGAGGTTCTTTGATGGGTGGATACCGACCCTTATTTAATTTTGACATTCGCGTACCTAGTGGTTATTGGGTGACGATTCTAAGCCTGGGTGATGTTATTGAATATGACTGATGTTAGAAACATGACCCCCTCTTGGGTAATATTAGGTTTGACCAAACTTTGACTCAACATAACTCCCTGCCCTTAGACAATTTTGGGGTAATCCAAAAGGCAAACCTGCTTAGAATTTTGTGTACTTTCCAACCATTAGGTTAGTAATAGTAACTGCTGACTTTGACAACTAACCTCATCTAGTGGTAAATTCACCCTCTCCAAGAGTGACATATATGACTGATTTTACCAAACCTCCCAAAGCAAGAAACAAGGAAGCAACAAGCAAAAGAAAAGTTGGGTCCCTATTTTGCTAAGGCAAAATGGGGCATGTTGTGTAACCACACAACATCCACCATCTCTATATCTTCTTTGTTTATTTGCTCCTCTTTTGGAACAAAGGAGTCATCTTCTTTAGTTTGCTTCTCATCAGTTTTCATTTCTTCAATATCTAGAATTGATGAATCAATCCCATCATCAGTCTCCTCCTCAACAAATGGAAGATTGTGTCTCTTCAATGCACTTAGAAGTATTTCTTGTGTTTCTTTAACTGTTTCATCTAATTCTCTAAGCATCAATTTGTTCATTCTCTTCTTGCTCCAGAATTCATCCTTCACTTCTTTGAATATCATATTCATTTGAACTTGAGTGATCTGAGGGCATAGTTTTATCAATACATGTTCTCAAAGCTCTATATCCTTTTTTTTTGCATTTTCTTTCCTCAACTCTAAAATGTTTGCAAGACTTTGAGGGATTTCAGAGGTTATTTCAATCAAGGCCTTGTTATAGATATTCAGATATCTAATAATCACTTCCTCTAACACTTTCTTATCTATATCACTGTATTCATCATAAAATTCAATCATGGGTTTCAAATTTCCATCCACAGTGACTGATTTTATTACATCTTCCATAGAGAGTATGGGCTTCTCAACATATGTATCTGTCTTCTACCTTTTACTTGCCCTTTTACTTTTGGAGGGCTTTTTCTTAGTTATTTTGATAGCTTTTGTTCTAGAGGCTTCCAACTTCTTTACCTCAGTATTTGAATCTGTTTCTTCTTCGTCAACTTTTGTGCTCTTGTAGGTTCTTGTAGCATTTGTTTTCTTTCTCTTACCTCCTTCACCAGATAGTATATCTTCTGATTTCTTAGGATTGGCAGACTTTGGGGGAACAGGGATAGTAGCAGAGCTTCAAGTGGTCCTTGATGTGGAGGAGGATCCTATCGGAGCACTTCCTTGTTTCTTATCCTGCTTCTCCTTCTCAACATTTTTAGTTCTTTCCTTGTATTGCTTCACAACTTCCTTTATGAGACCTAGATTCTTGGCCAACTACTCAACTTCTTTTCTTACTTTTCTGTTGGTTTTAGGTTCTCTGAGCTCAGTATGTAGCTTTAAACTTAGCTCCTCATATGATCCAAATCTTTCAATTGTTGTGTCTTTTGGCTTGCTTAGAAGATGTTGAGCATACATATTTAAGAATTTTCCATATACTTCATACCCCATGGGCATGATCCAAACAATTCTGGGTTCCACTGCTTCCATTAAGCACTAATCAGTGTCAACCATAAAACATGTTTCTTTCTTGTACTTCTCAACAATTATTGTAGGGATTCTATCCCTTGAATGCATCATACTCTGAAAGTTCTTGAAGTATCCCTAGATTGCAATTTTCTGAGCTTTATAATCACCAATGCTGTGAAGATGATCTCTGATCTGAATGGCAGCTGGCTCATCATTAGTCTAGTGAACACCCTTTACTCCAGGTACTTCATTCATATAGTAGAAGAACAAATATAGAACCAATGTGCCATATTTAAAAGTGTTTTTCTTGTCTTTCTTGATTTTGTTCAAGTTCTCAATCAACTGGTTCTGTAATAGCTCACATAGGTCATAAGCTGCATTCTCCTTCAACATTTGATATGCTGCATATATGGCAGTTCCGGAGATTGAATTCTCTCTGCTAGAGTGATAGATCTTGTAGCCAATCACCATGGAAGCAAACTTCACATCCGTTTCTATAATGTCATTTATGGTCATAGCCCTCTTATCAAACTTTGCACTAGTTGCATCAATAATAGTTTGGTTTTTCATAGCTTTCAGCATGGGTAATCCACCAGTTGAATTTAACCCAGTCACAATTCTGATAACATCCTTGGTAATCTTGAATGGTTTTAACAGCCATATGAATTCATCATGCATCTGACTTAAAACATACTGAACCCATTCATCTTCATCAAATGTTGGAAACCCCATAATTTGAATAAAATGCTTATGATATAGTGCCTTATACTCAGGTTTAAGATCATGATTTTCATCCATTAGTTGACTCTTAAACAAATCTACAAACCTTGAGTCCCCAAATTCATCTATGCTCGCATGAATATAAACCCTAATATCTTCAATATGCAACACACCATACAGAACACTTGAAAATGCACCTAATGGGTCAACTTCTATAGATTTGTGTGGATGTTTCTTAAATTTGGGTCGAGGCCTTTCAGTAATGTCAATGATCAAAGGTGCAGTCATTGCAAAAAGATTATAAGTTCAAAGCTTTGCAAATAAATACCTTTTTCACAAGATTAGGGTTGACGGATAAATTTACCAGTTGCACTTCAATTCCTTTTAATCTTAGCTCAGACACTATTCTTCTTGCTTTCTTCAAGTGTAAAGTGATTCAAATGAGGAGTGAACACCTTTTTATGTCCTACAAAACCTAATTTGCCTTTGTAATAAATGCTCTACCCTAACTTCATCCGGTTACTCAGTTTCTTGAACAGTTCTTCATGAATCACTACACAAATTTCCATGTCAACATCTTTTCTTCTAGAAATCCTTCCAAAAGTTTAGAATCAATTCAAAATATCTTCTCTCATTGTGCCAGATCCAGGAACCCACTTACTAGCTAGGGGAATTTGATTTTCAATGCAGCTCTCCCTGAGCTAGAGCTCCAAATTCAATTCCCAGAGGAATTATTAGCACTAGGTTCCAGTGCAGACTCATTACTGTTGTTCTTAATTGTTTTCTTTAACCAAGTCTTTCTCATTTCATTCTGGATCTCATTCATATCAATTTTTCTTTTGCCTTTGTCTTATCTCTGCTCATCTAGTTTTCTATTTATCGGACCTCTTCTTTCATTAATCCTACTTTTGTAGAATCTTGCAATATGATCAGATCTATTGCAATTAAAGAAAACAACATTTTTTTGCTTGTATACTTGATTTCCTCTTGATCTACACTGAATACTCATGTGTCCATATCCATTGCAAGTAAAGTAGTAACCATTGAAAGAGTTGCCATTTTCTCTAGAGTTATTCATTATCATACTTCTGCATTCATTTGATCTATGACCATACATGTTACACTCGAAGCATTGACCAGAGAAGGATGGACCAATTTGATTTACTCTACATCTTCACTAAGTAGCTCTATGACCAAATTTATTGCAATTAAAATAATTTCAATTGAATGATGGATATCTTTGAGCATTAGGCTATCTTACCGGAGATCTTCTAGGTCTATTTCTCCCATTCCTTGGTTGAAAACTTCTTTGTCTAGATTTGGAGCTTTCACCTTTCTCATATCCAAGACCATGCTTGCCATTAGCCTTTTTCTGTCCTTCAAGCAGTGCTTCAAGTTTAGATGATCTTATCTTGAACTTCTCCTTGTATTCATTTGCAACTTCTAGGTCATGTCTGAGAATGACAATTTGCCTTTCAAGTTCTCTCTCATTGTCTCTGCTTTCTTATAGATTAGACTCTAGGAGGCCAGCTATTCCATCCAATCTGTAGCATTCTTTAGTTCTTTCTTTTAGATTTTGATTCAGGTCTTCTTCAGTTTTCTTTCTATCTTCAATTTCTTTGGTTAGCCTCATCACCCCAGATTCCATCTCATGTTTTAAGACAACAACTTCTTTGGCTGACTTCTCACATTCCTTTGTCTTCTCTTTCAGAGCCTCATCCTTGTTGTTGTTTTCATAATGATTTCCTAGAAGAGGTTGTTCCTTCCTCTTCTCATTGGATTTGCTCAATTTCTCTTTTAGAATCTCAATGAAGTCTTCAACATTTTTAAGGTTCTCTTGTAGCTCTTCAACTTCTGCTCTAGACTGCTCAAGATCTTCTAGAGTGAGATTAAGTTGCCCTTGGAGGTTATATTCATCCATTTTACTACCTTCCCAGATCTTCCTCAAGCTGTTAAACTTTTTCAAAAGAACCTTGCTTTGATACCAATTGTTGGAATTAGGGCAGACAACTAAGAGGGGGCGTGAATCAGTTGTCACCAAAATTTTAGTATTTTCTGCAGTTAATTCTTTCTTTTACCTTTCAACAATAAATTAATAATTGAACCATGAAAAACAAGAATCATAAACATATAAGCAACAACACAGTAACACATTTGACACCAAGATTTTTAACGTGGAAACCCAGTTAAGGGAAAAACCACAGTGGGGGTTAACCAACAAAGATTAATACTCTATTAAAAGTATTTTACAAATGGGAATGCACATGCATTCGGGCTCACTGCCCAGAGCTCACTGCTCAAAAGAAGGCTCACTGCCTATAGAACAAAGATTACAATAGTTTGAACTGATAATTAGCATCTGCCAATGTAAGGATTTAGTTCCAGTTAAGCACATAATACTAACTTGATACACTTCATCCTCACTCTACCATGTTTACTATTTTGCTAACATCTGAACCTTAGATCTCTACCCTTTTTCCACTTATTCCATAGTCGCAACACGCACACACACAAATCACTTAAATCCATTGGCTATATATCTGCATCATGATATTCAATCACTTTTCAGTCAGCTTCAAGAACACTTAGAACTTTGTTGAAGACTCTACTCTGTTGGCTAAATCCATGCATAACTTGTAACGTGGACCAAAACTTGCATTCATAAATCATCAATCATGTTGGTCACTATCACTGATCATCACAAATCATCAAACTGATAACTTCCATTTATCCAGAACCAAGATCAATTACAAGGTTGGCTTGTTCTTCTACTGTCTGCACTGTCAAACTGTAACCTCATACTCAGATGCAAATAACTTTTGAATCCTTCATCATCGGATGCTAAAATTCTAGATTTAGATTGCCTTGACAATCTTTATGACACCTTTAGATCCATAACATACTCTGATTTACCATCGGAGAGATCTAAACCAAGATACCAAACCCTATCCCATGCTTTGTTTCTGGCTACCCAGACTTAGATACATTTTGAATTTGACTTCCATTATGAACAAATTATGTTATGGGGATGAGTGGAATAGTCTTAGTTGCCATCAATGACAACACCTGCCATGCGAATCAGTGTCTCTTTCCAACAAGTGGTGTGTAAGAAGAGGAAGTATAAGGAGATGGTCAATCTTGACTTTGATGTAGTGGTCAAGTTGTTGCACAATTCCACCCAAAAGCCTAAAAAGGCTCAAATTACTTCTAGGTTGATGGTAGATCCATTTGAGAATCAATATGTGGAAGTAGCCAAGTCTATTGGTGACAAAAGTGAGCAAGAAGATGTTTTATGGAAAAGGGAGACTTAGCTTAAAACCCTAAACTAGGTCAAACCCTTTTCTATCAACATTGGAACAAAAACTGAGCTTGCATTCTATCTTTGAAGTAGAGCCAAACTACAGGGGTTTTGTCCCTTTGCTGTATAAAAGAGTGTTAACCAAATCTATGTTGCAAGTATGTGTAATTGGTGTTTCCATTGACATCAACAAGCTCGTTTTGTCATTGGTGTCAACTGTGTCATTTGTGTGAGTTGCTTATGGTGCAAGAATATGAGTAGTTAGTGTTGAGTGGATATTGTCTCTGAGATGAGGTTGTTGCAATGGTGTGAGCCATTTGGTCAAATTGCTTTGCTAAATATGATGTGGTTGCTTTGAAGAGATGCTGAAGTTGTTAGGAATATATTTCTATTGGTTAGTTTCCAAGTGCTTTTGAGAAAATTTGATTAATAAAGGAAATAGTGTGGTGAAGTAGCATTTTGGCTTATAGAGTAGCATTCTGATTTTGCTTCACATTTTCTCTATATTGAAGATCTGTATTTGTAGTTTGGACATGTTTTTCAGAGGTGTTAAGAGTTGTTATATTCCAAATTTGGTGCTTTGGTTTGTTGTGTAGAGAAAGTTGTGTTCACCAGTGTGTGGACTGTCATGCCCACATTTCCCATGCAGACACAACACGTATTCACGTGTGTCATGTCCACATGCGTCATGTGGTCATGATACGAACTATCAAAATTTTTCCCTTACTACTCTGGAAACCCCCTCGCACGCGTAGGTGTGCTCGGCAGTGTACGCTTAAGGTGAAAACAATACAGTTGTCGGTGGGGTACCAAGTACATGTGCGCACACCCTATGCAAGAAAATGCGTGGTTTCCTAACTTAGGTTAATCTCATGAATTACATTTGAACAATAGTTGTTTTAGGTGATAGATCATTTTTCAACAAAGCACGATCATCTATTCATTTGCCCTCTCTTCCTTTTCTTGGAATTTAATTTTGATTGTATTTCTATCACATTCATTTTACCATATCTTTGAAATTTAATTTTGATTGTATTTCTATCTCATTCTCCTTCCTGTTGTGCAAGATCTTCTTATCCTATTTTTTTTCTTCACGTTCTTTATTGAACAACAATAACACTACATCCTTTACATTATTCCTAATTTCTTGGTAAACCAGATCACTTACATAGGGTTGGTTAACTTCACTTGACTCAGTCCCCCTCAGGTTCTGCTCTAGGTTTTAGTTCAACATTTGAATTAATTTTAATAATCAACCTGTTCCTAAATAGGATTAATGGTAGGTTAAACTTAGTTCTCTTAGCCCTATTCGAAAATGCTGCACATTTTGTCCTCTTTATTTTCCAAGGTTAGCTGTTCTTTCTCTTTCTCTTTTTTTTTTCAATAAGATGTTTATTCTCTAAATCTACAGTTGAGTTTAAAATGGCCACTCATGGAAAGCCTGTGAGGGCTTGTTTGCGTTTATTTTCAGTGTCCTTTGTAAATGAAAGGATCATATTTTTCTCTTCATTTTCCTGTTAAGTAATTTGTGATAATTGTTGAAACTTCCGAGAAAACTCTTACTTAAAATTAAAATATATTTACCTATGCTCTTTTTATATTATAATTATATTTCTCCTTATAAATTTAATTTATATATATATATATACCGCCATTATCTCAGTTTACTTTAACTCACAATTTCATTAATAAGTTCCTTAACTGTAAAGAGAGTATAAAATATATTGTTAAAACAGATTACTATCCAATAATTCATTAAAAACAGAGCAATGAGTTAATTTATTTTTTTGCAAATATAAACATTGTATTTCTGAATTGCAACTCTGAGTTTAAGCATCTATTCAATTTGTATTATACAATATGCATAAATAAATCCCACTTTCCTTGATTTAAAATTTCTATTTCAAGTCAAATGTTTTAAACTACATATAGTTTGCCTTCAAATGAATAGTGAAAAGTGAATAGTAAAAGTAAATAGTGAATAGTAAAAGTGAATAGTGAATAGTGAAAAGTGAATAGTAAAGAGTGAAAAGTGAATAGTAAAAGTGAATAGTGAATAGTGAATAGTAAAAGTGAAAAGGTCCCCATCCTAAGAAGAGACCCTCAAGGTGGCGGTAATTTCAAAAGCAAAACTGCAACCCAAATTTCATTTCTTTCATGGTAGCAAAATTACAACTTCGCTTATAACAAATGTAAAATTAATATTTCCACTAAGCTTACAGAGAAATAATACTTTTACAAACTTAATTAAAACATCAACTAACTCACAACTTTGCAAGTAGAAGAAGAAGGAACTAGACAATTTTAATATCCTTTTAAAAACAAATTTTCTTTTCCTCTTCTCATTTCTAAATGGTAAAACTTAATGAACAAGAAAATTACAACTATCAACCCAAAAACAGAGGATTTCCTCACAACTAAAAAAAAAAACAATTTATACAACAATAGGGAGATAATTTTCTCCTTCTGGAAAATCGACAAGGAAGGAGCTATTAAAAGATCAGGCTCTCCTTAAGACTTAAGGAAAATAAAATATTTTCTAAGATCCAATAATCTTCTCCAAGCTTCACAATAAACTCCCAGAAAACCTGCATATCACACAAGGGAAGAAACACCACACAAGCTGCTCTCCTCCCTACCGTAGACCCGCAAGAGGGTCACCCCCGAGCAAGGGAGATCATCCACACACCCAGGGTATAATAAACCAAAAACTATTTCACAACAATAGAAACAAACAACACGCAACACCCATGGTTTTACTCACAACACAAAAACTCAACTAAGGTGAGTTTAAAGAGGGTAGGGAAGTAGATTCACTCAACTCAAGGGTGTCATTCTTCTTAACATTTTATCATATCTTTTCTCATGGCCTCAAGCCAACAAAATTAACTTTTCTCATGGCCTCAAGCCAACTAAATAATCAAAATCCCAGGGATATCACAATTAGGCTCTCAAGCCTTATAACCATTTGCTCAAAATTCATAAAAATGCCCTCAAGGCTTCCATTTTCCAAGAACAAGAATGTACCCAAGGAGGTTCACACCTTCCCTTCTCCACAAATGATGAGCATTGTCTTCCAAGTGGAAGAAGCTCTGTCAACATCCTAATAAATTTTCTCCACAATAAAAAAATTTACAACACAAGCAAAATAAATAATTTTCACACATCCTTCATGCAACAAATAGAAATACAAAGGAAAAGCCATGAAATCCAACCTTAAAAAGCACTTTAATGGATGAAGTTGATTTAGAGCTCCACTAGAATCTCCTCTCCAATTTCATTCCTCCAAAAGAAAAGACTCCTGTTGGTCATGATGTTAGTCACAAACATAGAATAAAAGTACACATTAACCTTTATTCATCTTGAAAGATACTGTGAATTCAAAGAATTCATGATCCCAAGTCTCCGGTGATTAGGTCTTAATCGTCTGAAGTTACTCAGAGGTTAATGTGAGTTGCTGTTTCCATTTTGGGGCCTTACGTGGAAGTTCATCATCATGACACCACTTCTGCAAAGATTCTTACAGAGGAGTCATATTATACAATTATTTGATGGAATGATGCAGTAATACTTCAAACTTTGCATGATATTTTCAATTGTACATGCTTTGGGTTCAAATATGCTAAATATTTGTGATTACCTACGAGATGTCTGCATATTTTGTGTTATTTGCTTAGGATTATCAGTTATTTGCAATTGTGATAGTGAAATGCTTTGAAATTGAAAGAAACTAAAAGGAATACTACAATTTAAAGTTGAACCTTTAGCTATTGATCCACATACATACTCGATACTGTCATGAGGAGAAGAAATCAAACCATATGTTCACCAGGATATTCCACAGCTAGATACAGTTGATACAAACTTCAGAGGATAATGAATGAAAACAATACATGCAACATGATGAGCACTCTGAGGGACGCAGCAAATCAAAGCACATATCCAGAATTCAGACAGATTACTCAAGATTTACTATGATTTGTAATCGAAATACTCTTCTCCTTTATTAAGTATGCAAAAGACATGTACATATACAATAGCTTTGAAATGAGCCCTGAATACTTCAGCAAACAGATTTCAATTAAGTTTTGAATGTTTACAAGAAAGGCATTCTGCCACCTTTTATAGAATAAGGTGAGGAATCTGCTATGAAAAGATCTACAATCTTGATTTATCAATACAAATCAATGGTCATGATTCACTTGACTTTGTCAACCTTTACAAAATGGCACAAGTTGCCAGCTGGCAACTATCTATATTATTTATGCTTATATCCCCTTCATGATGTGTCTTCATCATGCTCCTTAGCTGATTCATGTGGATCATCATCATGTGCGTCGCTTCCTGAACTTTCGCTGTCCTGATGATGATGATGCTGCATATGGGGCTGCATACTACTGCGGACCTACTCATATGAATGCACAACTTGATCTATCCCTCTGCCATCTTGAATTTTTGCTTTAATGATGGCGTGTTTATGTGCTTCATACTTTTCTCTGCTATTATCCAGCTTATTTTTCCTATCCTGTAGTGTTTCTTTATATTTGTCCATCTGGACCTTGATCCTCATTATTTTATCTATAAGCTCTTCTGTCAAGTGGACAAGTGGACCATCTGCCTCTAATTGGAAATTACTGTGCACAGCTTTGATGGCAGACTCTTCATCTTGATTTTCTATTTTACCTTCCACCTTGCCTTCCAATGTTTCTAATATCACTGCCTCTTCAGCCATTAAATCACGTAGCCTCATGCTGATATCCCTCAGCTTATTATTGCATCTTTTGAGGACTCTGCATTCAAACTGAGTGTCCTTGTACTAGATATCTATCAACAATGTGGAATTACTGTTCAATACCTACTTACTGATAAGCAATTGAGGATTTATCCCCTTTATTTCTCCCAAAAGGCTCAAGACCCTTTCCAATTTATAAGACCTTTTCCCGGTCTGCATTTGCAATTTATCTACCTTGGTCTTGGAGTCACTTAATATGATCCACCTCTTCAAAGAGGCCTTCATTATTTCTACAGCATCATCCAATGTGGATGACATCCATTTTCTTATTACTGATGACTCATGCTTCATGAGGTCCAATTTATTTACCTCCTCCTAAGAAATGGCAGTCAATGGGACTGCATGTTCAGTTGTGGTATCATCAGGATTGGTCAGTCCTTTGATATAGGCATGCAACTGAGCAATGTGCTCTTTATGTTGCTTATTCTTTTCCTTCTCTTATTTCACCTTTTGAATTAGGGAGTCAATAATGTCTTTGCCTTCTTGACCCTCTTGGTCCTCATTGGCAAAACCCAGATCTACCGTGCTAATTTGAAATTCATCTATAGTGATTTTACCTTTTTCTTTCTCCGCCGTAGGTATGGGAATTTGTGCGGTCCTTCTCCCGGTTGCCGGATCTCTTTTGATGGCCGAAGTCATTCTGGTCTTCCTCTTGGGTTTCATTATGTCCGCGGAGAACAAGGTGGAGACATCGAATTCTTGAATTTCAAGTTCTTCCTCAATATTTACTTCTTTTGCTAACCATGGAGGCACCTGATCATGTTTCTCAGCATCATCATGATGTTCACCCATATCTCCCATTTCTATCAACAGATGTGGTGGAGATGGTGATTTTCTCATTTCTTCCTCCTGATGCTCCCTTTGTTGTTGATCTTGTGGCACCTCCTCCTGTTGAGGAATCTCCTTCTCCGGAGGAGCATCTTCTTGGTGTGGGGAACCTTGCGGTGCATCTATATGTTGATCATGATGATCATGATCTTTCTCTATCATTATTTCATTTGTTTTTACTTCTTCCCCTTGTTGTTTATTTGCTGCACTAGATACTGGGGATTCTGCCTAAGGTGCTGGCATTTGCTCTGCGGCCATTATTTGTTCCTGGCCTGCACTGTCAACCTCCTGTGTCTTAGCAGCAGGATCCTCTAGTGCTTCCTTCTTTTCATCAGCCTTTATTTCTTGAACCTCTACTATAGTAGGTTCTGTCGATGTATCCTGTGGATCTTGTTGGCCCAATTCAAGAGTAGGCCTTCTGTTTCCGCCATCTCTATTTCTTCTGCTAGGTGCTCCTTATTAGGTGATCATGCTGGCTGTTTAGGACTTGCATCCTGTTTCTCTATCAGGTCTACCACTACAGGACTTGTCACCTCTGTAATCAATGTATCTAGCCCTATTTCTTGAGCTACCTGCTCTGGGCTCTTTTCTTGCTCTTCTTCTGCTTCTTTCATCTCCTCAAGCACAGTTTGAACTAGTGGAGGCTTGTGAGGAGTCATACTTATATCAGCAGCAAGTGTTTCCATCTTCTGTGTAGCCACATCCTGCACCACCTCATCATCAGACAAATTTATTGTCTCATCAAGCGAGACATGTCCTTCTGCTTGTGTCTGGGAGGTTTCTTTCATTTGTTCTTCTGCAAGTTCAGTTTTGAACTTGACTATGGTAGGAAGTGGAACATTATGTTAAAGTTCCTTCGGCACTTCACTACCTACCCCTTGTACTAGTGTAGGGGGTTGGGTTATTCCACCTCTCATGGAGGTTCTTTGTTTCTTAGGTGTGGTGGACACCAGCACCTGTGGAGCTCTCCTCTTTCTTTTTATTATCAATGGAGCCTCTTCTTCTTCAGGCTCTTCCTCCATGAGGATATCCTCTTCTCCATGTTTCTTTGAGGATTGACCCACTTCCAAGGTCTCAGTGATTCCAGCCTCTGCTGTCTTACTCTTCTTGGGCTTTTCTTTCTTCGAAGGGGATTCTGATTCTGATCCTGATCCTGATCTGGCTGCCTCCTTAGCTGCAAACACTGCCCTTTCAATTATAATCCCTTTTGGTCCTTTATCCACCTTCTTGCCTCTTAAGGGTCTTTTGCTCTGTTGCTGTGGTGGAGGGATTCTATCTCCCTTGGTCTTCCTCTTCTCCATCAGGAAGTCATCATATTCATCCCCAGGAATATCCTGTCCCTTATTTTTGTTGTCCACCGTAATGGCAACACCTTTCTTTTTCAATGCCTCCACCTACTCATCAACCCAAGCTTGAGTTAGTTGTATGGTCCTGGCAATGAATGGGTCCAAGGATATGTCCTCCTGCATGGTGAGGTCAGGTGCAGAGATGGTGTCATTGTATATCTTCTTTTGTTCATACTCATCTGCCATTGTCCTGCCATCATCCTTCTTCAATTGTTGGGGAAGGGAGATACAATCAAAAGTTCTATTTTGGTTCAGAGTCAACCTCTGATACCTTCTTCTCCTGGCTTCTGCCTCATCTTCACAATCAGCCCAAAAATCCTCTAGGTGCCTTTGATGAATAGGCTTTCCTAGTATCTTCTGTATCCTGCCGTAAGGATCATATGGTCTTGTTAGTGGGAAAGGCTGCAGATTCATTTTATTTAGGGTGACCATCACCTTCTTTATATTGTTAGAATCAGGGCACATATAGTTACCAATGTTGACTGGGAACAAAATTGGTGGTAGCTTCTTGGCATCCTTGTACATTTTTATCATTATGGAGCCCTGCCTGATAAACTCCATTAGTACTACTGCATCAGTAGGATACCTTGGCAGCATGAAGGGATGTTCCTCAAAACCCTCAACCCTTATGTAAGAAAAGGTTGCAAACTGTATGTACCAGGCCCCATGCCTGTAGAATACCTCTTGAGCTTCCATGCTCAATCTTTTTGTTCTATCTTCTTCCATGGTCCTTACCAGATGCATAGAGAATGCATCATTGACCAGTTTGTAATCTTTGAGGTAGTTGGTTCTCTGCAGCTGGGGATGATGATCCCAAATATATGCAGCATTTGTGCCTATGAGCTTTCCATCTGTAACTAAAGCATCAAAAGTGCCTTTGTAAGCACAAGAATAAACAATGTAAGATGTCATATAAAATGCACAATTTGAACCTCCCAGGTTCATCAGCTGCTCGTGCAGAGCATAACTTATTATCTGCCCCCATAGTGGCTTGATGTCTGAATATAGACACATCATGATTATCCCATACATCCAATCTCTAAAACTACCAGCATCAGGCTGGCTTATTACCCTGTTTAGGAGTGCAATCATGTATTGGTACTCCTCACTGAAATCATACTTGAACATGTGCACAGGAAGTTTGGCTGCTGCAGGATATGTGCTGTTCTCAGCCCGCCATTGATACATATTTTTCCTGGCTGATTTCTTGTTGGCTTCATACTCTTTTTCTACCTTCTTCAGGTCCACACTCTTAACTTTACTACCCAGTGGTAATCCAAATGTCTGGGAGAGACCCTTGATGAAGAGGTATGCATATATCCTCCCATGCTTCACCACTTGCCTTGTCTAAGGATTATAATTCTGGGCACATTCTATGACCAGATCTGGAGATTCCATGGAGTATGGAAGATTGGCAGCATTCCACATCCCTGATACGAACATTGCATCCAACACCAGACTCTTATCATTTCCATCATTCAGCTTAGCTGACCAGGCCTCCAAATTGGTGCTTCCTTGATGGGTATCCATAATTGCTCCATATTTAAACAGGACCCCCCTCTGAGAAGAGAACATGGGCTTACTGAATTCCTCTTGACACTTAACAAACCGTTTGTCAGCCATGGATACCTGCAATTAACAAAATCCTATCTCACAACGGGCATACACATGCATGCATATTGCCATTGACTTCATAAATCACTATGTCTACTATATCATTTCAACATTACTTAATCATATGGGTGCATAAACCAGAACTTACATCATCATACCAGAACAGAACAACATGATGAGGGTTTCATTTACTTACCTGATTATGCAGATTTCTCTTTTATACTAGTAGATTGCTAGCGACGTTCTTAATTCAGCTAATGATCACTTCCTTCCTTCTGTCTGTAAGCTCAAATCGTGCAACAATCGCTTGTATGAGGATGCGGAAGCTGGTGCTCTATGAAACAATTTTATCGCAAGGTAAATGTGAAAATGATGGTTGAATTACCTCTTAACCTCGCAATTAGGGTAAATTTAGGGCAACTCTGACAAGTTAGATCATATTCCTTGATTATCCGTGCGAAAACGTAGGATCTCGCCAGGTGTTTCGTTGGGTTCCGGGGTCGGCGGGAACCACCTACCATGTCTGCGTGCATTAAATGATAATGGCGACAACGGGAGTAGGGGGATATCCATATGACAGGATATCGTGAAGGCAGGATGATATTCGCAAATATCGGGTTGAGTTTCAATATCATCCTCCTCCACCAAATTGGAATAGTTATTGCGACAAGATTCGGGTGACAAAGGCACCCTTTGGTTATGTATGTTACCTCAGGAGGATATTTCGATGTATCGGGTGATGTTTCAAATATGATGATGACGAGACAAACTTACTTGTCTCTCTTTTGGAATATCAGGATGACGTCATCTTGATATTTGCTCTTAGTATCAAAAAGGCATCATGACGTCATCGTCATGTTAGGCGAACATGATCATGTTTAGAAAATATCCTGTCGAGATATGAATGTGATGATGATGTCACCGTCAAGTTTGTTTATTCGTTTAACGGGCTTTGATGATGTCACCAGGATATTTGGTAGGGGTGATATTTCACGTCAGGAGGATATTAAGAAATATCGGGTTACATTCGAAAACATGACGCTTGTGATACAAAAGACCGCTTGACCGGAAGATTTACTACCACCTAAAGTTGACGTCCGGATATTTTAGCCGTATGACTTATCAGGGAATGTTTCAAATATGATGATGACGAGACAAACTTACTGAGGTTATAAAATATGATCCTCCTCTTACGAATATCAGGTTTGACCAAAACTTTGACTGTTCATAACTTTCACATCCTGAGGAATATCAAGGTGATGTAAAAAGCAAACCTGCATGAATTTTAATACTCTTTCAAATTATGAGGTCATAGAAATGAAATACGAATCTTGACAAACTGACCTCATAATGGTGACTTACCTCATCCTGACTTCACATGATGATGCACTTGACTTACTTTTACCAAACCGCCAGAGAGCAAACAAGCCAAGCCAAAAAGTTGGGTCCCTGTTTTGCCAAGTCGAAATGGGGCATGTTGTGTAACCACACAAAAACTTGCCACTAAAGAAAACAAACAAATTCCAATGATTCAAGTGATGTGATCACATTCATCTATAGTATTCTAATTCCATCTAAGTATAAGTATCGTGATCTTCTGAATGATGAAATTTCATCATGGTAACAATGCTAACAAAGGATCAGGTGTGTGTGCATATGATTAATTATCCTCATCTTGAAAGCAAGTTGAAAACATAAGTAACTGGTGTTAAACTACATAGTTGGAGATCATCCCTCATAGCTAACCTGGATAGAGCCTTGCTGCCAGCAGGCGTCTATAGCCCCAACAAGGTTATCTATACAATCTTCCTAAGTAGAGCCCCACTGCCAGCAGGCGTCTATAGCCCTGGTAGAGTTACTTAGATGGCCTAATTTTATTTCTTTTCTGATTTTCTCTTAACATTTGTATCTGATATCATCGTGTTAGCTCGTTTGTACAAGGTACAGTCACTTGCAGCTTTAGGTTGGAGATTGTATTGGTAGCAAGGGAGTCCCTTTAGATTTTTCACTTAGCACCTATACTTGTGTGTTCAACAAACCCAAGGCTGTTAGGTGTTTCATTGTGATTGATTCACTTTGACCAAGAAAAGGCACCCTGATGAAAAGATATCAGAAACCTGATCATGAATACTTCTTAAAGTGAATCATAACCTATGTCTAAATGTTATCTCATCACTTGAATATTAACAATTTTGTTATTTTCTGGGGTGATGAAGTGCATCATTCTGACTTACCAGAACAATGTCTCAACCGACAAAACAAAACAAACACAACAAACAAACTGTACAAACAACTATACAAATATACAATATGATACATATGACTGTTATGAAGTCATTTAGGCTTGGAAATAATGCTTGAGGAATTGTCCATTGACTGGCAATGGGAAATCCTCACCTGTCAGGTTCTTAAGCCTATAATTACTATCTCCTAGTATCTCAGAAATTTGAAAGGGACCTATCCATAATCTATCAAACTTACCATGGTCACCTTTCTTTTCGTGGGCCTTATCCCACATCAGGACCAAATTAGATATCCTGAAAGCTTTAACTTTGGCTCTCTTGTCAAACTAGCGTTTGACAACAGCCTGATGTTTTGCAAATTGGTCAATTGCTTGACTCCTTTTTTCTTCCAGGTGCATCAATTGAAGCAACCTGACCTCTTGCTTATTGTCTATGCCTAGGTATTCTTGGGCAAACTACAGGGGAGGAATTTTTAAGTTTACAGGGAGGATAGGATCTAGCCCATATACTAGTTGGAAAGGCGAGTTTCCTAATGCAGTTTTCATTCTAGTTCTGTCTACCCATAAGGCATACTTCAGAAATGAGTTCCATTCCCTGGGGTTTTTCTCTATTAATTTTCTTATGATACTCAGTAAATTCTTGTTGGTGGATTCTGCTAAACCATTCCCTTGGGGATAATAGTTGGATGAAAACTTAAGTATAATCCCATGATCAAAATCCCAACTTGACAATTTAGTTGAAGTGAAGGTAGACCCATTATCACTTACCAAAGCATAAGGAATTCCATACCTGGTGACAATGTTGCTCTCCAGAAATCTAATGACATCATTTGCAGTACAAGTTTTGCTGCTAATAGCCTCAGTCCATCTGGTACAATAGTCTGTAATTGTTAAGACATACCTATGACCTGAGGAGGATGGCAGATTGATTGGTCCTATGAAGTCCATGCCCCACTGTGCAAATTGGTGATTTTCCATTACTGGCTGCAAGGGTTGTGCAACACATTTCTCTCTATTGGCAGCAACTTGGCAAACATGACAACATTTAACATGATCAGCTGTGTCTTTAAAAATTGTAGGCTAGTAATATCCTACTCGGAGGATTGCATGTGTTGTGGCCAATGCTGATCCATGTGCCGTTCCAAACTTGTCATGTAGTTCTGTCAGGACTCTACTTGCTTCTGGTTTCTCTAAGCATCTAAGGTATATTCCTTCATAATTCTTCTTGAACAAGGTTCCTCCCTTCATCATGTATCTTTGGGATCTTATTTTCAATGCCCTTCTCTGTGAAGCTTGCATTCTTGATGGACATCTTCCAGTGATCAGGATGTGCCTGATATCTGAATACCACTCCTTATTGTCTTTCTCATTGATAACGTACTGCTGATTGGTGATGTTTGGGTCGATTTCAGATATCTTTTGACTCAAAGCTTGTCCTCTTACCAGTTTCATTGGTGTAATTTCTATATCATATTCTTGTAATACAATAATCCATTTAGCTCTTTTTTCACCAGGTTCACTCTGCATCAGCAGCATCTTCACTGCTGCATCTGGTACCACAGCAATCACTTTGCTTCTTAGTATGTAGTGTCTGAATTTTTTTACTGCTCTGACTAATGCAATTGCCTGTCTCTCAACATCTACATATCTCAATTCAGTATCCCTGAAAGGGCAGCTCATGAAAGCAATTGGTTTCTCTTCTTTCTCTTTATTTCTTTGAGTTAACACTTCTGCAGAGGTATGTTATGAGGCAAATGAATAGATGTAGAGATCTTTGGTGTAATCTGGACTGATGAGGACAGGAGCATCTGATATGGCTTTCTTTATATCTTCAAATGCAGCTTTGGCTTCTGGTGTCCACTCAATTTGTGCATCTTTTTTCAACATGGCATTTAACGGCCTAACAATCTCAGCAAAGCTTGTGATTAACTTCCTCACAAAGTTTATCTTACCAAAGTAAGACTTGAGTTCCTTTTTACTTCCTGGAAGCTACAACTTCATGATAGATTCCACCTTATCAGGATCAATGATAATTCCATCTTCTGTGATTAGGTGGCCTAGTAACTTTCCTGTTGTCACCCCAAATATGCACTTCTTGGGATTCAAAGATATTCCATACTCTTCACATTTCTTCAGTACACTTCTGAGATCAGCAACATGATTCCCCCTTTCCTTGGAGAATACTGTCAAGTCGTCCATGTAGATGACTATACATTTTCCTATTAAGCCTCTGAAGGCTATATCCATTGCTCGCTGGAATGTAGCTCCAGCATTTATGAGGCCGAATGGCATATATCTATATGCAAATATCCCCCACTTTGTGGTGAAGGCAGTTTTCAATCTGTCAATTTTATCAACCATCACTTGATTGTATCCTGAAAAGCCATCCAGGAAGGACATCATTTTCGCTCCATTTACAATCTGCAGAACTTCATCCAATGAAGGTAAATGATAATTATCCTTTTCTGATGCTCTGTTCAGATTCCTAAAATCTACACATAACCTGATGTCTCCATTCTTCTTTCTAACTGGCACGAGATTTGCCACCCAAGTGGAGTGCCTCACAGGAAATATTATCCTGGCATTTAACAATTTCTTGACTTCTTCGAGAATTATTGGTTCAAGCAAGGCATTAACTGGCCTCTGCTTTTGTCTGAAAGGTTTAGCATCTGGCTTGAGAGGTATAGTATGAGTTATGACAGAGGTGTCATATGTCTTCAGCTCATCATAAGTCCATGCTATTACATGTATGTAGTCCTTGAGTGCCTGAGTTATTCCTTCTAACTCTTCTGTTGTACAAACCTTACCTATCAATATATTCTTCTTGTTTTCATCCTGCCCAATATTCACTTGTGAGTACTGACCTCCATCTGCCTTAGGAAGGTCCTTATGTTTAAGCATATTATCCCAATCAAAGGCTCTTTCTAATTCAATCATACCTTTGGGGATCCTGTTGCTAGGCAATTCTAATATCTCATCTTCTTCCTAGACATGATCCTCCATACCATTCTCATCTATAATCTAAGCTTCAAATATGTCCCTATTTGAGATGAAGTCTAGAATGTGCTGATCATCATCAAACACCTAGAGGTTAGTCACATTATTAGGTACTGAAGGTACTGACACCAGTTCTACTAAAAATCTCTTCAGACCAGATATAGACAGTGGCTCCAATGTACTGGCAGCTTGGGCAAGTGCATTTGCCCTATGGTTTTGTTCCCTTGGTACATGAGTGATATTAAAGGCATCAAAATCCTCAATCAGGTCCCACACTCGATGTCTGTAGTTGGACAGCTTTCTGTAGTTACATGAGTAAATTCCTCTTACTTGCCTCACAACCAGTTCTGAATCTCCGAAGACATGCAGAATCTTTACTTTCTTCTTATAAGCAAACAGTATCCCATGAATTAGAGCCTCATACTCTGCTACATTGTTAGTGTAGGGGAACTATAATCTATAGACTGCTAAGTAAGATTTTCCAGCTGGATCGATCAGATCAATTCCTACCCCAGCACCCTGCTTTGATTTGGACCCATCAAACCTCAGGATCCAAGGTTTATCTTCAGCAGGACATTTAGCTGAACTTTCGTTTCTCTTTGCAGCTCTGGCTGCTGCTCCGCCTGATATCCATTTTAACTTAGGGATATCATCATCCTCAAGTTTCTTCCTTCCCTTTTCTCGTGAGCCTGATGGCTTTTCTATTTTCTCTTTTATTTCAGTAGGAGGGTGATCTTCTAAATCTGCAGCTGCATGCCTTTTCAGAATATGTAAACATAATGCACAAGTTGTTTCTGAGTGAGGTGCTTCGTGCAATCTACACAAATCCTTAGTTAAAACCTCCTAGGGAGATTTATGTTGTCGTGTCATCTTCTCTATTTCTTTTACTAGAAATTCTTCGAAATTAGTCAGGTCACTACCTTTGTCTTCATCAGACAATTCATAATATGGTTCCATAAAGCAATCACTCCCAGGGGTGATCTTTTCTTTCCTCACATCATTTATCTGATCAGACACCAGAACTTCTTCTGTTTCCAGGATATGATCTTCATCATGATATGTCAGTTCTTCAGTTCCTATGGAAGACCGATAAGAATTAGTATCGTCATCATCATCAGATGTAGCATTTACCTCAAAATATGATGATGACGCCTCACTATATGTCTGCTCTAGCATCATCATATCTAAGCATGTTTCGCAAGTCTTTTCTGAATGTGCTTCATTGTGTAATCTGCACCATCCATCAATCAAAATATCATTAGCAGGTATATTTAACAATTGACAATGCCTTACCTAGTTAGACAGATGCATCCTGAAATCTCTGAAGTGATCTATTTCATTCTCATTATCAGGATTATTATCATGTTGTACAACTGGTATGTCCTCCTGATGATCATCACCCAGATGATGATGAAGATCAAGCATCAGGATTTCTTCTATTTTGACAGTCTGTGGCTTGATGCAGTAAATTCCAGGTTCTATGTCTACGTACATGATCTCATTTGTTCTGTTGTATTCAGTGATCATATGTTTCATTCTAGGCTCAGCGTCAATCCTGATCTGGTTTGGTATACCCTTCCATGGTAACCACATGTGACTGAAATCTGTGGACATATATCCATTGAGCGTCTTGGACCAATCTTGGCAAAGCAACATCCCGTAAGTATCAGGTATGTCAACTACCTGAATGTCAATGTAATACTGGATCCTAGGATCAGATGCTAGTTGCATGTGGATATGAGTTAACTCTCCTACTACACTTACTTCTGTTTTGTCTAGCTGTGTCACCTTCTTTAGGGATTTAGCAGGATGTAGTCCTAAGGCATTACATATTGACAAGGGCATAACATTCGTGGAGGCTCCTGAATCAACCAAACAGTTGTGTAGGTTCTTGCTGAACATTCTTATGGTGAGGAGGAACAGAGGTGACTCGGATTTGTCCTTATATAAGGTCATGTGGGAAGTTTCAGCAGCTTGGACTGTAGCTGACACTTTAGGCTTGATAATATTATCCTTAGCAGCATGATCTTTGCTACTGGATTGACTTGAAAGATGATTATCTTCTTTAGGAGCAGGATCATCTAGTGACTTCATGAATGCCCTTTTGATAGCAGGAGTTTTCAGTAACTCAGACAGGGACAGGCTGATCTTAATTTTCTCCATTTCATCAGCCAGATAGGTGACTAACTTGTCAGATTCATGAGGTGTATTTGCAATCTTTGATCCTATGTTCTGAGGTGACAAGTACTGAGCATTTACCTTGGGGAATCTAGGGTTATTGCTAGCTTTAAGATCAAGAGGTGTGTTGAAATTATTTGGAGGTAGGGATGATGTCAATGGACCAGCAGGTCTGTTGGCATTACTCCTCAAGTTATAACTATGCTTACCAGGATATTGCTGCTGATATGCATGTATTTCCTCATGTTCTCTTGCAGGCTCATTTTCGTCCTCAAAGGGGAAAACATAATTTGTTTCAAAAGTTAAGGCAAACTCCTCACATACCTGGTTGTGACTCTGATGAGGTTGATTAGTGTACGCTTCTAGCATGAAAGCTGAGTCATATCCACAAGGAACAATCTCATTTCCCTCTGCATGAGGTGGATTTCCAGAAGTATTAGACACTTCAGTCTGAAAGATGCTAGCAGCAATTCTAAATTGTGGACAATCTAACTCTGCATGTGCATTAGTATTGTGGATCCTACACCAATTAGTAAGGGCTGCTTCAGCAAGATTGACTCTAGTAGTCTGTTTGGCTTCACCAGGAGGTTGATTGTCTAGGGGTGATGGTAATGAGCTGTTATTGGGCCTAGAGTTCCATATTCTAGGTTGTCTCTGAGGATTACTATTATTTCCACCACTGTTATTGAAATTACTGTTGTTATTGTATCCTCTGTCAGGATAATTTGGTCTGTCATTGGAATAATTTCTATTCTGACTTGACTGGGAATAAAACCCTTGATTTCTCAAATGTGTCACCTCTGTGGTGAGTTTTCTCAATTGAGTAGAAATTTCTTTGATTTCCTCCTTTTCTTCTTGAGCTTTCGCCACTACATTTTCAGTCTGAGGCTTGAAGAAAGAGGATCCATGATTACTATTGGATAGATCAGTACCCTGGGGTGTCTGAGCTTGTGCAGGATATTGTGGCAGTTGGCCATTTCCATTAGGAGGGGGCATGATGCTCAATGGAGGTACTTGCAAAGGTGCCGGCATGACTGCTGGGGATATCAATGCTCCATTAGGATATGTTGCAGGATATGATGCAGGATATTGTGACTGTATGCCAGGCAAGGTAGGGAATACTATATTTGGAGTAGGAGTAGGTATCAACTGCTAATTTACTTTGATAGCTTCTTGAAAAGCTCCTGTCAATGTAGTGATCTCAGGATGTGTTCTCCTGATGAACATGGAAGGTAATGGATCCAGGGCTGAATAATAGATACTCCTGGCAGAAGCATTAGCTACTACATATGGGGCAACTAACTTGGACAACATTCTCTAGAACCTAGCATTGAAATTAGCAATAGGTTCATTCTCAAATCTTTTGATTGTAGCAAACATATGGTAATTCATAGATGGATCAATAGGGACCTTGAACCTGTCAAGAAAGGCTTTCTCTAAGATAGCCCATGAACCAACAGAGGCTTGGCCAAGACTAATAAACCAATTATAAGCCTCTTCCCCTAAGGAAAAAGGAAATAATCTGCACACCACATCTTGATGTTCTATTCTGGCTCTGCAGCAAGCTTCCTTAAATGTCCTAATATGATCATCAGCATCTTGATAAGGATAATATTTTGGACAAAGTTTGTCCAGATTCTTTGGTAACTCATGATATGCAGTAAAGGTCAAAGGTGACTCCGCTGCAAAGAAAGACATTGCAACCAGAGGAGGTTGAGTTGGTGGTGTAGCTGGCTGGGGTTGAACTAAAGGTACACCCTGAGGCTAAACTGGAGGTGTCATAGATATCCCAGAAGGTATTTGTAAACCAACAGGAGTTACAGGAGGAGGTTCTGGTGAAGCTCTTAACGCACTAGACCTTGGAGTATGATGAATGTCTACAGTCCTAGGTCTGAAACCTCTAAAAAGCA
Organism: Cunninghamia lanceolata; assembly: GCA_027924645.1. Classification (NCBI taxonomy): domain Eukaryota; kingdom Viridiplantae; phylum Streptophyta; class Pinopsida; order Cupressales; family Cupressaceae; genus Cunninghamia; species Cunninghamia lanceolata. The sequence goes on along the minus strand of BSBN01000737.1, from coordinate 6,868,619 downwards.
ATTCTTCAAAAATTCCACTAGGTCTAGACCTGGTATTTATCCTGTGAGCTAGGACTTCTCAATTTTGAGGCAATTTGGCTGAAACTTTGCAAATATTGGCTGAATTTCACTGGATGAGGTGATATTTGCGGTCAGATGGCTGATCAGACTAGATATTTACAAAATATTTGCAAAGATAGTGCAAATATGAAAGGGCATTTGGGGTATCTTGACCCTTAGTGCGAGATCTTAAGTTTCTAGGGCCTATATTCTTCAAAGCTTGAACGAATTTAGGTATCTTTGGCTGATATTTATGAATTCAGAATGATCTACTGTAAAGCTTGCAATATTTATGTGAGATCTGGAAATCTTTACACAGAATGAGCACATACAAGCCTTTTACAGTAAATATTTGCATAATATTTGAAATTCACAGATGATCCGAGGTTACCTTACTCCCTTCATCATCGGACCTAAAAATAATGATGATGAGCGTGGTCTTCCAGATCGGCCCTCCTTCTAGCGCCAATTTATGTTGGTCATGATGTTAGTCACAAACAAACATAGAATAAAAGTACACATTAACCTTTATTCATCTTGAAAGATACTGTGAATTCAAAGAATTCATGATCCCAAGTCTCCGGTGATTAGGTCTTAATTGTCTGAAGTTACTCAGAGGTTAATGTGAGTTGCTGTTTCCATTTTGGGGCCTTACGTGGAAGTTCATCATCATGACACCACTTCTGCAAAGATTCTTACAGAGGAGTCATATTATACAATTATTTGATGGAATGATGCAGTAATACTTCAAACTTTGCATGATATTTTCAATTGTGCATGCTTTGGGTTCAAATATGCTAAATATTTGTGATTACCTACGAGATGTCTACATATTTTGTGTTATTTGCTTAGGATTATCAGTTATTTGCAATTGTGATAGTGAAATGCTTTGAAATTGAAAGAAACTAAAAGGAATACTACAATTTAAAGTTGAACCTTTAGCTATTGATCCACATACATACTCGATACTGTCATGAGGAGAAGAAATCAAACCATATGTTCACCAGGATATTCCACAGCTAGATACAGTTGATACAAACTTCAGAGGATGATGAATGAAAACAATACATGCAACATGATGAGCACTCTGAGGGATGCAGCAAATCAAATCACATACCCAAAATTCAGACACAGATTACTCAAGATTTACTAAGATTTGTAATCGAAATACTCTTCTCCTTTATTAAGTATGCAAAAGACATGTACATATACAATAGCTTTGAAATGAGCCCTGAATACTTCAGCAAACAGATTTCAATTAAGTTTTGAATGTTTACAAGAAAGGCATTCCGCCACCTTTTATAGAATAAGGTGAGGAATCTGCTACAAAAAGATCTACAATCTTGATTTATCAATACAAATCAACGGTCATGATTCACTTGACTTTGTCAACCTTTACAAAATGGCAAAAGTTGCCAGCTGGCAACTATCTATATTATTTATGCCTATATCCCCTTCATGATGTGTCTTCATCATGCTCCTCAGCTGATTCATGTGGATCATCATCATGTGCGTTGCTTCCTGAACTTTCGCTATCCTGATGATGATGATGCTGCATATGGGGCTGCATATTACTGCGGACCTGCTCATATGAATGCACAACTTGATCTATCCCTCCGCCATCTTGAGTTTTTGCTTTAATGATGGCGTGATTATGTGCTTCATACTTGTCTTTGCTATTATCCAGCTTATTTTTCCTATCCTGTAGTGTTTCTTTATATTTCTCCATTTGGACCTTGATCCTCATTATTTTATCTATAAGCTCTTCTGTCAAGTGGATAGGTGGACCATCTGCCTCTAATTGGAAATTACTGTGCATAGCTTTGATGGCAGACTCTTCATCTTGATTTTCTATTTTACCTTCCACCTTGCCTTCCAATGTTTCTAATATCACTGCCTCTTTAGCCATTAAATCACGTAGCCTCATACTGATATCCCTCAGCTTATTATTGCATCTTTTGAGGACTCCGCATTCAAACTGAGTGTCCTTGTACCAGATATCTATCAACAATGTGGTATTACTATTCAATACCTGCTTACTGATAAGCAATTGAGGATTTGTCCCCTTTGTTCCTCCCAAAAAGCTCAAGACCCTTTCCAATTTATAAGACCTTTTCCCGGTGTGCATTTGCAATTTATCTACCTTGGTCTTGGAGTCACTTAATATGCTCCACCTCTTCAAAGAGGCCTTCATTATTTCTACAGCATCATCCAATGTGTATGACATCCATTTTCTTATTACTGACGCCTCATGCTTCATGAGGTCCAATTTATTTACCTCCTCCTGAGAAATGGCAGTCAATGGGATTGCATGTTCAGTTGTGGTATCATCAGGATTGGTCAGTCCTTTGATATAGGCATGCAACTAAGCAATGTGCTCTTTATGTTGCTTATTCTTCTCCTTCTCTCTTTTCACCTTTTGAATTAGGGAGTCAATAATGTCTTTGCCTTCTTGACCCTCTTGGTCCTCATTGGCAAAACCTAGATCTACCGTGCTAATTTGAAATTCATCTACAGTGATTTTACCTTTTTCTTTCTCCACCATAGGTATGGTAATTTGTGCAGTCCTTCTCCCAGTTGCTGGATCTCTTTTGATGGCCGAAGTCATTCTGGCCTTCCTCTTGGGTTTCATTATGTTCGTGGAGAACAAGGTGGAGACATCGAATTCTTGAATTTCAAGTTCTTCCTCAATATTTACTTCTTTTGCTAACTATGGAGGCACCTGATCATGTTTCTCAGCATCATCATGATGTTCACCCATATCTCCCGTTTCTATCAACAGATGTGGTGGAGATGGTGATTTTCTCATTTCTTCCTCCTGATGCTCGCTTTGGTGTTGATCTTGTGGCACCTCCTCCTATTGAGGAATCTCCTTCTCCGGAGGAGTATCTTCTTGGTGTGGGGAACCTTGCGGTGCATCTATATGTTGATCATGATGATCATGATCTTTCTCTATCATTATTTCATCTGTTTTTACTTCTTCCCCTTGTTATTTATCTGCTACACTAGATACTGGGGATTCTGCCTGAGGTGCTGGCATTTGCTCTGCGGCCATTATTTGTTCCTGGCCTACACTGTCAACCTCTTGTGTCTTAGCAGCAGGATCCTCTAGTGCTTCCTTCTTTTCATTAGCCTTTATTTCTTGAACCTCTACTATAGCAGGTTCTGCCGATGTATCCTGTGGATCTTGTTGGCCCAATTCAAGAGTATGGCCTTCTGTTTCCACCATCTTTATTTCTTCTGCTAGGTGCTCCTTATCAGGTGATCCTGCTGGCTGTTTAGGACTTGCATCCTATTTCTCTGTCAGGTCTACCACTACAGGACTTGTCACCTCTGTAATCAATGTATCTAGCCCTATTTCTTGAGCTACCTGCTCTGGGCTCTTTTCTTGCTCTTCTTCTGCTTCTTTCATCTCCTCAAGTACAAATTGAACTGGTGGAGGCTTGTGAGGAGTCATGGTAGCTCTGGGCTCTTTTCTTGCTCTTCTTCTGCTTGTTTCATCTCCTCAAGTACAAATTGAACTGGTGGAGGCTTTTGAGGAGTCATACTTATATCAGCAGCAAGTGTTTCCATCTTCTGTGTAGCCACATCCTGCACCACCTCATCATCAGACAAATTTATTGTCTCATCAAGCGAGACATGTCCTTCTGCTTGTGTCTGGGAGGTTTCTTTCATTTGTTCTTCTGCAAGTTCAGTTTTGAACTTGACTATGGTAGGAAGTGGAACATTATGTTGAAGTTCCTTCGACACTTCACTACCTGCCCCTTGTACTAGTGTAGGGGGTTGGGTTATTCCACCTCTCATGGAGGTTCTTTGTTTCTTAGGTGTGGTGGACACCAGCACCTGTGGAGCTCTCCTCTTTCTTTTTATTATCAATGGAGCCTCTTCTTCTTCGGGCTCTTCCTCCATGAGGATATCCTCTTCTCCAGGTTTCTTTGAGGATTGACCCACTTCTAGGGTCTCAGTGATTCCAGCCTCTATTGTCTTACTCTTCTTGGGCTTTTCTTTCTTTGGAGGGGATTCTGATTCTGATCCTGATCCTGATCCGGTTGCCTCCTCAGCTGTAAACACTGCCCTTTCAATTATAATCCCTTTTGGTCCTTTATCCACTTTCTTGCCCCTTAGGGGTCTTTTGCTCTGTTGTTGTGGTGGAGGGATTCTATCTCCCTTGGTCTTCCTCTTCTCCATCAGGAAGTCATCATATTCATCCCCAGGAATATCTTGTCCCTTCTTTTTGTTGTCCACCATAATGGTAACACCTTTCTTTTTCAATGCCTCCACCTGCTCATCGACCCAAGCTTGAGTCAGTTGTATGGTCCTGGCAATGAATGGGTCCAAGGATATGTCCTCCTGCATGGTGAGGTTAGGTGCAGAGATGGTGTCATTGTATATCTTCTTTTGTTCATACTCATCTGCCATTGTCTTGCCATCATCCTTCTTCAATTATTGGGGAAGGGAGATACAATCAAAAGTTCTATTTTGGTTCAGAGTCAACCTCTGATACCTTCTTCTCCTGGCTTCTGCCTCATCTTCACAGTCAGCCCAAAAATCCTCTAGGTGCCTCTGATGAATAGGCTTTCCTAGTATCTTCTGTATCCTGCCGTAAGGATCATATGGTCTTGTTAGTGGGAAAGACTGCAGATACATTTTATTCAGGTTGACCATCACCTTCTTTATATTGTCAGAATCAAGGCACATATAGTTACCAATGCTGACTGGGAACAAAATTGGTGGCAGCTTCTTGGCATCCTTGTACATTTTTATCATTACGGAGCCCTGCCTGATAAAATCCATTAGTACTACTGCATCAGTAGGATACCTTGGCAGCATGAAGGGATGTTCCTTAAAACCCTCAACCCTTATGTAAGAAAAGGTTGCAAACTGTATGTACCAGGCCCCATGCCTATAGACTACCTCTTGAGCTTCCATGCTCAATCTTTTTGTTGTATCTTCTTCCATGGTCCTTACCAGATACATAGAGAATGCATCATTGACCAGTTTGTAATCTTTGAGGTAGTTGGTTCTCTGCAGCTGGGGATGATGATCCCAGATATATGCAGCATTTGTGCCTGTGAGCTTTCCGTCTGTAACTAAAGCATCAAAAGTGCCTTTGTAAGCACAAGAATAAACAATGTAAGATGTCATATAAAATGCACAATTTGAACCTCCCAGGTTCATTAGCTGCTCGTGCAGAGCATCACTTATTATCTGCCCCCATAGTGGCTTGATGTCTGAATACAGACACATCATGATTATCCCATACATCCAATCTCTGAAACTACCAGCATCAGGCTAGCCTGTTACCCTGTTTAGGAGTGCAATTATGTATTGGTACTCCTCACTGAAATCATACTTGAACATGTGCACAGGAAGTTTGGCTACTGCAGGATATGTGTTGTTCTCAGCCTGCCATTGATACATGTTTTTCCTAGCTGATTTCTTGTTGGCTTCATACTCTTTTTCTGCCTTCTTCAAGTCAACACTCTTAACTTTACTGCCCAGTGGTAATCAAAATGTCTAGGAGAGACCCTTGATGGAGAGGTCTGCATATATCTTCCCATGCTTCACCACTTGCCTTGTCTGAGGATTATAATTCCGGGCACATTCTATGACCAGCTCTGGAAATTCCATGGAGTATGGAAAACCGGCAGCGTTCCACATCCCTGATATAAACACTGCATCCAACACCAGACTCTTATCATTTCCATCATTCAGCTTAGCTGACCAGGCCTCCAAATTGCATCCGTAATTGCTCCATATTTAAACAGGACCCCCCTCTAAGAAGAGAACATGGGCTTACTAAATTCCTCTTGACACTTAACAAACTGTTTGTCAGCCATGGATACCTGCAATTAACAAAATCCTATCTCACAACGGGCATACACATGCATGCATATTGCCATTGACTTCATAAATCACTATGTCTACTATATCATTTCAACATTACTTAATCATATGGGTACATAAACCAGAACTTACATCATCATACCAGAATAGAACAACATGATGAGGGTTTCATTTACTTACCTGATTATGCAGATTTCTCTTTTATACCAGTAGATTGCTAGCGACGTTCTTAATTCAGTTGATGATCACTTCCTTCCTTCTATCTGTAAGCTCAAATCATGCAACAATCACCTGTATGAGGATGCGGAAGCTGGTGCTCTATGAAACAATTTTATCGCAAGGTAAATGTGAAAATGACGGTTGAATTACCTCTTAACCTCGCAATTAGGGTAAATTTAGGGCAACTCTGACAAGTTAGATTGTATTCCTTGATTATCCGTGTGAAAACGCAGGATGTCACTAGGTGTTTCGTTGGGTTCCAGGATCAGCGGGAACCACCTACCATGTTTGCGTGCATTAAATGATAATGGCAGCAATGGGAGCGGGGGGATATCCATATGACAGGATATCGTGAAGGCAGGATGATATTCGCAAATATCGGGTTGAGTTTCAATATCATCCTCCTCCACCAAATTGGAATAGTTATCACGACAAGATTTAGGTGACAAAGGCACCCTTTGGTTATGTATGTTACCTCAGGAGGATATTTCGATGTATCAGGTGATGTTTCAAATATGATGATGACAAGACAAACTTACTTGTCTCTCTTTTAGAATATCAGGATGACATAATCCTAATATTTGCTCTTAGTATTGAAAAGGCATCATGACGTCATCGTCATGTTAGGTGAACATGATCATGTTTAGAAAATATCTTGTCGAGATATGAATGTGATGATGATGTCACCGTCAAGTTTGTTTCTTCATTTAACGGGCTTTGATGACATCACCAGGATATTTTGTAGGGGTGATATTTCACGTCAGGAGGATATTAAGAAATATCGGGTTACATTCGAAAACATGACGCTTGCGATACAAAAGACCACTTGACTGGAAGATTTACTACCACCTAAAGTTGATGTCTGGATATTTTAGCCACATGACTTATTGGGGAATGTTTCAAATATGATGATGACGAGACAAACTTACTGAGGTTATAAAATATGATCCTCCTCTTACGAATATCAGGTTTGACCAAAACTTTGACTGTTCATAACTTTCACATCCTGAGGAATATCAAGGTGATGTAAAAAGCAAACCTGCATGAATTTCAATACTCTTTCAAATTATGAGGTCACAGAAATGAAATATGAATCTTGACAAACTGACCTCATAATGATGACTTACCTCATCCTGACTTCACATGATGATGCACCTGACTTACTTTTACCAAACTGCCAGAGAGCAAACAAGCCAAGCCAAAAAGTTGGGTCCCTGTTTTGCCAAGTCAAAATGGGGCATGTTGTGTAACCACACAACAACTCCCTTCTCAAAAAAAAACAATCTCTCTATGATCACAAGCAAGGGACAATAAATGGAGGATATAGGATGGCTAGAATAATTTCAGCATTACGAGGCACGAAGAGGAGAATAGAGATGGAATTGGGCATTATGAGGATGCCAGAAGAAGATTTCCTAGGGAAATTAGGCATGATAAGAATGCAAGAATGAAGTCCCCCTGCAAGAATGAAGTCCCCCTATAAGAATGAAGTCCCCTCCTGCAAGAATGAAGTTTTATTCCCCACAATTGCTTAGAGAAGGGTCTTATTTATAGATTTTCTGAAAAGAGAATAGAGGATGAGGATCAAGAGTTGAGATCAAGGGCTCTCATTATTTGTGAATTTTAAATTCACAGTGGAGGAAAAAAATGAATTAAAGATTCATTTTTGGGAAGAGTGGATTATGACAAGTTGAATTAAAAATAACCCCACTCCTTTTTCCACTATCCCAAGTGGGATTAAAAAATATCCCCACTATCCCAAGTGGGATTAAAAAAATATCCCCACTATCCCAAGTGGGATTAAAAAAATATCCCCATTATCCCAAGTGGGATTAAAAAAATAACCCCACTCATGAAGTCCCCCACTATAGCCCTTTTCCAACACATGGAGGAATAAAATATAATAGGTAAAATAGAAATAAAAAGGGAGTGGATGACACACCACCCTTTTTATGGGGAACTCCCACCAAAAGAGAGGCACAAGGAGACAAAGCACTCCATTATTTGGGGGATCATGGAGTCATTCCATGACTTGAAAGTGGGCCTGAGTGTGGATTCCACTCATCCTATTATCCCCATGCTTCCAAATTCGTCACTTAACTTCACTGTGAAGTTAAGGTGACCATACGGAGGTTAACCAAATGTTATCCTAGTCAAAAGTGACCCTAGACCCATGGAGTATAACCCAGGGTTAATTTAAACTTAGTTAGGACACCCAGGGTCAAGTTAAGACACAAGAAAAGGGCCTCAAATTTTAAAATTTAAAAATAAGATAGAATTCAAAATTAATTCTTACAACACATATCATAATTCAAATTTACAAGAGGGTAGACCTAACCCATTCAACCTCATGCAAGACAATATTACAACATTAAATCAAACACAGAGTTGATCTTAGTTCCTCATGGAACTAGATCAGCTTCACAAGGGATTACAACATAAGGTGTGGAGTGATCTCTTGTATCTGTGGTTTTGTTAGAAATATCTGTACACTCAATCTCAAATTTAATTCCACATATACATATCATAGCCGAAGCAAATTTAACATATTAATGAGGATGTATAACTAATCACTACCTATATCCATTTGGCAACCATATTATATAATAATCAATCATTTTATCATTTTAATCTAGAGCTAGGTGAATAATAGGATACACACCAATCAGACAAGGGCGGGCCTTACATGGACTGTGTTTTTGAGTTATGCAGAGGTGTCAGGGAGAAATGTCTCTGCTTTGCATTTCTCCACAAAGTGTTTTTAGGTCTTGTGGTTCTAGAATTGTGCTTATAAGGTGTATATCTTTCTTTTGTTAAATTTTTTCATGGTTTGGTGCTTTGGAAGTCAATTTCTAGAGATACAGTGTATGACAGAGATAGTTAAGCCTGCTGGATAAACAAGATATAGGTGTGCGGCAAATGGAAGTTATTGCGGAGGAATTTGTTAGTTTTCAGGATGTTTTGGGATATTCATGGAATACTTTAGATTGTGGAGAAGCCTTGTATATGGTTTGCAATTCATTTTTTGGGTTTGAGGAAGCATGTACTTAAAAGTTCATTATGTTAACATAGGTTTGGATGACCTTGGGTGTTTACACTAATTGCGGAGTTGCTTTGGTGATTGTGAAAGTGTGGAGTAGCATGCTTGGATGGATTTAGGTCCAAGCTAAGATGTGTTATGGTCCACCTTCATTCCTTTTCACCACATGGATGCTTATGTCCATACCTAATTTGAATTTTTTTGGGTTAAGGTGATTTGCCGACCTTGGAGAATGTTCTCAAGGTTGATGATAGTATAAATGAGTGTCAAGGGATTGTGATTGAGTGTGCACGTGATGTGTATGATGTGAGTAACAGTGTGGTTTAGTGTGTGGAGTAGTACAAGCCTTCATGTGTTAGATTGCTGGATGAAGTGAGCAGAAGGTGTCTACTATCTTTTAGTGATGCTACAAATGTGATGTTGGTAATGTGGTGAATATTGGTTCTATATTTTGAGCTTCATTGGAACTATACTCCATGCATAAGTCAGATGCAATTATAACATTTCAAATCTTGGTAGTGAGCCACTTCTTTCTCTTTCTCTCTGGGCAGTGAGCATTTGGCAACGAACCTTTTGTAAATTGATGTTGTTACTAATTTATATTGTGAGCTAATCTTCACCGTGGTTTTTCCCTTATTGTGTTTTCCACATAAATCTAGTGTTCTCTTATGTATGATGTTGATTTGATTAGGTTTTTGATATTTTCTTTTCATGCTTAATCATCATAACAATTTAAGGGTTAATTGAATCTATGCAGATCTAAATGTGTGTGAGGGTTTTGAAATTTTAAGCTACAATTGATTCACCCCCCTCTCAGTTGTCTTATGCATTCAACAATCTAACCAATCAAGCTAAGGCAAAGTAAGAAACCCTAATTGACAAAGATTAGTGAATAGATGACTATTGGAAACTATTACAGAGAAACTGAGACAACAGTAGAGATTAGAGGATAGATAAGAACTGGAACCTGGGTTTGATAGAAAACTGGAACCAGAGTGTTGGGTGCCCTAGACCCAAATTAGGGTTATGCTAAATGTGTGTGAGGGTTTTGAAATTTTAGGCTACAACTGATTCACCCCCCTCTCAGTTGTCTTATGCATTCAACAATCTAACCAATCAAGGTAAGGCAAAGTAAGAAACCCTAATTGATAAAGATCAATGAATAGATGACTGCCAAAAACTATTATAGAGAACCTGAGACAACAGTAGAGATCAGAGGATAGATAAGAACTGGAACCTGGGTTTGATAGAAAAGAGGAACCAGGGCACTAGGTGCCCTAGACCCAAATTAGGGTTCTACTAAATATTCTGATCTAGGTGTCTTTGCCTATCTTCCTTCTTGCTTCTTGTCACCTATTGTCATCTAATTCTACCGAATGCGACCTGCACACAAGCACAAAGAGAAAGGGTTTCTTTGTTTTTAGGGGATTTCATTATTCAAACCCCGTGTTGGTGTTCCCACCTCCACTACATCAATGATTATAGATCAAAGAGTGCATTCCCTAGGAGGGAAGAGGCAAGATTACAAAAACATAGGCAAAGAAATTTCAAACACGCAATGCATTGTAACATATTTTGCACATACATGGAGTACTAAAATCATATATATAAGGAATACACACAAGAGACATGGAATACACAAAGGTAATACACACCATACAAAATGCATACATGCTTGACATGAAGTATACACATAAGGCATAAAGTATACATGGAGAACATGATGAAGACACATAAAACACATCAAACCATTAAGAGAATACAAGTTCAAACAATACATCACAAAAACAAACATGAAAACAAATACACAAGCAACATGACCCTAACACTAGCTTGTTCTATCGCTAGGGGTCATGTGAAGAGAATTTTTCTCATGGATCACGGACTAGTAAGGACCACCAGATTACTAGGTGACCATGACAAGTCACATGAAGCACACAGGCTAGCGAACTTTGTTATACTAGGTGGCTCATGGACCAACAACAAAATGGAGACATCACGGGCTAGTGAGGACCGCTGAATCACTAGGTGAGTTCCATGTCAAGTGAATGCATCACGGGCTAGTGAGGACCATCAAATCACTAGGTGAGCTTCATGTCAATTATAATCAACAAGTGCATAATCAAAAGAGAGCATAGCGTGATGTATGCCCCCACTTAAAGTGATTGCTTATTTCCTTAGAGATCAACTACTTTAAGGTAGAATAAAATACTAGATAGGCACAAGAACTTTTTAGAATCACATGTCTACATGATATGTGTTCCCAAAATCTACATCGCAACAAGGGGTTGCCACCAGACAAGGCAAATAGAGGCAATGTTGTGAGTATGATACACAATGGCTTGTGTAGTCATGGCATGATGTCAAGCATAATAACAAGGTGCCACATAAATCAAATCATACAAGTAATATCATGTTAGAGTGAATAATATAAAGTAATAACACAAAGGGATGTACCTGACTAGCATCAGTATATGAATGGTTGTATAATAGGAGACGTCTCGTTATTATAAATATTTTTTGAACTGTCATCATCTGCCAGTCAGTAGAACTACGAAGACAAAGGAATGAATATCACATGAAAGAAAATATAAAACCTTGGGTCAACAAGGAAGGATGCTAAATCATCCTATGCCTTGCATTGTCCCTAAAGGAAACAACAATGATAAAATGCAACTTACAACATATAGAGGAATGATGATACAAATAGAGAGATTATCATAATGGATTTCAATCCCTTTGTATCCTTGCACCATTGATGGTTTCAAGGGTCATCCAAAGAGAGCTTAATAACATAAATAACACATTAAGCAACATAATACGGGGGAAAACAATCACATGCATTCATGACACAAGAGAGAGAGGATACACTCGCGAGTTGTCCTAAAGCAAATTGTCTACCTCCCAATCTTACTCATCACCATTTAGGGATGGTGGACAAGATGCAAGAGGAACTACAACAAATATGGTGCAAGTAGCAAGAGCCATACTTGTATCGTTATTACCTTCGGATTCACTATCAAAATATAGCACAATAGGTTATGTTGCAGGTTGTGAAGTACTTTTTTTCACTAAAGGAGACCAAGCACTAATAGATTTCTCCTTCACATATGTCAGTGACTGATGCTTGTGAAGAGGGAGATTCTCCTCTCCTACAACAAGGTGAGCCATAGCATGATGATGCTTCTTTCATTCTCTTGCAATTTGATTTCAATTAGTTTTATTTGTGATGTTTTTTAGGGTAATAGTAGTGTCTTCCAACGTGGGTTCCTTTTCTTCCTTTGATTCAAGAACATTAGAAGAAACAAGAGGAACCACCAAAGGTTGAGAGACCATGGGGGGAGGGTTTGTCAAAGTGCACTGCTCTTCCCTCTCAACTTGTGAAACAGGTGGAGGTACTTGAGCATCCACAGGCGGTTGAGAAGGATAAGGAAATAATTTATGCACAATTGATTTCTTTTCACTAGTCTCCGAAGAGGTAGGTGGGACAAAAGTAATATTGTGATTGTAGGGAGGTCCATTTTGTGCTTGACAGTTGTCTTATTGTCCTTGAAGGGATGGTGGAGGGAGAACCTTAGCATATCTACTAGATTCTCAGGGATGAGGATAAATTTTTGATTTGGGATTAACTTCATTCACCGCTTGTAGGACAAAGAGAACTACTGTCATAGTCTCAGAAGATTGAGAGGGTCCATGGACATCACTAGAAAGTATGTTACTAAGTGACAATTCAATAATTTTTTGTGCCTTATATTTTGGATATGATAAAAGAATAGATCTTCCCTAGTTTGAGCAACTCCAACTAGTTTTGGGGGTAAAAGCACAAAGTTGTGTCACACTTTTAGCCAACTTATCAACACAAGTGAATTTAAGTGTTTCTAACAAAAATCAATTTTGGTCAAACATATGATCTTGTAAGATTCATTCTAGCTAAGTTAGGTATGTCCACAACTTTTCCAACTAAAATTGTTGGCTAAATGCATATGTAGCACCACCATGAGGCCAATTTACCAAAAAAAAAAAATATTTGAAAAAATTGATAATCCAAAAACTTCTACTCATGTAAATACCATTTTTTTAAAAAATATAAAAATACCCTTTTGTAGATCTATAAGTTTAGTTTTCAAAAATATATATATTTTAATAGTTTAATTATTATTTATATTTTCCTTTCTATTTTTACTAAAAGTAGGTTATCAGCACAAAACATTAGGTCGATTGCCATGTCAAGGAAAAATAGTAAAACTTATTGAAAAAAATATGATGCACTAGATAAAAGAATCTATATCAAGATGGTATAATTTTTTTTCTATTTTAAATAAATAGTTAATATGAAAGTTGACATTGAATGGAAACAACTATGTTTTAATACATGCACATTTTATTATTTATTTAAAAATATATATTTATCAAAATTGGAAAAAAATATATATCCATGCACTAAAGTTTCAAGTTATAAATACACACAAAAAAATTGAAGAAAAAAAAAAAAATTTACTATATAAAGATTGATGTCTCATGTAACTTCATTTTTCAGCATTTTATCAACAACTAAATTATAGTGTCAATTTATTAAAAACTATATTGAAATAATTTTTTAATTTTTTTCAAAAAATACAAACATAAAATATAATAAATAATAAATATTTTATTAGTTTACATCATTTCAAAATTCAAAACATATATGTCACTTTTTAGTGATTCAAGTTTAAAAGTTGGATTAACGTTGGTTGTTTCCTTTGTAAAAGTGACACAGCTTTGTGCTTTTACCCTTGGACAAAAGTAGTCAAGTGTAAAGTATCCATGACAAGCTATGGGTTGGTACTGACTATGATGTACAGTGTGCACACGTCCCTCAAATGGAAACTTTAAGCACTTATGAACCCTAGAGGGGATTGCCTTCATGGAGCAAAGCCATGGGTGACCCAACTTCATTTGAAATAAGTATGATGTTGGAATGATAACAAAAAAGTAACATCTAAGGCTCTTGGCCCAACCTTGATGGCAAGGGTCAAGGCACGAAGAGTTGGAAGAATAGATCAATCATGTGCTCTAATCGCGATTTCTGATACATCATAGTTATCGTGGTACAAACCATGCATGTAGAGAAAGTCTTTAGTTTCTACATTTACATGCAAACAAGATTGATCATAGCACATCTTATGGGTTTATCATTGATTCAAATTGTGATATATAAAGGTCCATCAGGAGCTTCAATGGTAGCCTCATGAGGAGTGAAAGATATAGTTGGTTCAGGGCTCTGCTTGCTCTTGATGAGGGTGAGCATCCACCATGAAAATATCTCCATCATGATCTTGTTCTTGATGACTATAAGTATATTACGTCTTTTGAGATGGATCCACAATGTTAACTTGGTGATGAGGGAATGGATTTGTAAATATTTGCAAGTTTTGATTGGGTGGAGCCACCGATTTATTTCCTTTGTCATTTACCCTAGCAACCTAGATGACATTGGAATCAATGAGGTCTTGAACTTCATGTTTAATATGCATACATCTTTTAGTGTCATGACCGGTGGTGTGGTGGAATTTACTTGGATCGAGAGGTCAAATTGGTGGAAGCTTGATGAGGTTGTTATTTAAAAGTTGCATCATTATAGAATAAAGAGATTTTGATAATGGTTTGAATTGTCTAATTTTTTATTTTAGTTTATATGGGGTGGGAGTAGAAGATGTTGGAGCCGCTACATGTTTTTGAATGTGATTTATGATATTGCATTGATTTTGATGAAATTTTCATTGTGCTTTTTAAATGAATGAGTGTGCAAGGTAGTGGCTTTGGATTGTCCAACCACAAACAATGAGTGATTATCCTCATACTGACTAACTGACAATTGGTAATCATGGAGAGCCATGCAAAGATTATTGAAAGAGTCATAACACATCAACAAGATTTTGTCACGGATGTGAGGTTGTAAGTTTCCAATGAAGATTCTTTGTACATTAGTATCTAGAATAGAATATTGAATTTGTGAGAAGAGAGATTTATAATGCCCCATGAAATTAGTTACGTTTTCCTTTATTCCTTGTTTACAATGGACCAAATCGGTCAAAGAGACTTGAGGTCCAATGTTTGCTTGAAAATGTTGAATAAATTTATTGATTAATTGCAAAAAAGAATTGATTGGATTAAGAGGCAAGGATAAAAATCAATCCAAGGTTGTGTCTTTGAGTGACCTAGGAAAGAGTTTAGCCAACATTGTATCTTCGAAGAAGAAATCACTACACATAGTAGTAAAGACCACCACATGGTTGTTAGGATCTCCCTTCCCATTATACTTCTCCAAGCAAGGGGTTTCAAACTTCTCAAGCATTTGAGCTCTTAGGATTGGATAAGATAATGGGATATGGGTATAACATGATGGAATAGTGGGTTTCAAGGGATCCTGACTCATGTTTGCTAATTGTTGTTGGATGGAAGTCATATTTTACAAAAGTTGGTTAATGATAGGATTAGGATGCAAACTAGGTTGATATTGGTAAGAATGAATAGGACCAACCATTGGTTGTGACATTGTAGGATTGGATTTTTGAAAAATTATATTAGGTTTAGGTTGATTAGATGTAGGTGGAGTAGCACCTGGATAATTAAAGGGAATGACACTATAATGACAAACAAGATTCTCGGTAGATAACCCAACACATGTGGTAGCACTATTACTTGGTTGTGTAGTTGCGGTGAGGATAGAAGAAGTGTATATAGGAATAGGGGTGTTGGTATGGGTGCTAACAATTGAGTCCCTATTTTATTTGAAGGACTCACATTAGTGATGATTTTTGCACAACTAGCTGCTGACATAATGTTATTATGCACTATGTGAGCTACACCACCCAAGACTTCTAGTACCTCTTGTCCTTCAAGAAATAAACTTCTTAGACTCTCAACAATAGCGACGTCCTCCTCAGATATATGTTCTAAGCTTACAAATTCCTAAAAATTAGCCAACGAAGTGTCTAATTTTTGAATTTGAGCTTTGAGAACATGAGCCAAAAGGTCCTCTATGTCAGTGGATTCATGAAAAGTTGATTCTTCCAGGCTGTGAAGTAGGAATATCATGAAGAGGTGATGGGGCCTCATGTGTGATTGGATTCACGAATTGGGGTTTTGATGTGTTGATATCGGTGCTATTCAAAGCATTAGAACCCATAATTCAACTTCTTCATAGAAAGGTGTTAGACTTGGGGCACGAGGTCACAAAACTCATAAAGTGTTTACAAGTTTGAGTGACACAAAAGACGCATAAATAGAAGAAAGTAGAAGAAATGAATTATGTGATAGAAGAAGAGGTTGATTTTTAGTTTAAATGAATCAATGTTATTCTCTTTAGATCAAATGTACACAAATATAATGCAATAATAAACCTTTGATCAAATTCACCTCTACTCAATCTCAATTAGATTTAACCAATGCTTATATTCAAATCAATCCCTAAATCTAATGCTTCTTTACTAATCCAAAATAAAATAATTCAAGAATGCTCTTTCTTTTAAATTTCAACACAAGAAGATATTTATGATATTCCAAAGTAATGTAAAATCAAATTTGATAAGAAAATAACATCAGAAAAATCTAAGACAAGACCTCAATCACAAACTCTAGGCTTCAAGACTAGCTAGGTTTTCTTAGAAATGCAAGGCTTTTGTAAACCCTAACAATGAAACCATTTAAAAGTAAGCTATGTATGTTAAATGATCAATGAATTCAACTTAATCAGATTTAGGGTAGAAAATAACTCAGATTTGAAGCAAGAATGATGCAAGTGTACGAGATATGTCAAGTTCACCAAAATATTTGATGGAAAATGGAGACTTAACGTGGCTTCTACCCTAAACTAGGTCAAACCATCTTCTATCAACATTGGAAACACAAACCAAGCTTGGATTCTACCTTTGAAGGAGATCCAAACTATAGGGGTTTTGTCCCTTTGCTATATAAAAGAGTGTTAACCAAATCTAACCAATCAAGCTAAGGCAAAGTAAGAAACCCTAATTGAGCAAGATCAGTGAATACATGGTTGTTGAGAACTGTTATAGAGAAACTGAGACAACAACAGAGATCAGAGCACATATAAGAACTAGAACCTGGGTTTTAGGGTAGAGAGGAACTAGGGAACTAGACACCCTAGACCCAAATTAGGGTTTTATTAAATATTCTGATCTGGGTGTCTTCGCCTATCTTCCTTCCTACTTCCTATCACTTGTTGTCATCTAATTCTACCAAATGTGACCTAGACACAAGCATGAAGAGAAAGGGTTGTGTTGTTTTTAGGGGCTTGCCTTAGTCAAGCCTCATGTTGGTGTTCCCTTCTCCACTACAACAATGATTAGAGATCAAAGAGCACATGCCCTATGAGAGCAGAGGAAAGATCTACAATAATGATGAAATAATGAATATAAATGGTAAACTTTACCATAAGATATGAGACCCTAGTTAGAGTAGGTGACTCAAGACCATGCACTAACAAGGAGATAGAGAATGAAGACTTGAACTTCCTTTAAGACCCACAAATCAACATCATAACATCCACATACAAAGATATATTCCAATTTCATGAAGAATACTTGAGCATAAGAGAGCATAAGATGAACAATTATAACATTCTGATATTCTCTTGTGTGTAAAATAAATAATAAGACACCTTATATGAATTCCCTCTCACTATCGGTGAATAAAACCAATTGACGATGACAAGTGTAAACCAAAGAGGTGTTCTAAGATGACACCACTAAATTAAGGTTAGTGCTAACATTTGGGCCTAGGGCACTAGGCACCCTAGTCCTTTGGCCCCCACAAACTCTGGGGATTGCTTAATGGGATGAGCTTAGACCATTCCTAAGTTTATTTTTCAGGGTTTATTCATTGGGATCGAGAATTAATTGTTTATTGTTCCACTAGGTGCCAAAATAGATCCAAAATAGCAAGGGTAAACATTTTACTCTATAATAGAAGAAACTAAGGATGATTATCAAGTTACTCATGTTGAAATTGGCCCCTCCACGCATGAGGGTGATTTTCATAATTTTTAAATCTCAGCTACGAAATTGGTGCAAAGAATGGAAAAGGAGAAAGTAACTAGGGCATAGATAGAAGAACAAATGCAATTTTTGAAATCATATATTAAGTCTATTATAGATACTTCTACCCAACCATTAAATGCACCGTCATCAACTTCAAGCAATTTGAATATAAAAGATGTTGATAGGAGCATAATAGAAAAGATTAGTAAATAGCAATCATATATAAAATGTTCAGAGGCATGGGTTGAAAAGATTATGATAGATGGCCTACTATGAATTGAAGAAGCAATGAAATTATATCAAGAGACTGATAGTAAAGTAAAAGAATTGAATGGTGAACTTGTGGCGGTTAAGAAAGAAGACACCATATGGTAGCTTACAACATGAGACTTGGAAGAAATGGAAAAATATGATGTAAAAACATTAATTTTTGAGAAAATATTAGTTAAACCTAAAGAGTATAATGCAGTAGCATGGCTAAAAAGTATTAAATGGAAAAAAGTGATTATCAAGAAAACTATCTTGAAACTAAGGAAGTTAGTGAAACAGTCTGAATAGATCAAGTCTGATATTGTTGTAGGTTGTTTAGCCTTTGAAATGGATATTATAAAAGGAGATAGTTTAGATATTGAAGATGTTCAAACAATCAAGTAGAACTTCAAATATTTAACTCCAAAGGAATTATTTAATAAAGAAGTTATTAACACAAATACATTGAAGAAATTATCCTCAATAGTTGAATATAATGACTAGTTGTCAAAAGGATTTATCAACATGCTCTATGAGAATACGAGATATGGAGGAAATTTTGATGACTTGGAAGTTGTGCTTACTTAATACCACTATTCCACGAGAAAAGGTGATGGGATTGGAAGTTAAATACTTAAAAATATATATAGGGTTATCATCTTCCTTAGAAAAGTTTGAGACCACAATTGCAGTTTCAAAGGAGAAAAATTGAAAACTTGCTTTTCTTAACTTAAATTACTTTATTGATTATTTATCAGATATAAATTAATTCATTTTATATGACTTAATATAAACTCATTTTATTTATAACTTTATGATAGAAAAGAAATACCTTTTAATTTTATTATTAAAGTTATAAGTAAAAGTTAGTTATCAATCAGTAATTGGAGAAAAGCCTATATATGAGGCTAAGTTCCCAACTAGGGAATAGATGGAAGAATAAATTCATTTGACATTGTATATTAATTTTTAGAACATAATGTTATTAGGGGTCATACCCTTATAACATTTATATATTGTTCTAATATAAGGTTATAAAACCTTATGTTATAAAGCATATACCATTTAATAATTAATAATCTAATAACTATTAGATTATTAATCATTTACAAATGGTTTCTTTGAATGAGTGTGACTAATACCTCTTCAGATATTTTGCCACTCCTTCTCCTATATTTAAGGAGGTTGTCTCTCATTTGAGAGGTAAGGGAATTTGGAGATTTATAGTGAATTATATCACTATGCACATTAGGAATTGTTTGCCATGTGGAAGTTTGAAGAGGAGTTTATCCCCAAGTTCTGCCTATTTTGTAATAGAATATTTTTGTAAGTATTTTAATAAAGTGGTTCTTTATGAGGTTTTGAACCTGAAAGGGTCTTCCCCATGTATATGTTGTGTAATTGTAGCATCGTAAAATGTGCACACTAGGATTTTACACTTAATTTAGCACCTGGGTGGAGCTAAATTGTTTACACTTGTTAATTAGGACCTATTATAACACCTTTTTGAGCACTAAGCTTGTAATTCTTCATCGTGATGCACAAAACCCAAAAAAGTAATTATAAGGTGGGGTTAATGACACTTTAAGTGCCTTATCCTAGGAGTTTGGGGCTAAAGGACCAGGATGCCCAAGCGCCCTTGTCCCCTTTTTATCCCTAACCTAAATTGTGGCTTGTCGACCTGGGACCTCTTAAAAGATTCCCAATGTCGGCTTCATGTGGTTTAATTCTCCAGAAATCAAAGGGAATGCATATAAAGTAAGTTTATTCATTTGAACACCTAATCAATCTAGGCACTCTTGCACTCTCTCTTCTTCTCTCTCATGCTCTCTACTCTTATCTAAAGCTCTCTATTGTGGATTATTGTTGTGGCACTAACATATCACAAGTCTTGTGAAGATCTTTGGGCTACACCAACTTCTTGAGTCAAGTTGTGATGCCGCTTCAAGCATGCTAGGGTTTCCATGCTCATGGTGACATATCGTAGGTCTTGTGAAGATCTTTGGGCTACACCAACTTCTTGAGTCAAGTTGTGATTCTGCTTCAAGCATGCTAGGGTTTCCATGCTCATGGTGACTTCTTTCCTTCATGCTTCATGTTAGCATTCCATTCTACTTTAGATTTGCCTCTACCCTCCTAGGGTACACACTCTTTATCAATCATCATTGCTATTTTGGAGGTGCAAACACCATTCATGGGGCTTGAATGAGGCAAGATCCTAAATAGAACCCAGCTATTTTCCTTCTAGTGTGTGTGCATGTTAGAAGAATAGGTTTCAGGAGTTGATCTCTGGGAAGAAGACAAAGGTTACTGGTATAGACCCAACAAAGTCTACAATTTCTGTAAACCTTAATTTGGGACCAGGGTGCCCGAGCACCCTTGTCTTGGGTAATTTCACCTCTAGATCTAGGTTTTGAATTCATCCTTGATCTCTGCTATCCATTTGGTTTCTGGGTTTCTGCTTTCAATAGTCTATTTTACTCTGATCTTTGTCAATTAGGGTTTTGTGTCTTGACCCTAGCTTAGTTGATCATATTTGGTTAATTCCATCTCTATACAACAAAAGGGTAGAACCCCTATAGTTTGGCTCTCCTTCTTGGGTATAATCCAATCTCAGTTTGTGCCCCAATGTTTTGTAGAAGAGGGTTTGACCTAGTTTGATCTATTGAGCTAGTCTCTCTTTTCTACGCTACAGTAATGTGTTAAATCTATGCTTTTAGAATTCTCATTTTATTTAATTTATATTTCATTTATAATGATTAGTATCCTAAGATCCTAATTTCTAACATGGTATCAGAGTAGGTTAGGCTATACTAATCATTTTTACAAGTTATACTAGAAGATATGTAGAACTAGATGAGAAACCTCTTTATGCTCAATCAACACATATGCAAGGCCATTTGTAGAATACATCTAGTGTGCCTTTTCTATTGTTATAAAATCAATTCATCAAAGCCAAGTGAGGAAATTATAATTTTTTTTTAGGTGATATTTGAAAGAATTTTTTCATACTAACATTTTTTAACATATTCATGAATTTCCCTCTAATGTCTTCTTCTCTTCCTAGATACATAAATAGATATAAGGTTGTAATAGAAGATATAAAATAGGTTCACTTTGTGTTGTGTTAAGGTACAAGGTGAAGTGGTCTTTCATTTTTCCCCTTTTCCTTAACTCTGTCTATTGATATATTGTCACTTTAATTGATATTGTAGATTATGATTCTCCTTTCAACCACTAAAAGATTATATCATCACATTTAGCTGAAATATAATCATTATATACTACTTGGAAACAAATATGTATTAATATAATAATTATAAATATATAATTTTTAATTCATGTATCAGTTGTTTAAAATTATCGTGAATTTTATTAATCAATCCTATTAACCATATATATCTATTATGTTTTTCAAAAGCTATATATTCATACCATCGAATTGATCTATTTAATGGATTAAATTCTTTAAGATAAGGCTAAATGTTGTGTCTCTTTAGGATAGGTCTCAACACATGATGACCTTAGTATGTAATGTCACATGGTTAAATTTCAATAATCTTAAGTTTTTTTGGCTTGGTCCTCAAAATATCTCTAAAAATTCACTACCATTTGATAAAAATAATTTCCATTTAATAAAATTCATTGCCATTTAATAAAATTTGATTCCTCAATGGAAGTTTCTTCCTCAATGAAACTTGCTTCTTCATTAATGGGAGTCACTTCAAATTAAAACCATTGACTTGTCATGAAGAGTTGCTTCTCTCATAAATTAAGAGTCATAATGGTCACTTCCCACAGTCACATCCATTCTTAAAGGAATTTAGAATTTGTATCCTCATAAGGAGTCATTACATTTATAAAAGGGAAGTCATCTTGAATTTTTTTATAATACTTTAACATTTTAGGAGAATCATATCATTTTTAAAAATATCTTAACATTGTAGAGTGAATCAATCATTGATAAAAGATGAGTTGAATGTAATTTATGATAAAACTTTAACAATTTATAGTAAGCTTGATCCTATGAGGTGAAGACAAATGCAATAGAGGAATGGTAGATATGCTTGTGTTAAATTACATCATTTAAATCATTATATAAGAAAAGTCAAAACCTTAATGCCGTCGATCATGGAAAGCCTAACATTCTTAAGTCATTAGACATTAATATTGGTAGCACATTGTTAACAAAGTCACATCTTTGTAAGGGAAGTCACTTCCTTATGTCCTTTACATATGTAAAATTGTTATCTTCAAACAAATTAAAGTTGTCACCTCCATATACTATAAGACAATTAATCTATTTTAATAATTAAAGTGTCTTACTGTTGCAAGTATGAGGTGAGCCAGTGTTGTCATTGATGTCAACATACTCATATTGCATTGACAAGAAGGATTTGATGAGCTGTGTGCTGAGGATATTGAGAAAATTAGACTCAGTCAGGAACAGTGAAGAACAGTGATGAGAAGAAGGTAAATGTACTGTATAGGTTGAGAACCGGAGGATGCGGATTAAAGGGTTAGTAGATATGAATCTTGAGATGCTACAGTTAAGATTTCAGAGGTCCGCATGAAGATCTGAAGGAGTTATGGCTGCCGGTATAGAACCGGGTCCGGCAAGTATCCGGAGGTGACAGAGGATCACAAAAAGGTCCGGTGAGGTCCGGAATTGTATTATCATAATCTGCGGATTGGAAGGAGTGTCTGAGATGTCCTTGTGATGTTTCATCCTGATTTGTGTGTGATTTGGAGGTCCGGAAGTACCTCTTGCATTATGACAGTGGCGACAGACTGTGTTCTTGAAGTTCCGGATGAGGAAGACAAGAGATCCCAGTAAGCAGAGGAAGTGCGGATGTATCCGGACATTCAGACAGACTTGTGAAGGTTCTTGAATCATGTTTAGGTTGTGTTGTTGGTCCGCATTGATGGTAGAGCCCGGAATTGAAGTTATTCTTCCAGATGAAGTTATTGCTCTGTTTAGCCGACCGGATGAGTTGTTCTTCCTGCGAATGTTCTTGTGATAGCCGACCGGATGTGTTATTCATCTTGCGGATACTCCTATGGTTGTTTGCCGACTTAGATGCTTGTTCCTAAGTCGATGTCTTGTATAAATAATGATTTGTGAATTCATTTCAGTGTGTGGCATGTGGATGAGCATGATATAGCGAAGAAAGGTGCGAAAGGCAGAGCAGAGATTGTTGGGCTTAATTGGAACTGATCCGGACATGGTAGAGATGTCATTCTCCAGTTCAAGACTGTGATTTTTATCACTTTGTAGACAGTGTGTCTCCTTGTAGGCAGTGGGCCTCTTTGTGAGCAGTGTGCTCGGGCAGTGAGCCCTTATTGGCATGTGCCATTCATTTTTCCTTATTCTTCTAACAGAGAATAAATCTTGGGTTAATCACCCCGTGGTTTTTCCCTTAACCGGGTTTTCCACGTCAAAATCTTGGTGTTCAATGTGTTGATGCTTATCTGTTCTTGTGTTTATGTATTGTGCTTCCATGAATGATTATTTGATATGCTGCTAACTAACAACAGAGAATAAAGTGTTTGAAATAGAACAAGTTCTATACAACTGATTCACCCCCCCCCTCTCAGTTGTATGTCCTAGATCCAACAATTGGTATCAGAGCTAAGTTCCTCTGATAGGAGCTTAACCGCTTGAGGTGATCCAGGATGTCGTCATACAAGAAGGATAGTCCGAAGTTCGATGGAACCAACTTCACTCTCTGGAAAGGTCGCATGAAGTGTCATTTGGAATGTATGGGAAAAGCATACTTGGATATGATTTCAAAACCATATATACCCCCACAAGGTGGTCCGACAACTCCAGATGAAACCACAGAAGCTGAAAACAATCTGCGGACCAAGGAAGCTCTTCTAAGCGCATTGAATGACTCAGATCTCTCGAATGTCATTGACCTACCAACTGCATATGAGATCCTAACTAAACTGGAACTTCTGTATGAAGGAGATGAGTTTGTCAAAAGTGCAAGGTTGCAAAGTCTGAAAGGGAAATTTGAAAGATTGAAAATGAGAGATGATGAAAACATTACTACCTTTATGCCAAGAGTAAATGAGTTGGTATGTGGAATCAGAAATGCTGGTGGAACTCTAGATGAAAATGAGATTGTCTGCAAAATCCTAAGATCCCTTCCTGCTGCCTACAAAATCAAAGTTGCTGCCATTGATGAATTCAGAGCCCACACAACAGTCACAAGAGAACAACTGGCTGGCAAACTAGCTGCATTTGAAATGACCGAGTTTGGAGATGATCCTCCCAAGACTGAATCTGCTTTCAAAACCAGTGCCTATGTGAAAGGCAAACAGAGATTTGATCCGGGTGAAAACTCATCAAGGAAAATGTCATGGTATGATCAAGCAAGAAGAGACATGGAAGAAGAAGAAGCAGAAACAGCTCAACTTGAAGCCCTCATTGCAAAGAGACTGCCAAGAGGATCCGGTAAGTATGAAGGAAAACTACCCTTTAAGTGTTTTAACTGCAATAAGATTGGTCATTTTGCCTCAAGATGTCCGGAGAGATCTGCAAGATCTAATACTCACAGACAAAGGTTTCAAAAGAATTGCTATTATGTTCATGAAGAAGATGACAATGAAGGAGTAACAGATGATGAATCAGATCCAGGAAGCAAATCCGGAAATGAGTGGGTGTTTATAGCCATCAAGGAAGAAGATTCCTTGCTCTCTGAATCTGTCAATCACAAAGTTGTTGAAAAAGCCTTGGCTGCTCAAGTGGAAGAAAAGGATGATTGGGTTATTGACAGTGGATGCTCTCACCATATGACTGGTGACAAGAATAAGTTCTTAGACTTGGAAAGATATGAAGGAGGAATGGTAAAGTTTGGTGACAATTCTGCTGGCAGAATCAGAGGTAGGGGAACTATTTCCTTTGATGGTAAGAGCAAAACAGGTAATGTACTATATGTTGAAGGATTGAAGCACAATCTTCTCAGTGTTGGTCAGTTAGTGGACAAAGGCTATGATCTCCGGTTCAAGAATGGAAAATGCAGAATCTTTACAAGCTCCGGAACTGAAATTGCATCCGGTACTCAGACAAGAGGTAACATCTTTCATCTGGTTGGTTCAAATAAAAGTTGTTTGTTTGTTCAAATTGATCAGAGTTGGTTATGGCATAGAAGAATGTGTCATGTAAATTTTGATAACATCATCAAAATAAGCAATACTCAGGCTGTGAGAGATCTTCCAAAATTGATAAAACCTACAAACAGTGTGTGTAAAGAATGTCAGTTAGGCAAACAAAGCAGAGTCTCTTTTAAAAGCAAAGATCAGTCTTCTACCGGATTGTTGGAATTAGTACATACTGATCTATGTGGTCCGACAAGAATCAAGAGTCTGCAAGGTGATAGATATTTCATGTTGTTAATTGATGATCATTCCCGGATGATGTGGGTTACCTTTCTAAAAGAAAAATCAGAAGCTTTTGAGAAGTTCAAAATCTTCAAAGCTATGGTGGAGAATCAAACCGGATTGAAACTAAAGTGTCTAAGGTCTGATAGAGGTGGTGAATTTACATCTGGTGAATTCATTGACTTTTGTGAGAAACAGGGTATAAGGAGACAGTTGTCTGCTCCTAAGACTCCACAGCAGAATGGAGTAGTTGAGAGAAAGAACCGGACCATCCAGGAAGCTGCTAGGACAATGATGTTGGAAGCAAATGTTCCTCAAATGTTTTGGAAAGAAGCTATCAGCACTGCAGTCTACACTCTCAATCGAGTTCAAATCAGAAACAACACCGGTAAGACCCCCTATGAACTTTGGTTTGGCATCACTCCTACTGTGAAATATTTCAGGGTATTTGGTAGCAAGTGTTATATTAAAAGAGATGAAGATCTAGGAAAGTTTGATGCTAGAAGTGATGAAGGAATTTTCTTGGGCTACTCCACTCAAAGCAAAGCATACCGGTGTTACAATAAGAGATTGAGGAAGATGATAGAAAGTACCAATGTAAAGGTTGATGAAGGAATTGAGAAGCCTTCAAGATTTTATGAATTTGATGAAGATGACCAAGATAGTGTTCAAGGAACTCAATCCTCTCCGGTGAAACAGAGTCAGCCTGATCCGGTAAATTAGGAAGAAGAGTTAGGTTTGAATGAGCCTGATCAAGAAACAGCAGTACTGGATACTCCCAAAATTCTAAGGTATGTAAAACTGAATCACTCTGAAGATCAGATCATAGGTGACAGAAGCAAAGGTGTACAAACTAGAAGGAATATTGCTCAAGATCAGAATGAATGTTGTCTGATTTCAAGGATTGAACCTAAAACAATAAATGAAGCCTGCAATGATGAAAATTGGACCAAAGCAATGGAAGATGAACTGATGCAAATTGAGAAAAATCATACTTGGGATCTTGTTCCCAGACCTAGAGACAGGAATGTAATTGGAACCAAGTGGGTCTTCCGGAACAAACTAAATGAAGCTGGTGAAGTAATCAGAAACAAAGCTAGATTGGTCTGCAAAGGCTACTCTCAAATAGAAGGAATTGACTTTGAAGAGACTTTTGCTCCGGTAGCAAGAATTGAAGCAGTCAGATTACTTCTTGCATTTGCTGCCTTCAAAGATTTCAAGGTATATCAGATGGATGTCAAGTCTGCCTTCCTAAATGGTGATCTGGAAGAAGAAGTCTACATTGAACAACCGGATGGATTTCAATTGTCTGATAATAATGATATGGTCTGCAAGTTGAAGAAAGCTTTGTATGGATTGAAGCAAGCCCCAAGAGCATGGTATGAAAGGTTGGATAAGCATCTTGTGCAGATTGGATTCAACAAAGGTACTGCTGACAGCAACTTATATTTCAAAATTGATCATGAAAACATTCTGATTGTTGAAGTGTTTGTGGATGATATCATTTTTGGAGGAAGAGATAGTATGTGTAAAACTTTTGCAAATCAGATGAAAAGTGAGTTTGAAATGTCTATGCTTGGTGAAATGAATTTCTTCTTGGGTCTGCAAATTACTCAAACAAAAGAAGGGATCTTCATCTCTCAGACCAAATATGTGAAAGAATTGTTAAAAAAATTTGGTATGGAAGACTCAAAGCCTATGAACACTCCTATGGCAACCGGATGTAAGTTAAGCAAAGATGATGATTCTCCAAAGGCAGATCAGACAAAGTATAGATCAATGATTGGTGGATTGTTGTATCTCACTCAAACTAGACCAGATATAATGCAAGCTGTTGGTCTTGTGGCAAGATTCCAGGCTGATCCTAGAGAATCTCATGTTATGGCAATCAAAAGAATTTTTAGATACTTGAAAGGGACAGTTGAGTATGGTCTATGGTATCCTAGAGATCCGGATTTCTCTCTTCATGCTTACACAGATGCAGATTGGGCAGGAGATGTGGATGACCGGAAGAGCACTAGTGGTGGAGCATTCTTTTTGGGCAAGAGATTGGTTTCTTGGCTAAGCAAGAAACAAGATGCAATATCTCTGTCTACAACTGAAGCAGAATACATTGCAGCAGCAGGTAGTTGCACTCAAATCTTGTGGATGAAGCAGATGCTAAGAGACATCAAAGTTGAATATGAGGAGCCTATTACAATTTTCTGTGATAATTCAAGTGCAATTAATATTTCCAAGAATCCGGTATTGCATTCTAAGACTAAGCACATATCTATCAAATTTCACTTTTTGAGAGAACAAGTAAACAAGGAAGAAGTCAGATTGGAGTATGTTCCCTCCAAGGATCAGATTGCAGATATCTTTACAAAACCTCTTCCCAAGGACTCTTTTGAATATCTCCGGGAGAAGTTAGGGGTCATGGCCCCTCCAGTGATGAACTAAGATGCACTAATGTGCATCAGTCCGGTGGCAATCACAGTCATATCTTGTGATCCGGACTAATGGGGAGCTGCAACTAAGGGGGAGCAGCTGGTATTATTCTGATGCATGAGAGTTGCAAGTATGAGCCCTTTGCCATTGATGTCAAAGGGGGAGAGAAGACATGTGAAAAACAAGTGGTTGATGATCAAAGGGGGAGCAGCAAAGGAAGACATGTGAAGAGTTGTTGTTGATAGGGGGAGCTGTGACAGAAAAGAGAAGTTCTTGTCTTGATGGTTTTTCACATCATATGTTGCCATCAATGACAAAGGGGGAGATTGTTGCAAGTATGAGGTGAGCCAGTGTTGTCATTGATGTCAACATACTCATATTGCATTGACAAGAAGGATTTGATGAGCTGTGTGCTGAGGATATTGAGAAAATTAGACTCAGTCAGGAACAGTGAAGAACAGTGATGAGAAGAAGGTAAATGTACTGTATAGGTTGAGAACCGGAGGATGCGGATTAAAGGGTTAGTAGATATGAATCTTGAGATGCTACAGTTAAGATTTCAGAGGTCCGCATGAAGATCTGAAGGAGTTATGGCTGCCGGTATAGAACCGGGTCCGGCAAGTATCCGGAGGTGACAGAGGATCACAAAAAGGTCCGGTGAGGTCCGGAATTGTATTATCATAATCTACGGATTGGAAGGAGTGTCTGAGATGTCCTTGTGATGTTTCATCCTGATTTGTGTGTGATTTGGAGGTCCGGAAGTACCTCTTGCATTATGACAGTGGCGACAGACTGTGTTCTTGAAGTTCCGGATGAGGAAGACAAGAGATCCCAGTAAGCAGAGGAAGTGCGGATGTATCCGGACATTCAGACAGACTTGTGAAGGTTCTTGAATCATGTTTAGGTTGTGTTGTTGGTCCGCATTGATGGTAGAGCCCGGAATTGAAGTTATTCTTCCGGATGAAGTTATTGCTCTGTTTAGCCGACCGGATGAGTTGTTCTTCCTGCGAATGTTCTTGTGATAGCCGACCGGATGTGTTATTCATCTTGCGGATACTCCTATGGTTGTTTGCCGACTTAGATGCTTGTTCCTAAGTCGATGTCTTGTATAAATAATGATTTGTGAATTCATTTCAGTGTGTGGCATGTGGATGAGCATGATATAGCGAAGAAAGGTGCGAAAGGCAGAGCAGAGATTGTTGGGCTTAATTGGAACTGATCCGGACATGGTAGAGATGTCATTCTCCAGTTCAAGACTGTGATTTTTATCACTTTGTAGACAGTGTGTCTCCTTGTAGGCAGTGGGCCTCTTTGTGAGCAGTGTGCTCGGGCAGTGAGCCCTTATTGGCATGTGCCATTCATTTTTCCTTATTCTTCTAACAGAGAATAAATCTTGGGTTAATCACCCCGTGGTTTTTCCCTTAACCGGGTTTTCCACGTCAAAATCTTGGTGTTCAATGTGTTGATGCTTATCTGTTCTTGTGTTTATGTATTGTGCTTCCATGAATGATTATTTGATATGCTGCTAACTAACAACAGAGAATAAAGTGTTTGAAATAGAACAAGTTCTATACAACTGATTCACCCCCCCCCTCTCAGTTGTATGTCCTAGATCCAACACTTACTTCTATTTATCCATATCCTTAGCTTTATTATATACGAGGGAGTTGTATCCTTTAGGAGTGTCATATCCCTTAGAATAAATAAGACTATAAAAAAGTTAAAAGTCTTTTTAATTTTCTATCATTTATTTTTTAGAACTAACGAAGCCTATAAAGAGTGATATGTATGTACATATTCAATAGATGGAGACAATGGAGATAAGTGAAGGTATAGAATAAATTCATAAGGACCTCCTTTTATCATATCCACATGAATAGTGTTAATTGGTCTAACCAATCTCATGTCTTCAAAGATTAAGACCTATGGGCAATCCATCTCGACAAGAAATTTCAAGCTTTGGTGAGGTATTTGGATGTACCACAATGTTTTATTTTAATGAACATGAATAAGTGCCAACATTTCTAGGTCATAAACATAGAATAATTATCTATGCTCCTAAACTTGAAATCAAATTGTAATATAGAGGGTAATAGTATAAGTTGTAAAAAATGAAGAGCTATATGAAATAAATTTGCACCAACCATTTTTGGGATAAGGGTAAGAGAAAAAGAGTGGGTAGTGATATGTTTCTTCACGCAAATTTGTTAACTAGGAAATGAAAGGTCATCTTCTCAAGATATTACTCTCTATTAAGTTTCTAATGTACTATGACTATTCATACTGTGATGTAATTTGTATAATCTTAACAATGATATTCTATTTTTTCTATTATATATATGTTTAATTTTGTTGGTTGATAATTCATGTGGCATAGATTTAGCTTCATCATTCTCAAGTTCTTAAGGTTTCCTTTTCAACATATCCCTTAATCACTCTCGCTTCATATTCATTAGATTTATAATGAATTCCTTACTGCATTAAGGGGGATTTAAACCCAAAAAACACTCTTATAAGTGCTCTTCATTATGCCCCACAATCATTTCACATGCTTATATTGCTCAAAGTTGAAATCAAATAAGTTTTTTGTCACCTCCAACTAACTCACTTTCAAGATTTTTTTAATATCAAACCATGCATATGTATATACCATATTATACAAAATGTAAATGTTGTAGCCTCCTCTCGTGATGAAAAAAACCTAAAACAAGTTTTTGTATTTCCTTCTTTAGTATACATTATAGTTATTGCTTTGACCATGGACAATATGATATTTAGAGGCAACTTGATGAAATAATTGGAGTTATAACTTAATGGGATCCGCTTGTCTATTAAAGGTAGAGCTTATTGGCTAACCTCCTAGAAGCTAACATTAAACATTGCATTCTCTAAGGCCAAGAAATTAGAGATCCCCTTAATCTAATTCATCATGACCTCAGAATTTTTTTGTTAAACATTTGATTAACCATATTTATTTGTTTTTCTATTTATAATTAAAAAGAATATTGTTCTTAACAAGTAGTTAATTCGGTATAACTAGCAGTTTAGTTGGATTGACTTGACTTAATATTATATGCATGGCCACTTCAAGGAAAAAATGACATTCTTATGATTGAGCTTCCAAATTTCCTAGGTCATTTAGATCTACTAGTAATATTTATAATGGAGTGTTTTTTTATTTCTTAGCCCCCTTTGGTTAACTTAACTAACAATCATATCATACTCATATGATCCCAAGGATTATAGGACTATGGTAAGATGGTAGTAGGAAGGCCTAGTACATACATCAAAGAGGTGAAAATAGAAATCCTTCCATCACTAAATTTGTTGGTATTTTTTAATTCCCAACCTGATCTCAAAAATACCTATGATTTAGTCATTTTCAATACTTAGTTATTGTGGGGAGTTGGCCAATGAATAGGTGAAAGTTAAAATAACTTTCCCACTACACTTTAGGCTCCACAAAACCTGGGAGGGTGATCTCTAATAGTATTCACTAATATCCTATGCCAATTATCACAAATATTGTAAATAACAGATGTGTTCTATGCAAATTTGCTTGAGGATTATGAAAAATAAGATTTGGCTTAAATCAATCAAGCATTTTACACTCCTAATCCTATAGAACAAAATAAGACTTGACTTCAACAAACACTCACACTTGAATATAAAGATTGGAAGTATTTTATAATGTGTTTGATCCTAGAGTTGAAAATCAGACACATAGGCGAAAGATCGGTGCCTTAACCTAGGGAAATGGAGTCAAACCAAATGCAATTGGAAAATCAACAACAAAATTTCATCTAAGCATTAGAAAGATCTATAATACCACCTTACAATATTATACTTAGATTTCCTAACCAGTCATACTTACGAAATCCTCGTATACATTCACACAAATCTAAATTCCCATTAAAGAATTTAACCTATTCTTTGAATAAGAGCCTTAATCAGAAAGATACATCCACAAGAATTTCATGGAGACAAATAGAATAGTCCTTGACTTATTCATTCATAATTTGTGTAAACCATACATCAGGAGACAATTGGCTTCATAAATAGTGCCATTGTATTCAATTAAATGCTAGTAAAATTATCAAAATTAAAAAACAAACAATTCAGACTCAAAAAATCTAAACAAGACTTAGTCTCTATTCTGTACGCTTCATTACAAATCTCTCCAAAAGATCAACCCTTGTAAATGGCCTTGAAATCCTTTTTATAATGCAAGGAGGAAACAAGCTTCGGGCCATTTACACATGCCACATTTTCATTTGATGTTACAATACAGTTACAAGGAAAGGAAGCACATCAACTTGTGAGATGTATATTCCACATGAGATAAAAGAAGTTATCATTTGATGAAGAAGATATCCTGCCTTCCAAAAAGCAAGTTGTCATAGTAGGTGGTTGCATAATGAACCAAATATTCTCTTTGTCACATCCTCTTTGTCTTCCAAAAACCTTGGGGTCTAATACATAAAATAGGAAAAAACAAAATGTTTCCATCTCAGCAGAATGACATGAATAATGCTTAACCTAAAGGAGACTACTTTAAACAATGTTGTATCAAAGGCTTAATCTATAAACCTTTCAATCCATATGTTGTACTCCTCCTTAGATGGCCATTGGACCTCAAATAACTTTTGCACCTTTGAATTGTGGACATTAAATATGGTGTCCATCATTGCCATGGCCTCTTTCACAAATGAATCCAAATTTATTTCCATCTTAAACAAAGCATCTAAAAAATTATTCAACTCAGCCAATTCTGGTTGTCCATCCTTAAAAATAAAAGATGATAAATATGGGACAATGCTCCCAAATTCAATTTTCCAACTATTAAAATCTTTGAGCTCCTTAGCCTCAGTGAGAATGTGAGGCATTCCATCTTCTTCCATGTCCCTAAACATCTTTATCCTACTATTGAATTGTAAATCCAATTTTCTCTAAAATGCAAAAATCTCAACCAGCAAACCAATGACCTTTACCATTTGAGGCAAATTGCTAGGTACCCCAGGGTCACCTTCCATGTTTTTCATTATTTCTTTGAGGGCATCATCCCTTATGCTCCATTTACTCCACACATTTTGCAAGATTTATTTGATTTCAACATGTTTCTTGTAAGCCTCATGAATGTTCTTGTAAACGTTCTAAACATTGTCCAACTTGTGGAGTATACAAGAAATCCTATGACCTAGGATATCATCAATGATATTAGTTACCACCTTTGTTTCCTCCTTGGATTTCTGCTCACTATCCTTCACCGCTTTTAGTTCTTCTTTCAAACCCTTAATTTTGAGAGACAAAGTCTCTCTATCCTGAGTAGAAAAGCCTTGTATGGTGACAGGGGGTGGAAGGGCTTTTACCTCAGGTGCAGCAAGTCTCCCTTGAGGAGCACTGACCTTTATCTTGTGATATTCACATTGTAGCCTATTGAATTTATCCAAGAGTTGGTCATACTTCTCTTGCATCATTTATGCAGTATCAACACTAAGCATTGTAGCATGCATCATTAATTTAGTTCCATGTGTATGAGAGATCTTAGATGCTCTCTTTACCATAACTTCCCTAGTTATTTCTCCAACTGATCTAACTACCCTAGGCTTCCCTGTGTTTGTCCCAGGACCAAATTACTATCGCATGCAACCTTGGGATGAAAGTAGTGTCAAAGACCTTTTTATCATAATGCCCCTCTGAAATAAATGCATCATCATCCTTTCTTATTGTATCCAAAGTAATAGTAGAAGTCAAATCCCAACCAAGGATCAAAAGAATACCACTTTTCTTAACCATTAACCTACCCTTAGTAGGGGTGATTTCTGTAATTTCCTTTTGAATATTTTCTTCTTCTTGTTTCATTGCTTCCTCATGTAGTGAAGGATCAACTCCCTCCTTTGCCTTTTCTATCCTTTCCTTAAACTCATTGCACTTTGCTTGAATAACAAATTCCCTGAGCTCCTTTGTCTGAAAAAAGGATTCATCATCTAAGAACTCTTTACAAGCCCTTAGCCTGACATCTTCATCAACATCATTGTCCTCATCAAAAATAGTGGTGACAACTGTGCTAGTAGGGACAAAAGAATCTATGGCATCATTTATTTGGGGAGAGGGGAATCTCTGATGTATACCTTCTGCCCTTGAAACATACTAAATAGATTTCTCCTCCATAGTATCTCCTATGTCAATCTCTGTAGCATAATCTACAAGAGGCTTGGCAACTTCCATTCCTTCTACTTCCATTGGGTGGCCAAAGGGACTATGTTTAGATGACTGAGTTGACCTACTTATGATTGTGGCCAATTGCTCATTTTCTTTATTTTTTTAGCCTTCTCTACTTGATTTATTATATCCATGAATGTACCTTGTGTATAATCCTCTAACATCTTTATAGCCGTTTGGAAAGGATCCAAAATTTGGGCATAACGGCTTACATACAAAGGATTACTTTCAATTATTCCATTCTCAACGTCAATCATATGCATCCATGCCCTTTTTCTTTTGTTAACTGCTGCATCTAATGCCAAATTCCTAATCACATCCTCTGAATACAAAAATTGGTGGTGGAAACTAAACCTACCCCTGATTTTCCTTTCTCTGTCAATGAACCCTTCAGGGTCACAATTCCTCACCTTCTCTACTGCTATTCTATAGGCCATTAACATTTCTATAAAATTATCTAGGCCTTCCTTTGATGTGACCCTAAAGTGAGAGAATGCAAATTGCCCAGGGAAAAATGATCCCTTTTTAGCACTCTTGAAGTGCTCTTTATCCATTGAATCTAATTGCCACATGATCTCCATAAAGGCAAGTTTGTCAGAGATAAAAATGGGTAAATAGTGAGGCTACACCAGAGTACCATACACCTTGAAGACTATACATGACTTGTGGAGATACCAATCTCCCCAATTATGATCTATTTTAGTGCCAGCCTTGAACTCCAATGGCCTTAGGAATTGCATAATATTCCTTGACATTCTTTCCATAGGCTTCACCCCCAAATTGTCCAAAATGCTAAAAACTAACCTGTTGCAGAAAGAAACATAATTTGACTCAGAGAAATGTTGATCCCATAAGTGTGTCCACTATTGCATAGGTAAATCATTTCCATCTTTCTCCTTTGTTCTAGGGTCCAAGGACTTGGACCAGACTCTCACACCACTCCATAAAAATATATGCATTAACAAGGAATAATGATTAAAAACCAAAGGTATATTAGGGGATTTTAAATCAGTCAACTACTTATGAATCTGCTTAGCAATGTAAGAGGCATAATCAAAACCTTTATTCAGGTCTCTATCCTAAATGTCAGCTACCATCACCATTAAAGCAATAGGCATCCTCAGATCATACTATCTCCCTAGCACTTGACATAATGCAAAGTAGGTGTTCATGAACTAGTCTTCAAAATCATCACAACTAAAAGGCTCCACCTCATTTGAGGTAAACTTCACCCTCTTCTTGCCTAAATCCTTTCTCCTATGCCTAGGAAGCACATGAGTTCTATATCCATACTTCTCCTTTTCATATTCCTGGTGTAGAGCACTAAGATGAATAGCCACTATGGTAAAGGGGTTTAGCCCAAAAGTCCTCACAACTTGACTC
The DNA here is from genome assembly GCA_027924645.1 of Cunninghamia lanceolata. Classification (NCBI taxonomy): domain Eukaryota; kingdom Viridiplantae; phylum Streptophyta; class Pinopsida; order Cupressales; family Cupressaceae; genus Cunninghamia; species Cunninghamia lanceolata. The sequence goes on along the minus strand of BSBN01000737.1, from coordinate 6,832,763 downwards.
CTACTAATCTCTATCCTATGAGTCACATACACACTTTTATGACCTTGTCATCAGGATCATAACACTCATCAACTTCTTTGATTAAGCTGACATCAACAAATAGATTGGGCACAATAAGCTTGCCCAGATCACAAGTCCATAGGTTGTTAGTAGGTCTAGGGTATTCTGACCTTCTGTATGCATATATGAACAACTTTCATCCACTATGTGGCACTACTATATCCCTAATATCTTTGGCAAAATCCTACAAATGATCAGTTAGGATGCCCTCACCGGTGGCTCTCTTTCCAATAGCTTTCAACCTGGGGAATAACTCCATGAGGTCATCTTCCATAAATCAGGCAAGGTCATGCTTTACCCCCTTGGTTTTTGGTTTTTCCTCATCAATTTTAGGTTTAGCACTTCTGGCCTTTGGTTTAGCTCCTGACACTTCACTAGCTTAACTCATTCTTGCAGAATTGAGAGAGCAATTAGGGTTTTCACAATTCAAATCAAATACTAGGTTTTTCACAGTTTACCAGTAATCCAAAGCCCAACCAAGCCAATTATGTAAAACCCCTAAAATATGATCTTTCTTCTAATTAGGGCTCAAGAAAATTTGCACACACAATGATAATTCCCTTTTCCAATTTTTCAATTGAATCCTTTTACATAGGAGGAGGAAGAAATTAACTCACCTGAACTTAGCTGCTATTCTTTACTTCAAATTCTCTCGCCTTGAGTTTCATTCACCTGATCACTTGAATATATTTTCTTAGAATGGTGGAAAATAATTCAATTCTTAATTTTATGGCCTCAGAGCATATTGAAATGCCATTAATTGTAGGGAGTCAGCTTATGTGAGTGAGGAGGAAAAGACTGTCAGATAGCCATTTTTCATTTGAATCCTGGCCATGGATGAAGCTGTCTTAAAACAACATCAACAATCTTCGCACTTCCTTCATCCATCACCTATTGTGTTAAGGCTCTTCAATGTGAAACATGATACAAAGAGACCTTGCGATGAGCCAAGGATTTGCCACGTACTCCTCTTCTTTAAAACCTTTGCCGCCAACTCCAATTTTATGGCCATCACACATCGCATTCTAGCTTAGCTCTCGTAAACATAAAACATGATGTGAAGAAGTTCTGTGATGGATGGCTACTGTTGACATCTGGCTGAGAATATTCTCGGTTTATACCCTCATTTCCATCACTCCTTGTGCATCGCCCTTCTCCGTATTCCTTCTTTATTGAATTTGTGATGCCTTGAATCCATGCGATGAGCATAGATGAAAACACTTGGCAAAGATCAAAGTGTCTAGCACACATTGCACTTTCCATTACCCTTCATGAGATCAAACTGTGATGTGAAGGACTCCTGCAATGCAATATGAAATGGACACACCCTGCCATTGCACATTGCATTTTGGCTTGAAGTGCTGAGTTTGGAAACGCGATACAAAGGATGGGTGCGATGCAGGAACTTAAGTGAAAACATTTATGCACATGCACCCTAAGTTGTTTTAAAAGGGGGACACCACTAGGTAAGATGAGCAATGGGGACTTAGTTAAAACATATTCAAAGCATGACATAGGATATAAAACCAAATATTTTAATGAGTTGAACATTTGATAGAAAATTTTCACTATGAGGAATCAAAAAGGGTAGGTCAAAACATGAGTAAATGGACATAAGTTGTAACTAGACTGATGTGGAATTGGTTTGACCAGTCAACATAGGATTAGAAAAAATACCTTAGCGACCAAAAATAAGGTTCCTTGTAATTTCACCAAACTAAGATAAACCCTAGGCATTGTGTTGATAAACCCTAACCCACACAGACCACATAGAAGTTGAGGCATTGAAAAAATAGGCCAATAACCACAAGATTTTACACAAGTCCTATCAGTGGCTCTTGTTTGGGGACATGTTGTGATGTTCACAACATGCCCCATTTTACTCCGTAGCAAAATGAGGACCCCTGCTGTGGCTATGGCTTTTGCTTGTGTGTGTTGTTTTGCTTGGTGGTAAAGGGAAAAGGAAGTGAAAGGTAGAAACCTTGTTCAAAATAAAGAAAAATAACATTAAGTACCAAAGCATAATATGCGTGAAATCCTTGTCAAAATGAGTGAGGGTTGCTTTTTGGACCATTTTAAAATTCCCTGTATTTTGCTAGTTATGTGTGTTTTTGGTAAAATGTATAATAATCGAGTTTGTATGTTGCATATACAAGGTCCTTTGTAGGTCATTGTTTATGCAAGGTCCTTTGTATGTCAGGTCATTGTATGATACATATACAAAGCTATTTGTATATCGGGGCTTTAGGTTTAGATGCATTGTTTACTTGTATGCATGTCACTAACACTTTATTTTTATACAAGTTGCAGACTTGACAGAGTTGAGAATTAAAATGTATGTTTAGTTAAGTCCAGCGGATGCATCTTATGTTTGTATGTATCTAACATACAAAGAAGATATACAATGATATATGCAAGTCGCGGACCCGACGAAATTCAGAGGAGAAATGAATAAATGTTTAAGTCCACCGGATGTATATTGGACTTTGCATGTTTGAGATGCAAGGATAAACATGCAAAGTAGATGTACAGGGCCATGTACATGTCGTGGAACCAAAATTTTATTAAATGTGGTTTTATGGTTGTATATTCCGCGCCTTGTATGTATGTTTCAGGTTGCACATACATTGCGATACATACAAGGCGGATCTAAAAAAAAGATTACAATCCGATAAACATGATGCATCACACCTAAATGTATATCAGAATATACAAGTGCTTTATGTGTTGCATGAAGCAAGGAAAGGAGCGTCGGGCTGATATGAGCTATCGGAATGAGTTTTTAAGATAGCCCCGACCAAGTAGTTACACCGATAGAAAGAAGCATCAGACAGAGATATGTGGTCAGATTGTGTTTGTTTAGTCTTACCGACCAAGTGAGTTATTCCAATGGAATAGATACAAGCCTTTATACAAAGAGCAGATGCGAATAAAAAGTTAAATATAGAAAAGTCCTTGTATGTTTTAATGCTTGTATGTCTACAATATACAATCCGATATGCAAAGATAAATATACAAGCCAGATGTCAAGAGGAAGTTAAATATAGAAAATTCTTTGTATATTTGACTGCTTGTATGTTTAAGACAAAGAGTTATGATCAAGTTGAAAGTGAATTTTAAAGAGCATTTTATTAACTTGTGTCTGTTATCAAGTGCGCAGGTATATGGAAACAGACAAATTGGTGATGGTGCATCAGAAGGTGAAGCTTGCATGGGAAAAGGAAAAATTTACAAAGAATACAAGCGACAAAGTTGCACGCAGAGGCCACATGAACTAGAGCTGAAGAAGGGATATTATCAAATGCATGGTTTTCTAGCTAGAGAATGAATCAAGTCCAAAATGCTGGAATATTCTCTACCAGCTATGTGATTGCCAACTGGCAGGCATATGCTGTTCATCTGGGCCGTTGGTTGTTATGAGAGGATCCTAGTCCTTGGATCATTGTAACCATTTTCTAGCCTCTGTTCTATAAGAAGGCCATGATTTTTCATAATAGGAGAGAGACACACAAAGGTCAATCATTATCTATTTGACCAAAATATTGTAAACCCGATAAGAGATCGGATTACTGAGACTAATAAGGACTCAATTGTTGAAATGTCAAGGTTCTTTCTTTAGATCATTGTAAATGTACTTGTTCTAAAGCATACTGAATGGAGATGAAGCTTCAGATTACATTCTGATTGTAAACTTTATGTAATCTTCAAGTTGATTCCTAGATATATAATGGTGAAAGTTGTGTTCAATAGAAGCGCTTTAATTTTATTGCATGTTGTCAACTTTTCCTTTGAAGATTTACACTGGATCATGCGGATTTGTGGAATGTCCTGGTGAAGTATGATTCTAGTTTTCTTCTCTTCATTGCTATATTGAAACATGTATGTATTAGTGATCTCTGTCAAGTAATTTTGGGAATCTCATCCTTTAAACCCTATCTTTGTCATTTCATTTTCTTAATTTCATTAAATCATTTCCATAACTGCAAATCATGATAAATAATAAGTAGAACAGAGAAATATGCTGACATCCCTTAGATAACTGAATATCATTAGCATATTTGAGCTAAATGCATGTAGTGTTGAAAAGATCATGCAAAGAATTACAAATAATGGTAGAAATCATGCAAATATCAACCTGTAGGCACATTATTTGAGTGAATTCATAGTGTAGATGTAAAATTGTTGGAGATTTATGCAGAACAGATATAAAGGACATGATATTTGGAGGAATACTAATGAACCTTGTAGAAATTACTAGAGTATATAAGGCCCTTGAATGATTAACAACAACACACATCAACCACTGAGTAACGTCAGTAGATTATGAACTAATCAACGGAGACTTGGGATCATGAATTCTTTGAATTCATCGTATCTTTCAAGATAACTAAAGGTTGTTGTGTAACTTTTATTTCATGTTTGAATGTGAGTAACATCATCATCAACATAAATTGGTGCTAGAAGGAGGGCAGAATGGGAAAGAACACATTGCTTCAGTCATCATTCATTTTATGCAGGCCCCTCACTTCTAATGCAATCAACATAAATTGGTGCTAGAAGGAGGGCCTGAACAAGGAATTTGTGGATTTCTGTAAATGTTGCATAAATATTTTATCATTTGAGTTGAGTGTCTGCAAGTATCTCTTATCCGAGAGGTTTTGGTTGCATCTTTGCAAAGATCCAGGTCAAAGCTTCAAAGATTCGTTTGATTTTTTGAGCTTTCAAATTTATTATGAGATATGATAGATCTCATTAGAAATTCAAAAAGAAAGGATTGAAAATAGAGTCTCATTTCAATGGATGCATATGATGACAATTCTCAAGTTAACATTCATTTATTTCAGGAAACTTTGAATAAGTAGCTTTAGCCTCACAATTTATCTAACTTTGGTTTATCCAGTTGTTGCAAGATACACAAGTCTGTGGAACACAGTGAAATTAATTGTTTGACTTTTCTTACAAGGTTGGGTTTATATTTGAAAGGACTAATATTTTTTATAGATGTGTTCAGGGCTGAAGTCTGACAGGAAAATGAAGAAATTCTGGAGCAACAAGTAGATACATCACTAGAAGTTATTAGTTGTCTGGATAATGAAGTGGACCACTCTAAGGATTTTGAATTATATTTGTCTAGAAACATACAATACAGTCAAATATTAGGTTTATCCACTAATGATATCCTGATTGAAAGTTGGTGTAGGTTACATGATTGGTGCAGGAGCACCTAACACAAGGTGGCCTCCATGAGGCATTTAAAATCATGTTTTGTTTAGGAAATCATGTTTGCATTGTAATAAAGTCTATTTGACCAATGCATGTAATTTATGTTTGTATCTAGGTTCTTCAAGACCTAGAACCAATGTTTGTAAGTCCCAAGTAATTAGGTTGCATTTGTCTAGTTGTTAGACGGTTGGTCTCTTAGCCGCTTAGAGACAGTTAGTTTTCTCCTAGCCGCTTGGAATCATTCTCCCAACTGCTTGGAGTCAGTTTGGTACTACTTTGGGTGAGTTTATAAACCTAAAGGATTGAACCAAATGGATATATCATTATCATTGTAATAAGATCAAAGCAAGAGAAGGATTGAATGTAATCGCACATTTTGTTAAGGAGAAATCAAACTATTTTCTGTGTTGTTAATTTGGTTTCCATTCTCTATAATTACCAATTGCATAGCTGTAGATTTCCTTTCTGTTCTATACTTTCCGTGGTTGCAATATGTATATATGAAGCATTCCACTAATAAGATTTCTGTCAAAATCAGTGGAATGGCTTCATTGTACCATATTTGTTTGTTTTCTATTTTATTTTCCTATTTGGCAGTGCAAAGGATCTGGACAGCGCGAGATGCATAGGAGGTGGCCTAGTATCTCCATGTGCTAGGGTTTGACTGGAGGAGTTGAAATCATTATCGGTGAGATTGTGGCCATCGACAAAACATTCCTCACTTAGAGCGACGAGGACAGTCCGACCAAAGAGGGGTTTAAGCCATCGAATGAAACCACAGTCTAAAGGTTCATGTCAGGATGACAAGGTCATCAGGTAGATAGCTTGGCGTTGGACCGACATCATTGGTATTGCCGATCGGGGCATATCAGGTGATATGAGGTAAAGAATACTAACGGAGATCCATTGGTGCATCGGCATAGTAAAACTAGAGTTCATCGATAGTAATTATCCTATCGATAGGCAAAAGATGTAGATCGCTGAGACATGAGTTGGGCTCTCACCGATCGATCAGTTGTGTGTTTAGGAGGAGGCTTCCCATCATATTGGTATCAGAGCTAGTGAAAGCTTTGGGCGGAGGTGTTGTGTATTTGTTTTCTATCACTAAGAAAGCAGATGAAGAGTTGCTCATGCCATCTAGTTGCAAGGAGGAACAAGATTCCTGTAGTGTGTGGCAGATGATGCCAAGGTCTATCAAGACCATTCGCTAATAGAGATTTGGCTGGAAGAGGGTGCAGAGTGAGGCCACTACGAGAGAGAGTGGTAGTGCATCTCTAGGATCTATTGTTGGACGAGAGGAATGGGTCTGTGAAGCAATGTGTAGGATGAATAGCTAATTGAGCATTATGTTGTAGTCAAATTGAGGATTTACAGAAGTGTTGGCATTGTCTGTGAATGTTTATGTTAGATAGAGAAAGTGAAGGAGAGGCTAGAGATATGCCTCCAAAGGGGATGACCACCGAAGTGGTCAAGAAATTTCAAGAGATAGAAGCGATGATCAAAATTGGAGTCAAGGAAGCACTCCAGGCTGAATTGAAGGCAATGAAGATAGGAAAAAGGATAGAAGAAGATTTAGATGGGGAAGAAGAGAAAAAGGAAGAAGCAGAAGAACAAGAAGAGGCAAAGATACCAATTGAACAAAAGCTGTTGATAACTGAGAGGGGGGGTGAATCAGTTATCCTTAATTTGCTTATAATTCAAACACTTAAATCCACTTTGTTAATCAATAGCATAGCAATTAATCATTCATGGAGGCATAAGGCATAAACACTAGAGCAGGTACACATCAACACATAAGACACCAAGATTTTGACGTGGAAAACCTGGTTAAGGGAAAAACCACGAGGTGAATAACCTAAGGATTATTCTCTATTAGAAGAATAAGAAAAATAGATGGCATATGCCAATTAGGGCTCACTGCCCAAGCACACTGCTCACAAGGAGGCACATTGCCTACAAGAGACACATTCTCTACAAGATAACAAGTATTACAAACTTGAACTGGAGATTGACATCTTTACCATGCTTGGATCAGTTCCATTTGAGCCTAAAAATGCCTGCTCTGCCTTTCGCACTTCTCTTTGCTATTTCACTCTCATCACCACAAGACACACTTCAAAATGAATTCACAAACCCTTATTTATACAAGGCATCGACTTAGGAACAATCATCTAAGTCAGCAAACATCTACAAGATCATTCGCAAGACGTGTAATACATCTGGTCGGCCAGTCTTAAGAAGAACACCAAAATCCATGGTTATTCTTCAAATACAAACTCTAACTTCAATACGGACCACCAACATGAACTGGACATGATCCACATATCACCACAAGCTTTCCTGAATCACCAAGAACATCCACACTTCATCCACTTACAGGAATTCTTCTGTTCTTCATTCAGAACTTCAAGAACACAGTCTATCCTTATTGTCATAATGAAAAAGGTTCTTCTGGACCTCCAAATCATTCACAAATCTAGTTGTCACTTGACACTGACTTCTTCAACACTCCTTCCAATCTGCAGAATTAGATAATGTAATTCTAGAACTCACCGGACCAATCTGTGACACTCTGTCACCACTGAACGCCTGCTGGAACCAGTTCTACTTGAGTGAACATAACTTCTTCAGATCTTCATGCGGACCTCTAAAATCTTAACTTGATCATCTCAAGACTCATATCTACAAACCCTTTAATCCGCATCCTCTGATTCTCAACCCATTGAGTTCTTTTTCCTTCTTCTTATCATTGTTCTTCACTGTTCCTGATTGAGACTAATTTTCTCAATATCCTCAGCACACAGCTCATCCAATCCTTCTTATCAATGCAATATGAGTATGTTGACATCAATGACAACACTGGTTAACCTCATACTTGCAACAATCTCCCCCTTTGTCATTGATGGCAACATATGATGTGAAAAACCATCAAGACATGAACTTCTTTCTGTCACAGCTCCCCCTATCAACAACAACTCTTCACATGTCTTCTCTTCCTTTACTGCTCCCTCTTTGATCATCAACCACTTATTTTTCACATGTCTTCTCTCCCCCTTTGACATCAATGGCAAAGGGCTCATACTTGCAATTCTAACACATCAGAATCATACTAGCTGCTCCCCCTTAGTAGCAGCTCCCCATCATCAATCCAGATCACAAGATATGACTGTGATATCCATCGGACTAATGCACATCAGTGCATCCTAGTTCATCATTGGAGGGGGCATGACCCCTAACTTCTCCCTGAGATACTCAAAAGAGTCCTTGGGAAGAGGTTTAGTAAAAATATCTGCAAGCTGATCCTTGGAGGGCACATACTCCAATCTAACTTCACCCTTGTTCACTTGTTCTCTCAAAAAGTGAAATTTGATAGATATATGCTTGGTCTTAGAATGCAACACCAGATTCTTAGAAATATTTATTGCACTTGAATTATCACAGAAAATTGTGATAGGCTCCTCATATTCTACTTGAATATCTCTTAGCATTTGCTTCATCCACAAAAGTTGGGTGCAACTTGCTACTGCTGCAATGTATTCAACTTTAGTTGTAGATAGAGATATTGCTTCTTGTTTATTGCTTAGCCAAGAAACCAACCTTTTTCCCAAAAAGAATGCTCCTCCACTTGTACTCTTCCTATCATCCACATCTCCTGCCCAATCTGCATCTGTATATGCATGAAGAGAAAAGTCATGATCTCTGGGATACCATAGGCCATACTCAACTATTCCTTTCAAGTACCTAAAAATTCTTTTGATTGCCATGACATAAGATTCTCTGGGATCAGCCTGGAATCTCACCACAAGACCAACAACCTGCATTATATCTGGTCTAGTCTAAGTGAGATATAGTAATCCTCCAATCATTGATCTGTACTTTGTCTGATCTATCTTAGGAGAGTCGTCATCCTTACTCAACTTACATCCGGTAGCCATAGGAGTGTTCATTGGCTTTGAATCTTCCATTCCAAATTTCTTCAATAGTTCTTTCACATATTTGGTCTGAGAGATAAAGATTCCTTTCTCTGTTTGAGTAATTTGCAGACCCAAGAAGAAATTCATTTCACCGAGCATTGACATTTCAAACTCACTTTTCATTTGATTTGCAAAGGTTTTACATATACTGTCTCTTCCTCCAAAGATGATATCATCAACAAATACTTCAACAATCAAGATGTTTTCATGATCAATTTTGAAATACAGGTTACTATCAACAGTACCTTTGTTGAAACCAATCTTTAAAAGATGTTTGTCCAGCCTCTCATACCATGCTCTTGGGGCTTGCTTTAGACCATACAGTGCCTTCTTTAATTTGCAGACCATATCACCATGCTCTGATAACTGAAATCAATCCGGTTGTTCAATGTACACCTCTTCTTCTAGGTCACCATTCAGAAAAGTAGATTTGACACCCATCTGATACACTTTGAAATCTTTGAAGGAAGCAAATGTAAAAAATAGTCTGACTGCTTCAATTCTTGCCACTGGAGCAAAGGTTTCCTCAAAATCAATCCCTTCTATTTGAGAGTAGCCTTTGCAGACTAATCTGGCCTTATTTCTGATTACTTCACCAACTTCATTTAGTTTGTTCCGGAAGACCCATTTGGTTCCAATCACATTCTTGTTTATAGGTCTAGAGATAAGATCCTAAGTGTGATTTTTCTCAATTTGCATTAATTCTTCTTCCATTTCTTTTGTCCAATTTTCATCATTGCATGCTTCATTTATTGTCTTAGGTTCAATCTTGGAAATCAGACAACATTCATCTAAATTTTGAGCAACATTCCTTCTAGTTTGCACACCTTTTCTTTTGTCACCTATGATCTGATCTTTAGAGTGGTTCAGTCTTACATACCTTGGAACTTTGGGAGTTTCTTGCACTTCTACTTCTTGATCATGCTCATTTAGACCTGTCTCTTCTTCTTGATTTACCGGATCAGTCTGAATCTGACTTTCAAGAGAGGATGGAGCTCCTTGAACCAGAACATCATTCTGATCATCTTCATCATACTCATAAAATCTTGAGGGCTTCTCAATACCTTCATCAACCTTCACATTTGTACTTTCTATCATCTTTCTCAGTCTCTTATTGTAACACCGGTATGCTTTGCTTTGAGTGGAGTACCCCAAGAAAATTCCTTCATCACTTATAGCATCAAACTTTCCTAGATCTTCATCTCTTTTAATGTAACACTTGCTACCAAATACTCTGAAATATCTCACAGTAGGAGTGATGCCAAACCAAAGTTCATAAGGAGTCTTATCGGTATTGCTTCTGATTTGGACTCGATTGAGAGTGTAGACTGCAGTGCTAACAGCTTCTTTCCAAAACATTTGGGGAACATTTGCTTCCATCATCATTGTCTTGGATGCTTCCTGGATGGTCTGATTCTTTCTCTCAACTACTCCATTCTGCTGTGGAGTCCTAGGAGCAGATAATTATCTCTTTATACCATGCTTCTCACAGAAATCTATGAATTCTCTGGATGTGAATTCACCACCTCTATCAGACCTCAGACATTTCAGTTTTAATCCGGTTTGATTCTCTACCATAGCCTTGAAGATTTTGAACTTCTCAAATTCTTCTGATTTCTCTTTCAAAAAGGTGACCCACATCTTCTCAAATGAAGTATCTATCACCTTGCATACTCTTGATTCTTGTCGAACCACATAGATCAGTATGAACTAACTCCAATAATCCAGTAGAGGATTGATCCTTGCTTTTGAATGAGACTCTACTCTGTTTACCTAGATAACATTCTTTGCACAAACTATTTGTAGGTTTTACCAACTTTGGAAGATCTCTAACAGCCTGAGTATTGCTTGTCTTGATAATGTTACCAAAATTTACATGACACATCCTTCTATGCCATAACCAACTATGATCAATTTGAACAAATAGACAACTTTTATTAGTACCAACTAGATGGAAGATATTACCTTTTGTTTGAGTACCAGATGTAATCTCAGTTCCAGAGCTTTCAAAGATCCTGTATCTTCCATTCTTGAACCAGAGATCATAGCCTTTGTCCACCAACTGACCAACACTGAGAAGATTGTGCTTCAATCCTTCAACATACAGTACATTACCGATTTTGTTCTTTCCATCAGGAGAGATAGTTCCCCTACCTCTGATTCTACTAGCTGAATTGTCACCAAATTCACCTTTCCTCCTTCATACCTTTCCAAATCTAAGAACTTCTTCTTGTCACTTGTCATATGGTGAGAGCATCCACTATCAATAACCCAATCATCCTTTTCTTCAACTTGGGCAGCCAAAGCTCTTTCTATAACCTTATGATTGATAGATTCAGGGAATATTGGATCTTCTTCCTTGATGGCAATGAACACCCATTCATTTCCAGATTTGTCTCCTATCTCTGATTCATTATCTGTTACTCCTTCATTATCAACTTCTTCATGAACATAATAACAATTCTTTTGGAACCTTTGTCTATTAGAATTTGATCTTGTGGATCTTTCCAGACATCTTGAGGCAAAGTGACCAATCTTATTGTAGTTGAAGCACTTAAAGGGTAATTTTCCTTCATACTTACTGGATCCTCTTGGTAGTCTTTTTGCAATGAGGGCTTCAAGTTGAGCTATTTCTGCTTCTTCCTCTTCCATGTCTTTTCTTGCTTGATCATACCATGACAGCTTCCTTGAAGAGTTTTCTCCCAGATCAAATCTTTGTTTGCCTTTCACATAGGCACTAACTTTGAATGCAGATTTTGTCTTGGGAGGATCATCTCCAAACTCAGTCATTTCAAATGCAGCCAGTTTGCCAGCCAATTGTTCTCTTGTGACAGTTGTATGGGCTCTGAATTCATCAATGGCAGCAACCTTGATTTTGTAGGAGGCAGGAAGGGATCTGAGAATTTTGTAAACAATCTCATTTTCATCCAAAACTCCACTAGCATTCCTAATTCCACACACCAACTCATTTACTCTTGGCATAAAGGTAGTGATATTTTCATCATCTCTCATCTTCAATCTTTCAAATTTCCCTTTGAGACTCTGCAACCTTGCACTCTTAACAAAATCATCTCCTTCATGCAGAAGTTCTAGTTTAATCCAGATCTCATAGGCAGTTGGTAGGTCAATAACATTTGAGAGCTCTGAGTCAGTTAATGCACTTAGAAGAGCCTCTTTAGTCTATAGATTGTTTTTAGCATCTGTGATTTCATTTAGAATTGTCAGACCACCCTGTTGAGGTGTATATGCTTTTGTGACCATGGACAAGTACGCCTTTCCCATACATTCCAAGTGACATTTCATGTGGCCTTTCCAAAGAGTGAAGTTGGTTCCATCAAACTTCAGACTATCCTTCTTGTATGACGACATCCTGGATCTCCTCAAGCGGTTAAGCTCCTTTAAGAGGAACTTGGCTCTGATACCAATTGTTGATAACTGAGAGGGGGGTGAATCAGTTATCCCTAATTTTCTTATAATTCAAACACTTAAATCCACTTTGTTAATCAATAGCATAGCAATTAATCATTCATGGAGGCATAAGGCATAAACACCAAAGCAGATACACATCAACACATAAGACACCAAGATTTTGACGTGGAAAACCCGATTAAGGGAAAAACCACGGGGTGATTAACCCAAGGATTATTCTCTGTTAGAAGAATAAGAAAAATAGATGGCACATGCCAATTAGGGCTCACTACCCGAGGACACTACTCACAAGGAGGCACATTGCCTACAAGAGACACACTATCTACAAGATAACAAGTATTACAAACTTGAACTGGAGATTGACATTTTTACCATGCCTGGATCAGTTCCATTTGAGCCCAAAAATGCCTGCTCTGCGTTTTGCACTTCTCTTCACTATTTCACTCTCATCACCACAAGACACACTTCAAAATGAATTCACAAACCCTTCACACTGACTTCACAACACTCCTTCCAATCCGCAGAATGAGATAATGTAATTTTGGAACTCACCGGACCAATTTGTGACACTCTGTCACCACTAAATGCCTGCTGGAACCGGTTCTACTTGAGTGAACATAACCTCTTCAGATCTTCATGCGGACCTCTAAAATCTTAAGTAGAGCATCTCAAGACTCATATCTACAAACCCTTTAATCTATATCCTCTGATTCTCAACCCATTGAGTACTTTTGCCTTCTTCTTATCACTGTTCTTCACTGTTCCTGATTGAGACTAATTTTCTCAATATCCTTAGCACACAGCTCATCCAATCCTTCTTATCAATGCAATATGAGTACGTTGACATCAATGACAACACTGGTTAACCTCATACTTGCAACAAAAGCAATTCCTGGAAGCTATCTAGGAAATTGGCAAGGACTCTTCGGAGGCTCGGATAGATATTCCCATGTTCAGTGGAAAGATGAATGCTGATGAAGTTATGGAGTGGATTGAGGCTCTCAACAATTACTTCGAATACAAGGAAGTTCCTGAAAGTAAGAAAGTTAAGTTTACAAAAACTAAACTCAAAGGTTCTGCACTTACATGGTGGAATTACACCCAAGGAGAAAGGGTAAAGAATGGGAAGAATATGATATCTTCATGGAGCAGAATGCTGGAGAAGATCAAGTCCCAATTCCTTCCATCTGACTATGAGGTGCAGATTTATAGGACAATGCAGAATCTCAAGCAAAAAGATATGGATGTGGCTACTTACACCGAAGAGTTTGACAAATACACTATTCATTGTGGGTAGATGGAGGATGAAAAAACCAAGGTAGCAAGGTATCTAAATGGTCTGAGGATTAATATTCAAGATGAGATAAGTTTATTTACCCCTAAAAGTGTGGAAAAATGTTTTCAAGTAGCATTAAGAGCTAAAGAGAAGCTAAAGAGGAAAGGTGAGCAAAAGAGTAGAGGAAGAGGTGACAGAAATTTTAGAGGCAGTTTTGGAGGAAGAAGTCCTAACCAGAGGCCTAGTGGTGAGTCTAGCCAAAAAGAGCAAGTTGGAGACTCAAGTAGTAGAGGAGGCTACCGAGGAAGAAGGCCAAATGAAAGAGGTGGGACAAATGGATCAGACAGAGGATCCAAGCTCTCCAAAACGTGATTCTATAATTGTAATCAGATAGGGCATCCGACTTATAAGTGTCCAAAGAAGGCCTCAACTTCTCATGATAATGAGAGAAGAACCACATTGACTCAAGAGGATGCAGGGAGTGTGACATCTCCTAAAGTGAATTTGCAATCAGAAGTGGGAGAAAATCTAATGATCAAGAGGATGTTTCTCAAAGCACCAGTGAAGACTAAACCATCACAGAGGAAAGCACTTTTTAGGATCAATTGCAAAAGCAAAGGTAAAGTAAGCAAGGTAGTCATAGATTCTGGCTCAACCGATAATATGGTGTCTAGGGAAATGGTGGATAAATTGAACATAGAATGGATTCCTCATCAAACTCCTTACAAATCATCTTGGGTAAGTGATAGTCAATCACTTTTGGTAGATGAACAAGCATATGTTGATTTTCAGATTGGCGAATATAAGGAGAGAATTTTATGTGACATTTTGCCCATGGAGTGTTGTCACCTACTTTTAGGTAGGCCATGGCAATTTGATAGGCAATGATTGTATGATGGATATGCTAATACATACACCATCAAGAAGGATGGAAAGACTTTTGTGATGACACCATTGTAGGAGGATGCTGAAGCAAAGAAGGCAGCCAAGGTCTTTTTGATGGGTAAGAAAGAGTTTGTGTAGATCAATGAAGGTGAGACAACGATAGTCGAGGATACCTCAAGGAGTGGGGTTGCCAAAGGTCCAAGTTTGAAGGTGATTTTAGCTTTGAAGGATGGAGATCAGATAGTAATGTCTGAGATGGATCAGATGAAGGTCAAAGTGTAGGTCTGCAAGCAGCCACAAGTTGATTGGAAAGAAGAGGATACTATCCTCGTAGGGACTATTTTTTGTCCTGTAGAGCCAACAAGAGTTGAAAGGAAAACATATTCTACCATAGCAGTAGTACAAGAAGCATCAAACAAGGTTTTGAATGCAGGTGTTCAGGCAAAGATGATAGTAAGGAAGAATGACGAGCAAAGTCTGAGTTTGGTTGCAAGCACTCACTCATGGCAAGGTGTGAGTAGAGCCTACAATGTTAAGCATGCATTTTTTATTCCATGGAAGCCAGTTGCAGTCCAGAGATCATGGGGAAGGCATGATGTAGAGAAGGATAAAGGTGGAGCAAGCCAAAGAATCAACTCATGGGACATGAGTTCTTTTCTAGGTGGGGTGTATGGTGTAGGAGCACCTAACACAAGGTGGCCTCCATGAGGCATTTAAAATCATGTTTTGTTTAGGAAATCATGTTTGCGTTATAATAAGGTCTATTTAACCAATGCATGTAATTTCTGTTTGTATCTAGGTTCTTCAAGACCTAGAACCAATGTTTGTAAGTCCCAAGTAATTAGGTTGTATTTGTCTATTTGTTAGACGATTGGTCTCCCAGCCGCTTGGAATCATTCTCCCAGCTGCTTGGAGTCAGTTTGGTACTACTTTGGGCGAGTTTATAAACCTAGAGGATTGAACCAAATGGATATATCATTATCATTGTAATCAGATCGAAGCAAGAGAAGGATTGAATTTAATCACACATTTTGTTAAGGAGAAATCAAACTATTTTCTGTGTTGTCAATTTGTTTTCCATTCTCTATAATTACCAATTGCATAGCTGTAGATTTCCTTTCCATTCTATGTTTTCCATGGTTTCAATATGTCAATATGAAGCATTCCACTAATAAGATTTCTATCAAAATCAGTGGAATGGCTTCATTGTACCATATTCGTTTGTTTTCTATTGCATTTTCCTATTCGACGGTGCAGAGGATCTAGACAACGCGAGATGCACAGTAGGTGGCCTAGCATCTCCATGTGCTAGGGTTTGACTGGAGGAGTTGAAATCATTGTCGGTGAGACCGTGGCCATCAATGAAACATTCCTCACTTAGAGTGACAAGGCAGTCCGAGCGAAGAGGGGTTTAAGTCGTCAAATGAAGCCGTAGTCTAAAGGATCATGTTGGGATGACAAGGTCATTGGGTAGATAGCTTGGTGTTGAACTAACAACATTGGTCTTATCGATCAGGGCATATTGTGTGATACGGGGTAAAGAATACCGATAGAGATCCATCGGTGCATCGGCATAGTAAAACTAGAGTTCACCGATAGTAATTATCCTGCCAATAGGCAAAATACATAGATCGCTAAGACATGAGTTGGGCTCTCACCGATTGATCAATTGTGCATTTAGGAGGTTGCCCATCAATGATGAAGACCATTCAGAAAGGGATTGTGATGCTTTCTTGGTCATGTTGGAGAAGACTCAAATTCTGGAATAGAAAGAAGAAGCAACACCTGTAATGATGAGTTGTTTAGAAAACATAATAGTTGAGTCAGTTCTAGAAGGTAAAGATGAGGAAACATCTTTCCTTGAGTCATTTTATGGTGAGATTGATAGGAGTTCTCTACTTCCTGATATGGATGAGGCAATGTGCAGGTATGAGTCTTTTGAAAATCATAGAGAAGAAAGTGCTTCTCATTGTGATAGGTGAAAAGTCAGGTTTAGAAGATCAGACATAGTCATGAAACCCTAACCCTACCATCATCAAGGAATCTAATCTAAATGAAATCAAAGCATAATGCAAATCAAGCATAACATCACCTAGACCATGCGATTCCTTGTTTGAGGGATGTGGACTGCTTCTTCAACAATGAACAATTGCAAAGCTGAAAGCTGCCATGATGGATGATAAAAGCTCAAATGAATGCTCAGATGCTCAAGATCCTCAAGATGATAATGTAGGTGCTATATGATTGCTGGATCCCCCTCATATGGAATGATAGGGTGTTTATATAGGGCTCAGCCAAGATCAATTGACGGTGGAGATTCAGAGGCTGTGTGAATGGCTAGGATTGAAAGATACTAAATTTAGGTTCCATTAGTTGTGCATGTGAAGGATATGAATGAAAGTTGTATAACAACACATGATTGACTGGACAAGTGTTGGAATATGGTGAAAGATGAGTATTTAATTCAAATAAAATATTTGAATTAGTTGGGATATGAGTTGGATATTAATTAAATAAATTAAATTTATTTAATTAATAGGATAAATGAATAAAATGTGATAAGATATGATGTGGAAATTAATTTAAATAAATAAAATTTATTTAATTAATTGGGATGGGGATAGGATATGATTGGGTCATGATGTGGAATTAATTAAATAAATAAAATTTATTTAATTAATTGGCTTGATGGATAATGATGATTTAACAAGGTGTTACTAGACATGGACAAAGTTGGGACAATTTTGGGTGTCTACATTTTGCCCCTCTTTGATACAATGTTCGATAGAGCGTTGTGTCAAAGAAGATACGTTATGCGTTCGATAAACAAGTTATGTCCCAGTGTAACTGGCAGGTGATGCCCCCTCGAGAGGTAAGCCAGGCTAACCAGGAAGGGCTGGGTTGGCTCTCGATAGAAGAAAAAGGCTAAAAAGAAGGCTGACACGAAGAAAATGGGAGTTGGATGGAAGAAAATAGGCTGTGGCATAGAAGAATTAGGGTTGTGAGAAGGGCTATAAGTAGGTTCTAGATAGGATGATGGGCAGCTTTCAAGTAATTGCTCAGAATGAAAAGAAATGCAGTCCTTATGTTTGATATAGCATATGGATGTTATGCACTAGGGTATAAGAGACCAAGGTGTCGAGATATCCAATGCACAACTAGCATGTTACAATCTTGTCTGAACGCATGAGGTCAAGATGTTGAGCCAACATGCACAAGATATGAATAACAGCTAGTGTTGGACTTTGACGCTACAAGCAATGGTTTGAGCTTATCTCCACTACACATAATGATAGCTTGTTGGTTATATGTATGGAGTTAGTCTTAACATAGAATAGTCTCAAATGCATAAGAGACTGTTTAGCTTCTCAGATGCTAGAGATATTGATATGTAAGATGCTAATCCCAACACGTACAAGATACCAATATGCATAGGAAGAGAATAAGATCATCCCGCAAATGCAAGATAAAATGATAACACACACAAGCAAGCAAGCAAGCATGCACAAATGATTCAAAAACAAACAAGGTATTGCCCCTGTAAGCTGTAAACCAATGATTAATTGATTGTTGTTTTGTTTGTTGAGTGTTGAGAGTGTTGTCATTGTGGGGAAAGCTATATCTCTAGATCAACACAAGGTTGTTTGCTGAGTTGGTTGGCTGATTGATTTGGCTTACAACAAGGCTAGGATCAAGACCATTGATTGTGATTGGATAACTTGGCTTGATTGCTTAACATGATTGGTCTGGATTTAAGGATGGGCTTGCATTTGGATCATTTCTTGGAATGGTTGGAAGATGATGAAATGCTGATTAGATTGATTTGATGAAGGATGGATGATTTGTGGTGGATTGAGCTACTTTTGATGTGCTGAAGTGATTGGATTTGTTTTGATGGTTGGCTTGATGTGCTTTGGTTTTGATGTTTTCTATTGCTGGGTTGATTGTTTTGATGATTGGATTGTTTTGAATGATGATAGTGATGCTATGATGATTAGAGTGTCCACTCAATCTAAGCATAAGCAAGTGTTCTCAGTGTGCTCAAAGGATGTAAAACAAACAAGGTATTGCCCTTGTCAAGTCATAAACCAATGATTGATTGTTTGTTGATAATGATAGATAGTGTTGTCATTGTGGGGAAAGCTATATCCCTAGAACAACACAAAGATGTGGGAACGCTATATCCCATTGATGATGATGATAATTTGATTGATTGGTCTCATGACAAGATGAGGTTCAAAACCTGTTGATTTGATTGGATAAATGTTCCTTGATTGATTGGCTTGCTTGATATGGATTAATGTGACTTGGATTTAAGATCATTGCTTAGATTGATTAGATTGATATGATTGGAATAAGTGATTGATTGAAATGGATGAATAAATGTTATTGATAGGAAGAATTGATGATGATGATGATTTGATTGGATGTTGATGGAGTTGATTGATTTGGATGATGTGATTCGTTTTATTGCTTGGCTTGTTCGTTGGATATTGAGTTTTTTGGATTTTTTTGACATATTTGATTTTTTTTGTATTTTTTTGAAATGTTTTGGGATGTCAATGGATTTACAATTTGGGTAGCCTTTGTGCTTGATACCAATGACAAGGGAAAAAAACCAAGTCTAGGTGCAAGGGATAGATAAAAGGATTGGATGGATAAAATGATGGGCTCATAGCAAATGGGATGGAAGGCTCATGATAAATGGATAGGCCATATAGGGGATGGATGCATGCCCCGTGATAAACGGATAGGTAGGCTATAGTGGAAAGCTCATGATAAATAGATAGGGATAAGCTATAAGATGGAAAGCTCATGATAAGGGTATGTCATAGTGGATGGACCATAAGGGAGCTAGGATGTGATCTTCAAAGGCTATGTGGCATAGGAAGAACTTGCCCCCATTCTAGGATATTTACATGACAAGGCTCATGACAATGGGATGACATGATAGGTTTTACATGACAAGGTGTATGATAGGTGGATAATGATAAGATGGATTGATTAAGAAGGTATGAGGTATACCAAGAGATATCCAAAGCATGTTTCAAGATTTTGCCCCTATGTCTTCATCAAAATCAAAAGGCAGAAGGATGGATGAATGGATAAATGGGTTCAATAGGATAGGCTTGTTTATGTAATGGCTAAGGATGGTAGGATGGTAAATGATATAATGGGATAGATAGTTTGGAAATGGATAGGTTGGATGAGACAATGTGCCCCCAAGTGTAAGTGACATAGAAGATCAACCTACACATGACGTCTATTTGCCAGGTTTTCATCATGGTACTTATCCAAGGCACCTGTTTACCAGGTTTTCACCGTTGGATGAAGGGATTTCTCTTTACTTTTTTGATTTTTTGATTTTTGATTTTTGCTTTTTAGATGGGTTGATAATTACACATGGCGCCTGTTTGCCAGGTTTTCACCATCGTAATGGATAGGAGGGACTCAAGTGGCTAGTTCAATGGATGTTGGTAGTCCCATTAGAGATAGATGATGTCTTCGCATGGACCATGTCAATTGTGCTCATTGATGTTGATAAGGGATTGCATGGATGGGAGATGGATTAGGTAGATAGTGGATGATGATGTGGAATTATGGTAGGGTAGGCTAGTGGCTTATGGTGTGGATTTATATAGGCTTATGGAATGAAGATGGACGAAAAGTTTATGCCAAAGTATGGACCATAGGGATAGCATGGGGGAGATATGTAGGATAATGGATGGAAGATGGGGAGATGTAGTTGTGTGGAGGTGCTGCGGAGTGGAAGGGAACCATGACCAATGGTTGCACACACTGTGATAAACATTGAAGCTTTTGATGAGATGGTGGTGTAGGAAGCAATGGAGATGTTTGCTTAGGAGATGGTTGATGAAGTGATTTAGAAACCCACATAGATTTAGTATATTTAGTGCTTTTGCTTTTCTTGTGGGAGTTTTGAAAGTTTTGGATAGGCTTTTGGATGGATATAGGCTTTTGGATGGAGGTAGGTGATTGGGATTCTTGAGATGTGGAGGAGGATGCCTCATTTGCTTTGCTGGCTATTTGCTTAGGAACCCAAACCATTTTGCTTTTAGGCTTTTCTTTTGGAGGTATGGGCTTGGATAGCTTTGTGAATGTACTTTGCTTAGAAGATGGATGATTTAGAGACTTGTCACATTGGTACCCTAAGGCATGAGGGTCCTTAGGAGTTTTAGTTGGATTTTTGGCTTTATAGGTAGAGGCATCAAAATTTTTGCTTTGTATCCCATGGGGTGGGTGGAGTGGATGGAATGATTGGAAGCTTTATGCTTAAATGATGTGTGCTTTTGTTGGCCATGATTAGGGATGCAAGGATACTTATGAATGATATGTATGTTAGGTGTTGGAAGCAATGGTGGCAAGGTGGATGGAGGGATATTTGGAGTTGGTAAAAGTGGAGGCAAAGTGGATGGTGGAAGGTGTATGGTCACATGCTTTTGACTTTTATAAGTTGGTGGAGGTGGAATGATAACATATGTTTTAGGTAGATGATAAGGTTTGCAATGGAAAGTGGTAGATTTATGATGTATGAAGGGATTACCAACGTCTTGGCCTTGTTTACCTTGGGGTGTGTATCCAAGGCCATATGAGCATGGAGGAACTTTGACATGGTTTGGCTCTAAAATACCTTGTTCATAAAGGCCTAGACCTTTGCCTTTGTAGTTCATGTTTTGGAGTATACGATGGACAATGGGACTAGATGTGTTTTGGGAACTAGACTTGAGTTCTTTATTGGATGTAGAAGATGAAGTGGAGGACAAAGTTTGTTGTTGTCCTAAAGAGGAACACTCATGTATAAGGGTGGATAGACTAATAGGACATAATGGGTTTGAAATGGGATCGATGGTAGATGTGGAGGGAGGATCATTAGCATTGTGTTCACTAAGATCCAAGTTATTTGTTTGATCTTCTATGCTTATGTGTTCTTGAGAGGCACATGTCTCATTATGACAAGTGGATGTTTGCTCATTATGGATAGGGCTAGATGGCGGATGACTAGGAGCAATTTGGATATCTCGCTCATGGATGGTTATGGGATTATGGATAGGATCAAGGTACTTTTTAATAGGTTCTTCATCATAGATATCATCTTGATCATGAGATAGATAAAGTTTTTCCAAATGGATCATCATGGTTTTCATGATCTTAGCTAGAGCCTTGATCATAACTATGAGCAAAAATAGGATTAAGTGGGCTATAAAAGGGATAAATTTGCTCATGAATGAGATCATGGTGATGGCTAATAGCTTGAGGGCAACCCATAAGTAGATCATGGATAGATGGAACTTAGAGGTGCTTTGATCTTGATTAAGATTAAGGTTCAATATTTCCACATGTTTAAGATTATGCTCTTGACGTACCTCTTGACTTTGGATGGAAGTGGAAGGTTCTTGAGTGGAATTGATAGGCTCTTGATAGTTATCAACATGAAGGCATGATGGCTCTTGACTTAGGCTTGTGGTTGAAGACTCTTGAATAGACTTGTTGGCTTGTAGGTCACATGATGGGCTTAAAGGGCTCGGTATGTTAATGGAAGGCTCTTGAAGAGGCTCAAGGATATGTGAACCACATGATGAGATTATAGGATTAGACGTGACCTTTGGGATTTCATTGGTAGGCTCATGAATTGGTGTTTGACATGGGGGTTGTTTATTCCTAGCTAGTAGCCAATGGATCACATCCTTCGCAAGGGTATGAGTGGATGGGAAATATAATGGATGGATGATAATGGTAGATGGTGTTGGATTAGAATTAGGACAAGGATTAGGTTGAGAGCTAATTAGATTGGATGGATTAGGATTTGGACTAGATGGGGGTGACACATAGGATGGGGATGATGTGGCACGATTTCCCATTATAGGTGGGTACACCTTGTAAACAATTGAGACAAATATTGGGCATTGATTTGTATTATGGCCTTTGGTCCTATGGTATGCACAATAATCATGTTCATCATATGGACTTTCTTCACATGGTTTGACTTTAGGAAGTTCAATGAGTTTTGCTTCAAGCATCCTTTGTAAAACTCTCTCAGCCGCATCCTTTGGTGAACAATTAGAATGACATGGTGATGAAGGTAATGAAGGGCTTGGTGATTTGGAAGGTAAAGGGATCAATGGACTATGATTGGGATCACATGGTGGTGTTGGGATAGGACTTGTTGGTTCATGTGATGGCATGTGATTGGATGGTGGTGGCCACTCTAGATTGGTATCTCCCTTGTCAAAGGTTATTAGATCTTGCATAGGATAACTTGGGCTTGTTTGATTTATGTACAAGGGGCCATTGGGATTTGGATATGATCCTTGTTGGAAAGATGGATTTAGATCTATCAATGGTGCTTGGTGGTCTTGTTGAAAAGGTGTACTTGGACTTACTCGATTTATGTACAAAGAGCCATTGGGACTTGGATGTTGTTCTTGTAATATCACTTGATGGCTTTGTGGATGGGCTTGGTAGTGCATTGGAATGGTGGTATGAGGGATTGGATAAGCTTGAGGTGGATGTTCATAGGTTGATGTGGTATTGACTTGGTGGATAGGTGGATTAAGTTGATATGAAGTGGATGGATATGACATGTGGCTATAAAGCGGATTAGGTTGATATGAAGTGACTAAGGATTGTTGTACTTGTTGAGCTTGACTAGTGGCTAAAAGGTGTTGGACTTGGGCTATGAAGTGTTGTAGTTGAGGTGATTGGCTTGTGTGTGGTTGAGCTCTTTAGAGGAATGTTGTGTGGTTACACAACACGCCCCATTTTAACTTGGTAAAACAGGGACCCAACTTTTGGCTTGGCTTGTGTTGTCTGCTTTCTGGCGGTTTGGTAAAAATGAGTCAGGTGCATCATCATCATGAAGGTCAGGATGAGGTTGGTCATCATCAGGAGGTCAGTTTGTCAAAGTTCATATTTTGTTTCTACGACCTCATATTTAGAAAGAGCTTGAAATTCCATGCAGGTTTGCCTTTTACATCACCTGAAAATTCATCCATATGAGGGAGTTATGCACAGTCAAAGTTTTGGTCAAACCTGATAATCGCAAGAGGATCATCATATTTTTATCCTCAGTCATGTTGTCAAGATCATCATGATCTTGATCTATCACCCGATAAAAATCATGCAGTCCCAATATCCGGACGTCAATCTTAAGTGATAGTGTGCTTTACCCGTCAAATGACCTTAGGCGCATCGTGAGCATCATGATTTTAGGAGGGTCATATTTTATAAACTCGGTTTTGCTGTATGAAGAACATCATCATCATATTTGAAACACCCCCCCGATAATATCCTGAGGTTCAAATATCCGGAAGTCAACTTTAAGTCATAGTAAGTTTTCCCTGTCGAGCGGTCTTTTGTATCGCGAAAGGTCATCATCATGATCTTGATCTATCACCCGATAAAAATCATGCAGTCAAAATATCCTGATGTCAATCTTAGGTGATAGCGTGCCCTTTACCTGTCAAATGGCCTTATGCTTTTCGCAAGCATCATATTCTGAATATAACCCGATATTTCGTAATGTCATCCTGCCGAGAAATATGACCTTTTGCTAATATCCTGATGACGTCATCCTAACCTGATAAATGAAGAAGCAAATATCAGGATGACGTCACCATCATAATCCTTTCCTCAGCGGCAGGATATTTTCCAAAACATGATCCGGTTCACGAATATGACGATGACGTCCTGTTCTAAGTTTAAACAAAAGCCCCGGATATCCTGATGATCATCATCATCCTGATCTTTCGAGAGGGTTACCTTGGTCGCAAAGGGGTCATATTTCATTCACCAACTGATCATCCTGCTTAGGTGACCCGATATTACATTTATCCCCTGATCTTAACTAAACATGACGGTGACATCATCTTTTACATTTTAATGAAGCCTGAATATGACGATGACATCACCATCATTTTCCTTTCCTCAGCAGCAGGATCATATTTCATATCCTCCTATTTTTTCTTCGACATGATGATGATGATGATGTCATTCTTTTCCCCAATATACAGAAGCGAAACATAACGGTTGCATCCTCTGGACATTCGGAAGGGGGAGCATCACATTTCCAAAATATCATGCAGACGAAAGTTTTAAGTCTTGCTGTCGGCCTTATCTTGAGTTTTCTTGCCGATAGAACATGTCTTCCCGATGGAAGGACATCATCATGATTTTTGGCGTCGGTATAACTATTGCCGTCCGCCTAATGTAAAAATTGTCATCCTAACCGTGTGTAGTCACGCCGATACATACATGATCATATTTGAACCCGATATACAAGAAAATGGGCGGGAAAACAGAGCGATAGAAATTTGAAAGCCCGATTGCCTGTAGCTGCACATTTTGGAGGCTTGTTTAATAAAACGTTTTAATTCCTGTTGTTTATCCACATGATGATGAACTTAGTGTTTGTCTGTTTACTTGCAGGAAGTCATGATGCTACTGCTGAAGTTGAGCATTGTATGGTTGCACATGGAGGCAACATGAACCAGAAATGAGGAGGATATTGTCAAATATGCTGTTTGCCAGCTGGAGACCGAATCAAATCAAAGATGCTGGAATATTCTGTGCCAGCTGTACATTTGCCAACTGGCGAAGCATGTGCTTTTCATCTGGACCGTTGATTATTATGAGAGGATCCTGATCCTTGGATCATTGTAACTGTTTTCTGGCATTTGCTCTATATAAGAGCCAGATCCTGAAGTAGAAAGGGAATGAAGATAGATATATCTGGCAATAAGGCCATTAGAGGGTAGATTAGAATGAACATTAATAGAGATTGGAATATCTGGCAAGAAGGCCAATTACTGTAGAGTCAATTAGGAGATCGGATTACTGAGACTAATAAGGATAGAATTGTTGAAATGTCAAGGTTCTTTCTTCAGATCACTGTAAATGTACCTGTTCTTGAGCATACTGAATGGATATGAAGTTTCAGATTACATCCTGATTGTAAATTTTACGTAATCTTCATGTTGATTTCTAGATATGTACTGGTGAATGCTGTGTTCAACTGGAAGCGCTTTCATTTCATTACATATTGTTATCAACTTTTCCTTTGAAGATTTGCACTAGATCATTCGGATTTGTGGAATGTCCTGGTGAAGTATGATTTTAGTTTCCTTCTTTTCATTGCAAGTATGGGAGCTTGTATGTGGATCAGTGATCTAAGTCAAGTAGTTTTGGGAATCTCATTCTTTCCCCCTTTTCCTTTTTTTAATTTCATAAATTCATCACCATAACTGCAAATCATGATAAATAACAAGCAGAACAGAGAAATATGCTGAAATCCCGTAGGTAACTGAAAATCATTAGCATATTTGAGTTAAATGCATGTAGTATTGAAAATATCATGCAAAGAATTGTAAATAATGGTAGAAATCATGCAAATATCAGCCTGTAGGCACATTATTTGACTAAA
This sequence comes from Cunninghamia lanceolata, assembly GCA_027924645.1. Taxonomy (NCBI): domain Eukaryota; kingdom Viridiplantae; phylum Streptophyta; class Pinopsida; order Cupressales; family Cupressaceae; genus Cunninghamia; species Cunninghamia lanceolata. The sequence goes on along the minus strand of BSBN01000737.1, from coordinate 6,806,476 downwards.
TTCACAGTGCAGAGGTAGAATTATTGAAGATTTATGCAGAGTAGACATACAGAGCAGGATATTTTGAGGAATGATGATGAACTTTGCAGAAACACGTAAGGCCCCTGAATGGAAAACAGCAACACACATCAACCACTGAGTAACATCAGTAGATTAAGACCTAATCAACAGAGACTTGGGATCATGAATTCTCTGAATTCATCGTATCTTTCAAGATGAGTAAAGGTTGTTGTGTAACTTTTATTCTATGTTTGTGAATGACTAACATCATGACCAACATAAATTGGCGCTAGAAGGAGGGCTGAGCTGGAAGAGACGCCACTGCTTCAGTCATCATACATTTTATGTAGGCCCCTCGCTTCTAACGCAACATAAATTGGCGCTAGAAGGAGGGCCGGAGCTGTTTCTCAGCAAATAGATCCTGTTCAATTGAAGTGATATCCCTTGCCTCTGTTTATCAGCCCGCTTTAAATCTTGCAAACATATATGCAGGCCCCTCGCTTCTAACGCAACATAAATTGGCGCTAGAAGGAGGGCAGGCCCGGAAGATCACGCTCATCATCAGTATTTTCAGGTTTGATGACGCATAGAGTAAGGTAACCTCAGATCGCCCGTGAATTTCAGTAAATTACATAAATATTTGCTGTGCCAAGATTGTATGTGTTCATTCTATGTAAAGATTTCCAGATCTCACATAAATATTGCAAGCTTTACAGTAGATCTTTCTTAATTCACTAATATCGGCAAAAAGTACGTAAATTTGTTCAAACTTTGAGACTTTTAAGCCTTAGGCACTCGAGATCTTGTGTTACGGGTCAGGATATCCCAATATCCTATCACATTTCTGGATTTCTGCAAATATTGCATAAATATTTCAGCATTTGAGTTAAATGTCTATAAATATCTCTTATCTGAGATGTTTTGGTTGCACCTTTGCAAAGATCTAGCCCAAAGCATCAAAGATTAGTTTGATTTTTTGAACTTTCAAGTTTTATTCTGAGATATGATAGATCTCATTAAAATTTCAAAATACTAAAAATTTAAAAATAGAGTCTCATTTTGATGGATGTATATGAAGGCAATTGTCAAATTAACATTCCTTTATTTCAGGAAACTTTGAGTAGGCAGCTTTACCCTCACAGTTTGTCTAACTTTGGTTTATCTACCTGTTGTAGGATACACCAGACTGTAGAACACAGTGAAATTAATTGTTTAACTTTCCTTACAAGGTTGGATTTATATTGGAAAGGATTAATACTCTTTCTGGATGTGTTCAGGGCTGAAACTTGCCAAGAAAATGAAGAAGTCCGGCAGGAAAATGAAGAAATTCTGGAGCAACAAGCAGATGCAGCACCAGAAGTTATTAATTGTCCAGACATTGAAGTGGATCGTTCTGAAGATTTTGAATTATACTTGTCTAGAAATATATAGTGTAGTCAATTATTAGGCTTATCCACTGATGATGTCTTGATTGAAAGATGGTGCAGATTACATGATGAAGAGCATTCAGAGAGAGATTGCTACCCTTGCTTGGTTATGTTGAAAAAGACTCTAGAAAATACAATGGCTGAGTCAGTTCTAGAAGGTAATGAAGAGGAAATGTCTTTCCTGGATTCATTCTATGGTGAGATTGATAGGAGTTCTCTACTTCCTAATACAAGTAAGGATCAGTTAGTATGCAGGTATGAATCTTGTGAAAATTTTAGAGAAGAAATCACTCATCAGGATAATATTTTTGATTCTGATCCTAATACTTTTGATAAAGAAGATGAAACGTCTTTCCTGGAATCATTCTATGGTAAAGAGAAGTGTAAACAGATAGTAGAGCAATTTAAATCTACTGCTGATGATGAAGTTCCTATGATAGTAACTCAGGGAGTCATAGAGAAGAAAATAAATGCTGATTTACTACATAACTGGGTTGAATTGAATGATCAAATGCAAGAATGTTGCAGGTTAATGGAACCAGATCCTTTACTAGATAGAAGATGTGAATTGTTTAATGAACAATTCCTGAAAGATGAAGATGTAGAAGACTTTGGAGTTGTTATGCATGATCAGATGTCACTCCAGAAATATTTTGAGAATGAAACAGGGGAGTGTCCTTATCAAGTGAAAGTTGTTTCTCTTTTACAGTCAAATGATTTAGAAAGGATAAATTTCTGTATATCAGGTTGTGATAATAAAGATACTTATTTAGATGTTGATGTACAGGAAATTGAAGAAAATATTGAGAAGTTTCCTGAACTAGAGGATAAATTGAACATCCGGAATGAAGGAACAAAGTTGGATAAAGATGAAGAATTAATACATCAAGAGTCATACATCCTTCAATTTGAAGAGAGACCAGGCACTGAGCCAAGCAGTGAAAATATAATGACAAATGGAGGACCAATTGCCAATGAAGAAGCATGTCCAACAAAATCAGAAATACACCAGGTTGTATTTCTCCTTTCCACAGTAAATGATGTTGATTACTATTTTGATTATGGAAATTCAGGAGATAAGACATGCATATGGATTAATCATGAACATGATGAGCTTCCTCAGTTGCTGATCATTAAGAGTTGTTCTGTTGAATACAGTGAATTCAGAATATCAGAATATTTTTCAGAATATAAAGATAAATTTGCTAGGTTGAGAACCATAACTAATACCCTGATGCTCCTACACAATCAAAAGAAGTATGCAAAGACAGGTGTCTTTGGGTCTTTTTCTGGTTTTTGTTTGCCTAGTAGTGGTTTGTATATAATTTTGTAGGTTAGTTGTTTGTACAGTCTACTTGTTTTGCTTTCTTGTTCTATTTCTGTTGTTTCCTTTTTGTAGGTTAGTTGTTTGTATAGTGTTTCTTCTATTTTGTGTTGTTTTGGTTGAGTTTTTGTTTTGGTAAGTCAAGATGATGCACTTCATCACCTAAGAAAATAACTAAATTGTTAGGATTCACGTGATGAGATCAGATTTAGATATAGATTGTAATTCATTCTGATAAATATTCATGATCAGGTTTTATAATATCTTTTCATCAGGTGCCTTTTCTTGTCCAAAGTGAATCAAACACAATGAAACACCTAACAGCCTTGGGCTTGTTGAAGATATGAGTATAGGTGTTAAGTGAAAAATCTAAAGGGACTCCCTTGCTACCAATACAATCTCCAACCTAAAGCTGCAAGTGACCATACCTTGTACAAATGAGCTGACATGATGATATCAAATATATAAATAAAAAATATATAAACAATAAACTTAGGCCATCTACGTAACTCTACCGGGGCTATAGATGCCTGCTGGCAGTGGGGCTCTACTTAGGGAGATTGTATAGATAACCTTGCCGGGGCTATGAATGCCTGCTGGCAGCAAGGCTCTATCCAGGTTGGCTATGAGGGATGATCTCCAACTATGTAGTTTAACACCAGTTACTTGTATTTTCAACTTGTTTTCAAGATGAGGATAATTAATCATATGCACACACATGATCCTTTGTTAGCACTGTTACCTTGATGAAACTTTATCATTCAAAGATCATGATGATTTTACTTAGAAAGAATTAGAATACTATAGATGAATATGATCATATCACTTGAATCATTTGAATTTTGTTGTTTTCTTTGGTGGCAAGTTGTTGTGTGGTTACACAACACGCCCCATTTTAACTTGGTAAAACAGGGACCCAACTTTTGGCTTGGCTTGTGTTGTCTGCTTTCTGGCGGTTTGGTAAAAATGAGTCAGGTGCATCATCATCATGAAGGTCAGGATGAGGTTGGTCATCATCAGGAGGTCAGTTTGTCAAAGTTCATATTTTGTTTCTACGACCTCATATTTAGAAAGAGCTTGAAATTCCATGCAGGTTTGCCTTTTACATCACCTGAAAATTCATCCATATGAGGGAGTTATGCACAGTCAAAGTTTTGGTCAAACCTGATAATCGCAAGAGGATCATCATATTTTTATCCTCAGTCATGTTGTCAAGATCATCATGATCTTGATCTATCACCCGATAAAAATCATGCAGTCCTAATATCCGGACGTCAATCTTAAGTGATAGTGTGCTTTACCCGTCAAATGACCTTAGGCGCATCGTGAGCATCATGATTTTAGGAGGGTCATATTTTATAAACTCGGTTCTGCTGTATGAAGAACATCATCATCATATTTGAAACACCCCCCCGATAATATCCTGAGGTTCAAATATCCGGAAGTCAACTTTAAGTCATAGTAAGTTTTCCCCGTCGAGCGGTCTTTTGTATCGCGAAAGGTCATCATCATGATCTTGATCTATCACCCGATAAAAATCATGCAGTCGAAATATCCTAACGTCAATCTTAGGTGATAGCGTACCCTTTACCCGTCAAATGGCCTTATGCTTTTCGCAAGCATCATATTCTGAATATAACCCGATATTTCGTAATGTCATCCTGCCGAGAAATATGACCTTTTGCTAATATCCTGATGACGTCATCCTAACCTGATAAATGAAGAAGCAAATATCAGGATGACGTCACCATCATAATCCTTTCCTCAGCGGCAGGATATTTTCCAAAACATGATCTGGTTCGCGAATATGACGATGACGTCCTATTCTAAGTTTAAACAAAAGCCCCGGATATCCTGATGATCATCATCATCCTGATCTTTCGAGAGGGTTACCTTGGCCGCAAAGGGGTCATATTTCATTCACCAACTGATCATCCTGCTTAGGTGACCCGATATTACATTTATCCCCTGATCTTAACTAAACATGATGGTGACGTCATCTTTTGCATTTTAATGAAGCCTGAATATGATGATGACATCACCATCATTTTCCTTTCCTCAGCAGCAGGATCATATTTCATATCCTCCTATTTTTTCTTCGACATGATGATGATGATGATGTCATTCTTTTCCCCAATATACAGAAGCGAAACATAACGGTTGCATCCTCTGGACATTCGGAAGGGGGAGCATCACATTTCCAAAATATCATGCAGACGAAAGTTTTAAGTCTTGCTGTCGGCCTTATCTTGAGTTTTCTTGCCGATAGAATATGTCTTCCCGATGGAAGGACATCATCATGATTTTTTGCGTCGGTATAACTGTTGCCGTCGGCCTAATGTAAAAATTGTCATCCTGACCGTGTGTAGTCATGCCGATACATACATGATCATATTTGAACCTGATATACAAGAAAATGGGCGGGAAAACAGAGCGATAGAAATTTGAAAGCCCGATTTCCTGTAGCTGCACATTTTGGAGGCTTGTTTAATAAAACGTTTTAATTCCTGTTGTTTATCCACATGATGATGAACTTAGTGTTTGTCTGTTTACTTGCAGGAAGTCATGATGCTGCTGCTGAAGTTGAGCATTGTATGGTTGCACATGGAGGCAACATGAACCAGAAATGAGGAGGATATTGTCAAATATGTTGTTTGCCAGCTGGAGACCGAATCAAATCAAAGATGCTGGAATATTCTGTGCCAGCTGTACATTTGCCAACTGGCGAAGCATGTGCTTTTCATCTGGACCGTTGATTATTATGAGAGGATCCTGATCCTTGGATCATTGTAACTATTTTCTGGCATTTGCTCTATATAAGAGCCAGATCCTGAAGTAGAAAGGGAATGAAGATAGATATATCTGGCAATAAGGCCATTAGAGGGTAGATTAGAATGAACATTAATAGAGATTGGAATATCTGGCAAGAAGGCCAATTACTGTAGAGTCAATTAGGAGATCGGATTACTGAGACTAATGAGGATAGAATTGTTGAAATGTCAAGGTTCTTTCTTCAGATCACTGTAAATGTACCTATTCTTGAGCATACTGAATGGATATGAAGTTTCAGATTACATCCTGATTGTAAATTTTACGTAATCTTCATGTTGATTTCTGGATATGTACTGGTGAATGCTGTGTTCAACTGGAAGCGCTTTCATTTCATTACATATTGTTATCAACTTTTCCTTTGAAGATTTGCACTAGATCATGCGGATTTGTGGAATGTCCTGGTGAAGTATGATTTTAGTTTCCTTCTTTTCATTGCAAGTATGGGAGCTTGTATGTGGATCAGTGATCTAAGTCAAGTAGTTTTGGGAATCTCATTCTTTCCCCCTTTTCCTTTTTTTAATTTCATAAATTCATCACCATAACTGCAAATCATGATAAATAACAAGCAGAACAGAGAAATATGCTGAAATCCCGTAGGTAACTGAAAATCATTAGCATATTTGAGTTAAATGCATGTAGTATTGAAAATATCATGCAAAGAATTGTAAATAATGGTAGAAATCATGCAAATATTAGCCTGTAGGCACATTATTTGACTAAATTCACAGTGCAGAGGTAGAATTATTGAAGATTTATGCAGAGTAGACATACAGAGCAGGATATTTTGAGGAATGATGATGAACTTTGCAGAAACACGTAAGGCCCCTGAATGGAAAACAGCAACACACATCAACCACTGAGTAACGTCAGTAGATTAAGACCTAATCAACGGAGACTTGGGATCATGAATTCTCTGAATTCATCGTATCTTTCAAGATGAGTAAAGGTTGTTGTGTAACTTTTATTCTATGTTTGTGAATGACTAACATCATGACCAACAAGGAAGAATTGTAATATTTCAATGGCATCTTGGTTTAGGGGTTGTGATCCTTGATAAATATTTTGGAGGAATCTTTGGAATTTGATTGTTGGGTCTTCTAGCGTAGACATGTTGTCACCAAGTGTTTGTCTTAAGTCCTTTTAACAAGTGCATGCTTAGGGATTTGGATGATGATGTGGAATGTTTAGATGATGTGTTTAGATTGATTTGTTTATGTGTTTGGTGTTTATAGCTTGATTTGGCAATGTTCAAACAAATGATTATGCATATACACACATGAATCACTCACGCAAGACACATAAGCAAGTTGTTAGTTTGAAAGAATGTGATGATGGTTAAGCAAGCACGTGAAGACAATTCAACAAGTCCTAGTTAAGGCAAGGCCACTATCACAAGGAGGTTCTAGTGAAAATCCGGGGGACCGGCACCCCACGAGCATCCAGCAAGCCACTTAAGACTTTAACTAACCCTACTAGGAGTTTTAATATACACAAAGGTACACCTCCTTTCGAGTTAGCACTGTATGGTGAGTGCTAATACCGATTGACTTGGCTTTCGCCTTATCCTCTGATTTTTATAGCGGACTGGATGAAAGTACCACTTGAGGTCATTCCCTTGGGGTGGATACCAAGGCAGGCCTCTCTAAGGCTAAACAAAAGCAACACAAGTAAATGTTTTTGATCTCCAAGTTCATGTTGGCATGTGAGGAGAGAGCATACACATTTACTTGGTCACACTCACATGGGGTTCATTAACCTTAGAAATTAATGTGTGATCAAATAGTTCAAGCACTTGTTCATTTTAGATCCAAATCCAAATGTGATGAAAGACACTTCTTCATTTTATCCCAATTTCTCGATGATGTGATAGCAAACAATGTTCGTTTTAATCCCAAAGTCCAAATGTGTGATCAAACAAGATTAAGAGATGAAAGATTAGAATGAGTGCACTTGATACAATCGCTTTCCAATTTGCTGTAGATGTTGATGCCAATGCTGCTCCAGCTCCTTAGATGCCTCTACAAGTCACCAATTCCAAAAAGAAACAAGTAAACTTGCAAAGAAGATGATTACATGAAAAGGATGAAATCTAAAATATTGATAAAAATGATTTGATACAGAAAAATAGATTGCATAAATAGAAAGTTCAGGAGATTCTAAGCAATTTGAAAAAATGTTTCGTTGAAAAATGATCAAAATTGCTCAAGTTATGCTCAAAATGAAGTTTGCAATGAACCTAAACTTTGACTGATAAAAAAGAGGGTAAAATGATATAATCACCTAAAAAAACTTACTCCACTATGTAGTTTGTCCTCTCAGCTTTCCAACGAGTCCTTGTTTGTGCAATTTGGCCTTCGTATGTGAAAGTTATGATAGAAATACCAAGATGCACAATGACAGCAAGCAGAAGCAAGTTACAGTTGCCAGGGGCAACATACTATTGATCAAAGGCGATCTATATTTTGCGACAGACGGGATACTGCAGATCAAATGCAATGTGAAAAATATTGGATGCGGTTCTTGTTAGCTTGTAAGTGATGCGGATATACCCAGAAGTGACCAATTACGGGCTAAAAGCGACCCGTATCTGCAAAAGCACAGTCAAAACCCTGCCCTGCACAGGCGATCACTGTCAGTTCATAAGCGATGCCTATCAGTTTAAATGCAGCTTCTGTAGGATCATAAGTGATGCAAATTAGTTTGAAAGCAACCACTATTCAATCAAAAGTGACGCGCATAAACTCTTAAGCGGTCACTTAGGCGATCACTGTTGATGTAAAAGCGATCCAAAAAATGATAGATGCGGCCGATCCTAGTGTAAAAGCGATGCAGATATCCAGAAAGCGGCAGATTTTTGCTCATAAGTGATGCAAAAATGGATGGAAGCGACAAGTAATAGCTTATATGCGACTAACAAAAGCCCAAAAGCGAGACATAATAGCCCAAAAGCAATCTGGAGAGTTTCAGGTGACAGAATGCAAATGTTAACCATAAGCGACCAATTTTACCATATGCGGTCTCTTTTTGTTCAAAAGTGAGCACTGTTTGTTTAAAAGCGGACCAAATTTGACCATAAGCGACTGCTGTTTGCCCAAAGGCGAGCTGATTTAGCCCAGGCGACTGCTGTTTGATCAGAAGCGACCTGAATTACCAGAAGCACATTGTTGCTGTCCGGTTGTTGTTTTCTTCACCAAACGCTCCATTTTTCATCAAATTTATGCAAATTTGTACTCAAAGTTTATGGAAATGGTATCTTGGACGCAATGGTGAGGTTAGATTTGGGCTAAGAGATCATATACATACATTTTTAGCCAAATCTTTGCAAACTAGGGTTAGAAAAATGCAAATTTTTGCTACAAAAGCTTGCAAAAATGAAAGATTGGCGCTCCAAGAGATCTAAACTTCATAAAAACAACTCAAACAAGAGAGGTTAATCAAGGACGTGAGTCCCACCGGGCGTGCCAAAATGTGATAGGTGAAAAGTCAGGTTTAGAAGATCAGACATAGTCATGAAACCCTAACCCTACCATCATCAAGGAATCTAATCTAAATGAAATCAAAGCATAATGCAAATCAAGCATAACATCACCTAGCCCGTGCAATTCCTTGTTTGAGGGATGTGGACTGCTTCTTCAATAATGAACAATTGCAAAGCTGAAAGTTGCCATGATGGATGATAAAAGCTCAAATGAATGCTCAGATGCTCAAGATCCTCAAGATGATAATGTAGGTGCTATATGATTGTTGGATCCCCCTCATATGGAATGACAGGGTGTTTATATAGGGCTCAGCCAAGATCAATTGACGGTGGAGATTCAGAGGCTGTGTGAATGGCTAGGATTGAAAGATACTAAATTTAGGTTCCATTAGTTGTGCATGTGAAGGATATGAATGAAAGTTGTATAACAACACATGATTGACTAGACAAGTGTTGGAATATGGTGAAAGATGAGTATTTAATTCAAATAAAATATTTGAATTAGTTGGGATATGAGTTGGATATTAATTAAATAAATTAAATTTATTTAATTAATAGGATAAACGAATAAAATGGGATAAGATATGATGTGGAAATTAATTTAAATAAATAAAATTTATTTAATTAATTGGGATGGGGATAGGATATGATTGGGTTATGATGTGGAATTAATTAAATAAATAAAATTTATTTAATTAATTGGCTAAGTAGGATGAGGATGGGATTTTAATTAAATAAATAAAATTTATTTAATTAATTGGCTTGATGGATAATGATGATTTAACAAGGTGTTACTAGACATGGACAAAGTTGGGACAATTTTGGGTGTCTACACTCATTTCACGTCATTAGACAATCAACAAGAAAGATTTGATGAGGGGGAAGATAAATATGAAATTGATCTTGATACACTAGACAAATATATTGAATTATTAAACACTTGTCAGGATAATGTTTCTAGATCTGAATTTAGCAATTTTGATAGAGATGAGTTGATAAAGAAATGTAAATAGGTGGTGGAACAATTTAAATGCATTGCTGTTGATGAAGTTCCTATTATAGCAACTAATGGAGTCATAGAAAAGAGAATAAATCCTAATTTCATAGTTGACTTCTTTAAATTGAATGATCAAATGAAAGACTGTTGCAAGACAATGGAACCAGATACCTTACTGGATGGTAGATTTGAGTTATTTGATGAACAATTCATGAAAGTTGAAGATGCAGAAAGCTTTGGAATTGTTGTGCATGATCAAATGCCAGTCCAATGTCATTTTGAAAATGAAACAAGGGAGTATTGCTATCAATCAAATGTTAATTCACCTTTATAGTCAAATGATTTAGAAATGATAAATTTATGTATATTAGATTATGATAATAAAGATACTCATTTAGATGCTAATGTGCAGAGAATTGAAGAGAACATTGAGACATTTCCTGAACTTGAGGATAAACTGAATATCCAGAATGAAGAGATAGAGCTGGATAAAGATGAAGAAATAATCAATCAAGAAGCATACATTCTTCAAGATAAAGGGAGACCTAAAATTGAGCTAAGTAATGAAAGTACAAAGTCAAATGGAGGACCAATTGTCAACAAACTAGCATGTCCTATAGAACTAGAGATACACCAGGTTGTATTTTTCCTTTCCATAGTAAATGATGTTGATTATTATTTTGATTATGAAAATTTGGGAGATAAAACATGCATATGGATAAGTCATGAACATGATGAGCTTCCTCAATTGTTGATAATCAGAGGCTATTCTGTTAAACACAATGAATTTAGAATACAAGAATATTTTTTAGAATACAAAGATGAATTTGTTAGAATCAAAACCATAACTAGTGCCCTGATGCTCTTGTACAATCTAAGGAAGTATGCAAATATAGGTGTCTCTGGGTCTTTTCCTGGGTTTTATTTGCCTTGTGGGGTTTTGTGTATAGTTTGGTAGGGTAGTTATTTGTATAGTCTATTTGTTTTGTTTCCTTTGTTGTTTGTGTGTGCTGGGGTCTTTATTTTGATTTAGAGTATGCAGAATAGAAAATTTAGAACATTCAGGTTAATTATTTGAAATTTATGCATAACTTGTTGTGACTGTCATGAATGCAGAAAGTTAGTTGACTTGTGAAATTTTATATTCAATAATTGTGGATTGAGTATTCAAGGAAGGTTTCTCACAATGACACACCTAAAATCTTTGGGTTTGTTGAACCTACCAGTGTAGATATTAGGTGAAAAATCAGAGGTCACCCTTGCTACCATTACAATTCTTAGCTTAATTTCAGCAAGTTACCATTCCTTGCATCATGAAGTTACAACTGCAATATCTTATGAAGTTTTTGCAAAATATAAAATAAATAAAATAATAAAATGGATTTTATTAAAAATCTAGGTTAAGCCATCTAAGTAACTCTACCGGGGCTATAGACGCTTGCTAGCAGTGGGGCTCTACTTAGGAGAATTGTAATGATAACCTTGTTTGGGCTATGGACACCTGCTGGCAGCAAGGCTCTATCCGGTTGGCTATGAGGGAATGACATCAACTAGGTAGTCTAATATCAGTCACTGGTTTGTTCAACTAATTTTCAAGATAAGCATAATTAATCATGTGCACCCACTTAAACTGAAGTGAAAATTCATGCACCTTATTGAATACATTAAGTCTCAAGTTAAATAATGATTTGCAGAAAAGATAGTTGGAAATTATGAATTTATTTCATTTAGTTTTCTTTAATGGTTTTAATTTGATTGTTTTGTTTGGTTGCTAGTTGTTGTGATGTTCACAACATGCCCCATTTTACTCCTTAGCAAAATGAGGACCCCTGCTATGGCTGTGGCTTTTTCTTGTGTGTGTTGTTTTGGTTGGTGGTAAAGGGAAAAGGAAGTGAAAGGTACAAACCTTGTTGAAAATAAATAAAAATAGCATTAAGTACCAGAGCATAATATGGGTGAATTCCTTGTCAAAATGAGTGAGGGTTACTTTTTGGACCATTTTAAAATTCCCCGTATTTTGCTAGTTATGTGTGTTTTTGGTAAAATGTACAATAATTGGGTTTGCATGTTGCATATACAAGGTCCTTTATATGTCAGGTCATTGTATATGCAAGGTCCTTTATATGTCAGGTCGTTGTATGATACATATACAAAGTTGTTTGTATATCGGGGCTTCAGGTTTAGATGCATTGTTTACTTGTATGCATGTCGCTAACACTTTATTTTTATACAAGTCACGGACCCGACGGAGTTGAGAATTAAAATGTATGTTCAGTTAAGTTTGGCGGATGCATCTTATGTTTGTATGTATCTAACATACAAAGAAGATATACAATGATATATGCAAGTCACGGACCTGACAGAATTCAGTGGAGAAATGAATAAATGTTTAAGTCCACCGGATGTATATTGGACTTTGCATGTTTGAGATGCAAGGATAAACATGCAAAGTAGATGTACAAGGCCATGTACATGTCATGGAACTGAAATTTTATTAAATATAGTTTTATGGTTGTATATTCCACGCCTTGTATGTATGTTTCAGGTACACATACATTGCGATACATACAAGGCAGATCTCAAAAAAAGATTACAATCTGATAAACATGATGCATCACACCTGAATGTATATCGAAATATACAAGTGCTTTATGCATCGCATGAAGCAAGGAAAGGAGCGTCTGGCTGATATGAGCTATCAGAATGAGTTTTTAAGATAGCTCTAAGTAGTTACACTGATAGAAAGAAGCGTTGGGCAGAGATATGTGGTTGGATTGTGTTTGTTTAGTCTTACTAACCAAGTGAGTTATTCTGATGGAATGGATACAAGCCTTTATACAAAGAGCGGATGCGAAAAAAAGTTAAATACAAAAAAGTCCTTGTATGTTTTAATGCTTGTATGTCTACAATATACAATCCGATATGCAAAGAGAAATATACAAGCCGGATGTCAAGAGGAAGTTAAATATAGAAAATTCTTTGTATATTTGACTGCTTGTATGTTTAAGACAAAGAGTTATGATCAAGTTGAAAGTGAATTTTAAAGAGCATTTTATTAACTTGTGTCTGTTATCAGGTGCGCAGGTATATGGAAAAGGACAAATTGGCGATGGCGTATCAGAAGGTGAAGTTTGCGCGGGAAAAGGCAAAATTTACAAAGAATACAAGTAGTAAAGTTGCACGCAGAGGCCACATGAAGTAGAGCCAAAGAAGGGATATTATCAAATGCATGGTTTGCTAGCTAGAGAATGAATCAAGTCTAAAATGCTGGAATATTCTCTATCAGCTATGTGATTGCCAACTAGCAGGCATGTGTTGTTCATCTGGGCTGTTGGTTGTTATGAGAGGATCCTAATCCTTGGATCATTGTAACCATTTTCTGGCCTCTGTTCTATAAGAAGGCCATGATTTGTCATAACGGGAGAGAGACACACAGAGGTCAATCATTATCTATCTGACCAAAAGATTGTAAACCCAATAAGAGATTGGATTACTAAGACTAATGAGGACTGAATTGTTGAAATGTCAAGGTTCTTTCTTCAGATAATTGTAAATGTACTTGTTCTAAAGCATACTGAATGGAGATGAAGCTTCAGATTACATCTTGATTGTAAAATTTATGTAATCTTCAAGTTGATTCCTAGATATGTAATGGTGAAAGTTGTGTTCAATAGAAGCGCTTCATTTTATTGCATGTTGTTGTCAACTTTTCCTTTGAAGATTTGCACTGGATCATGCAGATTTGTGGAATGTCCTGGTGAAGTATGATTCTAGTTTTCTTCTCTTCATTGTTGTATCGGAACATGTATGTGGATCAGTGATCTCAGTCAAGTAATTTTGGGAATCTCATCCTTTAAACCCTATCTTTGTCATTTCATTTTCTTATTTTCATTAAATCATTTCCATAACTGTAAATTATGATAAATAATAAGCAGAACAGAGAAATATGCTGACATCCCGTAGATAACTGAATATCATTAGCATATTTGAGCTAAATGCATGTAATGTTGAAAATACCATGAAAAGAATTACAAATAATGGTAGAAATCATGCAAATATCAACCTGTAGGCACATTATTTGACTAAATTCACATTGTAGATGTAGAATTGTTGGAGATTTATTCAGAGAAGATATAAAGGATAGGATATTTGGAGGAATACTGATGAACTTTGTAGAAATTACTGGAGTATGTAAGGCCCTTGAATGATTAACAGCAACACATATCAACCACTGAGTAACATCAGTAGATTATGAACTAATCAACGGAGACTTGGGATCATGAATTCTTTGAATTCATCGTATCTTTCAAGATAAATAAAGGTTGTTGTGTAACTTTTATTTCATGTTTGAATGTGAGTAGCATCATCATCAACAGGACACTTATTCAACATGGACAAAGCGAGATCCTAGAGAAACTCCCAGCGAAGGAGAACAGACAAAAATGCAGAGGAACATAACCCAACCAAACAAAAGAGACATGCACTATTTACATAAAATTTACATATGGTACAGTGTACATGGAAGATAACATACCTCAAGAGAAGTATGGCTTAAGGAATTGTCCATGTACTAGTAATTCCAAAAGTTCTCTTGTCAGAGATTGCAGAAAGTATGACTCTTCTCCATGGGTATTGCTAATCAAATATGGACCCAACCATAGGGCATCAAACTTCCCATATTTTCCCTTATCCTCAACCCTGGCATTCCACATTAGGACCATGCTTCCAATTTCAAAATTTCTAGGAGAAGACCTCTTCTCATATAGCTTCTTTACTTGCAACTTCAACTTCAAATTTCTTTGTTGTGCATCCATTCTAACTTCATCTAGCTCTATCAAAACATTGATCCTCAGCTGCATATCATCTGTGATATTGCCATCATATTCCTGAATGAACTTACATGTTTGCAACAAACTGTTAGTTGGCATTCTAGCCTCCATGACATAAACTAAATTGAATGAAGGTTGTCTTATTGCCTTCTTAATGGTCATTCTATCAACCCAAAGGGCTTGCCTCAACTTTGAATCCCAAGCCTTCTTTTTCTTCTTTATCACCCTTTTTATGATCTTCATTAAGCTTTTATTACTAGATTCAACCTGTCCATTACCTTGTGGGTGATAAGGGGTTGAGTAAGAGATTTATATTCCATATTTATTGCAAAAACTTGTGAATTATTCTGATCTAAAGCACATAGCATTATCTGATACTATCTTTTTTGGCACACCAAATCTGATCAGAATGTTATTCATTAAGAAATTAATCACCACCTTGCTGGTAGCCTTCCTTGTAGGAATGGCTTCAACCCACTTTGTGAAATAATCAGTGGTTACCAAGATCCAGGAATGTTTACCACTAGATTTCTCTGCAATTTCTCCTATAAAGTCAATTCCCCACTGTTGAAATGGTGCTTGTACTGTGATTGGTCAAAGAGGCAAATTTCCTGAGAACTTCAATTTCCCTGAAAATCTTTGACAAGCATCACATGTTTTTACCAATCTGTGTGCATCCTTAATTAATGTGGGCCACCAAAACCCCGCCCTCAAAATTTTATGCGCAGTTGTTTTGGCCATATAGTGGCCACCATAGGCACCACTGTGCATCTCAGTCAAAATTTCTAGGGCTTGTTCCCCATTAATGCACTTCAACAACACTCCATCTACATTTCTCCACCACAACTCATTTTCAATTATCACATACTTCATATCTTGTATTCTCAGTGTCCTTTTTGATTATCAGTCATCCCTTCAAGGCATGCCATATTTTGCAGGTAATACACAACATTCCTGTTGGTTGCTTTAAATTCCCAACCTGATCTCAAAAGAGAAAATCTAAAGAATAGCCAATTCTAATAATAGATTTTCCTTGAGCGATTGGCCAATGAATAGGAAATGGGTTTTCAATCCTTTTCCTCTGTACTTCAGGCTCTATAAAACCTAGGAGGGTAATTGTAACAGTATTTGACCTTGGATTTCTTGCTATTTCTCTCAAAATACTATTCTTAAAACATATATGTTCTCTCTAAAATGCTTAAAGAATTACTGATATAGTGGAACAATGGGCTAGATTCTCAAGCTTTAACATATTTTTTTGCAACAGAACATTTGGATAAATTAATGCCTACAACCTATAACTAAAATGGAAATTCATTTGATATTCAATAGGAATGATCAAGGAGTTGTATCAAAGTAACACTTCAAAAGGATCAGTGCCTAGTTCCTGGGTTATAGAGTCAAATAGATATAAAATGAAAACCTTATTGTGATTAGTATTTTCTCAACTCATTGTGATGATACAATAATGCATTACACTATTATATTTCACCAATCTCCAGACTAACTCTAGTTATCCTTGTAAATAATTACAACATTCAATATTACCTTTAAGCAATTATTTTACTACTTGAGTAAATGCCATAAGATGAATATGTATGCATAGGAAAGACTATGATGATGAATAAATTGATCCTTAACTGAATTGTATTCATAAATGTAGTAAAGCATACATGAGTGGGAGATAGTATAGTTTGGAACTTAACAATATATTTTTATTATGAACTGAGACTGGTACATAAAGGACTTTGCAAATATATCAAACTCAAACTCAAAAAAAACCTAAATTAGGAAAACTAACCCTATTTCTATGTACTATGATACAAAGCTTCTCTGAGATTAGATTGATCCCCATACTTCAGACTATGTCTGGAAAGTATGTACTAGAACCAACAATTTTTATAAGCTCTGAATTCCCTTTTATAATATTAAGGGAGAAAACAAGCTTCAAGATTAAATGATAGATGCCATATTTTCAATTGATAGTCAGTTACAGTAGTGGAATGCAAATGCAACCATCTCTTAACCAATAAGAGATGCCTTTGTAACAAATTATCTCCTCCAATAGGCTGAGATAACTATCTTGGTCTTGTATGCTTCTTCACTTTTGACAGGGAGTTAGGCCATGATGCTGATGGGTGACGATTTGTTAGATGTCATTGGAGCTCAGGCACCCTTCACATACATCTAATTGTTCAAATAATTAGCATCCTCTGCTCTGCCTCTCCATCCATGCACACAAGAGTGAAAATACTTGCAAGGAACAACATTGAAAGGAAACCTTAGAAAATAGAGTCCCCCTCATTATGCCTAGTTCCAATTGCAAGCGAATGACTCCTCACTTCTGATTAATAGGTTTCCTACCATCTTAATGAGATAGAAACTAGAGGAAGCCACTCATAGCTAGATCTGGTTGTGCCATTATTCTAGCTAGGAAAGCAGTAGCGACAACCACAAATCTCTCCTATGTCTCCACTTGTTCCATCCGGGAGGACAACACTCCCACATCTAGAGTTGTTGCTTTGTTAGGAAAAGTAGATGTGAGGGAGGGGAATAGAGAGCAATGATGCATCTCTACTTGAGATCCCTACCAAAAAACTCATAGAAATAAGGAACTATTGGAGTTTGAAGACTAGGATTCAAAGCCCTCAATCAGATGAAAAGATGGGAAGGAGAAAAGCTCACAAGAGCTCAATGGATGCTACTACTCTTTATGAATCTTTCCAATTCCCCCCATTCTATAAAATAAAATCTTCTAGTCTCTTAATTCTATAAGGATAGATTGTCAACCATGAATACATAGAAGAAAATCCTACAGAGCAGGGGAACAGAAAGAGCATACTAGATAGGTGAATATCCATCATATCTACATGGTAAGAATGATCTATGAAATATCATCAATGACATCCATTTATAGAAAAACTGCAAGAGCCTATACACTCTGTTAATTCCCTAATCAAGTAACTTTAGTCACTTCCACAACATACTGATCATAAATGGAAATCTTGTAATGATTAACCAATTCTGCCAAAAGAGGGAAAAAAGATAGTATTCTACTATCACATTGATGTCACATAACTTGAAATAAATGAAAACATAAATTCTTGCAATGAAGCTGTCGAATTAGTTCTCTTGGTTTTAGTGTTTAATTCCACTTTAAGCCATTTACCTTGTCAAAACTCGCCATGAAGCAAGCGAAAGATCATTTCCATCCTGAGCACAAATCCCTAAGAGTTGATTTCACATCATGCCAATCCTCTAGTATGTTTATCCTTTTACAGTGGTGGTGATGAATACTTAGTGCATGCTTGGGAATCCATTTCAGCACTGGTATATCATTTATTATGCACCACCACATCATTTTCCTGATTTTGAATGTGAGCCATCGATCTCTATGACAGATGATCTAAATCAATGGTGCAAATGTAGTCAACAAGGTGAGAAAACCCCATCACCTATGTAAAATGAGAAGGGACCAATGAGAGCATGCCAGATGGGACACATCCTCTAAGAAGAAAAGTCAAAAAGAACAAGCAAAGTGGCCTTTTTCTATTCTACAATGGTAGGATTTAGCAGGAGATGGAGATCTATGGAATAGCGAAAACTGCTAGATTGTGTCACGTGGCACGGATCAAACCTTCTGAAAATAACCCATACAACATGATAAAATCTCCACGCAATATGAAAACCTAGCATATATCATCCAATTACCATGAAGGAGGACACGTAGCACTCCCTCGCAATGCTGCATGAGTCCTGTGGGCCCACCACTGAGGATCAACAGAATGATGAAAAACATAAGAATCTACCACCTGTCTATTGGGGAGCCATCCTTTTAATCTTTTATGAGGCCCGACAAAAGAAACTTGCCATATGGCATCCTTCCACTATTTCACAGTTCCTTTTATCTTCAATATTTTAATATCTGTGGAACAACAGAAACCAATAGTAACATGTCACCTGTCATCCAATCAACAAATGGGGCTGACCCCTCATATACTTTTAAAAACAACATTCATCAACTAGGAAAAAGGGGGCCATGAGCTCAAAAGGGGTCGACTTTAAAATTTAGGCACATTCAAAATATGAGCGATATAGGGTGGCCGAAAGGCATGGGCCGGTAAACAATGATGACTGATACATCAAATTTACAACTTAAAGAGTTCCTTATGAGCTATAAGTGGTCAACACAAAAATATAACAAAAGGTTAATTGAACGCTTTCATAAAAGCCCTAGGGTTTAGGGTTTTAGACCCTTAGGAAAAATTTTAGTGTTTTGAACATAAACCCTAGGCAGAAAGACTTTCAGCTGATGGTACGAGACAGGGCAAAAATGCAAGAACCTGGAAAATTTTATAGAGTTCCACTAGTGGCTCTTATTATGGACATTTGTTCTATCAAAACAAAGTGAGATCATAGAAAACTCTAGAGAAGTAGACTATAGAGTTCTTACTCTATATTTTGTAGCATCGATTAGCAGTGGTGGTAAAGTTTTACTACCTGCTTGTTGATCTTTGTTTTGTGTTGCAACTATAGCCCACATGGGGATGTCACCAGGTGTCAGCATGGCGGGGTTTTGAAGAAGTAGAAGGGATGATGCTTCCTAAAAGATGCATGGAGTCAACACATGGCAAGGCATTTGAGAGGCAGTAAGATCAGTGTCTAATAGTGGCAGAATGTGCCAAGTGTTTGCTTATCAGTCTGAAGTACTGAAGTAAGACAAGGATGTGTCACATATCTTGGGCCAGTATTCTTAATTTGTATTTCTTTGTTTTTCATAAAGTTTCTAAGCTGTGTAGGAAACTGTCAAGTGTCATTACCACAGGGACTCAAGGAGAAACTTTTAGAGAAGACAACAAAATGATGTGCCAGTTTGCTTCATGTCCTTTTTGCAAATGGAGCAGAGTCTCATGTGTGTCCCTTTCCTTAATGGTTTTAAGAAGTGTGGGAGTGCAACATTGTGGGCCTAGAATATTAAGGCTTAGTTTCTAAGTGAAGCGGATAGTGCCAAGTGTCACAACCTTGGGCATTTGAAGAATAGAAACAAAGGAAACTCATAATGGAGCGCCAGCTTGCCATGTGTCCCAGTTTTGAAACTCATGGGTGTTGCCACATATTTTGATAGTTAGTTGCAATTAAAGCATAAAATAGAGAAGGCCGAATGTGCCAAGTGTCAGTATGGTGCACGTTCTCACCATAATATAAAAGGAACCAAGCCCAATGAGCGTAGAAGCACCACATGGCATCTTTTGAACCATTTGGAAGTGTGCGGAAGAGGCCATCTGTCCCAACAGAACTGGTAGTGTCAAGGCCATATATTCAGTGTCAGTTAGCCAATTAGAATGCGAGGATGATGTAGATGTAGATTCAGAAGGATTTCCTATATGTGATCAGCCTCAGTTTAGTTTTGTAGACGGTTAAGATCCTAATGACCATCAATGTTTCAAGCTCCATCTTTTTGCTATAAATATGTAGAGATGTACTGAAATAGAAGATATATGAGAAGAGATTTGTTCTATGACTAGAAGATATCATTTTGCCTTCACAGC
Organism: Cunninghamia lanceolata; assembly: GCA_027924645.1. Taxonomy (NCBI): domain Eukaryota; kingdom Viridiplantae; phylum Streptophyta; class Pinopsida; order Cupressales; family Cupressaceae; genus Cunninghamia; species Cunninghamia lanceolata. The sequence goes on along the minus strand of BSBN01000737.1, from coordinate 6,786,040 downwards.
TATTTTGAGAAGAAAGCATCGTATATCTATGCATATTTTGTGCCATATGTATTTTGATGAATCAATTAATGAAAAACGTCTATTCTGTGCTATTGGGTGATATTTTTCTATTTCCTTATTGCAATTTCTCTATGTTTGGCCTCTAAGTTTAAATCTGTTCATAATCTATTTATATTGATCATGCTCATTGCTCTTTAATATAGTAGAAATCATAAAAGATTTAGTCACTGTGCTGATTGTTGAAACAAATATAAGTCTGGTGCATTGCCTTAGAAGTTGCTTTATATTGTATCTGTAATCTTGTTTTTTCTACCCCTTTTCCTAAAACCCCATTGAAAATAGAAGAGCTAGCTTCTATAAAATCTGGAGGTCATTCTGAGAGTCATCCCACATTCTCAGAATTTCCCATGTTGGTGCTAAAACCCATGCAATTTTATACATCAACATAGACCACATAACAGAGACAAGAAATGACCACAACAAAACTAGAAAAGACCCTACAGTAGCCCAAGGCCACAAAGGATGAAAAAGGATCTGCCTTTATCAAATATTTTGTTTTCCAATGATTGCCTCAAACCAGATCTGAAATTTTCACCAAAATTCATTTTGTTATCAATATAGAGCTTTGCACCTCTTGTTGGGAATTAAGGTGTCTCAACCTTGGTAATTCTTTATATTTGTAATATTTGTATTTATTATTTAATTGCCTATGTTGTAAATATTTGAAAATCCATATTGTCATATTATGGGATGTGGCACGGTGATGTGTCAATCCTACATGGATTATGACAACTTGTATTTTTGTCCTCACATGAGGAGATAGGCGTCCCACTTAGTGGTAGGAATATTCTGCCATGTGCCAGCATCTTCTATGTTGTGTAAGGAATGTTTGACCGAAACGGTTATGACAGATTCCTATGACGAATCTATGACATGTAAGAGTAAAAAATAGAAGGTTGTAAGACAGGTGATGACATTTGTCATGAAGCATCTTTGAATGAGGCATATTTGGGCTCCCCAAGGTGGAATATGACATGTTGTAAGAGAATATGCTATTTATAGCATGTGTATGATAGATTCTCTTACATCTGTAAGTTGTAACCGCTATGACAGATTCTATGACGGTCGTAAGTGTCGTAAGAGCATCTGTCATAGCCCATTTTGGAAATAGGTGACCTCTTTGGAATGGGAGCTATGGACAAGTGTCAGACACATTCTACAATGTTGACCAAGTGTCCCTAGGCATGGGTTTTGGTCCAAGATACCATGTTGGATGCCCATTCCAAGAAAGGTCCAATATTGCCTTGTATTTCCTATTTATACAGGTGCTTGGAGAAGGAGTTTGTATCACAGGTTTACAGCTACTGTTATGCTACCAAATTGACTCCAGACATGAGTGTCAAAGACCATTAAAGCTTGCATTGCAAGTGTATTGGAAACATTCTTTCAGATTTGTTAATACATTGTGCAATTTTCTGAGTGGGGTTTTTCACCCGATAAGGGTTTTCCACACTGTAAATCTTTGTCTCTCTTCTTCTATCTACTTTCTAGTTCTTGTGTTTTTCTGCAATATCTCATGTTAATGGTTTAACATTGCTATAATAGTTAGGATAAAGTTGAATTTGCATTGCCCTCTCCTCAATAGATTAGTGTAGGAAGCGTTTCTGCACACCTAGCTTCCTTTCAGTTGGTATCAGAGCTTGATCACCTTTGGTCCTAGTTGCAGGGTAGGGGTTTTTTGAGCTAATCTTAGGTTGAGTGGGAGTCTGTGTAGAGCATTCTATATCTTATTGCAGCAAGGAGATGGCAGGCACATTAGGAAGGTTTGAAGTAGAGAAGTTCAATGGAAGTAATTTCAAGCTGTGGAAGCTCAAAATGGAAGACATGTTAGTTGACCGAGACCTTTGGGATAGTGTGAATAGAACTAAACCAGCTGCAATGTCACAAGCAGATTGGGATCTCAATGATTGGAAGGCTAAGGGTCTCATAAGACTTAGTCTTGTCAGTTCTGTGTTGTTAAATGTCCATGAGGAGACTACTGTAAAACTCCTTTGGAAGAAGTTGGGGTATGTGTATCAAGCCAAATCCCTAGTTAATAAACTTTTTCTAAGAAATAAGTTGTATTATCTTTGAATGGAGGATGGAGGATCTATTGCTAAGCATATGAATGCCTTTAACATGCTGGTTGCACAATTGACATCTATTGCTGTAAAGATGGAGGAGGAGGATCGGTGTATGACCCTGCTTTGTTCTCTGCTGGACTCATGTGATCATCTTGTCATGGCAATTGGAAGCACCACATCCACATTCAAAATGGAAGAAGTGGTTTCTTTGCGATTGTCTGAAGAGATGTGGAGAAAGTCTTTTGAGGCAACTAAAGAGGCCCTTACAGTTCGTGGAAGACCCAAGGAGAAAGGGAAGAAGAAGGACAAGAAAACTGAGAAGGGTAGATCCAAATCCCATAGGAAATCCAAATCTCCTGGAAAGTCCAAGGATCTTTGTTGGAACTGTGGCAAGACCAGGCATTTCCAAAAGGAATGCAAAGAGGAGAAGAAGAAAAAGAAGAAATCTCCTGATTCAGATTCTGACAAATCACAAGATGATGGTGATGCTTTCATTGCAGCCTTGGCAACCCATGCATCTGATGATGTGTGGCTAATCGACTTTGGTGCATCATTCCACATGACCTCGCATCGAGACTAGTTCACTAAGTATGAGGAGTTTGATGGTGGAAAGGTGTATCTGGGTGATGACTCTCATCTAAAGATCGTTGGTCATGGAAGAGTCTCTATCCAATTCCATGATGGTCGAGTGAAAGGGATCTCTAGGGTCCTGCACATCCCAGGCTTAGCACAAAACCTACTTTCTGTAAGTATGTTGAATGATGCATGTGTGCAAGTTGCCTTTTTGAAAGAAGGATGCAATATGACTAGAGGAGCTATGGTGCTTGCTAAGGGTTCTAGGAGAGGCACTCTATTTCAGCTGGAGGCATACATTTCACAATGCAATATTTATTTTGACTCAAGGAAGAGGGCAGCAGTCACTTCATCCCCACCATCTGAAGAAATCTGTTGTTTCTAGTCTTGATGGTTGTAATCATGCATTGGAAGTTAAACTTCCTATAGAAAAGACAATGTTATGGCATAAGAGATTTGGCCACATTGGTGAGAAGGGTTTGTGTACCCTAAAAAATAAGAACCTCATTGAGGGGTTAGATGATTGTAATCTTGAGTTTGATTTTTGTGAACATTGCATTTATGGAAAACAAAACTGTGTTCATTTTTACTCGAGTTCTCATAAGTCTTCTGGTGTGTTGGACCTCATTCATTCTGATGTGTTTGGTCTTGTTAATGTTCCTTCATTATCAAAATCTGTATACTTTGTATCTTTTATAGATGATTACAGTAGAAGGACATGGATTTATTTTCTCAGAAGCAAATCTAAAGTATATAGCAAGTTTAAGGAGTTTAAAGCCTTTGCTGAAAATCAGACTAGTAAAAAGATTAAATTTTTGAGAACTGACAATGACGGTGAGTTCTGTTCTATAGAATTCAATAAGTATTGCAAGGAACTTGGGACTGAAAGGCATAAGACAACTCCATACACCTTGCAACAAAATGGAGTTGCAGAGAGGATGAATAGGACACTGATGGAGAAGGCTAGGAGTATGCTTAGTGGAGCTAGCCTAGAACAAAAGTTTTGGGTTGAAGCTGTTGCCATTGCTTTCTATCTGGTAAACAGATCTCCTACATCATCTCTTGTTGGAAAGACACCCATGGATGTGTGGTTTGGTAGAAAGCTTTCAATAAGGCATCTTTGTGTTTTTGGTTGTGAGGCATATGCACATGTGCCTAGGGAGAAGCGGTCAAATTTGGAGAACAAAGTTGTTAAGTGTATCTTCATCAGCTATGGTGTTGGTCTAAAAGGATATAAGCTTTGGGACCCCGTGGCTGAAAAAGTGTTGTATAGTAGAAGTGTCATCTTCAGAGAGCTTACACCTTCTTCCACTATTTTGCAGCCAGAAGAAAAAGAAAAGAAAGAGGATGTTGTTCAGTTTCCTCTCACCCCTAAGAAGACTGAACAGAAAGACAATGTTGGACCTGATGATGAGGAGAGCTCTAGCAGCTCTGAAAGCTCAGATGAAGAAGCTAAACCTCAACCTCAGCTCTTGAGGAGGTCTACACGGATAAGAAAGCAACTTGAAAGGTTTGGTTTTACATTGCTTGATTTTAGTTGTGCTTATGCTTTGCTTACTAATAGTGATGAACCTAGAACTATATCAGAAGCTTTGGATATGAAGGATGCAGGTTCCTAGAAAGAGGCCATGGAGGAAGAAATGGCTTCTTTGGAAAAGAATCAAACTTGGGACTTGGTGCCTTTGCCTCCTAGATGAAAACCTATCGGATGCAAATGGGTGTTCAAAAAGAAAATACGTGCAGATGGCAATATTGAGAAGTATAAGGCCAGATTGGTTGCAAAGGGGTATTCACAAGTGGAGGGTATAGATTATGGTGAGATCTTCTCTCCCATTGCAAAGCTGACATCCATTTGATTCCTGTTGTCTCTTGCAGCAGCTTATGAATTGGAGGTAGAACAGATGGATGTGAAGACAACTTTCCTTCATGGTGACTTGGAGGAAGAAATCTACATGTCACAGCCAAAGCATTACATGGTGAAAGGTAAAGAAAATTTGGTTTACAAACTTAAAAAGTCTTTGTATGGTTTGAAGCAATCCCCTAGGAGATGGTACTTGAAGTTTGATGCCTTTGTGTTGTCAATTGGATCACTGTGTGTATTATAAATTTGATGGTGATCGTATTCTCATTGTTGCACTATATGTTGATGATATGTTGCTCATTGGGAAGGGTAATAATATGATTTCTAATTTTAAATCTCAGTTGTTAGCTTAGTTTGAAATGAAAGATTTAGGGGAAGCCAGGTACATTCTAGGAATGGAAATCAAAAGAGACAGAACCAACAAAAAACTTTAGTTAAGCTGGAGTAAGTATGTGAAGTCCATATTGGACAGATTCAACATGGCAGATTGTAGGCCATTGTGTGTTCCCATTTCTTTGGGGACAAAGTTGTCTATTAAGGATTGTTCAAAATCTCCTAGTGAGGTGGAGGACATGAGAAGAGTACCTTATGCTAGTGTTGTTGGTAGTTTGATGTATGCTATGGTCTGCACAAGACTAGACATTGCCCAAGCAGTGGGATTCCTTAGTCAATTTATGGCTAATCCTGGACGGGTTCATTGGGATGCAGTTAAGCAAGTGTTCAGATATTTGAGGGGTACTTCTGAGTATTCCAAATTTTTATCATGGTAATGTTTCAGGACCTCTGCATTCTGTTGATATTCATGGATTTGTGGATTTAGATTGGGCAGGTGACATTGACAGCAGGAGATCCACCAGTGCTTATGTATTTACACTGTTTGGTGGTGCTATTAGTTGGATGACTAAGCGACAACCTATTGTTGCTTTGTCCATGATAGAAGCTGAGTATATGGCAGCAACTCATGCTTGTAAGGAAGCCATTTGGCTTAAGATATTGTGTTCAGATATTAGTGTTGATGTAGGTCAGATCACAATCAGTTGTGACAGTCAGAGTGCAATTTGCCTTGCGAAGAATCCAACTTTCTATGCTAGAACAAAGCACATTGATGTTTAGTTTCATTTTGTGTGAGACATGGTTGAGGATGGAAAGGTAAATTTGGAGAAGGTAGATACTTTGAAGAATGTTGCAGATGCATTGACGAAACCAATGGGCACAGAGAAGTTTAGATGGTGTTCGGAGTCTATGGGCCTCTTGATCTATAGCAATTAAATCCTATTTTTTCTATTGGCTCTTACAAGGTGTTCGATAGTGGGAGAATCTTGGGAATTAAGGTGTCTCAACCTTGGTAATTCTCTACATTTGTAATGTTTGTATTTATTATTTAATTGCCTATGTTGTAAATATTTGGAAAATCCATATTGTCATATAATGGGATGTGGCACAGTGATGTGTCAATCCTACATGGATTATGACAACTTGTATTTTTGTCCTCACATGAGGAGATAGGCATCCCACTTAGTGGTAGGAATATTTTTCCATGTGTCAGCATCTTCTATGTTGTGTAAGGAATGTTTGACCGAAACGGTTATGACGGATTCCTATGACGAATCTATGACATGTAAGAGTCAGAAATAGAAGGTTGTAAGACAGGTGATGCCATATGTCATGAAGCATCTTTGAATGAGGCATATTTGGGTGCCCCAAGGTGGAATATGACATGTTGTAAGAGAATATACTATTTATAGCATGTGTATGATAGATTCTCTTACAGCTGTACATTATAACCACTATGACAGATTCTATGACGGTTGCAAGTGTCGTAAGAGCATCTGTCATAGCCCATTTTGGAAATAGGTGACCTCTTTGGAATGGGAGCTATGGACAAGTGTCAAACACATTCTACAATGTTGACCAAGTGTCCCTAGGCATGGGTTTTGGTCCAAGATACCATGTTGGATGCCCATTCCAAGAAAGGTCCAATATTGCCTTGTATTTCCTATTTATATAGGTGCTTGGAGATGGAGTTTGTATCACAGGTTTACAGGTACTGTTATGCTACTAGATTGACTCTAGACATGAGTGTTGAAGACCATTAAAGCTTGCATTGCAATTGTATTGTAAACATTCTTTCAGATTTGTTAATACATTGTGCAGGTTTCTAAGTGTGGGGTTTTTCACCCGATAAGGGTTTTCCCCATCGTAAATCTTTGTCTCTCTTTTTTTGTTTACTCTTTGGTTCTTGTGTTTTTCTACAATATCTCATGTTAATGGTTTAACATTGCTCTAATAGTTAGGATAAAGTTGAATTTGCATAGCCCTCTCCTTAATAGATTAGTGTAGGAAGCGTTTCCACACATCTAGCTTCCTTTCACCTCTCTCAGAACTTTCAAGTCCATCATCCTCAGGATTCCTTGTGTTTCTTTGATTTCTATAATGGAATGCTGACTGAAGTGCACCCTCATTTGTTATGAGGGCAACAAAAGGCTCTATCACATCAAGCCAACTGTAAAAATTTGCATAATTATCTTGCTAGCTATTCTCATGCTTATCATATGAAAGTGAAAAATGAAAATACTCATAATCAACTGAATGATTTCTACTAGTATTATTTTTATCATTTGTTGCACATGTATCAATGTAAAACATTCATACATATTGCTCTCTTGGATTTCCCCAACATGCTACTTTGGTGTTGGGAGGGCATATCCTAGCTTTATGTCTAGTAAATCAAACTGATTAAAAATACATGATTGAAATGTGTTGATTGGATGATTATCTGAGTTCTTTCATACAAAGACTGTTCACCCACAAATATCTCTTGATCTGAGACTAACTTATCTTTCTCCCGTTCTGATAGCTGATCAACTTCATCATATGCTCCAGTTCCTGATATAACAACATCCTTCTTCAAGAAGAAATTACCAACCTTGCAAGGCTGAGTAATTTCAACTCTGTTCTTGTCTTTATCAAACTGAATGAGACCATCTGTAGATTCTTCATATCTTGCATCTTCAGGGTTTTTTGCAAAGATTGGATTATCTCTGCACCAATAAGGGTTACTATTCCTTACCTCTGGTAAATCCAGAGGCTCATCATAGAGTGGATTATGCCTTATATTCATTTCTACCATATCCTCTTCTTCTTTATTGCTCTGATGGATCATACCCTTAGCAAAATCAAAATCATCATAATCCTGGGAAGAGCATATAGACCAATGACTATCACTTTCTGTGCTATCTATAACAACTGACTCAACTTCATACTCACGTTCATAACTAGATGACCTATCAGAAAATGAAGTCCTATTGTTCATAGGTATGTATATCTCTTCACAACAATTCATACTATTAGGAGATTCTATGTTTATTTTCAAATAACATTCCTGAAGAGGAGAATTCATTTTATCATTTATACAATTGTCAAGACAAATAGATCTATCCATTGCAGGGATATGATCTAGTTCATTGTAGGAATATGATGTGGTTCCTTGCTTATAATTATTACACATTCCTCATATGTTTGAATACTATCTATTCCATGGGTCATCTTATCAAGTTAGGAATTAGTACATCTTCTCACTTCTTGACAGCGAGGGGGAACTTCATACAAGCCCCCATTTTTATCATATTCAACATTCAAAATATTGCAAGCAACATCCATAACTCCATCACTCAAATGCTGAATTTTATCCTTAGGTTTATATGTGGTAATCAGATGTCTATTTCTCAAATGATCAATTGAAATTCATGTTGAAGAATCCAGTCTTTTAAAAACTTGGCAATCAACAGTGTTACTTGATCCATACTTATTATCAAGTGAAGCAAAATTCATAACTATAGATCCATATTCTCTCACACTCATATGCCTTAAATTATTCTCAACATCCATAGCCATAGAATATGCTTGTCTCATGGTAGTAGGACTCATATCTCTAAAAAGATAGCTATCTTCTTCATTAAATGCACCTAGATATATAACTAGACACATATAATCATTTGGTCTAGTATTTTCAGGGATGTCCCTTATCCTTTTGGCAAATCTTAGATTAAAAGCTGAAACTAATTCTTCTTCATCTTTTTCATCATCAATAATCTTATTAATCAATAGGCTAACATTAATCCTTTCACCAAACTGTTCCATAAAAGCTACCTTGAGATCTTGCCATGAAGAAATGTAATGAGTGGGTAAATATGTAAACCAATCTATAGCATCTTCCTTCGAGGACTAGACAAATAATTTCATGACCACATCCTCAAAATCTAACTCATAGTCTCCCATTAGGTCACAAAAATCCTGCAAATGGTTGCTAGCTAATTTCAATTTGTCATTACTGAACTTTGGTATTTGATCTCTGAATTTAGGTGGGATGTGGTTTGGAAAACCATAGATATTACTAGAATCAATAGCTTTATACCTTTCCATAGCAAATTTTCTTTTATGACACAGATGTGGCTACATATTATGCATTGTTACACTTGAATCTATATGTTTACGATACCATCTCCTTATGCCTATAGCAACCTTCTCTTATCAACTTTGTAACTTCTCATGGTAAGTTTGAAGTTTCCTTTACAAGATTTAAAATCCTTCCAATACACATCTACTAGCTTGCTCTACCCTAAATCTTGTACATGACTATTTTCATAAAAAAATGCATATTTCACCTTTTAAAAACATAGATTGTAGTATGCAACGTTGTCACTACCCTTTTTTTCTTTTCCCTTAGTGCTTAATATTTTCTAAGATAAGGACAAGAATATTTCACACAAACAACCCTTCAACATAGAAACATCATTCATAGAGACATAAATATGTAAAATACCTTGAAGTTTGCTATAGCTGCTGCAAAATTTTTCTCCTGGTCAAAAACTCAAGATGTTGCAATACCCTTCATACTTTCATCAGGTTCTTCTTCATAGAGTCACCACCTCCATTCATAGAGGATTGAACTTTAAACAACACAAACTCTTTAAAGCCTATTTTCATTTTAGGTCTTTTCCAACAACAGAGCCACTAAATTTTTCTCATACATAGTCATTTTTTCCTTTGATCAACTGATTCAAAAACAAGCAAAATCACCACCCTATAACAAGGGGATAAAACAATTATTTTATGACTCGGGGTAAGACAAAATACTGGTTCTAAAAAGTCCCCAATAGAGTCACCAATCTGTTGGTTGCTTTAAATTCCCAACATGATCTCAAAAGAGAAAATCTAAAGAATAGCTAGTTCTAATAATGGATTTGCCTTGAGGGATTAACCAACAAATAGGAAATGGGTTTTCAATCCTTTTCCTTTGCACTTTAGGCTCTACAAAACCTAGGAGGGTAATCCTAATAGTATTTGACCTTGGATTTCTTGCTATTTCTCTCAAAATATTATTCTTAAAACAAACATGTTCTCTCTATAATGCTTAAATAATTACTGATATAGTGGAATAATGGGCTAGATTCTCAAGCTTTAACATAATTCTTTGCAAAAGAACACTTGGATAAATTAATGCCTACAACCTATAACTAAAATGGAAATTCATTTGATATTCAATAGGAATGATCAGAGAGTTGTATCAAAGTAACACTTCCAAAGGATCAATGCATAGTTCCTGGGTTATAGAGTCAAATAGATATAAAATGAAAACCTTACTATGATCAATATTTTCTCAACTCATTGTGATGATAGATTAATGCATTACATGATTATATTTCACCAGTCTTCAGACTAACTCTACTTAGTTATCCCTATAAATAATTACAACATTTAATATTCCCTTAAAGCAATTATTTTATTACTTGAGTAAATGTCATAAGATGAATATGCATGCATAGGAAAGACTGTGATGATGAATAAATTGATCCTTAACCAAATTATATTCATAAATGTAGTAAAGCATACATGAGTAGGAGATAGTATAGTCTGAAACTTAATAATATATTTGTACTATGAATTGAGATTGGTACATAAAGGACTTTGCAAATATATCAAACTCTAAACTCAAAACAACACCTAAATTAGGAAAACTAACCCTATTTCTATGTACTATGATACAAATCTTCTCTAAGATCAGATTGATCCCCATAATTCAGACTATATCTGGAAAGTATGTACTACAACCAACAATTTTTATAATCCCTGGATTCCCTTTTATAAGATTAAGGGACCAAACAAGCTTCAGGCTTAAATGACAGATGTCATATTTTCAATTAATAGTCAGTTATAGTAGTGGAATGCAAATGTAACCATCTCTTAACTGATAAGTGATGCCTTTGTAACAAATTATCTCCTCTAGTAGGCTGAGATAACTGTCTTGGTCTTGTATGCTTCTTCACTTTTTGGAGGGAGTTAGGCCATGATGCTGATGGGTGATGGTTTGTTAGATACCGTTGTAGCTCAGACACCATTCACATCCATCTAATTATTCAAATAATGAGCATCCTCTGCTCTACCTCTCCATCCATGCACACAAGAGTGAAACTACTTGCAAGGAACAACATCAAAAGGAAACCCTAGAAAATAGAGTCCCTCTCATTATGCCCAATTCCAATTGTAGGCAAGTGACTCCTCACTTCTACTTAAGAGGTTTCCAACCATCTCAACCAGATAGAAACTAGACAAAGCCACTCATAGATGGATCAGGTTGTGCCATTATTCCATTTAGGAAAGTTGTAGCAACAACCACAAATCTGTCCTCTGTCTCCACTTGATCCATCTAGGAGGACAACACTCCCACATCTAGAGTTGTTGCTTTGTTAGGAAAAGTAGATGTGAGGGAGGGTAAGAGAGAATAATGATGCCTATCTACCTGAGATCCCTACCCAGAAACTCACAGAAATAAGGAACTACTAGAGTTCAGAGACTGGGATTCAAAGCCCTCAACTGGATGAAAAGATAGGAAGCAGAAAAGCTCATAGGAGCTCAATGGATGCTACTACTCTTTTCAAATCTTTCCAATTCCCCCCCAGTCTATAAAAGAAAATCTTCTAGTCTCTTAAGTTTGTAAGGATAGATTGTCAACCATTAATATATAGAAGAAAATCCTACAGAACATGGGAATAGAAAGAGCATACTAGACAGGTGAATATCCATCATGTCTTCATGGTAAGAATGATCTATAAAATATCATCAACAACACCCATTTATAGCAAAACTGTAGGAGCCTATACACTCTGTTAATTCCCCAATCATGTAACTTCAGTTACTTCCATGACATATTGATCATAAATGGAAATCTTGTAATGATTAACCAATCCTTCCAGAAGAGGGAAAAAAGATAGTATTCTGCTATCACATAACCTGGAATAAATGAAAACATAAATTCCTACAATGAAGCCATCAAATTAGTTCTCTTGGTTTTAGTGTTTAATTCCACTTTAATCCATTTACCCTATCAAAACATGCCATGAAGCAAGCGAAAGATCATTTCAGGCTTGAGCACAAATCCTCAAGAGTCAATTTTGCATCATGTCAATCCTCTAGTATGTTTATCCCTTTTCAGTGGCAGTGATGAAGACTTAGCACATGCTTGGGAAGCCATTTCAGTATTGGCATATCATTTATTATGCACCACCACATCATTTCCCTAATTTTGAATGTGAGTCATCAATCTTTATGACAGACGATCTAAATCAACAGTGCAAATGTAGTCAACAAGGAGAGAAAACCCCATCACCTATGTGAAATGAGCAAGGACCAATGAGAGCATACCACCTAGGCCACATCCTTTGATAAGAAAAGTCAAAAAGTGCCAACAAAGCGGCCTTCCACTATTCTATAATGGTAGGATTTAGTGGGAGATGGAGATCCACGAAATAGCAAAAACTGCTAGATTGTGCCGCATGGCACAGATCAAACCTTCTTAAAATAACCCATACAACACGATAAAATCTCCACGTAATATGACAACCTAGTGTATATCATCCAATTACCATGAAGGTGGACATGTGGCACTCCCCCGCAATTCCGCAGGAGTCCCGCAGGTCCAATGTTAAGGATCAGTAGAATGACAGAAAACAGAAGAATCTTCCACCTGTCTGTTAGGGGCCCACCCTTTTAATATTTTATGAGGCCCAGTGGAAGAAACTTGCCACATGGCATCCTTCTGCTATTCTGCAGTTCATGTTATCTTCAATAATTTAATATCTATGGAACAATGGAAACCAATAGTAACATGCCACCTATGATCTAATCAACAAATGGGACCCGGCCCCTCATATACTTTTAAAAACAACATTCATCAGCTAGGAAAAAGGGGGCCACGAGACTCACAGGGCATTGACTTCAAACTTTAGGCACATTTAAAATACAAGCGATAGGTAATGGCCGAAAGGCATGGGGCCGGTAAACAATGATGACTAACACATCAAATTTACAACTTAAAGAGTTCCTTATGGGCTACAAGATGTCAACACAAAAATATAACAAAAGGATAATTGAATGCTTGCATAAAAGCCCTAGGGTTTAGGGTTTTAGACCGTTAGGAAAAATTTTAGTGCTTTGAACATAAACCCTAGGTAGAAAGACTTTCAGATGATGACACAAGATAGGGAAAAAATGAAAGAACCTGGAAAATTTTATAGAGTTCCACCAATTCCTATACCACCTTGCAGTTTGCATATCACAAACATGAGACACATCAACAAAATAAACATTGTTTACCTAGTTGGCTTCTAAATTTGTTTCTGCCATCAACCTGGCTAATCCTTGTCCTCTAACAAATTTAGTGATTTACATATCAATGTTGAATTCTTGAATGCTATTAATCCATTTGCATCTCCTTCCAGTGACCTCCTATTGTGTAAAAATGTCCTTGAGAGGAGCACTTGGAACATAAGCAACAATTGTTGTATGAACTATGTATGGTCTGAAATTCTTAACCACCTTCACCAGAGCATAGGCTTGTTTTTTAGTCATGTCATATTTCAACTCAGCTACTTGTAAAGACTTACTAAAAAAAGAAATAGGTTGTTCATAGCCATCCTCATTCTTCTGCAGTAAGACTGCAACAATTGTGCGAAAAGAACCAAAAGATAAAAGTTAGATTGAGAGATATTCCATATTCCAAGGCTCTGATAAAAATCTTCTCCAGGTGTATACAATGGTCCTCTTCCTTCTTTGAATATGCAATAAGGTCATCCTTGTTGCAAATATGTGTCTAATCAGTGTTGTCATTGATGTCAACATATCCTTGTTGCCATTGGTGTCAACTATATTCCATTTTGTTGCTTATTTAGAAGACTGGAATGTTGAGGATATTGAGAAAATTAATGAAGATAAATATATGCGGACCACATGGCTGTGTAGAGGATTGTCTAAAGTAGCTCCACTTAAGATTTGAGAGGTCCGCATGAAGATTTGAAGAAGCTATGGCCATCTGAGTAGAATTGGGTTTTGGCAATTGTTCAGAAGAGACAGTGATAGTAAATTGGTCCAGATTGCTTCGCATTGAAATATTATGATTTGCACATCTAGAACCTTGTTTGGGAAGTCAATGTGTATCATCAACTCAAGTGGTTCGTGGTTTGGAGGTCCGCAAGCAATCTTTCTAGTGTGACAATCATGGCGAACAATGTTCTTGAGGTTTTAGATGAAGATGCAAGTGATTCTGATGATTTGAATAAGTGCGGATGTTTTTACTGAATTCAATGTGCTTGTGGAGGTCTCTGGATCATGTGACTGCTATTTTGGAGGTCTACATTGAAGTTTGAGCTCGTTGGTAAAGACTTTCTTCTTGGTATTGTTGTTCTTCCCAATCTTGGCCGACCGGATGTTTCAAGCATGTTGCAGATGATCTAAGAGTAATTCTTTGGAGTGTGGCATGTTGTTGAAAGAATATTCAAGTCTCAGTTATGTTTGGCTGATAGTATAGTGATTGGCATGATTGTAGTGCCGACCTTGATGTTCATTCCAAGGTTGATGAAGCATATAAATACTTGTGAATGAATTGTGGAAAGTTGTCCTTGTGTGAAAATGATAAAATCCTAAGAAAGGTACAGAGGCAGAGAAGAGAAGAGGAGGAGTAGAGGAACAAGAGAAGTAAGGTATGAAGAGCTGGTGAAGAAGTGTTTGGGGGCAGAGTAGAAGTTTTGTGAGCTTTCAAAGGAACTGAACCAGGCATAAAGAAGATGCTATTTCACAGTTCATTCTTCCTGTATTAAACATAAATTCTTATAGGTAGTGAGCCTCCTTGAGCAATGAGCTCTAGGTAGTGAGCCCTAAGGCAAGTGCCTTTTCATTTCTTTCAAGTACTTTTAATAGGCTACAAATCTTGTGGGTTAACCCCACCATGGTTTTCCTTTAACCAGGTTTCCATATAAAAATTTTGGTGTTATGTGTGTTCAATTTGCTTTTGCTCATGTGTTGTTAATTCATGCTTAAATGTTTACATCACTAATCTAATTGAAAGTTGATAAAGAAGTTTAAAAGAAGAAAAAGGTTAATTTGTGGGACAACATATTCACCCCCCTCTCTCAGTTGTCCGGACTAATTCCAACAATTGGTATCAGAGCTAGTTCCTCTAAAAGAAGCTTAACCGCTTGAGGACATCCAAGATGTCGACTTACAAAAAAGAAAGTCTGAGATTTGATGGAACAAATTACTCCCTCTGGAAGGTACGCATGCAGTGTCATTTAGAATGTATGGGTGATGCCTTTTGGTTGATAACTAAGAATGAGTATAAGATTTTGAAGAATGGCCCTACAACTCTAGATGAACTCAGGGAAACTGAATGCAATATTTGAGCTAAAGCAACATTATTGAGTGCCTTGACTAATACCAAATTGGCAAATGTCCTAGATTTGAAAACTACCCATGAAATCTAGAAAAAGTTGGAAAATCTGTATGAAGGTGACAAATATGTCAAATGTGCCAAGCTACAAAGCCTGAAGGGTAAATATGAAAGGTTGGTAATGAGTGAAGATGAAAACATTACTTCCTACATGCAGAAAGTGAATGAACTTGTGACCGGTATCAGAAATGCTGGTGGAGTATTGGAAGAATTAGAGATTATTGCCAAAGTGCTCAGATCTTTACCTACAGCATACAAGCATAAAGCTACTGCCATTGAAGAGATCAGGACAGTGATAACTGTTATAAGGTATCAGTTAGTTGGTAAGCTTTTAGCATTTGAAATAAGTGAGTTTGGCAATTCTCTTCCTAAGTCTAAATCTACATTTAAGGCCAGTGTATATGGAAAACAAAGATATGATCCGCATGAAAGCTCTTCAGGAAGATCAAATAGATTTGCTAAGGTAAGGAAGGATCTTGAAGATGATGAAATTGAGTCTACAGAACTTAAAGCTCTTATTGCCAAAAGAATACCAAGAGGTTCTGGTAAGTATGAAGGAAAGTTGCCATTCAAATGTTTTTCTTGTAATAAGATTGGTCATTTTGCCTCAAGATGTCTAGAGAAATTTTCAAAGCCAAACCCTAACAGATATAAAGGTCAGAAGAAATGTTACTATGTTCAAGAAGCTGGAGAATAAGGAGTCATAGATGATGAATCTGATCATGGAGGTTCCACTGAAGGTGACTGGGTGTTTATTTCTATTAAAGAAGAAGATCTGGTGTCTACAAAATATGCTAGCTGGGCAAATGTGGAAAGTGCCTTGGCTACTCAGGTTGTTGAAAATGATGAATGGGTGATTGATAGTGGATGCTCTCATCATATGACTGGTGATAAAAGTAAGTTTGTAAGCTTTGAAAAATATGAAGGTGGAATTGTGAAATTTGGAGACAACTCAGCTAGTAGAATCCGTGGCAGAGGATCCATCTCTTTTGATGGTAAGAATAACACTAATGATGTTCTCTATGTGGAAGGACTAAAGCATAATCTTCTTAATGTTGGACAGTTGCTTGACAAGGGTTATGACCTTAGATTCAAGGATGGAAAATGTAAAATCTTGGAAAGCTTTGGAACTGAAATTACATCTGGTACTTAGACTAAAGGTAACATCTTTCATTTAAGTAATTCTAGTAAGAGTTGCCTGATTTCTCAGATTAATCAAAGTTGGTTATGGCATAGAAGAATGTGTCATGTGAATTTTGATAACATTGTCAAGATAAGTTCTACTCAGCTTGTGAGAGATCTTCCAAAACTTATGAAACCTGATAGCATGTTTAGAGAATGTCAATTGGGTAAACAAAAAAAAACTTCATTCAAGAGTAAAGAACATTTTTCAAGTGGACTACTAGAACTTGTGCATACTGATCTATGTGGCCCTGCTAGAATTAGGAGTGTGCAAGGAGACAAATATTTTATGTTGTTGATTGATGAATACTCCCGGATGATGTGGGTAACCTTCCTAAAAGAAAAATTAGAAGCTCTTGATAAATTCAAGGTGTTTAAGGTTATGGTGGAGAATGAGATTGGTGTGAAAATAAAGTGTCTGAGATCTTATAGAGGTGGAGAGTTTACCTCCGGTGAGTTTGATTGATTCTATGAAAAGCATGGAACAAAAATACAGTTATCTACTCCTAGGACTCCTCAGTAGAATGGAGTTGTGGAAAGGAAGAACCGGACCATTCAAGAAGCTTCTAGGACCATGATGATGGAAGCAAATGTTCCACAAGTCTATTGGAGAGAGGTTGTGAGTACTGTTGTCTACACTCTTAACTGGGTGTAGATCAAAGGCAATTCTGGTAAGACACCTTATGAACTATGGTTTGGTCATCCTCCTAATGTGAGATATCTCAAAATTTTTGGTAGTAAATGTTATATCAAAAGAGATGAGGATCTAGGCAAGTTTGATACAAGAAGTGATGAAGGAATATTTTTGGGTTATGCTACTCAAAGCAAGGCATACTAGTGCTTTAACAAAAAAATGAAAAAGATTGTTAAAAGTGTAAATGTTAGAGTTGATGAGAGAAAACAAGGACATTCCAGGTCTTGCGGATATGA
Source organism: Cunninghamia lanceolata (assembly GCA_027924645.1). NCBI lineage: Eukaryota > Viridiplantae > Streptophyta > Pinopsida > Cupressales > Cupressaceae > Cunninghamia > Cunninghamia lanceolata. The sequence goes on along the minus strand of BSBN01000737.1, from coordinate 6,768,591 downwards.
ATCAGATGATCAAGATGAAAGTCAAATTCAAGGAACACAAGTTCAAACCCAGACTCATATCCAGATTGATCCGAAAAATCTAGTGACTCAAGAGGATAATGCAGAAGCTGAGGAACAAGTTCAAGAAATAGAAGTTCAAGCAAATCCCAAAACTCCCAGGTATGTAAGGATGAATCATCCTAAAGATCAGATCATAGAAGATAGAAATAAATGTGTTTAAACTAGGAGAAGAATTGCTGAAGATCAAGAAGAGATTTGTTTAATTTCAAAGATTGAACCAAAATCAGTAAGTGAATCCTGCAATGATGAAAACTGGATAAAAGCAATGGAAGAAGAATTAATTCAAATTGAAAAGAATCACACTTGGGATCTTGTTTCTAGACTAGAGGATAAAAATGTGATTGGAACTAAATGGGTCTTCCAGAATAAACTAAATGAAGATGGTGAAGTTGTAAGAAACAAAGCAAGGTTGGTATGCAAAGGATATTCTCAAGTGGAAGGAATTGATAATTCACCTAAGGTAGATTAGAAAAGGTATAGATCAATGATTGGGGGACTTCTCTGTATGACTCAAACCAGACTTGATATCATGAATGCAGTTGGACTTGTTGCTAGATTTCAAGTTGATCCTAGAGAATCCCATGTAGTAGCAGTCAGGAGAATTTTTAGATATCTTAAAGGGACACTTGACGATGGCTTGTGGTATCCAAAGGACAATGACTTCACTCTTCATGCATATACTGATGTTGATTAGGTAGGAGATGTGGATGACATGAAAAGTACTAGTGTGGTGCATTCTTCTTGGGAAGAAGATTGGTTTCTTGGTTGAGCAAAAAGCAAGAGGAAATATCTTTGTCTACTGCAAAGGTAGAGTACATACCAGCAGCAAGTAATTGCACTAAAGTTTTGTGGATGAAGCAAATGTTGAAGGATATCAGTGTGGTATTTGAGGAGCCTATTACAATCTTCTGTGATAATTCAATTACAATAAACATCTGCAAGAATCCACTGTTACATTCAAAGACAAAACACATGTCCATCAATTTTCATTTCTTGAGAGAAAAAGTAAGTGAGAATGAAGTCAAAATGAAATTTGTTTCTTCAAAGGATCAGATTGTGGATATATTCACCTAACCTCTACCTAAGGATACTTTTGAGTATCTTAGAGAGAAGTTAGGGGTTATTACCCCTCCTGCTCAGAACTAAGATGCACTCGGGTGCATCAGTCCGATGGAATTCACAGTCATATCTTGTGATCTAGATTGGTGTTAAGGAGATACTACTCAGGAGGAGTAGTTAGTATGCAAATTCTAGAAATCAGTCTGAAACAAAAGGGGGAGAAAAGATTGCAAATATGTACCCTTTGCCATTGATGTCAAAGGGGGAGAGAAGTAATGTGAAAAACTAGTTGCTGATGAAAGGGGGAGCAGTGAAGAAGGTAGTTGTAGAAGTGATAAGAGAAAGGGGGAGAAGTTCTTATCTTGATGGTTGAATCAGTTTTTCACATCATATGTTGTCATCAATGACAAAGGGGGAGATTGCTGCAAATATGTGTCTAATTGGTGTTGTCATTGATGTCAACATATCCTTGTTGCCATTGGTGTCAATTGTATTTCATTTTGTTGCTTGTTTAGAAGACTGGAATGTTGAGGATATTGAGAAAATTATTGAAGATAAATATATGCAGACCACATGACTGTGTAGAGGATTGTCTGAAGTAGCTCCACTTAAGATTTGAAGAAGCTATGCCCATCTAAGTAGAACCAGGTTTTGACAGTTGTTCAAAAGAGATAGAGTGAAAGTAAATTGGTCTGGATTGCTCTGCATTGAAATATTATGATCTGCGGATCTAGAAGTTTGTTTGGGAAGTTAGTGTGTATCATCAACTCAAGTGGTTCATGGTTTGGAGGTTCGTAAGCAATCTTTCTAGTGTGACAGTCATGGCAGACAATGTTCTTGAGGTTCCAGATGAAGATGCAAGTGATTCTGATGATTTGGAGAAGTGCAGATGTTTTTGCTGAATTCAATGTGCTTGTGGAGGTCTCTGGATTGTGTGACTGCTATGTTGGAGGTCTGCATTGAAGTTTGAGCTCATTGGGAAAGACTTTCTTCTTGGTATTGTTGTTCTTCCCAGTCTTGGCCAACCGGATGTTTCAAGCGTGTTGCGGATGATCTAAGAGCAATTCTTTGGAGTGTGGCATATTGTTGAAAGAAGATTCAAGTCTCAGTTATGTTTGGGTGACAGTATAGTGATTTGCATGATTGTAGTTCCAACCTTGATGTTCATTCCAAGGTTGATGAAGTGTATAAATACTTGTGAATGAATTGTGGAAAGTCATCCTTTTGTGAAAATGATAAAATCTTAAGAAAGGTACACAGGTAGAGTAGCGAAGAGGAGAAGTAGAGGAACAAGAGCAGTAAGGTATGAAGAACTGGTGAAGAAGTGTTTGGGGCAAAGAAGAAGTTTTGTGAGCTTTCAAAGGAACTGAACTAGGTATAAAGAAGATGCTATTTCGTAGTTCATTCTTCCTGTATTAAACATAAATTCTTGTAGGTAGTGAGCCTCCTTGAGTAGTGAGCTCTAGGCAGTGAGCCCTAAGGCAAGTGCCTTTTCATTTCTTTCAAGTACTTTTAACAAGGTACAAATCTTGTGGCTTAACTTCCACCGTGGTTTTCCCTTAATTGAGTTTCCACGTAAAAATTTTGGTGTTGTGTGTTCAATTTGCTTCTGCTCATGTGTTGTTAATTCACGCTTAAATGTTTACATCACTAATCTAATTGAAAGTTGATAAATAAGTTTAAAAGAAGAAAAAGTCTAATTTGTGGGACAACTGATTCAACCCCCCATCTTAGTTGTCTAGACTAATTCCAACAATCCTGATATACTACCATGATGACATCAATCAGGTTAGAAAAAGCTACATCCATAGCTCTGTCAAATGTAGCACTAGCATTAGTCAGGCCAAAAGGCATCTTGACATAAACATAAGTACCCCAATGAGTTGTGAATGTTGTTTTGTACTGCTCACACTCCTTGACTTTCACTTGGTTATAGCCTGAAAAACCATCAATCATAGACATTAGCTCACAACTAGTGACTCTTTGCAAGATTGCCTCCATATTTGGCAGTGGGTAATTGTCTTTCAACAATTATATGTTGAGATTTATGAAATCTACACAAAGTCTGATATCACCATTCTTCTTTCTAACAAGTACACGATTAGACACCCAAGTTGAATGCCTAATTGGCTTTCTAATTTTGCCCTCTCTTAACTTCATCAATTCTTCCTACATTTTGGGTGCCAATGTTAGGTTTATTGGTCTTTGCTTCTACCTGAAGGGCTTTGCATTTGGTTTAAGAGGTATCTCATGCTAAAACAAATCCTCTTTGTATGCCTTTAGATCATCATAAGACCAAGCGAACACACACCTATATTTTCTCAATAAAGCAATCAGCAGTGCTTTAACTTAAGGCATCATTTTCTTTCCTATATATACTTTCTTTGGAGCATTTTTAGTTCCCAGATTTATTTCTTCTAAGTCATCTGGATGTGTTGAGTTTTTCTTAACAACACTTTTATTAGGGCCATCAAAGACCCTTTCCAAAGCCACAAGACCTCTAGGAATTTTATTAGTCTTGAGCTAGATTACCTTGCTCCCAAATAATGTTTCCTTTCCATCATTTTCATCTACAAATGCTCCAAAATTTATCTCCTGACTTTCATAATGGTCTAGGCATTGCATGAACTCCAATGTATCCTTATCATTATTGAACACTTGCCAATTTTGAATGTTGTCAAGGACAGAAGGCCTTGTTTGCATCTCAACCTTTGAGATACCTGTAAAGGTTATATCATTAGGCCTTAATGCTATGTTTTCTAGTAGATCTACCATAGAATTTTTGTTCATTTCTACCCACTCAATGTTAAAAGCATCAAACATTTCTATTGTGTCCCAAACTACATTTCTATACTACTTTAATTTGTTGTTCTTAGACATAAATATTGATCTTACTTGAGACACAATTAATTCTGAGTCACCTAAGACTCTTAACTTTCTTATTCCATGTTTTTATGCTACTTTCTTGAAACCCAAGTAATAAAGCCTCATATTTAACAACATTGTTTGTGCAAACAAACATCAGTGAAAATGAGAACTTAAAAGTTTTGCCATTGGGAGAAATGAGAATAACACCTACACTAGACCCTTCCTTGGAACAAGCACCATCAAAATACATTGTCTACAATTCATCATTACTTGCTTGTTCCCTTACTTCCTTTTCTATGGGTGTAGGTTTCTTATCTTCTTCCTTTTCTTGAAGCTCCTCAACCCTGAAGTTACCAATGTCTACATCAACAAAGTGAATATGTTCTTCAGGTTCACCTTCCACAATTATATATGGAGCCAAAGGCTCCCTATAAAGTTTAACATCCTTTCCATCAATAGGGATAGTGGCAAAGGACATGTCACATTGCATGCTTCCTCCAATGGCAACATACCACTTTCTAGATAGAAGCATCCCATAAGTGGGAGGGATATATACCATAGTTACACTCATCACAAACTCTTTATTTGGACATGCTGCCAATCTGTAAGGTATTTCCTTTATGATCCCTATGACCGGGACCTCTGTATTATCCATTACATGGCATTTTCTATAGGCCTTAGTGATTTTCAAACCCAATGCTTGCATGACTCTAATTGGCATGATATTAGAAGATGCCCTTGAATCAATCATACATTTCTTTAGCATCTTGTCATTTATGATCAGGGTTACATAAAAAGGGTCCACCTAATTTTGGCATGCAATAAGTGTGGCACCCAAGAATACCTGATGGTCATGATTGTTGTTTCCCTCAGCTTCCTTTTCTTTTATCTTTTCGTTACTCCCTTCAAGCTGAATGTCTAGCCTTTTCTCATTGCAAGTTGTAGAAACACCATTGATAAAGGCCACTACCCTATTTTTATGCTCTTCAATCCTCATCATCTCAAGAAGTGGGACTTGTTGTGATGCTCACAACATGCCCCATTTTACCCTCTAGCAAAATGAGGACCCTGATGTGGCTTTTGCTTTTGGCTTGTGTGGTTTTGCTTGCTTGGAGGTATGGGTAAAATGGAATGGATGCTTGAAATTTGAGTTGTACAATGTTTGGGTATAAGTGTGGTTATCAATAGAATATGCATGAAAAATCAGCTAGGGTTGCCTTTTGAAGCATTTGAAAATTTGGTATATTTTGAGAGTTATGCTTGTTTCCATGAAAAGTCAATGTTGAATTGATGGTGGTCAACATGTATTTGATATACATGGTTATTTGCATATATATGCTATGCTTTTGGTTCGTCAGGTTGTTTTATTCATTGTTTAATGCATATTGTATGCATTAAAATATTCATGTCTAAACCCAACAATGTGTTAAGGTGAACTGTATAAAATGTTAAAATATGCAGTTGTATGTATTTTGTATGTATAAATGCATGTATTCAAAATACAAATGCAATATATATATAGGCGGATGTCAAAATAAGTTCAAAGTGGTGTATAAGGTGGTTTGTGTATTTTATTTGTATACAATATGCATGGTGATATACAAAAGGTTAATATACAAGGCTAGACCTAAAAAGAAAATTCAATTGAGTCTAGAAATGAAAGGTGAATGCATAGGTTTGTATGTATTATTGCATGTATAAATGCTTGTATCTTATATACAAATACAAAACCAGACGCGATTCAAAAAGTTAAACAAAATGTATTATGACTAGAGTCTACATTTGTATGTTCGTATGCATGTATTAGATATACAAAAAGGTAAGAATGCATTCGCGGACTCGAACCCGTGTTAAAAACAAAAATAAAGATGTAAATCCGGATTCAGAAATAATTGCAAATCATTTTATAAATTCGCTGGAGTTTGAGTTTGTGTGTTTTGATGATTGTATAAGGTATACATAGAGATATACAAAATTCAATATACAAAAAGTAAAAGAGAAAGTGCATGTATATGAGTTACAAAATTCAAAAGTGCAAGGAATTAACATATACAAAATTCAAAATATGAACTGAGTGAGAAAAGTAAAACACAGATTGAATTGTATGCCTTAATTACAACATTTAATGTAGAACTACCATTGAAAACCTAAAATTTGAAGAAGTAAACAGGAAATTAGATTATGTTAATTCTCACAGTTGCATTCAAGAGTTAAAAATTGTAGAGCATTTTATAGAGCTAAGGTATAAGGTGGTTCAAAAAGCAATTTAAAGTTTGGGAATGGTGATTGTGTGAAATTTAAACTATAAATATCTTGTCAACATTCCTAAAAGTCAATGGTTGCAAGATACGGGTATGTTTTTGAAACCTCACTGGTATTTTATAAAATACGATTATGGAATTGTGTATAGTAATTACTGTTGACTAACAAGAAGTTTAATTTCGTTAGTTATTGTAATTTAATGGGATAAAATTGTAGATTAGGCTCATTGGGTAAATATGTATCATTCAATTGAAAGGAGAGCTTACAGTAAAAGTTAAATGTTAAATATGCATGGTGAAAAACCCTAGGAAACGTAAAACATGATTGTAAAAGGAAATTTATATCTTTACAGGATGCCGTCGAAAGGGAAGAAAGTAGAGAAAGTAGCTGGAAAGGCTGAAAAGAAGGAAACCAAAACTAAGGAAGAATTTGTAGTTTGAGGTTATCCTACAAACATATATTGTACACACAGGGCATTAGATACTAAGATTGGGAATTTTGATTCCAAAGAGACATTAAACAAAATTCGAGAGCCTGGTGCGTGTTTGGCGATGAAAAATATTTGGGATGCTGGGTTGTACAATGCTACAGGTTTTCCTCAAGAAATGGAGGCTAGGGATCTTGTTATTGAGTGCTTACAGAGATACGACTTTCAATCTAAGAAGGTTAAGCATAATGGAGTGGTATTCGCAAACTTGTCTGTGAAAGGGATAGTAAAGACTTTTGGATTAAGGACTACTAGGAAAATGAAAGAAGTGGATGTAGAGTTGTATGCTATGGATTTTAAGAAGGAAGAGGCAACATGCAAGAGTGCCATATTCTATGGTTGGTACACTTCTGATAAGAAACTGAAGGCAGCTGCTAGAGTGCCCAAGAACCTATGCAGGATAGATTTTAAGGAGGAAGTGTATATCATGATCACATTACTGAGCAGAGTAATGGGGTTGGAGGATGCAGGTTCATTTAAACCTTGGATGTTTTCTATCATACAATTCAGTAGAGAGGAGATAGGGTATGTACACTAGGCCTTAACAATCAATAATGCCATCTATGCACAGGCCATAAGATTTAACAAACACAAGAAATCCTTCATGTCCTCATACATTGTACACTCATGTGCTGCTAAGATGTAGCTAAATGGAATATAGAGAGTTGGAACTTTAGGGAGTGGGCCAAGCCAAACTATTGTATATGAACATTATCCAGACCTACAAGCATGAAGTGTAGGGAAGAATTGGATAAGGGTTAATGATGTGTTCTCTATGTATTTGACAAGGATTTTGATAGGGGAGAAAGATCAAAGATTCTCTAAAGTAGCAAAGAATGCCATCACATGGCATAGCACTTGGTACATACAGTTTTCTACATTCACATATATTAGGACTGAAGGGTTCAAAGGAAAACTGTTTAGATTGCCTAGATATCCATTCGACAAACTAGTACTACTGGAATTCACAAGGCAAATACTAGATGGATATAAGATGTATAAAAATAAGTATAATAGGGGAAACCTCAAATTCCCCTTTGTGATAGGAAGGTATTAGTGTTTACATGAGGAGGTGGTCAAAACATCAGAGGCTGAATTATTGTATTATGGTCTTCCAATGTTTGATTTAGTTCAATCTTTTGACCCATTCAATAGGCTTCATAATTTCAGAGATAAGATATTCAAACACCAACCTCATATTGAGGATTTTTGGGTGGACTGTGGTAATGAAATAGAAGTTAGGAAGAGATCTCATCAACAATTAACTCTTGATCAAATGAAAACATTGGGAGGAGTTGTAGTACCACAAGAGGTTGTGTATGATGATGAAAATACTTTGCATTCAGGATATGACAACGTGAAGGAGGTTTTGACTGAACCTGATTGGAGTTAGCTTGAAGAAATATCATTGGAGAATGTTTCAAAATTAGTATTGGCATATTCTGATATGTGGGTAAAGAAAGAATAGAGGAGTTAAAAGAGAGGGGAGTGACAATCACTTATAAGAAAGGTAAAAAGAGGAGTCGAGAAAATGAGAAGTATTTTGATGTCTTTTTGAAGAGAAAAGACAAGTATTGGAAGCTAGAATAGCTGAAATTAACACTAGAGCCACAATAATGGACCCCTATGCATTAGGGATAATAGTGGAAATACCTGAGGGAATGTTTATACCTGCTAAGGGAGGGGCATCCACATCAAATGTAGCTATTATAGAAGGATAGGGTCCAATACTGGTAGAGGTGATATCACAATCACCATCCACACTTGTAGTGCCTATGCAGACACCCCAGCAGACACCTTTAGAGACACCCCGTGCTGCAGAACAAACTCAACAAGAGAAATTGCAAGGGTTTGTTAAAGTTAAAAAAGAGATGGCTAAAGAAATGATCATAGCTAGGACATCTAAATCCCAATCATCTACCAAAGTAGAAATAGTAGATGTAGATCAAATTCAGGAGGTAGAGGGAGATGAAGAGAAAAGTGAAAAGAAGGGCAATGAAGATAGCTTAGAAATGAGTAGTAGTGAGGAAGAAGAAGACAAACAAGGACCTAATTCTCCTCTACTCTCCAAGCAATCTATAAAGAATATTAAAATCATTGATCCTTTTGAGAACATAGTACCAAAAGATCTTATGGAAGAAGTCAAGGAAGCGGCCTAGGTAATATTGAAGAATCAGGCTGGGGAAGAAGAGAATGTAGGTATGGGAAAGGCACAAGATGAGCAAGGAGAATCTAATCAAAAGAGCATGCCTACATATGGTATGGAAGAACAAAGGGAGGATGAAAGACAAGATTCACCATAGGAGGGTCCTAATCCTGAGATACGTAATGAGGAGGAGCAGCAAAATACGGAAAATATTCAAGCTCCATAGCAACAACAAGTCCCTCTACAACAGGTTTCATCACAACAACAACATGAACAACAACAATAGTAGCAACCAAAGAAAGAAGAGGAAGAAGTACTCATAGAGGGACCTCATGAAGAAGTGTTGAATGAAGAGTCTACATATACAAATAAAGAGGTGCCTATTTGGTTGGAGTCTGAGATAAGACAAGATGCAGTAGTGGAGGTGGCATCAATTGACATCAAGACTTTGTTAGCCAGTGAGGCTGGGAGAAGAGGTAGAAGAAAGGCTAGGACTATGTTTTCCATAAAGAGAGATCCCTTTGGTGGAAGGACAATGCAAATAGCAATTCCCCAAGTGGATAAGGAGAAAGGAGAAATAAGTGTAGATGAATACAAGGTGATAAGTGTGGATCTCGGTCATGTGAACAGGGAACAACAATTTGAAGAACTGCAAGAAATGACTGAGTTTACTACAAGCAAGTTGAGAAAACACCAACAGATAATAAAGAGTTTGAAAGGGCAAATTGCCCAATATGAACAACTTATTCAAGGGATATTTGACCCCACACATAGTATGCCAGAGTTAGCTCTAGAGAATTATTCTTTTTAAGGAACAAATCGAGGGAATAGAAAATAAGAAGCATGGGGCTAATATGCTGGAGAATTTTATTAGCTCATTCATTTGTAAAGGAGAAGATGTAATAAAAATTGCTATTGGAATATCACTTTGATGAAGAGGAATAATAATGCACACATTGTGTAAAAGTGCCAAAACAGGATAAAACAAAACAGGGATGAACTAAGGAAACTCAAGGCTTTGGAGGGATACACTAAGAGCTTGGTGAATGAAGGTATCATAACAATGCAGGTTGTATTTCAGGTCCCAAAAATGAAGATGGAACTTAAGTATGAGGAGAGGATATTGAGGTCATGTTTGGCCAATATACAAGAAATGGAAAATAAAGTTCAAATGTTGTTGAAGAAACACGTAAAGATAGTAGAAGATCTAGTTAAGCATCCATGCCATAAGAGTCAGGTATTTGATGTAGATACAACTGTGAAAGAATTCCAAGATAGCTTTCAACCTTGCATTAATGATCCTGTGAACCATTTAGATTGAAGAAGAGATGGAGAACATGATGAAATAAGTGCTAAGATTAGGAAATATCATAAAAGAAGAGAAGATAGAGAGAGCAAGGCCCAGGCATTGAAGACAAGCATTGCAATGTAGAGATACACCTGGGATGCTTCTCAGAGGACTAATCATACTTCCATAGCTGCTCTAACTACAAAGTTTACAAAGTACATGAGTGACAATAACAAAGATATGCAGATTGAAGAGGACAGTGATAGTGAGTAGGTTGTGTATTCACTATTTGTTATGATTTTGTAACGGTACTTGGTCAAGTAAAGTCAAACATTTAAAAGATTCCAAAGGCATCCTTTGTGCTAAAGAATATTCTTTTAGATACTTTTGAAATGACATATGGCATTGGAATTTGAATTTGAACCATGGATGGTTTGTGACCCGAGAAGGGAATTTGAAGTCTATATAAGGGGCTTTAGTATGTATATTTTGGTACACATGGCTGAGATTGAAAAACACTGAGAATTTGCAAAAGAAGTGATTTGTAAAAATACTTTGAGCTTAGGGAATCAAAGTAGTAGTAGTTATCTGTGTCTACACTGGAGATAATGAGCAATGTCCTATTTCTTGCTGTATTTGAAAATGTTTGTAAGTTTTCTTTAGTTGCTGATATTTTCAAAGACTTTAAAGTTGAAGTACATTGTAAATTTGAATGACTTTCATACGTTAATGAATGCAAACATCTAATTGTTGCATCTATTTCATAGTGTAATTAGATTCAGGTGTTCCTTGATATATTTCCTTTGATGATTGCAGTTCTATATGTTGATTTGTGATATTGTTTAGAAGAAACATATATGAATTTAACTCCTTTGAAGTATTATAGCTAATCAGATTTATGTGCATGAGTAGTAGAGAAGTAGTTCTTACGGAATCAAGCTTTCTAAACCTTAATCTTTTGTTTTTTATCAACAATTAAATAATTAGCATACACGCAGTCATCATAAGTGAATTGCTATTGATTCAAATAAATAATTGTGAATTTTAAAGATCTTTAGCAATTTTCATAGAAATACAGAGCATGTTTATTGAAATTCATGTAAAGCTTTGTAAGAGAATGGTAAATATATGCAAAGGACCACTCATTTTAGTGTAATTTGTTTTTATTTACATAAATTGAACAAGTCCAGTCATGTAAGGATCCTTGAACAAACAGTTTCACAATGAACTGCTGACCTATCCAACACGGTCAAGACCTGACCATACAAAAACTTGAGATTAAGAATTCTCAGTGAATTCTTCATATCTTCTAAGACAACTAAGGTTCCATTGTGAAATTTTAACTCTATTGTGCATGTGTAAAAACATTCATCAACAATTATTTGGTGCTAGAAGGAGGGCCTGATAGGATTTAAGGTGTGTTTTGTACAAACTAACTAACAATACTGGTTGGGTGACCAGGTCTAGGACAAATCTAGGGGATATTTTCGTACAATTGTTTGACAAATGATAGAAAGGTATAAATATTCCCTTAATCTCGAGTCCTAGATTATTCTAAGAAGGAGGCTCATCAAATACTCCTCCAAGTCCAAGATCACCTTTAGTTATACCTAACATAGTAAGTCCTAACATTTCTACATTCAGACCATTAAACTTTGATCTAAATCCTTAGAATCAACCAAATCTTGGTCCAATTCCACCTAGAGGCCCTACCATGGCATACTTTAATGTGGATTCACCTATACACTTTGATCTATATAATGATATGCCAAAGAATCTAGACAAAATTTATCCTAAGTATCAATTACATCAGGATCCTGAAGATCATATCAAGATTTTCAAGGAAACTTGCTTCAGGGAAAGAATAGCACATGAAGATGTGGTCTGCAGATTATTTCCTTTCACCTTCAATGAACAAGCTTCCAACTGGTATGTCAATTTGTCTAACAATTACATTACAAGCTAGGCACTTATAGAAGAAAACTTTCTGTCTAGATTTAGAGGTCTAGTAGAGCTAGCTGTTGAAATTAGGGCAGACAACTTCGGGTGCACTACCCAAAGCTCATTGCTCAAAGGAGGCTCATTGCCTACAAGAACATTCACAATGTTAACACTGAAAGGTTGAACTGAGAAACAACATCTTCTTCATGCAAGGTTCAGTTCCATTGAAGCTCACAACACCTCTGCCCTGCCCCCACTCACTTCCTCGCTACATCCACATCTTTGCTTGCATCCCCACATTTCCATGACTTCACAACACTTATTTATACATGTCATCGACTTTGGAATGAACATCAAAGTTGGCCTTACAATCATCTATCTGGAGCATTCTCCAAGATAGGCATTACAAGTAATTACAATCACAAGACTTAAAATCCTTCATGCAAACCATCACACTATTGGCTAAACATAGTTGGGACTTGAATCTTCCTCAATCAACATGCCGCACTCCATAGAACTCTTCTTAGATCATCCGCAACACACACCAAGCATCAGGTTGCCCAAGACTGGAAAGAATAGCAGCACCCAAGGAGAAATCTTCAACCATGAGCTCAATCCTTAATGCAGACCATCAACACAATAGGAACACAATCCAAGGACCACCACAAGGACAATAAAATCAACACGAACAATTGCACCATCTCAAATCACCAGAAACACTCGTATCTTCATCCAAGAACTTAAGAACACTAACTGTCATGATTGTCACACTAGAAAGATTGCTTGCAGACCTCCAAACCACTAACCACTTGAGTTGAGTATACATACCAACATCCCAAACACACCTCTAGATCCGCAGACCATAATATTCCAATGCGGAGCAATCCAGACCAAATTCCTACTACTCTGTCACCTCTGAACAACTGCAAAACCTGATTCTACTTAGATGGCCATAACTTCACCAATTCTTCATGTGGACCTCTCAAATCTTAACTGGAGAAACTTCAGACAATCCTCTACAAAGCCCTTTGGTCTGTAGACTTTGATCTTCATCTCATTGGGAATGTTGATCAATCTACTTTACTGAATAGTACTGTCTTTACTGTTTCTGACAAAGAGATATGTTGACATCAATGACAACACATCATATGCACATATTTGCAACAATCTCCCCCTTTCTCATTAATGGCAACATATGATGTGAAAAACTGATTCAACCATCAAAACAAGAACTTCTCCCCCTTTCACTTATCACACCTACAACCACTTTCTTCACTGCTCCCCCTTTCACCAGCAAGTACTCACTTCCATCCACATTTTTCACATGACTTCTCTCCCCCTTTGACATCAATGGCAAAGGGCACATATTTGCAATCATCTCTCACCCTTTTTATTTCTTAGACAAGACCAAACTAAACTCAGAACATACTGACTACTCCCCCTGAGTAGCATCCCCTTAACACCAATCCAGATCACAAGATATGACTATGAGTTCCACCAGATTGATGCACACTAGTGCACCTTAGTTCTGAATAGGAGGGGTAATCACCCCTAGCTTCCCTCTGAGATACTCAAAAGTGTCCTTAGGTAGAGGCTTAGTGAAAATATCTGCAATCTGATCCTTTGAAGGAACAAACTCCAATGTGACTTCATTCTCATTACCTTCTCTCTCAAAAAGTGAAACTTGATGGATATGTGCTTTGTCTTTGAATGCAACACCAGATTCTTTGAGATGTTTATTGCACTTGAATTATCACAGGCTCTTTAAACACAATTTTGATATCCTTCAACATTTGCTTCATCCACAAAACTTGAGTACAATTACTTGTTGCTACTATATACTCTACCTCTGTAGTAGATAGAGATATTGCCTCCTACTTTTTTCTCAACCAAGAAACCAATCTTTTTCCCAAGAAAAATGCACCACCACTAGTACTCTTCTTGTCATCCACATCTCCTACCCAATCAGCATCTATATATGCATGAAGAGTGAAATAATCATCCTTAGGATACCATAAGCCATAATCAGATGTTCCCTTTAGATATCTAAAAATTCTATTGACTGCTACAACATGAGATTCTCTAGGATCAACTTGAAATCTAGGAACAAGGCCAACTACATTGATAATATCATGTCTGGTATGAGTTAGATAAAGCAGTCCTCCAATCATTGATCTATACCTCTTCTGATATGCCTTAGGGGAATCATCATCTTTACTTAACTTACATCCAATTATCATAGGAGTACTTACTGGTTTTGAATCCTCCATTCCAAACTTTTTCAACAACTCTTTCACATACTTAGACTGAGATATGAAGATGCCCTTATCTAACTGAATGATTTACATACCCAAGAAGAAATTCATTTCACCAAGCATGGACATCTCAAATTCACTTTGCATCTGATCAGCAAATTTTTTACACATGCTCTCATTTCCACCAAAGATGATATCATCAACAAATACCTCAACAATCAAGATGTGTTCATGATCAATTTTGAAATAAAGATTACTGTCAGCTATGCCTTTTGCTAAAACCTAACTTTAGTAGATACTTATCTAATCTTGCATACCAGGCTCTTAGGGCTTGTTTAAGTCCATACAATGCTTTCCTCAACCTACAGATCATATCTCCTTGATCAGACAACTGGAATCCTTGCAGTTGCTCAATGTAGACTTCTTTCAAATCTCCATTTAGAAATGCTGACTTGACATCCATCTGGTGACTTGACATCCATCTGGTAAACTTTAAAATATTTGTAAGCAACAAAAGAAAGAAATAATCTGACTACTTCAATTCTAGCCACCAGAGAAAAAGTTTCTTCAAAATTAATTCCCTCTACCTGAGAATATCCTTTGTACACCAATCTTGCTTTGTTTCTCACAACTTCACCATTTTCATTTAATTTATTCCGAAAGACCCATTTAGTTCCAATTACATTTTTGTTTTCAGGTCTAGGAACAAGATCCCAAGTACAATTCTTTTCAATTTGCATTAATTTTTCTTCCATTGCTTTTACCCAACTTTCATCATTACAGGCTTCATTCACTAATTTTGGTTCTACCTTTGAAATTAAACAATACTCTTCTTGTTCTTCAACAATTTTTCTTCTAGTTTGAACACCTTTATTTCTATCTCCTATAATCTGATCTTCAGAATGATTCAACCTTACATACCTGGGAGTTTTGGGATTATATTGAACTTGTTCCTTAGTATTTGCACTGGCTTCTTGAGTCACTGGATTCTCCAGAGCAATCTAAATTTGAGTTTGAGGACTTTCATTTTGATCATTTGATTCATATCCACAAGACTTGGAAGGTCTCTATGCTTTGCATTTTAGGGAACATATCTAGTTTGAATTTGGCATCCTGTTTATCCATACATGGCTGTGACATTTCTATCTGCAATTCAAATGTTCTAGTCTCAAATAATAGCATATGTTTGTCTATCTAGGGTTAGTACAATATTGATTTTTCATGCTTTAAAATGGTAACATGCCTACATCCTACAAATTGAATTTGGCAATGCATAATCACTATCACCATTCATCATTTACCCTCTCTTTAATTAATCATGATACAATTTTTGTGAAATAACTAGAGGGATAGGGGTTTTATACATACCTGTGTACATTTCCTTAACCTGTTGCGGATGTGAGAATGACTAAATAGAATCTATGGATGAAGTATTCCTTTGCAATTTTGTTCTCCTGGCTCAGCTCTGGTTCGTGATAAGCTCTTAACAGTAGAAATTTAAGGCTCTCAAATGCAATTGTGTCAATTATGACGATAGAAATCTCTTTCAACTTAAACAATTCATGATTTTAGGGCTTATTAATGGCGTTAAGGTGATTTGACAGCCTCTTTTAGTAAGATTGCACAAGATCTTCACAAGTGTCTATTGGTGTGTGTTCAAATTTAAATGCCAATGACCCACATATTGCATTAAATGTAAAAAGTGTGGGTATGTGGAAGTGGATATCTAGCTGAGGAATCTCCATGTGGATATCTAGATGACGTAATCATAGGTCAGGTCAACCTTCGTTCACCAAGGAATTGTTATCCGGTCCCAAATATGCTCATAGTAAGTCAAGATTTGTATATGGACATGTGTCATCATCTCGTAGTAGCATGGAGAATCTCTCCTACTGACAAGATTCTCCCACGAGGATGCGCTACCATCTGATTTGGGTCATGGATATCGGGTTAAGGTCTAGATATTATAAGGGGAAAATATGCATCCAGTTAGAATATCTGGATGATGTAAGCGGGAAGAAAGTCCTTTCATCATGGCATAATATGGTGACATCATCGGGATGAGGATATTAGAATAAGATCCAGATAATGGGGATACAAAATATCCCTACGGCTTAAGGTCATGATGACATCAGCACATGGTGTCTTTTGTATTGCGTCGGGGTAGGATGATGTGTAACGCCCCACCATGAAACTCTAGATAACAACACATTTATGCTATATGCAACAGAAATTTTTTTTTTAAAAAGATAGAAATAACAAGGTAATGTTAACACATCATTTAAACTAATGACTTGTCCTCTAAGATATCATGGTTGCATTACTTGACAAAACAATTAACGTAATCTAACACACATCATGAATTAACATTAGTAAATCATTGTAAACCTAATGCACTAAATCAATAAACATTTACATCTACATAACATCATATAAGTATTCATCAGGATCTAGTACATAGTTGCAATTTCTCCTGACATATAAATACAACATTACATTGTCTGAATACATATGAATACATACATAATGAATCATTTGATACATAGACCAGTACATGAGCATAATAACTGTCTCCATAACTAGGTACAAGATCTGATGTCTGATACACAAGCTATATCCTCTTCGCACATGAACATTGGCAAGGAAAAACCAATGGAGATAGAGCACATCCACCCGACCATGTGGAACCCTAAGGTCCACCCCCATGCTAGGAGATAACATAAGGTCCCAAACATCAAACAGTCAGGTAGACAATTAACTAACTTGAACAAGGACTAAACATGACTCCAACACAACACATGACAACACCACAAGCAACTCAATATCACTTCCAGAGGTAGACACATAACAAATAAAGAGAGACCAACTAGGGAATGCTAGGCTGCAGTAGGAAGAGTGTCATCGCATGGTCCTAACATGGGTTATCTTGATAGCCTCTCACTAGGCGTTGGCCCCCATCTATGGTTATCCTGACAGCCTCTCACTAGGCGCCAGCCCCATAGGGTGACTCATGCGGAATCAACCTTCCTTTCATGAGGACAAGGAAGTTGATCTTGCCAACCAAGCCTTCTCTACCCATCCCTAGTCTAAACAAGCACTACAAGCATGGGAGTGGAAATCCAATTATCTTGTTAATGTGTAATTTACCCTTCCCCCCAGTTCATTTTTAGGTTTTCACTTAGTTAACAACTTTCAATGGGTTATCCTGATAGCCACTTTGGGTGCCGGCCCCACATTGAAAGCCACTCCCCTACCTACATCTAGAAACCCTAACCATCAAGCAAGACAATCACTATCATACTGATAAGTATACATAAACAATGCAAGGCATTTACCTTCTTGCATATAAAACATAATCACAATGATCAACCTGTACATCACTGTCCCAAAACTTTCAGTTGATCAATCGCAATAACCATAACAACACATATCCAGAGAAAGGTATGGGTCATCTTGCTCACAAATCTCAACCATGATCAAAATAGTTTCTCATTACGATTACCAAGATCTCCCCATTACAATACTAAACACAAGCTCGATATTAACACATACATGAAGGAGATTTAATCCCATCATAATATATTCACAACACAGTATGTTCATCATCTCACATCATTGTTTACCAAGACCCACATAGACAAAAGACATCATGTTCTTACAACATCTTCATTTCAAGACACCTATGAATAGAATACATGCCATCGAATCATATTACCTTATGCCTCTGGAACCAAAAACTTGACAATTTACACATAGACCAACTCACATTAAAATTTTGCTTGCAAAAAGCAATTTCAACTAATCAACTCATTGACAACATAAATTCTTCTTACTAGAGCAATTCCATTTAATCAAATTAGCAACTGGATTCGAGTTATATCTCCACCAAGAATTTCATAAAACCTAGGTCTAGTTTAATTAATATTAATTCTATCTGTTATATTAATCAATCATCAATTGCATATAACCATCAAGCTAAACAATGCATAGATAATATTAATTACAAATACTTATAAATTAAATGCTAATTACAACATTTATAATCCAAACCCATATGTCATACTTCTACTAACAAAACCATTATAATTATGTTTAAGAAACCATCATTCAATAACCAATAAATGCATAATTTATAAACATGCCTATCTTAACCGAAAGTCCAATTGATAGTTGTTAGTAAGATATTCTGCAATATGTATTTTATCATTAACACACACACATAAACCCTTATTGTCACCTTGCTCATGCATTAAAACATAAGGCCAACTATCAATCCAATTAAAACACACTTTCCATTCAAACGATAGGTTCACTGCTAACCCAAAATCAAGTACAACATCACCTCATTTCACTAGTTTTCCTATGTAATAAATTTATCTGATAAGACTCTATTCCATTAACTTACATAAATAGTGAATTACCAAACTTAGATCATTAAAGAGGATACATCATATATAATGTATTCATGTTATTGACAAAAGAAAACATAATATATTTAATTTCTGAGGAAAACTAATATAATTAAAAAAAGAAACACATAATTTAATTCTCAAAAGAGAAAACCCTATAAAATATTATTTAATCCCCTTACTTAATATATATAAGATTTTGACCAATAATATAAGATTTTGACAATATGTATATATATATATATATATATATATATATATATATATATATATATATATATATATAGTAAAACAATCATTGACAACTAACGCCATTATGGAAGCATGGAGTCATGGACAAAGCTCATGAACTGTTTCACACAATGTCTCTTTCAAAGGTGTCCTTTCATGAAATGGACTATAAATAAAGACTTAAACTTTCCAGTAAGTAATTGGTAAGTGTTAGATCAATTATATCACGGCTATTCTTAAATATCATCCACTTCAACAATCAAAGGTTAATTTAAAGCCATAAAGAAATGATAGGAATATCAAATTCTTTAGTGCCAGTTTGTAGACCAATTAATAACTGATGTGCTCTCAAGATTTATGCTATTTTTAAGCTAAGATTATAGAATTGAATCGATGAAAGAAGTAAAGTTTCTAAATTAATTGCTTCAAAAGAATTGATGAGGATATATGCATCGAAAGAAGTTTCCAGTTTAAAGCTTACAAAGAAATCGATGAGAATCAAAACCCTTGTGGGGTGGTAACACTAAAAGTAGCAGTATGAAATGAAATCAAGATAGAAAGACAAGGAAAAATTACTCAGCAAAAACATGCATTGAAAGATTGGTGACAATTGAAGGATATGCACAAAATGAATCTGATAAACTTAGACACTTTCAAGCAAATGCGACTGGCAGGTTTGAGGAATACATTGATAGAAACAACCGACAAGTTAAGAGATTTCTGGCGTAAATGTTATACAGTGTGAGACAATGCTGAGCACTATAGTACTCTCATGTCCGACAGGTATGGCCAATGAGTTAGACATTTTGTGGCTTAAATGTACAGGGCATGAGACATTACCAAGCACAATAATGCTTATATGCACTAGGCGACATGGTGCCTCAATGTAGTAGGATATGTATGAAATGGATTTTGCAAGTTTAGTAATTGAGAGTAGTACACACTTTAATCACATTTGTAACCCTTATCTCACTATGCCTATAGTCGATCATTATGTGTACATGGTTGACCTTCTTGCCCGTTCGGGCTATCTTAAAGACACCATAAGCTTTATCATTGCAATACCTGTTAAATATGTACTAGTTGTATCAATGTGTTTTCTTGGTTCCTGTAGATCACACATGAATATCAGCTTAGGAGTATTTACAGCAACACTACTTTTGATTGCACAATTTATGTTCTTTTCTCAAACATCTATGCAGAAGTGGGCTAGTGTGGTGAGTTTCAAATGGTAAGGAGAATTGATGAAAGATAGAGGAATTAATAAGATCTCTGTGTGCGGTTGGATTTCAGGCCATAAAATGGTACACACTTTTCATGTAGCAGACATATCACATCCATAGGCGCAGGAGTTTTATGCAAAGTTGGGGAAATTAGCTGGGAAGATGAAGGCAGTCGTGAGAGAATGAGGGTACTCGTCGATCGATTCCATGGTGAGCTTGGGCAAACTACTAAAAGCATTATATTTGGGGGAAAGGTGTGGTAATTGTTGTGCTCTACTGTTGTCTCTGCAAGACCTTTGTAATAATAAACCTAAATTTCTTGAACACTTGGAAGATTTCGATAGACAAACATATGTTTGCAATGCACCATCTCCAAGGATCGAGCTGTTGTTTTATAGAAATTGAATAAATGTTTAATCCATTAAAGGAGACTAAATTTGCTTCATGAAATGCATGGGCATAGGTTGTATGGGTTGTGCTTCTTGAAATATAAAATATAACTCTGATTCTTCATAAAAGAATGGTTTGCTATTATAACAGATATGTGCCATCACATCCTTACTTAAAAAATCATAAGATCACTCTTATCATCTCCACTGCTATAAACACAGCATTGAAATGCAAATCCGGAATACCAAGGAATAATATTAAAATTTACGCTAACAAACAATTATCACTCAAACCCAAAATCACATTAGTGGGCACTTTAGCTTGCACATTCAATACCAACGCTGACGATTCTCATTCGAATACACCTTTCCATAAAATGGGTATTAAACATTGTAAACACAAAACTATTGAAACTGGATCTAGATTTATGGGAACTTATAAAGCACGACCTTTGTTCTTCTCTCAACATCTATCCCAAAATGGGTAGAAGGTCTGAGGGATGAAAGGAATATTTGGTTTGTGTGGGTGATATAGGAAATAAGAAAATGACAGAAACAAGTGTGGTTTGCCATAAGAAGGATAGTCCTTTTTGCATTAATGGGTGAAACATGATTGTATGACTACTAATTATTCTTATTGCGTAGGGAGAATTTGGAAAAGGAATACAAATATAGCCATACAATGGTAATAACTACAGAGTTTGCACAATACAGATTCATGGGGAGGACTTTAAGAATTTTCAAACAAACGCAATGGTTGCGAATTATACACAAATGGATTCATTGATAAACCATCAAAATTTAATTTTCAGACAAATGCAGTTGTCAAGCATACAACTAAAACTGAAATAAGATATAGAATAAAGGAACCTGGTTTCCTTTCGCTTGGCTGGCTATGAGTAGAATACTATTTCCAGCTTCAATCCTTCAGCTCTCACATCTTCTTCTACTCCTCCCTTCTTTCCCCGTGGGAGAGAGAGATCCCCCCCTCAAAATTACTAGTTTTCTTTTATATTTGCAAGAGTGCAACCACAAAACGGGAAAACCAACTAACTCAACTAATTACAAAATATTAAATTTATTAAGCCCATAGTTATAAAATAATTACCCAATCTAAATTTATTCACGTAAACGGGTAATTTCTTTATCCCACATTTACACATACAAACAATTAATTGTTTACCCAATTACATTCTGTTTATACAACATATTATTATTATCATTAATAATAATAATTATTAAAATAATATTACACTACACATTAACAATAATTTATTTATATTTATTGGTTCACAAACAACTTATTAAATCTGAATAATAATAATAATATGATATAACCTTATTAAATATTATAGTGGGCTAAATAATAGTATACTATATACTATAATAATTTCTATTTTGCCACAACGAAATCTAGGCATACATAATTAACCCACTAAGCAAGAAAGATCTCGAATGCGAAATCAAACTTGATCATAAGCCAGAGCCAAAACACACTGGACCAACAACTCAATTAAATGAAGTCAAATGTCAAACAATTACCTGACCACTAACTCAGCTTGAAAAGCAAGGCTTCAACCAACACTGCCTAACCATGACAAAACTGACAGGTTGAATTGAACATAACATGCATCCTCATCGAGGATGATGACTTGGGGTGTGGGACCTTAAGTTATCTCCGAAACAACTTATCCATTGGGTTCAGGGCATGCTCAGACCTGTTAATTTAGGTGGAGTCAATGCCAAATACCTACATCCTGCAACAAATGACACAGTCAAGCATATATAGACACACAAGTTGACACTACGTGAAAAAGGAATTACAATATCGCAGGGCACTTGCAAGCGAGTGATACGACATCATCCTTTCCACATTATATCTAGATTAGATAACACATAACCGTAACCAAATCAAATCTACCTCATTATCTAAACAGAACCATACATTGACCATTTAGGTGCATGAAATTGAATAAGTCTTAGAAGTACCATCATAATGTTGTTTACCTTACCTTACCTTAATTATTCCCATTGTTTTACCTTCACATTCATGTGCCTTGATCAGTTCACCTGTACATCCAAGGTGGGAATGGAGGGGCACTACATGATGTCATCAGGATCAGGATGTTAAAGATGTCTAGATATTAAGTTAATATCTGGGTGATAGTTAATATTTGGATGATGATAGCAAATTCAACGTTCTTCATAAAGTTGAGGTGACATAATGTCATCTGGATCGAGATGTTAAAATAAGATCTAGGATATTAACAAAATTAATATCTCAACGCTTTAATGTCTGGGTGATGTCAGCACAGTTGGGGATCTTTGTAAGATCAAGATGACATGACGTCATCGAGATGCAGATATTTTGGAGGTTAGGATACTAAGTTAAGATCTAGGATGTTAACCAATATCCCCATGTTTGATGTTTAATCTCCTAAGCCTTTTAAATTTGATGTCTGTATACTAATACGCGCCAGGATACTAAGTTAGTATCTAGATGACTTGCAATTTGAATATCCTGATAACCTATTGACCAAACTTTGACCAACTGTAACTTCTTTATTTTAACAAATTTAAAGGTGCTTCAAAAGGCAAACCAACTTAAATTTTCATGCTCTTTCACTTGGTAGGATCTATAATACGAAATTCAAAGTTTGAAAATTTGATCTATATCCTGAGGTCAAGATATGCACAAGATGACATCCTGTCATGCATTTAGTATTGATTAATTTTACCATACCGTGCAAAAGAAAAGGACAAGTAATCCAAGAAAAAAGGTTGGGTCCCTATTTTTCTAGGGCAAAATGGGGCGTGTTGTGTAACCACACAACAACTTGCCACCAAAGAAAATAACTAAAATTTGAACAATTCAAGAGATGGAAACAAACTAGCACATAATATTCCAACTCTTATTAGATATGAGCATTCTAACCTTTTTGAATGATATCATGTTCATCAATATAACAATGCTGAGAAGGAATTAGGTGTGTGCATGTGATTCATATCCTTCATCTTGAAGATAGGTTGAAAACACTAGTGACAGGTGTTAAGTTACATATTTTGGTTTAACTCTCATAGCCAACCTGGATAGAGCCTTGCTGCCAGCAGGCATCCATAGCCCCGGTAAGGTTATTGTTGCAATTCTCCCAAGTAGATCCCCACTACTAGACAGACATCTATAGCCTCGGTAGATTTACTTGGATGACCTAATTATTCCTTTGGATATTCAATTTATTTCTCTTTCTTTATATATATATTAGTATTCATAAGATATGATCATCTAAGCACATTTTGCAAGGTGTGGACACTTGCCATTTAGGTTGAGAATTGTAATGGTAGCAAGAGCAAACCTTTAGATTTTTCACTTAACACTAGACTAGCATGTTCAAAAAATCCAAGGTTGTTAGGTGTATTCTATGAAGATCTCCTTGAACAAAAAAAGTTATCACTAATGAATAGGATATCACAGACCTGATCAGAAGTACTTGTTGATAACTGAGAGGGGGGGGGGTGAATCAGTTATCCTAATTATTTCCCTTATTGAACCTTCCTTTTAATTGAAGCAGCATAAAATCAAACACAAAACATTAACCATGAAATAAGAAACACATGACACAGTATTTTTGACGTGGAAACCCTGTTAAGGGAGAAAACCACGGGGTGATTAACCCAAGAATTATTCTCTGTTAGAAGAATAGGAAATTACAAAAATGGCACTTGCCAATTAGGGCTCACTGCCCGAGCACACTGCTCACAAGGGGCTCACTGCCTACAAGAAGACACACTGTCTTACAAAGTGATAAGAATCACAGTCTTGAACTGATTGGAAGCATCTGCATATGCTGGAGTTCAGTTCCGGTTAGGTTCAGTATACTGATCTGCTGCACTTCATCTTTCCTCTGTTCTTTAGTCTGCTATCCTTTCACATACCGGATCTTTCTTGCTACTTCTGCTCTACTCTGGACTTGTTCGCATATCCTTTCACATATTTCTCACACACTTTACAACTAAATCCATCCTCTATATATATCCGCACAAGTAATTTCATCACCTTTCTAGTCGGCATCCGGAACAGTCTAGTTTCTTACAAACTTAGTTCTGTCGGCTGAATCCTTGCTCACCAAGCAATGCGGATCAAGAATATACTTGTAGATATCATCAATTATGTCGGCCAAACATTATTCATGCCTCCGCAACCTTTATCATCATCTGTAACACATCCGGAAAGTAGTCTGATACTCTGTCAGTCAGTTCTTCCTCTGTTTTCACTGTCTCTCAGGAATCCGGTACTCAACTATTCATATCTTTTTCCTTGTCCAACTCCGGAGGCTAAATCCTTGGAATATACCACTCAAGATAGTCCTCTTGACTTCCCCAGATCCGCACTGCACCAAGACACTTCCTCTGAGAGATCCGGACCAATCTGTCGGACCTTGCCACATGCTCTGTTCTTGTTCACCGGACCACAACAATCTTCAATCTGACTTCCGGTAGAGACATATCATGACTTGCGGATATGTGGGATGACCTTTGTTGCCATCAATGACAACAACCATGAATCCATATAGTGTCTCTTGCCAACAATCTCCCCCTTTGGCATTGATGGCAACACTTAGTGAAAAATGACTAAGTGTTTACACTATGCTCCCCCTTTGCTGATGCTCTGTCTTTATATACAATTTCCGGAACTCCCCCTGAGTTGGATTCCTCATTTTTCACTGCTCCTCACTCCCCCTTTGACATCAATGGCAAAGGGTAGGGTCTGCACACCAAAATTTTCAAAAATTTTCTATATATAGCCGCATATTTACATACTCACATATACTGCAGAATGTCTGCAAAGGATGTCTGCAGTTGAACCATTTCAGTAGCCCAACTTAGCTTCATTCTGTCCAAGATTGAAATGTGACCACTCAACAAAAATGCAAAAGCTTCTGCCCGCCTGAGATCTGTCGGATCTTTTGTATGGGCGGTGGTCTGGGCATCACTGATGGCCTCATGCATAGTTTCCAACTTAGGGACTATAATCCTTCTAAGTTCTCCCATCCGGTTGGTAATGTTCTTCCTCTCCTTCTCAAGATTCTTTATTTCATTCAAGACTGCAATAGTCTGACATTCTTGATTTATTATAGAGGAAGAGAGAGGATCAAAACTTTGAGATAAGCTTTGAAGCTTGTCCTGTTCCTCTTTTATTTTCTTGTCACCGCCATCCTTAAGAGCATTTTCTAAGCTCTTTATTCCAATGCTTACAATCTTCCTATCCTTAGAGATTAATTCTAATATTTCAGAAAATCTCTTATCCAAAAATTCCTTCCGGACCTTTTCTTCAGCTGATTTTTCTAGAGAATTAAAATGTGTATCAATACTGCTGACTAAGGTTTTTAGATTACCGGAAGTGGAGGCTGTCGGATCTATCTGGATTGATGGCATGATCTTTACAAGTACTCCGGAAGCAGCCTCTATCAACTCACAGTCTTCCATATGAGACTTCAGGAGCTTTTCATTTGCCTTGGCATTTGTAAATGAAGCTATCTTCATTGTTTGTACCAGAGAGAGAGAGTCAAAATCAAATGGACCTTTTAGAAGCTCCGGTTCATCAATCTCTAGAGTTTCTTTGCTCAAAAATTGTTGAACAGTTTGTGCAGTGTCTCTTGCCGGAGACAGATGTTTCTTTTCTTCTGCAGTCTTAGAACTGTCAACCTCTTTGTCTGTCACCACTGCTTCCTTCTCCTGCAATTGCTCTTCTTCTTTGGATCCAGAGACTGTAGGGGAAACCGGAGGAGAGATGCTTGCTTGTTCATGGGCCACTTCTTCCGGAGCAGAAGATTCCAAATCAGCAGCTGTTTCTGCACCTAAGTCCTCTACAACAGGAAGATTGAACCTTTTGAAGGCCTTCCGGAGGATCTCTTCTGTCTCTTGTGCCACTTTGTCAGTCTCACCAAGCATGAGCTGATTCATCCTGGCTTTACTTCTGAACTCATCTTTGCAGTCCTTGAAGATCATGTTCATTGTCTTGGGATCAATTTGAGGATATAGCTGAATAGCTATCTGCTCCCGGATCTCAAGATCTTTGGCATGAGCATTATTCTTTCTTACTTCCATTTCCTTCTCTAGGCTTTTAGGAATGAGAGATATGATCTCAATGAAAGCCTTATTGTATGTGTTCAGATATTTAACTGTGGCTTCCTGCAGAGTCTTTTGGTCTGCCTCACTGAAGTCATCATAGGATTCAGTCATTGGTTGAAGGTTTCCATCCACCGTGACCGACTTGATTATGCTCTCTAGTGACAGAGTGGGCTTTTCAATAGTTACCTCTGCCATTTCATCTTTGTCTTGGCCTGTGGAGGGCTTACCGGATCCTTTCTTCTTCTGTTTCTTTACTTCTCTTACTTCCTCAT
The DNA here is from genome assembly GCA_027924645.1 of Cunninghamia lanceolata. Taxonomy (NCBI): domain Eukaryota; kingdom Viridiplantae; phylum Streptophyta; class Pinopsida; order Cupressales; family Cupressaceae; genus Cunninghamia; species Cunninghamia lanceolata. Next base: position 6,741,572 of record BSBN01000737.1, on the reverse strand, counting down.
CTGATTCTGTTTCCTCTTCATCCTTTTGGCTTTCATAAGCCCTTGATGCTTTTGTCTTGGATCTTTTACCGGATGCCTGGACTTCCGGTTTTGAGCTTTTGGTTGTGGAAGGTGCAGATCTCTTTGATGATCTGGTCCGGGTGGGGGTTTCAACCGGAGCACTTTCTTTGCTTTTCTCTTCTTCCTCAGCCTTTCTCCTCTTTTCCCGGCTGGCATCAAGTGCCTCTTTTGAGATGCCTAGGCCTTGAGCAATGTGCTCTACTTCTTTTCTCACTTTTCTCTTAATCTCAGGTTCCCTGAGTTCTACATGTAATTTCACACTCAGCTCCTCAAAGGTTCCAAACCTTTCTGCCTTAGGATCTTTGGGCTGACTTAGCATGTGTTGAACATGCAGCTCTACTATCTGTTCATCAACTTCATACCCCATGGGCATGATCCAGACAGTCCTTGGCTCCACTGCCTCCATTAGGCACTGATCAGTGTCAACCATAAAGCATACTGAGTCCTTGTATTTCTCAATGAGAGACTGGGGAATTCTCTCTCTTGCTTGCATCATGCTCTGAAAGTTTTTGAAGTATCCCCAAAGAGCTGTATTTCTCGCTTTTGCATCCCCAAGTCCATGCAAATAGTCTCTTATCTGGACTGCAACAGGTTTGTCATTCTGCCATACCCATCCACTTGTTCCGGGTAGCTCATTCATGAAGTAAAAGAATAGACATACAATGAGAGTACCATACTTAAAGGAGTTCTTCTTGTCTTTCTTGATTTTCTGTACATTTTCCATTAATTGACTTAGTAGTAGTTCACAAAGATCATAATCTGCATTCTTTCTTAGCATTTCATATGCTGTGTATATTGCAGTTCCGGATACAGAATTCTCCCTGCTGGAGTGATAGATCTTGTATCCTATTATCATTGATGCATATTTGATATCCGGATCCGAAATATCTTCAATGGTCATTGCCCTCTTATCATATTTTGATCCGGTGGCCTCAGTTACAACGTTGTTCTTGACAGATTTGAGGATAGGTACCCCCCCGGAAGAGTATAGACCAGTTACTGCTCTAATTGCTTCTTTTGTGATCTTACAGGGTCTATCTAGCCAAAGGAAGTTGTCATGCATCCTGCTCAGTACATACCGGACCCATTCATCTTCTTCAAAGCTAGGGAAATGAATGAATTGCTCAAATTGTTTCTTCTGGATACCCTTATACTCTGGTTTGAGCTCAAAAGCATTGTCTATCAGTTGCTTGTGATAGAGGTCTCTTAATTTGAATTCCCCAAATTCCTCAATGTTTGCGTGTATGTAAACCCTAATATCTTCAGTATGTAAGACTCCGTGGGGAACACTAGAGAAGGCTCCTAGTGGATCTACCTCCAATGATTTGTAGGGATGTTTCTTGAATGAGGGGCGAGGTCTATCAGAGATCTTAACTATGTTTGGAGTAGCCATTCTTCAAAGATTTGCAGTGAGGCAATGAAAAACGAAGAATACCTTATGCGCCTTCGGTTTGCACGGAGTGGTTGGATTGATTTCTTTATGCAATAGCTTCGGCAGGAGATCCTTGGTGTGCTTGATGAACCTTGTTGCAGAGCTCCACTATTCGCTTCTTCTCAAGTGTAGAATGAGCAGATAACTTTTGAGAAATCCCTTATATTGCTCCGCAAACCCTAATATCTGTCTGCAATAAATGCTTCACCTGCATTATTCCGGTTTACCATGTCTGGACAGCTTGGAGTATCCCGGATTAGTCCTGATCACTGAATATCATCCGGATCTTTAAATCATGAATGAATCTAGGTAACATATTACAAGAACATCCCAAACACTCTGTCCAATCCGCAAGACAAGATCGTGCACTTCCGGATCTCTCCGGACCTTTTTGTAATCCTTTATCATACCGGAGCACCTCCCTGAACAGGTCTAACTTAATCGAACACAGCTTCTTCATAACTCCATGCGGACCTCTGAAAACTTGACTGAAGCATCTCAGGACTTATATCTACAAACCCTTTAATCCGCATCTTGTGCCACATCCGGCACAACTTGTTTGGCTGGGGGAACAGAATCTTCTTTGAGTCTCCCCCTGAGCCTGAGCTCACTTTTTAATTTCCGGAAGAAATATCAGCACCAGAATCTGGTGCGGATCCAACCTCTACATTCTCTGAGCTTTTCTTCACCCAAATCTTGCTCATCTGATTCCTAACTTCATCCGCATTCATCTTTTGTTTACCCTTGTCTTGATTCTGATTATACACCGGACCTCTTTTGTCCTGATTCTTGTTTCTGCAGACTTTAGCATTATGACCGGACCTATTGCAGATTTGGCAAATAACATTTCTTTGCATATTTAACTGATATCCCCTTGATCTGCATTGATTAGCCATATGACCTACTCTATTGCATGTAAAGCATCTACCTTTGAATGATTTGTTTACTTGCATAATTCTGCATTCATGGGATTTGTGTCCATACCTTTTGCAGTTGAAGCACTGTCCGGAGAAGGATGAATTAATCTGATTCATTCTCATTCTGCACTGATTAGCTTTGTGACCAAAATGGTTGCAGCTGTGGCAGTATCCATTGAAGGATGGATATTTTTGAGCATTTGGCTGTCTTACCGGAGGTCTTCTAGGCCTGCTCCTTGGATTTTCTGATCCAAGATTCCTCTGACCGGATCCGGAGCTTTCTCCTTTCTCATATCCCAAACCATACTTGTCATCAGTCCTCTTTTGACTTCCAAGAAGAACTTCAAGTTGAGCAGAACTTATCTTGAATTTCTCTTTATATTCATTTGCTGTTTGAAGATCTCTTTTGAGAGAGGTAATTTGATCCTCAAGTTTTTCTTCATTATCTTTGGCATCTTCAAGATCAGATTCAAGATGTCTGATAATCCTGTCCATCTGGTGGCATTCTTCTGATTTTTCCTTAAGAGATTGTCTTAGATTGTCTTCAGCCTTTCTTTTTTCTTCAATCTCTTGAGTGAACTTTATAGTTCCTGATTCCATTTCATGTCTTAACATAATGACTTCTTTTGATAACTTTTCACATAACTTGGTTTGCTCAGTCAATTCTTCATTTGTATTGCTTTCTTCACTTTGTCTTGCCAACTGTTGGAGCAGCTCCTTTCTCTTTTTCATAGAGAGACTTAATTTGTCTTTTAATTCCCTCATGAATTCATCAGCCTGTTTGAGTCTTTCTCTTAATTCACTAACTTCAGAATTTGACTGTTCAAGATCCTCAAGGGCAGTCTTGAGTTGCTCCTTTAAACCATATGCATCCATTTGAAATCCCAGATCTTCCTCAAGCTGTTAGGCTCTATTAGGAGGAACTTGGCTCTGATACCAATTGTTGATAACTGAGAGGGGGGGGGGTGAATCAGTTATCCTAATTATTTCCCTTATTGAACCTTCCTTTTAATTGAAGCAGCATAAAATCAAACACAAAACATTAACCATGAAATAAGAAACACATGACACAGTATTTTTGACGTGGAAACCCTGTTAAGGGAGAAAACCACGGGGTGATTAACCCAAGAATTATTCTCTGTTAGAAGAATAGGAAATTACAAAAATGGCACTTGCCAATTAGGGCTCACTGCCCGAGCACACTGCTCACAAGAGGCTCACTGCCTACAAGAAGACACACTGTCTTACAAAGTGATAAGAATCACAGTCTTGAACTGATTGGAAGCATCTGCATATGCTGGAGTTCAGTTCCGGTTAGGTTCAGTATACTGATCTGCTGCACTTCATCTTTCCTCTGTTCTTTAGTCTGCTATCCTTTCACATACCGGATCTTTCTTGCTACTTCTGCTCTACTCTGGACTTGTTCGCATATCCTTTCACATATTTCTCACACACTTTACAACTAAATCCATCCTCTATATATATCCGCACAAGTAATTTCATCACCTTTCTAGTCGGCATCCGGAACAGTCTAGTTTCTTACAAACTTAGTTCTGTCGGCTGAATCCTTGCTCACCAAGCAATGCGGATCAAGAATATACTTGTAGATATCATCAATTATGTCGGCCAAACATTATTCATGCCTCCGCAACCTTTATCATCATCTGTAACACATCCGGAAAGTAGTCTGATACTCTGTCAGTCAGTTCTTCCTCTGTTTTCACTGTCTCTCAGGAATGCGGTACTCAACTATTCATATCTTTTTCCTTGTCCAACTCCGGAGGCTAAATCCTTGGAATATACCACTCAAGATAGTCCTCTTGACTTCCCCAGATCCGCATTGCACCAAGACACTTCCTCTGAGAGATCCGGACCAATCTGTCAGACCTTGCCACATGCTCTGTTCTTGTTCACCGGACCACAACAATCTTCAATCTGACTTCCGGTAGAGACATATCATGACTTGCGGATATGTGGGATGACCTTTGTTGCCATCAATGACAACAACCATGAATCCATATAGTGTCTCTTGCCAACAGTACTTACATTGACATGAGTTACAACCTATGTAAGAATTTGTATTCATTTCCTAAATTCTGACAATTTCACTAGTTTTCTAAAGTGGACAGGTGCATTATCTTGCCTGACCAAAATAGGGACTCAACAATACACAAAGCAAACTATACAAACAACTATACAAAGATGTACATATGATACATTATCATGATATGACCTACCTAGGCCTAAAAGTAGTTTTTGAGGAATTGTTCATTGACCGTCAATGGGACATCCTCACCTATTAAAGTTTTGAGCTTGCAGGTGCTATAACCTAGGATTTCTGATATTTGGAAAGGTCCAGTCCAGAGTTTATCAAATTTCCCATGGTCACCTTTCCTTTCATGGGCTTATTCCCAGGATAAGACTAAGTCTGAGATTCTGAATGCTTTTACTTTGGCTCTTTTGTCAAACTGGCACTTGACAGTAGCCTGATGTTTGGCAAATTGGTCAATTTCCCTATCTCATTTTTCTTCCAAGAACATCAATTGAAGTAACCTAACTTCTTGTTTATTATCGATGCCTAGGTATTCTTGTGCAAATTGTAAGGTAGGGATTTTGAGGTTAACAGGGAGGATGGGATCCACGCCATAAACTAACTGATAAGGAGAATTTCCCAATGCAGTCTTCATTCTAGTTCTATCTACCCATAAGGCATATTTAAGTAAGGTGTTCCATTCTCTATGATTCTTTTCAATGAGTTTCTTGATGATATTTAATAAGTTTTTATTTGTTGATTCAGCTAAGTCGTTACCTTGTGGATAATAATTTGATGAAAACTTTAAAATCACCCCATGGTCAAAATCCCAACTAGAAAGCTTGAGAGATGCAAAAGCTGGTCCATTATCACAAACAAGAGCATAAGGGACTCCATACCTAGTAATGATATTGCTTTCTAAGAATTTGATCACATCCTTTGAAGTATAAGTCTTGTTGCTGATGGCTTCAGTCAATCTGGTGCAGTAATCTGTAATTGTCAGTACATACTTGTGCCCTGAGGAGGATGGGGGATTTATGGGACCAATGAAGTCCATGCCCCATTGTACAAATGAGCACATCTCCATGAGAGGTTGCAGTGGATGAGCTACATATCTTTCTTTGTTTGAGGCAATCAAACATGTATTACAAAATTTGATATGTTTAGCAGCATCTTTGAAAATAGTTGGCCAATAATATCCTACTCTTAGGATGGCATGGGTGGTGGCCAGGTGTGATCCATGATCTATGCCAAACTTGTCATGTAATTCAGTAAGGACTTTATCAGCTTTTGGCTTATCTAAGCACCTAAGGTATATCCCTTCATAATTTCTTTTGAAAAGGATCCCTCCTTTGATCATATATTTCTTTGATTTGATCCTCAGAGCTCTCCTCCGGGATGCATGCATGTTTGGTGGACACCTCCCAATGATCAGGATATGCCTGATATCAGAGTACCAGTCATCATGTTCTTTTGTATCCACTGCATATTATTGATTTGTCAGAGTTGGATTTATTTTAACAATCATTTGGCTAAGGGCTTGTCCTCTGACTAACTTCATCAGAGTTATATCCATGCCATACTCTTGAAGCATAGTTATCCATTTTGTTCTCTTTTCTCCAGGCTCGCTCTGCATCAAGAGCATCTTGACTGCTGAATTTGGCACTACAACAATTACCTTGCTTCTTAAGATGTAATGTCTAAATTTCTTCACTACTCTTACCAAGGCAAGGGCTTGCCTTCCATTAGTACAAAAAGAGCAATATATTACTAACAAAACTACTAAAAATTGCTTATAAATGACCAAACATGGTCACGTGACCATTAGTAGTTTATTGCCAGTCATTTGTAACATGACCAAATTGATGACTAAACCATTTTTAGTCATTTATTGGTTGTTTTGATTGATCGATTTGGTAGTATATTTAGTCATTGATTGCTGTAATCAGATCACTTATTTAGTCATTTTTTTTCACTGATATATTTAGTCATTGATTGTTGTTAATTGATCACTTATTTAGTCATTTTTATTCACTGATTTATGTCCATTGGTAGTGTATTTAGTCATTAATTTTAATCATCATTTTGATCAATTTGGTAGTATATTTAGTCATTTTTATTCATTGATTTAACACTGGTAATATATTTAGTCATATTTATTCATTGTTCACTAATTTCTATCAATTGGTAGTATATTTAGTCAATTTAATTATTAATTCACATTAATTAGTAGTATATTTCATCATTTTGAAGCTTGCAATCTATTTAGATTTCCATCTAGCATTAATTGTTCGCTTCATACATGTCTCTTTGATTTTATTCATTGAATGCTCTATAAGAGGAGTGTTGTGAGCTGAGCAATATAATCCACATTTGGATCTCATCTGCCTTGGTTTTATTTCCCCGTCGGCTTGAATGACTTCAATTCATTATGTTGGCTTGTGCAATCCTCATTTTATGCAAGAGATGATGGTATCTGTGTTATTATTTTGTTCTTGCCTCTTCATTTTTCTCTTGCTATGTATCTGTAATGTCTATCTATCCCCGCAATTGTCAACTTCATTTGCCTGTTCAATCATGGGAACAACCAATGTATGAAAGAATCAACTTAGGTTTCATGGCTAGGGCCTTCAAACTGCTCGATGAAGAGCCAGTGGATGATGCTTTGATAGATGTATGTGATAGAGATTTTTTGCTACAATCCAGGGCATGTTATGCTTCACATCTGGTATCTCATTTTCTCTCAAATGTGATGGACTTAAATTTCATTAGGTTGATAAGGTTAAAAGGATAGCATCAATGTTTGTTCATGACTATCTAGTCCCAGATGTCAAGCTATTTAAAGATTTTGCTACTTATAATCTCCATGATGGCTCAACCTTGGTAGGGGGACTCTTCCTCTGTGAAGATATCATTAATAAACCTAGTTTTAACTATGTTTATCAAGCGATGATTTCATGTTTGCAATCAGGTAACAGAGAGCTCTTTGATAATTTACTATGGGTTCATAATTCTACATTTTGAAGGTCCAAGAGGGAAAGGATAGAGAAAGTATTCAATGCATGGAGCTTCTTGTCAAATTTCCAACCACCGGTAGTTCCCTTCACCAATGATGACACAATCCTTTCTCAAGAGAATCCAACTAGGGGTTCATGGCTTTAGGGTTGCAAATTTAAATATGGACAACATGTGAACCACTCTTTCTGTTTTAAGTTTTTGGCTTCGTATAACTTTGGTTTCCTTTTTGGCCAGAAAGGGCCTTTTAGATTTGTAGCTCTGTTTAGGGCTCTTAGTTAAAATGCTCTTTTATGTTATCTTTTTGGCCAGGAAGGGCCTTTTTTGTAATCTGTAAAAATATTTTTATTAATATTAATATATTATGATGCTCTAAGCATCCTTACCGATTTAAAAAAAATGTCAACTTTGGTTCATTTGTTGTCTCAAGAAAGACCTGCACCATGAAAGAATCCATTAATTATACATAAATTTCAAATTAAATTGATGAGAATAGATCTTTGATATCCAACTAGGAAGCCTTAACATCCAAAACTTACTAACCTAATGTTTCACAACAAGTTTCCCAACTGTGACATCATCTTTACTTAAGCAACTAAATATTGATCCACTACCATATTGGATCTCACAGGATTCTCCTTTACAAACAAAAAATGATATATATTAATTGTTTATAAACTTCCTTAATATCCCCATGTAAGTATATTGAACTAAGTGAGGTTGAGAGTTTGAAGTAGAGTGCCATCTTCTTGGTATGTTCTTGACTTGGATGACTTGTATCTTGAATGAAAATAGAAAGCTAGCTGCACTATAAAATCAGTGTTAATCATTGTTACAAAAATAACCACAAAATCCTCTTTAATTAAAATAATCCTTCTAGATATTTCAAGACAAGATATTTTAGTTAATTTCTAAGAAAGCTAATAATTTCACTATCCAAACAGCCATCAATCTATTTACTGGATATAATTTCCCAGAATTCAGAATTTGAATGTAGGTTGAGTATTCCAGCAACACTACTTTTTTAGTTGGATCCTAAAAATACTGCAACTTATGTCCTCTAAAACATCTGTGCAGAAGCAAGCAGGTGTGGTGAGGTTCAAATAGTAAGGAGATTGATGAAAGATAGAGGAATTAAAAAGATACTTGCATGTAGTTGGATTGAAGGGCATAAAATGGTACATGTTTTTTATGTGTAGGAGACAGATCACATCCACAAACATGGGAGAGCTATGCAAAATTGGAGAAATTGGCTTGGCAAATGAAGGCAGTAGGTTATTTTTAGATTCAAGACTCTTACTTAATGCTATGGAATAGAAGAAAAAAGAATCATTTATCTATCACCATAGTGAAAAGTTAGCAATTGCATTTGGTTTGTTAAACATGGCCCTTGGTACAACCATTAGAGTTGTTAAGAACCTTCGAGTATGTTTTGATTTTCACAATGCATCTAAATTCATCTCCAAGATTGTTGCAAGAGAAATTGTTCTAAGAGATGTGAACCATTTCCATCATTTTAAATAGGGACAATGTTCTTGTGGAGAATATTGGTGATGCTAAATGAAACAATCTAAAAAAATAGGCTTGCACTATAATAATGTGCACTACATCAGATATCCATTAAGAACAAAGGGACATCCATCAAAGCATAACAACAGGGATTTTTATGTCATATGTTGTAGTTATAAGTGCCCTGCTAGACATACATGAAAATGTGGAAGCATAGACAAGGCAAGCGAACTATTTCAAAAATGCCTCAAAGAAATGTGATATCATGGAAAACCATGGTTAAAGGATATGTTTAAAATGAGTTTTTCTAAAAAGTCCTTAGAAAATTTTAAGAAAATGCAACCAGTGGGTGTAAAGCCCAACTCCTCAACCTTTGAAAGCATCCTTCCTACCTGTGTGTGAATTGGAGCTTTGGATGAGGATATGAACATCCATCAAAAGCATATTTGGAAGAAGATTTTTATCATATATTGTAGTTGCAAGTTCCACTTTGGATCACCAAAGCCTTCACAAAAATTTCTGCACAAAATTCAATAATGAAGAATTTATGAACAAATTCTCTTTTGAATGATGCACAAAGCCTCCACCACAACACTACATAGTTTGTTGTTGGGCCTTGTGGTGATGCAGGAATCACCTGCATCACCGCAAGGCCTAGCAATAGTGTGATGTTGTAGTGGAGGCTTTGTGCATCATTCAAAAGGGAATTTGTGCATAAATTCTTCGTTATTGAATTTTGTGTAAATGTTTTTGTGAAGGCTTTGGTGATTCAAAGTGGAACTTACAACATTTATTCTTGAATAAATAGGTGGATAAGGTACACCCTCCATTCCACCAGCTCTGCTACCTCCAACTGGACCTATGACAAGTGATTGAAGTAATAAATTACAAAAAATATCATCCTATCTATTTATGATGTTTTTCTAAGTGTCAAAAAATTAAACAAACAAACTACAAAGCACAAAAGTACATCTCTTAGTTGTATAGACTAGGATAGTTCAACCACCATTATACCACTCAATGAATACTAACCAGCTCCTAAATCATGATCCAAGTGACTCCTTTGGTGCCTTGTAGGTGGTCTTGCATATGAAAGCTCTAGGTCCTAACAAAAAACCACAAAATCAAGGAGTTCAAACCAAGAATAAATAATATAGGGAAAATAACCTACAATAAAGATACCTTTATACATTTGATAAATCCATAAATCCATTCACATTTCCTTCCATAAATCAATCTTAGTGATCCATATTTCTTTTAAAATCATTCCGGGAGTCATTCATAAGCACCCCATACCAAGTCCATGTGAAAGATATTTGTATTTTTGACCATTGATGTGTTTTTGTCTCTCACCATAGTCTCACAGGTCACTCAAAAGGTCTTGGTGGGTGTGTGGAAACCAAGGATAACAAGGGAACAATTATCGCTATCTCTCAGCATGAAGAGATTGCACTTGCGGCATTGTGGATGTATAGATCGATTACCGCAGTCTCGCAGTAGTCTCAAAATGAAGTGGCAGGCTAGTAATATAAATTTAAGTGGCATATGATACTTCATTGTGGTCCCATGGTAGTCAAGAGAATAACCGGTTGTAATGTGGTGTAAAGGGTAAAATTTGGATAGTTGAGTTTTTGGTAGTTTTGTGTATGTATCCTCCTTTCACCCTTTCATTCAAGGACCTAGGATCGAGTGACAATGTACTATCATACCCAAGGTCACTGTGAGATGTAGGGAAACTTGGATTTGTATGATTTTATTATCAATTATGCTCACTTATACTCAATTATACATTAAAACCCTAATTATGCAAATACAATAGCAAACAGATGAATATCAGAAAATGTTACTACAAAAAGATGTAAAATAACAAATAATTGTGCACTTGTTTTTGAGGTTTGGAAGTAGAATAGTCAGGGACTAATGAGTGGGTGCCCAAGTCCAATGCCTAGATTTTTGTTGAGATCTGGAAGCTTAGTCTACAACCCGTTCCTGCTATCATAGAGATTTTCCTGTCACGGAATTCGGAGAACTAAAGAGCAGGCACCCACGTCCAGGGTGTCATTTTCAACTCTGATATGCAAATCTGACACTCTGTAATGCCCTCCTGTAACTCCACTTTTCCTGTATCTTCAACTTGTAACCTGTAGTCACAAAAAATTGGGAGGGGGTTGTGGTGTTTAGAGGCTTGCTTCAGTTAAGCCCTAGAGAGACATTCAAGTCTTCCAAACACTGTTGTCAAATAGGGCATGCATGCCCTTGTGAGGCAGAGACAAAAACCATAGATAAATGTTCAAAAACACAAATGATGTCACCTTGTAGTGAAGATCTCATGGGAGAAAGAAGCTCTTCATGCCATGAGGAGATGATTGCTCAAATCTGCAAATACAAACACATAGACAACACACATATGCTCTTGCTTATACACAATGAATGCTTTGAATCAACTTCACATAAACTTGAGAATCCAAATTACTAGCTAGTAATCATCTAGTTTATAAATGAATGCCTAAACATGCTTATATATGCAACTACAAACACTCCCGCCAAGAATTTTGTAATTCAAACTTACCGTGTCGGCATAGGACCCAAATAAGGGTCACAAGCTGACACTAAAAATTTGGGACTGACCCAAAATAGGGCAAGATTAGGGTGTGAGTGCCCAAGTCTTCCCCTCCTATTTTGGTCAAGGTTAGGTTCAAGGGATCCCCCTAGGTCCCATTTGTCATGAAACCTAGGGCTTATTTCATTAGGATGTCAAAATATGATGCAAGATGTCCTAAATGCAACTAAAAGACCTAGAAGCTAAACCTTATGAGGGAAAAGCCCCCAAGGGGACATTCTCTGACATTACATTTAGCCCCCACTTTAATGTATGTATAAATGCAAGACCAATACATGTATTAAAGTATGGTCAACAAACACAGCAAACATGCCAAGCATGGAGAAGACATGCCAGACACATTGAAGACAATGATAGACATACAAAACACAGAGAAGACAGTTACAGTCATGCCAAACATGGAGAATACATCAGATGCATAGAAGACATTAATGATTTCTTTTCTTTTCTTTTTCTCATATATGTGAAATGCAGATGCAAGTACAAGGAAAGTAAACACACCTCCCATAATGCAGGAAGTACTCATCGCACTAGTCTTTAAACTGCATATGGGGAAACACACATGCAAGACATGCCAAACCTCCCATAATGCAAGAAGTACTCATTGCACTAGTCTTTAAACTACATATGGGGCAACAAACATGCCAAACAAAGCAAGCACGCCAAACACACACAGTCATATTGAAGACATGGAGAAAACACGAGAGACAAGCAATGGAGTGTTCCTATTTCTAGGTTCATCACCATCTCAGGCACATTACAGGCACACATCGACGATTGCGCTTCACCACAACAATTGCCGAAGACACGCTTAAGGGTTGAGTTAGTCGCAGAACCTCTCCCTGCCTCCGCAACGGACTTTTGAAAATGATAGGATGGGCACTCTCCACAAGAGATACACCACCGCCACCTCCGCAGAGGGCTTAAGATTGATTGATTGCAAACAAACTCAAAGTGTAGGAAGTACTCATCGCACTAGTCTTTAAACTGTACCTGAGGACAAGCACATTGCTAACATCTACAACAAACATCTTACCTTATACATGCCCCTACCTTAAGGTGGTTGATATTAGGTATCAATATCAAGCATGTTAAGGTAGGAAGAAAACACACAAGGGAACACAAACTTTCACAAATGTGCTTTATGATTGCCAAATGTTCCCACAAACACATCCCTACAAGAAATATGTTAGTGTCCATAATCATGATAAACAACAACATCGATGCATATGATTAATCACACCAAGAGCCAAGGTTATACTACAAATTCAGAGATCGAGGATAATCGTGGGGCTATATCATGAAAATCTTTGAATCGAGTACCATCAAGGCAAGATTCAAAGACAAACAAAGTGCATGGAGCAGCAGTATTGTTAAGGTTTGTAAGTGAGATAAAGATCATCAAAATCACTACGCAAAAAGAATGAGTGCTTCTACTAGCCAAGCGTCAGATAAGATATACAACCCCATTGTCATATTAGGAACTAAGTCCAATTTTTGATTTCTCGCTAAAGGGACGCTAGGTCCGTGTCAGTATAAATGTTTTTTTGTCATCCATCTGCTAGATAGAAATACTAGAGGAAGGGAAAAAATAAATAAGAGAGGAGAAACAAGTGTCTTAGGGACAGTCACGTAGGAGGGTGCCCCCAAGTCACCAACCGCAATGCTATGTCCATAAGACACAACACACAACAATGAAATCAGAGAGAGAGGCAATATAGAAGAATGATGATACAAATAGAAGGTCACAATAGAGGTGGTCTCCTAGTATCCCAGACCTTACAAGAGAATCAGGGGTCATCCCAGGAGGCCTAAACAACACATAACACATCACGAGGGAAGCACATCATGGGAGAGATAAAGGGTTAGAGATACTTACCTGTAAGGATCTTTGTGCTAAGTCTCATCATCAAGTAAATCATCATCATCCTCCCATTCCTGAATGCTAGAGGAAAGTGGGACATAAGGTACCATAACGCAATTCTTGTTCTTGTCTTTAGATTGTTCATTGTTAGTATCATCTTTGTTTTGTTCAATATTTGGATCAATGTTTTCTTTTTGAGATGCAAGGTTGATGGTATAATCTTGTCTTCTTCTTCTTCTTTCTCTTGCTTTTCTATTTCTTTTTCTCTTACCACTTATCTCTTGTAAGATAGGGTTGTGTTCTTTCATGGGTTTTTTTCATTTTAGAAGAGGAAGCATTGGGATCAAATCTCATTTGTCTAGGTGGAATGTTTTGTTGTTGACAATTACCTCCTGATCCTTGTAAGGATGGCAAGGGAGGAACCTCGGCATAGGGACCTTGTCCTTTTGGTCTAGGGTTCTCTTCAAATGCGGGTTGCTTGTCTTTTGTTACTTCTTGCATAGAAGGATCAGCCACTGGATGTAACAGTTTTGCTTTGTAATTTCTATAGCTCAAGAAGTTGAAGTCTGTTCATGGCTTTGGTTTCATTTTAGATTTGTCACAAAAGTAGTCCAGTGTACAATGTTTTCTTGCAACCAAAGGTTTATACTTATTGCGAGGGATAGTAATTATATGTCCATCAAAAGGAAATTTTAGACAATTATGAATTGTTGAAGGGACAGCTTTCATAGCCTTTAACCAAGGGTGTCCCAATTTAATGCAAAAGTGGTCAGAAACGGGGACAACATCAAACCATTGTTCTAGATGTTTCTCAAATACAGTTACCAATAATGATATCTTACCCAAGGGATTTACAAAGGTTCCCTTATGTGTTTTAATCATCACGTCTACAGGATCATAAGATCCTTGCATCAAATTATGTAAATAGAGGTACACTTCCATGGCAACATTAGTCATACAATTAGGATCAATAAGGGTTCCATCCACAAGGTTTCCCATTATTTTCATAGTGATGCAAAGAGGTCCTTCAGTGTCTCCAATTGTTCTATCATAAGGTAAAAACATAATTTCAGGTTCAGGGACCTTTCTTTTCAAGTAAGGCCTAGAATGGAACCTATTGTTGTTGTTCAGATTAGAGGCCATGTTTATATCCTCAAATTAATGCAAGATCAGATTTTAAATGTTTTTCCAAAAGTGCACAAAAGACAAGTGCAAAATTATATGCAAAAATGACCTAAAATGCTTGATTTTTTGTACTTTTTCAAGGCAAATATATGAAAGCAAAGGTGTTGTAAGGATTTTGATCAGGGACAGCAAATAATATGTCTAATATCAGTCCAATACAGCAATAAGATCCTTCACAACACACTCTTGATGCAAATCTAACATGATGACAAGTCAAAATATAGTGAAAATGACTCTAAAATATGCAATTTTTTATACCAAATCTCAATGCAAAAGAACATGAAAAAGGGTGTTGTGAAGAAAATGATGATGGATAGAAAATTATTGGTGCAAGAGCACCTTGACAAATTGATGCTTTCATAGGAATTTGATTGAACTTTGATGATTCAACAATGTAATGAGATAAATTAAGTCATTTTTCTTTTTATTAAAGTCACTAAGAGAGGTCTAAGTTCAAACTTGTGTAAATGATGCAAAATTGTAAAGTTGCAAATGATGCAAACTTGGAATATGAAAGGTCATTTTGGTTCTAGGCATTGATAGGTAGTTAGAAATCAATTGGAATGTGATGAGTCATGATGTAATGCCTTTTAAAAGCCTTGTATCCATTTGTGAAGGTAGAGGGGAGAAGGTTGGAGAATGTGGGTTGTTACATTTTGATGTGATATCAATAAAAGATACCCTTGTTTCTGCATTTTTGAATGTTAAACTGCTGTTTCAGAGATTGGTACAGATTTGTACAGATTTTATATGAATAGAATGTGGCATGGATAGAAAGAGTATTGAATCTACTTTCCATTTCTTTTTGTTGCATCAAATTTCATTAAGATTTGAATAAGTTATGGCATTTTTATTGAGGGTAGGTCTGCAGAG
Source organism: Cunninghamia lanceolata (assembly GCA_027924645.1). NCBI lineage: Eukaryota > Viridiplantae > Streptophyta > Pinopsida > Cupressales > Cupressaceae > Cunninghamia > Cunninghamia lanceolata. Next base: position 6,726,065 of record BSBN01000737.1, on the reverse strand, counting down.
TTTAATTTTCTGAAAATGCAGTATGAAAATATGCATGGTACGGCCTGGTACAGCCTCACATTGATGCATATAATAGATGGATGGAAATATATGTGTTTCTAGTTTACAATTATTTTTGTTTGGTATAATTTCATTAAGTTTTGTGAGAGATATTTCAATTTTGGTGAGGGCAGGTCTGAACGCTGCCTAGGGTTTGCAGTTTTGGAAAAAAAATCATAACCTTCTCCCCTACCACTGGATCTTCATGAAAATTGGAGGAAAAATATGTATTAATGTTCTCTTCAACCTGACCAAAGCAATTGGATTTGTTCTTTGATTTGTTAATGTTATTGAGGATAGTTTTGGTCCTCCTACCTCTACATCAATTATATTGGTAATAACAGCCACCTAATGTCAAAATATCCATCACAAGACGCTTATAGTGCCATTCAAGGTCAAACCCTAGTGAAATATGGTAAAAATATGCAAATTTTCACAATTTTGTAGTTCCAAGACTTAGAAAAAGGGGTGTTGTAAAGAATTTTAGGAGGTGCAGAAAGTAATAGTAATTATATCAGTCACCTCAAGCCATAAAATTTGTCACAACATGCTTGGAGTGTAATCTAGGTCAAACCCTAGGGCAAATATAGCAAAAATGTACAATTTTTCACCAAAATTTCAATACAAGAGCCCAATAAAAAGGTGTTGTGAAGACTTTTACGAGGGGAAGTAAATAATTACCCTAATAGAAACTAATTAGTGCAAAAATATTCTTCACAACACGCCTATAGTGCAAATTTTGAAAGTTGATAAGGCCAAATTTAGTGAAAATCTAGGTTTTTCAAGCCCTAGGTTTGAGATCTTGATGAAAAATGCTATATGAATGACTTGTAATCTAATTTATGATAAAAATTAAATGCAATTAGATCTGAAAATGATTTCCACACCCTATCATGCAAGATGCAAGTGCAAATCTAATGAAAAATCAATGAAAATGCTAGTTTTTTTGTTGAAATTTTCTATGTAAAAATGCAAAATTTTGAGATCTAAATGCAAATTTACACTAAAATGCAACAATACAGCCAAATGAAAATTTGAATGAGTGTTTAATATTAGTAGAAAACTCTGAAATAAGATTTTGCCTACAAACCCTAGTTTGTGGAATTACTAGGTTATATGAAAAATGCAAATTTTTCAACAAAACCCTCGCAATTTTATGACAAAAATGCAATGGAAGATATTGAATTTTTGTAATTTTCTGCAATTTATCTCATATCTAATGCAAAAATCAGAAATTTGATGAAATTCAAATTAATTAATGCAACATGCAAACCCTAAAATGCAATTTTTTCCAAATTTTCTAAATTTTCAATTTTTTTGTAAGTTTTCCAATGCAATAAGATGAATGATACTATGAATGAATGAAATCAAACCAAATCTGAAGCAAAACACTCAGCAAGGTGCAAACAAGTCCAATAACACAGGTTCACCAAAATGTAAAGGCTAAAATTTGGATAGTTGAGTTTTTGGTAGTTTTGTGTATGTATCCTCCTTTCACCCTTTCATTCAAGGACCTAGGGTCGAGTGGTAATGTACTATCATACCCTAGGTCACTGTGAGATGTAGGAAAACTTGGATTTGTATGATTTGATTGTCAATTATGCTCACTTATACTCAATTATACATTAAAACCTTAATTATGAAAATACGAAAACAAACAGACAAATATCAAAAAATGCTGCTACAGAAAGATGTAAAATAACAAATAACTATGTAGTTGTTTTTAGGGTTTGGAAGTGAAATAGTCAAGGACTAGTGAGCAGGTGCCCAAGTCCAATGCCTAGATTTTTGTCAGGATCTGGAAGCTCAGTCTGCAACCCGTTCCTACTATCACAGAGATTTTCCCATCACAGAATCCAAAGGACTAAAGAGCAAGCGCCCAAGTCTAGGGTGTTATTTTCAACTTTGATCTACAAATCTAACACTCTATAATGCTCTCCTGCAACTCCACTTTTCCTGCATCTTCAACTAATAACCTGTAATCACAAAACTTTGGGAGGGGGTTGTGGTATTTAGAGGCTTGCCTCAGTCAAGCCCTAGAGAGACATTCAAGTCTTCCGAACACCATTGTCAGATAGAGAGTGCGTGCCATTGTGAGGCAGAGGCAAAAACCACATGATAAATGCCCAAAAACACAAATGAAGTCACTTTGTAGTGAAGATCTCATGGGAGGAAGAAGCTCTTCATTCCATGAGGAGATGATTGCTCAAATCTATAAATACAAACACATAGACAACACAAATTTGCTCTTGCTACACAATGAATGCCTTGAATCACCTTCACATAAACTTGAGAATAAAAATTTCTAGCTAGTAATCATCTAGTTTACAAATGAATGCCTGAACATGCTTATATATGCAACTACAAACACTCCCACCAAGAATTTCATAATTCAAACTTATCGTGTTAGTATAGGACCCAAATAACGATCACAAGCTGACACTAAAAATTTGGGACTGACCCAAAATAGGGCAGGGCTAGGGTGCGAGCACCCAAGTCCTCCCCTCCTATTTTGGTCAGGGTTAGGTTCAAGGGATCCCCCTAGGTCCCATTTGTCATGAAACTTAGGGCTCATTTCATTGGGATGTCAAAATATAATGCAAGATGTCCTAAATGCAACTAAAAGACTCGAGAGCTAAACCTTATGAGAGAAAAGCCCCCAAGGGGGCATTTTCTAATGTTACATATGGTAAGAAGGAGCAGAAGAAAATAGTACACCATGCTCCCATGGCTACCTCAAGTGAGGCTTGCAGTATGGTGGTAAGGAGTAGAGAAAAATAGTACACGGCGGCCTCAAGTGAGGCTCGTAGTATGGCAGTAAGAAGGAGTAGAGGAAAACAGTACACCGTGCCCCCATGGCGGCCTCAAGTGAGGCTTGCGGTATGGTGGTATAAGGAATTTAAGTTATGTAAGTGTTGAATACTGTGGCCCCGTGATAGTTTCAATGAAGGAGTGTGGTAGTGCAGTGAAAGGCTTCAAGTGATGTTTAGTATACCGCGGTCATGCAATGCTCAAAGAAACAGTTTGTGGTACTGCGGCAAGGAACAAGTCATGGTGATATAGTTAAATTTTTGAGACAATATTTTTGAAATGGAGATAGAACAAACTATGAACTTTCTTAGATATAGCCAAGCCATGACTTACACCCTCTACATGTTCCATAGAGTTGTCTTTATGGTAGAGATAAGTCAAGGGATAGTAGTTTGTAGTCATTACATTTCATGAAGGAGTGGGATTCTAAATAATTTTTGTTGTTGAGATACCCCTGCTACCAAGATAAGAATCATGTGAGGATCTACCTTAAGGAAATAAAGAAATACAATGATATGCCATGACTTACACCCCCTTGACAGCTGAACAAATATAATTAGAAGAAAAAAAATTAAAGATTATTAACCATGCTTAGACATTCACTTTAATTTTGCATCTATGGCCCATTAGCTCCAATAGTTGCCATCCTATCTTGTTTCTATTGTTCATTATGTGTTCCTCAAAGTCATAAAAATAGACACGGCAAGCAACTCCATCACAGGCAATCAATAAAATCATGAGCCCCCAAAGCCAAGGCATTGGAAGGCATCATTTGGTTCAAAATTGATAATCATGACTTAGATAATGATAGTCAATAGAATGGTAATAAAATCCTTAGTTGACACTTCACATTGGAAATTCATTTGTTAAAATAAGTCAAAACAGAAGACAATCACTGCTAATCTCATTTTTTCAATGCCTATTGGTATCCTAGATGATATCACCATTAATAGCATTTTGTGAATTGTGTCTAGATGTATGATCTGTTTTAGCTTTTGGTATTATCCCATCTCCAAGGTCATATGCCTATCTTAATAAGATATATCATTTCTCTTTGTCAAGCTATCTTAGTGAAGCCTCAAATCATTTTTTATTTTTTCCCATAATGCTCTTCATTTGTGTAATAATGTTGGTCAAGGTATTGGTAATGAAGTTGCCAAAGACATGGTGATATAGTTGAATTTTTGAGACAATATTTCTCATTGGCCCGATCAAATGAAAGAACACTTTTTTTGTCTTTTCTCCACTATTCTTTTATGAGCTGAGTAATTTCAAATTTGATTGCTATCATTTGCAATGCATTTCTATTGCATTTCAATCTGAAACATTTGATCCATTGTTGGATTGTTGTCACCTTTACAAACATAAAAATGTACCTATTCTAATATTTTGAACTTATGAAAAGTCAAAGTGGGTTGTGCTTGTTTAGCAGCTAGTTGAAATTTAATTTGAATGTACTGCTTCTTGATGTTCCCCTTGACTCATTATCATTTTTGTTTACCATCTTTCTTTTTGGCTAGCAACAAACATGTGATGCATCTGTTGTGATGTCCTATGGATGGTGGCTTTTTCCAAATTATTTTTAAACTATTTTAATTTCTAGGTGTACACCTTGTGGAGACTTATGGCATATTTCTATGCTTAATTTTTTTTCCAAGGTTACAATGAGCTAATAAATGCAATTATTCCAAAAGTAGTGCAAATAATTTTGGAACAATTATCCAAATTCTCTCTTAATGTTTAGATTTGCGTAATTTTTGATTTTGCAGATTTTTAATGGCCTTGTTTGATGAGTCTTGGAAATTGGTTTCAATTTATAGAGTAAATCTTCCATCTGGAGCTAAGAAGATTGTGCCAAGTAGTTGCAAAGCCATGATTGGTCAGGTTACTGGTGGTGGAAGGAAAGAAAAGCCAATGCTCAAAGTTGGCAATGCATATCACAAATATAGGGTCAAAAGAAACTGTTGGCCCAAGGTTTGTGGTGTGGCAATGAATCCTGTTGAGCATCCTCATGGTGGTGGTAATCATCAACACATTGGGCATGCCAGTACTATGCATCATATAGAGAAGGCTTAGCATGTACACATACTTAATCATAATTAAAAAATTATAGATCTCTGATTATTTAAAAATGTGGTCTTTTAGTTTCTTTTTTCTTGAGGTTGCTTCGTGTCAACAATTTATGGGGACCAGGTTGTAAACCATGTTTCCTATTATTGAATACTCTTCAGAACACACCAACACTAGTATTAATAACCAATACTTCAACACAATAATGACTATTCAGGGGACTAAACTGTGATAGGGCTGGTAGAAACCGAAATGGGTATTAAGCAATATAAGATTATTTGATGTTTTCTTTTAAAATTTTTTGCAAGCTTGAGGTAGTTCTTCTACAATTAGGTGAAAACTTGATCCTTCACAACCGATCTTTGAAACCTTGATCCCTAATAAGAGGGGTATTGTTTGAGTATTAATAGTCAACAGATTGAATTAGATTTTGGTGTCTATATTTATAGCATCTCGCAAATGGGCATAACTGAAACAGAGTACCAAACACAACAAAAAATTATAGTTTAAAAAACTCATGAATACCAGACCTGCTAGTAAGGTTCCTCAATGATTGAATGCAATGCATCTGGACATGCCCTTCTCCAGAAACTCTTCTATCACTTCCGAGAAATCCCCTTGAAATGGGTTTGCCCAATACAAACTTTAACAAAATACAATAAAATTAACATCTTCAAGCGATTGTGTTCCAATTCATCAATGCAAAAAGAGGGACATCAATGAGCCTTACCTATTTTTGAGAGTGAATTCAACCCCTATACAACGCGTCCAATGCATGAACAATGTCTTGAGCGTAGAGGCGGTCAGGTTTCTTTTGTTTGAATTATTTTTCATGGAAAAAAATTCCCTCTCTAAATTTCCCTCTTTCTAATTCAAAATATTTTTTTAATTTCCCTCTCTAATTTTTACTTGTGTGACTAATTATTTAGTCATTTATAGCTATGTTTTTTACCCTCCATCAAATTAGTCATTTATTTAGTCATTTACAGCTATGTTGCAAAACATGCCAAAATTCTACTAGTGTTTCTACATCCATATATCTGAGCTCATCATCTATAAATGGAGAACTCATGAAAGCAATAGGCTTTTCTTCTTTTTCTTCACTTCTCTATGTCAAAACTGTTGCACAAGTATGTTCAGATGTAAATGAGTAGATATAGAAATCTCTTGTATAATCTGGACTAATCGAGACTGGGGCATCTGCAATAACCTTCTTGATGTCTCCAAATGCTACCCTGGCTTCAGGTGTCCATTCAATCTTAGCATCTTTCTTGAGCATGGCATTGAGAGGCCTTACTATTTCTGCAAACCCAGTAATGAACTTTCTAACAAAATTGATCTTACCAAAGTAAGACTTCAGTTCCTTCTTACTTCCTGGAAGTTGCAACTTCATAATGGAATCAACTCTTGCAGGATCAATGGTTATCCCATTTTCTAATATGATGTGACCAAGCAACTTGCCAGTGGTTACCCTAAATATGCATTTTTTTGGGCTCAAACAGATACCATACTGCTCGCACTTCTTAGGCACCTTCCTTAGGTCTTCTATATGGTCTCCTCTCTATTTTGAGAAGACTGTCAGGTCATCCATGTATATGACTATGCACTGACCAACTAATCCTCTAGATGCTATATCCATGGCACGTTGAAAAGTGGCTCTAGCATTAATCGAGCTAAATGGCATGCATCTGTAGGCAAAAATTCCCAATTTGGTGGTGAAGGTTCTCTTCAATCTATCTATCTTGTCCACCATCACTTGATTATATCCTGAGAAACCATCTAGGAAGGACATCATCTATGTTCCATTTACCATCTGGAGAACCTCATCCAGAGAAGGCAAATGATAATTATCCTTCTCGGATGCACTGTTTAAATTCTTGAAGTCCACACATAAGCGTATGTCTCCATTCTTCTTCCTAACCGAAACTAGATTAGCCACCCAAGTTGAATGCCTAACTAGAAATATGATCCAAGCAACAAGCAGCTTCTTGACTTCTTCAAAGATGAGTAGTTCCAACAAAGCATTGACAGGTCTTTTCTTCCGTCTAAAGGACTTTGCATCAGGTTTCAGTGGTATTGTATGGGTAATAATGGACGTGTCATATGTTTTCAATTCATCATATGTCCAAGCAATGACATGAATATAGTCTCTCAGGGCTAAAGCTATCCCTTCTTATTCTTCTTTTGAACAAACATTTCCTATTAGGATGTTTCTTGTATCTTCACCTTGTCCTATGTTAACTAGTACATACTCCCCTCCATCTATCTTAGGAAGATCTTTCTATTTTACCATGTTATCTAGATCAAAGGCTCTCTCTAGTTCAATCATGTCTTTGGGGATTTTGTTAGTGGGAAAAACAACTATACCTTCTTCATCCCACATAGGATCTTCTTGGGTTTTCTCATCAACTATCTAGGCTTCAAATATGTCCCTGTTTGTAATGAAGTCCAAGATGTGTTGGTCATCATCAAACACTTGAAAATTAGTGATATTATCTGGAATGGATGGTGTTGACACTAGATCTACATAGAACCTCTTCATCCCTGATATGGATAAAGGTTCTAACATGCTAGCAGCTTGTGCTAGTGCATCTGCTCTATGATTTATTTCTCTGGGTACATGCATGATATTGAAAGCATCAAATCTTTCTATCAGGTCCCATACTTTGTGTCTGTAACTTGATAGTCTCTTGTAATTGCATGCATATATGTTTCTAACTTGCTTCACTACTAGTTTAGAGTCTCCATAGACATGTAGAGTCTTAACTTGTTTCTTTAAAGCAAACAACAAACCATGAATTAGGGCTTCATATTCAGCCACATTATTAGAGCAGGGGAACTGCAGTCTGTATGCTTCCAAGAATGACTTTCCTGATGGATTTATTAGATCAACACCAACACCAGCTCCTTTTTTTGACTTGGAGCCATCAAATCTTAAGATCTATGGCTTGTCTTTAGTTAAAGATTTATTAGGACCTCTTTTCGTCTTAGCTCTTGTAGCTGCGCTTGCAGATATCCATTTAATCTTTTGTGATTGATCTTTCACCATATCTGGATGTTTTGGTGGAACTATAACATCTTCCTTTTGATTTCTCTAAACATCATCATGTTGATTATCTTTTGTTTTCATCACTTTGATGTTGTCTCCTCTATCATCAGAAGATATTGCAATTTCATTTATGGCATATTCAGGAATATCCCTAATCTCATGGAACTTATTTCCTGAACATTTCTGCTCTTCCTTATTCAGTATATGGAGATACAAAGCACAAGTCTTCTTTGAATTTGGTGCCTCATGAACCTACACCATCCTTCAATTAGTGCTTGATGTGGTGGAATTCCTTGCAGAATTTATCTCTAAATTTGTTTGGACATGAACTACTCAAATTGTGTAAGATGACTTCCTCTATCCTTGTTTGATAATTCATAGCTAGACTTAATGAGACAATCAGTCCTAGGAGCGATAACACTCTTCTTATCAGGTTGTATATCATCACATATCAATATTTTCTCTATTCTATGCATCTGGGTGTGATCTTGATGCACTTCTAGTTCACGTTCATCTGTATCTGAAAGAAACAACAAGGAATTAGTATCATCATTATTAGATATTTCACTTACCTCAGTCCATGATGATCCACCCTCTATGCTTACTCTTTCCAAATCAATCATATCTAGACATGCCTCACAATTCTTTTCTGAGTGTGTATCCTCATGTAATCTACACCATCTGGATATCAGTATATCCTCTATGGATGTCCCAGTCAACTGGCATCTTTGAACTTCTTTAGCCAGATATCTTTTGAATTCTTGAAAGTGATCCACTTCATCCTTATCAGTTTAGTTGTAATTAGAATTAGTCATGGATCTTGTTTTAGTTACCACTTCACATTTCTCATTTCCTTCCTATATGTGTATATTGCACATTACTACCTCCTCTATTTTGACTGTCTGAGGTCTTATTGCATACACTTCTGGCTCAATGTCCACATATAGTATTTCATTAGGGTGATTGTACTTAGTGATCATGTGTTTCATACATGGCTCAGCCTTGATTCTCAACTGATTAGGGACTCCTTTCCATGGAAACTAGATATGACTGAAATCCATGGCCATGTATCCATTTAGTGTCTTGGACCAATCTCTACTGAGAAGCATTCCATAAGTATCAAGTATGTCTACCACTTGAATATCTATGTAACAGTGTACTTTGAGGTCTGATGCAAGTTGCATGTGGATATGAGTTAACTCTCCTACACACTCACCTCTGATTTGTCTAACTAAGTTACTTTCTTACAGGATTTAGCTGGATACAGACCTAGAGCTTGATAGATAGATAAGGGCATCACGTTGGTTGATGCACCTGAATACACAAGACAATTGTGTAAATTCTTACCAAATATTCTCAATGTGAGTAAGAAAGGTGGGGATTCAAGTCTGTCCTTATATAAAGTCATTTGTGATGTATCAACTGCATGAACAGTGGCTTGCATTTTAGGTTTGACAGTGTTGTCCCTAGGTTTAGGATCTCTAGTCAAGATATGGCTAGGGTTTTGACCTGAATTTTCATCTTTAGGTGTAGGTTCATCTAGTGACTTCAAGAAAGCTTTCTTGATGACTGGGGTTTTCAATAATTTTGATAAAGATAGACTAATTTTTATCTTCTTCACTTCGTCAGCCAGGTAAGTGACAAGTTTATCTGACTCAGGCAACTGGCTTATAGCTTTTGCTACTATATTTTGTGGTGTGCAATACTAAGTATTTACCTTGGGAGGACCAAGGTTATTACTAGGCTTGGGATCTACCAGAGTGTTGAAGTTATTAGGAGGAATAGATGTGGTCAAAGGACCAGTAGGTTGATTTGTATTTCTCCTAAGGTTATAATTATGTCTTCCTTGATATTGTTGCTGATAAGCATGAACCTCTTCAAGTTCCTACTCAGGCTCGTTCTCATCCTCAAAGGGAAAAACATAGTTTGACTCAAATGCTAAGGTAGGCTCCTCACATGTCAGGGTATAGTTTTCATGTACTATAGTCATCTGATGATGTTGAGGAATATTAGAAATCTCAAGTACTAAGGTAGACTCATATCCTAGGGGAACAATTTCATTGCCTTCAGAAAAAGGTGGATCTCCTGCAGTATTTGACACTTTAGCTTGGAATATGCTAGCTTCTATTTTGAACTAAGGACAATCCAACTTTGTGTGTGCATTTGTGTTGTGCATTCTGCACTAATTTGTGAGTGCAACTTCTGCCAGGTTAACTTTACTTGTCTACTTAGGTTTAACAAGAGGTTGATTACCTAATGGTGATGGCAATGATCCATTGTTAGGCTAGGTGTTCCAAACTCTAGGTGGCCTAGGGGCATTATTGTTACTATTGTTGAAATTTCTATCATTATTGTATCTCCTATCAAGATATCCAAACCTATCATTATTATTTCCATATCCTCTATCATGATAGCCTCTATTTTGATTCTAGTTTGGCTATGAGTAAAAGTTTTGACTCCTCAGGTGAGTGACCTCGGTGCTCAATTTTTTTAATTTGCCTAATATTTCCTTAATGTCATCCTTTTCTTCCTGGACTTTGGCTACTACGTTGTCTTGTTGAGGCTGGAAGAAAGAACTGCCATTACTATTTTGTGCGATGTCCTGATGTGCATGTCCTGGGTGAGGCATGATCTATCCATTACCTTGAGGAGGCATGATGCTAAGTGGAGACACTTGCAATGGGCTTGGCATTATAGTCAGGGACATCAGGGCTCCATTAGTTTGTGGTTGACTAGGATATGTAAGATATCCTAAGTTTTGTGTAAAACTAGGTGTTAATTGTTGATTAACCTTGATAGCCTCCTCAAAAGCACCTACCAGAGATGTGATGGAAGGATGCTTTCTCCTAATGAACATAGATGTCAACGGATCTAAGGCTGAGTAGTAAATCAACCTAGCTACTTCATCATCCACACTATAAGGAGAAGTCAATTTGGAGTACATCTTTTGGAACCTAGCATTGAAATTAGAGATTAACTCTCCCTCAACTCTCTTGATGGTAGCAAAAAGGTGATATGTAATAGAAGGGTCTATAGGTATTTTGAATCTTCCTAATAAAGCTTTCTCTAAAGCATCCCAAGTAGGTATGGAAGACTAAGGAAGACTAATATAATAGTTGTATGCCTCCTCTCCTAAGGAGTGTGGAAACAACATACACATGACATCTTGATGCTCTATCCTAGCCTTGAAGTAGGCTTCTTTGTAAGTTCAGATGTGATCGTCCGCATCCTGATAAGGATGGTACTTCAGACAGATTTTGTCTAGATTCTTAGGTAAAGGATGATATGCTGTAAACAAGAGCATTGACTAAGTAGAAAAGAAAGACATTGTAGGAGGTACCAGAGGTATTGGAGGTGCTACTGGAGATACTAGAGGTGTCACAACTAGTACTACTGGAGACACTGGTGAACTTGAACTAGGACTGTGATGGATATTTTTTGTACAGGGTCTAAATCCAAATATTGACAATTCCTCTAAAGGTCCAGTGGATCTCAACCTGGGATTAGGTCTGTGAGCCAATGCTTCACAACTCAAAGCAAACCCTCGGTATTTTGACACAAACCTTGTAAAGGTATGGATATTTACTCTTCTAGACTGGATATTTATGATTCAATGTCCCAAGCAATAGGATATTTGTAGGATATTTGTAGATAATGTAAATATTGACTCGAATTTACAAATTTCAGACAACTGACTGTGAATATTGGAATAAAAGACCACGAGGATGAAATATTTGCAGTCAGATTCCTCAAATTGTCAAGGATAAGTGAAATCTTTGCATAAACACTCTGAATTTAACATATTCCTAAGAAAATTTGAAAATATCTTCGCCTGAGCATGGGAAATGATGTCCAGGCAATGAATCCTTTCAAATTAATACAATGGCCCTCCTTCTAGCACCAATTATGTTGATGTTTATTTTTAGTCAAAACAACATGAAATAAAAGTTACACAACAAGCTTTATTTATCTTGAAATATATGATAAATTTAGAAAGAATTTATGATCCCAAGTCTCTATGCATTAGTTCATAATGATCTGATGTTACTCAGAGGTTGATGTATTTTATTGTTTTCCATTCAGGGGCCTTACATTTGATTTTGGATTTGTAACCAAATATCCAGATGTTACTCTATTTCACATGCGCTCTATAAGTTCTCAACAAATGATACCAAATCTTACAATATTTAACCAATTCATGCAAATATTTATGTAAGCTTGATCAATTCTTATGTCTATCATATCAATTAAGACATTTCATGGTTATCTTTGATTAGTTCTTCTGAAACTATCTTCAATTCACTTAAATTGAACTAATCTTTGCTTAATTTCACTTCTGCACTATAAATTTATTCAAATCATGTACCTATAAGCATGTATTTCTATGATTCTTATCATTATTTATGTTCATTTGCATGATATTTGCTATTCTATATGCTTTTTGTCTAAATATGCCTAAGATCTTCATGTATTTAAACATATATCAACATATTTCATTTTTTTCTGTTCATTTTCTATATTTTGTAGTTAGATGATGGTGATCTTTATGAAATTTAAAGAAATTGAACTAAATATTTCTAAATTTACTGAAATGAATGAATCTTTAGTTATTGATCCACATATATCCTTGATATTGTCATGAAGAGAAGAAAATCAAACCATATTTTCACCGAGTCATTCCACAGCTAGATATGATCGATGCAAATCTTCAAAGGAAAGGATAATAACAACATTCACAAATTGAAATGCACTCCAAGGGACGCAGCAAATCACATGAACATCAAGATATTATCCATAGATTATGTAGGATTTACGATTTTTTGTAATCACAGATCTTCATCTTCATTAAGTATGCAAAAGGAGTATATATTTACAATTGACTTTGAGAATTGGTCATGACATTCAACAATCCAATCTCAATTAAGTTTCTGAATACCTACAACTTAGATTCTCCATCCTTTTATCGAACAAGGATGAGAATTAGTTACAAAAGATCCTACAATCAAGATTTATCTTATACAATCAATGGATTCTATTACTCTGACCAAGTTAACATACAAAATATGTGGCACAAGTTACCAGTTTGCAACCATCTGGTAAGATACAACTGACACTCTAGAATATTCTAGGATCATTAACTTAGTGAACCAGGCTGCAAATGGTAAAATGATAAAAATATCCTAGACAACATTTGTTGCAACATCCTCTTCATTTAGATGTACCTTCCTCACATACTAACTTTCCTATATCTAACTTCTTGTGATTATCATATGCTTGTACAAAAGTAGCCACTTGGAATTTGTTGATTGTTTGAGCTCTCAACTTAGTATATTTTAGTGGATTTATCTACTCCTCTAAAGGTTCCAACATGGATGCTCTGCTATCTTCTTCTTTATCATATGTCTTTACCTTCATATTCACCTCAGACATCTCATCGATTGTATCTTATGTAAAGAGCCCTATTGGATCTCCTACCACTTCTTTAAATTTATCCTTGAATATTTGGATGGTATTATCCATTTCTGGTACTACTTCCTCTGTCACAACATCTTCTAGCAATTCTTCCAATACCTTCATCTTTATCCAACTAAAATTTGAAAGTTATGCTCTTCCCAAAATCGCCTCCAATGTTGAGAAAAAATCTTGCCTCTATGGTGCCAAGATCATGCTTTGATACCACTCGTAATGAAACAACTTGCACAATATCTGAATATAATAGTAATATGCTGCAAATACTTGATAATAATATGCCACTTCGAGGGGGCAACCTCCTAATCCTCTTCGAGGGGGATACCTCCAATATTCTTTAGTAAGAACACAATACTCAATATGATATGAAATGAGACTCACTACCTCCTATATATACCTATTTATGCCTAGGATATCACCCAGGCTGACTTAGATAGCCCTATAGAAGCCTTAGGCTGACCTAAACAACTAAATAACAATATAATAATGATAATATGACTTAATTAGGAGTTAAGATAGCCACAAGCTGACTATTCATAACCCTATGCATTATAGAAGTAAGGGCATAACATAAAGACTTGAAATCAAAAGGTACCTATTGTTCCTGTGATCGGCCTACCTCTGATGAAATCAAGGATAATATAGCTGATTTAGATCCTCCTTGATCTGATTGCTCCATTTGAGCATCTTGCATTCCCTTGTCCTTACTAACTTCCTCATTGCCACCAAGATCCTGCACATTTTCTCATTGTCTTTGATCTTGGTCTTGTTGTTTCTCCACTCTAGCATCCAACTTATCTTTCTTAGGCAAATGCTCTTCATGCCTTTGCTCTAGAGGAGGTTGATTATCTTCATCCTTATCACCCTATTCTTCTAGAACCTTGTCATCTTTAGGCTCTTGGCCTTTACTTGCCTGATCATCCTAATGATGTTCTTGTTCTTGCCTATCAATCTTATCTCCTGTAGCAATAAGTGATTCAAACACACTCTCTTGTTCAGGCTTGTCCACTAGGACATCCTACTATACTTTTTGTTCTTGTGCATTTTTACCTTCAGAGATATCTAAGTGAACTTCATATGCTTGAGCATCATTATTTCTAGCATCTACTTCCATCTGGATACTTTCTTCTTGATTCTGGTTATCTTTAATAGCCTCTTCTTCAATGCTTCCTTTTTTAGGCACATAGGTCAAATCAACCACTGTTGGGCTAGTCACAATCTCAATTAAAGTACTGAGAGGTCCCATATGTACCTCTACTTTAGGGGATTCTTCTCTTTCTTTTTCCTCATTATGTGACTCCACTACTGCACCACCCTCATATGTAGCTTCTATATGTTGCAACATGGGTCCAATAGCATGGTTGGTAATATCCTTTACCACTTCATCTTTAGTAAGATCAATGGTTTGACTTAGTGGTAGGGCCTTTCTAGCCTCTTTTTCTTGAGCTTGGCTCTTCGCCTCCTATGCCATCTTAGTTTCTACTTTAACTATTATTTCTACTGGCACTTCATGTTGTAGTTCTTGTAAGCACAAAAATCATGCACAGCCTCCATGAGGACCCCTATGATGATTCAAATCCTTGTCAAATACATGTAAGCATGAAATAATGTCCTTTAAGTAGCAAACCTCTTGATGATGTGTCCTCTTGCTTGTCTTGTGTTGTTTCCTTTTTGTCAATTTCTCTCTCCCCATTTGCAACGCTTTTTGACACTTGTTGCGACACTTGTTGACTTGCATTTTCTAAGCTTTTGACCTTGCTCCTAAGCCTTGTGACTATCTTGTAGGTGAGTTTTCACATTTCCCCTATGTTTTTCATCTTGTGCACCTCCTAGAAGCCTTCTAGAGGTCTCCCTATCCATCTCTCACTTTTAGTTTTCAGTTCTACCAAACCAATCCAAATCTCCCCCTATTATTTCCAGATCTCCCTCGGGAGATCCTACAGGTGCAAGTAAAGATTTGGATTCTTGCACATGACTAACCTATTTTCGGAGGGAGAACCCCTCCTTTTCTTCTCTTATTTCATCTCCCAACCTATTTTTCTGCATCAGACCCTGTCCAATCCAGATCTCCCTCGAACGACCCTACTGGCAAAAGGGGCGACCCTGCCATTTTTCCAGCCACAGAAAAACTCAAGTTTCTCACTCATTTTTGCTCTGTTTTCACCCGTTTTTCTTCCAATTTGCATGGTTTTTGATTCCTAATATAGATTTAACTATTTCATGCACCCACACATGCATAATTAGCTCTATTTTATCTCAAATAAACTCTTCAATCAATCTCATGCATTCCCTCATCTCCATTTCTTCTTCAGTGATAAGCTATCTTTGCTTCATCACTCTCTCATCAATTGAGTTCACTAAGTAATCAATCTAGTGAACTCCCCAATCAATCCTTCTTAACTCATCAATCAAATGAGTTAACTTCTCAATCAATCCCATTCCTCAAACGTATAAATACACCCCTCCCTCAAGCACAAAGGGAGGCAAATTCATTGTGCACACAGCTCTTGCCAGTTTTTGCTCTCCAACTTAGAATTCAAATGCTCTTACAAGACAAAGGTGCCTTTTTCTTTAATTGTTCAATCAAGAAATGTTATGCTTCTTCATTCTATGCCACTATGCTCAACCAAAGATCTCATTGAGCTCATACAAGCTTCATCAAAGCTTATTTTTACTTCTTTTTATCATTTTTTCATCAAGAGGATTTCCCACTACTTCAAAAGGACTCGAGGTTGCCATTATCAAGGATTTCTAAGGGTAGTGGAGTCACACAAATCTTCATTTCTATCAGGTTCCTTCATTGTTTTGTTCAATTTAATAGTAATTAGAAAACCAAATTTGCTCTTGGAAATAGTAAAATATTGTTTTTTCCTTGATAATTAGATATTGCATGTTAGATTAGTTGCTTTCATATTTGTAGTTCTAGATTATTAGAAGAAGCATCTTCCTTTCCTAGATTAGATTACTTCTAAATCATCGAAAACACAAAAAAACATAGGTTAAATTTGCATTAGAAAAGTCCTATTAGATTGAATACATATTTCCTTTTCATAGATTGAAAGCACCTTTCATTTCCAAAATACTAAAAAAGCATAAAAAAAATGTTTTGCATATAATTTAGTTTGCATGCATATAGAAGCCCTATAATAGACCAAAAAAAAACCCTTGATACCATCACGAGGTAACCACGGTTAAACAATCCAAACAAACCCTCAATACCATCATGAGGTAAAAACAAGTCAAAACAAAGTCAAACCCTAGGTCAAAACCCTGATCTAGTTAAGGTTAGCAATCACACGACTACCTCCATCCTGATTCACGAGTGTGCTTAGGAGTGAGAGGAGAGTTGGTGAGGGCTATCGATGATGAGTTCCAAGATATCCATCCAAGACCACAACAAGAAACATTTTTTCTACCACAAGGAGAACCATTCATCCTCTTATTGTTAGAAGAAACTAGACAACACTAGATACAACAAGAACTCGTTCAACACATACAAAGACAAGAGGACATAAATGAATAGAATCGTTTACCCACACAGAGGTGGAATTTAAGAAACCCCAATAAAGAACATAAACTAGTGACCCTTCGGGTCATAGGGTTATCTCAACTACAACTTCAATTGAGAGAAACATTCAACTAAGAACAAAACAACAAAGGCCGCAGTACTTCCTAACCCCTCTCTGTGAAGTCCAACTCTCCAACGAGCCAGACCCCATCCATGTCTTGCCTCCTCTTGATTGGCTACTTCCACATGAGCGAGAGTGACATGGCAGATCTCCCCTTAGCAAGGAGGGAAGGGTTTGTGTGCATGCTGAAATCTGACCTAACAGCCCTAGGCAATTGGAGTCACGATTTTGAGTGTACATATTTTGGTGAACCCGACATGAAGAGAAAAGCCTCTTCGTTATGCTTTTTTGCATCCCATTGCATGGATCTCATTTCCATCATCATTTTCACATACGATGTCAACTTCACCACATGTTTTGGTGAACCTGACATGAATTACAAAATCTTTTGGTTTTGTAGTTCACACTTTAAACATCTCAAAATAGTTAACAAAAACTTGGAAACATTTTCACACCATTCTATATATCCACTTTTGTCGCTTCAGCTTCTATCGCTTACACCATAATCCATTCCATTTATTCTGTGGTGTCTATAGCACCCCTGAATATGACGGAACCTGACTTAAACCAAGGGAACATTCCCTCAAGAGAACCATAAACTCCCTCATTTGATAGGTATGTGTTTTCGCATCCTGATGCGCCAATTACCAATTGTTATGACTATGAAGATTCTAATTATGAACAAGATCAAAGATAATCCAAGCGTTCTCTATCTTTCAACAACCTAGCTTGGGAAAACAACTTGGCCATACCAAATGCACCACATAAAGCAAGAAGCATAAGCTCAGAGATACACTGACCTGAACAACCTTCCACAAGTACATTGAGTACTCATCTTGATGAGGAAGTTAAATAGTTAGAAAAACATCTGCAAGAAACCAAAGATGCTCAAGAGACATTAAGGATTGCCTTACAAGAGGAACAAAGGGAAAATGTTGTGCGCAGAGAAGAAAATCACCATGAAAATGCTCGATGAGAAATTCCTAGAAATGAAGAAACACCTAAAGCTTCTACTCCTGTAGATTTAATCACAACACTAGTGCAAAGAATTAGAATCTTGGAAGTAGAGCAAGTTGCTCTAGAAAGAAGATAAAAATCCCATGAACATGACTAGGGGGCATCACAAAATCCCCCTACCTCAGTTACTATTCACAAAACGCTAGCAACGACACATGTCTGAATAGGAATCCTCCTATTCAGAATAATCAAACAAATCCAACAATGGGTTATCAAAACACACCTACAAGGTTATTACTATCAACCCCGCAATCTCAAATTGCCTTTCTAGGAACATATCTTGATTATTTGAAGGAACCTTTGGACCAAAATATAAGAAGTGTGCAACTACCATGACCATTACCAGATCTCCCAAAGTTCAAAGGAGAAAGAGATCTAAACTCACACATTAAAGCCTACACCACAGCCATAGGAGAACTCCTCCCTTGGGATGGGGTTGTAGTAAAAAATCTTTCCAAAAATTCTAGAAGGCATCACTTTAGATTGGTATTATCATCTCCTAGAAGCTTTAATCCATTTGTTCAGACAGATAATCAGAGAGTTTGTTATGACATTCGACATGAACAGACTCATTAAAATAGGGATCAGAGAGTTCCTCACAATGAAACAAGAACCAAATGAATCTATAGCCCACTTTGTCACCTGATGGAGGAAACTCCTCTATTCTTCGACTAATGCTCCAAACATGGACCATCGATAATTGTGCAATCTCTTTTTGCATGCCCTTAACAAGGACATGAGGGAAGATGTTCAAAAATTGCCATATAAATCCTACAAAGAAGCATTAGAAAGTGCTTTGAGGATTGACCAAGCGGCTATCAATAGTGGTTAGAAGACTTACGACACCAATGGAAAACTTTGAACATCCAAAAGAACAGAAAAGAGTACATCCAATGTGCCCCAAGATAAGGATGTCAATGTCATAAAAAGCAATCCTGGTAATGATAAATGGTGACAAAAAGGAATCAAGGATCAAACTGACCTTCATATGAACCCAATACTTATTGTTGGTTCCATGGGACAAAGGGTCATGAAACAAAGACTTGTTATGGATACAATAAAGCTATCTACAAACTTACTCTGAATCAACAAAAGAACTTCCTTAAACTTCTCGAATCCCAGAGAAAGGAGAAGAAACCTCAAAATGAGAAAGGGAAGACAAATCAAAATAATTCCAATCACATAGAATTAAACCAAGAAGTGTTTGTGATCTATGAGGAAGAACAAACAGATCAAACATAAAACATATTCTCACAAGTAATAAACTTGTTGAGAGCCTCTCCCTCACATTGTAAGACATTTCTGGAAGTGCTAGAAGTAGGATGTTCCACACAAGAGGAATCACCTCCTCTTACATTTGATGTTTCCAAACTACCCCAAAGTGAAGGAAGTAAGAAAAAGGATTCACCTCTATACATACAAATGCAAGTCAAAGAGGTCACTATAAAAAGAGTAGTGGTAGATGAAGGATTGATAGTCAACCTTTATCCAATGTCCTTTCTATGAAGGATGGGATACAACAAAACAAGAATCAAGCAACAAACTGCAACATTAAGGATTTACGAAAGTCACAACATCCAAACAGTTAGGAAAATCAGCCTACCACTCACTCTAATGGGAAAAACCATCTCCACAGATTTCTATGTTATCAATTGAGAAACCAATTACAATATGATCCTTGGGAGCCCTTGGATTCATGCCATGAAGGCCATTACTTCCACTCTATTCCAAGAGATACATTTCCATCATCTGGGAAAGGTCACCATCATCAAAGCAGACCCTGATCCTTTCAATATCTATAGAAAGGAGTAGGAAGAAAAAGACAAGAAGTTGAAAATGCAAGAAAAATAGAAAGAGGAAACTCAGGGTGTTCAAATGAATGCAAGCACTCACAACATATCCTATCAAAGAATGGATGATCTTAGGGAATTCATCTTTGATCCGTATACCACTAAATCCCATGCACCATTTGGCTTAGTAGCCATTCCATGTATCAATGAATGGGATATCAAAAACCTTTTGGTTGGAACAATTGAAATCATCGAAGGAGACGAAAAAGAAGAAAAATGAACTTCCACTTATGAGTTTAGAGAAACATCTCATTCACAAAACCATGAAAGCTTGTGGACCCTACATTTTGACAGAGCTAGTTGCAAAACAGGGGCAGGAACATGGATAATCTTGACATCTCCCGAGGGGAAAGTGATGCAGAGTAAAACGCAACGGGAGCTTACAAATGGGAAGGAGGAGTCAATAACACAACCAGCATGTTAAAATCCTGACCATGCAGTATGTAATACCTATCGGCTTATCATCATCATCATATTTCTTGCTAACACAGACAGCATCATCATATTTCAAAGAAGCATGAAATATCCTCCTGCTGACTACTGCTCACTTCCTTATCACCTTTCGCCTTTTGCCTGTCAGCAGCATCATCACATTCAGCAAGCGCAAACATCCTCCTGATGTTCACTGTTCATCTGACCGCCAAACTCTATCTTCATCATCATGATGTTCGACATCATCTTCCTCAGCAGGATATAAAATATTCAGTTCCTCCAATATATCCTGATGATGACAACTTCAAGCACCTTTCCCTCGATGCTTACGTCACCCCGATATCCGACTACTCAAACAACAGCATCAGGATATGACTTATCTGGTCATACTGAAACATCCTGATGATGATGCTCAACTTTATGCCGATGACTTACGCCGATGCCAAACCCCTTAGCGACAGCAGGATAAACTTGCATAGGGTGATATTCGCAATATCCTGATGATGATGATGTCACTCGCACCTGATGATGATGTCAATGCACCTAATGATGATGTCAACAGGATATAAGACACTTATATCCTCCACAACATGATAATGAATATCCGGTGATCTTTTCAATATCCTGATGATGACCTTTCTGGTCCTTAGCCAAAAAGATGATTTTCCCTCCCGCATACGATAGCGATATGCGGAATGATGGGTACACACGAAAGATGATCCTAATGACGATATACACACTGAGTATATATCCAACTTATATCATCCTAATGCACTTGAAACATACAGTCTTCGTCAGCTTCATAACCCGATCCGGATAGCGATATACTCACAGATGTCGATGCGATTCACTCCGTCTGGAAAAGCACATGCAGACCCCTGTATATCCGTCAGCTGCATGCAAACTCACAAAACCGCACAATTTCACAAAGAAAACATGATGATCGGGCCGGATCACCTTCAGATCAAAACTCAACAGTTTATCTTCCTAAATCCTAGCACATGAGGATGCTAGGTTGATTTACAGCATGCTACCAATCGATCTCCCACACAATGAAATGCGTAAACAGAAAACTAAAATACAACCTAAACTAACATGCATGACCATTCCACCGATTCACGGAATCAACCAGTGGAAGGGTTGAAAGAATCCATCAACTTGTAATCAGAACAGAGATCAAAACACAAACAGCTGATAAACCAGATAATGCAATTGATGAGATCTTATTTAGATGAAACACAAATGTCCTGAACAATGTTTCACAATGTCTGGACTAATCTCTGGATTTCACTCAATCACCAGTACAACATAACATAACTACTACTCTCCTTGATATGATATCAAACCCTAACTGATCTGAGTTATTTATAGCAATATCCTACGAGTACTACCAACTCAATTCCCAGCAGCTGGGAGCTTCCAAGCGGCTGGGAGAGGACAACTCAGACAACCTGGTCACGAGCTCTAACTACCTGCACACTCTCCTAGGCTGATCTAATACATATGCATTGGTCCAATGGACCTTATTACATTATGAAGTCAAACATGCTAAAAATAGACTAATGTCCTGTCATGCAGACAATGAACCTATATCCTGTCTTGTAGGGGTGCTCCTGCACCAGAAAGTCCTCCCCTTCACCTTCAGACTAGACTTCTTTTGCACCAACAACATTACTGAGTATGAAGCCCTATCCCTAGGAATCATGCTAGCCATGAGAATGGGAGTCAAGAAAATCTCTGCCTTTGGAGATTCTCAGTTAATAGTCAATCAGGTTGCTGAAAATTATGAAACAAAGTTAGAACGACTACGACCTTATAAGGAAATCATTAGGAAGTTGGTTCAGTTCTTTGGTTTCTTCTCCATCAAAGCCATACCCAGGGAAGAAAATCAAGTGGCAGACTCAATGGCCACGTCAACCACATTATTTTCGCCACATGCTCAATTGCAAAATTTAGAATATATTGTCTTAGTACGTAGAGAGCCATTATTGGAAACTGAAGAATTACCAAGTATCCTGAATTATGTCATGGGTCAAGAAGAGAGACCAACTCGAGATTACGCCAAGAACGAAGAAGCCATCTTGGAATATCTACATGCTTATGACGGACTTCCAAGAGTGCACCACAAAAAATGATACATGCTCCTCCCGCATCTAGAAGACTATTTTGGGAATGACAAAGAAATCCTTTAGATTGAAGCAAACTTAGATTTACGGCCTGCCACTCAAAAGTTTGAGGCAGGACACCCATCCCTAACTAGAGATACAATCGACATCAATTTTGGAACACCCAAAAAACCTAGGATGATAAAACTAGGAAGAGAACTAAGTGATGAAGAATTGGAGTACACAGAGTTCCTCATTGAATATTCTGATATATTCGCATGGGCATATTCAGACATGCCAGGGTTAGATCCAAAAGTGGTGGTACATAATTTAGTGACAAAGTCAAATGCAAAACCTGTGAAACAGAAACCAAAGCCTATAAAGTCACAAGTAGCCAAAATGGTGAAGGAAGAACTAAAAAAATTGTTAAATGTCAGTTTCATCAAACCAATGGATTATTTGAATTGGGTGTCAAACATTGTCCTAGTTCTGAAGAAAAATGGAAAAATTCAGATATGTCTTGATTTTAGAGACATCAATCAAGCTTGCCCCAAGGATGATTTTCCTTTACCATCCATCGATCAAATTGTCAATTCAATGGTGGGATATGAGGCTCTTTCCCTCATGGATGTATTTTCAAGATATAACTAGATCAAAATTGTAGAAGTCGACCAAAACAAAACAACATTCACTACCCCCTGGGGGACTTTCTGCTACATAGTCATGCCATTCAGATTGAAGAATGCAGGAGTCACCTACCAAAGGGCGATGACTCATATCTTTCACCATTACATCCACAAGATAGTTGAAACATATGTTGCTGACCTTTTGGCTAAATTAAACAAAGGTCAAAACATGTGGAGGACCTTCGTAAAATCTTCAATAGGCTTTGAGAGTATAAAGTAAGGTTGAACCCTGAAAAATGTGTTTTCGGAGTCATGACAGGAAAGTTGTTGGGATTCATTGTCTCATGAAGAGGCATAGATGTCAACCCAGCTAAAGTCAAAGTAGTCATAAATGCAACTCCACCAACAAGTGAGAGAGTAGTAAGAGCCTTTTTGGGATAGTTAGGCACATTCAGACTATTCATACTAGACATAACTTTCAAAATTCATCCAATCAACTAATTATTAAAAAAACAAATTGGCATTACCTGGACCGTGGACTGTCAAAATGAATTTGAGCAAGTAAAGAAGTTCCTGTTAACCCCACCCATGCTAATGCCACCAAAACATGATAAGCCCTTCATCTTATACTTTAGAGCAATTGATATCTCCGTAGCATGCATGCTAGCTCAAGAAGATGAAGGTGGAAGAGAAAGAGCCATCTATTTCATAAGTTGAACCTTGTTGGAATATGAGAACTATACCCAAGCTGAAAAAGAATGGCTTTCCATAGTCTTTGCAACCCAAAGGCTACGACATTACATGTTGAATCAAGAAACTAAGGTTATGATACGATCAGAACAATTGAGGACTTTCTTAAATCAGCCCATGCTCTCAAGAAGGGCTGGCCAATTCATAACTTTGCTAAGTGAGTTTGTGCTAACCTACATCAACCAAAAAGTAGTCAAGGGATAGATAATAGCAGATTGGTTAGCAGATAACCCAGTTCCCCAAGAGGAACCCATAAACAAAGATTTCCTTGATGGAGAGATTTGTGTGGTTGATCTTGAGAAGTATGCAACCTCGTATTGGTACAGAGATATTGTGAACTATCTCGCAAACAAGACTTACCTAGAAAACATGACCCCTTTGGGAAAAAGATGGTTACACGTCCTCACTGTAAGATATGTTTTAATAGATGATGTGCTCTATTGAAGGGCCCTAGACGGAATGTTGCTTCAATGTTTTGACAACGAAGAAGCATAGAAGATATTAGAAGAATATCATAGTGGAATCTATGGAGGACATTTTGGTGGTCATGTTGCGGCAAGAAAAATTCACAGAATGGGATACTTTTGGCCCTGTGTATAGGGGGATACGATTAAGTTTGTAAAGAGGTGTCCGAAATGTCAGGCTTACGCTCATGTTCACCACACACCAACAAGAGATTTACAACTGATCGTTACCCCTTGGCCCTTTTCCACATGGGGATTAGATCTGGTGGGGAAGATATCTCCCCCATCAATAGATGGACATTTGTTCATCATTACTACAACAGAATACTTTACAAAATAGGTGAAGGCCATGCCTCTCACCACAGTGTAAGGTGTCGTAATTGCTGAATTCATACTAAACCAAATCATTTGCCAGTTTAGAATTCCCCAAGTGATAGTAACAGACAATGCCTCGTCATTCAAAAATCCACAAGAGAGCTATGCAAGAGATTTCACATCAGTCACAACTCTCCCTCAGTCTACTATCCTCAAGGGAATAGACAAGCAGAAGTTACCAACAAGACTCTAAAAGTGATACTAGTCAAAATTGTGAAAGATTCTAAGAGAGATTGGCATTTAGAGTTATACCCAGCTCTGTGGGCATATAGAACAAGCATTAGGACTTGAAATGGAACCACCCCTTATGCCCTCATTTTTGGATCAGAGGTGGTATTACCACTAGAAGTAGAATTGCCTAGTCTGAGAGTATTATTACAAGGATTATTGGACAATGAAGAGTATAGAGCAGTAAGGTTGGCCGAATTAGAAATGATGGATGAAACACACTTGAGAGTTGTTCAAAGACATGATTATTATCTAGCAAGAATGAAAAAGCAATATAACAAAAAGTTGTCCCAAGACCCTTTCAAGTGGGAGATCTGGTGCTCAGGATAGATAATCTGATCGATAAAAGAGCAGGTGAAGGATGGAAATTCAGACCCAATTGGATAGGTCCTTATATGGTCAAAGAAGACATCAGAAATGGTGCCTATCTCTTGTGCACAATGGAGGGAGAGGAATTTGGTGAAATAGTCAATGCCTTTCACCTCAAGAAATATTATGTCTAAAACACCAAAAAAATAAAAAAAACATAAATATACAAAAAATTATAAAAAATCAAAATGTTAAAAAAAAATTGTTTCTTGCATTTTAGTATCATTCTATTCATCTTGAATTACTTTTAGTGACTTGCTCTTGTAGTATTTTCCTTTTAGTAAGGAGTCTAATGTTGTCTAGATATACATCATCCTTTCAGGATCTAGAGATTCCCCACTTTCACAATCACCATTATCCCCCTTCATTCCCAGTGATTCTAATCAAAGCCTAGCTCTTAGCTTTACACTGATCCCAATTTTATGAGTCAAGATGTTGGGTCTAAACAAAGTTAGTATTCAAATCTACAGTGTTCAAAGGAAGCTTGCAAGTAGACCTTCCCAATTCTTCCCTAGTATTAGAGAAGTCCAAGAAGATTACAAAAACTTTAGGTGGCACTCAACCCCTTATCTTTCTTGGCCAAAAAACATCAGGGAGATCAAAACTTTGAAGCAATCTAAAATTTGAGTGAATAAAAAATGAGTGATCAAAATAAGAGTGTTAAAAAGTGAGAATTGAGAGATCTGAGAATTGCATATCAAAGTTCTAAAAAGCATTCATTTCTTGAAAAGTCAAAAATCCAAAAAAAATGAGAAAAATCAAGTGAGGAAAATGCAAAAAAAGGGTGAAAAGTAAAAAAAGAGAGATACAAAAAAAGAGTGAAAGAGAGAAGATTGTTGAATGTCTGTACTCTTGGGTGGAGATCAGTCTAAGTTCGAAGCCTCAAGGGTGACATTCTAACAGAGAAAGAAAGGTACAAAGCACACACATGCACTAGTAGTCTCTAGGATCATCTTCTACCAAGGGACCCTTGTTCTTTCCCATTTATCCTTTACCTCGGATCTACCTTGCTTGCCATCTATGACCTAAGTCTAGTGAACACCTATAAAATTTGCTACTTGTCTAAGTTAAAAGCTTATCAGATTGTCTCGTCTAGATAAGGATTAGTGTTTAGCCTTTAGCAGAGCCCAAAATTAGAAATGCTCCATCTTCATTCCCTCTCCCCACTTGAGTTTCCCTAAATCCTATCTCACAGCCTTGAATAGGTCTCTTATATCAAAACAACTTGCAATCCCCTGAATCAAAAATTGTATTTAAGAGTAGTCACATTGTTTGTCCCACATTGCATTCATGCCAAAGATTAGAAAAAGAGTCTCAAAGAAATAAAGTTAAATGTCATATCTCATAATGTTCAGTAGAAGTAAATGTCTCATTTCAACATTTCTTGTGTTCCTGCATTAGCATATCATAAACTGTATCTCAGATATATATGCCAAAAAATTACAAAATTATGTCATTGTTATCATACTTGCATTGTTAAAAGAGTTGAAAAGGTCAAACATAATCAAAAGTTCCCAAACCTCAAAACATACACAAGAGATGAGTAGAAATCTGATAGGCGAAAACCATAAAAGGATAAACTTCCATAGATACATCCGAAGTTTACATATACAAGAGTATCAAAGAGCTAGGATAAAACATTCTCAAGAGAAGTAGAGGCTCCCTATGCAAGGGGGCATGATTTCAAGAAAGGAAGTCAAGGGTGGTTCCTTCTAATAGAACCCTCAGGACTTTGGCTCCTCCATCTACGAATACCACTCGTCACTCCATGAGACCTATGAGAGTGTGGTGCTCTGCTATGAGGATCTGACTATGAAAGTCCCACCATGCTAGCATCATGATATCTAACATTAAGGTGGGCCATCTCTCAGAGTACCTAATTCTCACCCTTAAGGGTGTCAACCTGGGTCTTCAACTCTGTATTGATTAACATCCATGATAGATAGGAGCAAAAATGTCAGTGTGTTGCCCTGCAATAGGGGGCACACCAAGTTCATCTAAAAGGAGATCATAAGTCATCCTAGTGAAGGGAGAAGCTAATCCAACATTAATTTCATGAACAAAGTCCGTCCACTCTCTGATGTTACCTGAAAGAGCAAATCAAAAGAAGAGAAAGTCAGTTCCCCATGAAAAGAGAAAGGACAAAAGAGTACAAAAAGCAAATAGGTTAAACTTACGTGGATCACCAGGCTGCCAATTAGGGTCAAATTGTTGCATCACCTCATTTAAATGAAGAGGTCGAGGAACCACAGGAGGACCTTCAGGGATATCAGGAGCATCATCTAAATCATTAATATCATCAAAATCCTCATCCTCAAGAAGGACCTCGTCTGACGAGTAATCATCATTTGGAACATAGTTCTTGTCAGTTGACTCTGAGTCCACAGTCAGAATGAGAGATTAGGAAGGATTCCTCTCCCTCCTCTTTGTCCTCATCTCGAAGATCTAGTAATGAAGACTCCAGGAGTCAAGGGAGTCCTAATGACTATCCTCTATCCAATCTCACCCATCTCTTGAACTATCCTGTAGCATGTGGACACTGGGGGCAAGTTCTCAAGAATGCCCTCATTGAATTGCTGTGAAACACGATCAACCCGATGGGCCTCGACTAGACCATTACGGTCTGAAAGCTTAGATACTCCATGATAATACTCCCTAACCTCGTCATCATGAGCCTAGGATCCCTCCATGTCACAATAAGGATCAAAGATCATGTCCTCATCTGTAAGAGTAGCAACAGTGGGTAAATAAGCATCAAAGTGACCAACATGCATCCACCTTGCTGCTCTTGATAAGCACTTATTTGGAAGCAAAATGAGCTTCTGATAGGGCCTCATGTGCTCAAATATCCATGTCATGATCAAAGAAGAGTGGTTAAAATTGAGAGCCCCTCACCATGAAATACAATAGAAGTCTCTATAAACCATAGTCAAGATGTCCGGTCCCACAGTGTAAATTGTACCCTCCTCAATATCACAAATGATGGGTGCCTGGCCTTGTCTCCGGATAGCCTCAATGAAATCAAACCAATCAGGAATCTCCTCAAAAGTGGAATGAGGAGACGTGGCATAGATGTGAGATGGACTCCCATCTGATCCCCAGGGTGATTAATCCCCATGAATGCAGCCCAAGAAGCCTTGTCCTCAAAGGACTCGCTAGCTAGAAGAATGAAAGGTTGTCCTCTCACAGGAACTCTGAGTATGCGATACACATCATAATGAGTGATGGTCCACTCTCTAGAGATCTGTAGGAACCTAAATGTGTTTCTGTCCACATCCCAGTAAGTCAAAATGTCACAGCATATATGAGACACAGGATGAATCACAGGCACATGGCAAACTATAGCTAGACCTGCCCTCTTCAGAATAACATGATCCTTAGTACTTAATGAAGAAAACATCCCTGAGAGCCATCCTTACTCTTGGTAGGCATTCCATCAGATACGCATGTCCTACAAAATCAGAGGAGAACTTTAGATTAGATCTCGTAAACTCGTAAAAATCCCTAAAAATCGTAAAACTATAGAAAACCTTACAAAAAAAAGCATATAAACCTCAAAATTGCAATAAATAGGCAAATACAGTAATCAAAACATGTCAGATCAGAGTGAAACAAGTGTTAAACAACATAAAAATTCAATCAAGATCAGCCCAATAGGGTCACCCCAGGTGACCCAGGTATTTTTTCTGATCTCCCCTGGGTGACCCTGCTGTTTTGCAGGATCTCCCTCGGGTGACCCTACTGTCAGACAGGATCTCCCCCGGGTGACCCTGCCTGACAAAAGGGGTGACCCTAGAGGAAGATCCCTCAACCAAAAACTTCAATTTTCAACCGATTTCAGAAAATGAAAAATCAATCTTGCTCTAAACGACGAGACAAATACAATACAATAGAGAAAATCATAAAAAATAGATAATTTCAAGAGATTTTTCACAAAATTCAAACTAGGGTTTAGAGAAGGGTTTTTCACTGATTGCATACCCAATTCTCTGAGGCTAAAGAAGAGGCAGCCATCTTTGCAATCTCCTCGATGATATCTTTTTAACGACTGCTCACACGAATGATTCCATCACTGTTTCACTCCAATCTCACAGTTTGACTTGCTTTGTTTGCCCTTATCTTAGTTTTCTTTTATGCAATTTTAGATTAGTTCTTTTCTTTTATGCATCTCTTTTGTGCATCATTTTGCATGCTTTCATCCCTACAGGTTCAAATCGACAAAGGCAAATAACTAGTCGAACTCAAACGATTCATGGTAAGTTCGTCATTTCAGTTTTCATTATTCATTTTGATATATTTAAATGTCAGACTAATACTAGTTATTGTAGGTACAATTATAGGAAAATCAACAATAGGTAAGGCCTAGTTCAGGAATGGTACCTACCTTTCATGTAGACTACCATCCCCGAGGGGGCAAATATGTAAGCACAAAAATCAAGCACAACCTCCACGAGGACCCCTATGATGATTCAAATCCTTGTCACGTACATGTAAGCATGAAATAATGTTCTTTAAGTAGCAAACCTATTTATGACATGTCCTCTTTCTTGTCTTGTTTTGTTTCCTCTTTGTCGATTTCTCTCTCTCCCCATTTGCGACACTTGTCGACTTGCATTTTCTGAGCTTTCGACCTTGCTCCTAAGCCTTGTGAGTGTCTTGTAGGTGAGTTTTCATGTTTCCCCTATGTTTTTCATCTTGTGCACCTCCTAGAAGCCTTCTAGAGGTCTCCCTATCCATCTCCCACTTTTAGTTTTCAGTTTTGCCAAACCAATCCAAATCTACCCCTATTATTTCCAGATCTCCCCGGGGAGATCCTACATGTGCAAGTGAAGATTTGGATTCTTGCACATGACTAACCTATTTCTGGAGGGAGAACCCCTCATTTTCTTCTCCTCTTTCATCTCCCAACCTATTTTTCTACATTAGACCTTGTCCACTTTGGTTCTCGTAGGGGCGACCCTACTGGCAAAAGGGGCGACCTTGCCATTTTTCCAGCCGTGAAAAAACTCAATTTTCTCACTCATTTTTGCTCCGTTTTCACCCATTTTCTTCCAGTTTGCATGGTTTTTGATGCCTAATATAGAGTTAACTATTTCATGCACCCACACATGCATAATTAGCTCTATTTGATCTCAAATGAACTCTTCAATCAATCTCATGCATTCCCTCATCTCCATTTCTTCTTCAGTGATAAGCTATCTTTGCTTCATCACTCTCTCATCAATTGAGTTCACGGGGTAATCAATCTAGTGAACTCCCTAATCATTCCTTGTTAAATCATCAATCAAATGAGTTAACTTCTCAATCAATCCCATTCCTCAAACCTATAAATACACGCCTCCCTCAAGCACAAAGGGAGGCAAATTCATTGTGCACACAGCTCTTGCCAGTTTTTGCTCTCCAACTTAGAATTCAAATGCTCTTATAGGACAAAGGTGCCTTTTGCTTTATTTTTTTAATCAAGAAACATTACACTGTTTCATTCTATGCCACTGTGCTCAACCAAAGCTCTCATTGATCTCATACAAGCTTCATCAAAGATTCTTTTTGCTTCTTTGTGTCATTTTGTTGTCAAGAGGATCTCCCGCTACTTCAAAAGGACTCGAGGTTGCCGTTATCAAGGATTTTTGAGGGTAGTGGAGTCACAAAAATCTTCATTTCTCTTAGGTTCCTTCATTGTTTTATTCAATTTAATAGTAATTAGAAAACCAAGTTTTCTCTTGGGAACAATAAAACATTGCTTTTTCCTTGATAATTAGATCTTGCATGTTAGATTAGTTGCTTTCATATTTCTAGATCTAGATTATTAGAAGAAGCATCTTCCTTTCCTAGATTAGATTACTTCTAAATCATCAAAAATACAAAAAAACATAGGTTAAATTTGCATTAGAAAAATCATATTAGATTGCATACATATTTCCTTTTCATAGATTAAGAGCACTTTTCATTTCCAAAATACTAAAAAAGCATAAAGAAAAATGTTTTACATATCATTTAGTTTGCATGCATATAGAAGCCCTAGAATAGACAAAATAACAAACCCTCGATACCATCATGAGGTAACCATAGTTAAATGATCCAAACAAACCCTCTATAACATCATGAGGTAAAAAAAAGTCAAAACAAAGTCAAACCCTAGGTCAACTAAACCCTAGGTCAAAACCCTAGATCTAGTTAAGGTTAGCAATCACATGACTACCTCCATCCTGGTTCATGAATGTGCTTAGGAGTGAGAGGAGAGTGGGTGAGGGCTATCCGTGATGAGATCTAAGACATCCATCCAAGACCACAACAAGAAACATTTGTTCTACCACAAGGAGACCCATTCATCCTCTTATTGTTAGAAGAAACTAGACAACGCCAGATACAACAAGAATTCGTTCAATGTGTAGAAAGAAAAGAGGACATAAATGAACAGAATCATTTACCCACATAGAGGTGGAATTTAAGAAACCCCAACAAACGAACATAAACTAGTGACCCTTCAGGTCATAGGGTTATCTCAACTACAACTTCAATCAAGCGAAACATTCAACTCAGCACACAACAACAAAGGCCGTAGTACTTGCCGACCCCTCTCTATGAAGTCTAGCTCTCCAATGAGCCAAACCCCCACCATGTCTCACCTCCTCTCAACTGACTACTTCCACGTGAGCGAGAGTGACATGGCAGATCATCCTGTGGCAAGGAGGGAAGGGTCTATGTGCGTGCCCAAATCCAACTCAATAGCCCCAAGAAATCGGAGTCACAATTTTGAGCGTATAGTTCCTTAACTACATTCAATGCAGGACTAACTGATCCTGATGCTACCACCAGTGGTGGTGAAATAGCCTCTCATGTGAGGACTTTGATATCTACTTTTCTTGGGAACCTTAACACCCTGCAACACATCACTTTTTATCTTCCTCTTTAGTGTCCCAATGGGCACTTGATCTTCATCATCATCATCATCCCCCTCCCCTGCAATATTCTGTAATGGATTTTACTCCTAATTTTTCTAGAATTCCTCTTGTGTTGTTGGTACTTGGGGGGAAACCACGGGCATAGCCTTAAGCACTAGTTCTGTAGGAGGCAACAATAGCTTATATGCCAGGGATACTCCTTCAAAGGTAATCTCTTTTGCTGCTTCAGATGAACTAGGTTCAATTAACTTTGTCCCTAGGATTTTTCTCTTTTATACAAGGAAATCATCATATCTCTATTCTTCTCTTTCATTTTTCTTCCCCTTTCTATCATTTGTGATTGCCACACCTTTTGCTTTAAGCTCATTGATTTTTTTGGCAACCCAGTTCTTTGTCCTAGCCATAAATTTGGCAGTGAGGATATCTATTGAAGTCTCTTCCTTCTGTGTTAGATCTGGGGTAGAAATGGTGTCATTATATATCTTTTGTTCCTCATACTTAGGATCCATGAGGTTATCAATATCCTATTTAATTTGTGGGGGCACTTCAGGCTGCCCTATAGTCCTCATCTGATCCAATGTTAACCTTTAATATTCTCTTCTTCTCACCTCATGTCCATCATTGCAATCTACCCAATAATCCTTGAGGTGTACAGTATGTTTATACTTATTATTGAATCTCTTCTTGATCCTATGGTAAGGATCATAATCTCTGGTGAGTGGAAAAAATTTTAGATTCAATCTTTTCAACTCTGCTTCATCTTTTCTTGTATTTTCTATGGCTCCCACCAAGAACCAATTTATGTCAATGGGAAATTCCCTATAGGGCTTCCCTTCCTTCACCTTGGACATTTCAAATGTAGGTAGTTGTTGCCTCATCATCTCCATCAATACTACCTTGTCTGAAGGGTACCTTGGTAGCATATATGGTTTCCCACTGAAACCTTCCATCTAGATGTAGGAATATGTTTTGACTTGGATGAACCAAGAACCATATCCACTGATTGCCTTTGTAGTACCCACTAAAAACCATTTGGTTCTATCTCCTTCCATGAGCTGGACTAAGTGCATCAAGAAGCAATCATTAACCATTTTG
Source organism: Cunninghamia lanceolata (assembly GCA_027924645.1). Classification (NCBI taxonomy): domain Eukaryota; kingdom Viridiplantae; phylum Streptophyta; class Pinopsida; order Cupressales; family Cupressaceae; genus Cunninghamia; species Cunninghamia lanceolata. The sequence continues at coordinate 6,692,785 of BSBN01000737.1, read as the reverse complement.
TAATGTTGAATTGAAAGTCTTCTCTCTAGCTGGGGATAGTGCTCCCAAGGAGTCTTCTCATTGGGTAATCTACCCATTCTTCCTATAGTTTGTAAACCATCAAATGTGCCTTTTGCTCCACAAGCATATACTAAGTAGGATGTCATTATGAAGATCATCCCCTTACCTTCTTTCCTCTTGACCATCTGGTCATGTATTGTATCACTGATAATCTTGGCCCATTATACCTTTTCTTGATCTTCTTCATATTCAATAACCATCCTCATTAGTCTGAACATCTAGGACTCAAAGGTTCTACAATTTATCAGCCCCTTCATCCTACAAAGCATGAACATTATATACTACACTTCATTGAAATCAAACTTATACAAGTGTTGTGCCATTTTGGTAGCTTCTCTGGCTATATTATTTGGACTTCTCCATCCCTAGTATATCACCTTCTTGCAGACCTTATTATTGTCATCAAATTCTTTCGCCAATGCATCCAAGTCAGGCACATATATAGGTTTGGATGCCGTCAAATGGAACTCCTTGGTTATATGGTCCTCTATAGATAAATCTATGTAAAGCCTCTCCTATTTCTCTACTTTCCTTGTAATAGTGCACACTTGGCCATAAGGTCGAAAGCTTCTATGGAATAAGGAAAACCAACTGCATGATATAGGCCTGATGCCACTATGTTCTGTAGGATAGGGCTATCTTCTCCAGTATCAATTCTTTCTCTTAATTCCTCTATATCTATATTACCCGAATGGGTATCCTCTATGAATCCTAGCTTATTGTATACACTTCACTTTTTAAGGAACATAATTGGTTTGAATTCGGTATCCCATTTATCCATACATGGCTACAACATTTCTGTTTGTAATTCAAACATTCTAGTCTCAAATAGCAACATATGTTTGTCTATCTAGGGTTAGCACAATATTGATTTGTCATGCTTTAAAATGGTAACATCCCTACATCCTACGGATTGAATTTGGCAATGCATAATTACTATCACCATTTATCATTTACCCTCTCTTTAATTAATCATGGTATGATTTTTGTGAAATAACCAGAGGGATAGGGGTTTTATACATACCTATGTATGTTTCCTTAACCTGTTATGGATGTGAGAATGACTGAATAGAAGCTCTGGATGAAGTATTCCTTTGCAATTTTGTTCTCCTAGCTCGGCTTTAGTTTGTGATAAGCTCTTAACAGTAGAAGTTTAAGGCTATTGAATGCAATTGTGTCGATTATGACGATATAAATCCCTTTTACCTTAAGCAATTCATGATTTTAGGGCTTATTAATGGTGTCAAGGCCATTTGACAACCTCTTTTAGCAAGCACAGGTTCTTCACAAGTGTCTGTTGGCGTGCGTTCAAATTTAAATGCCAACTGCCCACATATTGCATTAAATGCAAAAAGCACAGGTATGTGGAAGTAGATATCCAACTGAGGAATCTCCATGTGGATATCTAGATATGAATATCTGGATGATGTAATCATAGGTTAGGTCAACCTTTGTTGACCAAGGAATTGTTATCGGGTCCCAAATATGCTCATAGTAAGTTGGGATATGCATATGGACATGTGTCATCATCTCACAGTAGCGTGGAGAATCTCTCTTGCTGACAAGATTCTCCCACGAGGATGTGCTACCATCTGATCTAAGTCGTGGATATCAGGTTAACATCTGGATATTATAAGGACAAAATATGCATCTGGTCAGAATATCTAGATGACATCAGCAGGAAGAAAGTCCTTTCATTGTGGCATAATATGGTGATGTCATCAAGATGAGGATATTAGAATAAGATCTGAATAATGGGAATGTGAAATATCCCTACAGCTTAAGGTCATGATGATGTCAGCACATGGTGTCTTTTGTATTGCATTGGGTAGGATGATGCCATCAAGATTAGGATGTTAAAAGATGTCCAGATATTAGTTAATATCTGGGTGAGAGCTAATATCCATATGACGACATCAAGTTCAACATTCTTCATAAAGCTAAGGTGAACGTCATATGGATTGGGATATTAAAATAAGATCTAGGATATTAACAAAATTAATATCCCAACGCTCTAATGTTTGGGTGATGTCAGCATAGTTGGGGCTCTTTGTAAGATCAAGATGATATGACATCATTGAGATGCAGATATTTTAGAGGTCAGGATACTAAGTTAAGATCTGAGATGTTAACTAATATCCCTGTGTTTGATGTTTAATCTCTTAAGCCTTTTAATTTTGACATCTGGATACTAATATGCGCTAGGATACTAAGTTAATAACTAGATGACTTGCAATGTGAATATCTTGATGACCTATTGACCAAACTTTGACCAACTGTAACTTCTTTATTTTAATGAATTTCAAGGTGCTTCAAAAGGAAAAACTGCTTAAATTTTCATGTTCTTTTGCTTGGTAGGATCTATAATATGAAATTTTAAGTCTGAAAATCTGACCTATATCCTGAGGTCAAGATATGTACAGGATGACATCCTGTCATGCATTTGGTATTGATTAATTTTACCATACCACCCAAAAGCAAAGGACAAGCAAGCCAAGCAAAAAGGTTGGGTCCCTGTTTTGCTGGGGCAAAATGGGGTGTGTTGTGTAACCACACAACATGACCCTAGAATTTCATAGTGTAGACAATTACATACATTAATTTTGACTTATATTATAGATACTCATATAACTAATCAGAAATTTTAAATACAAATATATTAAATCAAGCTAAACATTGTAAAAAATTACTTGGGAGTCAATACCAAACATTTCCTACAAGATGACATCTGTGAGGGCAATATCATCCAATATGGAAGTGTCTATCACTAGCTGTTGCCCCTGCATTGCAGCATCCTCACACTCTACAACATCATGGTGAGAGTGTTGATAACTGAGAGGGGGGGGTGAATCAGTTATCCTTTCTTTTTAATTGAAGCAGCATAAAATCAAACACAAAACATTAACCATGAAATAAGAAACACATGACACAGTATTTTTGACGTGGAAACCCTGTTAAGGGAGAAAACCACGGGGTGATTAACCCAAGAATTATTCTCTGTTAGAAGAATAGGAAATTACAAAAATGGCACTTGCCAATTAGGGCTCACTGCCCGAGCACACTGCTCACAAGAGGCCCACTGCCTACAAGAAGACACACTGTCTACAAAGTGATGATAATCACAGTCTTGAACTGATTGGAAGCATCTGCATATGCTGGAGTTCAGTTCCGGTTGGGCTCAGTACACTGATCTGCTGCACTTCATCTTTCCTCTGTTCTTTGTTCTGCTATCTTTCACATACCGGATCCTTTTTGCTACCTCTGCTCTTTCTCTGGACTTATTCGCATATCTCTCCACATCCACACACACTTCACAACTAAATCCATCCTCTATATATATCCGCACAAGTAGTTTCATCACCTTTCTAGTCGGCATCCAGAACAGTCTTAGTTTCTTACAAACTCTCATTCTGTCGGCTGAATCCTTCCTCACCAAGCAATGCGGATCAAGCATATACTTGTAGATATCATTAATCATGTCGGCCAAACATGATTCATGCCTTCACAACCTCTGTCATCAACAGTAACCCATCCGGAAAGCAGTCTGATACTCTATCAGTCAGTTCTTCCTCTGTTTTCACTGTCTCTCAGGAATCCGGTACTTAACCATTCATATCTTTTTCCTTGTCCATCACCGGAGGCTAAATCCTTGGAATATACTACTAAAGGTAGTCCTCTTGACTTCCCCAAATCTGCACTGCACCAAGACACTTCCTCTGAGAGGTCCGGACCAATCTGTCGGACCTTGCCACATGCTCTGTTCTTCTTCACCGGACCACAACTTTCTTTATTCTGACTTCCGGTAGAGACACATCATGACTTGCGGATATGTGGGATGACCTTTGTTGCCATCAATGACAACAACCATGAATCCATATAGTGTCTCTTGCCAACAATCTCCCCCTTTGGCATTGATGGCAACACTTAGTGAAAAATGACTAAGTGTTTTCACTATGCTCCCCCTTTGCTGATGCTCTGTCTTTATATACAATTTCCGGAACTCCCCCTTAGTTGGATTCCTCATTTTTCACTGCTCCTCACTCCCCCTTTGACATCAATGGCAAAGGGTAGGGTCCGCATATCAAAATTTTCAAAAATTTCTTATACTTAGCCGCATATTTACATACTCACATATATTGAAGAATGTCTGCAAAGGATGTCTGTAATTGAATCATTTCGGTAGCCCAACTTTGCTTCATTCTGTCCAAAATTGAAATGTGACCACTTAACAAAAATGCAAATGCTTCTGCCCGCTTGAGATCTGTCGGATCTTTTGTTTGGGCGGTGGTCCTAGCATTACTGATGGCCTCATGCATGGTTTCCAACTTAGGGATTATAATCCTTCTAAGTTCTCCCATCCGGTTGGTGATGTTCTTCCTTTCCTTCTCAAGATTCTTAATTTCGTTCAAGACTGCAATAGTCTGACATTCTTGATTTATTATAGAGGAAGAAAGAGGATCAAAACTTTGAGATAAGCTTTGTAGCTTATCCTGTTCCTCTTTTATTTTCTTGTCAAATGCTGCTGTTGCCTTTGACCAGGATATACAAAATTTATAGATATCACCGCCATCCTTAAGAGCATTCTCTAAGCTCTTTATTCCAATGCTTACAATCTTTTTGTCTTTAGAGATTAATTCTAATATCTCTGAAAATCTCTTATCCAAAAATTCCTTCCGGACCTTTTCTTCAGCTGATTTTTCTAAAGAATCAAAATGTGTATCAACACTGCTGACTAAGGTTTTTAGATTACCGGAAGTGGAGGCTGTCGGATCTATCTGGATTGATGGCATGATTTTCACAAGTACTCCGGAAGCAGCCTCTATCAACTCACAGTCTTCCATATGAGACTTCAGGAGCTTTTCATTTGCCTTGGCATTTGCAAATGAAGCTATCTTCATTGTTTGTACCGGAGAGAGAGAGTCAAAATCAAATGGGCCTTTTAGAAGCTCCGGTTCATCAATCTCTAGAGTTTCTTTGCTCAAAAATTGTTGAACAGTTTGTGCAGTGTCTCTTGCCGGAGACAGATGTTTCTTCTCTTCTGCAGTCTTAGAACTGTCAACCTCTTTGTCCTTCACCACTGCTTCCTTCTCCTGTAATTGCTCTTCTTCTTTGGATCCGGAGACTGTAGGAGAAACCGGAGGAGAGATGCTAACTTGTTCATGGGCCACTTCTTCTTGAGCAGAGGGTCCCAAGTCCTCACTTGTCTATTCAGGGCTCACTTCTTCCGGAACAGAAGATTCCAAATCAGCAGCTGTTTCTGCACCTAAGTCCTCTACAACAGGAAGATTGAACCTTTTGAAGGCCTTCCGGAGGATCTCTTCTGTTTCTTGGGCCACTTTGTCAGTCTCACCAAGCATGAGTTGATTCATCCTGGCTTTGCTTCTGAACTCATCTTTACAGTCCTTGAAGATAATGTTCATTGTCTTGGGATCAATTTGAGGATATAGCTGAATAGCTATCTGCTCCCGGATCTCAAGATCTTTAGCATGAGCATTATTTTTTCTCACTTCCATTTCCTTTTCTAGGCTTTTAGGAATAAGAGATATGATCTCAATGAAAGCCTTATTGTATATGTTCAGATATTTAACTGTGGCTTCCTGCAGAGTCTTTTGGTCTGCCTCACTGAAGTCATCATAGGATTCAGTCATTGGTTGAAGGTTTCCATCCACCGTGACCGACTTGATTATGCTCTCTAGAGACAGAGTGGGCTTTTCAACAGTTACCTCTGCCATTTCCTCCTTGTCTTGGCCTGTGGAGGGCTTACCGGATCCTTTCTTTTTCTGTTTCTTTACTTCTCTTACTCCCTCATCTGATTCTGTTTCCTCTTCATCCTTTTGGCTTCCATAAGCCCTTGTGGCTTTTGCCTTTGATCTCTTACCGGATGCCTGGACTTCCGGTTTTGAACTTTTGGTTGAGGGAGGTGCAGATCTCTTTGTTGATCTGGTCCGGGTGGGAGCTCCAACCGGAGCACTTTCTTTGCTTTTCTCTTCTTCCTCGGCCTTCCTTCTCTTTTCCTGGCTGGCATCAAGTGCCTCCTTTGAGATACCTAGGCCTTGAGCAATGTGCTCTACTTCTTTTCTCACTTTTCTTTTGATCTCAGGTTCCCTGAGTTCTACATGTAATTTTATACTCAGCTCCTCAAAGGTTCCAAACCTTTCTGCCTTAGGATCTTTGGGCTGACTTAGCATGTGTTGAACATGCAGCTCCACTATCTGTTCATCAACTTCATACCCCATGGGCATGATCCAGACAGTCCTTGGCTCCACTGCCTCCATCAGGCACTGATCAGTGTCAACCATAAAGCACACTGAGTCCTTGTATTTCTCAATGAGAGACTGGGGAATTCTCTCTCTTGCTTGCATCATGCTCTGAAAGTTTTTGAAGTATCCCCATAGAGCTGAATTTCTCGCTTTTGCATCCCCAAGTCCATGCAAGTAGTCTCTTATCTGGACTGCAACAGGTTTGTCATTCTGCCATACCCATCCACTTGTTCCGGGTAGCTCATTCATGAAGTAGAAGAATAGACATACAATAAGAGTACCATACTTGAAGGAATTCTTCTTATCCTTCTTGATTTTCTGTATATTTTCCATTAATTGGCTTAGCAGTAGTTCGCAGAGGTCATATTCTGCATTTTTCCTTAGCATTTCAAAAGCAGTGTATACTGCAGTTCCGGATACAGAATTCTCCCTGCTGGAGTGATAGATCTTGTATCCTATTATCATTGATGCATATTTGATATCCGGATCCGAAATATCTTCAATGGTCATTGCCCTCTTGTCAAATTTTGATCCGGTGGCCTCAGTTACAATGTTGTTTTTGACAGATTTGAGGATAGGTACTCCTCCGGAAGAGTATAGGCCAGTTACTGCTCTAATTGCCTCTTTTGTGATCTTGCAGGGTCTATCTAGCCATAGAAAGTTGTCATGCATCCTGCTCAGTACATACCGGACCCATTCATCTTCTTCAAAACAGGGGAAATGAATAAATTGCTCAAATTGTTTCTTCTGAATATCCTTATACTCTGGTTTAAGCTCAAAGGCATTGTCAATCAGCTGCTTGTGATAGAGGTCTCTTAATTTGAATTCCCCAAATTCCTCAATGTTTGCATGTATGTAAACCCTAATGTCTTCGGTGTGTAAAACTCCGTGAGGAACACTAGAGAAGGCTCCTAGTGGGTCTACCTCCAATGATTTGTAGGGATGTTTCTTGAATGAGGGGCGAGGTCTATCAGAGATCTTAACTATGTTTGGAGTAGCCATTCTTCAAAGATTTGCAGTGAGGTAATGAAAAACGGAGAATACCTTATGCGCCTTCGGTTAGCACGGAGTGGTTGGATTGATTTCTTTATCCAATAGCTTCGGCAGGAGATCCTTGGTGTGCTTGAAGAACCTTGTTGCAGAGCTCCACTTTTCGCTTCTTCTCGAGTGCAGAATGAGCAAATGACCTTTGAGAAATCCCTTAAATTGCTCCGCGAACCCTAATACCTGTCTGCAATAAATGCTTCACCTACATCATTCCGGTTTGCCTTGTCTGGATAGCTTGGAGTATCCCGGATTAGTCCTGATCTATGGATATTATCCGGATCTTTCAATCATGAATAAATCGAGGTGGCATATTACAAGATCATCTTAAACACTCTGTCCAATCCACAGAACAAGATAGTGCATTTCCGGATCTTTCTGGACCTTTTTGTAATCTTTTATCATACCGGAGCATCTCCCTGAACAGGTCTTATTTGATCGATCATAGCTTCTTCATAACTCCATGCGGACCTCTGAAAACTTGACTGAAGTATCTCAAGACTCATATCTACAAACCCTTTGATCCGCATCTTGTGCCACATCCGGCACCACTTGTTTGGCTGGGGGAACAAGATTTTCTTTGAGTCTCCCCCTGAGCCTGAGCTCATTTTTAATTTCCGGAAGAAATATCAGCACCAGAGTCTGGTGCGGATCCAACCTCTACATTCTCTGAACTTTTCTTCACCCAAATCTTGCTCATCTGATTCCTAACCTCATCCGCATTCATCTTTTGTTTACCCTTGTCTTGATTCTGATTATACACCGGACCTCTTTTGTCCTGATTCTTGTTTCTGCAGACTTTAGCATTATGACCGGACCTATTGCAGATTTGGCAAATAACATCTCTTTGCATATTTGACTGATATCCTCTTGATCTGCATTGATTAGCCATATGACCTATTCTATTGCATGTGAAGCATCTACCTTTGAATGATTTGTTTACTTGCATAATTCTGCATTCATGGGATTTGTGTCCATACCTTTTGCAGTTGAAGCACTGTCCGGAGAAGGATGAATTATTCTGATTCTTTCTTATCCTGCACTGATTAGCTTTGTGACCAAAGTGGTTGCAGTTGTGGCAGTATCCATTGAAGGATGGATATCTTTGAGCATTTGGCTGTCTTACCGGAGGTCTTCTAGGCCTGCTCCTTGGATTTTCTGATCCAAGATTCTTCTGACCGGATCTGGAGCTTTCTCCTTTCTCATATCCCAAGCCATACTTGTCATCTGTCCTCTTTTGACTTCCAAGAAGAACTTCAAGTTGAGCAGAACTTATCTTGAATTTCTCTTTATATTCATTTGCTGTTTGAAGGTCTCTTTTGAGAGAGGCAATTTGATCCTCAAGTTTTCCTTCATTATCTTTGGCATCTTCAAGATCAGATTCAAGATGCCTGATAATCCTGTCCATCTGGTGGCATTCTTCTGATTTTTCTTTGAGAGATTGTCTTAGATTGTCTTCAGCCTTTCTTTTTTCTTCAATTTCTTGAGTAAACTTTATAGTTCCTGATTCCATTTCATGTCTTAACATAATGACTTCTTTTGATAACTTTTCACATAACTTGGTTTGCTCAGTCAATTCCTCATTTGTATTGTTTTCTTCACTTTGTCTTGCCAACTGTTGAAGCAGCTCCTTTCTCTTTTTCATAGAGAGACTTAATTTGTCTTTTAATTCTCTCATGAATTCATCAGCTTGTTTGAGTCTTTCTTTTAATTCACTGACTTCAGAATTTGACTGTTCAAGATCCTCAAGGGCAGTCTTGAGTTGCTCCCTTAAACCATATGCATCCATTTGAAATCCCAGATCTTCCTCAAGCTGTTAGGCTCTATTAGGAGGAACTTGGCTCTGATACCAATTGTTGATAACTGAGAGGGGGGGTGAATCAGTTATCCTTTCTTTTTAATTGAAGCAGCATAAAATCAAACACAAAACATTAACCATGAAATAAGAAACACATGACACAGTATTTTTGACGTGGAAACCCTGTTAAGGGAGAAAACCACGGGGTGATTAACCCAAGAATTATTCTCTGTTAGAAGAATAGGAAATTACAAAAATGGCACTTGCCAATTAGGGCTCACTGCCCGAGCACACTGCTCACAAGAGGCCCACTGCCTACAAGAAGACACACTGTCTACAAAGTGATGATAATCACAGTCTTGAACTGATTGGAAGCATCTGCATATGCTGGAGTTCAGTTCCGGTTGGGCTCAGTACACTGATCTGCTGCACTTCATCTTTCCTCTGTTCTTTGTTCTGCTATCTTTCACATACCGGATCCTTTTTGCTACCTCTGCTCTTTCTCTGGACTTATTCGCATATCTCTCCACATCCACACACACTTCACAACTAAATCCATCCTCTATATATATCCGCACAAGTAGTTTCATCACCTTTCTAGTCGGCATCCGGAACAGTCTTAGTTTCTTACAAACTCTCATTCTGTCGGCTGAATCCTTCCTCACCAAGCAATGCGGATCAAGCATATACTTGTAGATATCATTAATCATGTCGGCCAAACATGATTCATGCCTTCACAACCTCTGTCATCAACAGTAACCCATCCGGAAAGCAGTCTGATACTCTGTCAGTCAGTTCTTCCTCTGTTTTCACTGTCTCTCAGGAATCCGGTACTTAACCATTCATATCTTTTTCCTTGTCCATCACCGGAGGCTAAATCCTTGGAATATACTACTAAAGGTAGTCCTCTTGACTTCCCCAAATCCGCACTGCACCAAGACACTTCCTCTGAGAGGTCCGGACCAATCTGTCAGACCTTGCCACATGCTCTGTTCTTCTTCACCGGACCACAACTTTCTTTATTCTGACTTCCGGTAGAGACACATCATGACTTGCGGATATGTGGGATGACCTTTGTTGCCATCAATGACAACAACCATGAATCCATATAGTGTCTCTTGCCAACAGAGAGTCCTAGGTCCCATAATCACATAAGTTCCCACATTCAAACTACAAAGATGTGGGGACCAATGACACCTACTGCTCTCACCCTCATTGGCCTAGGTAAGATCATTGCCATACTATGCTAGAGACTAGGTGAGAGAACTCAATGAATGTAGTGTCTCCACCTTAAACTCTCCTTCAAAGCCAAAGGGAGTGAGATATGTGCTAGCCTCATGAGGGGCCTAGGTACGTGGTTTTGGTCTCGATGTGCCCCCTATCTATCTTGGGCAGAGCCACCACCTCTGCCCTAGAACTCTCCAATGTCAAAGTAATTAGGAATCTAGTTGAAGACGAACTCACAATAGAGTTTCCTTAATAAATATTGTGGCACCTTATTGTTATTACAAGGAATCTCATCAAATACCATGTACCATATATCCCAAAAGATTTGGCATATACCATCATGCACACACCAATGAATCGGGAACTATTTGCAACTCTCTTCTAGTGTTTGGCTAGTTTTAGGATTGATAAAATGTGAACATAATTGAGATTTTGTAATTTTTTTGTCCTTAACTTATTTTTAAGAAAATTTTCTAGCATAGTATTGCTGACTCCTCTCCCTATAGTCATTCCATTTCGATGATTTGGTTTGTCACTAATTCAATATGAGAAGTAATGACCTCTAATGACTTGGCAAGGGCTCTCCTCTGATCGGTGCTTGCATTTGGAGTATTTAATGTTCCAATTAGGGTTTCAAGATGTTTTTTATTTTCTTGAATTCACCCTAAATAGTTTTCTTGTGTGTCTCTTTTATGGTGAGGACATGAAGGTGGGGGTTTTGAGTGTTCTCCTTAGTTTGAGGGGGTTGGAGGTTGTTTTGAGCCTCCTTTGTTGGATTAGGGTTTTGTGCTAGCTCACTGGCTAAAAATTCAAGATAAAAAACCAATCAAAACATTGCAAAATTAAAAAATTCTTTTCAAATTCACAAAAAAACAATAAAACCCTACCTTGTTCAGCTGCTACACCCTCTACACCTCATGCACAATGTCCTCAGGAGTGGGATTGGCAAGGTAGCATGATGAAATCATTAATTTCTCTTTGAAATTGTTGGTTCTATGTCTCATATATAATATGCTTGCAGTAGCAGAAGTGAAACCTATAACAATTTTTTTCAAATGAGCCGTGAGTTTTACTTTTTTCTATTTTATTTTGTTTTTTTCACAAATCTAAAACATGAGCACGTTATAACGCGCTCGTGTTTTAGGCTTAGTTATATCGAGTCATAACGCAAGCGTGTTATAGCTTATATGGGACCAAAAAGTGGTTGTGGCCACTTTTTGGTCCCTCATCTTTGTGCATTGACCCTATTATATGATGCAATGCCCCATCTTTTACACTAAAAAATTAGCTAACACAAATAGGATGAACAAATTTTTCATGATATAATTATAACACTCGCATGTCACAATTGCACACTCAAGCACAAAAACACTCAAGATTTGTACAAAGGCACAAGAGATAAGTTGGATACAAGACAACACACTTCTCTACAAATTAAGAACATCCAAAGTTGAAAAATGGCCAACAAGGAAAATAACCAACAAGCCAAATGGAGGATCGATCATGAAACCTCACAAGGACAAAGCATCCAAATGAATCTAATTCACCAAGAATATAATCACTAACCATTTACCAACATTCCAAATAACTCCAAATCATGATAAAAATTTAAATAAAGATAATATACAACTCTCAGTTCATAATTAATATACATGCCAAAAAGTAGAACTACCATATGGAAAGTCATGCTTGTTCAACACCAACATCAAGGTAGGCTAGATACAAATATGAGAATCTCAACCATAATGTGGGCACAATATAACCCAAATCATAAATATAATATAGATCAATAACATCATATCTAATAGAGGGATCCAACATGCCAATTTAATCATTTCTACACTTAAGACAACTTTCACAACATGACAATTTCCTTCCAAGACAAGATTTATTTTCCAACCAAATGATCATATAAAATAATAACATGAAGGAGGCTACTTCCCAAACATGGAAGGATCGCACTCCAATAATAAAATTAAATAAATAATAATAATAATACAACATTAATAAATCACCTCCAAAGTGCTCCAATAGGCATGATGTACACTATGATCATAACATGAAATAATACACAAGGAACTCTTCCAACTCTTGTGAGATCTTTATAAAGGGGACCAATGGGAAATGTTACCAACCTCCCTACCATATTGCCATCATCGAATGCAATAGATATCTTTTCCACTCTAGGCGATCCCTGAGCTATGAAGAGAGAACATTGGGGATGCACTTCTAACACAACCAAACTCACACACAAGGGTCTCAAACAAGACACCAAGGTAATCCACACAAGGTTGAACATGGGTTGCACACACACCTAGCATAACACCAAGGGGATCAATAAACTAATAGAATTCAATGCACACTCACACATGAGTACACACATGTCACACTCCAATTCATAATTCACCATAGCGTTACTCATGACCCAACCAATAAAAATAAGGGAAAGTGTTAATACAAGAAGCATCAATACTTTTAAGTTCATATCCATCCTTCTTCTATTCATCATCACTAACCATTCCATTTCAATCCAATTTAAAAAGAAAGTAAAACACTCCAAATCCATAATATAAATTATCCATTAGTGCATGCTAAAACATCATTTTCTCTAAATTAAAAATAGAATGGAAAACAAGATACGACATCATCACATCAAGTTACTTGTGTATTATTTCATGTTATGATCATGTTGTACCTCATGCCTATTGGAGCACTTTGGAGGTGATTTATTAATGTTGTATTATTATTATTTGTTTAATTTTATTATTGGAGTGTGATCCTTCCATGTTTGGGAAGTATCCTCCTTCATGTTATTATTTTATATGACCATTTGGTTGGAAAACAAATCTTGTCTTGGAAGGATATTGTCATGTTGTGTAAGTTGTCTTATGTGGAGAAATGATTAAATTGGCATTTTGGATCCCTCTATTAGATATGATGTTATTTTTCTATGTTATGTTTATCAGTTGGGTTGCATTGTGCCCACATTATGGTTGAGATTCCCATATCTGCATTTGCCCCATCTTGACATTGGTGTCAAATGGCCATGGCTTTACATATGGTATTTCTACTTAATGGCATGTATGTTAATTATGAATTGAGAATTGTATTATCTTTACTTGAATTGTTATCATTCTTTGGAATTATTTGGAATGTTGGTAGATGGTTAGTGACTAGATGCTTAGTGAATTGGATTCATTTGGATGCTTTGTCCTTGTGAGGTTTCGTGATCAATCCTTTGGCTTGTTGGTTGTTTATCAACATTGTTTGGCTTGTTGGCAATTTGTCAACTTTGGATGTTCTTGATTTGTAGAGAAGTGTGTTACCTTGTATCCACCTTCTCTCTTGTGCCTTTTTTCAACTCTTGAGTGGTTTTTTGCTTGAGTGTGCAATTGTGACATGCAAGTGTTACAATTACATCGTAAAACATTTGTTCATCTTGTTTGTCTTTATTAATGTCCTAGTGTAAACTCATGGCATTACATCTAGTATTAGAGCCCATGTTACAACGTTGGGATCTCTAGGTTTTTTGTGTGTAGGGCAATTATGGAATGGACTTGAGGTGGTTGTCATCCTTGTCCTACTCTGTGTGGTTGCGAGAGAGAAAGGTTGTGGACTAGCATCCAACCTTAATTATGGAGGAAGCTCCATCCTCTCATGTGGTTATCAAGGTGTCTTTGTCACAAGATTAGTGTAGTCTTCTACTTGTGTTTTCATTCTAGTGTGCATTGACCTTGCTTTGTACTTGCACTTGGTCTCTTTGTCGATCTCCTTTGTTGGAGAGCAATTTTGACAAGAATGTGCATTATCAATCTTGTGTGCCCTTTGGGCTCTTTTTTTGTCTTTTGAGTATTTGCAAGGAGTCTTGGAGTGGTTTAGGGGTTTGTAGAAGCCTTGTGAAGGCATGCATGTTTGTCATGAGTTAGTGTTTTTGATAAATTTTTGTTCAGGCACTATTTAGGGATAACAGTCCATTTTTCAAGACTACAATGCCCAAAAAGGATCCTAGCACCTAGAGGGGACACTATAGAAAAGCACTAGAGTCTCATTTTGGTACTAGAGTTCTAGAATTGTGCTATAGTCCTCTTCCCCATTGTATTCCTTGAGCCTTCGGATAGTGAGCACTTCTCGACATTTATTGGAGAAACTTTCTATATGAAATATGTTCCCCTCAATCTTCTAAGCCCTCCCATATATTCAACTTGTTTGGATGTGGTGTATTTTTGTAATTATGATTGATTTTGTGTTGGGAAGAGTGCCTTGTGTAGAGTCATCTTGTGGTTGCTTGTTTTGGTTGTGGCTATATTTCTCCTAGTTGATCCTCCTCTTGGGTAGGTTATTTTATGAGTTTGGAGGTTGTGTTGGGCCTTTTATTGGCCATGTGCACTAATGTGAAGTGTACATTTGTTACCTGGTATACCCTCCATGTCATTGGGATTGGAGGTTAGTATCATGGGAATGGTAGGGCATGTGTGTGCCCTTTTTATGTTGTTGTCATGTGGTGGATCTTCTTGCTTCTTGGAGTGCTTAAGAAGGATCCTTGGATGTGTGTTTTTAATGATTGACCTTTGCATGATCCTAAATTCTTTGGTACTATCATGATCGAATGTTATTATTGAGAATTGATTTTGAAATTGATGCTATTAATTTGGATGAGTTGTTATGCACTCTCTTTATGAATGATGCATTCTATTTGTTAAAAGAGATGATGTTTTGTTCATATGCCTAGTATTTGAAAGATGAATGATGTAGTAATTTTAGTGTAATTAAACCTTATGGACATATATAATGTTACAAGAGTAGCATGTCATATTATCCACTTTATCATATTTGGAATTAGTAGTTGCCTCTTTTTGTATGGTGATTTGGAATGCTTTAATGAAGTGCATCTTGCATTTCCCCTTTTATGAGTGCATGTCATTATGTGAGAATTGTTTATGTAGTTGCACAAAATAAAAAGGGTTGTAAATGATTCATATGCATGGTAATTGTTAAGGAAGAATATATAATTTTTAAATGATAGCGATAGTGAATATGTGGCTGGTGACCACATCTATGTATTATCATTTTGCATTGCATGTATACAGGTTCATTTTAGTATGACATTGGTCTATAAAGAACTCCATGATGTGTGTTGTGTTTTGATGCACCACCTTACAAGTTGTAATTATTGTTTCATTGATTCAATTATGGCCTAGTATGTAAATACTAGCATGTTAGTGTACTTGTTTGGATACATTACAATGTTTTTAAATGTGAAATTATGGTTAGATTCTATTTATATCTTATAAAGGTTAATTCTAATTGATGTTTGGGTAAACTTCTTAGAAAACTTTATAAAAATTATTGTGCAATTTTGTGTATGAAAGTTATTCTTCTACACTAAGTAGTGACCAGGCAAAGGAATTTATGTTTTGTGTTCCCTTGTGAATATGATCATCCTATTATGAGTGTACATGTTGTGTGTTGTGAACATCCTATACATGATTTGTGTACCATGATCTTGTGATACTAGGTATCCATCCATGGATTCTATGCATAGCTACAAGTATGGTGGAGTCATGCTTGTGTGGTTGCTTGTTTGTATGCCTTGTTAGAGCCAACCTTGGGGTTGATGACCTCAACATGTGTGGAGTTAAGTAGTGAAGAGGAAAACATAGGAAGCTATGGGGACATGTGGTAATAGTTTAGGGTAACCCAGCTAACCATACCTTTCTATGTAGAAGTACCTCCTACTTCTCCTACTGAATGCAAAAGACAAGAGGGGGGGATGAATTAGTTATATCAAGAATTTTAAACCCTCACAAACATAATCACATCCATATCAGTTCACTTAAACCCTTATTCTATTATGTTTAGATAAAACATGAAAAAAAGATAATAGAAATTTAATCACATCAACACCATGCACAAGAGAACGCTAGATTTTCACATAGAAAACCCTAAAAGGGAAAAACCACGGTGAGGATTAGCTCACAATATAAAGTAGTAGCAATATAGAATTACAAGAGGTTCATTGCTAGAGGGATCACAGCCTAGAGCTCACTGCTCATAGAAGAAAGAATGCTCAATGCAATAGGGCTCACTACCTAGAGGGTTAACCACCCAAAAGACTCACAACCCTATGGACTCACTTTCCAAGTGGACTCACTATCCAAGTAATGGAAGCATGGATTATAAATGAACTAGAGCTCAAAACTTAGAGAATGATAGGATTTAGGAGGATATGTATGCTTCGAATTGATAAAGAAAATCTACCACAATCCTCCGCATCAAATGAAAATCCACTACAGAAGGTATGTGTTATCAATGAAGACCAAAATATAGAGGAATCTAAGATATATAACCATATTAATCATATTATGAGAGGAATTTCCCATATTAAACTACCCAAGTTTTCAGGTGTGAAAGACCTACAACTATACTCAACTGAGATGGAGATAATTATTTTAGAAGAATAGAGGCAATACAACATACATTAGTATGCAATGCAGAAAATTGGTGGTCAACTCAAAGATTTAGTAAAAGATTGGTCCACATTTAAGCTTCTTATCAGTGTAAGATACTTACCAGAGGAAGGAGAATACAAATCTATACCCAAGTATGAAGGACAAATTCCATCACAAGAACATTTAACTACTTGTGTAATAGCATGAGAAAGTAGACAAGAACATAGCAAGTTTATATACACCCATCTATTCTACTGGACATTGTCATCAATAGCCCAAACTTGGTATATCAACCAAGAAAGAAGAAAAAAAACTAGTAACTGGGAGGAAGTACAAAATGACTTTATACATACATTTTCTTTCTATAGTCCAGAGAAATCTACACATAATTCACTTTTGAAAATGAAGGAAATAATTTTTCAACAAGTGACAGAGGAAGAGAAAGAAGAACCAGAGAAAAATACACCACCACCAAGAACTGAAGGGATATGGAAATTGGTGGAATGGATAGACCAACAATCAAGAAATATGGGTCAAAAATGCTATAAGACTACCAAACTAGATGATGAGGATACTGAGGATCTAGAAATAGATGTCCAAGAAGGATAAAAAGAGCTAAAGATATTGACTAAACTAAAGGATCAATACTACAATAAACCTCTTAAAATTAGAGAAGAGAATATTGCAAAAGAAGGTGACCCCAAACTAGCAAAGATTGGGGACTACTGGGATGACAAAGTGGTAGCACAAGTAACTCAGATTCTTTTTGAATTGAGGACTTATTCCCAAGGACTTTTACTAAAATGAAAGGAATCAAAGAAGAAACAAGAATGATGAAAATGCAACTAAAAGAGGGAATTAAACCAGTAAAGAAAAGACCGTACAGGCTTAATCCTAACATGAAGAAAAGATTCAAAGTAGAAATTGATAAGATGTTAGCAGTAGGGATCATAAAACCAGTTGAGGAAGTAGATTGGATTAGCCCAATGGTAGTACAAAATAAAAAATTAGGAGAGATAATAATATGTGGAGATTACAGAGAGTTGAACAAATCTTGCATTCATGATCCATTCCCAACACCCTTCATAGAGGAGATATTAGAGTCAGTTGCCAGAAGAGAAATCTATTCATTCACTAATGGGTTTTCTAATTACCATCAAGTGAAGATAAGAGAAGAGGATTAGTCCAAAACAACATTTGCATCTAAACTAGGGTCCTACATGTATACAGTAATGCCCTTTGGACTAAAGAATGCACTGGAAGTATTCAACAGGATAATGGTAAATGCTTTCAAAGAGTTCATACATGATTTCTTAGAGGTTTACTTAGACGATTGGACTGTCTATGGATTGGTGAAAGACCACACCCAGGCCTTAAGGATGATATTGAACAAATGTTGAAATTTGTAAATATCATTGAATCTAAAGAAATGCACATTTGCGGTACCTTTGGGACCTTATTAGGGAAAATTATTTGTAAAGAAGGGTTGATGGTAGATCCTTTGAAGGTAACTCTAATCCTAACACTACTACAACCTAAAACAGCAACAGAGGTGAAAATTTTCTTAGGTTACACTGGTTATCACCACAAATTTATTAGGGGATATGCACCAATAGCACCACCTTTGGAGGAATTACTCAAAAATAAAAGTTGGAAAATATTGAATGGAATGAGCAATGTCAATCTTCCTTTGAAATTTAAAATAGAAAATTGTTGAAGCTCCTATTTTGATATTTCCAGATTGGAACATTCCTTTTCATGTCCATGTAGATGCCTCAGGAATAGCAGTGAGTATGGTATTAACTCAACCTAAGGGGACCAAAGACCATCCTATAGCATTTGCTAGTATAAAATTATCTAAGGCTGAGAAAAACTATACCACAACAGAAAGAGAAGCCCTATAAATGGTATATGAACTACAAAAATTTAGACACTACCTATTATCCACACCTTTCATCTTCTTTACTGACTATGAACCATTAAAGTACTTCTTGAACAAACCAATCATCCAAGGGAGAATATGTAGATGGTTATTACTATTCTAAGAATTTGAATTCACCATCAAGGTAAAATTGGGGAAACAAAATCAAGGTCATAACTAGTTATCTAGTATTGAAATAGGGGATGAAACAGGAAGCCAAGAAGAACTCCTTAGCGTAAACCTATTTAGGGTTAATGTAGTACTGAAAGAATTAAAAGATATTGCATATTTACTTGCCACAAGAGAATTCCCATCTGATACATCTCTGCAAGATAACAAATCTTTATGTGGAAGGCTTTTCCATATCCACTCATTGAAGGAGAACTACATATCAGAAGAAAAGATGATATAATAAGGAGAGTAGTATATGAACTTGAAAGAGAGGATATACTAAAGGAAGCACATGAAGGTGTACCGAGAGGCCATAACTCTGGATACCTTACCGTAAGAAAGATTAAAGTAGCAGGCTTGTGGTGGCCTACCTTATTTCAAGATGCTAAAAGGTATGTAAATCATTGTGATATTTGTCAATGAATGGGTAAACCTACCACTAAAGATGAAATGTCATTGAGACTGGTACTAGCACAACTCCAATTTGAGAAATGGACAATTGATTTTATTGGACCCATAGATTCCCCTTCGAAACAATCAAAAGCAAGATATATTATCATAGGAGTAGAATACCTCACCAAGTGGACAAAACCTCAACCCACTAAGGATTGCACAACAAAAACAACCACAAAATTCTTGTATGAAAATATCATAACTAGATTTGATTGTCCACTAAGCATCACAAGTGACCAAGGGAAACATTTTGTAAACAACATGATTGCAGAGCTACTACAGACTTTTATGATAATGCATAACAAAAGCTCACCATATCATCCATAGGTAAACGGTGCAAGTGAATCCTTAAACAAAATTATTGGGAAAACATTGACAAAAATGTGTGATGGAAATAGAATAGATTGGGACCTAAAAGTACCTGTGGTACTTTGGGCCTACCGTACAACATATAAAAGAACCACAAACTTCACAATGTATGAATTAGTATATGGCATGGATGCTACTATATCGGTACTTTTTATACTACCTAATTTTTGTACCCCACTAACTCTAAGGCTAAATGTAGAGGAATCCTTAACACAAAGGATTGAAGAATTGGAGAAAATGGACAAAAATAGGTTATTGGTAGCTTATAACATGAATTTAGAAAGAAAGTGCCAGAAAGTTTGGCATGATAGAAACCTTTGGTAGAAAAATTTCAAAGAGGGAGATTTGGTACTTTTGTATGATAGTAAGTTCAAGAAACAAGGAAAACTGAAAATAAGATGGTTAGGACCATATTACATAGAGGAAATTGCAAAATCCAGAGCTGTGAGACTAAAAGATATAGAAGGCAAATTCACAGCTAGATATGTCAATGGAGCTTGACTAAAACATTATCATAAACCTCTAGGATGAAAATATCAAATGTAGAAGAATTCTAACATGTATCATAGCAGTTGTATCATACTACCACATAGTGTATCATAATCTAACTGTTGGCAACTAAAAACACTAAACAACTACAAAAACCCATGAAAAGCACAATGGATAAGTGCCATAAATGCATAAAGTAACTATTAGGGATATATATACCATAAACCACCCTCTAAACCTCATTTGCATCCAAAAGACTTTGAGAAATTTAGCTCTGAATTGAAAGAACTAAGAAGAGAGTATACCCTAGCCGACAAGCTGTGAGAAAGAAGAGATGGCTACACCAATTCTCATTGAGGTTATAGAGAAGCCAAGGCCCAAATACAAGAAGTGCCCATTCAAGGCGATGGAGTTTGGTAAAGTAGGTGCATTCTTTAGAGTACCGACAGATGTGGTATATATAGAAGACGTCAAAAAATACATTCATACTATGACCTCGAAGACAGATCACATGAAGTTTGAAGAATTGAGAGATACATTGCTCGGTGATACATGGTACTCAGTTGAATATCAAAACATTGCTGCCATGAAACTTGATGTATGGAAGGATTATCCAAATTTTAGTGATACTCATGAGTGGGTTTGAATCATACTTAATAGAATTCATGATTAATTTATATACTTAGACAAACCCTACCAGATCACTAAGGATGCAATTAGGGTTGTAGCTAGACTCATCTCAACAAGACTAGTACTGGCAATGAAAGCCATAAAAAATGATAAATTCACTAAGCTTACAGGGGAAAAACCCGATGGGTAGAGCCTAAGAGTTAAGGATATAATAGATCCAGGGGTTCGGTATGCAACTATGGGAATAGCTTACAAAGTATATTATGCAAAAAGAGAGAGATCTACTATCGCCACTATGATCCATACAACATATCAAATGGTAAAGGATGGTAAAGAGTTTGACCTCTGTGAAGTGATGAGAGAGAAACTGATAGAAAATTTGAAGTGGACCAAGGAGTCTAACTACAAGTTCTAGTATGGTACTCTAATCATTTGTCTAGTATTTTAATTCCTAAATGAGCTACCAGGATTTAAGGGGAAAGTATGGAAATAACACCTCATAGTGGCCACACAAAACAAACACTGCATTAGAAGCTTTAGTGATACAAAATCTTTTAGCGCAATGTACTGGGGTTTCTTTAAATCATTACAATCAGACATCCAAGCTAGAGAAATAATACCCTATGAAGCAGTAAAACAATACATGAACCACATAACATTCATGGTAACTATACCTATATGGAGGCAGTGGAACCTAGAACATCTTGGATTCCTAGGCTACCCTATGAGGTCACTATTGATGTTTAAATTTCTAGATAATGACCAACAATGGGAAACCCTAAGAATGCAGGACCTAACTCTTAGGATAACCTCCACATTTTAAAGAAGTCGGTTCTTCTCTATGGGTTTGATGTAAAGGGAGAAAAAACAAGATTACAAATGAAATACTCTAATCTTCTAAGGTGATGCACCAGATTTATGTTAAGATCTAGATCAACAGCACAATGATTTAACTTGTAATATTTTTGATAAAGCTAAAGAGAATTAAGCATGATTAACCTTAACAGAATATGTATGTTTGATTCATCAAAGGCATAACACAGAAATTAAAGAACAAGATTCAGAAAGACATCATAAAATGCATAGAACACCACTCTCTCTTCATTGATGGTCAAGAGAACAAAGTAGATAAGGCAAAAATGCATAGATCTATAATATTCAATCTCTCTTGAGATACACCTATTAAGGCAAAAATATCTTTTTGATCCAGCAGCTAAAACTCTCTAATTTATCAAATTTCTCTGTGTATGTTTCCAATTAGACTTCACTATTTATAGCATAACAATGAAGCTCAAAGCTTCTCCGGGGCTGTTAAGGTCCTAACTACTTCACTACCTGCAAGTCCAGTTAACTGTTGTGACCCTCATGCCAATAATCTTCACAAGATCTTCAACCTCAGTTCTTCCATGCCGTTGCAACTGATTCTGCATGCCCAAAATTTCTCCCGCTTTCTCATTGGGTCAACCACCATAACTTTGACCAATAGATGATCTTTCAAGAAAGGGTTCCAACAAGTAATACCATCGTGACAGATGCCATCTTTTGTAGGTCTCAACATAGCTTAAAAATGAGGTATGTGGTGACTTCACACTCAACGTACAAAAACCTTCTTCAAAACTTCCTCCAAACACCCACAGTTGTGATACTTGTCATTCTCCATGGCCTCCTCTATTTTCCATAGTATCGGGTCCCACCTTAGTGCATGGAAGACTCTTGCGGCATTTATCACTTAATAAAAAGGAGACCCCACCTTGACGTCACAATGGACACATGGCAAGCTCTGTGACTTCTAAAAAAAGGACACATGGCATCCCTAGGCTCCTCTTAAAGAACTTAACCAAAATAATATTTCAAATGCCCGCAGCGCTGACACTTAGCTCTTTCCACGAAGACTTGAAAACCTATAAAAGAACTCAAAACAAATGCTAATGCTGACAAGTGGCAGGTCCAGCTTCATTCTGTGGTGGTCATCAAATTGCATATGGTGGGGACACCTTTCATTCTCCATGAGGACTTCAAAAGACCATCGGTTCCTAACCTTTTAGCCCAGCGACTCGACATCACATTAACATGCAGGACCTGCGTGCTTCTTTGGAGGAAACTTTCCTCGTGAGCTCTTAAATGCCCACAGTTGTAACACTTGTCATGACCCGAACCTTAGCCAATTTAAAAAATATTTATGAATATAAAATGTAGATTTTTTAAGCTCTACAGTTCTTGGTGACCAAAAGGGGACTTTGTGCCTGCATAGAGAGAACCCAAAATTTTTGCAAAAAAGGAACAAAACCAAAATTTTATCTAGTTGAGATCTTCAAAGTTTCTACAAAGCAGCCTAATAATCAGACCACTCTGTATATGTTAGACATTTTCTTTTCTGAAGGGCCTAAAATGCCAGATCTAATTCAATAATTTCCTTATGTGAAAAGGTCTACAAACTTTGCACCACAACATGCAATTGAAATTATAACTGAGACATAGGAAGCAAAATTGACTCCACATCACCAATGCTGGATGAATCACTCAAGGTTTGAAAAACCATTTTATCATTCTATTTTACCAACAATAGGGCCTTTATCTGATCCTCCATCAACACTGTGCTTCTATTTGGGAATGGTGAGGGAAGTCTCAACTTGACTAGGTTTTTAATATGCCCCTTCATTCCATTGACCCCTTGCTTTAGCAGATTTAACAAAGATTTATACTTAGTAGCAGCTTTGTGATAGCTCAAAATTTCATTAACTTTCTCTACTACTACCATCCTATCATTGATACCTACTACCTGCAAAATTTCATTAGAGGCATTGTAGAACTTCTGAAGTAAAAGTTGAGAGTCAAAAACCTTGACAGACACTAAAGATAAAACTCCTTCTATAGAAGACTCCACTTTTTCACATAGTTTTTGTGCATTCAAAAGAAACTTAAGAGCTAGCTTTAACTAAGACACATCATTTGAGATCCTTTTCTAGGAAGAAATGTAAAGCTCCTTTACCATTGCCAATACCCCAACATTTTGTGTCTGTTGGGGTAAGCTCCAGACTCAATTGCTTCACTTTTTCTTGCTTAGCCAAAAATTGGGTTTGCAAATCAGTGCTTTGATCTATCTCGGCCTTAAGGTTTTGTTGCAATTAGGCAACTTCTTAAGTTTTATCATTATGTTTTTTCTCCAATAGAATATTTTCTTGTTCCAGCATGTCCATTCTAGTTTTGACCTAGGACAACTCAGACTACAATCCAGTTACTTTCAACTATGAAGCTTGGAAAACTTCCTTTGACACTGCAACCTTAATATCTTTGTTTAATTTATCAATCTCCAAGTCCTTGGATTTGATTTTTGCACAGAGTTGGCTTGTTGTTGCCTTTGTTTGAGTCAAATCCACCTCTGCTTTCTGCAATTTCCTAGAGACCTTAAGATAATCTATGGTCACTACCACTGATGTTTCATTCATTAACTCTACTTTATCTTGTGGCCTGAATTGGGTCAAGTCCATTACAACAACACTCATAGTATAGTCTTCTGGCCGCATTTGTTCAAGGGGTTTTATTACATTTGGGGTCACGTGGGCTACAATTAAAGATTATTGAGTAGGATCAAAAAGGGATCTCATATGTGGAACAATAGGGGCTTTGCCCTCCTTAACTCTTTTCTTTTCTCTTCTTGATTCCCTAGCTTTCTTGGCAGCCTCAGATTGGCTTCGGAAAGGAGGGGAAGCAATTAGACCACTTGCAAAAGGGAAGCCTTGAGGCATACCATAAAGAATGGTCATCATCTACTGGCTTGGGTCTTTCAATTGTACAGGCCTCCTAGGCACTGATGGGGAAAAGACTGGCAAACTCAATGTTTGGGTAGTAGTAAATGGTGTGGAACTAGATATAGGTGACAAAGATTGTAAAGGTATAGCAGAGGTAGAAAGAGATATGGAAACATGGGTCATTCAAGTAGCTACTCCCAAAGTAGAAGACTGAGCAGCTAAAGGTAAAGGAAGACTTACTTGAAGAACTACCATGGTTGCTGGGTTCTGCATCTTTCCAATATCCACAACTTCTTCTTCTTCTTCCTTTTGTAAACTAATTTTCTCTTCCTCTTAATGAGTCTACCTATTTGTTCCTCCTCTGTCTCTTCTATCATCACTTGGTGTGGAAAGACCAATGATTTTGAAACTCTAATTTCTTGAGAAATTGCCACTCCAAGGGCCTCAAATGCCGAAGTTGTCTAGCCCTCATGTGGTGACTGTGGAACCTTTTTTAACTTAATATTGTTGAGTGATTGTAGCCACACTATTAATTTAGGACTTGACACCACTACCTCTTCTTCTGACTGCTCAGGTATTTGGATATCACTTGTATTTGGACTAGAGACAGGGGTCATGTGTGCTTCATCCCATAAACTTTCCCATTTCTCATCTGAAGTAACTTGTTCAAAACTTTTCTCTGGCTCAAAGATCTCCTACCTATACTTCTAGTATGTAGATATCTTGTCTTCACTCCATCCTTTCTTGGTCAAACCTTGTTTTGAACCATGAGTTATCCTCCTTTTTGGATCATACCCCTTTATTGGAGTGTAAAATGTCTCCCATGCCTTAGGCAGCTCACTAGGTATGTCACTTATCTCAACATAAACTTCAGGAGTATCAGTTTGTGGTGATCTCCTTTTCTCAAAGAATGGATGCCTCTCATGAATGAAAGTAGTATAGACCTTGTTAGTAACCAGCCAAGAGGCTAAGAAGCCATCAGGGTCATACTTCCTTTTGTCCTTAATCATTACCAGCCCATAATTTGCTAATTATTTATGTAACATATACTCTGATTCTCTCCTTACTACTGAAATGCCACCTTTACTCTAAGGGAAATCATACAAGGCCTTTTTCCTCTTTTTGGCTTTGAAATCATTGTCAATTATGGATAATTGGCAGGCCAATTCTAGGGCTAAGGCCCTAGCTATCAAAACCTTTGGGAGCATAAAAGTCTCTGCTCCAAAACCATGTACCCTAATCATGGTGTAATGTGCCCCAAAAAAGTAATCACAGTGGACCCATGAGTTTATTATAACCCCCCTAACCCTATCAGTCATTTTGTCTTTGATCTCTTCTTTTTCCAATTGCTCAATAAGGGGAGCCACAAAACATTTAGCAAACTCATAGGGATTGGAGGTTTCAAACAAGATATGGGTCTATGCAGACATAGGGATTGCTTTTGAAGGATCTACATCTAGATCATAAAGGTCTAGGTGCATATATTGTAGGAATAGTTGATAGTTTTGATATAAAATCAAATGAAAAAGGTATGAAGAATACTTAAAAACTTGTGTATTTGCAAAATCAGCCAATTGATCACGCATCACATGAGGAATGTGCTCCGTGAAATCAAATTTATATTCCTTTTTCCATGATACTTTTATTGAGGTGGAAAATGGCCTCAAATTGCCAATCATGTACATTGGCATCCTCTTCCTGACCAAAAATGAAAGCCATCATCGAGTAGGCATCCTACACGTCTATGGTTAGCAAATGGTGAGCAAGGGGAATTGATGGCATCTTGACATTATCCTCATCTAGACGAAGTTCCAAGTTCAAGAAATTTTGCTTGGTTTCCACCTGACGCTAAACATTCTACATTTTGGGTATGTCATAGAAACTGGCATTTGAGTCATAGGTTAACCCCAACATGTCACAGATGGCCTTTGCATTTATATGAACCTGGACATTTTTGTTTTGAATTGTCTCGGTAGAAGCATCAAAGTTAATTGCACATAATTGAACTAGCTCAGGGTAGGAATGCACCAACAGGACCATGAACTAGGCTAGATTAGAACTCCAAATCCTCATACCAAAAGATTCATTTTCCCCTATTTTTCTTGGAAGATGAGTCTCGCATACGCTCCTTCTCTTAGTATCTTCAAATTCTTAGAAATTCTAGGATCAAAAACACCATCCGCAAAGTCTTTGACTTGAGAAGGTTCTACGACCTTACCTTTTTCAAGAACTTTGGTTTTTGGTATGTTAACCCTAGGTTGTGTCTTAGCTACGGCGTATGGCTTGGTCTTCTTCCATTTTTCTGGCAATTCAAATAGCCCCTTTTGTTTGTCACCCTTTGAGGATTGTCCTCCCTCGGCCATCTCTACAATTTTCTTCTTAGGATATACACTTGCTCAAGAAGTTGAAGAGGATAGGTTCTTGTAAGGAATTCTATCACAACAATGTAGCAATGAGGAATAGAGCCCTTCTTTTAAAATGCTCAGCTCCAATTGCAGGAATTAATGAGACCATATTAATGGGGCCATCATTTCATATTAATGAATCTGGAAAGCGTGTCCAAAAGACAGTTAGCAAGATCCTTTAAATCTATAACAAATGTCATAATGACTTGTCATTAATATTTCATTCTTTGATATCATTGGCCATCATCCTAGATTTTTGAGTCTTTATCAATAGTACCATCGAAAAGGACACTTAGAAGGTCTTTGGGAGTTCTAGCCATGGACACGTGTTCAAAAGAACACTTATTAAAAGAAGTGGGAAAAACATTTAAAAGAAAACATACAAAAGGGAAACTAAGCTAACTATAATATAGGGAGCATGATTAGCCTTTATGTGAAATGTTTGAGAAAGATCCCATTGACAGGAATCTCCAACGGCTCTCCTTCCATAGTCTCCAATTCATAAGCATTGTGATGCTTACAAGCAATGATCTTAAAGGGGCCTATCCATAGTGAATCAAACTTTCCATGACGTCCTAGTTTTGAGGCTCTTTCGTCCCACTTTAAGACCCAAAAACCAACTTCAAACCCTAGTTCGGAAGCACTTTGATCAAACCAAATCTTAATAGTCTTTTGTCGGTTCGTCAAAGACTTGTGAGCCAACTCCCTTTTCTCTTGAAGTTCCAGTAATTCAGCAAGTCTCACCTCCATGGGACCATTTTATTCTATCTCAATTTGTTTGATCAACTACAAAGCTGGAATCTCTATTGACAGGGGCATTACTGCACTTTTCCCATATACTAGTTCATAAGGAGAAACTTTAATCACCTGCTTTGGTGTGATTCAATTGGCCCATAAGGCTACTTTCAAATGTTTATGCCAGTCCTTCTGATGCTCTATTCCCATTCTTTTAATGAGTCTGATGAAGTTCTTATTTGTCAACTCAGCCAAGCCATTCCCTTGTGGATAATAATTTGATGAAGTATTCAAATAAATGCCATTCCTCAAGGCAAACTTAGATATCTTTGACCCTAAAAATGCCTTGCATTATCAAATATGATAGTGCGAAAGGGGTCCAAACCTAGTAGTTATTTCTTCAAGAAAGTCCAAGATAACCTTCTCGGTGGCTTCTTTCAATGGAATAGTTTCACTCCACCTAGTGAAATAGTCTATGGCAGTGAGGATCCATTTGTGTCCTAAACTTGAAATTGGGTTAATCATTCCTACAAAATCCAAACCCCACTGAGCAAAAGGTTCTTCAATCACTATGGGACTCAAAGGTAAGGCTACATTCCTTCTTTTGCCAGCATAAAACTGACAAGTTTGGCATTCTTTAACCATTTTATGACAATCAAAAAACATTGAGGGCCAATAGTAACCTGCCTGGGTGATCTTAATGGCAGTAGTCTTTACAAAGAAATGTCCTCCTAATGTCCCATGATGTAGTTCATGCAGAAT